>OY997270.1:85934410-87184410 GCA_963921465.1 Triticum timopheevii | reverse complement strand
AATAGTAACCACACATAAGCAATCACTCAAAAGATCGGAAAGAACGAAGAGAACAACTCAGAAAACATCAAAACCAAGCAAATAACTCTTGCAGCATAAAACAACTTCTAACAGTACCAAAACTATGTGAATTTGGCCTTATCAGAAAGTTTAGGTCAAGAGCTTCGATTTGCAAAAAGAATCAACTCAAACGGAGTTATAAAACTCAAGTTATGAACAAACGAAGTTCAAATACTAAACTGATCTAAATCAAATTTTAAACTTTAAAAAACATGTTTGAGTTGGATTACTGGATAGAGGGGATCATAACGAAGAAGTGGGCGTTGGTTTCGTTGGATTTGGATAAACGGACAAAAAGTTGTGAGCGTTTAAAAATTAGGGACTAATCTGTGAATAAAATATTCACGGATGGGTCCCTGGCTGAAATAACAGAAAAAGAAAAGAACTAAATAACGAACGTTTATTTATGAGATCTAAACAGTGGACGTTCGCTGTTTAATAAAACCAGAAGAAAACATATCTAGTCTAGGGTTTAAAAAAACTAATTTAAAAGAAAAGCCGGATCGGTTTTCTCGGGTTATACCGGTTCGGGTGAGATGAACCGGCGGCGACGGCGGCTTTCTCCGGCGAGGCGGGGCAGTGGCGATGGCGAGCTCCGGCGTGGCGCGGCTTCGCGACGACGGGCGAGGGCGACGAGGTGGCGGAGGTGGCACGGGCGGAGTGCGGCGACGGTGCTGGTGCAGAGCAGTGGCGGCGGCAGCGATTGACGACGGCGGCGGCAGCTACGGGCTCCGGGGAGATGCGGGAGGAGGCGGCGTGGAGGAGGGGGCAGAGGAGGCCGGGGCGGACACGACGGCGGCGGCGGCTACGGGCTCCGGGGAGATGCGGGAGGAGGCGGCGTGGAGGAGGGGGCAGAGGAGGCCGGGGCGGACACGACGGCGGCGGCGATGCTGTGGCGGCTCGGGACTTCGTCCCGAGCTCGGGGACGAGCGGCGCGGGCGACGTGGGCTGGCTGGGCCGTGGCCTGGCTGGCTAGCTGGGCCGGCCCAGTCGGCGGAAGTTTTTTTTAGACAGACAAACAAAAATAAAAACAAAAGAAAAAATATATATTATAAAGGCATATAATATATCAAAATTTCCAGAAAAAGATTTTCCACAAGCCAAACATTTTCCTAGAGTCAAATAAAATACACACAAATTCAAATAAATAAGAGAGTGCTTCTGCCCTAGTAAAAATCCAGTAAAAATCATTTTAAAAATACCAAAATTAATTCAAATTTATTTCTCTCCAATTTTCTGATGTAGGGAATCATGTTACCCTATTTTCCATATATTTTATTTTTGGAGAAAAATAATTTTAATAAAACTCAAATAACTCCAAATTGAAAAATAAATTCAAAGAAACTTTGAATTTAATTCTTTGAAACTCCCAACTCTTATTTTATATGTTTTGAAGAAGTCATTTTATCTTCGCTCGTGAAAATCATTGAGTTGCATAAAGTTCCTGGGTTGGAAATATTTTCCAAATGAAATTCAAATATTTTGAAATACCCTTTCATTTAATTAAATGGAAGAAGTCATATCATCTTCGCTCAAGGGTTTTGTATTTGAAAAGAATTTGAATTCATGAAGATTACAAATGCAAAATGAAAGTTTGGGAAAGTTCTTTTATTCCCTCTCATTTAAGTTTCAAAAAAGTTTCGAATTCACTCACTTTCAGTCAGTCAATCAAACAATCAATCAAATCTATTTATTTATTATAACATTCCAAAATTTAGAATTTTGGGATGTTACACAACGTCGCGCCGAGCTCACAGGTTTGAGCAGAGTAGCCAGAGATGAGCCTAGTGGCAGTGCGAGTGGGGAAGAAGGAGGGCTGGGGATTTCTGTAGGAGTGGAAGAAGAGGAGCAGGCATTTTCTGTACGAGTGAGGAAGAAGGTGAGCGGGGTTTTCTGGACGAGTGAGGAAGATTGGGGAGCGAGGGGAATTGGGTGGGGAGACGGAAGAGAGAGAGTGAGCTGTTCGTGTTTATAAGGCCCGCTGCACTAACTACTCGCTTTTTCCCAAGAACCGCTCTCTTCTTTTGCGTTGCTGCATGACTGGCCATGCATGCAGGATGCATGTGCCCGCCGGCCACTGCATGCGCCTGGTTTGTTACTAGGCCTATTTAATAGGGTGGTTATGGAGTAAATTAAGGAGATTTATTTTCTCTGTGTGCATCCACCAAATTAGAGGATGCGGTACTGGATGCTGACACTCACATTAAACTAACATTCAGAAGAAAAAAAGTTCAGCATGTCTATGCATCTCAATGATTCACCATACTATAACCAATATACAAAATTGTGAGAAGGTGTGTAAATAAGAAAATCGGTCGATGCTTCTCTGAGCAAAGGGCCTCCCTGCGCACGCATTAATTTCCTGGGCATGCTTGTTTCTTCTCAATGTTGCGAGCACTTTGAGCATGTTGGCAACTTCACAGCTAGCTAGCTGCCTCATCTTGCAATTGATGCTGACACATTTGCAGCAAACACATGAGGCAATAGAGATGACTCAACATGGGTCCATATTGTGTAGTTCCCCTGATATCATATTCATTGTCCTGAATCTGAAAAGATAGGAAAACAATAGCTATACTTAAACGGTGTTGCAAAACAGTAGCACATATCAATAGCTCGGCATGACAAAACACGATCATCTGGACGAAGGGGATACTGACCTGCCTGAGGAAGATTACATATAATTTCATAAGTCCTTGGTTGATTTCCACCTTCGGCTGCACTGCTTGTTTGCTCCTCCACACATGACAGGATCGTTCCGCACTGCATTCTGCAAGTCAACGTACGAATAAGCTAATTTCATCTTGCGGTGGTCATTGTACCTAGTTACGAATGTAGGAATACCTGGAGCACCATGAGGTTAGCTGACAGCAGGTGGATGCAGAGCCATATAAATTTTGTGCGGTGGTACCAAAATTGAGGTTTGTATCCCTTCCTGTTATGATAATTCTTCTTGAAGTTGGTAGAATGTGACGGCTTGTTCTTTGCATCAAACTTGCCTTTCCCCTGAGATTTGTTCTTGTTGTTTTGGGGATGGTTGGGCTGGAAGTTCTTCTCATGTACCATGTGGGCACTGGAAGCTCCCTCGGCGACCCGAGCACATGTGTCTTTTGCTCTCGCCTTCTCCTCAAAATCAAGAGTGCTAATGAGATCCAAAACAGAAAACTCATGTCTCTTGTTTTTCAGAGAAGTAGCAAAATCGTTCCACGAAGGTGGAAGCTTGGCAATGATGGTCCCAGCAACAAATTTGTCCGGCAACACACACTTAAAGTACTCAAGTTCCTTAGAGAGTGACTGTATCTCATGAGTCTGCTGAACAACAGAGCACTCGTCAGTCATCTTGTAGTCACAGAATTGCTCCATGACGTACAACTCGTTGCCAGCGCCCGAGGGCCCAAACATGGCCTCGAGCGCAGCCCACATGTCTTTGCCGCTGTCAAACAACATATACGAATCCACAATGGAATCGTCAAGAACACTCAGCAGGGCGGCTTTGAAGAGGGTATCCATGTTCTGAAAAGCTTCCTGCTGTGTAGGATTAAGATCGCCCTCAGGCTTACCCTTAGTGGCATCATAGCAGTACATGATCTGAAACCAATATACTGCTCTTGTGCGCCACCTTTTATATTGGACCCCCTTAAAAGTAGGCGGCTTCAAAAGCGCAGAAAAACCACTCGGAGTAAATTGCCTGTGATCAGGTTTTTGGATTGGATTGTTGAATATATGAGCAATTTAGTATGAGATTTAATCCGAATCAGTAGTAAACAGATCATGACAACAATTGCAAACATCAAAGTAATGATGCGGACTAAACCAGGAGGACAGAATCACATACTGTATAGCGGGAGCAGAACCGATGTGATTGATGTTGTCACTCATGTCGTTGATGAAGAGGTTACCGAGGTCGGGGAAGAAGGCTGTCGTTGAGGAAGTCGTCGCTGGCAGCAGTCACAGGAGTGTGCTCCCCAAAAACCTGATCGCCCCTCTCCCGTACAGGATCACGAAAGGCGGGGTTCGGAGGACCGCTGTCCCTTCTCGCGGTGCATGCCGGAAGGAGGGGTGGAGAAGAATTGCATGGCGGCGCTAAGATCTGGAACGGTGCGAAACCATATGATACAGCGGCGGCTAGGGTAGAGCATGTCAGGTCGGAGTATAATAGTAGGCCTTTGGCCCCCAAACCGCACGTCCAAGTCAATAATAGCTCAAAAAAAATTCAATAATAGCCCCACCAAGGTTTGTCTAAAAAAACAGAGTAATTAAGGCGTCCGTTAGTCCCTTTAGTATAAATACAATATCATTAATAATGGCCCCACCTTTTGTCTCACAAAGTAGAGTATGTTGGAGTACAACCGGCTACACGTTTACAATCCGCTTCTCTTCTCTCTCCTTCAACTAAGCACAAATACTATATTTAAATCCTTATAGCCTGCTTATGTCATCTAATTATAGTACACTGTGTAGTCTGAAATGCCGGGCGTGCAGCGGGCGGTGCCCTCGGTCGGCGCGCCGCTTCAATGGCGTAAGCAGGGAGAGGTCGCGTCGCCCTGACTTGCCATCAATGTGGAGCGGCGGGCTCAGCTGGCGCCGGGCGGAAAGCGCGCGTGGGAGGGGGGAGGGGTTTTTGTTGGGCCAAGAAGGTGAGAAGCCAACTTGGGATCGGTCCGAACGGGGAAATATCATGTGCTCCCATACTCTGCATATGACACTAGTCTATGTTACTACTCCCTCCTTTCCGGTTTATAGAGATGTTTAGAGTAACATAGTAATATGTTACAGTACAAGTTACTCCCCACTATGACCAGCCTTGGCCTCTCCCAGTGCTCCACCATGTATAGCTGCTAAGCCTGCCACGTAGGCATAAAATATGATGTGGCACCAATAAACTAAGCACCTATGCATTGAACACTTGAGTTACTAAGCCATTTAATGCACTTAGCACCTTATCTAAAGAGCATTAATAGTATAGCCAGTTGTTGGCTATAAGCCTACAACCCATCTTAGGCTGGCCATAGTGGGGGTAACATAACCGGTAACATGCACTTGGGACTAGCAAACATGCTTATGTGGCACACAATTAAAGAAGAGAGAGGGGGTTAGAGTAACATAGGTAGATATCGTATCATGTTAAATGCTATGCTACTTTGTGTCATGCATGGCAATAAAATTGACCACCTATGATACTACTTTATGATACTATGCACTATGAAGGTAGTATCATACACTAGTATCATATGCATGATACTAGTATATGATACTCCCCACTATGACTAGTCTTATAGTCAACATGTACTACAAAGTGCCTAGGAGCACGTGCTAGAGCTGGCTCTTCACGAAGAGCCGGCTTACCTTCTCTCTCCTCTTCTCTTTCCTCCAACTAAGAAGAAATATACTACTGTTTATTCCTTATAGTCCGCTGACTCAGCTCTATTGTACTTGCTCTAAGCACATCTAAGCACTTGCTAGCACCCCCTTGATCGTGGACCTTGACGGTGTACGTCACCTTGTGTCTCATAATTTTCCTCGTCATCATCTGAGTCCTAGAAGATCTCACCCACATCATCATTAGCATGCAGCCGCCTTGATAGACAACGTGCGCAGAAGGAGTAGAGGCGACTGGGGACGCACCACCACCACGTCGTGGGCACTCCCTATGTGCTCGTGTGCGTGCAGCGTGCGTGTTTTTCCATCGGTGCTAGCTCTAAGGCCGAGGCTACGGTCGTCTTCGTCTCCGACTAGTAGTTGAGCAACGACGGCAAAGAGGTGCTGCAAGAGATGCGTATGCACCGTTGCGTGCGAGCTTCGCCGTAGCACGACGAACTGGACGTGGCCGCGGATGGAGCACGCCTCTATGCAGCCGAGTGTGTGCACATGCATGTGTTATTCACGTGCATTCTGCGGCCGAGCGTGTGTGCATGCACGTCTTGTGTACGTGCATTGTGTGATCCATGTTGTGCGCGTATGTGCATGAGTTGGATCGGATGGAGTTAGTGCGTTCGCTTGTGTACATATTTTAGAGTGTAGATTCACTCATTTTGTTTCGTATGTAGTCCCTTATTGAAATATCTAAAAAGACTTATATTTGGGAACAGAGGGAGTATAAAACATCTTCAACTTAGGATCCTGATGTACCGTTTCTAGTGGTTAGCGAAAAGTTCATGTTCTTTTAGTTGTTTATAGGTGGGTAGGCGGCAAAAAACAGGGGAAAACGCGCAAGGTTCCTTGCAGACGCTCCACCGCGAGGTTCCTTGCTCCTCCATGGTCGTCGGGAATCTATGCTCTTCAACTCTTTTCTTTTCCGTGAGCTTTGTTCATCCTTTTCCCAACACGCGAGACATCTAGCATCAAGGTGCACGTGTCATGCAAGAAAATGGAGATAATCAGATAATCAATGCGTAAGTGAGTCGTGCAGGGGGAAAGCGGGGGGAAACCCTTTTCCATAAGTGAGTCGTGCACTTCGATGGCACCTACGCAATATTTTTTCTCCTCGATGGCACGTGAATGGTGCACGTACTCAACGACGGAGCACGGGATGGTAGCAATGACATGGTCAACCCTTTTTTGGAGAGAGTATGTACTACTTGTAAATGACTTTGATGTGTCCCGTCAACTCGCAGAACAACGAGAAGCTTGATTACGCCTTCTCCCTCACCAACGCGTGCGCGGTGGCTCGCAGCACGAGGAGAAACTTTTGCTTACAAGCGGTGGACGTGCAGCAGTTCATTTGGTGTCAGATTGCCAGAAGCACTACTGTATAACCATCGACTTCCGGAAGAGGCGAAGAGCCAAGCGCAAGGTCACCTACTAACCTTAGGCTAGGCATAGTGGGAGTAACATAAGTAGAGGTACCTCCTTTTTTTATTCTAGAAACAACCACACGCGAATATCAAGGTGCTGGTTACGTAGAATAAATTTCCTGCAGTCCGTGCTCAGCCCTCCTCTATCTCTCTTCTCAGCCAGCCAACGGACGCGCGGAGCCCATCGTATGTTTGCTCACATGCGGCCCCACATGTCAGTGAAAACGCAAGAGGACCCACTGAACCTGCACATCTTTCACCTCGACGTGCTGGTGATGAAAAACAAATCCAAGAAAGATCTTCGGTGGCCGCTTTTGGAGTTACTCAAGAGTAGTAAGATTCTATTTACAGTTTAACCCAAGATGAACATCTCATGGCTTCAACTTATCAACTACCACTCTATTTTCTTTCATGACACGACCTGGATGCTGGATGTCCCAGGTGTCGGCAAAAGGAGGAAGAACCCGACCAAATCTTCGGTTGTGCTCTCGGATTAGACTAGTTGTGCTAACTTAAATTTTTTATTGTGTACTCCCTCCATTCCAAAATACTTGACCTCCATTTGTCCAAAAATGGATGTGCCTATATACTAAAACTACAAAGGGGACCTATAAATCAGGATGGATGTAGTAGAACAGAGGGAGTAGAATGGATGCAAGTTTTTGTATTGGGAAGAAGAGTACATCCATATATTGATAGAGCGTTGGAGTTGGCCTTACAAGTGGGACCTCAGTTGAGGAAACCGACTATCGGCAAAACCCCACCTCGCCCGCCGCACGATGGCTGAGTTAGAGAAACGATGAGGTTGAAGAGATTGCTCTAGCACGGACTCCAAGAAATATGGTGTCAGATGGAAGTCGTGCTGGTGGCGTGTGCCGTACTCCTGGACATGAATGCTTGTTCTGGACCATGCCACCCTACTACTCCTACTACTTACTAGTATATAGTACTACTAGTATCGAGGATTCGAGGTGCTGGTTACGTAGTACAATATGGCTACAGTAAAAACACCCGCACGACGCATGAAACATGTGAAGCTAGTACAAATAGTGTACTACTATTGTTGATGATTGGCCTCATCCGATAACCTGTTGCAATGCACATACAATTATGTATTCGGATTTTTTTTGCCTCGTCGCACCACTCACTCACAGAAGCAACTCAAAAGCCATTCATAAATTTGGTAAGTTTATCACAGGCATATCATTTTATTACATACAACAGGTCATCAACCCACATTGGCAACGAGGATACATTATAAATACTAAAGTTTTCACCACACAACAAATAACAAGCAATGAAATGAACTTCAACTCAACCATTCCTCAGCGTTGGAAACGCTTTCTTTGAACCACAAGTGATTCTCTGGGACGGGGCATCTATTGTCGATCTCGAGACCAATGCAGGACTGATCATCCAGGCTGAAGCGGCCTACTATATCAGTGCCAGGGTAGGGAACCACGCTAATGTTCGAGGTATAGACATAGTTGCTTATCATAAATGGTGCTAGTAACGTTGTGTCAACAGCAGTTGGATCGCCTTTCACCATCATCAGATAGTTTTGTCCAAGGAAGAGCGAGTTTTCTCCAAGACTATCAATTCTGTACCAGGGAGAAGGTGTTGGCACTAGCACACTAGTATCCATCCCGAATACCATGCAACGGGTGTTGGAATAGGTCCGGATAGTGCGACCATGGGAGACTACACCTGCTTCCTTAGCAGTAACATCATCAATGGGCTGTATACACACGAGAAGAGGTGATCCATCGGAATTAGTTGCCAGGCGCCAACGAGTATATGGGCGCTGCTCGTCCTCATGCTCGTTATCATCACCATCGTCATCTCCCCCTTGGTTATAATTTTTTTCAAGTATAGGTGGTGGAATTTTCACAGGACCTTGGAAACACAAGAAGAAGGTTAATTAGTAAAGGGAAACTTGCTAACCTGCATGCATGTGGATGAAACAATTATAATTACGGTGGAAGACAAACGTACCAAAATCATAACGATTCCATGCAAAAACAGTGCCACGAGTGGTGGCAGCAAACACAAGGCCCTCGTATTCAATTGCATCACAGTACTCATCCGTGTACGAAACTGATTTTTGAGCAATGTCCATCGAGTCAAACTAGCATCGATGGCAACAAGCTTGTCAAAGATAGCAACAACTTCATAGTTGTTGTAATTCCAAGAGCGGGTGGGAACTCGAGAAATTGCTATCTTCCGTAGAATACAGTCACCATGATTGTATTTGAACGTGCGTACAATACCGGTGTGCTCAACCTCTGGGCAGTCTGCTGAGATTTTTGGAAGTGGAACCCGGTCACGAGTGTACACATTCACAAGTTCCCACTCGCAGTTGGACCCAATGCAAACAACCCAATCTCCATTTGCGCCTACCCAGGCCTTTCCCTCAAGCGATGGCATCTTAACATCATACGTATCATTATCAAGCGGCATCAACTTGCACAGGGCGAGGCCTCCGTTGTGATGGCGCCGGTCATCAGGGTCACGGCGAAGAAGATAGGGGAGATCAATCCGTTCCTTGACTCTTGGGTTCCTTGTAATGATGTTATTAGTTGAGTCAAGAATGGGCTTGAACGAACCTGCCATGCTAGCCGAGGTGATGACGTCGCACCGATCAATGAGTTCCTCCACCACGTCATCTTTCAGATCGGGGCAATAATAACGGGGTCGTTTCCGTCCTGTTCCCTCCATGGAGAAGACGATCGAACAATGGCAGAAGAAAGCATGAAGGGCTGAAGGAAAATGGAGGAGGGAGAGGAAGAGCATGCGACAACAGTTCCAAATCGAGAGGGAAAGGCGAAGCGTCGGTGGACGGTTGCCAGTTTGCCACGGTTCACGAAGGGGCGCCCCGGCCGACACGTCGGTTCGGAAATACTCCTACTACTTGCCGTCGTCTCACTGATATGTTGGAATGGGACCACATGTCAACGAAACATGGTGTGTAATTTCTCATGCAAAAAGTGATCTAGCCGCGTTGGCCCGAGGTGCCGCATTATTTTTTTTGAAAGTTTGCCGCATTAGTTATCGACCTTTATTTTTTTAACATGCAATCTGAATGGATAGCTCCTGTGGTCATCACACGTGAGCGGATATAGTGATGGTTGATTCGCCCAAGCAACTTTACTGTGGGCATATGGGAGTACCAGTGGATTCAAGGAATAGAGAAATGATGGTTGCTTCATCCGAGCAACTTACTGTGGCGAAGGTGGGGCTCTGTGATTTGACTGCTCACTAGTCATTACTACTACGGCGCAACGACCGGGGTGAATCTTTCCCTGAAGTTGTGTTGTGCACTCAATATTGTTGCATGGCAGGTGGAGCCGGATGAAGGATGTCCAACATGTCGGCGAAACGAAGTTGAATTGTTTCTGGCATTGCTATCAATCCTTCAGGATTTGTTTATATGTACGCATAATTTTGATGAAATTGTACTGTGATGCTATGAAGGTTTCAACTCTGGTTCCCGCAGGAAAAAAGAAGGTTTCAACTTAGGATTCATGTGTCTTGCCTCGAGATTATCTCGTTACAACATTCCATCAAATACAAATGAAACTACCATGGCTAATGCATCTCAATGATTCGCAGATCAGCGCCAATATTCACATCACAACTGAAGACAAAGTTGTGAGAAGGTGTACAAATAAAGAAAAAAATATAATTGATCGATGCTGTTCATAGGCATGGCTCCATTTCCTTGGCACAATGTTCATTGCTTGGCAACTAGTTTCACCCAGCTCTATAGCCAAAAAAGAGGTGTATGAAGGACACCACAATCTGATCATTTTGTGCAGCTCCACTAAAATCGGGCGGACCATCCCTGTTTGCAAAGATATCTAGTCAGTGTGATTACAATAATAGTGGAACTAGATGATGAAACATAACACACATAAATAGAAGCCGATCACCTCTACGATCTCTCTTTAGGACTAAATTCTTGTCAGAGAATATTAGGCACGGAGTTGGATGAGGAGGATAGCAAAACCAATCTCCCTTTCCGCAGTCCCACAGAAATGTAAAAATGTTGCCCGCGTGACATTTTGGCGGAACTGCACAAAACATTCTTTAGAAAAGTGATTTGTGCAGTTCACCAAAAGGTCACAATAGCAACAAGGTGAAAATGGATAGCCCTATTTGCAAAAGGAGGTCGAAAGGAAACAATTACTGCCCAATAACACGAGTTGAAGACACATATGCCGACAAAAAAGAAGCATGTTCCATGTAAAAATGGAAAGATAGCACATGGTGGTTTATCAAAAATGGTTTGAGGACGAGATTGCAAGATGGAAAGTACGCCAGCCGAGATACGATTTAAGCAAACAACTAAAGAAGATCCACATGCAGCAACGTGGGAAGATGGGCAGTGGAGCAAGGACGGAGGAAGCTGTACCTGAGGGTTGTCGAGATGTTACTAGGTGGGCACCGGCGGCCGGGATCTGCCCATACTGCGGCAGTGAGAAAGTGGCGAAGGCCCTACCGTGCCGGAGCTTGGTCAGAGAGAATGGCGGGTATCGCAGATCGAGACGAGCTGCCTCAACAGCGTCGAACGAAGAGATGATGCACTTCCTCCCTTTCCGCCGGTGGACGGGATGCGGCCGGATCACTGACCAACGCTGAGAGAGCGAGGCCACGGCGGCCTTGTGTGAGATTGTGTGACGAGACTCATGAGAGACAAACCCATTTTTCCATTTTCCCCACGACAATCGTTTTATATTCTAGGCATGGTACCCGACCCTCCTTCGAGTAAACAACCGCTACACGCGTCAAATTATCACGTGGGCTGCCTTTTCGTACAGAAACGAACTCCATCGTGTACCCGCGCGGGTGTGGCCGGGAACGAGACGTGAGTACGTGCGTCCTGCGTGCACTTCTTCTTTAGGTGCAAGTACATACGTGGGTGGGTGTGAGAGAGATGGTTTGTGCAAAACAGAGGCAATGTGTTGATGATATCTCAATCAGAAAAACGTAATATGCAATGTGTGTGAAACGGAGTCATGGATGTGAGATAATGATAGAATTGAAAACAGGGATGATGTGTGGCTGCGCGATCGATAAAGAGTGCCATCGAATTTGTGTTTGCCCACGTCAAAGATACATGGCGGCTGGCCTACTAGAATTTGAGAGGGCAAAGGTGCAGTTCTTCTCCGTGGCATGGATACCTACCTACAACGTTCGACTATCGGTGTGTGTGTGTGTGTGGGGGGGGGGGGTGGGGGTAGAGAGCGGTCGACTAGTATATGTCTGGGGAAGGAGAGAGACCTAGCTATATATTGAGGGAGATTGATCGACATCCATGGATATGTGTAGCAGAGGAATAAGTTTGGGAAAAAGACAAAGGTAGAGCGTCGGAGGGTTGGTGGTGGAGTGGCGTCTCACAAATGGTGGGAGAGGCCTGCTAGACAAGCGGAGGGTATGAGTGCAATATCAATAAGAGAGGGCGGGGATATCTGTCTGTCTATGCACATGCTTGTGAGAGACGGGTCGAGAGGTATTCAAGGATGATGAGGGGAGAAGATATGGTTGTGGTAAGTATGCGTAACTACATAGGAAGATCAACCATCGTGTGTACAAGAAAAGGAGAGACATAATTAGCGAGGTAAGTGTACCGGTGCTTGGTGAAAACAAATTATAGTCGACCTGGCTATATGTAGGGAGATCAGTTCATATACACGCCTGCATGTGTTAGAAGCAAATAAGGTCCGGAGAGGCAGACAGGGGGAGAGAGTGTGGCTAGGAGGTGGTGCGAGAGGCCTACCATGTCAAGGGGGGAGGAGTGTGCGAGCATGTGACTAATGAAAAGAGGGGCGGGAGTGTGCACCTGCGTGGAATCGTATTGGACATATGGGGGCATGGACGGTGAGAAGAGAAGAGGGGAAGTATATATGTGTTTGTTGTAGGCACACTTGGCTAGAGAGGTATATCGACCGGTGCGTGCCAGAAAGAAGGAGCCGAGGGCCTACACACACCGCTGGTGGATGACCTAAAGAGAAATAATGAACATGCGCGATAGAGGGGACACTAAGGGTGTGTGAGGAGGGCGGGCGTGTGCATGCACGATAGGAAGTTAGCGCTAGCTAGCTACAAATAGAAGAGGATCGTGGAGGTGTAAAAGACGAACAAAGATCATAATTCATTATAAAAAGGTGGATACGGATACTTGAAGAATATATCATAATGTAGAACATTGATTATAATTTGGGCTAATGTGTGGCTTTTGCAACTCAGGTCTAAATACTTATCATAATGTAAGGGGCGGGGCACTATACTTTGTGTGATAAACACGGTGTACGTTTGGAACATGGTTTAGATTACGAATATATAGTTAGTACATCAAATGTACTATTATTTGGAATCAACATCAAGTGTATTCAAAAAATAGAATTCGAGTTCATGTAGTACACATAGTTCATATCTATCTCTATAGTAATCATGTGGTGTGTTATTAAGGTAATACACCAATGATGGTTGAAGTTGGCAACAATCATGATTGTAGATTCTTATTGAAATAGAGAAACGAATTCAAATTTAGTTCGAATTGCAGCGGTAGTATAGACATTTGGAATGCACTAAAATGTTGGTTACATGCATTATACATGGTTAAATGCACTAAAATTAATCGGACATAACATGGATTCATACTCCCTCCTTCCATCTATATAGGGCGTAATGAGATTTTTAAGACCGCCTTTGACTATTGACAAGATTAATAGTACATGACATGCACAATATGAAAATTATATCATTGAAAGAACCTTTCACAGACGAAGTTAACGGTGTGCTTTGTGTAAGTTGCATGTCATATATCATTGCTCTAATATTTGGTCAAAGTTAGCATTGAAAAACGCATTAGGCCCTATATAGATGGAAGGAGGGAATAGCTTTGAATAACATTTGTATAGTAAAACGGGGCAAGACTCTCTCTTTGTGTGGTGTGAATAGTTTTATTTTTTTCATTTTCTTTTTGGTTGAGGGAAGTGCGAATTGATTTGGTACGTACAAGTACAATATTACTACACATTAGGCTTGTCCCTAAAATTCAACCCGCGTCTTGTTATATCCCGAAAATTCAGATATCGTGCTCCCAAAACTGGCGCCTTCACAACCCGCGCCTTGCTATCCCAAAATTACAACGCGCGCAAAAACTCCCTCCAGCTGCCAAATCCCGACACGTGAAATCCCCCTTCTAACCCTGAGCCGAAAGGGCCGCTAGTTCAAATCGGTGGGGGGTACTTTTGTAACACACCCTACATTTTGGACAAGCGCGTCCCTAAGTCATGCTTCACCCCCTCCCATCGCCCCCTTTTTGCCATTCGAAATCCCAGGCCGCCATAACCTCTCCGCTCCAGCCGCGAAACCCCACCCTCCTCCGTCCGCCACTTCACCGCTGCCCAGCCGGAGCCTCTTCCCCAACGATGTCGTCCACCGCAATAGCTCGACATCCCTCGTCCACCTCCCCGGATGAGGATCCGTTGTCCATCTCGCCGTCCCACCGGTTCAGCCGCCCCGTCCTCCACCTCCAAGGAGCTGCTCTGACGATCGCCTCGTCTATCGCGGCTGCTCCATCCCCACAACGCCGCTTTAACCTGCTCCACCGGAACCGCAGCATCCTCACCGACTCCTCGGACGAAGCCGAGGCCTACTCGACGCCACCAAAGAGGTTGTACACTCATCGCATCGCAGCTTCTCCTTAACTCGACCTCCCGGCGCCGACGGTGCTCCATCCCGCACCCCCATGGAGCGGCTACCTTGAAGCCGGCGCCGCGGGCGACATCTCCATGGCAGCTCTCCCCCAGTGCGAGGCCCCTTCGGCGGCGGCGTCCATACCAGCCGGATCTGCTGCTGCTGCTCTGGCTCTCGCACGCTCGCTCGCGCTGCTGCTGCTGCTCCGGCTCTCGCTCGATCGCTCGCTCGCCCAGCTGCTGTTGCTGCTGCTCTCCCCCTCGCTCGAGCTGCTGCTTTGCTCCGATTAAGCCACACTTCAGTCGACTGAATCGACTTTTGGGTCAGTCGATTTTCAGGGGTTGGGGGGGGGGGCTCGCCGGAGTTAAGGAAGAACCACTCGCAGCGGGGACGGGGACTCGCCGGAGAGGTACCCCACTATCTATCTTAGGGTTTAGGGTGGGGTGGGGGGGCGGGGGGCCTAGAGGGCTGGCCGAGGCGGCGGTGGCGAGTTGTTTCGGGGCGGTGAGGCGGCGCTGGGGCCAGCGGTTCGGCCGGTGGTGGCTGGCGGCTCAGGGGGGGTGCAGGTTGAAGATGAACTGCAGGCCCTCCCTAAACTACATGTCAAGTGCCTCTCTGCTACCATTGCGTTCAGTTTCGACAGTAGCATTCAAATTCCACTGTTAATTTCAGTTTCGGCAGTTAAGTTCAGAGTCAATAGTTTTTACCTCATTTGTTGTAGTGAGGTGGTTTTTGGTGATGTTAATTTTATATCCAATTTACTTCATCTATTGGAGATGCTATTAGAATCCCACTTGAGATTGATGATGTCTGTCTTTTGCTGCTTCAGCCTTGACGTCTTACGGCTCACCGGAGCTGCTCCAACGACAGAACGATCCATCACAACAGAGCAGTGCCCTGGACGCCGTCTATAGATTCCTCAGATCTTCCTCCACACCTCCGACAGCCACCTCTGCCTCAACTGCTTCAGCGACCAACCTAATGATGCTGAGGTCGACACGGCTACGACAAAGAGGTTGTACACTTGTTGCATCACTTATTACTATACATTCACGTCGATCCATTAGGGCTATTTTGGTTCAACAGAAAAACATAGCAATAGGGAATTTTCCAATGGCACTCTACTATTCAATTATTCATGCATTTTGTTGAAAGGAATGAAGCAAAACATCCACCTGGACCTACTTTTAAAAATCATATGCATGAAAACAAGACCAAGTGCATTAGTGCCAGAATAACATTCTAACTGTACACGCTTTCATATGATTTCTCTTTATTTTGGCCATGTTTCTTTGCATTCCTCTGCTCTTCCAATTCCTGTAAACCAAACACCCAAGTTGACAGAAATCCTGTGTTTACAAATGCTCTGTTTACCATGTGCATTTTCCTATCCTATTCCGGTGTTTTTCCTATCCCTGCATTTTAAGAATCATGCAAGCCAAATGAGCCCTTATAGAATTACTTCAGTTACAGGTACGTGTCAAAGGGAACTTTGTGTGGTTTGTCCTGCTCCTGCCGCGACGTCGTCCACCTCACCTGAGCTGCTCCATCGATAGAAGCATCCACCAAACTAGACATCATGACTCCTGACCATCTTTCGCCACCTCAGATCTCCTTCCCTACCGCCAGCACGCACCCCAACGGCATCACCATCATCGACTCAGCAGATGAACCTGATGAGTACACGGGTCCACAAGAGAGGTCGCACTCTTTTGTTTCTGCTTATGTTATGCATTGCTTAAACTTACCTGCTACTTTATCATCCTGTTCAGCTCTTGGACTCCCAACTCAGGTCCAAATTCATGTTCAAACTTGAGTTCTAAATTAGTTGTGGGGCACATATCGAGGCAGCAATGAATAGCATGTATGTCTAATATCTGGTTCACCTAGGGTATGCCTATGTTGTTCATATTGCGTGGGAAACAAATAGTAAAGCAATCATCATCTGTCTTTTTATTAATTTAAAGCAATCATCAGCCTGCTATCATTATATTTTGGATCCATTCACTGGTTGTTACCATCACTCTAAATTTCTGCATGCTCTCCTTACATAATCTCACCATATTTTTGGTATGCATGTCAGATATTGTACACAGTCATGCTGAACATGTAGAGAAAAAGAGAAGAGTTTTGCGCGGCAATACAATGTCATGCAGACATCGCTCCATGGTGGGTTCAATGGCAAACCCTCCCCACCCCTCTCCAGATTGTAATCCAGAGGAAGATATCTGTTCTGAGGCGGATTCAGACGCCGCTGACCACTCCTATTTACCCCCAAGGTGTTTGCTCTACCTTGGCATGATGATGTTAGTCATATTCATATCATGCATATGTTGCCTTGCAGTGCCTACTTTTGACATCATATATGTCATCTGCTTAGTTTAGACATGTTTTGTAATGCCACCTGTTTAGTTTCTATATCATATATGGGAATTATGCAGTCTCATGTCTTTTAGCCAGCCATAATATATGTGAAATGTGCAATGCCATCCTGTTTAACCAGGCATCATATATTTGAATGATATCTTGCCCAACCTTTTCTTCATTACATTTCCATTTGTCGACAATGTTTGTGCATTAAACTACTCTTCCTGTGAATCAGCCATTTGGGTGGGAGATGGAAAAATCTGGAGTGAAAACAAGGCCTTCAGAGCAGACAGTGCTACCTGTCGAAGCAGATCTCTTGTTGGGTCCCGATAGCTCCTCAGAGATGGATTCAGAGACAGATGACCAGTCCTATTCCCCTACTGAGGTGTATGCTCTAACTTGGCACGGTTATACTGCTCATATCATTCATACGGTGTCTTGCATTGCATAATTTAGACATCATATAAACAATATTCAACACCATGTTCTTAGTTCAGACATCATATCGAATGCCCTCTGTTTAGCATATAAATCACATATGTGAATTAAATGATGTGATCCTGATTACTTAGATAACATGTAGGTGAATTATGTGATGCGATCCTGTTTAGTTATTCATCATATCTTTGAATTATGTTATGCTATGCTATCCAGTTTAGATAGACATCATATATGTGAAATTATGTCATGCTATCCGTTTTAGTTAAACAATATACATGTCAACTATTTCATGCCCTCTTTTTTTCCACACTATCTATTGCATCTGTCTCTCATACAATGTCTGTACATTCAACTATGTTTCCTATTTATCAGCCATTTGAATTGGAGCGGGTGATGCCAGTATCTAGCGGAATAAAAACACGGTCTTCAAATAAAACAGTGCTACCTATTGGTGGAGATAGCACCCCGGTTGTACATGCACAAGAACCAGCCTTACCACACATAACCCAAACTCTCGCAGATTGTACCCCTACTGCGATGGATAGAGAACCAGCTTCACCCAATCTAACCCCAACCCCAGCCGATAGTAACCCAGTTCCTGTTGACACAGCACTATCTCCACCACAGAGCTCCCAAACAAGAGCAGTTAGTAAGGCAGCTCCAGTGCCCAAAGGGCCAGTACTATCACGGCGAACCCCAACTCCACCAGTTAGTACGCCTATTCCTGTGGAGGAAGCACAACCAGCCAGTCGTAGTTTAGCATCTATCACATTTGATGTTGTTAAATCGTATGTGCGTATCTTCCCATCTTGGAAATATTATACTGAAGATGAAGGAAAATTCCAGTTGCAGGTGTTTGTCCAGGAGTTATGTGTAAGTAATGTTATTCATGGCAATTACTTTGCTTCGTCCCATACATCCTACCTCCATGATTGTTATAATACAACAAATTTTCCCATTTTTCTCTATAGAGAAGGACCGATTTGGAAACTTAGGATGAGGTAACTGTTGGGGAACGTAGTAATTTCAAAAAATTTCCTACGCACATGCAAGATCATGGTGATGGCATAGCAACGAGAGGGGAGAGTGTTTGTCCACGTACCCTCGTAGACCGTAAGCGGAAGCGTTATGACAACGCGGTTGATGTAGTCGTACGTCTTCACAATCCGACCGATCCAAGCACCGAACGTACGACACCTCCGAGTTCAGCACACGTTCAGCTCGATGACGATCCCCGGGCTCCGATCCAGCAAAGCTTCGGGGATGAGTTCCGTCATCATGACGACGTGGTGACGATGATGATGTTCTACCGGTGCAGGGCTTCGCCTAAACTCCGCGACAATATGACCGAGGTGGAATATGGTGGAGGGGGGCATCGCACACGGCTAAGGAACGATCCGTAGATCAACTTGTGTGTCTATGGGGTGCCCCCCGCCCCCGTATATAAAGGAGCAAGGGGGAAGGCCGGCCGGCCCAAGGGGGGCGCGCCAGGAGGAGTCCTCCTCCTCCTAGTAGGAGTAGGATTCCTCCTTTCCTACTCCTACTAGGAGGGGAAGGAAGGGGGAGAGGGGGGAAGGAAAGAGGGCCCCCCCTCCTAGTCCAATTCGGACCAGAAGGAGAGAGGGTGTGCGGCCCACCTTGGCCGCCCCTCTCTCTTCCCACCAAGGCCCATGTGGCCCATTAATTCTCCTGGGGGGTTCCGGTAACCCCTCCGGCACTCCGGTTTTCTCCGAAATCACCCGGAACACTTCCGGTGTTCGAATATAGTCGTCCAATATATCAATCTTTATGTCTCGACCATTTCGAGGCTCCTCGTCATGTCCATGATCACATCCGGGACTCTGAACAAACTTTGGTACATCAAAACTTATAAACTCATAATAAAACTGTCATCGTAACATTAAGCGTGCGGACCCTATTGGTTCGAGAACTATGTAGACATGACCTAGAACCATTCTCGGTCAATAACCAATAGCGGAACCTGGATGCCCATATTGGTTCCTACATATTCTACGAAGATCTTTATCGGTCAAACCGCATAACAACATACGTTGTTCCCTTTATCATCGGTATGTTACTTGCCCGAGATTTGATCGTCGGTATCCAATACCTAGTTCAATCTCGTTAACGGCAAGTCTCTTTACTCGTTTACGTAATGCATCATCTCGTAACCAACTCATTGGACACATTGCTTGCAAGGCTTATAGTGATGTGCATTACCGAGAGGGCCCAGAGATACCTCTCCGACAATCGGAGTGACAAAACCTAATCTCGAAATATGCCAACTCAACATGTACCTTCGGAGACACCTATAGTACTCCTTTATAATCACCCAGTTAAGTTGTGACGTTTGGTAGTACCCAAAGTGTTCCTCCGGTAAACAGGAGTTGCACAATCTCATAGTTACAGGAACATGTATAAGTCATGAAGAAAGCAATAGCAATATACTAAACGATCAAGTGCTAGGCTAACAGAATGGGTTATGTCAATCACATCATTCTCCTAATGATGTGATCCCATTAATCAAATGACAACACATGTCTATGGTTTGGAAACACAACCATCTTTGATTAATGAGCTAGTTAAGTAGAGGCATACTAGTGACGTTATGTTTGTCTATGTATTCACACATGTATCATGTTTCCGGTTAATAAAATTCTAGCATGAATAATAAACATTTATCATGATATGAGGGAATAAATAATAACTTTATTATTGCCTCTAGGGCATATTTCCTTCAGTCTCCCACTTGCACTAGAGTCAATAATCTAGATTACATAGTAATGATTCTAACACCCATGGAGTGTTGGTGTGGATCATGTTTTGCTCGTGAGAGAGGCTTAGTCAACGGGTCTGCAATATTCAGATCCGTATGTATCTTGCAAATCTCTATGTCTCCCACTTGGACTTCGTCCCGAATGGAATTGAAGCGTCTCTTGATGTGCTTGGTCCTCTTGTGAAATCTGGATTCTTTTGCCAAGGCAATTGCACCAGTATTGTCACAGAAGATCTTCATTGGTCCCGATGCACTAGGTATGACACCTAGATCGGAAAAGAACTCCTTCACCCAGACTCCTTCATTTGCTACTTCCGAAGCAGCTATGTACTCCGCTTCACATGTAGATCCCGCCACGACGCTTTGTTTAGAACTGCACCAACTTACAGCTCCACCGTTTAATAAAAATAGGTATCCGGTTTGTGATTTAGAATAGTCCGGATCAGTGTCAAAGCTTGCATCAACGTAACCATTTACGACTAGCTCTTTGTCACCTCCATATACGAGAAACATATCCTTAGTCCTTTTCAGGTATTTCAGGATGTTCTTGACCGCTGTCCAGTGATCCACTCCTGGATTACTTTGGTACCTTCCTGCCAAGCTTATTGCTAAGCATACGTCAGGTCTGGTACACAGCATTGCATACATGATAGAGCCTATGGCTGAAGCATAGGGAGCATCTTTCATTTTCTCTCTATCTTCTGCCGTGGTCGGGCATTGAGTTTGACTCAACTTCACACCTTGAAGCACGAGCAAGAACCCTTTCTTTGCCTGATCCATTTTGAACTTTTTCAAAATTTTATCAAGGTATGTGCTTTGTGAAAGTCCTATAAAGCGCCTTGATCTATCTCTATAGATCTTGATGCCCAATATGTAAGCAGCTTCACCGAGGTCTTTCATTGAAAAACTTTTATTCAAGTATCCCTTTATGCTAGCCAGAAATTCTATATCATTTCCAATTAATAATATGTCATCTACATATAATATCAGAAATGCTACAGAGCTCCCACTCACTTTCTTGTAAATACAGGCTTCTCCAAAAGTCTGTATAAAACCATATGCTTTGATCACACTATCGAAGCGTTTATTCCAACTCCGAGATGCTTGCACCAGTCCATAAATGGATCGCTGGAGCTTGCACACTTTGTTAGCACCTTTTGGATCAACAAAACCTTCTGGCTGCATCATATACAACTCTTCTTCCAGAAATCCATTCAAGAATGCAGTTTTAACATCCATTTGCCAAATTTCATAATCATGAAATGCAGCAATAGCTAACATGATTCGGACAGACTTAAGCATCGCTACGGGTGAGAAAGTCTCATCGTAGTCAACCCCTTGAACTTGTCGAAAACCTTTTGCAACACGTCAAGCTTTATAGACAGTTACATTACCATCAGCGTCAGTCTTCTTCTTAAAGATCCATTTATTCTCAATGGCTTGCCGATCATTGGGCAAGTCAACCAAAGTCCATACTTTGTTCTCATACATGGATCCCATCTCAGATTTCATGGTCTCTAGCCATTTTGCGGAATCTGGGCTCATCATCGCTTCCTCATAGTTTGTAGGTTCATCATGGTCAAGTAACATGACTTCCAGAATAGGATTACCGTTCCACTCTGGTGCGGATCTTACTCTGGTAGACCTACGAGGTTCAGTAGAAACTTTATCTGAAGTTTCATGATCAATATCATTAGCTTCCTCACTAATTGGTGTAGTTGTCACAGGAACCGGTTCTTGTGATGAACTACTTTCCAATAGGGGAGCAGATACAGTTATCTCATCAAGTTCTACTTTCCTCCCACTCACTTCTTTCGAGAGAAACTCCTTCTCTAGAAAGGATCCGAATTTAGCAATGAAAATCTTGCCCTCAGATCTATGATAGAAGGTGTACCCAATAGTCTCTTTTGGGTATCCAATGAAGACACATTTCTCCGATTTGGGTTCGAGCTTATCTGGTTGAAGTTTCTTCACATAAGCATCACAGCCCCAAACTTTAAGAAACGACAACTTTGGTTTCTTGCCAAACCACAGTTCATAAGGCGTCGCCTCAACGGATTTTGATGGTGCCCTATTTAACGTGAATGCGGCCGTCTCTAAAGCATAACCCCAAAACGATAGCGGTAAATCAGTAAGAGAAATCATAGATCGCACCATATCTAGTAAAGTACGATTACGACGTTCGGACACACCATTTCGTTGTGGTGTTTCGGGCGGCGTGAGTTGCGAAACTATTCCGCATTGTTTCAAGTGTAGACCAAACTCGTAACACAAATATTCTCCTCCACGATCAGATCGTAGAAAATTTATTTTCTTGTTACGATGATTTTCCACTTCACTCTGAAATTCTTTGAACTTTTCAAATGTTTCAGACTTGTGTTTCATCAAGTAGATATACCCATATCTGCTTAAGTCATCTGTGAAGGTGAGAAAATAACGATACCCGCCGCGAGCCTCAACATTCATTGGACCACAAACATCAGTATGTATGATTTCCAACAAATCAGTTGCTCGCTCCATAGTTCCGGAGAACGGCGTTTTAGTCATCTTGCCCATGAGGCACGGTTTGCAAGTACCAAGTGATTCATAATCAAGTGATTCCAAAAGCCCATCAGTATGGAGTTTCTTCATGCGCTTTACACTGATATGACCTAAACGGCAGTGCCACAAATAAGTTGCACTATCGTTATCAACTCTGCATCTTTTGGTTTCAACACTATGAATATGTGTATCACTACTATCGAGATTCAATAAAAATAGACCACTCTTCAAGGGTGCATGACCATAAAAGATATTACTCATATAAATAGAACAACCATTATTCTCTGATTTAAATGAATAACCGTCTCGCATCAAACAAGATCCAGATATAATGTTCATGCTTAACGTGGCACCAAATAACAATTATTTAGGTCTAAAACTAATCCCGATGGTAGATGTAGAGGTAGCGTGCCGACCGCGATCACATCGACTTTGGGACCATTTCCCACGCGCATCGTCACCTCGTCCTTAGCCAATCTTCGCTTAATCCGTAGTCCCTATTTCGAGTTGCAAATATTAGCAATAGAACCAGTATCAAATACCCAGGTACTACTGTGAGCATTAGTAAGGTACACATCAATAACATGTATATCACACATACCTTTGTTCACTTTGCCATCCTTCTTATCCGCCAAATACTTGGGGCAGTTCCGCTTCCAGTGTCCAGTCTGCTTGCAGTAGAAGCACTCAGTTTCAGGCTTAGGTCCAGACTTGGGTTTCTTCTCTTGAGCAGCAACTTGTTTGCTGTTCTTTTTGAAGTTCCCCTTCTTCTTCCCTTTGCCCTTTTTCTTGAAACTGGTGGTCTTGTTAACCATCAACAGTTGATGCTCCTTCTTGATTTCTACCTCCGCGGCTTTTAGCATTGCGAAGAGCTCGGGAATAGTTTTGTTCATCCCTTGCATATTATAGTTCATCACGAAGCTCTTGTAGCTTGGTGGCAGTGATTGAAGAATTCTGTCAATGACACTATCATCAGGAAGATTAACTCCCAGTTGAATCAAGTGATTATTATACCCAGACATTTTTAGTATGTGTCCACTGACAGAACTATTCTCTTCCATCTTGCAGCTATAGAACTTATTGGAGACTTCATATCTCTCAATCCGGGCATTTGCTTGAAATATTAACTTCAACTCCTGGAGCATCTCATATGCTCCATGACGTTCAAAACGTCTTTGAAGACCTGGTTCTAAGCCGTAAAGCATGGCACACTGAACTATCGAGTAGTCATCACCTTTGCTCTGCTAGACGTTCTTAACGTCGTCAGTTGCATCAGCAGCAGGCCTGGCACCCAGCGGTGCTTCCAGGATGTAACTTTTCTGTGCAGCAATGAGGATAATCCTCAGGTTACGGACCCAGTCCGTGTAATTGCTACCATCATCTTTCAACTTTGCTTTCTCAAGGAACGCATTAAAATTCAACGGAACAACATCACGAGCCATCTATCTACAAACAAACATAGACAAGCAAAATACTATCAGGTACTAAGTTCATGATAAATTTAAGTTCAATTAATCATATTACTTAAGAACTCCCACTTAGACAGACATCTCTCTAGTCATCTAAGTGATCACGTGATCCAAATCAACTAAACCATGTCCGATCATCACGTGAGATGGAGTAGTTTCAATGGTGAACATCACTATGTTGATCATATCTACTATATGATTCACGCTCGACCTTTCGGTCTCCGTGTTCCGAGGCCATATCTGTATATGCTAGGCTCGTCAAGTATGACCTGAGTATTCCGCGTGTGCAACTGTTTTGCACCCGTTGTATTTGAACGTAGAGCCTATCACACCCGATGATCACGTGGTGTCTCAGCACGAAGAACTTTCACAACGGTGCATACTTAGGGAGAACACTTCTTGATTATTAGTGAGAGATCATCTTAAAATGCTACCGTCAATCAAAGCAAGATAAGATGCATAAAGGATAAACATCACATGCAATCAATATAAGTGATATGATATGGCCATCATCATCTTGTGCTTGTGATCTCCATCTTCGAAGCACCATCGTGATCACCATCGTCACCGGCGTGACACCTTGATCTCCATCGTAGCATCATTGTCGTTTACGCCATCTATTGCTTCTACGACTATCGCTACCGCTTAGTGATAAAGTAAAGCAATTACAGGGCATTTGCATTTCATACAATAAAGCGACAACCATATGGCTCCTGCCAGTTGCTGATAACTTCGGTTACAAAACATGATCATCTCATACAATAAAATATAGCATCACGTCTGGACCATATCACATCACAACATGCCCTGCAAAAACAAGTTAGACGTCCTCTACTTTGTTGTTGCAAATTTTACGTGGCTGCTATGGGCTTTAGCAAGAACCGTTCTTACCTACGCATCAAACCCACAACGATAGTTCATCAAGTTAGTTCTGTTTTAACCTTCACAAGGACCGGGCGTAGCCACACTCGATTCAGCTAAAGTGAGAGAGACAGACACCCGCCAGCCACCTTTAAGCACGAGTGCTCGTAACGGTGAAACCAGTCTCGCGTAAGCGTACGCGTAATGTCGGTCCGGGCCGCTTCATCTCACAATACCGCCGAACCAAAGTATGACATGCTGGTAAGCAGTATGACTTGTATCGCCCACAACTCACTTGTGTTCTACTCGTGCATATAACATCAACGCATAAAACCTAGGCTCGGATGCCACTGTTGGCGAACGTAGTAATTTCAAAAAATTTCCTACGCACATGCAAGATCATGGTGATGGCATAGCAACGAGAGGGGAGAGTGTTCGTCCACGTACCCTCATAGACCGTAAGTGGAAGAATTATGACAACGCGGTTGATGTAGTCATACGTCTTCACGATCCGACCGATCCAAGCACCGAACGTACGGCACCTCTGAGTTCAGCACACGTTCAGCTCGATGACGATTCCCGGGCTCCGATCCAGCAAAGCTTCGGGGATGAGTTCCGTCAGCACGATGGCGTGGTGACGATGATGATGTTCTACTGGCGCAGGGCTTCGCCTAAACTCCGCGACAATATGACCAAGGTGGAATATGGTGGAGGGGGGCACCGCACACGGCTAAGGAACGATCCGTAGATCAACTTGTGTGTCTATGGGGTGCCCCCCGCCCCTGTATATAAAGGAGCAAGGGGGGAGGCCGGCCGGCCCAAGGGGGGCGCGCCAGGAGGAGGAGTCCTCCTCCTAGTAGGATTAGGATTCCTCCTTTCCTACTCCTACTAGGAGGGGAAGGAAGGGGGAGAGGGGGGAAGGAAAGAGGGGGGCGCCGCCCCCCCTCCTTGTCCAATTCGGACCAGAGGGAGAGGGAGCGTGCGGCCCACCCTGGCTGCCCCTCTCTCTTCCCACCAAGGTCCATGTGGCCCATTAACTCTCCCGGGGGGTTCCGGTAACCCCTCTGGCACTCCGGTTTTCTCTGAAATCACCCGGAACACTTCCGCTGTCCGAATATAATCGTCCAATATATCAATCTTAATGTCTCGACCATTTTGAGACTCCTCGTCATGTCCATGCTCACATACGGGACTCCGAACAAACTTTGGTACATCAAAACTTATAAACTCATAATAAAACTGTCATCGTAACGTTAAGCGTGCGGACCCTACGGGTTCGAGAACTATGTAGACATGACCTAGAACCATTCTCGGTCAATAACCAATAGCGGAACCTGGATGCCCATATTGGTTCCTACATATTCTATGAAGATCTTTATCGGTCAAACCGCATAACAACATACGTTGTTCCCTTTGTCATCGGTATGTTACTTGCCCGAGATTTGATCGTTGGTATCCAATACCTAGTTCAATCTCGTTACTGGCAAGTCTCTTTACTCGTTTACGTAATGCATCATCTCATAACCAACTCATTGGTCACATTGCTTGCAAGGCTTATAGTGATGTGCATTACCGAGAGGGCCCAGAGATACCTCTCCGACAATCGGAGTGACAAAACCTAATCTTGAAATATGCCAACTCAACATGTACCTTCGGAGACACCCGTAGTACTCCTTTATAATCACCCAGTTACGTTGTGAAGTTTGGTAGTACCCAAAGTGTTCCTCCGGTAAACGGGAGTTGCACAATCTCATAGTTACAGGAACATGTATAAGTCATGAAGAAAGCAATAGCAATATACTAAACGATCAAGTGCTAGGCTAACAGAATGGGTTATGTCAATCACATCATTCTCCTAATGATGTGATCCCATTAATCAAATGACAACACATGTCTATGGTTAGGTAACATAACCATCTTTTATTAATGAGCTAGTTAAGTAGAGGCATACTAGTGACGTTATGTTTGTCTATGTATTCACACATGTATCATGTTTCCGGTTAATACAATTCTAGCATGAATAATAAACATTTATCATGATATTAGGAAATAAATAATAACTTTATTATTGCCTCTAGGGCATATTTCCTTCAGTAACCTGTGCTAGTACCTCTGCTATCTTCAAGAATGCTTGGTGGCAGTATCGGAATTACCTGAAGAAAACGTATTTCACCGGCAAAGAAACTCATCAAATTCCCTTACGTTCTCCTGAGACACATTTACTGGACGATGACTGGGAACGCCTTGTTCTGTACTAGTCCCGAACCAAGAATGTGGTAAGATCTATGAGCTCATTTTCTATTTTAAGTATTATATTCTTGCGTCTTACTGTACTCTATTCCTGTAGAACAAGTGCCTAAACCTGAAGAACAACTGTTCTAATTTAAGATTCCATTGCTATCATAGTTCAAAAAAGTTCTAGGCGTTAATTGTGCGTTTTGCCACTGCGTTGCACTTTACTGACCAAAGTGCATGCTTATGCGCAGTTATGCACAGATTAAGCGTAGTTATGCTCAATGCGTTTTGCCAACGCCTAGAGCCTAGGCGCGCTTAAGCGCTCGCTTAGGCGCGCCTTTTTTAACTATGATTGCTTTGCTCTTGTATTATTGTATTTACTCATACAAACTTATTTTTAAATTGAAGGATCCAACCGAAACTCCAATGGCACGGTAGGTATGTTCATGCATGTTTGTTTAATAGGTTTGCTCTTATCAATAGCTCTTTTGATTTCAATTTCAATTGTGTATACAGTTGACGTTCATATCATGCACATTACTAGCATCACAATAGATCCAATAGTGTTGTTGTACATGTAGACCCGTGGTACCCATCTGGAATCTTGTTGTGCTGTGTAGCTTCCCACGCTTTGTATTCTTTCACTGCTGCTTTGTCTTGAACTGATATGATTTGAACCATGTCTCTATTTTGATTTGGCAAGACAATGCAGTGACCATAGGACATAGATATATGTTTGTTTGATGCTTTTATTATGTACTAGTACTTGGCAATAGAAGACTTGGTAGTTTAATCCTGTCCACCTTACTAATGAATTGGTTCACCGAAATGAGTTTCATATACTAGTACATGCTAAACTTGTTATGTGTCTGCTTTTTTCTTCTTTTAGAATGCTGACAGAATATTGGGGGAAGGGTGCCTTATTAAGCAATGGTAAAGGAAGTAATGCAGATAAGGTTCAGGATAGTGACACATCCTTGTTGGTCTCCAACAAAGCTGATAAAACAGCTAAGGAAGACTATCTTGAAGACAGCGAGACAATCCCAAAGTCCTGTCTTGGTTTAGTGTTCGAGTTACTGGCCACTACCGCTTGCACAAGCTATTCAAACTCACTGTCCGAATCAGTTCGGTTTCTTGATTCTCAACTACAAGCTGAAAGACATCGATCAGCTATGCTGCGACAAGAAGCGGAAGGACTGCAGAAGTCCCTGGAGCATTCAGATGCATACTTTCTGGTGCAACAGCAAGCGTTGGAGGATTTTAGCGCCAAACAGGACAAAGCTAATCAGCTTGCTAAGCTTATTGCCAGCATGGTGGATACCCAGGATAACGTTTCTTGAGCTCTTCTGAAGTTGTTTCAGATATGCTCTTGTTTTGCTGCCGCGTTTATTTGCAATGGTGGCCAATTTTGACGGCCAGTGTATGTAATATGCTGCTTTGTTCCCTATATTTGCACTGGTGGCGAACTTTGATGCCCAATGGATGTAATATGTGTAATAGCGGTAATAGGCTAGCCTGAATTGCTTGCTTATTTATTTCCTTATTGTCTTGTTTAGTTGTTTGCTTGTAGTCACTGCAGTTCCTTTTCTGTGTTTTTCTAGTGGCCACAATAGCCTATTTTTGGTAACTAGGCCAAAATAATCATGGCAACACATGGACTGTTGTAACTATGGGCCTCCTGCAAGCCGTATGATCCATGGGCCTTCGTTCGGCCTAGGAGCATTGGCCTTCTATACGGGCCGTAGGATCCATCGGCCTTCTATGCGGGCCTTAGGGGTCCGTGGGCCTTCTACGGGCCGTACTATCCATGGGCCTCATACAGGCCGTAGGATCCATGGGCCTTCTACGGGGCGTATCATCATTTCGCAATCATGGGCCATACTATTCGTGGACCATAACGGGCCGTTAATAGGCCGTATTTGATAATTCTATGAAAACAGCCCAACGGGTTTTTTTGAAATGAAAACGGCCCAACGTATTAACGGTCCGCAAACGGGCCGACTGTAACGATGGGCTGAATTTGGCTCACAAGCAGAAACTGACAGTAACGGGCCGTATGTAACCGAATGCTGCAAATGAGCCCAAGAATCAATGGGCCCTGAGAAGGCGGAAAGATAACTTGGGCTGGAAACGGCCCAATGGAATAACGGGCCATTAATGGGTATAAAGTGGTACACTATTCATTACGGGCCAGTTTCACCACGGGCCGTTAACGGGCCAAGAGTTACAAAGGTCCTCATATGGGCCGAAAGAAGTCATGGGCCACACATGGGCCGGAAGTTAAAACGGGCTGAATCATATTGGACGGCCCAGATGACGCTACTGGGCCTAATTCGGATAGGGCGTAATGGGCCCTGGGTTAGCGGGCTGTAAATGGGCTATATGCGAACAGGCCGTTAACAGGCTTTCCGTGGGCCGGCCCGCCACCTTTTGACCAAGTCAAAACGGGCCGGCCTTTTCATAGGAATGGGCCTCTGTTGGGCCGTGCCACGTGTCGCCGTATCATAGGTGCCTTCGGTCCAATGAGCGGATGACATCTGTCCCAACAGTGAGCCGACACGCGTTTCCTCCAGCCAATGATGATTTTACACGTGGAAAATCCCCATTGGTCGGGGCTGTTAACGGGTTATCGGATCCAAAACCCGACCCGATAGCTTAACGGCGTTCCGTTACGGTGGATGCCACGTGTCGGTCACCCTTGACGAAAGCAGTTCTGTGACGCGTGATTTATCATCATGGAAGTGGACACTTCCGTGATGATAATTTTGGTAATGTCATAGAACACTTCTACGATAGCACATGTGTGACTATCTTGATTCGGTCATAAATTTGTCATGGATGTACATGCATGACAAAAAACGCGACCTACTGTGACAAACACGTATCATCACGGAAGTGTATTTTTTGTAGTGATGTACTCGTAAGGAGAACCAACAAATTTGGCATAAACATGTTCATCACTAGCACAACATAACACATAAGAATGGTTAAAGTCGCCGGCTTTGTTGGAAGGGGTGGCATTGTCCTTCTTGACACTACCACACTTCACATTGTTCTTCTTATTCTTAGAAGCACCCTTTCCTTCCTTCACAAAAGTTTGCTTGAGAGGAGGAGGGTGTTTGGCCTTGTGATTCTTCTTCTTATTCTTGGACTTGGGAGCAAACCCAATTCCCTCCTTGCCCACAAGTTCCTTTTGGTTGCTTAAAAGGTCGTTGAGGTTCTTCTCACCTTGTATACAAGATACAAGGCCTTCCTCAAGTTGCTCCTTCAACTTGGCATTCTCGTCCACACGATACTCATGCTCACAACATGGGTTAGTAGCATTTGCATTATCAATTAAAACCCTACGAGGAAATGTGGCTTTCTCCTTGGTTAGCTTCACTTGGTGTTTATCATGAGACTCCTTGAGGCTAGCATGAGCACCCTTCAAGGCCTTGTGAGCCTTGTCAAGTATGTCAAACTCCTCCTTGAGTCTAACACGGTCAACCCCAAGTTTGGCCTTCTCGGAGTTGAGCACACGAGATACAACAAGAGAATGAACAAGAACTTTCTTTAATTTAGCATGATCATCGTTTTGTGACTCCTCAAGAGCCAAACGATGACTACGCTCTTCCTCAAGCGCATTAGAGAGATTTGATATCTCATCGGCATAGTCATGACTATGCCCTTCCATCTTAGAGATGGTTTCTTCGTGAGCCTCGATCATGTCATTGGCTTCACCAAGTTGTTCCAAGAGAGCAACAAAGTGCTTCTTGGATTTACCCTTCAGCTTACTCATAAAAGATTCAAACTCATTTTATTCCTCCTTTGACCCCTCACTTTCATCAATGCAATCTGTCAAAGAAGGATTAGTAGTGAAGGTAGTTTTGATGTTGGGGGTTACCTTGTTGGTGGCTTTAGCCATGAGGCACTTGGCGGTGACGTTCTCATTGGGTGAATTGAAGAGGGACACCCGTGGTGTTGTTGCAATGGCAATGGAGGCCATGGCAACCGTCTCACCGTCTTCATCATCACATCATCCTCATTGTACTCTTCTTGTGCCACCAATCCCTTGGGAGGAGTCTTTTTTGGTGAAGTTGTTCTTGTTGGGGAAGGACTTGGCCTTGTCTTTTCGGATAAGCTTGCCACCATTGTCTTCCTTTTCCTCGTACGAGCAATACGCAACAAAGTGGCTCATATTGCCACAATTATAGCACGTCCTCACACGTTGCTTGCCGTTGGCGCCACTTGAGTTGTTCTTGTTGAAGTTGGGCCTTGAGTTCTTCTTGCTCCAAAATTGCCGTGAAGCGAGAGCCATGTGCTCATGATATGCATACTTGGTATCTTCGGGGAAACACTCCTCTTCTTCCTCTTCACCCTCTTCTTCCACACTAGCCTTGGCCTTCAAAGCAAGGTTGGGCTTCTTTGCTCGTTGAGAATGCAACACCGCATGGTCGGCGGTCTTGTCCAAGATCCTCATTGCAACAAACTCATCCAACACTTCACTTGATGACAAGGCGTGAAAGTACGGCCTTTGACGGATGATGGAGGACATGGCCTTATGGTAAGGCATCGTGGCCTTGAGAAACTTGCACTTGATCCAATTGTCATCTGTATCCTTGCTCCCATGATCTAGGAGAGAGACCATGATAGTGGTTAATCTCCGGTAGAGCTCTCGAGGTTCTTCATCTTCGTTCATTGCAAAATCGTCGGCTTCATCATGCACCACTTCAAAGTTTGAGCGTTGAATGCCAGCGCTTCCCTTGTAAATGGAAACAACATGTTGCCATGCTTCCTTGGCCATGGTGAAAGGTCGAAGATGCGCAATATCCTCGGGTGGAATTGCTTCTTGGAAAATGAAGAGAGCGGACTCGTTGAATTGATGATCCGCGGCTTCTCTATGAGTGAAGTTGCTTGGGTCGTGCGGTTAGAAACCCTGCTCAATAATTCTCCAGAGATTAGTAGAACTATGATTTAAATGACGTTTAAAGCGATAGACCCAAGAGGCAAAATCCCCATTCTTCACAAACTTATTAGGAGGAACAACATGATTCATATGCGTGGAAGGAACCGGTCCTCCATAGGCAATAGGAGGTTCAACATGGGCAAAGATGCCATTTCCACTTCTACCACTAGTTAAAGGAACTTGATCACTAGTATCTTCCCCCTTGTTGGAGTTAGCATCCATCACCTTGTTCGTGGGATCGACCACATCCAACGGTGCGGTGGATAATTTAAGGCCGTCAGGGAAATTCTTAAGCATGCCTTCGACCTCGGTCGTCATGGAGGTTTTCAATGTGTCCCACATTAAACTCCTCACGAGAGACCGAGGATCCCCCATCGGCCATAGACAAAGTGGGATTCGCACTGGGGTGCTCCTCCACCTCGTTCGTGGTGTCAACCATACTCTCCGGAAAGCAAAGTCCTTAATAAAGAGACAAGTCTCTGATACCAATTGAAAGGATTGATATGGTTGACTAGAGGGGGGGGGGTGAATAGGCAACTAAGATTTTTTAGCTTTTTTGACGAAATTAAACATAGCATCAAAGTAGGTTGTCTAGATGTGCAACTAGGTGAACAACCTATATGATGCAACAACAACAAGCACACAAGCACACTAGGGAAACAACACAATATAAGCTTGCACAAGTAAAGGTAAGAAATAACCAATAGCGGAGCTGGTGGAGATGAGGATGTGTTACCGAAGTTCCTTCCCTTTGAGAGGAAGTACATCTCCGTTAGAGCGGTGTGGAGGCACAATGCTCCCCAAGAAGCCACTAGGGCCATCGTATTCTCCTCACGCCCTCACACAATGTGAGATGTCGTGATTCCACTATTGGTGCCCTTGAAGGCGGTGATCGAACCTTTACAAACAAGGTTGGGGCTATCTCCACAACTCAATTGGAGGCTCCCAACAATAACACGGAGCTTCACCACAATGGAATGTGGCTCCGAGGTGACCTCAACCGTCTAGGGTGCTCAAACACCCAAGAGTAACAAGATCCGCAAGGGATTAGTGGGGGGAATCAAATTTCTCTTGGCGAAAGTGTAGATCCGGGTCTTCTCAACCAATCCCTAAAGAATCAACAAGTTTGATTGGCTAGGGAGAGGGATCAGGCGAAAAAGAGCTTTGGAGCAACAAATGAGCTTTCGGAGAAAGAGGTAGTCAACTTGGGGAAGAAGACCCCCTTTATATAGTGGGGGAAAAGATCCAACCATTACCCACTTATTCAGCCCGCGACATGCGGTACTACCATACAGACTGTTGGGTAACGTAGTAATTTCAAAAAATTTCCTACGCACACGCAATATCATGGTGATGCATAGCAACGAGAGGGGAGAGTGTTGTCTATGTACCCTCGTAGACCGAAGCGGAAGCGTTGACACAACGTAGAGGAAGTAGTCGTGCGTCCTCCCGGTCCAACTGATCCAAGCACCGTTACTCCGGCACCTCCGAGTTCTTGACACATGTACAGCTCGATGACGCACCCCGATCTCCGATCCAGCAGAGGCGCGGGGAGGAGTTCCGTCAGCACGACGGCGTGGTGACGATCTTGATGTTCTCCTGTCGCAGGGCTTCGCCTAAGCACCGCTACAATATGACCGAGGTGTAATATTGTGGAGGGGGGCACCGCACACGGCTAAGGAATGATCTCAATGATCAACTTGTGTCTAGGGTGCCCCCCCACCCCCGTATATAAAGGAGGGAGGGAGGAGGAGGCCGGCCTAGGGAGGAGGCGCGCCATAGGGGGGGCAAACCTACTCCAAGTAGGTTTGGCCCCCCTTTCCTATTAGGAGTAGGAGAAGGAAGGAAGAGGGGGGAGGAGAGAAGGAAAGGGGGGGCCGGCCCCCGTCCCAATTCGGATTGGGCTTGGGGGGGGGCGCCCCCTCCCTTGCTCCTTCTCCCTCCCTTCCACTAAGGCCCAATAAGGCCCATATACTTACCGGGGGGTTCCGGTAACCTCCCGGAACTCCGGTATATTTCCAATCTCACCCGGAACCTTTCCGGTGTCCAAATATATCCGTCCAATATATCAATCTTTATGTCTCGACCATTTCGAGACTCCTCGTCATGTCCGTGATCACATCCGGGACTCCAAACAACCTTCGGTACATCAAAATACATAAACTCATAATATAACTGTCATCGAAACCTTAAGCGTGCGGACCCTACGGTTCGAGAACAATGTAGACATAACCGAGACACGTCTCCGGTCAATAACCAATAGCGGGACCTGGATTCCCATATTGGTTCCTACATATTCTACGAAGATCTTTATTGGTCAAACCGCATAACAACATACGTTGTTCCCTTTGTCATCGGTATGTTACTTGCCCGAGATTCGATCGTCGGTATCCAATACCTAGTTCAATCTCGTTATCGGCAAGTCTCTTTACTCGTTCCATAATACATCATCTCGCAACTAACTCATTAGTTGAAATGCTTGCAAGGCTTAAGTGATGTGAATTACCGAGAGGGCCCAGAGATACCTCTCCGACATTCGGAGTGACAAATCCTAATCTCGAAATACGCCAACTCAACAAGTACCTTCGGAGATACCTGTAGAGCACCTTTATAATCACCCAGTTACGTTGTGACGTTTGGTAGCACACAAAGTGTTCCTCCGATAAACGGGAGTTGCATAATCTCATAGTCATAGGAACATGTATAAGTCATGAAGAAAGCAATAGCAACATACTAAACGATCGGGTGCTAAGCTAACGGAATTGGTCATGTCAATCAGATCATTCAACTAATGATGTGATCCCATTAATCAAATAACAACTCTTTGTCCATGGTTAGGAAACATAACCATCTTTGATTAACAAGCTAGTGAAGTAGAGGCATACTAGTGACACTCTGTTTGTCTATATATTCACACATGTATTATGTTTTCGGTTAATACAATTCTAGCATGAATAATAAACATTTATCATGAAATAAGGAAATAAATAATAACTTTATTATTGCCTCTAGGGCATATTTCCTTCAGTCTCCCACTTGCACTAGAGTCAATTATCTAGATCACATCACCATGTGATTAACATCGATAGTTCATATCATCATGTGATTAACACCCATAGTTCACATCGTCATGTGACCAACACCTAAAGGGTTTACTAGATTTAGTAATCTAGTTCACATCGCTATGTGATTAACACCCAAAGAGTACTAAGGCGCGATCATGTTTTGCTTGTGAGAGAATCTTAGTCAACAGGTCTTTCACATTCAGATCCGTTATGTATTTTGCAATTTTCTATGTTTACAATGCTCTGCACGGAGCTACTCTAGCTAATTGCTCCCACTTTCAATATGTATCCAGAGTAAGACTTAGAATCATCTGGATCAGTGTCAAAACTTGCATCGACGTAACCCTTTACGATGAACCTTTTGTCACTTCCATAATCGAGAAACATATCCTTATTCCACTAAGGATAATTTTGACCGCTGTCCAGTGATCTACTCCTAGATCACTATTGTACTCCCTTGCCAAACTCAGTGTAGGGTATACAATAGATCTGGTACACAGCATGGCATACTTTATAGAACCTATGGCCAAGGCATAGGGAATGACTTTCATTCTCTTTCTATCTTCTGCCGTGGTCGGGTTTTGAGTCTTACTCAATTTCACACCTTGCAACACAGGCAAGAACTCTTTCTTTGACTGTTCCATTTTGAACTACTTCAAAATCTTGTCAAGGTATGTACTCATTGAAAAAACTTATCAAGCGTCTTGATCTATCTCTATAGATCTTGATGCTCAATATGTAAGCAGCTTCACCGAGGTCTTTCTTTGAAAAACTCCTTTCAAATACTCCTTTATGCTTTGCAGAATAATTCTACATTATTTCCGATCTACAATATGTCATTCACATATACTTATCAGAAATGTTGTAGTGCTCCCACTCACTTTCTAGTAAATACAGGCTTCACTGCAAGTCTGTATAAACTATATGCTTTGATCAACTTATCAAAGCGTATATTCCAACTCCGAGATGCTTGCACCAGTCCATAGATGCACATTTTGTTAACACCTTTGGGATCGACAAAACCTCTTGGTTGCATCACATACAACTCTCCTTTAATAACTCCATTAAGGAATGCAGTTTTGTTTATCCATTTGCCAGATTTCATAAAATGCGGCAATTGCTAACATGATTCAGACAGACTTTTAAGCATCGATACGAGTGAGAAAATCTCATTGTATTCAACATCTTGAACTTTGTCAAAAACCTTTTTCGACAAGTCTAGCTTTGTAGATAGTAACACTACTATCAACGTCCGTCTTCCTCTTGAAGATCCATTTATTTTCTATGGTTTGCCGATCATCGGGCAAATCCATCAAAGTCCATACTTTGTTCTCATACATGGATCATATCTCAGATTTCATGGCCTCAAACCATTTTGCGGAATCTGGGCTCATCATCGCTTCCTCATAGTTCGTAGGTTTGTCATGGTCAAGTAACACAACCTCCAGAACAAGATTACCGTACTACTCTGGTGCGGATCTCACTCTGTTTTACCTACGAGGTTTGGTAGTAACTTGATCTGAAGTTACATGATCATCATCATTAGCTTCCTCACTAATTGGTATAGTAGTCACAAGAACAGATTTCTGTGATGAACTACTTTCCAATAAGGGAACAGGTACAGTTACCTCATCAAGTTCTACTTTCCTCCCACTCACTTCTTTCGAGAGAAACTTCTTCTCTAGAAAGGATCCATTTATTAGCAACGAATGTTTTTCCTTTGGATCTGTGATAGAAGGTGTACCCAACAATTTCCTTTGGGTATTCTATGAAGACGCACTTCTCCGATTTGGGTTTGAGCTTATCAGGATGAAACTTTTTCACATAAGCATCGCAGCCCCAAACTTTAAGATACGACAACTTTGGTTTCTTGCTAAACCACAGTTCATATAGTGTCGTCTCAATGGATTTAGATGGTGCCCTATTTAATGTGAATGCAGTTGTCTCTAATGCATGATCCCAAAACGATATTGGTAAATCGGTAAGAAACATCATAGATTGTACTATATCCAATAAAGTACGGTTATGACGTTCGGACACACCATTATGATGTGGTGTTCCAGGTGGCATGAATTTGTGAAACTATTCCACATTGTTTTAATTGAAGACCAAACTCGTAACTCAAATATTTGTCTCCGTGATCAGATCGTAGAAACTTTATTTTTCTTGTGACGATGATTTCCACTTCACTCTGAAATTCTTTGAACCTTTCAACTATTTTAGACTTATGTTTCATCAAGTAGATATACCCATATCTACTCAAATCATATGTGAAGGTCAGAAAATAACGATACCCGCCGCAAGCCTTAACACTCATCGGATCGCATACATCAGTATGTATTATTTCCAATAAGTCAGTTGCTCGCTCCACTGTTCCGGAGAACGGAGTCTTAGTCATCTTGCCCATGAGGCATGGTTCGCAAGCATCAAGTGATTCATAATCAAGTGATTCCAAAATCCCATCAGCATGGGGTTTCTTCATGCGCTTTATACCAATATGACCTAAACGGCAGTGCCACAAATAAGTTGCACTATCATTATTAACTTTGCATCTTTTGGTTTCAATATTATGAATATGTGTATCACTACGATCGAGATCCAATGAACCATTTTCATTGGATGTGTAACCATATAAGGTTTTATTCATGTAAACAGAACAACAGTTTATTCTCTTACTTAAATGAATAACCGTTTTGCAATAAACACGATCAAATCATATTCATGCTCAACGCAAACACCAAATAACACTTATTTAGGTTCAACACTAATCCCGAAAGTATAGGGAGTGTGCGATGATGATCATATCAATCTTGAAACTACTTTCAACACACATCGTCACTTCACCCTTAACTAGTTTCTGTTTATTCTGCAACTCCCGTTTTGAGTTACTACTCTTAGCAACTGAACCAGTACCAAATACCGAGGGGCTGCTATAAACACTAGTAAAGTACACATCAATAACATGTATATCAGATATACCTTTGTTCACATTGCCATCCTTCTTATCCGCCAAATACTTGGGGTAGTTCTGCTTCCAGTGACCAGTCCCTTTGCAGTAGAAGCACTTAGTCTCAAGCTTAGGTCCAGACATGGGCTTCTTGACTTGAGCAGCAACTTGCTTGCCGTTCTTCTTGAAGTTCCCTTTCTTCCCTTTGCCCTTTTCTTCAAACTAGTGGTCTTTTTAACCATCAACACTTGATGCTCTTTCTTGATTTCTACCTTCATCGATTTCATCATCACGAAAAACTCGGGAATCATTTTCATCATCCCTTGCATACTATAGTTCATCATGAAGTTCTACTAACTTGGTGATGGTGACTAGAGAACTCTGTCAATCACTATCTTATCTGGAAGATTAACTCCCACTTGATTCAAGCGATTGTAGTACCCAGACAATCTGAGCACATGCTCACTAGTTGAGCGATTCTCCTCCATCTTTTAGCCATAGAACTTGTTGGAGACTTCATATCTCTCAACTCGGGTATTTTCTTAAAATATTAACTTCAACTCCTGGAACATCTCATATGGCCCATGGCGTTCAAAACATCTTTGAAGTCCCGATTCTAAGCCATAAAGCATGGTGCACAAAACTATCAAGTAGTCATCATATTGAGCTAGCCAAACGTTCATAACGTCTACATCTGCTCCTGCAATAGGTCTGTCACCTAGCGGTGCATTAAGGACATAATTCTTCTGTGCAGCAATGAGGATAAACCTCAGATCACGGATCCAATCCGCATGATTGCTACTAACATTTTTAAACACAATTTTCTCTAGGAACATATCAAAATAAATATATGAAAGCAACAACGCAAGCTATTGATCTTACAACATAATTTGCAAAATACTACCAGGACTAAGTTCATGATAAATTTAAGTTCAATTAATCATATTACTTAAGAACTCTCACTTAGACATACATCTCTCTAGTCATCTAAGTGATCACGTGATCCAAATCAACTAAACCATAACCGATCATCACGTGAGATGGAGTAGTTTTCAATAGTGAACATCACTATGTTGATCATATCTACTATATGATTCACGCTCGAACTTTCGGTCTCCGTGCTCCGAGGCCATATCTACATATGCTAGGCTCGTCAAGTTTAACCTGAGTATTCCGCGTGTGCAAAACTGGCTTGCACCCGTTGTAGATGGACGTAGAGCTTATCACACCCGATCATCACGTGGTGTCTGGGCACGACGAACTTTGGCAACGGTGCATACTCAGGGAGAACACTTCTTGATAATTAGTGAGAGATCATCTTAAAATGCTACCGTCAATCAAAGCAAGATAAGATGCATAAAGGATAAACATCACATGCAATCAATATAAGTGATATGATATGGCCATCATCATCTTGTGCTTGTGATCTCCATCTCCGAAGCACCATCATGATCACCATCGTCACCGGCGCGACACCTTGATCTCCATCGTAGCATCGTTGTCGTTTACGCCATCTATTGCTTCTACGACTGTCGCTACCGCTTAGTGATAAAGTAAAGCAATTACAGGGCGTTTGCATTTCATACAATAAAGCGACAACCATATGGCTCCTGCCAGTTGCCGATAACTTCAGTTACAAAACATGGTCATCTCATACAATAAAATATAGCATCATGTCTTGGCCATATCACATCACAACATGCCCTGCAAAAACAAGTTAGACGTCCTCTACTTTGTTGTTTCAAGTTTTACGTGTCTGCTACGGGCTTAAGCAAGAACCAATCTCACCTACGCATCAAAACCACAACGATAGTTTGTCAAGTTGATGCTGTTTTAACCTTCGCAAGGACCGGGCGTAGCCACACTCGGTTCAACTAAAGTTGGAGAAACTGACACCCGCTAGTCACCTGTGTGCAAAGCACGGCGGTAAAACCAGTCTCGCGTAAGCGTACGCGTAATGTCGGTCTGGGCCGCTTCATCCAACAATACCGCCGAACCAAAGTATGACATGCTGGTAAGCAGTATGACTTGTATCGCCCACAACTCACTTGTTTTCTACTCGTGCATATAACATCAAACCATAAAACCTGGCTCGGATGCCACTGTTGGGTAACGTAGTAATTTCAAAAAATTTCCTACGCACACGCAAGATCATGGTGATGCATAGCAACGAGAGGGGAGAGTGTTGTCTACGTACCCTCGTAGACCGAAGTGGAAGCGTTGACACAACATAGAGGAAGTAGTCGTACGTCCTCCCGGTCCAACCGATCCAAGCACCGTTACTCTGGCACCTCCGAGTTCTTGACACACGTACAGCTCGATGATGCACCCCGATCTCCGATCCAGCAGAGGCGCGGGGAGGAGTTCCGTCAGCACGACGGCGTGGTGACGATCTTAATGTTCTCCTGTCGCAGGGCTTCGCCTAAGCACCGCTACTATATGACCGAGGTGTAATATTGTGGAGGGGGGCACCGCACACGGCTAAGGAACGATCTCAATGATCAACTTGTGTCTAGGGTGCCCCCCCGCCCCCGTATATAAAGGAGGGAGGGAGGAGGAGGCCGGCCTAGGGAGGAGGCGCGCCATAGGGGGGCAAACCTACTCCAAGTAGGTTTGGCCCCCCTTTCCTATTAGGAGTAGGAGAAGGAAGGAAGAGAGGGGAGGAGAGAAGGAAAGGGGGGGCGGCCCCCCTCCCAATTCGGATTGGGCTTGGGGGGGGGTCGCCCCCTCCCTTGCTCCTTCTCCCTCCCTTCCACTAAGGCCCAATAAGGCCCATATACTTACCAGGGGGTTCCGGTAACCTCCCGGAACTCCGGTATATTTCCAATCTCACCCGGAACCTTTCCGGTGTCCAAATATATCCGTCCAATATATCAATCTTTATGTCTCGACCATTTCGAGACTCCTCATCATGTCCGTGATCACATCCGGGACTTCGAACAACCTTCGGTACATCAAAATACATAAACTCATAATATATCATCGAAACCTTAAGCGTGCGGACCCTACGGTTCGAGAACAATGTAGACATGACCGAGACACGTCTCCGGTCAATAACCAATAGCGGGACCTGGATGCCCATATTGGTTCCTACATATTCTACGAAGATCTTTATCGGTCAAACCGCATAACAACATACGTTGTTCCCTTTGTCATCGGTATGTTACTTGCCCGAGATTTGATCATCGGTATCCAATACCTAGTTCAATCTCATTACCGGCAAGTCTCTTTACTCGTTCCGTAATACATCATCTCGCAACTAACTCATTAGTTGAAATGCTTGCAAGGCTTAAGTGATGTGCATTACCGAGAGGGCCCAGAGATACCTCTCCGACATTCGGAGTGACAAATCCTAATCTCGAAATACGCCAACTCAACAAGTACCTTCGGAGACACCTGTAGAGCACCTTTATAATCACCCAGTTACGTTGTGACGTTTGGTAGCACACAAAGTGTTCCTCCGGTAAACGGGAGTTGCATAATCTCATAGTCATAGGAACATGTATAAGTCATGAAGAAAGTAATAGCAACATACTAAACGATCGGGTGCTAAGCTAACGGAATGGGTCATGTCAGTCAGATCATTCAACTAATGATGTGATCCCGTTAATCAAATAACAACTCTTTGTCCATGGTTAGGAAACATAACTATCTTTTATTAACAAGCTAGTCAAGTAGAGGCATACTAGTGACACTCTGTTTGTCTATATATTCACACATGTATTATGTTTCCGGTTAATACAATTCTAGCATGAATAATAAACATTTATCATGAAATAAGCAAATAAATAATAACTTTATTATTGCCTCTAGGGCATATTTCCTTCACAGACACGCGGTACTACCGCAAGGGCTCGTGGTACTACCACTAGGCGATGCGGTACTACCGCTCGCGCGGCAGAGACCAGATGAGGCCCTGTTGCGTATAGCAACGAGCGGTAGAACCGCCGGAGCGGTACTACCGCGTGCCCTTGCGGTACTACTGCAAGGCAGGGATCAGTCTGGGCCGGGAAGGCACAAACTAATAAAATTACATCCGTGGCTACTTCCGCTGAGTTTTGGTCTGTGCAAAAATCCGGCATGGTACTACCGCTCACAGGGAGCGGTACCACCGCGCAGGGTGCGGAAGTAAAAATTTACTTCCGCCCCTACTTATGTGCGTGCCAGCGTTCTAGGACAGAGGCCACGGTACTACCACTCATGAGGAGCGGTATTACTGCACAACGCGGTACTACCGCTACCCTTGGCGGTACTACCATGGGCCGCTGTGGTACTACTGCTCCCTTGAGCAGTACTGCCGCATGCCACAGAACTATAGCACTTGGAGGCCTTCATCTTCGCAAACACAAGGGAAAACGTCCGGTGCTCCAATGAAGCGAAGGAAAGGTGGTGCAAAGGAACAAATGTGTACGTGTTGATTCCATCCCTAACCTTTCCAAAGTGGACCCCCTCTTAATAATACGGCTTTCCTATGACTCAAATCCACCGAAAAGAAACGTAGAGAAACGCTGTCTTCGACAGGCTCCAAGGGGCACCGAATCGTCTTGTGCCTAGACATGAGATATCTGAAATGCTCAATGCACACGATTAGTCCGCAAATGCATTTTCATCAATCACCAAAACCACATAGGGAGAAAATGCCCTTACAGAAATATTATGCTCATGATCTTCACTTATACTTGTTTAAGCTTATCGATAGCAACACATGAAAATTAGTCCCAAAGTGCTAGATATCCAAGAAGGATATTATAAAAACTTTTCATGAAGATCATTGGACAAAATAAACTTGATTCCTAGTAATAGTTTTGAGATATGATAATGTGGTATGTGAGTCATGTTGATGAGTAATTGTGCTTTAGTAAGTTATTGGTGTTAAGGTTTGTGATTCCCTATGCAAGCACGAAAGTCAGTAGTCATGCAATGAAATTACAACCTACTTGTGGTGCATTATTCGGTGTTAATTATGATTAATGCTTGCTTATGAGATTATTTGTTTCTTGGTTGGTCGCTTCTCAATCTTTTGCAAGCCTTCATTTTGCACTAAGTATGATCACTACTTGTGCATCCAAAATCCTTTAAACCAGTTTTGCCACATGAGTCCACTATACCTACCTATATGCGGTATTCTTTTGCCTTTCTAAGCAAAATTTCTATGTGCCATCTCTAATTTTCAAAATAAATTTCTCTTTTGTGTGCTCGTATCGCTCGCGAGGCGGTGAGGGGTGGCCAATATTTTCCATGCTAGATGTGTTATTCTCACAATGAGTGTTTATTCACTTGTCATTGCACGAGAGTAAGGCAAAGGTATTAGGGATGCCCACTCCCAAAATGAAAAATGAATTTACTTTATGTTGTCAAATAATAAATTCCTTGGAAAGTGTTGGTATGGAGGGCAACCATGGATACGGCTGGCCATGGAAAGTGAAAGTATGGTTGAAAATGGAATAAACTTTATTTTCTGTTTGGGAACCGCCTATGATATATCTAGCATGGAAAGTGTTGGTAGCTCTAAGTCATTTACGTTGGTGGGAAAAGTTTGCCTCCCAAAATGTTTTTATCTCTAATTTTTTCGCTTTGAGCTATGGAACCTCTACAAATCCCTACTTCCCTCTGCGAAGGGCCTTTCTTTTACTTTATGCAATTCTTATTTTTAATTTGACTCTCCATCTTCTCTTATGAAGCACCATCTAAGGGGCACTATGATCATAATTGAGCATTTGGTGTAGCTAATATGCAAGTGTGTTTCATGAATGGATCAATGATTGAGCATGATGGGCTAGGGATAACTTATTTTAGCGTTAATATTTTGAAAGACATGGTTGCTTGTTGATATTCTTGAGTATTTAAGTCTCTTGTCGAAACTAGACTATTGCTTTGAATCATATAAAAGTACAAATGTCCATACTATAAAGAAAAGAATATGAGATGACATGTTAGGCAGCATTCCACATCAAAAATTCTATTTTTATCATTTACCTACTTGAGGACGAGCAGGAATTAAGCTTGGGGATGCTGATACGTCTCCAAGGTATCTATAATTTTTGATTGTTCCACGCTGTTATATTTTCATTCTTGGATGTTTTACAATCATTTTATAGTCATTTCATATCATTTTTGGGTACTAACCTATTGACATAGTGCCAAGTGCCAGTTGTTATTTTCTGCATGTTTTTTACATCGCAGGAAATCAATACCAAACGGAGTCCAAACGCAGCAAAACTTTTTGTGGATTTTTTTGGACCAGAAGACATCCAATGGGCCAAAGAAGTACCAAGGAGGGAGCCCGAGGTGAGCATAAGACACCAGGGCACGCCTGGAGGCCCAGGCGCGCCCTGGTGGGTTGTTCCCACCTCGGTGGCCTCCCGCACTGCCTCTTTGCTCTATAAATACCCAAATATTCTAGAAATCCTAGGGGAGTCGATGAAAATCAATTCCAGCCGCCTCAGAGTCCAGAACCACCAGATCCAATCTAGACACCATCATGGAGGGGTGCATCATGTCCATTGGTGCCTCTTTGATGATGCGTGAGTAGTTCTTTCTAGACCTACGGGTCCGTAGTTAGTAGCTAGATGGCTTCCTCTCTTTCGTTTGATTCTCAATACAATGGTCTCTTGGAGATCCATATGGTGTAACTCTTTTTGCGGTGTGTTTGTTGGGATCCGATGAACTTTGAGTTTATGATAAGATCTATCTTTTTATCCATGAAAGTTATTTGAGTCTTCTTTGATATCCTATATGCATGATTGCTTATAGCCTCGTATTTCTTCTCCGATATTTGGGTTTTGTTTGGCCAACTTGATCTATTTATCTTGCAATGGGAAAAGGTGCTTTGTAGTGGGTTTGATCTTACCGGTGCTTGATAAGGGGAACCAACACATATGTATCGTTTCTACTAAGGATAAAATGATGGGGTCTATTTCTACATAAATAGATCTTGTCTACATCATGTCATCGTTCTTATTGCATTACTCTGTTTCTCCATGAAATTAATACACTAGATGCATCTTGGATAGCAGTCGATGTGTGGAGAAATAGTAGTAGATGCAGGCAGGAGTCGATCTACTAATCTTGGACGTGATGCCTATATAATGATCATTGCCTGGATATCGTCATGATTATTTGAAGTTCTATCAATTGCCCAACAGTAGTTTGTTCACCCACCATTTTCTATTTTTCTCGAGAGAAGCCACTAGTGAAACCTACGGCCCCCGGGTCTCTTCTTTAATATATTTTCCTTTGCGATCTATTTTATTTGCCTTTTATTTTTAGATCTATTAAATCAAAAATACAAAAATACCTTGCTGCAGTTTATTTTATTTGGCATTCGATCTATCAATATTGACAACTCTCTCACGTCCGTTTGCTAATTTTTGGCGCCGTTACCGGAAAGGGATTGACAACCCCTTTAACACGTCGGGTTGAGAGTATTTGTTATTTGTATGCAGGTGTTGTTTACGTAGTGTTGCTTGGTTGTCCTACCGGTTCGATAACCTTGGTCTCATCACTGAGGGAAATACCTACCGTTGTTGTGCTGCTTCATCCCTTCCTCTTTGGGGAAAGACCGACGTAGTTCTAGCAGACATCAACCCTCAACACTGAGGGTGGACTACTCTATCCTCATCATGGTGGCCACCGGGATGATGAAGATGGCCATCGGTGATGATTTCCCCCTCCTACAGGGTGCCGAAACAGGGTCTAGATTGGTTTTTCGTGGCTACAGAGGCTTGCGGCGGTGGAACTTCTGATCTAGGGTTATTTCCGGGGGTTTCTGTATTTATAAAAAAGTTTGATGTCAGTCTCACGCTAAGATGGGCCTTGAGGTGACCACAACCCACCAAAAATGAGCCAGGCACGCCCTAGTGTCTTGTGGGGCCCTTGTGGCTTTTCTGGCCCTCCCAAGCTTCCGGTGCCTCTTTTCTTCCAAAAAAATGGTCAAAGATTTTCGCTGCATTTGGAGAACTTCGATTTCTGCACAAAAAACAACACCACGATAGTTCTGCTAAAACAAAGTCAGTCCGGGTTAGTTCCATTCAAATCATACCAAAACCATACAGAATTATTGTAAACATGACAAGAATACTTCATAAGTTATAGATACGTTGGAGTCGTATCAACATCCCCAAGCTTAATTCCTGCTCGTCCTCGAGTAGGTAAATGATAAAAGAAATAATTTATGAAGTGTGAATGCTAGCATAGTGCATAAGTTTGATCAATGATAATTTTAATCACTTTTCCTAGCATCATAACAACAACTTTTTCTCATAAAACTCACATGATAAAGTAGCAAATGAAGGAATTTCAGTTGTAGAATGCTACCTATCATATTCATCATATACTCTTTTCTTTTGTAGCATGGACATTTGGACTTGAATGATTCAAAGCAATATTCTATAATTTGACATGAAGATATCAGTACTCAAGAATACTAACAAGCAACTATGTCTTTCAAAATATCAATACTAAATAAAGCTATCCCTAGCCCATTATGCTCAATCATCGATTCATTCATGAAACACACTCGAATATTACCTACATCCAATGCACACATATGATCATAGTGCTCCCTAGTTGGTGTTTCATAAGAGAAGATAAGACTCAAATAAAAATAAAAATTGCATAAAGTAAATAGATAGGCCCTTCGCAGAGGGAATCAGAGATTTGTAGAGGTGCCAGAGATCAAAGCGTAAATTGATAAATAAAAATATTTCGAGAGGCTTCTCGTCAACGAAAACAACCAAGTAATTCACAATGCTTAGTTTAGTAGGAATATTGTGCTTTAGTAGAGATATGCCGCCCGAGGCCGTGAACCACCTCGATTCCCAGTCGTGACCATGCTCGCACGTGCCAACCGGAGAACGCAAAAGATCCAACAACCGTAAGAGCGCTCCTGCTCCATCACCATGAGCCACTCCACCACGCCACCCTAGGCTATCACGCCCCCCGAGTAACAACCCCTCACCGCGCCGCCATGCGGCCTCACGACGGTAGAATCTCGCCGCCGGACCCCGTGTGCCACACCTCCCCTCGCAAATTCATGGCCGCGACCAGAGCTCCACCAGGCCATTCTCACCCCTGCCAGCTCTGTGTCATGCTTGATCAGATTGGCCAAAGCATGGGCCCCCACACCATGTCACCCGGGCAGCCACCGCGGTCCCTTGTGCACCCGCACCACGTCTTCCGATGCCCTCGTGCCGCACTAGTCCGCCACCCAGCCTAGGTGCACCTGTGGTGCCCCAGCCAGATGCAAGCGGCCCACACGCTCCACCGAGCCCTGCGCGACCGCATGCTTCCATGGCGTTCACGCCCCGCACCTTGTCTGATAAACACCGACGCCACACATCCGCCACTCCTCCAGCACACGTCCGCGACCATATGCAGCACCCCACCAAGGCTGCCAGCCCTTAGACTTGCCATTGTGCGTTGCTAGACGCCAAGAGCAGTAGGTCCACCACCACCGTGCCACAAAACAGCCCTAGTGCCTCCGAGGCCGCCCAAGCTTTGCCCCTGAGATGCCGTCTGGCGTCCATGAGGGGAGAGGAGGAGGGCATGGACGTAGGCGGCCAGATCTGGGGCGCCCCACGCGGGAGTGATAGGAAGGGTGAACTCACGAGCGATAGTAGTAGTGCCACTTCTTTTCTTAATTGCAAAGTCTTTAACAATTTAGTTTAAAATTTGCAAGTGGTAAGAGGACTTTTTTATTAACTGCCAAGTCCCAACGGAGATGGTTGTAAAGTCTTTAACAATTTAATTTAAAATTTGCAAGTAGTAATAGGACTTTTTTATTAACTGCCAAGTCCCAACAGAAATGGTTCAGCCTATCCATGTTACTCCCTCCGCCCCAGAAAAAACATCTTACGTTATGGGACAGAGGGAGTAGTGTGTAGTGTCAAAAAACATCTTACATTATGGAACAGAGGGAGTAGTTTTCGAGGAAGTCTCCTGTAGCATTTTCATCACAATGTATAAGCACTTCATCACAGTGAAACCACACTTGTTTCATAGCCCAATGATTCCGAATTTAGCATGTTTTTTTTTTCAATTTTCAGATACTAGAGAATGAGCTCTGGCCATGCTGAACGACTGCAAGGCACATACTTCAACACAACCAAAATAAACTAGTAGTAGCACATAACAATTGCAAGGCTGCAAGGTACATAGGTAGTTCAGCATAACCAAAATAAACTTGTTTCTTGGTCTAAGATACTACCTTACTTTTGCCTAACGGCTAACGTTGGCTACTCCACCATGTCTTTTTCACTTACACACAGTTCCTTAATTTCGGAGAATGATCTCTGGTAATAGAGCACACCGCTCATTACAAAAAAGAGTGGCAACTTGACACCATTGCAGAATTCGATCACAACAAGAACCATGGAAAGCAACCAGGCTAGCGCATACCCCATGACTCCAGGTGTCAAAGATCTCAATTGCAATTCTTGTCAGCTTCTGACTTCTGCTAGTGAGTCGCCACCTCTCTGGGCCTACAGCTGAAACACATGAAGGCATAACAAAAGACAGTCTGACTAGGAGTGAAGCAGACAAGTGGTCTAGCAGGGGCTCTTTGGGGGCGCCCTGGCTTTATTGGGCCAGGCGCACTAGCCCCTACTTGGCCCATGCGCCTAGAGAAAGGAAAACCCTAAGGGGAGGACCCTCCACTTGGCTTGGAGGGCACTCCTTCCCCCTTGGCCGCCTGATACGTCTCCAACTTATCTATAATTTTTGATTGTTCCATGCTATTATATTATCTGTTTTGGATGTTTAATGGGATTTACTATGCACTTTTATATTATTTTTGGGACTAACCTATTAACCGGAGGCCCAGTCCAAATTGCTGTTTTTTTGCCTATTTCAGTGTTCCGCAGAAAAGGAATATCAAACGGAGCCCAAACGGAATGAAACCTTCGAGAGAGTTATTTTTGGAACAAACGCAATCCAGGAGACTTGAAGTGGACGTCAAGAAAGAAACGAGGAGGCCACGAGGCACGGAGGCGCACCCCCCACCCTCGTGGGCCCCTCGTGGCTCCCCTGTCCGACTTCCTATATATACTCATATATCCTGAAAACATCCAGGAGCACCACGAAACCCTATTTCCACCACCACAACCTTCTGTACCCGTGAGATCCCATCTTGGGGCCTTTTCCGGCGCTCCGCCGGAGGGGGAATCGATCATGGAGGGCTTCTACATCAACACCATAGCCTCTCCGATGAAGTGTGAGTAGTTTACCTCAGACCTTCGGGTCCATAGTTATTAGCTAGATGGCTTCTTCTCTCTCATTGGATCTCAATACAAAGTTCTCCTCGATCTTCTTGGAGATCTATTCGATGTATTACTTTTTTGCGGTGTGTTTGTCGAGATCCGGTGAATTGTGGGTTTATGATAAAGATTATCTATGAACAATATTTGAATCTCCTCTGAATTCCTTTATGTATGATTTGTTATCTTTGCAAGTCTCTTCGAATTATCAGTTTGGTTAGGCCTACTAGATTGATCTTTCTTGCAATGGGAGAAGTGCTTAGCTTTGGGTTCAATCTTGCAGTGTCCTTTCCCAGTGACAGCAGGGCAGCAAGGCAGGTATTGTATTGTTGCCATCGAGGATAAAAATATGGGGTTTATATCATATTTATTGAATTTAGCCCTCTACATCATGTCATCTTGCCTAATGCGTTACTCTATTCTTATGAACTTAATACTCTAGATGCATGCTGGATAGCGGTCGATGTGTGGAGTAATAGTAGTAGATGCATAATTGTTTTGATCAACTTGAGTATTTGCTTTTTATTTTATCACAATCATCCTAGCTGTACACACCTTTTGGAGAGACACACATGAATCGGAATTTATTAGAATACTCTATGTGCTTCACTTATATCTTTTGAGCTAGATAATTTTGCTCTAGTGCTTCACTTATAACTTTTTAGAGCACGACAGTGGTTTTATTTTATAGAAATTATTGATCTCTCATGCTTCACTTATATTATTTTGAGAGTCCTTTAGAACAACATGGTGATGCTTTGGTTAAAATTTTAGTCCTAATATGATGAGCATCCAGGATTGGTATAATAAAAACTATCATATAAAGTGCATTGAATACTATGACAAATTTAGTACTTGATAATTGTTTTGAGATATAAAGGTGGTAATATTAGATTCACGCTAGTTGGGTAATTATGAAATTGAGAAATACTTGTGTTAAAGTTGGCAAGTCCCGTAGCATGCACGTATGGTGAATGTTGTGTGACAAATTTGAAGCATGGGGTGTTCTTTGATTGCCTTCCTTATGAGTGGAGGTCGGGATCGCGCGATGCTTAACTCCTACCAACCCTTCCCCTAGGAGCATGCGTAGTAGTACTTTGCTTCCAGGGCTAATAAACTTTTGCAATAAGTATATGAGTTCTTTATGACTAATGTGAGTCCATGGATTATACACACTCTTACTCTTCCGCAATTTGCTAGCCTCTACAGTACCGTGCATTGCCCTTTTCTCACCTTGAGAGTTGGTGCAAACTTCACCAGGTGCATCCAAACCCCGTGATACGATATGCTCTATCACACATAAACCTCCTTATATCTTCCTCAAAACAGCCACCATACCTACCTATTATGGCATTTCCATAGCCATTCCGAGATATATTGCCATGCAACTTTCCACCATTCCATTTATTATGACACGCTCCATCATTTTCATATTGCTTTGCATGATCATAAAGTTGACATCATATTTGTGGCAAATCCACCTTTATAATTCTTTCATAAATGTCGCTCTTGATTCATTGCATATCCCGGTACACCGCCGGAGGCATTCACATAGAGTCATATTGTCCGAAGTATTGAGTTGTATTTCTTGAGTTGTAAATAAATATAAGTGTGATGATTTGCATTATTAGAGCATTGTCGCATGCGAGGAAAGGATGAAGGAGACTATGATTCCCCCACAGTCGGGATGAGACTCCAGACTTTATGAAAAATAGAAGGGCCAAAGAAGCCCAAATAAAAAAAGAGAGGCCAAAGAAGCCCAAATAAAATTAAAAAATGAGAGAAAAAGAGAGAAGGGACAATGTTACTATCCTTTTTCCACACTTGTGCTTCAAAGTGGCACCATGATCTTCATGATAGAGAGTCTCCTATGTTGTCACTTTCGTATACTAGTGGGAATTTTTCATTATAGAACTTGGCTTGTATATTCCAATCACGGGCTTCCTCAAAATGCCCTAGGTCTTTGTGAGCAGGCAAGTTGGATGCACACCCACTTAGTTTCTTTTTGATGAGCTTTCATACATTTATATCTCTAATGCATCCGTTGCATGGCAATCCCTACTCCTCGTATTGACATCAATTGATGGGCATCTCCATAGCCCGTTGATTAGCCGCCTCAATGTGAGACTTTATCCTTTTTTGTTTTCTCACATAATCCCTATAATCATACTCTACTCCACCCATAGTGCTATGTCCATGGCTTACGCTCATGTATTGCGTGAGGGTTGAAAAGGCTGAAGCGCGTTAAAGTATGAACCAATTGCTTGGCTGTAACCGGGGTTGTGCATGATGGGAGCATCTTGTGTGACGAAACTGAAGCATGGCCAAACTATATGATTTTGTAGGGATAAGCTTTCTTTGGCTATGTTATTTTGATAAGACATAAACTGCTTGGTTAGCATGTTTGAAGTATTACTATTTTTATGTCAATATTAAACTTTTATCTTGAATCTTGGATCTGAACATTCATGCCACAATAAAGAAAATTACATTGAGAAATATGTTAGGTAGCATTCCACATGAAAAATTCTGTTTTTATCATTTACCTACTCGAGGACGAGCAGGAATTAAGCTTGGGGATGCTTGATATGTCTCCAACGTATCTATAACTTTTGATTGTTCCATGCTATTATATTATCTGTTTTGGATGTTTAATGGGCTTTACTATGCACTTTTATATTATTTTTGGGACTAACCTATTAACCGTAGGCCCAGTCCAAATTGCTGTTTTTTTTTGCCTATTTTAGTGTTTCGCAGAAAAGGAATATCAAACAGAGTCCAAACGAATGAAACCTTCGGGAGAGTTATTTTTGGAACAAACACAATCCAGGAGACTTGGAGTGGACGTCAAGAAAGAAACAAGGAGGCCACAAGGCAGGGAGGCGCGCCCCCCCCTCGTGGGCCCCTCGTGGCTCCCTTGACCGACTTCTTTCGCCTATATATACTCATATACCCTGAAAACATCCAGGAGCACCACGAAACCCTATTTCCACCGCCACAACCATATGTACCTGTGAGATCCCATCTTGGGGCCTTTTCCGGCGCTCCGCCGGAGGGGGAATCGATCACGGAGGGCTTCTACATCATCACCATAGCCTCTCCAATGAAGTGTGAGTAGTTTACCTCAGACCTTCAGGTCCATAGTTATTAGCTAGATGGTGTCTTCTCTCTCTTTGGATCTCAATACAAAGATCTCCTCGATCTTCTTGGAGATCTATTCGATGTAATACTTTTTTGCGGTGTGTTTGTCGAGATCGATGAATTGTGGGTTTATGATAAAGATTATCTATGAACAATATTTAAATCTCCTCTGAATTCTTTTATGTATGATTTGTTATCTTTGCAAGTCTCTTCGAATTATCAGTTTGGTTTGGCCTACTAGATTGATCTTTTTGCAATGGGAGACGTGCTTAGCTTTGGGTTCAATCTTGCGATGTCCTTTCCCAGTGATAGAAGGGGCAGGAAGGCATGCATTGTATTGTTGCCATCGAGGATAAAAAGATGGGGTTTATATCATATTTCTTGAGTTTATCCCTCTACATCATGTCATCTTGCCTAATGTGTTACTCTGTTCTTATGAAATTAATACTCTAGATGCATGCTGGATAGCGGTCGATGTGTGGAGTAATAGTAGTAGATGCATAATCGTTTCGATATACATGTCGCGGACGTGATGCCTATATACATGATCATGCCTAGATATTCTCATAACTATGCACTTTTCTATCAATTGATCGACAGTAATTTGTTCACCCACCGTAATACTTATGCTATCTTTAGAGAAGCCACTAGTGAAACCTATGCCCCCCGGGTCTATTTTCCATCATATAAGTTTCCGATCTATTTTATTTTGCAATCTTTACTTTCCAATCTATATCATAAAAATATCAAAAATATTTATCCTATTATCACTATCAGATCTCACTTTTGCAAGTGGCCGTGAAGGGATTGACAACCCCTTTATCGCGTTGGTTGCATGGTTCTTATTTGTTTGTGCAGGTACAAGGGATTTGAGTGTAGCCTCCTACTGGATTGATACCTTGGTTCTCAAAAACTGAGGGAAATACTTACGCTACTTTGCTGCATCACCTTTCCTCTTCAAGGGAAAACCAACGAATGCTCAAGAGGTAGCAACAAGGATTTCTGGCACCGTTGCTGGGGAGTCTACGCACAAGTCAAGACATACCAAGTGCCCATCACAAACTCTTATCCCTCGCATTACATTATTTGCCATTTGCCTCTCGTTTTCCTCTCCCCCACTTCACCTTTGCCTTTTCTTCGCCTTCTTCCTATATGTCTTTTTGTTTGTGTTTCCACGTGCCTTCTATTTGTTTGCTAGAAATCTATTGATATGGATCCACTTAAAGTGTTCTACTTGGATCATCTTCGATCTATTTTTGCTCATGCTAAAACCCCAACTAGTTTAGTTGAGGGAAGATCTTTAGATGAGCATGCTCATTTTGTGCGTCATCGTTTGTCTGAAAAGGGGAAGCTCTTATGGTATCAAATAAATAGTATGCTATGCTATGCTTGGAATCTTTGTGAAATTTATGATTTTACTTGTTGCTCTAAGAACCCTAAAAAACACCTTCCCTACCTATGTGAGTTTAATGATAATGAAATCTTATCTAATTATGGAAAGGGTGTTTATAGTTACTATGATATCGAACAAATTGAAGAATTTGTCGTTTTTAAGGATGCTCATGAAGTTGCTTCTTTGATTGAAAAGTATGATATTACTCTCTAAAAATCTGAAAATTCTGATATACTTAAATATTGCTATGAAAACTATGCTCATAATGCCTATGTTAAGGAATTTATTGAGAGAATGATCGTTGCTTTGGAAGAAAATAATGATATGCATGAATCTGTAGATAATTATGATTCCGATGATTTGATTGAAATATCACTTGATGCACATGATGCTTGCTATTCTTGTGGCCATGATGCCAATATTTATGAAGATGAATTTGCTATAGTTCCCTATGTTAAACATGAGATCATTGCTATTTCACCCATACTTGATAGTTCCTTCGATGAAAAGCATGATTGCAATGACGTTATTGTAAATTCTCTCTGTCAATCATGCTAATAATATGCAAAACCCTAAGCTTGGGGATGCTAGTTTTTCTATGTCTACCACTTGTTGCAATGATCATGATTGGGGTGATTCTTCTTATGATCTTGAAAATTTATTTAAGCCCCATGATGAATATGAGATTGATAATAATGTTTGCAATTATATTGAAAGTGGGTTTGGAAGAGTGTCAACTTTAGATCCCACATATTTGGAGAATGTTCAATCTTATGAAGTTTTTGATACAAGTGGGTTTGGAGAGGTCATGACTTTAGTTAATGTTAATCCCACTATTTTGGAAGAGTGTCAACTTTGAATACATGTGGATCGTGTTAAGAATATGTTTTGTGATAGCTATATTGTTCAATTTTCTTATGATCCTACATGTAATTATTATGAGAGAGGAAAATATGGTTGTAAAAATTTTCATGTTACTAAATTACCTCTCGTTATGTTGAGATTGCTATTGTTTTTCTCTTCTTCCTTGCATATGGTAGTTTTTGCTTGCCTTGATATTTTGTTTGCTTATAAAATGTCTATGCATAGGAAGTATGTTTGACTTAGATGTGTTTATCACGTGTTCTTTGATGCTCTCTTTGTGCTTCAATTCTTGTCTTTCATGTGAGCATCATTGAAATCTCAATGCCTAGCTAGGGGCGTTAAACGATAGCGCTTGTTGGGAGGCAACCCAATTTTATTTTTGTTCTTTACTTTTTGTTCCCACTTAGTAATAAATAATTCATCTAGCCTATGTTTATATGTGGTTTTATGTTTTAATTAGTGTTTGTGCCAAGTAAAACCTATAGGATCTTCTTGGGTGATAGTTAACTTGATCTTGCTGAAAAACAGAAACTTTTGCACGCACGAGAATAATTTTCATAAATCACATAAACTTGATTTTCAGTTGATTCTTTTTTAAGAAGATTAATAGAAAAATTATGTAGGACTTCCTATTTTCGTAGGAATTTTAGTGTTCCATAAGTATTCTAAAGTTAGAGATTGCCACAGACTGTTCTGTTTTTGACAAATTCTGTTTTTCGTGAGTTGTTTTCTTATTTCGATGAATCTATGGCTAGTATCAGGGGGTATGAACCACAGAGAAGTTGGAATACAGTAGGTTTAACACCAATATAAATAAATAATGAGTTCATTACAGTAGCTTAAAGTGGTGGTTTGTTTTATTTTGCTAACTGAGCTCATGAGATTTTCTGTTGAGTTTTGTGTTGTGAAGTTTTCAAGTTTTTGGGTAAAGATTTGATGGATTATGCAATAAGGAGTGGAAAGAGCCTAAGCTTGGGGATTCCCAAGGCACCCCAAGGTAAAATTCAAGAACATCCAAAAGCCTAAGCTTGGGTATGCCCCGGAAGGCATCCCCTCTTTCGTCTTCGTCCATCGGTAACTTTACTTGATGCTATATTTTTATTCATGACATGATATGTGTTTTGCTCGGAGCGTCTTGTATGATTTGAGTATTTGCTTTTTAGTTTGTCACAATCATCCTTTCTGTACACACCTTTTGGAGAGACACACATGAATCGGAATTTATTAGAATACTCTATGTGCTCCACTTATATCTTTTGAGCTAGATAATTTTGCTCTAGTGCTTCACTTATATCTTTTTAGAGCACGGCAGTGGTTTTATTTTATAGAAATTATTGATCTCTCATGCTTCACTTATACTATTTTGAGTGTCCTTCGTAACATCATGGTAATGATTTGGTTAAAATTTTAGTCCTAATATGATGAGCATCCAAGATTGGTATAATAAAAACTATCATATAAAGTGCATTGAATACTGTGATAAATTTAATACTTGATAATTGTTTTGAGACATAAAGGTGGTAATATTAGAGTCATGCTAGTTGGGTAATTATGAAATTGAGAAATACTTGTGTTAAAGTTGGCAAGTCCCATAGCATGCATGTATGGTGAACGTTGTGTGACAAATTTGAAGCATGGGTTATTCTTTGAGTGCCTTCCTTATGAGTGGAGGTCGGGATCGCGCGATGGTTAACTCCTACCAACCCTTCCCCTAGGAGCATGCGTAGTAGTACTTTGCTTCGAGGGCTAATAAACTTTTGCAATAAGTATATGAGTTCTTTATGACTAATGTGAGTCCATGGATTATACACACTCTTACCCTTCCGCAATTTGCTAGCCTCTACGGTACCGTGCATTGCCCTTTCTCACCTTGAGAGCTGGTGTAAACTTCACCAGGTGCATCCAAACCCCGTGATACGATATGCTCTATCACACATAAACCTCCGTATATCTTCCTCAAAACAGCCAGCATACATACCTATTATGGCATTTCCATAGCCATTCTGAGATATATTGCCATACAACTTTCCACCGTTCCATTTATTATGACACGCTCCATCATTGTCATATTGCTTTGCATGATCATAAAGTTGACATCATATTTGTGGCAAAGCAACCTTTATAATTCTTTCATAAATGTCGCTCTTGATTCATTGCATATCCTGGTACACCGCCGGAGGCATTCACATAGAGTCATATTGTCCTAAGTATTGAGTTGTAATTCTTGAGTTGTAAATAAATAGAAGTGTGATGATTTCCATTATTAGAGCATTGTCCCATGCGAGGAAAGGATGATGGAGACTATGATTCCCCAACAAGTCGGCATGAGACTCTGGACTTTATGAAAAATAAAAGAGGCAAAAGAAGCCCAAATAAAAAAAGAGAGGCCAAAGAAGCCCAAATAAAATTAAAAATGAGAGAAAAAGAGAGAAGGGACAATGTTACTATCCTTTTTCCACACTTGTGCTTCAAAGTAGCACCATGATCTTCATGATAGAGAGTCTCCTATGTTGTCACTTTCATATACTAGTGGGAATTTTTCATATAGAACTTGACTTTATATTCCAATGACGGGCTTCCTCAAAATGCCCTAGGTCTTCGTGAGCAGGCAAGTTGGATGCACACCCACTTGGTTTCTTTTTATGAGCTTTCATACATTTATATCTCAAATGCATCCGTTGCATGGCAATCCCTACTCCTCGTATTGACATCAATTGATGGGCATCTCCATAGCCCGTTGATTAGCCGCCTAAATGTGAGACTTTCTCCTTTTTTGTTTTCTCACATAATCCCTATAATCATACTATACTCCACCCATAGTGCTATGTCCATGGCTTATGCTCATGTATTGCGTGAGGGTTGAAAAGGCTGAAGCGCGTTAAAAAGTATGAACCAATTGCTTGGCTGAAACCCTGGTTGTGCATGATGGTAGCATTTTGTGTGATGAAAATGAAGCATGGCCAAACTATATGATTTTGTAGGGATAAGCTTTCTTTGTCTATGTTATTTCGATAAGACATAAACTGCTTGGTTAGCATGTTTGAAGTATTACAATTTTTTATGTCAATATTAAACTTTTATCTTGAATCTTTTGGATCTGAACATTCATGCCACAATAAAGAAAATTACATTGAGAAATATGTTAGGAAGCATTCCACATCAAAAATTCTGTTTTTATCATTTATGTACTCCAGGACGAGCAGGCATTAAGCTTGGGGATGCTTGATACGTCTCCAACGTATCTATAATTTTCTATTGTTCCATGCTATTATATTATCTGTTTTGGATGTTTGATGGGCTTTACTATGCACTTTTATATTATTTTTAGGACTAACCTATTAACCGGAGGCCTAGTCCAAATTGCTGTTTTTTTTACCTATTTTAGTGTTTCGCAGAAAAGGAATATCAAACGGAGTCCAAATGAATGAAACCTTCGGGAGCTTTATTTTTGGAACAAACGCAATCCAGGAGACTTTGAATGGACGTCAAGAAAGAAACAAGGAGTCCATGAGGCAGGGAGGCGCGCCCCCCACCCTCGTGGGACCCTCTTGGCTCCGTTGATCGACTACTTTCGCCTATATATACTCATATACTCTGAAAACATCCAGGAGCACCACGAAACCCTATTTCCACCGCCGCAACCTTCTGTACCCGTGAGATCCCATCTTGGGGCCTTTTCCGGCGCTCCGCCGGAGTGGGATCGATCATGGAGGGCTTCTACATCAATACCATAGCCTCTCCGATGAAGTGTGAGTAGTTTCCCTCAGACCTTCGGGTCCATAGTTATTAGCTAGATGGCTTCTTCTCTCTCTTTGGATGTCAATACAAAGTTTTCCTTGATACGTCTCCAACGTATCTATAATTTTTGATTGTTCCATGCTATTATATTACCCGGTTTCGATGTTTATGGGCTTTACTTCACACTTTTATATCATTTTTGGGACTAACCTACTAACCGGAGGCCCAGCCCGTATTGCTGCTTTTTTGCCTATTTCAGTATTTCAAAGAAAAGGAATATCAAACGGAGTCCAAACAGAATGAAACCTTCGGGAGCGTGATTTTTGGAACGAACGTGATCAAGAGGACTTGGAGTGTAAGTCAAGAAGCAATTGAGGAAGCCACGAGGGTGGAGGGCGCCCCCCTATCTCGTGGGCCCCTCGGGGACCTACTTCTTCCTCCTATATATGCTCACGTACCCCGAGAACAGCAGGGGCGACCACGAAAAACTATTTCCACCACCGTAACCTTCTGTATCCGCGAGATCCCATCTTGGAGCCTTCACCGACGCTCCGCCGGAGGGGGAATCGACCACGGAGGGCTTCTGCATCAACACCATAGACTCTCCGATGAGTTGTGAGTAGTTTACCACAGACCTTCGGGTCCGTAGTTATTAGCTAGATGGCTTCTTCTATCTCTTTGAATCTCAATACCATGTTCTCCTCGATCTTCTTGGAGATCTATTCGATGTAACTATTTTTGCGGTGTGTTTATCGAGATCCGGTGAATTGTGGGTTTATGATCAAGTTTATCTATGAGAAATATTTGAATCTCCTCTGAGTTCTTTTATGTGTGATTAAGTTATCTTTGCAAGTCTCTTCGAATTATCAGTTTGGTTTGGCCTACTAGATTGATCGTTCTTGCAATGGGAGAAGTGCTTAGCTTTGGGTTCAATCTTGTGGTGTCCTTTCCCAGTGACAGCAGGGGCAACAAGGCACGTATTGTATTGTTGCCATCGAGGATAAAAAGATGGGGTTTATATCATATTGCATGAGTTTATCCCTCTACATCATGTCATCTTTCTTATTGCGTTACTCTATTCTTTATGAACTTAATAGTCTAGATGCATGCTAGATAGCGGTCGATGTGTGGAGTAATAGTATTAGATGCAGGTAGGAGTTGGTCTACTTGTCGCGGACGTGATGCCTATATACATGATCATGCCTAGATAATCTCATAATTATTCGCTTTTCTGTCAATTGCTCGACAGTAATTTGTTGACCCACCGTAACACTTATGCTATCTTGAGAGAAGCCACTAGTAAAACCTATGGCCCCGGGGTCTATATTTTATCATATAAGCTTTCAATCTACTATTATTTGCATCTTTTCTCTTCCTATATTATAAAATACCAAAAATATATTTATCTTATCATACTATCTCTATCAGATCTCACTTTCGCAAGTGGCCGTGAAGGGATTGACAACCCATTTATTGCGTTGGTTGCGAGTTCTTTGTTTGTTTGTGTAGGTGCGTGGGACTTTTTAGGAGCCTCCTACTGGATTGATACCTTGGTTCTCAAAAACTGAGGGAAATACTTACTCTACTATTGCTCCATCACCCTTTCCTCTTCAAGGAAAACCAACGCAAGCTCAAGATGTAGCAAGAAGGATTTCTGGCGCCGTTGCCGGGGAGGTCTTCGCTCATGTCAAGACATACCAAGTACCCATCACAAACTCATCTCCCTCGCATTTACATTATTTGCCATTTGCCTCTCGTTTTCCTCTCCCCCACTTCACCCTTGCCGTTTTATTCGCCCTCTCTTTCCCAATCTCCTCTCTCTTTCGCTTGCCTTTTGTTTGCTTGTGTGTTGGATTACTTGTCGCGATGGTGCAAGATAATACCAAATTGTGTGATTTCTCCAATACCAATAATAATGATTTCCTTAGTACTCCGATTGCTCCTCTTAATGATGTTGAGTCTTGTGAAATTAATACTGCTTTGCTGAATCTTGTTATGAAAGATCAATTCTCTGGCCTTCCTAGTGAAGATGCCGCTACCCATCTAAACTACTTTGTTGATTTGTGTGAGATGCAAAAGAAGAAAGATACGAATAATGATATGGTTAAATTGAAGTTATTTCCGTTTTCACTTAGAGATCGTGCTAAAGTTTGGTTTTCGTCTTTGCCTAAGAATAGTATTGATTCATGGAACAAGTGCAAAGATGCTTGTATCTCTAAGTATTTTCCTCCCGCTAAGATCATCACTCTTAGGAACGATATTATGAATTTTAAACAACTTGATCATGAGCATGTTGCCCAATCTTGGGAAAGAATGAAATTGATGATTCGCAATTTCCCTACTCATGGTTTGAATTTATGGATGATCATACAAAAGTTTTATGCCGGATTGAATTTTGCTTCTAGAAATCTTTTAGATTCGGCCGCGGGAGGCACGTCTATGGAAATCACGGTAGGAGAAGCCACAAAACTCCTTGATAATATTATGTCTAATTATTCTCAATGGCACACGGAAAGATCTACTATTAAAAAAGTGCATGCTATAGAAGAAATTAATGTTTTGAGTGGAAAGATGGATGAACTTATGAAATTGTTTGCTACTAAGAGTGCTCCTATTGATCCCAATGATATGCGCTTGTCTACTTTGATTGAGAATAATAATGAATCTATGGATGTGAATTTTGTTGGTAGGAATAATTTTGGAAACAATGCTTATAGAGGAAAATTTAATCCTAGACCGTTCCCTAGTAATTCCTCTAATAATTATGGAAATTCCTACAATAATTCTTATGGTAATTTTAATAAGACGCCCTCTGATTTTGAGAATAGTGTGAAAGAATTTATGATCTCTCAAAAGAATTTTAATGCCTTGCTTGAAGAAAAATTGCTTATAGTTGATGATTTGGCTAGGAACGTTGATAGACTCTCGCTTGCTGTTGATTCTTTGAAACTTAGATCTATTCCTCCTAAGCATGATATCAATGAGTCTCTCAAAGTAGGGCTGGGCGTTCGGTATAAACCGAAAATTCGGTTTCTACCATTCGGTTTTTTTTTGAAAATTTGGTTAGACAAACTAAAAACCGAAAATGCTAGCTGAGATTAGCTAACCGAAAATTCGATTAACCAAAATTTCGGTGCGGTTTTCGGTTTTATGCTGAAGGACCACGCTTCAAGTATTCATGCTCCAATTGCACTAGCCGCACCCTCTTATATAGGCAAAAAATCTGGCTAATCTCCTCGGTTGGGCGAGGTGGGACTAAAGGAGCGAATGGCCTGGTCAGCTGTTCGCATACTTGTACGCGCATGCACACCGTTCACCAAAAAAAAGCCCACGTGAGCTGGGCCTTATCCTTGTAGGCACTTTGGTCAGGCAGGCCGACGTTATGTGAGATGTGCGCACGTCAGGTGGGCGATCGTGGGAGGCTGGTCGCGTGACTCCCGGGAGACGACGTTGCACGCGTACAATCAACCACGTCTATTTGGTTTTTGTTCGGTTAACCGAGAAGAAAACAGAACCTACCAAATTCTATTCGGTTAGTGGACATGAAAACCGATTTTTTCTATGACAGTCAAAAAAACCGAAAATTCGGTTTATTCGGTTTCGGCATCGGTTCGGTTTTCGGTTCATCGGTTTTTATGCCCACCCCTATCTCAAAGCTACGAGAATTTCCATTGATGAGTGCAAAGAAAGAACCGCTAGATTGCGTGCTAAGAAAGATTGCTTTGTAAAAGTGTGTTCTTCTAGTTTCCATGAAAATAATGATGAAGATCTTAAAGTTATTGATGTGTCCCCTATTAGATCTTTGTTTTGCAATATGAATCTTAATAATGATGGGACTGGAGATGAGTCAACTTTAGTTAAAAGGCGTCCCAATGATTCAGAGTTTTTAGATCTTGATGCTAAATTTGGTAAAAGTGGGATTGGAGAGGTCAAGACTTTAAATAGCATTGAGCCCACTCTCTTGGATTTCAAGGAATTTAATTATGATAATTGTACTTTAGAAGGTTGTATTTTCTTGTTGCAATCCATTGTGAATTCTCCTCTTGCTTATAGTCAAAATAAAGCTTTTACCAAACATATTGTTGATGCCTTGATGCAATCTTATGATGAAAAACTTAATTTGGAAGTTCCTATACCTACAAAACTTAATGATGAGTGGGAACCTACTATAAAGATTAAAATTAAAGATCATGAGTGTTATGCTTTATGTGATTTGGGTGCTAGTGTTTCCACGATTCCGAAAACTTTATGTGATATTCTAGGTTTCCATGATCTTGATGATTGCTCTTTAAATTTGCACCTTGCGGATTCCACTATTAAAAATCCAATGGGAAGGATCAATGATGTTATCATTGTTGCAAATAGAAATTTGGTGCCCGTAGATTTTATCGTTCTTGATATAGATTGCAATCTTTCTTGCCCTATTATTCTTGGTAGACCTTTCCTTAGAGTGATTGGTGCGATTATTGATATGAAGGAAGGGATTATTAGATTCCAATTTCCATTAAGGAAAGGCATGGAGCACTTTCCAAGAAAGAAAGTTAAATTAACTTATGAATCTATCATGCGAGCTACTTATGAATTGAGTGCCAAAGATGGCACTACTTAGATCTATCCTCGCTTTTATGCCTAGCTAGGGGCGTTAAACGATAGCGCTAGTTGGGAGGCAACCCAATTTTTTTTTTCTGTTTAGTAATAAATATTGCATCTACCTTATGTTTAGATGTGTTTTTATTTTTTAATTAGTGTTTGTGCCAAGTAGAACCTATAGGATAACCTATGGTGATAGTTAATTTGATTCTGCTGAAAAACATAAACTTTGCACGCACGAAAATAATTTTAGTAATTCATAGGAATGTGCTTTTGCATTCATTCTTTTTGATATAGATCAATAGACAAATTTCCCAGGACTTCCTATTTTTGTAGGATTTTTAGTGTTCCAGAAGTATTCGAGAGTTACAGATTGTTACAGACTGTTCTGTTTTTGACAGATTCTGTTTTTCGTGTGTTGTTTGCTTATTTTGATGCATCTATGGCTAGTATGTAAGGATATGAACCATAGAGAAGTTGGAATATAGTAGGTTTAACACCAATATAAATAAAGAATGAGTTCATTACAGTACCTTATGTGGTGGTTTTGCTTTCTTTCACTAACGGAGCTTATGAGATTTCCTGTTGAGTTTTGTGTTGTGAAGTTTTCAAGTTTTGGGTAAGAATTTGATGGACTATGGAATAAGGAGTGGAAAAATCCTAAGCTTGGGGATGCCCATGGCACCCCAAGATATTCAAGAATATCCAAAATCCTAAGCTTGGGGATGCCCCCGGAAGGCATCCCCTCTTTCGTCATCGTTCATTGGTAACTTTACTTGGAGCTATATTTTTATTCGCCACATGATATGTGTTTTGCTTGGAGCGTCTTGTATGATATTATTATTTGATTTTTAGTTTACTAGAATCATCTTTTCTGTACACACCTTTTGGGAGAAGCATACTTGAATTATAATTTATTAGAATACTCTATGTGCTTCACTTATATCTTTTGAGCTTGATAATTTTTGCTCTAGTGCTTCCCTTATATCTTTTAGAGCACGGCAGTGGCTTAGTTTTGAAGAAATTGATAGTCTCTCATGCTTCACTTATATTATTTTGGGAGTCTCTTAGAACAGCATGGTATTAGCTATGGTTATAAAATTGGTCCTAGAATGATGAGCATCCAAGTTGGGTATAATAAAAACTATCATAGAAAGTGAATTGGATGCTATGATTAATTTGATGCTTGATAATTGTTTTGAGATATAGAGGTGGTAATATTAAAGTCATGCTAGTTGGGTAATGCTTGTGTTGAAGTTTGTGATTCCCGTAGCATGCACGTATGGTGAACCGCTTTGTGATGAAGTTGGAGCACACTTTTATTTATTGATTGTCTTCCTTATGAGTGGCAGTCGGGGACGAGCGATGGTCTTTTCCTACCAATCTATCCCCCTAGGAGCATGCGTGTAGTACTTTGTTTTTGATGACTTGTAGATTTTTGCAATAAGTACTTGAGTTCTTTATGACTAATGTTGAGTCCATGGATTATACGCACTCTCACCCTTCCACCATTGCTAGCCTCTTTTGTACCGTGCAACTTTCACCGGTACCATACACCCACCATATACCTTCCTCAAAACAGCCACCATACCTACCTATTATGGCATTTCCATAGCCATTCCGAGATATATTGCCATGCAACTTTCCACCGTTCCGTTTATATGACACGCATCATTATTGTCATATTGCTCTTTGCATGATCATGTAGGTGACATCATATTTGTGGCAAGGCCACCTTCATAATTTTCATACATGTCACTCTTGATTCATTGCATATCCAGGTACACTGCCGGAGGCATTCATATAGAGTTATATATTGTTCTAAGTATTGAGTTATAATTCTCGAGTTGTAAATTAATAAAAGTGTGATGATCTTCATTATTAGAGCATTGTCCCAAGTGAGGAAAGGATGATGAAGACAATGATTCCCCCATAAGTTGGGATGAGACTTCGGACTTTAAATAAAAAAAGAGGCCAAAGAGCCCACCAAAAAAAGAAGAAAGGCCAAGAAAGAAAGAAAGAGAAAGGCCAAATAAAAAAATGAGAGAAAAAGAGAGAAGGGACAATGCTACTATCCTTTTTACCACACTTGTGCTTCAAAGTAGCACCATGATCTTCATGATAGAGAGTCTCTTGTGTTGTCACTTTCATATACTAGTGGGAATTTTTCATTATAGAACTTGGCTTGTATATTCCAATGATGGGCTTCCTCAAAATGCCCTAGGTCTTCGTGAGCAAGCAAGTTGGATGCACACCCACTTAGTTTCTTTTGTTGAGCTTTCATACATTTATAGCTCTAGTGCATCCGTTGCATGGCAATCCCTACTCACTCACATTGGCATCTATTAATGGGCATCTCCATAGCCCGTTGATACGCCTAGTTGATGTGAGACTATCTTCCTCCTTTTTGTCTTCTCCACAACCACCATTCTATTCCACATATAGTGCTATGTCCATGGCTCACATTCATGTATTGCATGTAAGTTGAAAAAGTTTGAGATTACTAAAGTATGAAACAATTGCTTGGCTTGTTATCGGGGTTGTGCATGATTAAATACTTTGTGTGACGAAGATAGAGCAACAGCCAGACTATATGATTTTGTAGGGATGAACTTTCTTTAGCCATGTTATTTTGAGAAGACATGATTGCTTTGATTAGTATGTTTGAAGTATTACTATTTCTTATGTCAATATAAACTTTTATTTTGAATCATTTGGATCTGAATATTCATGCCACAATAAAGAAAATTACATTGAGAATTATGATAGGTAGCATTCCACATAAAAAATTCTATTTTTATCATTTACCTACTCGAGGACAAGAAGGAATTAAGCTTGTGGATGCTTGACACGTCTCCAACGTATCTATAATTTTTGATTGTTCCATGCTATTATATTACCCGTTTTGGATGTTTATGGGCTTTACTTTACACTTTTATATCATTTTTGGGACTAACCTACTAACCGAAGGCCCAACCCATATTGTTGTTTTTTTGCCTATTTCAGTATATCAAAGAAAAGGAATATCAAAAGGAGTCCAAACGGAATGAAACCTTCGGGAGCGTGATTTTTGGAACGAACGTGATCCAGAGGACTTGGAGTGCAAGTCAAGAAGCAATCAAGGAAGCCACGAGGGTGGAGGGCGCGCCCCCTACTAGGCGCCCCCCTATCTCGTGGGCCCCTCGGGACCTACTTCTTCCTCCTATATATACCCACATACCCCGAGAACATCAGAGGCGACAATGAAAAACTATTTCCACCACCTTAACCTTCTGTATCCGCGAGATCTCATCTTGGAGCCTTCACCGGCGCTCCACCGGAGGGGGAATCGACCATGGAGGGTGAGGGAGTCCTGGACTAGGGGGTGTCCGGACAGCCGGACTATCATCATCCGCCGGACTCCAAGACTACGAAGATACAAGATTGAAGACTCCGTCCCGTGTCCGGATGGGACTTTCCTTGGCGTGGAAGGCAAGCTTGGCGATATGGATATGTAGATCTCCTACCATTGTAACCGACTCTATGTAACCCTAGCCTTCTCCGGTGTCTATATAAACTGGAGGGCTTTAGTCCGTAGGACACAACATACATTACAACAATCATACCATAGGCTAGCTTTAGGGTTTAGCCTCCTCGATCTCGTGGTAGATCCACTCTTGTACTACCCATATCATCAATATTAATCAAGCATGACGTAGGGTTTTACCTCCATCAAGAGGGCCCGAACCTGGGTAAAACATCGTGTCCCTGGTCTCCTGTTACCATCCGCCTAGACGCACAGTTCGGGACCCCCTAACCGAGATCCGCCGGTTTTGACACCGACATTTGTGCTTTCATTGAGAGTTCCTCTATGTCGTCACCGATAGGCTCGATGGCATCTTCAATCAACAACGCTGTCCCGGGTGAGACTTTTCTCCCCGGACAGATCTTCGTATTCGGCAGCTTCGCACTGCGGGCTAATTCACTTGCCAACCTGGAGTAGATCGAAAGCTACGCCCCTGGCCATCAGGTCAGATTTGGAAGCCTAAACTTCACGACCGACCTCCGCGGGGAGTTGATCTTCGACGGGCTCGGGCCACATCCAAGCGCGCCGCACTGTTGCGATGGGCATGATCTAGCTCTGCCACCGAACAGTGCCTCGATGGCCGCACAAGGATCCGCTCCGGCCTTCAGTCCGGAGCCGATCGCCAAGATCGAGGACCGGTGGCTGGACACCGCCTCGGGGGCTGCAACTTCTACGGTGATGGAGCCGAACACTAACCTTGTCCCTTGCAAAGCTCGTGATTCCGAGGAGCCGGACTCCTTGCCGGACTCCGGACCTCCCACGCCCCTGCCAAACGAATCTGATTGGGCGCCGGTTATGGAATTCACCGCCGTGGACATCTTCCAACACTCGCCCTTTGGCGACATCCTAAATTCGCTAAAGCATCTCTCGCTATCCGGAGAGTCCTGGCCGGATTATGGCCAGGATGGTTGGGATACGGACGACTTAGAAATTCAGAACCCACCCACCACCCACTTTCTAGCCACTGTCGACGATCTAACCGACATGCTAGACTACGACTCCGAAGACATCGACGCTATGGACGACGACGCCGGAGATGAACAGGAACCAGCGCCCACAGGGCACTGGAAGACCACCTCGTCATACGACATATACATGGTGGACACCCCAAAAGATGGGGACGGCGAAGAAGCAGCGGAGGCAGATTCCTTAAAGAAACAGCCCAGGCGCCGGCGTCAGCGGTGCCGCTCTAAATCCCGCCACAACAAGAATGGAGATTCCGGCACAGGAGATAATAACACCCCAGAGAGTGCCGAAGATAACCCCCTCCAGCAAGACTCAGCGCAGGAGGATGCAGAAGCAAGCCCTCGCGAGAGGGCGGCAGATGAAGAGGTCGAGGACTATAACTATATACCTCCCTCCGAAGACGAGGCAAGCCTCAACGACGACGAATTCGTCGTGCCCGAGGATCCCGTCGAACAAGAGCGTTTTAAACGCAGGCTTATCGCCACGGCAAATAGCCTAAAGAAAAAGCAGCATCAGCTTCAATCTGATCAGGACCTGCTGGCTGATCGATGGACCGAGGTCCTCGTGGCCGAGGAGTATAAACTCGAGCGCCCCTCCAAAAGCTACCCAAGACGCAAGTTGCTCCCCCGATTAGAGGAGGAAGCATACATACCTTCATCACTAGCGCACGACATGGCCGACCGACCACCCCGTGGTCGCGACAGAGAGGCATCCATGCCCTCCACCAAGACCGTACCCCGGCATCGCTCCAAAAGTACGAAGCCAAGAGGGAACGCGCCGGACTTGCGAGATGTATTGGAGGACAAAGCAAGGCAATCCAGATCCATCTACGGATCACGTGGGCGCCCCACGACCCACGACAAATACCGTCGTGCCGGATACAATAACTCCGGCCGGGCCGAACACAGCAGACAACGCTCCCTCGAGCTACGTCGTGATATTGCTCAATATAGAGGCGCCGCACACCCGCTATGCTTCACTGACGAAGTAATGGATCATCAAATCCCTGAATGGTTTAAACCCATAAAATCGAATCCTACGACGGCACAACAGACCCCACGGTCGAAGATTATATCCTTCACATCCATATGGCCCGCGGCGACGATCTCCATGCCATCAAGTATCTCCCACTCAAGCTTAAAGGACCAGCTCGGCATTGGCTTAACAGCTTTCCCGCAGAGTCAATTGGGTGTTGGGAAGACCTGGAAGCCGCATTCCTCGACAACTTCTAGGGCACGTATGTGCGGCCACCAGACACCGATGACCTAAGGCACATAATTCAGCAGCCAGACGAATCGGCCAGACAATTCTGGACACGGTTCTTGACAAAGAAAAACCAAATCATCGACTGTCCGGATGCAGAGGCCCTCGCAGCCTTCAAACATAACATCCGCGACGAGTGGCTAGCCCGGCACCTGGGATAGGAAAAGTCGAAATCCATGGCAGCCCTCACATCATTAATGACCCGCTTTTGCACGGGAGAGGATAGCTGGCTAGCTCGCAGCAACAACCTCAGTAAAAATTCTGGCAGTCCGGATACTAAGGACCACAATGGCAGGTCGCATCGAAGAAAAAATAAACGCCGCATTAACGGCGACGATAAGGAGGATACGGCAGTCAACGCCGGATTCCGAGGCTCTAAACCCGGTCAACGGAAGAATCCATTCAAAAGAACCACTCCGGGTCCGTCCAATTTGGACTGAATACTCGACCGCTTATGCCAGATACATGGCACCCCTGAAAAGCCAGCTAATCACACCAACAGAGATTGCTGGGTGTTCAAGCAGGCAGGCAAGTTAATTGCCGAAAATAATGACAAGGGGCTAAACAGCGACGACGAGTAAGAGACCCGACCGCCGAACAATAGGGGACAGAAGAGTTTCCCCCCACAAGTCCGGACGGTGAACATGATCTACGCAACCCATATACCAAAGAGGGAGCGGAAGCGTGCACTAAGGGACGTATACGCGATGGAGCCAGTCGCCCCGAAGTTGAATCCATGGTCCTCTTGTCCGATCACTTTTGATCGAAGAGACCATCCGACCAGCATCCGTCACGGCGGATTTTCCGCATTGGTTTTAGACCCAATCGTCGATGGATTTCACCTCACGAGAGTCCTGATGGACGGCGGCAGTAGCCTGAACCTACTTTATCAGGATACAGTGCGCAAGATGGGCATAGACCCCCCAAGGATTAAACCTACAAGGACAACCTTTAAAGGCGTCATACCAGGTGTGGAGGCCAATTGTACAGGCTCAGTCACACTGGAAGTGGTCTTCGGATCCCCGGATAATTTCCGGAGCGAGGAGTTAATCTTCGACATAGTCCCATTTCGCAGCGGCTATCACGCTCTGCTCGGACGAACCGCGTTCGCAAAGTTCAACGTGGTGCCGCATTATGCATACCTCAATCTCAAGATGCCAGGCCCTCGTGGAGTCATCACGGTCAATGGAAACACGGAACGCTCCCTCCGAACGGAGGAGCACATAGCGGCTCTCGCGGCAGAAGTACAGAGCAACCTTTTAAGGCAATTTTCGAGTCCGGCTGTTAAACGGCCGGATACAGCCAAACGTGCCCGAAGCAACACCAACCAAGACCACCTGGCACGATCCGAGCACGCGTAGCAACGCGGCCCTGACCACCGCTCTCGCATGATTACAAGAACAACTCTCCGCGTACATCATTACGCTTTGGAGATACCATGGGCGCAGGGGAAGGGGCACGACCACAATGGACCCAGAGTGCGGCTCGACCACACCAGGGGCTCGCAAGTGTGTCAATCTTTCTTATTATTATTTTTCTTCTTTGTATACATAGGACTCCGTTAGCCAGAGGCCCTGTCCGGCGGTGAACCTGCCGAACTCATGATGCAACAGCCGGGGAGTAAGAAATGCGGCGACGAAACCTCAGGTGGTCTCAATTACGAGCATTGAATTTGATTATATACACCTTGCCCGCAGCCCATCCTTGGAGGGGGACATGTTTAACTAGTCCAAACCCTTGCTTACCGCACTATTTGTATCCGTCCGCACTCATAGCAGATTTCTTTTAAATAGATGATGCAGCACCTTTTTGCCGGTTATTACATATATATGTTCATAACATGACATCTTGCACCCGTATATTTTGGTACGGCCTAATACACCGGGGGCTTATGTTCCCCACATTATGGTGTGATAAGTCCGAATACTTTCACAACTGTGGCACCCCGAACTTATAGCATTATATGAATCGGCTCCGAATCATGTCTTGGGTCAATAGTTGGGTTTGCACGGCTCCCACGTTTTGGTGCCTTACGTTCCATTCCGTCGGCTAAGGTGGCACTGGGAGAACCACTGCGATTGCGCCCCGGTTGAGCCAGGCGAGAGCCTCAGTGGAGAAAGCTAAAACTGACCGGCACGATAAGGCGAGAGACTGGTCGCTGTTCGAGAGGTCTTTTCGGGTCCTTAAAGACTCACGCCGCTTCGAGCGAAGTTCCGGATAATGTCCGACGAAGGCGTGGATAGCACCCCAAATTCGGTCTTCCGAATACCAGGGGCTTCGCCGAAATTTAAAATTATAGAATTCTATGGCTAAGTGAGAGTGTTCAAGCATTATAAGTCCGGTTGCCTTGTTCGTTGTGTTGAGCGCCTCCCTAGATGGACCCAAAGATGGGAACAAGAGTGCTCAAGTTATCCCGAACACCCCAGCACTTGCAGCTTGGGGGCTGAAGCCAACGACTTGCCATCTCTCAGATTTTATAAACGGCCGCACAGAAGGTAATATTTTAAATTAAACAAGCGTTGCTTAAAGCGCACATGAACAAAGTTTTCAGCGCACAGGATAATACATAGCGAGTTTACTCAAAAATTACATCCCTAGGGCATTCATCCGCAATATCGCGGGCTCCCTTCAGGACAGTTTTATAATACATTTCGGGCGTACGGTACTCCTTGCCCGGTGGCGGCGGGTCAGTGAGAAGCTTCTCCGCATCCAGCCTGCCCTAGTGCACCTTTGTGCGGGCAAGGGCCCGACGAGCACCTTCAATACAAGCGGAGCGCTTGATGACCTCCACCCAGGGGCACGCATCCACCAGCCGCCGCACGAGGCCGAAGTAGCTCCCAGGCATGGCCTGTCCAGGCCACAGCCAGAATATAAGGCCCTTCATGGCCTCCTCAGCTACCTTGTGGAGTTCGACCAGCTGCTTCAGCTGGTCGCTTGGGGGCACCGGATGGCCGGCCTCAGCGTACTGAGACCAGAAGACCTTCTCCATCGAGCTCCCCTCCTCGCCATGGTAGAATGCGGCGGCATCGGTCACACTGCACAACAAATCTGCAAACGCCCCTGGAGAGCTCCGAATGCGGGTAAGTGTCAGGTAGTTTACATTCACATGCTTGCTTTGCATGAAAAATGCCTTACCCGCCGCTATCTTCTTCACATCTTCAACCTCCTGAAGGGCCTTACGGGCCTCGGCCTTGGCGGACTTGGCACTTTCGAGAGCCGAGGCGAGCTTGGACTCTCGAGTCTTGGAGTCGCGCTCCAAGCTCTCATGCTTCTCCATGAGAGCCTGGAGCTCTTGCCGCACTGCCGCCACTTGTGCCTCCTGCTTTTCTCGCTCGGCCCGTTCCGCGGCCACACTACGCTCGGCCGCAGACACAGCCTCCTTCAGGGCCGCCACCTCGTTTGCGGCCCCTGCAATACCCATATTATCCTTGTTAATTTTATGGCAACCAAAATCCTTTTCTGTAAGGTAAAAATTCAAACTGGTGCTACTCACCTTCTTTGTCCTCGAGTTGCCTCTTGGCATGGCCGAGCTCTCGCTCGGACCGCTCGAGATCTTGCTTTAATGTGCCAACCTCCACAGTCAATGCGGCAGAGGTCAGCAGCACAGCCTGCAAACCCATATTGACATAATTTATTAGCAACCTGCGAATATCTTTTTTAGATCCTCAGTCCGGCTTTTCTTTCCGAACACCAAACCGAGCATCAGGGGCTACTGTCTATGCGGTATTACATTACATAATTTTAACTTCTTACCTCAAAGCCTGTTAGAAGGCTACTGCAGGCTTCGGTCAGCCCGCTCTTGGCGAGCTGAACCTTCTGAATCACCCCACTCATAACAGTGCGGTGTTCTTCCTCAATGGAAGCGCCTTTGAGCGCCTCCAGCAAGTTGTCCGGCGCCTCCGGTTGGACGAAGGCTGCCGGTGTCACGGTCTTGCCCTTCTTTCGAAGGGGCCGCCTGCCGGACTCCGGAACCACTGCGGGTTCCGACGTAGAGTCCGGCGCAAAGTCCGGGAGGCTGCCTTGCGGCGCCTCCTGATGGGTCCCTCTCTGGGATCCCACCTCGGCGTCCTCATCAGTGCGGGGGGTAGAGGCTGTCGGAAGTGAATCCACATCCGACGGGGCCGACGACCCGCTCGATGAAGCAGGGAGATCATCATCGGCCGGACTGCGGGCAGTATGCGGCATTAATAGGACGCTATGTGACACGAAAGAAATTGCATATTAGGGATCCGGATACTTACGATCTCGCCGCTGGCCTGGCCCTTGATGGCCACTCCTCGTCACCAACGTCGGTGTTGGCGAAGCTGTCTGGGGGAATGGTTCTCCCCCTCTTGGACCCTTCGGCCTCCCCTATTGGGGAAGCCTTCCTCTTCCTCTCTCCCCCCTCTGGGAGAGAGTCTTCTTCCTCCTCCTCGTCTTCAGGGGAGGAGTCCGCCTTGTCTTCGGACGCCTGATTACGGGAACTCTTTCGAGTACCCGTGGCCACCTTCTTGGCCTTCTTCTCCGGCACCACGTGTGGCGCCGGAACCAGCAGTCCCGCTAGACGGGCATCCACTGGGTCTTCTGGCATGGGAGCCGGGCAGATGAGCTGCTCGGCCTTCTTCATCCATTCCTGTCAAAGGAAAGGGGAGATTAGAACCCTCTTAGAATCAATCTATTTACCACAAGTGTCCCGTAAAGGGGTAGAATCACTTACCTCGTCAGCCGGATGCTGCGAGTGAAATCCGCGATCTTCTATCGCGGATGCGGGGGCTTCGGCGCCCTTAAACAGCACCCTCCAGGCGCCTTCGTACGTTGTGTCGAAGAGCCTGCTCAGCGCCTGGTGCTGTTCCGGATCGAACTCCCACAGATTGAATGCCCGTTCTTGGCATTGGAGGATCCGGCAGACGAGCATGACTTGGACCACGTCGACGAGCCTGAGCTTCTTGTTCACCAGCTTCTGGATACAGGCTTGGAGTATCGTCAGCTCCTTCGGATTACCCCACAACAAGCCCTTCTATTTCCAGGAGGTGAGTTGCGTGGGGATACCAGATCTAAACTCGTGGGCCGTCGCCCACGTAGGGTCGCGCGGCTCGGTGATATAGAACCACCCCGATTGCCACCTCTTGACGGAGTCCACGAAGGCCCCTTTGAACCAGAGGACGTTGGGCATCTTGCCCAACATGGCGCCTCTGCACTCCGCCTGCGTACCCTTCACTACCTTCGGCTTGACGTTGAAGGTCTTGAGCCACAAGCCGAAGTGGGGCCAGATGCAGAGGAGAGCCTCGCACACGACGATAAACGCCGAGATGTTGAGGATGAAGTTCGGCACCAGATCGTGGAAATCCAGGCCATAGTAGAACATGAGCCCCCGGACAAAGGGGTGAAGTGGAAAGCCCAGTCCGCGGAGGAAGTGGGGAAGGAAAACGACCCTCTCATGGGGCCCGGGGGTAGGGATGAGCTGCCCCTCGTCGGGCAGCCGGTGCGCGATATCGCCGGAAAGGTATCCGGCGCTGCGCAGCTTGGTGATGTGCTCCTCCTTAACGGTGGAAGCCAACCATTTGCCTCCCCCTCCGGACATGGTCGGGGAAGGTTTAGATGAGATACACGAGCTTGGGCGTTGGAGCTTGAGTGCGCGGGGGTGGATAAGCAAAGGAGGAAGAAGGTGTGGGTGAAAAGGTGAATCCTTATCCCTTATATATAGGCGGGCGAAGACTATGCGTCCCCCACCAGCCTGGTAAAACTCGCTTATCTCCCAAGCGCCACCATCAATGGCGCGGTTGGGTTACCCACGTCCGTATTAATGAGAATCCCGGAATAAGGGGAACACGATCTCTACTTCGACAAGACGTGCCAAGGAAACCGCTTCGCTAAACGTGCTGAGGTGGTATAATAAAAAACGGTTCAAGTAAAGGCTTGGTGGTGGCGTGACAGCATACCGCAAGATACGTCAGCAGATTGGACTTGTGTACATTTTATTCTCTCTACGGTGGAATGTGGAATTTATTTTGCAGAGCCGGACACTATCCTGGTGTTCATGATCTTCTCTGGATTATTCAAAGGAGAAACCTGCCTTGCAATGCGAACATTATGCGCGCCGGACTTATCGTCATTGAAGCCTGGTTCAGGGGCTACTGAGGGAGTCCTGGACTAGGGGGTGTCCAGACAGCCGGACTATCATCATCTGCCGGACTCCAAGACTACGAAGATACAAGATTGAAGACTCTGTCCCGTGTCCGGATGGGACTTTCCTTGGCGTGGAAGGCAAGCTTGGCGATACAGATATGTAGATCTCCTACCATTGTAACCGACTCTATGTAACCCTAGCCTTCTCCGGTGTCTATATAAACCGGAGGGCTTTAGTCCGTAGGACACAACATACATTACAACAATCATACCATAGGCTAGCTTTAGGGTTTAGCCTCCTCGATCTCGTGGTAGATCCACTCTTGTACTACCCATATCATCAATATTAATCAAGCAGGACGTAGGGTTTTACCTCCATCAAGAGGGCCCGAACTTGGGTAAAACATCGTGTCCCTTGTCTCCTATTGCCATCCGCCTAGACGCACAGTTCGGGACCCCCTACCCGAGATCCGCCGGTTTTGACACCGACAGAGGGCTTCTACATCAACACCATAGACTCACCGTTGAGTTGTGAGTAATGTGAGTCCATGGATTATACACACTCTTACCCTTCCGCAATTTGCTAGCCTCTACGGTACCGTGCATTGCCCTTTCTCACCTTGAGAGTTGGTGCAAACTTCACTAGGTGCATCCAAACCCCGTGATACGATATGCTCTTGAAGGAAATATGCCCTAGAGGCAATAATAAAGTTATTATTTATTTCCTCATATAATGATAAATGTTTATTATTCATGCTAGAATTGTATTAACCGGAAACATGATACATGTGTGAATACATAGACAAAAGTATAGTCACTAGTATGCCTTTACTTGACTAGCTCATTGATCTAAGATGGTTATGTTTCCTAACCATAGACATGTGTTGTCATTTGATTAGTGGGATCACATCATTAGAAGAATGATGTGATTGGCATGACCCATTCCGTTAGCCTAGCACTTGATCGTTTAGTATTCTGCTATTGCTTTCTTCATGACTTATACATTTTCCTGTAACTATGAGAATTATGCAACTCCCGTTTACCGGAGGAACACTTTGGGTACTACCAAATGTCACAATGTAACTGGGTGATTATAAAGGAGTACTATAGGTGTCTCCGAAGGTACATGTTGAGTTGGCGTATTTCGAGATTACGTTTTGTCACTCCGATTGTCGGAGAGGTATCTCTGGGCCCTCTCGGTAATGCATCTCACTATAAGACTTGCAAGCAATGTAGCTAATGAGTTAGTTATGGGATGATGTATTACGTAACGAGTAAAGAGACTTGCCGGTAATGAGATTGAACTAGGTATTGGATACCGACGATCAAATCTCGGGCAAGTAACATACCGATGACAAAGGGAACAATGTATGTTGTTATGCGGTTTGACCGATAAAGATCTTCGTAGAAAATGTAGGAACCAATATGGGCATCTAGGTCCCGCTATTGGTTATTGACCGAGAATGGTTCTAGGTCATGTCTACATAGTTCTCGAACCCGTAGGGTCCGCACGCTTAACGTTACGATGACAGTTTTATTATGAGTTTATAAGTTTTGATGTACCGAAGTTTGTTCGGAGTCCCGGATGTGATCACGGACATGACGAGGAGTCTCGAAATGGTCGAGACATAAAGATCGATATATTGGAAGCCTATATTTGGACATCGGAATCGTTCCGGGTGAAATCGGCATTTTACCGGAGTACCGGGAGGTTACCGGAACCCCCGGGGGGTTATTGGGCCTACATGGGCCTCGAGGGAGAAGAGGGAAGGAGCCAGGAGGGGGCTGCGTGCCCCTCGCCTTCCTAGTCCGAATAGGACAAGGGAAGGGGGGCGGCGCCCCCCCTTTTTCCTTCCTCTCTTCCTCCTCTTTCCCCCCTTCTCCTACTCCTACTTGGAAAGAAGGGAGTCCTACTCCCGGTGGGAGTAGGACTCCCCCCTTGGCGCGCCCTCCTTGGACGGCCGCCTCCTCCCCCTGGCTCCTTTATATACGGGGGCGGGGGGGCACCCCATACACACACAAGTTGATCTATGGATCATTCCTTAGCCGTGTGCGGTGCCCCCTTCCACCATATTCCACCTCGGTCATATCGTCGCGGAGTTTAGGCGAAGCCCTGCGCCGGTAGAGCATCATCATCGTCACCACGACGTCGTGCTGACGGAACTCATCTCCGGAGCTTTGCTGGATCGGAGGCCGGAGATCGTCATCAAGTTGAACGTGTGCTGAACTCGGAGGCCCCGTACGTTCGGTGCTTGGATCGGTCGGATCGTGAAGACGTACGACTACATCAACCGCATTGTGCTAAAGCTTCAGCTTACGGTCTACGAGGGTACGTGGACGAACACTCTCCCCTCTCGTTGCTATACCATCACCATGATCTTGCGTGTGCGTAGGAATTTTTTTTAAATTACTACGTTCCCCAACAGTGGCATCCGAGCCTAGGTTTTATGCGTTGATGTTATATGCACGAGTAGAACACAAGTGAGTTGTGGGCGATACAAGTCATACTGCTTACCAGCATGTCATACTTTGGTTCGGCGGTATTGTGAGATGAAGCGGCCCGGACCAACATTACGCGTACGCTTACGCGAGACTGGTTTCACCGTTACGAACACTCGTGCTTAAAGGTGGCTGGTGGGTGTCTGTCTCTCTCACTTTAGCTGAATCGAGTGTGGCTACGCCCGGTCCTTGTGAAGGTTAAAACAACACCAACTTGACGAACTATCGTTGTGGTTTTTGATGCGTAGGTAAGAACGGTTCTTGCTAAAGCCCATAGCAGCCACGTAAAATTTGCAACAACAAAGTAGAGGACGTCTAACTTGTTTTTGCGGGGCATGTTGTGATGTGATATGGTCAAGACGTGATGTTATATTTTATTGTATGAGATGATCATGTTTTGTAACCAAAGTTATCGGCAACTGGCTGGAGCCATATGGTTGTCGCTTTATTGTATGAAATGCAAACGCCCTGTAATTGCTTTACTTTATCACTAAGTGGTAGCGATAGTCGTAGAAGCAATAGATGGCGTAACGACAACGATGCTACGATGGAGATCAAGCTGTCGCGCCGGTGACGATGGTGATCATGACAGTGCTTCGAAGATGGAGATCACAAGCACAAGATGATGATGACCATATCATATCACTTATATTGATTGCATGTGATGTTTATCCCTTATGCATCTTATCTTGCTTTGATTGACGGTAGCATTTTAAGATGATCTCTCACTAATTATCAAGAAGTGTTCTCCCTGAGTATGCACCGTTGCGAAAGTTCTTCGTGCTGAGACACCACGTGATGATCGGGTGTGATAGGCTCTACGTTCAAATACAACGGGTGCAAAACAGTTGCACACGCGGAATACTCAGGTTATACTTGACGAGCCTAGCATATACAGATATGGCCTCGGAACACGGAGACCGAAAGGTCGAGCGTGAATCATATAGTAGATATGATCAACATAAAGATGTTCACCATTGAAACTACTCCATCTCACGTGATGATCGGACATGGTTTAGTTGATTTGGATCACGTGATCACTTAGATGACTAGAGAGATGTCTGTCTAAGTGGGAGTTCTTAAGTAATATGATTAATTGAACTTAAATTTATCATGAATTTAGTACCTGATAGTATTTTGCTTGTCTATGTTTGTTTGTAGATAGATGGCTCATGCTGTTGTTCTGTTGAATTTTAATGCGTTCCTTGAGAAAGCAAAGTTGAAAGATGATGGTAGCAATTACACGGACTGGGTCCATAACCTGAGGATTATCCTCATTGCTGCACAGAAAAGTTAAGTCCTAGAAGCACCGCTGGGTGCTAGGCCTGCTGCTGATGCAACTAACGACGTTAAGAACGTCTGGCAGAGCAAAGCTGATGACTACTCGATAGTTCAGTGTGCCATGCTTTACGGCTTAGAACCGGGTCTTCAACGACGTTTTGAACGTCATGGAGCATATGAGATGTTCCAGGAGTTGAAGTTAATATTTCAAGCAAATGCCCGGATTGAGAGATATGAAGTCTCCAATAAGTTCTATAGCTGCAAGATGGAGGAGAATAGTTCTGTCAGTGAACACATACTCAAAATGTCTGGGTATAATAATCACTTGATTCAACTGGGAGTTAATCTTCCTGATGATAGTGTCATTGACAGAATTCTCCAATCACTGCCACCAAGCTACAAGAGCTTCGTGATGAACTATAATATGCAAGGGATGAACAAGACTATTCCCAAGCTCTTCGCAATGCTGAAAGCTGCGGAGGTAGAAATCAAGAAGGAGCATCAAGTGTTGATGGTTAACAAAACCACCAGTTTCAAGAAGAAGGGCAAAGGGAAGAAGAAGGGGAACTTCAAAAATAACAGCAAGCAAGTTGCTGCTCAAGAGAAGAAACCCAAGTCTGGACCTAAGCCTGAAACTGAGTGCTTCTACTGCAAGCAGACTGGACACTGGAAGCGGAACTACCCCAAGTATTTGGCGGATAAGAAGGATGGCAAAGTGAACAAAGGTATATGTGATATACATGTTATTGATGTGTACCTTACTAATGCTTGCAGTAGCACCTGGGTATTTGATACTGGTTCTGTTGCTAATATTTGCAACTCGAAACAGGGACTACGGATTAAGCGAAGATTGGCTAAGGATGAGGTGACGATGCGCATGGGAAATGGTTCCAAAGTCGCTGTGATCGCGGTCGGCACGCTACCTCTACATCTACCGTTGGGATTAGTTTTAGACCTAAATAATTGTTATTTGGTGCCAGCATTGAGCATGAACATTATATCTAGATCTTGTTTGATGCGAGACGGTTATTCATTTAAATCAGAGAATAATGGTTGTTCTATTTATATGAGTAATATCTTTTATGGTCATGCACCCTTGAAGAATGGTCTATTTTTATTGAATCTCGATAGTAGTGATACACATATTCATAGTGTTGAAACCCAAAGATGCAGAGTTGATAACAATAGTGCAACTTATTTTTGGCACTGCCGTTTAGGTCATATCGGTGTAAAGCGCATGAAGAAACTCCATACTGATGGGCTTTTGGAATCACTTGATTATGAATCACTTGGTACTTGCGAACCGTGCCTTATGGGCAAGATGACTAAAACGCCGTTCTCCGGAACTATGCAGCGAGCAACTGATTTATAGGAAATCATACATACTGATGTATGTGGTCCAATGAATGTTGAGGCTCGCGGCAAGTATCGTTATTTTCTCACCTTCACAGATGATTTGAGCAGATATGGGTATATCTACTTAATGAAACACAAGTCTGAAACATTTGAAAAGTTCAAAGAATTTCAGAGTGAAGTGGAAAATCATCGTAACAAGGAAATAAAGTTTCTACGATCTGATCGTGGAGGAGAATATTTGAGTTATGAGTTTGGTCTACACTTGAAACAATGCGGGATAGTTTCGCAACTCACGCCACCCGGAACACCTCAACGAAATGGTGTGTCCGAACGTCGTAATCGTACTTTACTTGATATGGTGCGATCTATGATGTCTCTTACCGATTTACCACTATCGTTTTGGGGTTATGCTTTAGAGACAGCCGCATTCACGTTAAATAGGGCACCATCAAAATTCGTTGAGACGACACCTTATGAACTGTGGTTTGGCAAGAAACCAAAGTTGTTGTTTCTTAAAGTTTGGGGCTGCGATGCTTATGTGAAGAAACTTCAACCAGATAAGCTCGAACCCAAATCGGAGAAATGTGTCTTCATTGGATACCCAAAGGAGACTATTGGGTACACCTTCTATCACAGATCTGAGGGCAAAATTTTCGTTGCTAAAATCGGATCCTTTCTAGAGAAGGAGTTTCTCTCGAAAGAAGTGAGTGGGAGGAAATTAGAACTTGATGAGATAACTGTATCTACTCCCTTATTGGAAAGTAGTTCATCACAAGAACCGGTTCCTATGACAACTACACCAATTAGTGAGGAAGCTAATGATATTGATCATGAAACTTCAGATCAAGTTTCTACTGAACCTCGTAGGTCTACCAGAATAAGATCTGCACCAGAGTGGTACGGTAATACTATTCTGGAAATCATGTTACTTGACCATGATGAACCTACGAACTATGAGGAAGCGATGATGAGCCCAGATTCCGCAAAATGGCTAGAGGCCATGAAATCTGAGATGGGATCCATGTATGAAACCAAAGTATGGACTTTGGTTGACTTGCCCGATGATCGGAAAGCCATTGAGAATAAATGGATCTTTAAGAAGAAGACTGGCGCTGATGGTAATATAACTGTCTATAAAGCTCGACTTGTTGCGAAAGGTTTTCGACAAGTTCAAGGGGTTGACTACGATGAGACTTTCTCACCCGTAGCTATGCTTAAGTCTGTCCAAATCATGTTAGCTATTGCTGCATTTCATGATTATGAAATTTGGCAAATGGATGTCAAGACTGCATTCTTGAATGGATTTCTAGAAGAAGAGTTGTATATGATGCAACCGGAAGGTTTTGTTGATCCAAAAGGTGCTAACAAAGTGTGCAAGCTACAACGATCCATTTATGGACTGGTGCAAGCATCTCGGAGTTGGAATAAACGTTTTGATAGTGTGATCAAGGCATATGGTTTTATACAGACTTTTGGAGAAGCCTGTATTTACAAGAAAGTGAGTGGGAGCTCTGTAGCATTTCTGATTTTATATGTAGATGACATATTATTGATTGGAAATGGTATAGCATTTCCGGATAGCATAAAGGGATACTTGAATAAAAAAATTTCAATGAAAGACCTCGGTGAAGCTTCTTACATATTGGGCATCAAGATCTATAGAGATAGATCAAGACGCTTAATAGGACTTTCACAAAGCACATACCTTGACAAAATTTTGAAAAAGTTCAAAATGGATCAGGCAAAGAAAGGTTTCTTGCCTGTGCTACAAGGTGTGAAGTTGAGTCAAACTCAATGCCCGACCACGGCAGAAGATAGAGAGAAAATGAAAGATGTTCCCTATGCTTCAGCCATAGGCTCTATCATGTATGCAATGCTGTATACCAGACCTGCCGTATGCTTAGCAATAAGCTTGGCAGGAAGGTACCAAAGTAATCCAGGAGTGGATCACTGGACAGCGGTCAAGAACATCCTGAAATACCTGAAAAGGACTAAGGATATGTTTCTCGTATATGGAGGTGACAAAGAGCTAGTCGTAAATGGTTACGTTGATGCAAGCTTTGACACTGATCCAGACGATTCTAAATCGCAAACCGGATACGAGTTTATATTAGACGATGGAGCTGTAAGTTGGTGCAGTTCTAAACAAAGCGTCGTGGCGGGATCTACATGTGAAAAGCGGAGTACATAGCTACTTTTGAAGCAGCAAATGAAGGAGTCTGGATGAAGGAGTTCATTTCCGATCTAGGCGTCATACCTAGTGCATCGGGACCAATGAAAATCTTCTGTGACAATACTGGAGCAATTGCCTTGGCAAAGGAATCCAGATTTCACAAGAGGACCAAGCACATCAAGAGACGCTTCAATTCCATCTGGGACCAAGTCCAAGTTGGAGACATAGAGATTTGCAAGATACATATGGATCTGAATGTTGCAGACCCGTTGACTAAGCCTCTCTCACGAGCAAAACATGATCAGCACCAAGACTCCATGGGTGTTAGAATCATTACTATGTAATCTAGATTATTGGCTCTAGTGCAAGTGGGAGACTGAAGGAAATATGCCCTAGAGGCAATAATAAAGTTATTATTTATTTCCTCATATCATGATAAATTTTTATTATTCATGCTAGAATTGTATTAACCGGAAACATGATACATGTGTGAATACATAGACAAAACTATAGTCACTAGTATGCCTCTACTTGACTAGCTCATTGATCAAAGATGGTTATGTTTCCTAACCATAGACATGTGTTGTCATTTGACTAGTGGGATCACATCATTAGAAGAATGATGTGATTGACATGACCCATTCCGTTAGCCTAGCACTTGATTGTTTAGTATTCTGCTATTGCTTTCTTCATGACTTATACATGTTCCTGTAACTATGAGAATTATGCAACTCCCGTTTACCGCAGGAACACTTTGGGTACTACCAAACGTCACAACGTAACTGGGTGATTATAAAGGAGTACTACAGGTGTCTCCGAAGGTACATGTTGAGTTGGCGTATTTCGAGATTTGGTTTTGTCACTCTGATTGTCGGAGAGGTATCTCTGGGCCCTCTCGGTAATGCACATCACTATAAGCCTTGCAAGCAATGTAGCTAATGAGTTAGTTACGGGATGATGTATTACGTAACGAGTAAAGAGACTTGCCGGTAACGAGATTGAACTAGGTATTGGATACCTACGATCAAATCTCGGGCAAGTAACATACCGATGACAAAGGGAACAACGTATGTTGTTATGCGGTTTGACCGATAAAGATCTTCGTAGAATATGTAGGGACCAATATGGGCATCCAGGTCCCGCTATTGGTTATTGACCGAGAATGGTTCTAGGTCATGTCTACATAGTTCTCGAACCCGCAGGGTCCGCACGCTTAACGTTACGATGACAGTTTTATTATGAGTTTATAAGTTTTGATGTACCAAAGTTTGTTCAGAGTCCCGGATGTGATCACAGACATGACGAGGAGTCTCAAAATGGTCGAGAGATAAAGATCGATATATTGGAAGCCTATATTTGGACATCGGAATCGTTCTGGGTGAAATCGGCATTTTACGGGAGTACCGGGAGGTTACCAGAACCCCCCGGGGGGTTATTGGGCCTACATGGGCCTCGAGGGAGAAGAGGGAAGGAGCTAGGAGTGGGCCGCGCGCCCCTCCCCTTCCTAGTCCGAATAGGACAAGGGAAGGGGGGTGGCGCCCCTCCCTTTTTCCTTCCTCTCTTCGTCCTCTTTCCCCCCTTCTCCTACTCCTACTTGGAAAGAAGGGAGTCCTACTCCCGGTGGGAGTAGGACTCCCCCTTTGGCGCGCCCTCCTTGGCCGGCCGCCTCCTCCCCCTGGCTCCCTTATATACGGGGGCGGGGGCACCCCATAGACACACAAGTTGATCTACGGATCGTTCCTTAGCCGTGTGCGGTGCCCCCTTCCACCATATTCCACCTCGGTCATATCGTCGCGGAGTTTAGGCGAAGCCCTGCGCCGGTAGAGCATCATCATCGTCACCACGCCGTCGTGCTGACGGAACTCATCTCCGGAGCTTTGCTGGATCGGAGGCCGGAGATCGTCATCGAGTTGAATGTGTGCTGAACTCGGAGGCCCCGTACGTTCGGTGCTTGGATCGGTTGGATCGTGAAGACGTACGACTACATCAACCGCGTTGTGCTAATGCTTCCACTTACGGTCTACGAGGGTATGTGGACGAACACTCTCCCCTCTCGCTGCTATACCATCACCATGATCTTGCGTGTGCGTAGGAATTTTTTTTAAATTACTACGTTCCCCAACAGCTCTATCACACATAAACCTCCTTATATCTTCCTCAAAACAGCCACCATACCTACCTATTATGGCATTTCCATAGCCATTCCGAGATATATTGCCATGCAACTTTCCACCGTTCCATTTATTATGACACGCTCCATCATTGTCATATTGCTTTGCATGATCATAAAGTTGACATCATATTTGTGGCAAAGCCACCTTTATAATTCTTTCATACATGTCGCTCTTGATTCATTGCATATCCCGGTACACCGCCGGAGGCATTCACATAGAGTCATATTGTCCTAATTATTGAGTTGTAATTCTTGAGTTGTAAATAAATAGAAGTGTGATGATTTCCATTATTAGAGCATTATCCCATGCGAGGAAAGGATGATGGAGACTATGATTCCCCCACAAGTCGGGATGAGACTCCAGACTTCATGAAAAATAAAAGAGGCCAAAGAAGCCCAAACAAAAAAAAAGAGGCCAAAGAAGCCCAAATAAAATTAAAAAAATGAGTGAAAAAGAGAGAAGGGACAATGTTACTATCCTTTTTCCACACTTGTGCTTCAAAGTAGCACCATGATCTTCATGATAGAGAGTCTCCTATGTTGTCACTTTCGTATACTAGTGGGAATTTTTCATTATAGAACTTGGCTTGTATATTCCAATGATGGGCTTCCTCAAAATGCCCTAGGTCTTCGTGAGCAGGCAAGTTGGATGCACACCCACTTAGTTTCTTTTCGATGAGCTTTCAGACATTTATAGCTCTAATGCATCCGTTGCATGGCAATCCCTACTCCTCGTATTGACATCAATTGATGGGCATCTCCATAGCCTGTTGATTAGCCGCCTCAATGTGAGACTTTCTCCTTTTTTGTTTTCTCACATAATCCCTATAATCATACTCTACTCCACCCATAGTGCTATGTCCATGGCTTACGCTCATGTATTGCGTGAGGGTTGAAAAGGCTGAAGCGCGTTAAAAAGTATGAACCAATTGCTTGGCTGAAACCGGGGTTGTGCATGATGGGAGCATTTTATGTGACGAAAATGAAGCATGGCCAAACTATATGATTTTGTAGGGATAAGCTTTCTTTGGCTATGTTATTTTGATAAGACATAAACTGCTTGGTTAGCATGTTTGAAGTATTACTATTTTTATGTCAATATTAAACTTTTATACTGAATCTTTTGGATCTTGTCGTAGGAACGAACACCTACGGGGCCAGCGGACCGGGCACCTTTCGGTTTGGCGGGAGGCGGAGATCGCACGAAGAGCAGATCGAGGCGAAGCACACGAGCGGTTTACCCAGCTTCGGAGCTCTCCGGAGAAATAATACTCCTACTGCTGCTTGTCTGATTGTATTGAGTTCTTGCTCGAGAGCGCTAGAATGCTACAGTACACACTAGCTGCTAACGAGATCAAGCGTGAGTGTTTTCTGGTTTCAAACCCCCCACCCTACGTTGCGCATGGGCCTCCTTTTATATGCTCAAGGGGTCACCGACAGGTGGCAACGTAGGCAAGCGCAAAAATGGAAAAGAAGTTGCGGTTGGTACAACTACCTGAATAGTGTATCCTACCTAACCCTGACGGCAGGGGACAAAGGCATTAAATGCCCATCTGTGTCGCCCAAACAGTGCAGAAAAGGGACCGTTGGGGACGCCACCGCTTGCCACGATGGTAATCTTGTCAGCGTCGCTTGCCACCTCGCACCGCTGGCTGCACAGCCTCTTGCCACACGCGCCTGGGACGGACCCAGGGCGACACGTTGGTGGATGTGCTGGAGCGCGGGTATAGAGTGGTAGCTTGCCGCGGCAAGCGCCTTGCCGCGGTCGTTGTCTTGCCGCGCCCGGAAGCTTGTCGCTCGCCGGGCCTTGCCGGGACGCGTGGCGCGTCGCGGCGAGTTCCTTGAGATGCCTTGGTTGGCCTTCCCGGCAAGCTCCTCTTGCCGGGGCCTTGTCTCCTTGACTTGAACACTTTGTTCTTGAATGGCTCCAAAGGAACCACGGAGGACCTTGGCGGTCACCCAGCAAGCCTTGCCGCGGGGTGCTGCGACTGCCCGTGCACAAGTTCGGGATACTAGGGTGCCCCTAGTCTAGTACACCGACAGGAGCCCCCGGGCCTGGGCCACACACGGTGCCGAGCGCTGTTGGGCCAGGCCCAAAACAGTGCACGGGCACGCGCGTCCTAGGTTACACTGTATCTTACTTCGTATCCACCGCGCCCTCCCCTAACGGCACACGTTGAATGCGGCGTCGTGGGAGAGATCGTGGGTGGCTTCTTTATTGGGAAAAACGGAACGTCCGCCCCCTCCCTCTTTATAAGCAGAGGAAACAGGGGCAGTTCCCGCATCTTGCTAGTCGCTGTTCCAATCTCAGAAATCTCCGCCGCTCCCCCTTTCTTCCAAAGCCGAAAGAGAGCAGCTCTCCGCCCCCATCGCCACCGGCGCCACCAACACCGTCGATCTCCCCCACCACCTCCGCCATGGCTCCGAAAACCGGGAAGGCCGTGAAGTCGGCCGAGGCGCTGCGGCTCGAGGCGCTACGAAAGGAGTGGGCAATCTTCCTCCCCGAGCTCGCCGCGAAGGAGCTGAGGGAGTACTACTACCTCTTCTGGTCGACGGAGACGCGAGCGCATCCACGCACGAAGGTACTCTCCGCCGCCGCTTCGGAACGGGCTCCAAACGGATATCCCTTCTTTGCATTGTTCTTCTACTGCGGGCTCTGCCCGCCTTTCTCTGAATTTTTCTGCGACATCATGAACACCTACGGGTTCCACCTCCTTGACTGCGCCCCCAATGTTGTTCTGACCATGGCAGTTTTCGCACATCTCTGCGAAAACTTTGTCGGAGTCCACCCAAACGTAGCTCTTTTCCGCCACTTCTTTATGCCCCGAGTTGAGAGAGGAGAGCTTTTATCCGGCGGAATTTCCTGGATCTCGAGGGCCAGCAAGAAGGAAGCTTATCTGGAGGGGGAGCTCCGCAGCAAATGGGAGGAGTGGAGAGCAGACTGGTGCTGGATTATCGAGGAGAACCCACAGCCATTTACTACCCAGCGCCAAGCCCCAGCAGTGCGCGGCAACAATTGGAGCAGCTTGGCCCCGGAAGACGATAGGCTGAAGATTGCCGTCACCCGGATCCTGCGCCTTAGGCTTGTTGGGCTCACTGTAGGTGCCGTTGGCACAGATTTTCTTCGCCGCCGCATCGCCCCCCTGCAAGAGAGGAGGAGACCCGCCTGGGAGTTCGGGGGTCCGGCGGACATCATGAGGCTGCGCCCGGGCCTCAATTTCAACTTCACCGTCTTGGAACTGGACGCGATGCTCAAGGAGCTGTTCAAGCACGACCCTCAACACCCTGAATGGTTCAGGCTGCCGAAGGGCGTCGTCCCGCTGTGCAACAATTCCTCGCTCGATCGCATCCGTGCAATGATGCCTCTGTGCGATTCGCATGGAATTGTTCCAACTTGGCAAGAGCCTGCGGACGACGTTGTGTAGGAGTTCTTCGACGGCCTGGTAGAAGTGGCGGTCCGCTCCGATGAACAGAAGAGCCTCACCCGCGACACCACTGATGCGGAGATGCGGCGCATCGTCACTAGGGCGGAAGAGGCAGCGGCAGCCGCTGCCGCGGGCGAGTTTGGATTCAACGTGGAGGAGGCAGAGGTAGCAGAGGTGGCAAGCCTTGCCGATCGAGATGAGATTGCCGGAGAGCTCGCCGGCGAGGGAGAGCTTGCCGAGCCTAAAGCCGAGTCGAGCGAGCCCGCCGAGGGTACGAGCGGCCCGCCATCTTCAAGCAGCTTGCCGCAAGCAGAGCCCCCAGCTCCACCAAGAAGGCGTCTCCGCAAGGCCGGGGACGTAGCAGGGCGACAAACGAGTCAACAGCCATCGTGCCGTGGGACACGCTCCACCGCGACAAGCTCTGTTGCCGTGGGAGCGCCTCACGCCACTGCGGCAACTGGAGCGGGGTCCTCCCTGACCACCGCTTCCGCTCCTGCCGTCGCCCCCGCCAAGCGGTCAAGGGAACCAACTCCTCCGCCTCGTCGCGCCGAAGGTGGGCCGGACTTCGACCTCTCTGCACTCAGCTCCGACGAGGAAGAAGAAGAGTAAGATTCTTTGCTGTACTTGTAGTTCTTCAATTCTTGTTGTTTTTGTCTTGTATCTGATTTGCTTTACTCTGAACTCATTCCTTTTCAGGACCCTGGCCCAGAGAGCGGCGAAGAGAGCCAAGGCGCCGGTGATTGTCATCGAGGACGAACCCACCGCGACAGCAGGGGGCGCGCCCGAGACCACCTTGTCGGACCCGACAATCATTCCCCAAAGCAGCCCCCAGCGCAGCCCCAGCGTAAGTATATGGTTTTACTTCCCGCTGTTATGGCGTGCATGGGTGCTCTTTCTTTGCTGACATCTGATTACTGGTTTGTGTAGGAGCAGAGCAGCCTCACCAGGAGCAACCGGAAGCCGCCCCCGAGATGCTATCTGCTTCGACTACACCGCCAAGGGAGGATTCCCCGGCAAGGGAGCGTTCTCTGGCGAGGGAGAAGTCTCCGGCAAGGGACAGTTCTCCGGCAAGGGACGGTTCTACGGCAAGGGACAACACCAGCGACCCCCCGGTGGTGGAGCCCATGACTGCAGATCCCAGTACGGGTAACCCTTCTTGCCGGAAAACTTCCCTTTGGTTTTTCTTCTTCTGATTTTTCTTTTTGGATATTTTCTTGACTTTTCTCCCTCTTCCGGCCTTCATATCCACCTTCTACGGAGCCGATGGAGACCGAGGTCGCCGGCGAGGAGAACGTGCGCGGCAACACTGATGATGCAGCCACCACCGAAGAAGAAGCCGGCGCTGATGATCCTGCCGGCGAGGAGGCCGCCAAAGCTACCGCCACAGGAGCTAGCGAGGGATCTGGCGATCGCACTGACGGCCCCGAGGCCGCAGGAGCGTCAGGCGCTGCACCGGCCGCCGATCCCCCCGCCGCTGCCGCAGTGTCAGGCTCCGAAGAGCCCCAGCCCGGCACCTATTTGAAGGCTGGCGATGGCGTCTTCATCAAACTCCCCTGGCGTCAAGCTCCAGGGCGCCGGTCGAAGGAGAAACTTTTGATGGAGAGGTTCTCGCCTCCGCTGGGCTGACGCTGGTTGACACGCCGAGCAGTAGCAGCGGCGAGTCTGAGGAGGAGCGGCTGCTGCAGAAGTTGGTGTCGCTCTACCGCGCCCGACAAGCCAAGGTGGAATCCCGGGAAGCGCTTGTCGCGCAGGCGGGAGTGGACATCGAGAAGCGCGCGGAGGAGCTCCGGGGTCGCAACCAGGAAGCTCTCTGGTCCTTGGCAGAGGAGCGGGCGCAGCTCGTCGAGGCGCAGAAAGCCTTCCTTGTCGAGAAGGCTGAAGCTGAAGAGCAACAACGGCTTGCCGCCGAGGAGCTGTTTGCGCGGGAAGGTGAGTTGGCGCAGCGGAAGGTCAATCATGACAGCCCTGAGGAGGAGCTTGCTGCGCGCGAGCAAACATTTGGCGGGGCTCTCAAGGAGGCAAAGGATGCTGCCGCAGCTGCCGAGGCCGCCAAGAAGGAGCTGGAGACGAAGGTGGCGCAGCTGCAGGCCGATCTCAATGCGAGCGGCGAAGAGCTTGCCGCGGTCAAGCGTGAGCGCGAGAAGGACGCCCACGCTCATGGCGAGCTGTAGGGTCGTCTCGTCGAGAAGGGCAAGGAGCTGAGCGCCGCCAAGGACTCCAACGCTAATCTTGAGTTGAAGCTGGGTACTTTGACCAAGACGCTGGACGGTGCCAGGGAGCAGGAGGTGGCCTTGAAGAAGGAGATCAAGGCCAACAAGGAGTTGCTGGCGAGTGCTGCCGCCACCCAAAACACCATCAGGGAGAATGTGGAGCACTGGACGGAGGGTCTCGTGGATGTTGCCGCAGCCATCGGCAGGGAGCTGGCGCAGCTGGGGATGGAGGATTTCGGGTATTCCTCAGATGAGAACCTCCAGCCCAGCGCCAAGCTCACCTTGTTCTTCAAAGGCGTGGCGACGGCCCTCCAGAGACTCCAGGAAAGGATCCCAAAGCAGCTGGCCGACGAGTCGCGCGCGATCTGCGTGAGAGTTCTTCAAAAGGTGTTGGTGAAGGTAGCCTTCCGCAACCCGGGCCTCAACCTCACCAATGTCCTCAAGAAGCTGCCGGCGGATGCTGATCTGGAAGCGCTCAAGGCCCTTGTCGCACCCATTGTGGACAAGGTGAACGAGGTCAAGAGGGTTGATGGCGATCGCGTAGATTAGGCCGCCCGTTTTCTCCTTTTCTTGTCGCTGTTAGTCATGTTACGAGAACAATCTATTAGAGCTGCGACAAGCTATCTTGTAATATAACTTTTATTTTGGGTATCGATTGCTATGTTATTTCCTTTACTTGACTCCTTCCTTTGTATGTTTTTGCCCTACGCTTTTGGGGAACTTGTCGGTGCAGGCACCTTAGCCGCGAGCGCTGAGTGTAGGACGTCAGGAGCCTGCTGGCGGTGTCGCTACCGACAAGAATCCTTGTCGCAACTAGTCGCAGCTCACTTAAGTTGTTGAGCGGACTCGAAACAAAGTAAGGGCGCAACTAGCTATGAGTTGGTTCCTTCGCGCACAGGTTTTCCATACAAAGCACGGTCGTTCGAGGAAGATAACTTAAATTTTTTAAAACTGATTGCTCAAACTTTGGCAACTTAGCTTTTCTGTCGTTTGCTTCCCGGTAAGGCGAAACTTTCTTGAACGACGCCTGGTCCACACCATTATCTTCTCCTTCCCCCCGGTAAACTTGTGGGCGAGGGAACCTTCCTTTTCCTTGAGAAAAAGAAAGAAGAGAAAATAAAGATATGGAGCCTGACGGCTCGTTATTGCTTACCGGGGGTAGGTGCTGCACAAAGTGTCAGATAACACATGCAAAAAATAGAAAGCATGAAATTGACAAGATGTGCGGAGCACATGAGCTTTATTTATGCACGGGGTCTGCGGCCGGCTTTGTACAAAGGATTACATGCGACAGCGGCAAGACTTGTACAAAAGGTGGTTGCCGGAACAGGTTCCGGCAACCGCGCCTTACGGGTAAAACTTACGAAGATGCTCAATGTTCCAGGAGTTGCTCACCGGAAAGCCATCTTCGGTCTCAAGGCGGACAGCGCCAGGCCTAGTGACTCGTTTCACCCGGTAAGGGCCTTCCCACTTTGGCGTCAACTTGTTGGAATTCTTGGCGGATTGAAAGCGCCGAAGAACAAGGTCGCCTTCCTCGAGACTTCTGGCATTAACTTTGAGGCTATGGTAGCGGCGCAAAGCTTGCTGGTAGCGAGCAGCTCGTACCGCAGCCTGAAGACGGTCCTCCTCAAGGAACAACGCGTCATCTTGTCGCAGCTGTTCTTGCTCAAGCTCATCATAAGCGAGCACTCGAGGTGACCCGTATACGAGTTCCGTGGGGAGAACTGCCTCTGCTCCATAGACTAGAGCGAAAGGTGTCTGGCCAGTGGCTCGATTTGGCGTCGTCCTGATTGACCAAAGAACCACCGGCAGCTCCTCAATCCAGTTCTTTCCGCACTTGCGCAGCCTGTCGAAAGTCCTGGTCTTGAGCCCGCGCAGCACTTCAGCATTTGCCCTCTCCGCTTGACCGTTGCTTCTCGGGTGAGCAACAGAAGCGAAGCAGACCTTGGCGCCAAGATCTTGGACGTACTGCATGAAAGTGCGGCTCATGAATTGCGTGCCATTGTCGGTGATGATCCTGTTAGGGACCCCGAAACAGCAAACAATCGACCTGAAGAACTTGACTCTGACTATGCTGTCACCTTCCTCATTGCTTCCACTTCCGGCCACTTTGTGAACTTGTCGATTGCAACGTACAAGTACTCAAAGCCCCCGACAGCTCGGGGAAAGGGGCCGAGGATGTCGAGCCCCCAGACTGAAAATGGCCAGGATAAAGGGATCGTCTGGAGAGCTTGAGCTGGCTGGTGTATCTGCTTGGAATGGAACTGGCACGCTTCACACTTGGTTACTTGTGCAGTTGCATCCTGGAGGGCTGTCAGCCAAAAGAAACCTTCCCAGAATGCTTTGCCGGCAAGTGCTCTTGCGCCAATGTGGTGGCCACATATGCCTCCATGTATCTCTGCCAACAGCTTCTGTCCATCTTCCAGGTGAATACACTTCAATTTCACACCGTTGAATCTTCTTCTGTACAAAGTCGATACAAAGCCTCCATTTCCCGTTTGCCTTGCGCACGACTACAGGATTGGCCAACCACGTAGGATGGAGCACTCCTCTAACAAGGCCTGCTGCTTCCAACTTCTTGATTTCTTCTGCGATGAATTCTTGGAGCTCCACTGCTTGTTTCCTGACCTTCTGCTTGACGGGCCGCGCATGAGGACAGACGGTGAGATGGTGCTCGATTACTTTCCTGGGAACACCGAGGATGTCAGACGGTTGCCACGCAAACACGTCGACGTTCGCCCGCAGGAAAGCAACGAGCGCGCTTTCCTATTTAGGGTCGAGAGTGGCACTGATGGTGAAGGTACCACCAGTGCTGTCCTCCTTGGCGGACACCTTCTTGGTCTCTGGTGAAGCTGTCATCGTCTTCTTACACTTGCCGGTGGAGCTCGATGGTGCGTCCTCGACGGTAGCGCAGCACTCCGAAGAGGTGCGCTTGCCGGAGTGGGCATCAGAACTCTTGGCGGACTTGGTCTTCTTCTTCCCCCCGGGAGCTTCAGCGGTAAGTGACTTGTGATCTGTTGCGGCTGCTGCTTCCCGGTAGATCTTGTCGGCGTAGATAAGAGCATCCTTCTTGTCGCCAGGGAAAGAGATGACACTTATCGGGCCTGGCATCTTCAGTACATTGTATGGATAGTGAGAGGCCGCCATGAATTTGGCGAGCGCTGGACGGCCGAGTATTCCATTGTAAGGCAATGGAAAGTCAGCAATGTCAAAAGTGACCCTCTCAGTCCTGAAGTTCAACTTGCTGCCAAATGTTACAGGCAACATGATCTTCCCTTTCGGCTTGCTCCTTCCCGGATTGATTCCTTGGAATGTGCCGGTCTCTTCAAGCTCGCTGTCAGGGATCTGGAGTTTCTGGAGTACCGCAGAGGAGATCAGGTTCAAGCCGGCCCCGTCGTCAACTAGCATCTTAGTGACCTTGAGGTTGCGGATAGTTGGTGAAACCAACATCGGCAAGCACCCGACCGCAGTTATGCGATCAGGGTGGTCCTCAATATCAAAGATGATAGGCGTGCTGGACCATTTCAGAGGGTTGCGTGACTCGGCGGGTGGTTCTGCTGCATTGACTTCCCGCAGCCACTGCTTGAGCTGGCGGTGTGAAGTATGCAGAGAAGCACCACCGTCAGCGCACAGGACCTCTGTGGCTTTCTGGAACTCCTGCTCATCGGTCTCGTCATCATCCATATCTTCATCGTCGTCTTCATCTTCATCCTTGTCGCGGCCGCGGGGAGGCCTGTCTCCTTGCCGCTGCTTGGCCTTGCCGCGGCATCCTCCCCGGCCGGGACGTTTCTTGCCGGATCATCCAGTACCTTCTTGGGCCTTCTCCTTGTCGCGTCGCTCGTACTCAGCTTTTTGCTGCTCGAGAAGCTGCTCGACCTTCTTGCAGCTCTGGAGATCATGGCCCTTGGTGCAGTGGATCTTGCAGTACTGCCTGCCGGTGCCATCCTGCTTGTGGGCAACCGCAACAGCTTCGGCTTTCTTGGCGTCACCCCCGTTGCCGGACTGCTCAACAGCTAGCACATCTTTGCCTTTCTTTTTCCTGTTGTTCCGCCGCCGGTTTTTCCTTGCCGGGGCAGCAGCCTTGCTGTCAGATCCTCCTGCTCCTGTATCCTCTCCGGGGAGTTTCCTCCCTTCCTCAGCACGTGCACACTTGTCGGCCAGGGCGTATAGCTCACTGACGTCTCTGATCTTGCACATCGCCATCTCCTCCCGCATCCTACGGTTTCGCACATTCTGATGGAATGCGCTGATGACCGCGGCAGGGTGGACGTCTGGGATGTTGCGCTGTACATGGCTGAATCTCTGAATGTATTTGCGCAGAGGCTCTCCTTCCTTCTGGGCGAGCAGATGAAGATCGCTCTCTTGGCCATGAGGCTTGTGGCCGCCTGTAAAGGCACCGACAAACTGATGGCACAGATCTGCCCAGGAGGATATGGAGTTGTCCGGCAAGTGCATGAGCCAGGACATGACATTGGGCTTGAGCACCAGCGGGAAGTAGTTGGCAAGGATCTTGTCGTCCCGTCCCCCGGCAGCTTGCACTGTGATGGTGTAGATGCTGAGGAACTCCGACGGATGCAACTTGCCGTCGTACTTCTCTGGTACGTCTGGCTTGAAATTCTTTGTGCTAGGCCACTAGACTTGCTGCAGCTCACGAGTGAACGCAGGGCAACCTACCGTGTACGGCAAGTCACCTGGTTCCCCTGGCGCATGCATGTCGACAGTGGGCCCAGCGCGCTGGTCCGATTGACGCCGCGCTTCTCTTCGATGCTCGATGCGAGTACGAGCGTCTTCTTGCTGTCATTCGTGAAGAACTTGGTGCTGATCGCGACGAGCTCGTGGATCTGACGACGCGGTGGAGTCGCTATCGAGGTTGACCCGGTGAGTCGGCGATCTTGGCCTTCGGGGCGGAGAGTGCACGGTGGTTGCACCCCCACCGGTCTTGCCGCCATCGGCTCGTGCCTGGCAATCTTTCCGCGGCTGCGATGTACCCGGCTGCCGTGGAGTGTCGCCGTTGGAGGGTAATCCAGGAGCAGTTGAGCTCGTGCCAAAGCTTCTGCTGTAGTTTTGGGTGGCGGTGGCGAACGGTGCGAGGAGCAGGATATGCTCGAACTTCTAACTATGTTAGAAGGAGCAGCATCTCGTCCAGGCGACCGTGCCTTGCTCGTGCCAGCATGTTGGCGTGCATGCTGGTCTTGAGCGTCCCGAGATCCACCAGCTCGATCTCGGTCCAACGAACGTATGGTAACGTGAGTACCATGACGCTGTTGGTCCCGCACCTCCTGAGATGGGCGCGGTGCATGTACGGACGCCGAGGTCTGTGCAGCCTTGTCCTTGGACCTGGTAGCACCATGAGCTCCCTCGTCGACGCCCGTTCTTCCGCTGGCGTCTAACCCACCACCTGTTTGCTCTGGTGGTGGTGGGTTCGGCGCGGATGGAGCAGCCACCTATGAAGCCTTCTTTTTCGGTGGCATGTCGTTGAAGATGATGAAGATCTAGCTCGCGTGAACGTCGGATCAGGTTCACACAACCTCGACGCCCCCTACCTGGCGCACCATAGATATCGTGGGAACGAACAACTATGGGGCCGGCGGACCGGGCCCCTTTCGGTTCGGTGGGGGGCGGAGATCGCACGAAGAGCAGATCAAGGCGAAGCACACGAGCGGTTTACCCAGCTTCGAAGCTCTCCGGAGAGATAATACTCCTACTGCTGCTTGTCTGATTGTATTGAGTTCTTGCTCGAGAGCGCTAGAATGCTACAGTACACACTAGCTGCTAACGAGACCGAGTGTGAGTGTTTTCTGGTTTCGAACCCCCCCACCCTACGTTGCGCATGGGCCTCCTTTTATATGCTCAAGGGGTCACCGACAGGTGGCAACGTAGGCAAGGGCAAAAATGGAAAAGGAGTTGCGGTTGGTACAACTACCTGAACAGTGTATCCTACCTAACCCTGACGGCAGGGGACAAAGGCATTAAATGCCCGTCTGTGTCGCCCAAACAGTGCAGAAAAGGGACCGTTAGGGACGCCACCGCTTGCCACGATGGTAATCTTGTCAGCGTCGCTTGCCACCTCGCACCGCTGGCTGCACAGCCTCTTGCCACGCGCGCCTGGGACGGTCCCAGGGCGACATGTTGGTGGATGTGCTGGAGCGCGGGTACAGAGTGGTAGCTTGCCGCGGTCGTTGTCTTGCCGCGCCCGGAAGCTTGTCGCTCGCCGGGCCTTGCCGGGACACGTGGCGCGTCGCGGCGAGTTCCCTGAGATGCCTTGGTTGGCCTTCCCAGCAAGCTCCTCTTGCCGGGGCCTTGTCTCCTTGACTTGAACACTTTGTTCTTGAATGGCTCCAAAGGAACCACGGAGGACCTTGGCGGTCACCCGGCAAGCCTTGCCGCGGGGTGCTGCGACTGCCCGTGCACAAGTTCGGGATACTAGGGTACCCCTACTCTAGTACACCGACAGATCTGAACATTCATGCCACAATAAAGAAAATTACATTGAGAAATATGTTAGGTAGCATTCGACATCAAAAATTATGTTTTTATCATTTATCTACTCGAGGACGAGCAGGCATTAAGCTATGGGATGCTTGATACGTCTCCAACGTATCTATAATTTTTGATTGTTCCATGCTATTATGTTATCTGTTTTGGATGTTTAATGGGCTTTACTATGCACTTTTATATTATTTTTGGGACTAACCTATTAACCGGAGGCCTAGTCCAAATTGCTGTTTTTTTTGCCTATTTTAGTGTTTCGTAGAAAAGGAATATCAAACGGAGTCCAAACGAATGAAACCTTCGGGAGATTTATTTCTGGAACAAACGCAATCCAGGAGACTTGGAGTGGACGTCAAGAAAGAAATGAGGAGGCCATGAGGCAGGGAGGCGTGCCCCCCACCCTCGTGGCTCCCTTGACCGACTTCTTTTGCCTATATATACTCATATACCCTGAAAACATCCAGGAGCACCACAAAACCCTATTTCCACCGTCGTGACCTTCTGTACCCGTGAGATCCCATCTTGGGGCCTTTTTCGGCGCTCCACCGGAGTGGGATCGATCACGGAGGGCTTCTACATCAACACCATAGCCTCTCCGATGAAGTGTGAGTAGTTTCCCTCAGACCTTCGGGTCCATAGTTATTAGCTAGATGGCTTCTTCTCTCTCTTTGGATCTCAATACAAAGTTTTCCTTGATACGTCTCCAACATATCTATAATTTTTGATTGTTCCATGCTATTACATTACCCGTTTTGGATGTTTGTGGGCTTTACTTTACACTTTTATATCATTTTTGGGACTAACCTAGTAACCGGAGGCCCAGCCCGTATTGCTGTTTTTTTGCCTATTTCAGTATTTCGAAGAAAAGGAATATCAAACGGAGTCCAAACGGAATAAAACCTTCGGGAGCGTGATTTTTGGAACGAACGTGATCAAGAGGACTTGGAGTGCAAGTCAAGAAGCAATCGAGGAATCCATGAGGGTGGAGGGCGCCCCCCTACTGGGCGTGCCCCCTATCTCGTCGGTCCCTCGGGAACATACTTCTTCCTCCTATATATACCCACGTACCCTGAGAACATCAGAGGCGACCATGAAAAACTATTTCCACCACCGTAACCTTCTGTATCTGCGAGATCCCATCTTGGAGCCTTCACCGGCGCTCCGCCGGAGGGGGAATCGACCATGGAGGGCTTCTACATCAACACCATAGACTCTCCGATGAGTTGTAAGTAGTTTACCACAGACCTTCGGGTCCATAGTTATTAGCTAGATGGCTTCTTCTCTCTCTTTGAATCTCAATACCATGTTCTCCTCGATCTTCTTGGAGATATATTCGATGTAACTCTTTTTGCGGTGTGTTTGTCGAGATCCGGTGAATTGTGGGTTTATTATCAAGTTTATCTATGAGAAATATTTGAATCTCCTCTGAATTCTTTTATGTGTGATTAAGTTATCTTTGCAAGTCTCTTCGAATTATCAGTTTGGTTTGGCCTACTAGATTGATCGTTCTTGCAATGGGAGAAGTGCTTAGCTTTGGGTTCAATCTTGTGGTGTTCTTTCCCAGTGACAGCAGGGGCAGCAAGGCATGTATTGTATTGTTGCCATCGAGTATAAAAATATGGGGTTTATATCATATTGGATGAGTTTATCCCTCTACATCTTGTCATCTTTCTTAATGCGTTACTCTGTTCTTTATGAACTTAATACTCTAGATGCATGCTAGATAGCGGTCGATGTGTGGAGTAATAGTAGTAGATGCAGGCAGGAGTTGGTCTACTTGTCGCGGGCGTGATGCCTATATACATGATCATGCCTAGATAATCTCATAATTATTCGCTTTTTTATCAATTGCTCGACAGTAATTTGTTCACCCATCGTAACACTTATGCTATCTTGAGAGAAGCCACTAGTGAAACCTATGGCCCCGGGGTCTATATTTTATCATATAAGCTTTCAATCTACTATTATTTGCATCTTTACTTTTCCTATATTATAAAATACCAAAAATATATTTATCTTATCATACTATCTCTATCAGATCTCACTTTTGCAAGTGGCCGTGAAAGGATTGACATAAACCTTTATTGCGTTGGTTGCGAGTTCTTTGTTTGTTTGTGTAGGTGCGTGGGACTTTTGAGGAGCCTCCTACTGGATTGATACATTGGTTCTCAAAAACTGAGGGAAATACTTACGCTACGATTGCTCCATCACCTTTTCCTCTTCAAGGAAAACCAATGCAAGCTCAAGATGTAGCAAGAAGGATTTCTGGCGCCGTTGCTAGGGAGGTCTTCGCTCAAGTCAAGACATACCAAGTACCCATCACAAACTCATCTCCCTCGCATTTACATTATTTGCCATTTGCCTCTCGTTTTCCTCTCCCCCACTTCACCCTTGCCGTTTTATTCGCCCTCTCTTTCCCAATCTCCTCTCTCTTTCGCTTGCCTTTTTTTTGCTTGTTTGTTGGATTACTTGTCGCAATGGCGCAAGATAATACCAAATTGTGTGATTTCTCCAATACCAATAGTAATGATTTCCTTAGTACTCCGATTGCTCCTCTTAATGATGTTGAGTCTTGTGAAATCAATACTGCTTTGTTGAATCTTGTTATGAAAGATCAATTCTATGGCCTTCCTAGTGAAGATGTCGCTACCCATCTATACAACTTTGTTGATTTGTGTGAGATGCAAAAGAAGAAAGATACGAATAATGATATTGTTAAATTGAAGTTATTTCCATTTTCACTTAGAGATCGTGCTAAAGTTTGGTTTTCGTCTTTGCCTAAGAATAGTATTGATTCATGGAACAAGTGCAAAGATGCTTTTATCTTTAAGTATTTTCCTCCCGCTAGGATCATCACTCGTAGGAACGATATTATGAATTTTAAACAACTTGATCATGAGCATGTTGACCAATCTTGGGAAAGAATGAAATTGATGATTCGCAATTGCCCTACTCATGGTTTGAATTTATGGATGATCATACAAAAGTTGTATGCCGGATTGAATTTTGCTTCTAGAAATCTTTTAGATTCGGCCGAGGGAGGCACGTTTATGGAAATCACCTTAGGAGAAGCTACAAAACTCCTTGATAATATTATGGCTAATTATTCTCAATGGCACACGGAAAGATCTACTAGTAAAAAAGTGCATGCTATAGAAGAAATTAATGTTTTGAGTGGAAAGATGGATGAACTTATGAAATTGTTTGCTACTAAGAGTGCTCCTATTGATCCCAATGATATGCCCTTGTCTACTTTGATTGAGAATAATAATGAATCTATGGATGTGAATTGGGTAGGAATAATTTTGGAAACAATGCTTATAGAGGAAACTTTAATCCTAGACCGTTCCCTAGTAATTCCTCTAATAATTATGGAAATTCCTACAATAATTCTTATGGTAATTTTAATAAGATGCCCTCTGATTTTGAGAATAGTGTGAAAGAATTTATGATCTCTCAAAAGAATTTTAATGTCTTGCTTGAAGAAAAATTGCTTAAAGTTGATGATTTGGCTAGGAACGTTGATAGACTCTCGCTTGCCGTTGATTCTTTGAAACTTAGATCTATTCCTCCTAAGCATGATACCAATGAGTCTCTCAAAGTAGGGCTGGGCGTTCGGTATAAACCAAAAATTCGGTTTCTACCATTCGGTTTTTTTGAAAATGTGGTTAGACAAACTAAAAACCAAAAATGCTAGCTGAGATTAGCTAACCGAAAATTCGGTTAACCAAAATTTCGGTGCGGTTTTCGGTTTTATGCCGAATGACCACGCTTCAAGTATTCATGCTCCAATTGCACTAGACGCACCCTCTTATATAGGCAAAAAATCTGGCTAATCTCCTCGGTTGGGCGTGGTGGGACTAAAGGAGCGAATGGCCTGGTCAGCTGTTCGCATACTCGTACGCGCATGCACACCGTTCACCAAAAAAAGCCCACGTGAGCTGGGCCTTATCCTTGTATGCACTTTGGTCAGGCAGGACGACATTACGTGTGATGTGCGCACCTCAGGTGGGCGATCGTGGGAGGCTGGCCGCGTGACTCCCGGGAGATGACGTTGCACGCGTACAATCAGCCACGACTGTTTGGTTTTTGTTCGGTTAACCGAGATGAAAACCGAACCTACCGAATTCTGTTCGGTTAGTGGACATGAAAACTGATTTTTCTGTGAGAGTCAAAAAAACCGAAAATTTGGTTTATTCGGTTTCGGCATCGGTTCGGTTTTCGGTTCGTCGGTTTTTATGCCCACCCCTATCTCAAAGCTACGAGAATTTCCATTGATGAGTGCAAAGAAAGAACCGCTAGATTGCGTGCTAAGAAAGATTGCTTTGTAAAAGCATGTTCTTCTAGTTTCCATTAAAATAATGATGAAGATCTTAAAGTTATTGATGTGTCCCCTATTAGATCTTTGTTTTGCAATATGAATCTTAATAATGATGGGACTGGAGATGAGTCAACTTTAGTTAAAAGGCATCCCAATGATTCAGAGGTTTTAGATCTTGATGCTAAATTTGGTAAAAGTGGGATTGGAGAGGTCAAGACTTTAAATAGCATTGAACCCACTATCTTGGATTTCAAGGAATTTAATTATGATAATTGTACTTTAGAAGGTTGTATTTTCTTTTTGTAATCCTTTGTGAATTCTCCTCATGCTTATAGTCAAAATAAAGCTTTTACCAAACTTATTATTGATGCCTTGATGCAATCTTATGATGAAAAACTTAGTTTGGAAGGTTCTATACCTAGAAAACTTAATGACGAGTGGGAACCTACTATAAAGATTAAAATTCAAGATCATGAGTGTTATGCTTTATGTAATTTGGGTGCTAGTGTTTCCACGATTCTGAAAACTTTATGTGATATTCTAGGTTTCCATGATCTTGATGATTGCTCTTTAAATTTGCACCTTGCGGATTCCTCTATTAAAAAGCCAATGGGAAGGATCAATGATGTTCTCATTGTTGCAAATATAAATTTGGTGCCCGTAAATTTTATCATTCTTGATATAGATTGCAATCTTTCTTGCCCTATTATTCTTGGTAGACCTTTCCTCAGAACGATTGGTGCGATTATTGATATCAAGGAAGGGAATATTAGATTCCAATTTCCATTAAGGAAAGGCATGGAGCACTTTCCAAGAAAGAAAGTTAAATTACCTTACGAATCTATCATGCGAGCTACTTATGAATTGAGTGCTAAAGATGGCACTACTTAGATCTATCCTCGCTTTTATGCTTAGCTAGGGGCGTTAAACGATAGCGCTAGTTGGGAGGCAACCCAATTTTTTTTGTTTCTGTTTAGTAATAAATATTGCATCTACATTCTGTTTGTCAGTGTACTAGAGTAGGGGTACCCTAGTATCCCGAACTTGTGCACGGGCAGTCGCAGCACCCCGCGGCATGGCTTGTCGGGTGGCTGCCAAGGTCCTCCGTGGTTCCTTTGGAGCCATTCAAGAACAAAGTATTCAAGTCAAGGAGACAAGGCCCCGGCAAGAGGAGCTTGCCGGGAAGGCCAACCAAGGCATCTCAAGGAACTTGCTGCGACGCGCCACGCGTCCCGGCGAGGCCCGGTGAGCGACAAGCTTCCGGACGCGACAAGACAACGACCGCGGCAAGGCGCTTGCCGCGGCAAGCTACCACTCTGTACCTACGCTCCAGCACATCCACCAACGTGTCGCCCTGGGACCTTTCCAGGCGCGCGTGGCAAGAGGCTGTGCAGCCAGCGGTGCGCGGTGGCAAGCGACGCTGACAAGATTGCCATCGTGGCAAGCGGTGGCGTCCCTGACGGTCCCTTTTTGCACTATTTGGGCGAAGCAGACGGGCATTTAATGCCTTTGTCCCCTGCCGTCAGGGTTAGGTATGATACATTGTACAGGTAGTTGTACCAACCGCAACTCCTTTTCCATTTTTACCCTTGTCTACGTTGCCACCTGTCGGTGACCCCTTGAGCATATAAAAGGAGGCCCATGCGCAACGTAGAGGGGGGTTCGAAGGCAGAAAAACACTCACGCTCGGTCTCGTTAGCAGCTAGTGTGTACTGTAGCACTTTGCGCTCCCAAGCAAGAACTCAATACACTCAGACATGCAGCAGTATGAGTATTATCTCTCGGGAGAGCTCCGAAGCTGGGTAAACTGCTCGTGTGCCTCGCCTCGATCCGCTCTTCGCGTGACCTCCGCCCCCCGCCGAACCGAAAGGGGCTCGGTCCGCCGGTCCCATAGGTGTCCGTGGTTCAGTTTCCCTGACATCTTTGGCGCGCCAGGTAGGGGGCATCGAGGTTGTGTGGACCTGATCTGGCGTTCACACGAGCTAGATCTTCATCTTCTTCATCGACATGCCGCCGAAGAAGAAGGCTTCGGAGGCGGCTGATCCGTCCGCGTCGATCCCACCACCACCGGAGCAAACGGGTGGTGGGGTAGACGCCGGCGGAAGAACGGGCATCGACGAGGGAGCTCACGGTGCTGCCAGGTCGAAGGACAAGGCTGCGCAGACCTCGGCGTCCGTACATGCACCGCACCCATCTCAGGAGGCGCGGGACCGACAGCGTCATGGTACTCGCGGTACCATACGTTCGTTGGACCAAGACCGAGCCGGTGGATTCCGGGGTGCTCAAGACCAGCATGCACGCCAACATGCTGGCACGAGCGAAACACGGTCGCCTGGACGGGATGCTGCTCCTTCTAACATAGTTAGAAGTCTGAGCATATCCCGCTCCTCGCACCGTTCACCACATCCACCCACCACTCCAGCAGAAGCTTTGGCACGAGCTCAACTGCTCCTGGATTACCCTCCAACGGCAGACAAGATCGACAAATGGAGGGCCACCATTCAGAGTCTCATCGGCTTCGCCAACAGCGACACCCCACGGGAGCCAAGTACATCGCAGCCGCGGCAAGATTGCCAGGCGCGAGCCGATGGCGACAAAACCGGTGGGGGTGCAACCACCGTGCACTCTCCGCCCCGAAGGCCAAGATCGCCGACTCGCCGGATCTACCTCGACAGCGACTCCACCGCATCGTCAGATCCACGAGCTCGTCGCGATCAGCGCCAAGTTCTTCACGAACGACAGCAAGAAGACGCTCGTACTCGCATCGAGCGTCGAAGAGAAGCGCGGCGTCAATCGAACCAGCGCGCTGGGCCCTCTGTCGACATGCATGCACCAGGGGAACCAGGCGACTTGCCGTACGCGGTAGGTTGCCCTGCGTTCACTCGTGAGCTGCGGCAAGTCCAGTGGCCCAGCACGAAGAATTTTAAGCCAGACGTACCAGAGAAGTACGACGGCAAGTCACATCCGTCGGAGTTCCTCAGCATCTACACCATCGCGGTGCAAGCTGCCGGGGGGCGGGATGACAAGATCCTTGCCAACTACTTACCGCTGGTGCTCAAGCCCAATGTCAGGTCCTGGCTCATGCACTTGCCGGATAACTCCATATCCTCCTGGGCAGACCTATGCCATCAGTTTGTCGGCGCCTTTACAGGCGGCCACAAGCCTCATGGCCAAGAGAGCGACCTTCATCTGCTCGCCCAGAAGGAAGGAGAGCCCCTGCGCAAATACATTCAGAGATTCAGCCGCGTACAGCACAACATCCCAGAAGTCCACCCTGTCGCGGTCATCAGCGCGTTCCATCAGAACGTGCGAAACCGCAGGATGCGGGAGGAGATGGCGATGTGCAAGATCAGAGACGTCTGTGAGCTATATGCCCTGGCCGACAAGTGTGCACGTGCTGAGGAAGGGAGGAAACTCCCCGGAGAGAATACAAAAGCAGGAGGATCTGATAGCGAGGATGCTGCCCCAGCAAAGAAAAACCGGCGGCGGAACAACGGGAAGAAGAAAGGCAAAGATGTGCTAGTCGTTGAGCAGTCCGGCAACGAAGGTGACACCAAGAAAGCCGGAGCTACCAACTGCCAGGCTGTGGCGATCGCCGACAAGCAGGACGGCACCAACAAGCAGTACTGCAAGATCCACCGCACCAAGGGCCATGACCTCCAGAGCTGCAAGAAGGTCGAGCAGCTTGTCGAGCAGCAAAAGGCTGAATACGAGCGACGCGACAAAGAGAAGGCCCAAGAAGGTGCTGGAGGATCCAGCAAGAAATGCCCCGGCCGAGGAGGGCGCCGCGGCAAGGCCAAGCAGCGGCAAGGAGACAGACCTCCCCGCGGCCGCGAGAAGGATGAAGATGACGATGACGATGAAGATATGGATGTTGACGAGACCGATGAGCAGGAGTTCCAAAAAGCCACAGAGGTCCTGTGCGTTGACGGCGGTGCTTCTCTGCATACTTCACACCGCCAGCTCAAGCAGTGGGTGCGGGAAGTCAATGCGACAGAACCACCCGTCGAGTCACGCAAGCCTCTGAAATGGTCCAGCACGCCTATCATTTTTGATATTGAGGACCACCCTGATCGCATTACTGCATTCGGGTGCTTGCCGATGTTGGTTTCACCAACTATCCGCAACCTCAAGGTCACTAAGATGCTAGTTGACGACGGGGCTGGCTTGAACCTGATCTCCTCCGCTGTACTCCAGGAACTCCAGATCCCTGACAGCGAGCTCGAAGAGACCGGCACATTCCAAGGAATCAATCCGGGAAGGAGCAAGCCGAAGGGAAAGATCACGTTGCCGGTGACATTTGGCAGCGAGTTGAATTTCAGGACTGAGAGGGTCACTTTTGACGTTGCTGACTTTCCATTGCCTTACAATGGGATACTCGGCCGTCCAGCACTCGCCAAATTCATGGCAGCCTCTCACTATGCATACAACATGCTGAAGATGCCAGGCCCGATAAGTGTCATCTCTGTCCCTGGCGACAAGAAGGATGCTCTTATCTGCACCGACAAGATCTACCGGGAAGCAGCAGCCGCAACAGATTGCAAGTCACTTGCCGTTGAAGCTCCCGAGGGGAAGAAGAAGACCAAGTCCGGCAAGAGTTCTGATGCCCACTCCGGCAAGCGCACCTCTTCGGAGTGCTGCGCTACCATCGAGGACGCACCATCGAGCTCCACCAGCAAGTGTAAGAAGACAATGGCAGCTCCACCAGAGACCAAGAAGGTGTCCGCCAAGGAGGACGGCACTGGTGGTACCTTCACCATCAGTGCCACTCTCGACCCTAAATAGGAAAGCGCGCTCGTTGCTTTCCTGCGGGCGAACGTCGACGTGTTTGCGTGGCAACCGTCTAACATCCCCGGTGTTCCCAGGAAAGTAATCGAGCACCATCTTGCCGTCTGTCCTCATGCGCGGCCGTCAAGCAGAAAGTCAGGAAACAAGCAGTGGAGCGCCAAGAATTCATTGCAGAAGAAATCAAGAAATTGGAAGCAGCAGGCCTTGTCAGAGGAGTGCTCCATCCTACGTGGTTGGCCAATCCTGTAGTCATGCGCAAGGCAAACGGGAAATGGAGGCTTTGTATCGACTTTACCGATGTCAATAAAGCTTGTCCCAAAGACCCATTTCCCTTGCCGCGCATTGACCAGATTGTTGACTCCACGGCCGGATGTGACTTGCTTCCATTTCTTGACACATACTCAGGATACCATCAGATCTTCATGGCAGAAGAGGATGAGGAGAAGACCGCATTCATCACTCCATGTGGCACATACTGCTTCGTACGGATGCCTTTCGGTTTAAAGAATGCTGGTTCAACATTTGCAAGGGTAGTCCATGACGCTTTTGAGCCACAAATACACAGAAATGTGGAAGCCTACATGGATGACATAGTGGTCAAGAGCAAGGACAAAGCAACTCTGATTCAAGATTTAGACGAAACCTTTGCAAATCTGCGCAAGATCAACCTAAAGCTTAACCCCGAGAAGTGTGTGTTTGGAGTTCCCTCCGGCAAGCTTCTCGGGTTCTTCGTGTCTCAGCGAGGAATTGAAGCCAATCCCGACAAGATCAAGGCCATTGAGCAGATTGAAGCACCAAAGCGCGTCAAGGATGTACGAAGACTTGCCGGTTGCGTGGCCGCTCTCAGCAGGTTTATCTCTAGGTCCGCTGAGCGCGCCCTGCCGTTTTTCAAAATATTGAAAAAGGCAGGTCCAATGAAATGGACTCCGGAAGCGGAGGCTGCGCTGCAGGACTTGAAGAGATACCTGTCCTCCACTCCAACACTTGTCGCACCTAAGCCACAAGAAAAGTTGCTGCTGTATATAGCGGCAACCAATCAAGTGGTTAGTGCTGCGTTAGTAGCGGAGAGGGAGGCGGATGATGAGCCAGCAACCGCAGCAGATGCATCCAGCGACAAGCAGGGGACTTCACCGACAAACTCTGGTCCCGACAAAGATGGATCTGCGCAAGGGCCTAAGGAGATACAGAAGAGAATGGTGCAGCGCCCAGATTACTTTGTCAGTTCCCTTCTGCAGGGGGCTAGGTCAAGGTACTCTGGTGTGCAGAAATTGCTTTTCGGCCTTCTCATGGCCTCGAGAAAGCTGCGCCATTACTTCCAAGCACACGAGATCACAGTTGTCACTCGTTTTCCGCTGAAGAGGATACTGCAGAATCCAGAAGCAACAGGCAGGATTGTCGAGTGGGCACTGGAACTGTCAAGCTTTGGCCACCAAGGGTGCTGAGGAGCAGTCTGCTCCGGCAAGCCCTAGGGTTTGTTCCGTTGAAGCAGACGCTCCCGACAAGTTTTGCTCAGGCAAGCTTGCCGGGAAACGTCAAGCTCCGGCTGAGCCGCAGGTCCTCGCCGTAGAAGCGGACGTTCCCACAGCAGCAGATGTGCCTTTAGTCCTTATTGTCGAGCCGCAAGCTCCAGCATGGGCACAGCAGATTGTCCGTTTCCTTCAGACAGGAGAACTTCCCGAAGAGCAAGAAGAAGTGGAAAGAGTAGCCCGGCAGTCAAGTATGTACCGTTTGTCGACAACACACTGTACAGAAGAAGACTCAACGGTGTGAAATTGAAGTGTATTCACCGGGAAGATGGACAAAAGCTGTTGGTAGAGATACATGGAGGCATATGTGGTCACCACATTGGCGCAAGAGCGCTTGCCGGCAAAGCATTCTGGCAAGGTTTCTTTTGGCCGACAGCCCTCCAGGATGCAACTGCACAAGTAACCAAGTGTGAAGCGTGCCAATTCCATTCCAAGCAGATACACCAGCCAGCTCAAGCTCTCCAGACGATCCCTTTATCCTGGCCATTTTCGGTCTGGGGGCTCGACATCCTCGGCCCCTTTCCCTGAGCTGTCGGGGGCTTTGAGTACTTGTACGTAGCAATCGACAAGTTCACAAAGTGGCCGGAAGTGGAAGCAGTGAGGAAGGTGATAGCATAGTCAGCAGTCAAGTTCTTTAGGTCGATTGTTTGCCGCTTCGGGATCCCTAACAGGATCATCACCGACAACGGCATGCAATTCACGAGCCGCACCTTCATGCAGTATGTCCAAGATCTTGGCGCCAAGGTCTGCTTCGCTTCTGTTGCTCATCCGAGAAGCAACGGTCAAGCGGAGAGGGCAAATGCTGAAGTGCTGCATGGGCTCAAGACCAGGACTTTCGACAGGCTGTGCAAGTGCGGAAAGAACTGGATTGAGGAGCTGCCGGTGGTTCTTTGGTCGATCAGGACGACGCCAAATAGAGCCACTGGCCAGACACCTTTAGCTCTAGTCTATGGAGCAGAGGCAGTTCTCCCCACGGAACTCGTATACGGGTCACCTCGAGTGCTCGCTTATGATGAGCTTGAGCAAGAGCAGCAGCGACAAGATGACGCGCTGCTCCTTGAGGAAGACCGTCTTCAGGTCGCTGTACGAGCTACTCGATACCAGCAAGCTTTGCGCCGCTACCATAGCCGCAAAGTTAATGCCAGAAGTCTCGAGGAAGGTGACCTTGTTCTTCCGTGCGTTCAGTCCGCCAAGAATTCCAACAAGTTGACACCGAAGTGGGAAGGCCCTTACCGGGTGAAACGAGTCACTAGGCCTGGCGCTGTCCGCCTTGAGACCGAAGATGGCATTCCGGTGAGCAACTCCTGGAACATTGAGCATCTTCGTAAGTTTTACCCGTAGGGCGCGGTTGCCGGAACCTGTTCCGGCAACCACCTTTTGTACAAGTCTTGCCGCTGTTGCATGTAATCCTTTGTACAACGCCGGGCGCAGACCCCGTGCATAAGTAAAGCTCATGTGCTCCGCACATCTTGTCAATTACATGCTTTCTATTTTTTGCATGTGTTATCTGACACTTTGTGCAGCGCCTACCCCAGGTAAGCAATAATGAGCCGTAAGGCTCCATATCTTTATTTTCTCTTCTTTCTTTTTCTCAAAGAAAGGAAGGTTCCCTTGCCCACAAGTTTGCCGGGGGGAAAGGAGAAGATAATGGTGTGGACCAGGCGTCGTTCAAGAAAGTTTCGCCTTACCGGGAAGCAAACGACAGAAAAGCTAAGTTGCCAAAGTTTGAGCAATCAGTTTTAAAATTTTTAAGTTATCTTCCTCGAACAATCGTGCTTTGTATGGAAAACCTGTGCGCGGAGGAACCAGCTTGTAGCTAGTTGCACCCTTACTTTGTTTCGAGTCCGCTCAACAACTTAAGTGAGCTGCGACTAGTTGCGACAAGGTTTCTTGTCGGTAGCGGCACCGCCAGCAGGCTGCTGACGTCCCGCACTCAACACTCGCGGCTAAGGTGCCTGCACCGGCAAGTTCCCTAAAAGCGTAGGGCAAAAACATACAAAGGAAGGAATCAAGTAAAGGAAATAACATAGCAATCGATACCCAAAATAGAGTTATATTACAAGATAGCTTGTCGCAGCTCTAATAGATTGTTTTCATAACATGACCAGCAGCGACAAGAAAAGGAGAAAACGGGCGGCCTAATCTACGCGATCACCCTCAACCCTCTTGATCCCGCTCACCTTGTCCACAATGGGTGCGACAAGGGTCTTGAGCGCTTCCAGATCAGCTTCCGGCGGCAAGGTCCTGAGGACGTTGGTGAGGTTGAGGACCGGGTTGCGGAAGGCCACCTTCACCAACACCTTTTGAAGAGCTCCTGCGCAGATCTTGCGCGACTCGTCGGCCAGCTGCTTTGGGATCCTCTCCCGGAGTCGCTGGAGGGCTGTCGCCACGCCTTTGAAGAACAAGCTGAGCTTGGCGCTGGGTTGGAGGTTCTCATCGGAGGAATACCCGAGATCCTCCATCCCCAGCTACGCCAGCTCCCTGTCGATGGATGCGGCAATATCCGCGAGACCCTCCGTCCAGTGCTCCACATTCTCCCTAAAAGTGTTCTGGGTGACAGCAGCACTCTCCAGCAGCGCCTCCTCGGCCTTGATCTTCTCCTTCAAGGCCACCTCCTGCTCCCTGCGCCGTCCAGTGTCTTGGTCAAACTAGTAAGCTTCAACTCAAGATCTGCATTGGAGTCCTTGGCGGCGCTAAGCTCCTTGCCCTTCTCGGTGAGACAACCCTGCAGCTCGCCAAGGGTGTAGGCGTCCTTCTCGCGCTCACGCTTGAGCGCGGCAAGCTCTTCGCCGCTCGTCTTGAGATCGGCCTCCAGCTGCGCCACCTTCGTCTCCAGCTCCTTCTTGGCGGCCTCGGCAGCTGCGGCAGCATCCTCTGCTTCCTTGAGAGCCCCGCCGAATGTTTGCTCGCGCGCAGCAAGCTCCTCCTCGTGGCTGTCAAGGTTGACTTTCCGCTGCGCCAACTCGCCCTCCCGCGCAAACAGCTCCTCGGCGGCAAGCCGCTGTTGCTCTTCAACTTCGGCCTTCTCGAGGAGGAAGGCTTTCTGTGCCTCGGCGAGTTGCTCCTGCTCCTCTGCCAGGGACCGGAGAGCTTCCTGGTTAAGACCCCAGAGCTCCTCTGCGCGCTTCTCGATGTCCACTCCCGCCTTCGCGACAAGCGCTTCTCGGGATTCCACCTTGGCCTATCGAGCGCGGTAGAGCGACACCAGCTTCCGCAGCAGCCGCTCCTCCTCAGACTCGCCGCTGCTGCTGCTCGGCGCGTCAACCAGCGTCAGCCCAGCGGAGGCGAGCACCTCTCCATCCAAGGTTTCTCCTTCGACTGGCGCCCTGAAGCTCGACTCCCAGGGGAGCTTGATGAAGACGCCATCGCCGGCCTTCAAATAGGCGCCGGGCTGGGGCTCTTCAGAGCCTGGCGTAGCGCCTGGCGCTCCTGCGGCCTCGGGGCCGTCAGTGCGATCGCCAGACCCCTCGCCAGCTTTTGCGGCGGCAGCTTTGGCGGCCTCTTCGCCGGCGGGATCATCAGCGCCAGCTGCCTCTTCGGTGGCAGCAGCGTCGTCGGTATTGCCGCGCGCGTTCTCCTCGCCGGCGACCTCGGTCTCCATCGGCTCCGTGGCAGAAGGATCTGACGGCCGGAAAAGGGAGAAAAGTCAAGCAAATATCCAAAAAGAAAATCAGAAGAAGAAGAACCCAAGGGAAGTTTTCAAGCAAGAGGATTACCTGTACTAGGTTCTACAATCGTGGTCTCCGCTACCGGGGGATCGCTGGTGCTGTCCCTTGCCGGAGAACTCTCCCTTGCCGGAGACTTCTCCCTTGCCGGAGAACGCTCCCTTGCCGGGGAATCCTCCCTTGGCAGTGTAGTCGAAGCAGATGGCATGTCGGGAGCGGCTTCCGAGCGCTCCTGGTGAGGCTGCTCTGCTCCTACGCAAACCAATAGTCAGATGTCAGCAAAAAAAGAGCACCCATGCACGCCTAACAGTGGGAAGTAAACCATATACTTACGCTGGGGGCTGCACTAGGGCTGCTTTGGGGAATAGTTGCCGGGTCCGGCAAGGTGGTCTCGGACACACCCCCCGCTGTCGCGGTGGGTTCGTCCTCGATGACAATCACCGGGACCTTGGCTATCTTCGCCGCTCTCTGGGCCAATGTCCTGAAAAGGAATGGGTTCGGAGTAAAGCAAATCAGATACAAGACAAAAACAGCAAGAATTGAAGAACTACAAGTACAGCAAAGAATCTTACTCTTCTTCTTCCTCGTCGAAGCTGAGCGCGGAGAGGTCGAAGTCCGGCCCACCTTTGGCGCGATGAGGCGGAGGAGTAGGTTCCCTTAGCCGCTTGGCAGGAGCAGAAGCGGTGGTCCGGGAGGACCCCGCTCCAGTTGCCGCAGCGGCGTGAGGTGCTCCCGCGGCAACAGTGCTTGCCACGGTGGAGCGTGTCACGCGGCGTGGCGGCTGTTGACTCGTCTGCCGCCCCGCTACGTCCCCAGCCTTGCGGAGATGCCTTCTTGGTGGAGCTGGGGGATCTGCTTGCGGCGAGCTGTCTGAAGATGAGGAGGAAGAGGAGTTGGTCTTCGACGAGCCGCTCGCACCCTCGGCGGGCTCGCTCGACTCGACTTCAGGCCCGGCAAGCTCTCCCTCGCCGGCAAGCTCTCCCTCTCCGGCCATCTCCTCTCGCTCGGCAAGGCTTGCCGCCTCTGCTGCCTCTGCCTCCTCCACGGTGAATGCAAACTCGCCCGCGGCAGCGGCTGCCGCTGCCTCTTCCAGCCTAGTGGCGATGTGCTGCATCTCCGCATCGGTGGTGTCGCGAGTAAGGCTTTTCTGCTCATCGGAGCGGACCGGCACTTCTACCAAGCCGTCAAAGAACTCCTGCACGACGTCGTCTGCAAGCTCTTGCCAAGTTGGGACAATTCCATGCGAATCGCACAGCGGCATCATTGCACGGATGCGGTCGAGCGAGGAATTGTTGCACAGCGGAACGACATCCTTCGGCAACCTGAACATTTCGGGATGTTGAGGGTCGTCCTTGAACAGTTCCTTGAGCATCGCGTCCAGTTCCAGGACAATGAAGTTGAAGTTGAGGCCCGGGCGCAGCCTCATGATGTCCGCCGCATTCTGGAACTCCCAGGCGGGTCTCCTCCTCTCCTGCAGGGGGGCGATGCGGCGACGAAGAAAATCTGCGCCAACGGCGCCTACAGTGAGCCCGACAAGCCTGAGGCACAGGATCCGGGTGACAGCAATCTTCAGCCTATCGTCTTCCGGGGCCACGTTGCTCCAATCGTTGCCGCACGCTACTGGGGCTTGGCGCTGGGCGGTAAATGGCTGCGGGTTCTCCTCGATAATCCAGCACCAGTCTGCTCTCCATTCCTCCCACTTGCCGCGGAGCTCTCCCTCCAGATAAGCCTCCTTCTTGCCAGCTCTCGAAATCCAGGCGATTCCGCCGGATAAAGGCTCCCCTCTCTCAGCTCGGGGCATAAAGAAGTGGCGAAAAAGAGCTACATTTGGATGGACTCCGATAAAGTTTTTGCAGAGATGTGCGAAAACTGCCATGGTCAGAACGGCATTGGGGGTGAAGTCAAGGAGGTGGAACCCGTAGGTGTTCATAATGTCGTAAAAAAACTCAGAGAAAGGCGGGCAGAGCCCGCAGTAGAAGAACAACGCGAAGAAGGGATATCCATTCGGAGCCCGTTCCGAAGCGGCGGCTGAGAGTACCTTCGTGCGCGGATGCGCTCGCGTCTCCGTCGACCAGAAGAGGTAGTAATACTCCCTCAGCTCCTTCGCGGCGAGCTTGGGAGGAAGGTTGTCCGCTCCTTTCGCAGCGCCGCAAGCCGCTGCGCCTCGGTCAACTTCACGGCTTTGCCCTTGCCGGCTTTCGGAGCCATGGCGGAGGTGGTGGGGGAGATCGACGGCGTTGGTGGTACTGGTGGCGATGGGGGGCGGAGCGCTGCTCTCTTTCTGCTTTGGGAAGAAGGGAGGGGCAGCGGAGTTTTCTGAGATTGGAATAGCAACCAGCGAGATGGGCGAACTGCCCCTGTTTTCCCTGCTTATAAAGAGGGAGGGGGCGGACGTTCCGTCTTTCCGAATAAAGAAACCACCCACGATCTCTCCCACGACGCCGCATTCGACGCGTGCTGTTCGGGAAGGGCGCGGTGGATACGGAGTAAGATACGGCGTAACCCAGGCCGCGCGTGCCCGTGCCCTGTTTTGGGCCTGGCCCAACAGCGCTCGGCACCGTGTGTGGCCCAGGCCCGGGGGCTCCTGTCGGTGTACTAGAGTAGGGGTACCCTAGTATCCCGAACTTGTGCACGGGCAGTCGCAGCACCCCGCGGCAAGGCTTGCCGGGTGACCGCCAAGGTCCTCTGTGGTTCCTTTGGAGCCATTCAAGAACAAAGTATTCAAGTCAAGGAGACAAGGCCCCGGCAAGAGGAGCTTGCCGGGAAGGCCAACCAAGGCATCTCAAGGAACTTGCCGCGACGCGCCACGCGTCCCGGCGAGGCCCGGTGAGCGACAAGCTTCCGGACGCGACAAGACAACGACCGCGGCAAGGCGCTTGCCGCGGCAAGCTACCACTCTGTACCCGCGCTCCAGCACATCCACCAACGTGTCGCCCTGGGACCTTTCCAGGCGCGCGTGGCAAGAGGCTGTGCAGCCAGCGGTGCGCGGTGGCAAGCGACGCTGACAAGATTGCCATCGTGGCAAGCAGTGGCGTCCCTGACGGTCCCTTTTTGCACTATTTGGGCGAAGCAGACGGGCATTTAATGCCTTTGTCCCCTGCCGTCAGGGTTAGGTATGATACACTGTACAGGTAGTTGTACCAACCGCAAGTCCTTTTCCATTTTTACCCTTGTCTACGTTGCCACCTGTCGGTGACCCCTTGAGCATATAAAAGGAGGCACATGCGCAACGTAGAGGCGGGTTCGAAGGCAGAAAAACACTCACGCTCGGTCTCATTAGCAGCTAGTGTGTACTGTAGCACTTAGCGCTCCCGAGCAAGAACTCAATACACTCAGACATGCAGCAGTAGGAGTATTATCTCTCCGGAGAGCTCCGAAGCTGGGTAAACTGCTCGTGTGCCTCGCCTCGATCCGCTCTTCGCGCGACTTCCGCCCCCCGCCGAACCGAAAGGGGCTCGGTCCGCCGGTCCCATAGGTGTCCGTGGTTCAGTTTCCCCAACACTGTTTAGATGTGTTTTTATGTTTTAATTAGTGTTTGTGCCAAGTAGAACCTATAGGATAACCTATGGTGATAGTTAATTTGATTCTGCTGAAAAACATAAACTTTGCACGCACAAAAATAATTTTAGTAATTCACAGAAACGTGCTTTTGCATTGATTCTTTTTTATGTAGATCAATAGACAAATTTCCCAGGACTTCTTATTTTTGTAGGATTTTTAGTGTTCCAGAAGTATTCGAGAGTTACAGATTGCTACAGACTGTTCTGTTTTTGACAGATTCTGTTTTTCGTGTGTTGTTTGCTTATCTTGATGCATCTATGGCTAGTATGTAAGGATATGAACCATATAAAAGTTGGAATATAGTAGGTTTAACACAAATATAAATAAAGATGAGTTCATTATAGTACCTTATGTGGTGGTTTTGCTTTCTTTCACTAACGGAGCTTATGAGATTTCCTGTTGAGTTTTGTGTTGTGAAGTTTTCAAGTTTGGGGTAAAAATTTGATGGACTATGGAATAAGGAGTGGAAAAATCCTAAGCTTGGGGATGCCCATGTCACCCCAAGATATTCAAGAATATCCAAAATCCTAAGCTTGGGGATGCCCCCAGAAGGCATCCCCTCTTTCGTCATCGTTCATTGGTAACTTTACTTGGAGCTATATTTTTATTCGCCACATGATATGTGTTTTGCTTGGAGCGTCTTGTATGATATTAGTATTTGATTTTTAGTTTACCACAATCATCTTTTCTGTCCACACCTTTTGGGAGAAGCCTACTTGAATTATAATTTATTAGAATACTCTATGTGCTTCACTTATATCTTTTGAGCTTCATAGTTTTAGCACTAGTGCTTCCCTTATATCTTTTAGAGCACGGCGGTGGCTTAATTTTGAAGAAATTGATAGTCTCTCATTCTTCACTTATATTATTTTGAGAGTCTCTTAGAACATCATGGTATTTGCTATGGTTATAAAATTGGTCCTAGAATGATGAGCATCGAAGTTGGGTATAATAAAAACTATCATAGAAAGTGAATTGGATGCTATGATTAATTTGATGCTTGATAATTGTTTTGAGATATAGAGGTGGTAATATTAAAGTCATGCTAGTTGGGTGATTATGAATTTAAAGAATGCTTGTGTTGAAGTTTGTGATTCCCGTAGCATGCACGTATGGTGAACCGCTTTGTGATGAAGTTGGAGCACACTTTTATTTATTGATTGTCTTCCTTATGAGTGGCAGTCAGGGACGAGCGATGGTCTTTTCCTACCAATCTATCCCCCTAGGAGCATGCGCGTAGTACTTTGTTTTTGATGACTTGTAGATTTTTGCAATAAGTACTTGAGTTCTTTATGACTAATGTTGAGTCCATGGATTATACGCACTGTCACCCTTCCACCATTGCTAGCCTCTTTTGTGCCGCGCAACTTTTGCCGGTACCATACACCCACCATATACCTTCCCCAAAACAGCCACCATACCTACCTATTATGGAATTTCCATAGCCATTCCGAGATATATTGCCATGCAACTTTCCACCATTCCGTTTATATGACACGCATCATTATTGTCATATTGCTCTTTGCATGATCATGTAGTTGACATCGTATTTGTGGCAAGGCCACCTTCATAATTTTCATCCATGTCACTCTTGATTCATTGCATATCCCGGTACACTGCCGGAGGCATTCATATAGAGTCATATCTTGTTCTAAGTATTGAGTTGTAATTCTCGAGTTGTAAATTAATAAAAGTGTGATGATCTTCATTATTAGAGCATTGTCCCAAGTGAGGAAAGTATGATGAAGACTATGATTCCCCCATAAGTCGGGATGAGACTTCGGACTTTAAATAAAAAAAGAGGCCAAAGAGCCCACCAAAAAAAGAAGAAAGGCCAAAAAAAGAAAGAAAAAGGCCAAATAAAAAATGAGAGAAAAAGAGAGAAGGGACAATGCTACTATCCTTTTTACCACACTTGTGCTTCAAAGTAGCACCATGATCTTCATGATAGAGGGTCTCTTGTGTTGTCACTTCCATATACTAGTGGGAATTTTTCATTATAGAACTTGGCTTGTATATTCCAATGATGGGCTTCCTCAAAATGCCCTAGGTCTTCGTGAGCAAGCAAGTTGGATGCACACCCACTTAGTTTCTTTTGTTGAGCTTTCATACATTTATAGCTCTAGTGCATCCGTTGCATGGCAATCCCAACTCACTCACATTGGCATCTATTAATGGGCATCTCCATAGCCCGTTGATACGCCTAGTTGATGTGAGACTATCTTCCTCCTTTTTGTCTTGTCCACAACCACCATTCTATTCCAAATATAGTGCTATGTCCATGGCTCACATTCATGTATTGCATGAAAGTTGAAAAAGTTTGAGATTACTAATGTATGAAACAATTGCTTGGCTTGTCATCGGGGTTGTGCATGATTAAATACTTTGTGTGATGAAGATAGAGCAACAGCCAGACTATATGATTTTGTAGGGATGAACTTTCTTTAGCCATGTTATTTTGAGAAGACATGATTTCTTTTATTAGTATGTTTGAAGTATTACTATTTCTTATGTCAATATAAACTTTTATTTTGAATCATTTGGATCTGAACATTCATGCCACAATAAAGAAAATTACATTGAGAATTATGCTAGGTAGCATTCCACATCAAAAATTCTGTTTTTATCATTTACCTACTCGAGGACAAGCATGAATTAAGCTTGTGGATGCTTGACACGTCTCCAACGTATCTATAATTTTTGATTGTTCCATGCTATTATATTACCCGTTTTGGATGTTTATGGGCTTTACTTTACACTTTTATATCATTTTTGGGACTAACCTACAAACCGGAGGCCCAGGCCGTATTGCTGTTTTTTTGCCTATTTTAGTATTTCAAAGAAAAGGAATATCAAAAGGAGTCCAAACGGAATGAAACCTTTGGGAGCGTGATTTTTGGAACGAACATGATCCAGAGGACTTAGAGTGTAAGTCGAGAAGCAATCAAGGAAGCCACGAGGGTGGAGGGCGCCCCCCTATCTCGTGGGCCCCTCGAGAACCTACTTCTTCCTCCTATATATACCCACATACCCCGAGAACATAAGAGGCGACAATGAAAAACTATTTCCACCACCTTAACCTTCTGTATCCTCGAGATCCCATTATGGAGCCTTCACCGGCGCTCCGCCGGAGGGGGAATCGACCATGGACACTCCGTTGAGTTATACACTCTTACCCTTCCGCAATTTCCACACTTGTGCTTCAAAGTAGCACCATGATCTTCATGATAGAGAGTCTGCTATGTTGTCACTTTCGTATACTAGTGGGAATTTTTCATTATAGAACTTGGCTTGTATATTCCAATGATGGGCTTCCTCAAAATGCCCTAGGTCTTCGTGAGCAGGCAAGTTGGATGCACACCCACTTAGTTTCTTTTTGATGAGCTTTCATACATTTATATCTCTAATGCATCCATTGCATGGCAATCCCTACTCCTCGTTTTGACATCAATTGATGGGCATCTCCATAGCCCGTTGATTAGCCGCCTCAATGTGAGACTTTCTCCTTGTTTGTTTTCTCACATAATCCCTGTAATCATACTCTACTCCACCCATAGTGCTATGTCCATGGCTTACGCTCATGTATTGCGTGAGGGTTGAAAAGGCTGAAGCGTGTTAGAAAGTATGAAGCAATTGCTTGGCTGAAACCGGGGTTGTGCATGATGGGAGCATTTTGTGTGACGAAAATGAAGCATGGACAAACTATATTATTTTGTAGGGATAAGCTTTCTTTGGCTATGTTATTTTGATAAGACATAAACTGCTTGGTTAGCATGTTTGAAGTATTACTATTTTTATGTCAATATTAAAATTTTATCTTGAATCTTTTGGATCTGAACATTCATTCCACAATAAAGAAAATTACATTGAGAAATATGTTAGGTAGCATTCCACATCAAAAATTCTGTTTTTATCATTTACCTACTCGAGGACGAGCAGGAATTGAGCTTGGGGATGCTTGATACGTCTCCAACGTATCTATAATTTTTGATTGTTCCATGCTATTATATTATTTGTTTTGGATGTTTAATGGGCTTTACTATGCACTTTTATATTATTTTTGGGACTAACCTATTAACCGGAGGCCCAGTCCAAATTGCTGTTTTTTTGCCTATTTTAGTGTTTCGCAAAAAAGGAATATCAAATGGAGTCCAAATGAATGAAACCTTCGGGAGAGTTATTTTTGGAACAAACGCAATCCAGGAGACTTGGAGTGGACGTCAAGAAAGAAACGAGGAGGCCACGAGGCAGGGAGGCGCACCCCCCACCCTCATGGGCCCCTCGTGGCTCCCTTGACCGACTTCTTTCGCCTATATATACTCATATACCCTAAAAACATCCAGGAGAACCACCAAACCCTATTTCCACCGCCGCAACCATCTGTACCCATGAAATCCCATCTTTGGGCCTTTTCCGGCGCTCCGTCGGAGGGGGAATCGATCACGGAGGGCTTCTACATCAACACCATAGCCTCTCCAATGAAGTGTGAGTAGTTTACCTCAGACCTTCGGGTCCAAAGTTATTAGCTAGATGGCATCTTCTCTCTCTTTGGATCTCAATACAAAGTTCCCTCGATCTTCTTGGAGATCTATTCGATGTAATACTTTTTGCGGTGTGTTTGTCGAGATCCGATGAATTGTGGGTTTATGATAAAGATTATCTATGAAAAATATTTGAATCTCCTCTGAATTCTTTTATGTATGATTTGTTATCTTTGCAAGTCTCTTCAAATTATCAGTTTGGTTTGGCCTACTAGATTGATCTTTCTTGCAATGGGAGACGTGCTTAGCTTTGGGTTCAATCTTGCGGTGTCCTTTCCCAGTGACAGCAGGGGCAGCAAGGCACGCATTGTATTGTTGCCATCAAGGATAAAAAGATGGGGTTTATATCATATTTCTTGATTTTATCCCTCTACATCATGTCATCTTGCCTAATGTGTTACTCTGTTCTTATGAAATTAATACTCTAGATGCATGCTGGATAGCGGTCGATGTGTGGAGTAATAGTAGTAGATGCAGAATCGTTTCGATCTACATGTCGCGGACGTGATGCCTATATACATGATCATGCCTAGATATTCTCATAACTATGCACTTTTCTATCAATTGATCGACAGTAATTTGTTCACCCACCGTAATACTTATGCTATCTTGAGAGAAGCCACTAGTGAAACCTATGGCCCCTGGGTCTATTTTCCATCATATAAGTTTCCGATCTATTTTATTTTGCAATCTTTACTTTCCAATCTATATCATAAAAATATCAAAAATATTTATCCTATTATGACTATCAGATCTCACTTTTGCAAGTGGCCGTGAAGGGATTGACAACCCCTTTATCGCGTTGATTCCAAGGTTCTCATTTGTTTGTGCAGGTACAAGGGATTTGAGTGTAGCCTCCTACTGGATTGATACCTTGGTTCTCAAAAACTGAGGGAAATACTTACGCTACTCTGCTGCATCACCCTTTCCTCTTCAAGGGAAAACCAACGCATGCTCAAGAGGTAGCAAGAAGGATTTCTGGCGCCATTGCCGGGGAGTCTACGCAAAAGTCAAGACATACCAAGTACCCATCACAAATTCTTATCCCTCGCATTACATTATTTGCCATTTGCCTCTCGTTTTCCTCTCCCCCACTTCACCTTTGCCTTTTCTTCGCCTTCTTCCTATATGTCCCTTTGTCTGTGTTTCCACATGCCTTCTATTTGTTTGCTAGAAATCTATTGATATGGATCCACTTAAAGTTTTCTACTTGGATCATCTTCGATCTATTTATGCTCATGCTGAAACCCCAACTAGTTTAGTTGTGGGAAGATCTTTAGATGAGCATGTTCATTTTGTGCGTCATTGTTTGTCTGAAAAGGGGAAGCTCCTACGGTATCAAATAAATAGTATGCTATGCTATGCTTGGAATCTTTGTGAAATTTATGATTTTACTTGTTGCTCTAAGAACCCTAAAAACACCTTCCCTACCTATGTGAGTTTAATGATAATGAAATCTTATCTTCTTATGGAAAGGGTGTTTATAGTTACTATGATATCGAACAAATTGAAGAATTTGTCGTTTTTAAGGGTGCTCATGAAGTTGCTTCTTTGATTGAAAAGTATGATATTACTCTCTACAAATCTGAAAATTCTGACATACTTAAATATTGCTATGAAAACTATGCTCATAATGCCTATGTTAAGGAATTTATTGAGAGAATGATCGTTCCTTTGGAAGAAAATAATGATATGCATGAATCTATAGATAATTATGATTCCGATGATTTGATTGAAATATCCCTTGATGCACATGATGCTTGCTATTCTTGTGGCCATGATGCCAATATTTATGAAGATGAATTTGCTATAGTTCCCTATGTTAAACATGATATCGTTGCTATTTAACCCATACTCGATAGTTCCTTCGATGAAAAGCATGATTGCAATGATGTTATTGTAAATTCTCTCTGTCAATTATGCTAATAATATGGAAAACCCTAAGCTTTGGGATGCTAGTTTTGTTATGTCTACCACTTGTTGCAATGATCATGATTGGGGTGATTCTTCTTATGATCTTGAAAATTTATTTAAGCCCCATGATGAATATGAGATTGATAATAATGTTTGCAATTATATTGAAAGTGGGTTTGGAAGAGTGTCAAACTGTAGATCCCACATATTTGGAGAATGTTCAATCTTATGAAGTTTTTGATACAAGTGGGTTTGGAGAGGTCATGACTTTAGTTAATGTTAATCCCACTATTTTGGAAGATTGTCAACTTTGAATACATGTGGGTCGTGTTAAGAATATGTTTTGTTATAGCTATATTGTTGAATTTTCTTATGATCCTACATGTAATTATTATGAGATAGGAAAATATGGTTGTAGAAATTTTCATGTTACTAAATTACCTCTCGTTATGTTGAGATTGCTATTGTTTTTCTCTTCTTCCTTGCATATGGTGGTTTTTGCTTGCCTTGATATTTTGTTTGCTTATAAAATGTCTATGCATAGGAAGTATGTTAGACTTAGATGTGTTTATCACGTGTTCTATGATGCTCTATTTGTGCTTCAATTCTTGTCTTTCATGTGAGCATCATTGAAATCTCAATGCCTAGCTAGGGGCATTAAACGATAGCGCCTGTTGGGAGGCAACCCAATTTTATTTTTGTTCTTTACTTTTTGTTACTGTTTAGTAATAAATAATTCATCTAGCCTATGTTTAGATGTGGTTTTATGTTTTAATTAGTGTTTGTGCCAAGTAAAACCTATAGGATCATCTTGGGTGATAGTTAACTTGATCTTGCTGAAAGACATAAACTTTTGCATGCACGAGAATAATTTTCATAAATCACAGAAACGTGATTTTCAGTTGATTCTTTTTGAAGAAGATTAATAGAAAAATTATCTAGGACTTCCTATTTTGTTAGAAATTTTGGGGTTCCATAAGTATTCTAAAGTTACAGATTGCTACAGACTGTTCTGTTTTTGACAGATTGTGTTTTTCGTGTGTTGTTTGCTTATTTCGATGAATCTATGGCTAGTATCAGGGGGTATGAACCATAGAGAAGTTGGAATACAGTAGGTTTAACACCAATATAAATAAATAATCAGTTAATTACAGTACCTTAAAGTGGTGGTTTGTTTTATTTTGCTAACGGAGCTCATGGGATTTTCTGTTGAGTTTTGTGTTGTGAAGTTTTCAAGCTTTTGGGTAAATATTTGATGGATTCTGGAATAAGGAGTGGCAAGAGCTTAAGCGTGGGGATTCCCAAGGCACCCCAAGGTAAAATTCAAGAACAACCAAAAGCCTAAGCTTCGGGATGCCCCGGAAGGCGTCCCCTCTTTCGTCTTCGTCCATCGGTAACTTTACTTCATGCTATATTTTTATTCATCACATGATATGTGTTTTGCTCGGAGCGTCTTGTATGATTTGAGTATTTGCTTTTTAGTTTATCGCAATCATCCTTGATGTACACACCTTTTGGAGAGACACACATGAATCGGAATTTATTAGAATACTCTATGTCCTCCACTTATATCTTTTGAGCTAGATAATTTTGCTCTCTCATGCTTCACTTATATTATTTTGAGAGTCCTTCATAACAGCATGGTAATGCTTTGGTTAAAATTTTAGTCCTAATATGATGAGCATCCAAGATTGGTATAATAAAAACTACCATATAAAGTGCATTGAATACTGTGATAAATTTAATACTTGATAATTGTTTTGAGATATAAAGGTGGTAATATTAGAGTCATGCTAGTTAGGTAATTATGAAATTGAGAAATACTTGTGTTAAAGTTGGCAAGTCCCGTAGCATGCACGTACGGTGAATGTTGTGTGACAAATTTGAAGCATGGGGTGTTCTTTGATTGCCTTCCTTATGAGTGGAGGTCGGGATCGCACGATGGTTAACTCCTACCAACCCTTCCCCTAGGAGCATGCGTAGTAGTACTTTGCTTCGAGGGCTAATAAACTTTTGCAATAAGTATATGAGTTCTTTATGACTAATGTGAGTCCATGGATTATACACACTCTTACCCTTCCGCATTTTGCTAGCCTCTACGGTACCGTGCATTGCCCTTTCTCACCTTGAGAGTTGGTGCAAACTTCACCAGGTGCATCCAAACCCCATGATACGATATGCTCTATCACACATAAACCTCCTTATATCTTTCTCAAAACAGCCACCATACCTACCTATTATGGCATTTCCATAGCCATTCCGCGATATATTGCCATGCAACTTTCCACCGTTCCATTTATTATGACACGCTCCATCATTGTCATATTGCTTTGCATGATCATAAAGTTGACATCATATTTGTGGCAAAGCCACCTTTATAATTCTTTCATACATGTCTCTCTTGATTCATTGCATATCTCGGTACACCGCCGGAGGCATTCACATAGAGTCATATTGTCCTAAGTATTGAGTTGTAATTCTTGAGTTGTAAATAAATAGAAGTGTGATGATTTCCATTATTAGAGCATTGTCCCATGCGAGGAAAGGATGATGGAGACTATGATTCCCCCACAAGTCGGGATGAGACTCTGGACTTTATGAAAAATAAAAGAGGCCAAAGAAGCCCAAATAAAAAAAGAAAGGCCAAAGAAGCCCAAATAAAATTAAAAAAAATGAGAGAAAAAGAGAGAAGGGACAATGTTAGTATCCTTTTTCCACACTTGTGCTTAAAAGTAGCACCATGATCTTCATGATAGAGAGTCTCCTATGTTGTCACTTTCATATACTAGTGGGAATTTTTCATTATAGAACTTGGCTTGTATATTCCAATGATGGGCTTCCTCAAAATGCCCTAGGTCTTCGTGAGCAGGCAAGTTGGATGCACACCCACTTAGTTTTTTTATGAGCTTTCATACATTTATAGCTCTAATGCATCCGTTGCGTGGCAATCCCTACTCCTCGTATTGACATCAATTGATAGGCATCTCCATAGCCCGTTGATTAGCCGCTTCAATGTGAGACTTTCTCCTTTTCTGTTTTCTCACATAATCCCTATAATCATACTCTACTCCACCCATAGTGCTATGTCCATGGCTTACGCTCATGTATTGCATGAGGGTTGAAAAGGCTGAAGCGCGTTAAGAAGTATGAACCAATTGTTTGGCTGAAACCGGGGTTGTGCATGATGTGAGCATTTTGTGTGACGAAAATGAAGCATGGCCAAACTATATGATTTTGTAGGGATAAGCTTTCTTTGGCTATGTTATTTTGATAAGACATATACTGCTTGGTTAGCATGTTTGAAGTATTACTATTTTTATGTCAATATTAAACTTTTATCTTGAATCTTTTGGATCTGAACATTCATGCCACAATAAAGAAAATTACATTGAGAAATATGTTAGGTAGCATTCCACATCAAAAATTCTGTTTTTATCGTTTGCCTACTCAAGGACGAGCAGGCATTAAGCTTGGGGATGCTTGATACGTCTCCAACGTATCTATAATTTTTGATTATTCCATGCTATTATATTATCTATTTTGGATGTTTAATGGGCTTTACTATGAACTTTTATACTATTGTTGGGACTAACCTATTAACCGGAGGCCCAGTCCAAATTGCTGTTTTTTTGCCTATTTTACAGTTTCGCAGAAAAGGAATATCAAACGGAGTCCAAACAAATGAAACGTTCGGGAGATTTATTTTTGGAACAAACACAATCCAGGAGACTTGGAGTGGACGTCAAGAAAGAGACGAGGAGGCCATGAGGCAGGGAGGCACGCCCCCCACCCTTGTGGGCCCTGCTACGTGTCGAGCTTGCGTTGGTTTTCCCCAAAGAGGAGAGGATGGTGCAGCACAGTAGCGTAAGTATTTCCCTCAGTTTTTGAGAACCAAGGTATCAATCCAGTAGGAGGTCATGTGCAAGTCCCTCGTACCTGCACAAAATGATAGCTACTCGCAACCAACGCGATTAGGGGTTGTCAATCCCTTCACGGTCACTTACGAGAGTGAGATCTGATAGAGATAATATTTTTGGTATTTTTGGTATAAAGATGCAAAGTAAAAAGTAAAAGCAAAGCAAGTAAATCAAGTGATGGAGATTGATATGATGAGAATAGACCCGGGGGCCATAGGTTTCACTAGTGGCTTCTCTCAAGAGCATAAATATTATACGGTGGGTGAACAAATTATTGTTGAGCAATTGATAGAATTGAGCATAGTTATGAGGTTATCTAGGTATGATCATGTATATAGGCATCACGTCCGTGACAAGTAGATCGAAACGATTCTGCATCTACTACTATTACTCCACTCATCGACCGCTATCCAGCATGCATCTAGAGTATTATGTTAAAAACAGAGTAATGCCTTAAGCAAGATGACATGATGTAGAGGAATAAATTCATGCAATATGATAAATACCCCATCTTGTTATCCTCGATGGCAACAATACAATACGTGCCTTGCAACCCTTTCTGTCACTGGGTAAGGACACCGCAAGATTGAACCCAAAGCCATGCACTTCCCCATTGCAAGAACTACCAATCTAGTTGGCCAAACCAAACGGATAATTCGAAGAGACTTGCAAAGATAACTCAATCATACATAAAAGAATTCAGAGAAGATTCAAATATTATTCATAGATAAGCTGGATCATAAACCCACAATTCATCGGCCTCAACAAACACACCGCAAAAAGAAGATTACATCGAATACCACGAGAGAGGGGGAGAACATTGTATTGAGATCCAAAAAGAGAGAAGAAGCCATCTAGCTACTAGCTATGGACCTGAAGGTCTGAAGTAAACTACTCACACTTCATCGGAGGGGCTATGGTGATGATGTAGAAGCCCTCCGTGGTGGATGCCCCCTTCGGCGGAGCTCCGGAACAGGCCCCAAGAGGATCTCGTGGATACAGAAGGTTACGGCGGTGGAATTAGGTTTTTGGCTCCTCGTCTAGTCTATTGGGGGTACGTAGGTATATATAGGAGGAAGGAGTATGTCGGTGGAGCTTCGAGGGGCCCATGAGGCAGGGGGGCGCGCCCTCCACCCTCGTGACTGCCTTGTGGCTTTCTTGATGGAGGGTCCAAGTCTCCTCGGTCTTATCTGATGAGAAAATCACGTTCCCGAAGGTTTCATTCCGTTTGGACTCCGTTTGATATTCTATTTCTTCGAAATACTGAAAAAGGCAAAAAACAATAATTCTGAGCTGAGCCTTCGGTTAATAGGTTAGTCCCAAAAATAATATAAAAGTGGGAAATAAAGCCCATTATAGTCCAAAACAATAGATAAAGTAGCATGGAGAAATCAAAAATTATAGATACGTTGGAGACGTATCAGGCATCCCTAAGCTTAATTCTTGCTCGTCCTCGAGTAGGTAAATGATAAAAAGAGAATTTTCGATGCGGAGTGATACTTTGGCATAATTTCAATGTAAATCTTCTTAATCATGGTATGAATATTCAGATCCGAAAGATTCAAGACAAAAGTTCATATTGACATAGAAATAATAATACTTCAAGCATACTAATCAAAGTAATCATGTCTTCTCAAAATAGCATGGCAAAAGAAAGTTCATCCCTTCAAAATCATATAGTTAGGCTATGCTTCATTTTCATCACACAAAGATGTTCCCAACTTCTATACCCCCGATGACAAGCCAAGCAATTGTTTCATACTTAAATAATCTCAAACTTTTTCAACCTTCACGCAATACATGACCGTGAGCCGTGGATATAGCACTATGGGTGGAATAGAATATGATGAGGGGGATTATGTGGAGAAGACAAAAAAGGAGAAAGTCTCACATCAACGAGGCTAATCAATGAGCTATGGAGATGCCCATCGATTGATGTTAATGCAAGGAGTAGGGATTGCCATGCAACGGATGCACTAGAGCTATGAATGCTCAACAAAAGAAAAGTAGTGGGTGTGCATCCAACTTGCTTGCTCATGAAGACCTAGGGCATTTTGAGGAAGCCCATCGTAGGAATATACAAGCCAAGTTCTATAATGAAAAATTCCCACTAGTATGAACAAGACAACTCACTATATGAAAAACATGGTGCTACTTTGAAGCACAATATATGAGACTCACTACATGAAGAACAAGGTGCTACTTTGAAGCACAATATATGAGACTCACTACATGAAGAACAAGGTGCTACTTTGAAACACAAGTGTGGAAAAATATATAGTAGCATTGCCCTTTTCTTTTCTTTTCTTTTTTTGGGCCTTTTTTGGGCAATACTCTAATAATGATGATCATCACACTTCTATTGATTACAACATAAGGATTACAACTCGAAGCTTAGAACAAGAAATGACTCTATATGAATGCCTCCGGCGGTGTACCGGGATGGTGCAATGAATCAAGATTGACATGTATGGAAAATAATGCATGGTGGCTTTGACACAAATATGATGTCAACTACAAGATCATGCAATGGCAATATGACAAAAGTAATGCATGTCACGATGATGGTGGTGGAAGTTGCATGGCAATATATCTCGGAATGGCTATGGAAATGCCATGATAGGTAGGTATGGTGGCTGTTTTGAGGAAGATAATAGGAGGTTTATGTGTGATAGAGCGTATCGTATCACAGGGTTTGGATGCACCGGTGAAGTTTGCACCAACTCTCAAGGTGAGAAAGGGCAATGTGCGGTACCGAAGAGGCTAGCAAAGGCGGAAAGGTGAGAGTGCGTATAATCCATGGACTCAACATTAGTCAAAAGAACTCATATACTTATTGCAAAAATTTAGAAGTCATCAAAAATGAAGTACTACGCGCATGCTCCTAGGGGGATAGATTGGTAGGAAAAGACCATCGCTCGTGCCCGACCGCCACTCATAAGGATGCACAAGCCAGGTACACTTCATGTTTCAAATTTGTTAGACAACTTTGACCATACGTGCATGCTACGGGACTTGCAAACTTCAACACAAGTATTTCTCAAATTCATAATCACCCAACTAGCACGACTTTGGTATTATCACCTCCATATCTCAAAACAATTATCAAGCATCAAACTTATCTTAGTATTCAACGCACTCAAAACAAAGTTTCACATATCTTGAATACCAAGTATATTAACATTAAGCAAATTACCATGCTATTAACGACTCTCAAAATAATCTAAGTGAAGCATGAGAGATCAAGTTTCTTTAATACAAATCCACCACCATGATCAAAAAAATCTAAGTGAAGCACTAGAACAAAAATTATCACGCTCAAAAGATATAAGTGAAGCACTATGAGCAATACTATCAAGCTCAAAAGATATAAGTGAAGCACATAGAGTATTCTAACAAATTTCAATTCATGTATGGCTCTCTCAAAAGGTGTGTACAGCAAAGATGATTGTGGTAGACTAACAAGCAAAGACACAAATAATACAAGACGCTCCAAGCAAAACACATATCATGTTGGTGAATAAAAATATAGCTCCAAGTAAATTACCGATGGAAGTGGACGAAAGAGGGGATGCCTTCCGGGGCATTCCCAAGCTTAGACTTTTTGGTGTCCTTGGATTATCTTGGGGGTGCCATGGGCATCCCTAAGCTGAGGCTCTTGCCACTCCTTGTTCCATAATCCATCAAAAGAATTCACCCAAAACTTGAAAACTTCACAACACAAAACTCAACAGAAATCTCGTGAGCTCATAGAGAAAGAAAACAAAAGACTACTTCAAGGTACTGTAATTAACTCATTCTTTATTTATATTGGTGTTAAACCTACTATATTCCAACTTCTCTATGGATCATAAACTATTTTACTAGCCATAGATTCATCAAAATAAGCAAACAACACACGAAAAACAGAATCTGTCAAAAACAGAACAGTCTGTAGCAATCTGTAACTAACGCAAACTTATGGAAGTCTAAAAATTCTACCAAAATAGGAAGTCCTGGAAAATTTGTTTACTGATCAGCGGCAAAAAGAATCAACGCAAAAGCACGTTCCTGTGATTTATCATAACTAAATTCATGCGCGCAAAGTTTCTGTTTTTCAGCAGAATCAAATCAACTATCATCGTAGGTTATCCTATAGGTCCTACTTGGCACAAACACTAATTAAAACATAAAACCACATCCAAACAAAAGGTAGATGGATTATTTATTCCAAAACAGAAGCAAAAAACAAAAAACACAAAATAAAATTGGGTTGCCTCCCAACAAGCGCTATCGTTTAACGCCCTTAGCTACGCATTGAGATTTCGATGATGCTCACATAAAAGACAAGAATTGAAGCGCAAAGAGAGCATCATAAAACACGTGACAAACACATCTAAGTCTAATATACTTCCTATGCATAGGCATATTATAGGCAAACAAATTATCGTAGCAAGCAAAAACTAGCATATGCAAGGAAGCGGAAAGGAACAATAGCAATCTCAACATAACGAGAGGTAATTTAGTAACATGAAAATTTCTATAACCATATTTTCCTCTCTCATAATAATTACATGTAGGATCATAAGAAAATTCAACAATATAGCTATCACATAACATATTCTCAACATGATCCACATGCATGTGAAGTTGACACTCTTCCAAAATAGTGGGATTATCATTAACTAAAGTCATGATTTCTCCAACCCACTTTTATCAAAAAAATCATAAGACTGAATGTTATCCAAATATGTGGGATCTAAAGTTGACACTCTTCCAAACCCACTTTCAATATTATAGCAAACAATATTATCAATCTCATATTCATCATGGGGATTAAATAAATTTTCAAGATCAGAAGAAGAATCACCCCAATCATGATCATTGCAACAAGTAGTAGACATAGCAAAGCTAGCATCCCTAAGCTTAGGGTTTTGCATATTATTAGCACAACTGACATCAAGAGAATTTATAGTAAAATCATTGCAATCATGCTTTTTATTCAAAGATCTATTGTGAATCACTTCATAAGCTTCTTCTTTCAACACTTCATCACAATTTTCAGATTCACGAATTTCAAGCAAAACCTCATAAAGATAATCTAGTGCACAAAACTCACTAGCAATAGGTTCATCATAATTGGATCTCTTAAAGAGATTAGAAAGTGGATGAGGACCCATAACCTTTTAGCAAGCGAAGATGCAAACAAAAAGAAGGCACATGGTAACACGAGCAAACAGAAGGATGAACGGAAGAGGGGCAAATAAAACGGCAAGGGTGAAGTGGGGGAGAGGAAAACGAGAGGCAAATGGCAAATAATGTAATGCAAGAGATAGGGATTGCGATGGGTACTTGGTTTTGTTGACTTGCTTGCGTGAGCCTCCCCGGCAACGATGCCAGAAATCCTTCTTGCTACGTCTCGAGCTTGCGTTGGTTTTCCCCGAAGAGGAGAGGATGATGCAGCACAGTAGCGTAAGTATTTCCCTCAGTTTTTGAGAACCAAGGTATCAATCCAGTAGGAGGTCACGTGCAAGTCCCTCGTACCTGCACAAAACGATAGCTACTCGCAACCAACGCGATTAGGGTTTGTCAATCCCTTCACTGTCACTTACGAGAGTGAGATCTGATAGAGATAATATTTTTGGTATTTTTGGTATAAAGATGCAAAGTAAAAAGTAAAAGCAAAGCAAGTAAATAAAGTGATGGAGATTGATATGATGAGAATAGACCCGGGGGCCATAGGTTTCACTAGTGGCTTCTCTCAAGAGCATAAATACTCTACGGTGGGTGAACAAATTACTGTTGAGCAATTGATAGAATTGAGCATAGTTATGAGGTTATCTAGGTATGATCATGTATATAGGCATCACGTCCGTGACAAGTAGATCGAAACGATTCAACATCTACTACTATTACTCCACTCATCGACCGCTATCCAGCATGCATCTAGAGTATTAAGTTAAAAACAGAGTAACGCCTTAAGCAAGATGACATGATGTAGAGGAATAAATTCATGCAATATGATAAATACCCCATCTTGTTATCCTCGATGGCAACAATACAATGCGTGCCTTGCAACCCTTTCTGTCACTGGGTAAGGACACCGCAAGATTGAACCCAAAGCCATGCACTTCTCCCATTGCAAGAACTACCAATCTAGTTGGCCAAACCAAACGGATAATTCGAAGAGACTTGCAAAGATAACTCAATCATACATAAAAGAATTCGGAGAAGATTCAAATATTATTCATAGAGAAGCTGGATCATGAACCCACAATTCATCGGTCTCAACAAACACACCGCAAAAAGAAGATTACATCGAATAGATCTCCATGAGAGAGGGGGGGAACACTGTATTGAGATCCAAAAAGAGAGAAGAAGCCATCTAGCTACTAGCTATGGACCCGAAGGTCTGAAGTAGACTACTCACACTTCATCGGAGGGGCTATGGTGATGATGTAGAAGCCCTCCGTGGTGGATGCCCCCTCCGGCGGAGCTCCAGAACAGGCCCCAGGATGGGATCTCGTGGATACAGAAGGTTGCCGTGGTGGAATTAGGTTTTTGGGTCCTCGTCTAATCTATTGGGGGTACGTAGGTATATATTGGAGGAAGGAGTACGTCGGTGGAGCTTCGAGGGGCCCACGAGCCAGGGGGCGCGCCCAGGGGGAGGGCGCGCCCTCCACCCTCGTGACCGCCTCGTGGCTTTCTTGACGGAGGGTCCAAGTCTCCTCGGTCTTATCTGATGAGAAAATCACGTTCCCGAAGGTTTCATTCCGTTTGGACTCCGTTTGATATTCTGTTTCTTCGAAATACTGAAAAAGGCAAAAAACAACAATTCTGGGCTGGGCGTCCGGCTAATAGGTTAGTCCCAAAAATAATATAAAAGTGGAAAATAAAGCCCATTATAGTCCAAAACAATAGATAAAGTAGCATGGAGAAATCAAAAATTATAGATACGTTGGAGACGTATCAGGCCCCTCGTGGCTCCCTTGACCGACTTCTTTCGCCTATATATACTCATATACCCTGAAAACATCCAAGAGCACCACGAAACCCTATTTCCACCGCCGCAACCTTCTGTACCCGTGAGATCCCATCTTGGGGCTTTTTCCGGCGCTCCGCCGGAGTGGGAATCGATCGCGGAGGGCTTCTACATCAACACCATAGCCTCTCCGATCAAGTGTGAGTAGTTTCCCTCAGACCTTCGGGTCCATAGTTATTAGCTAGATGGCTTCTTCTCTCACTTTGGATCTCAATACAAAGTTTTCCTTGATACGTCTCCAACGTATCTATAATTTTTTATTGTTCCATGCTATTATATTACCCGTTTTGAATGTTTATGGGCTTTACTTTACACTTTTATATCATTTTTGGGACTAACCTACTAACCGGAGGCCCAGCCCGTATTGCTGTTTTTTTGCCTATTTCAGTATTTCGAAGAAAAGGAATATCAAATGGAGTCCAAACGGAATGAAACCTTCGGGAGCGTGATTTTTGGAACGGACGTGATCAAGAGGACTTGGAGTGCAAGTCAAGAAGCAATCGAGGAAGCCACGAGGGTGGGGGGCGCCCCCCCTACTGGGTGGTCCCCTTATCTCGTGGGCCCCTAGGGGACCTACTTCTTCCTCCTATATATACCCACCTACCCCGAGAACATCAGAGGCGACCACGAAAAACTATTTCCACCACCGTAACCTTCTGTATCCGCGAGATCCCATCTTGGAGCCTTCATCGGCGCTCCGCCGGAGGGGGAATCGATCATTGAGGGCTTCTACATCAACACCATAGACTCTCCGATGAGTTGTGAGTAGTTTACCATAGACCTTCGGGTCCATAGTTATTAGCTAGATGGCTTCTTCTCTCTCTTTGAATCTCAATACCATGTTCTCCTCGATCTTCTTGGAGATCTATTCGATGTAACTCTTTTTGCGGTGTGTTTGTCGAGATCCGGTGAATTGTGGGTTTATGATCAAGTTTATCTATGAGAAATATTTGAATCTCCTCTGAATTCTTTTATGTGTGATTAAGTTATCTTTGCAAGTCTCTTTGAATTATCAGTTTGGTTTGGCCTACTAGATTGATTGTTCTTGCAATGGGAGAAGTGCTTAGCTTTGGGTTCAATCTTGTGGTGTCCTTTCCCAGTGACAGCAGGAGCAGCAAGGCACGTATTGTATTGTTGCTATCGAGGATAAAAAGATGGGGTTTATATCATATTGCATGAGTTTATCCCTCTACATCATGTCATCTTTCCTAATGCGTTACTCTGTTCTTTATGAACTTAATACTCTAGATGCATGCTAGATAGCGGTCGATGTGTGGAGTAATAGTAGTAGATGCAGGCAGGAGTTGGTCTACTTGTTGCGGACGTGATGCCTATATACATGATCATGCCTAGATAATCTCATAATTATTCGCTTTTCTATCAATTTCTCGACAGTAATTTGTTCACCCACCGTAACACTTATGCTATCTTGAGATAAGCCACTAGTGAAACCTATGGCCCCGGGGTCTATATTTTCTCATATAAGCTTTCAATCTACTATTATTTGCATCCTTACTTTTCCTATATTATAAAATACCAAAAATATATTTATCTTATCATACTATCTCTATCAGATATCACTTTCGCAAGTGGCCTTGAAGGGATTGACAACCCCTTTATTGCGTTGGTTGCGAGTTCTTTGTTTGTTTGTGTAGGTGCGTGGGACTTTTGAGGAGCCTCCTACTGGATTGATACCTTGGTTCTCAAAAACTGAGGGAAATACTTATGCTACTATTGCTCCATCACTCTTTCCTCTTCAAGGAAAACCAACGCAAGCTCAAGATGTAGCAAGAAGGACTGGCGCCGTTGCCGGGGAGGTCTTAGCTAAAGTCAAGACATACGAAGTACCCATCACAAACTCATCTCCCTCGCATTTACATTATTTGCCATTTGCCTCTCGTTTTCCTCTCCCCCACTTCACCCTTGCCGTTTTATTCGCCCTCTCTTTCCCAATCTCCTCTCTCTTTCGCTTGCCTTTTGTTTGCTTGTGTGTTGGATTACTTGTCGCGATGGTGCAAGATAATACCAAATCGTGTGATTTCTCCAATACCAATAATAATGATTTCCTTGGTACTCCAATTGCTCCTCTTAATGATGTTGAGTCTTGTGAAATCAATACTGCTTTGCTAAATCTTGTTATGAAAGATCAATTCTCTGGCCTTCCTAGTGAAGATGCCGCTACCCATCTAAACAACTTTGTTGATTTGTGTGAGATGCAAAAGAAGAAAGATACGAATAATGATATTGTTAAATTGAAGTTATTTCCATTTTCACTTAGAGATCATGCTAAAGTTTGGTTTTCGTCTTTGCCTAAGAATAGTATTGATTCATGGAACAAGTGCAAAGATGCTTTTATCTCTAAGTATTTTCCTCCCGCTAAGATCATCACTCTTAGGAACGATATTATGAATTTTAAACAACTTGATCATGAGCATGTTGCCCAATCTTGGGAAAGAATGAAATTGATGATTCGCAATTGCCCTACTCATGGTTTGAATTTATGGATGATCATACAAAAGTTTTATGCCGGATTGAATTTTGCTTCTAGAAATCTTTTAGATTCGGCCGCGGGAGGCACGTTTATGGAAATCACTTGAGGAGAAGCTACAAAACTCCTTGATATTATTATGGCTAATTATTCTCAATGGCACACAGAAAGATCTACTAGTAAAAAAGTGCATGCTATAGAAGAAATTAATGTTTTGAGTGGAAAGATGGATGAACTTATGAAATTGTTTGCTACTAAGGGTGCTCCTATTGATCCCAATGATATGCCCTTGTCTACTTTGATTGAGAATAATAATGAATCTATGGATGTGAATTTGGTAGGAATAATTTTGGAAACAATGCTTATAGAGGAAACTTTAATCCTAGACCGTTCCCTAGTAATTCCTCTAATAATTATGGAAATTCCTACAATAATTCTTATGGTAATTTTAATAAGATGCCCTCTGATTTTGAGAATAGTGTGAAAGAATTTATGATCTCTCAAAAGAATTTTAATGCCTTGCTTGAAGAAAAATTGCTTAAAGTTGATGATTTGGCTAGGAACATTGATAGACTCTCGCTTGCCGTTGATTCTTTGAAACTTAGATCTATTCCTCCTAAGCATGATATCAATGAGTCTCTCAAAGTAGGGCTGGGTGTTCGGGATAAACCGAAAATTTGGTTTGTACCATTCGTTTTTTTCGAAAATTTGGTTAGACAAACTAAAAACCAAAAATGCTAGCTGAGATTAGCTAACCGAAAATTCGGTTAACCAAAATTTCGGTGCGGTTTTCGGTTTTATGCCGAATGACCACGCTTCAAGTATTCATGCTCCAATTGCACTAGCCGCACCCTCTTATATAGGCAAAAAATCTGGCTAATCTCCTCGGTTGGGCGAGGTGGGACTAAAGGAGCGAATGGCCTGGTCAGCTATTCGCATACTCGTACGCGCATGCACACCGTTCACCAAAAAAGAGCCCATGTGAGCTGGGCCTTATCCTTGTAGGCACTTTGGTCAGGCAGGCCCACGTTATGTGAGATGTGCGCACATCAGGTGGGCGATCATGGGAGGCTGGTCGCGTGACTCCCGGGACACGACGTTGCACGCGTACAATCAACCACATCTGTTCGGTTTTTGTTCGGTTAACCGAGATGAAAACCAAACCTACCGAATTCTGTTCGGTTAGTGGACATGAAAACCGATTTTTTATGTGATAGTCAAAAAACTGAAAATTCGGTTTATTCGGTTTCGGCATCGGTTCGGTTTTCGGTTCATCGGTTTTTATGCCCACCCCTATCTCAAAGCTACGAGATTTTCCATTGATGAGTGCAAAGAAAGAACCGCTAGATTGCGTGCTAAGAAAGATTGCTTTGTTAAAGCGTGTTCTAGTTTCCATGAAAATAATGATGGAGATCTTAAAGTTATAGATGTGTCCCCTATTAGATCTTTGTTTTGCAATATGAATCTTAATAATGATGGGACTGGAGATGAGTCAACTTTAGTTAAAAGGCGTCCCAATGATTCAGAGTTTTTAGATCTTGATGCTAAATTTGGTAAAAGTGGGATTGGAGAGGTCAAGACTTTATATAGCATTGAACTCACTATCTTGGATTTCAAGGAATTTAATTATGATAATTGTACTTTAGAAGGTTGTATTTTCTTGTTGCAATCCGTTGTGAATTCTCCCCATGCTTATAGTCAAAATAAAGCTTTTACCAAACATATTGTTGATGCCTTGATGCAATCTTATGGTGAAAAACTTAATTTTGAAGTTTCTATACCTAGAAAACTTAATGATGAGTGGGAACCTAATATAAATATTAAAATTAAAGATCATGAGTGTTATGCTTTATGTTATTTGGGTGCTAGTGTTTCCACGATTCCGAAAACTTTATGAGATATTCTAGGTTTCCATGATGTTGATGATTGCTCTTTAAATTTGCACCTTGCGGATTCCACTATTAAAAAGCCAATGGGAAGGATCAATGATGTTCTCATTGTTGCAAATAGAAATTTGGTGCCCGTAGATTTTATCGTTCTTGATATAGATTGCAATCTTTCTTGCCCTATTATTCTTGGTAGACCTTTCCTTAGAATGATTGGTGCGATTATTGATATGAAGGAAGGGAATATTAGATTCCAATTTCCATTAAGGAAAGGCATGGAGCACTTTCCAAGAAAGAAAGTTAAATTACCTTATGAATCTATCATGCGAGCTACTTATGAATTGAGTGTCAAAGATGGCACTACTTAGATCTATCCTCGCTTTTATGCCTAGCTAGGGGCGTTAAACGATAACGCTAGTTGGGAGGCAACCCAATTTTATTTGTTTTATTTGTTTTTGTTTATGTTTAGTAATAAATATTGCATCTACCTTCTGTTTAGATGTGTTTTTATGTTTAATTAGTGTTTGTGCCAAGTAGAACCTATAGGATAACCTATGGTGATAGTTAATTTGATTCTGCTGAAACAGAAACTTTGCACGCAGGAAAATAATTTTAGTAATTCACAGAAACGTGCTTTTGCATTGAATCTTATTGATGTAGATCAATAGACAAATTTCCCAGTACTTCCCATTTTGGTAGGATTTTTAGTGCTCCAGAAGTATTCGAGAGTTACAGATTGCTACAGACTGTTCTGTTTTTGACAGATTCTGTTTTTTCGTGTGTTGTTTGTTTATTTTGATGCATCAATGGCTAGTATGTAAGGATATGAACCATAGAAAAGTTGGAATACAGTAGGTTTAACACAAATATAAATAAAGAATGAGTTCATTACAGTACCTTATGTGGTGGTTTTGCTTTCTTTCACTAACGGAGCTTATGAGATTTCCTGTTGAGTTTTGTGTTGTGAAGTTTTCAAGTTTTGGGTAAAAATTTGATGGGCTACGGAATAAGGAGTGGAAAAAGCATAAGCTTGGGGATTCCCATGGCACCCCAAGATATTCAAGAATATCCAAAATCCTTAGCTTGGGGATGCCCCCGGAAGGCATCCCCTCTTTCGTCATCGTTCATTGGTAACTTTACTTGGAGCTATATTTTTATTCGCCACATGATATGTGTTTTGCTTGGAGCGTCTTGTATGATATTAGTATTTGATTTTTAGTTTACCACAATCATCTTTTCTGTACACACCTTTTGGGGGAAGCCTACTTGAATTATAATTTATTAGAATACTCTATGTGCTTCACTTATATCTTTTGAGCTTGATAGTTTTCTCTCTAGTGCTTCCCTTATATCTTTTAGAGCACGGCGGTGGCTTAATTTTGAAGAAATTGATAGTCTCTCATGCTTCACTTATATTATTTTGAGAGTCTCTTAGAACATCATGGTATTTGCTATGGTTATAAAATTGGTTCTAGAATGATGAGCATCCAAGTTGGGTATAATAAAAACTATCATAGAAAGTGAATTGGATGCTATGATTAATTTGATGCTTGATAATTTCTTTGAGATATAGAGGTGGTAATATTAAAGTCATGCTAGTTGGGTGATTATGAATTTAAAGAATGCTTGTGTTGAAGTTTGTGATTCCCGTAGCATGCACGTATGGTGAACCACTTTGTGATGAAGTTGGAGCACAATTTTATTTATTGATTGTCTTCCTTATGAGTGGCGGTCAGGGACGAGCGATGGTCTTTTCCTACCAATCTATCCCCCTAGGAGCATGCACGTAGTACTTTGTTTTTGATGACTTGTAGATTTTTGCAATAAGTACTTGAGTTCTTTATGACTAATGTTGAGTCCATGGATTATACGCACTCTCACCCTTCCACCATTGCTAGCCTCTTTTGTGCCGCGCAACTTTCGTCGGTACCATACACCCACCATATACCTTCCTCAAAACAGCCACCATACCTACCTATTATGGCATTTCCATAGCCATTCCGAGATATATTGCCATGCAACTTTCCACCATTCCGTTTATATGACACGCATTATTATTGTCATATTGCTCTTTGCATGATCATGTAGTTGACATCGTATTTGTGGCAAGGCCACCTTCATAATTTTCATACATGTCACTCTTGATTCATTGCATATCCCGGTACACTGCCGGAGGCATTCATATAGAGTCATATCTTGTTCTAAGTATTGAGTTGTAATTCTCGAGTTGTAAATTAATAAAAGTGTGATGATCTTCATTATTAGAGCGCTGTCCCAAGTCAGGAAAGGATGATGAAGACTATGATTCCCCCATAAGTCGGGATGAGACTTCGGACTTTAAATAAAAAAAGAGGCCAAAGAGCCCACCAAAAAAAGAAGAAAGGCCAAAAAAGAAAGAAAGAGAAAGGCCAAATAAAAAAATGAGAGAAAAAGAGAGAAGGGACAATGCTACTATCCTTTTTACCACACTTGTGCTTCAAAGTAGCACCATGATCTTCATGATAGAGAGTCTCTTGTGTTGTCACTTTCATATACTAGTGGGAATTTTTAATTATAGAACTTGGCTTGTATATTCCAATGATGGGCTTCCTCAAAATGCCCTAGGTCTTCGTGAGAAAGCAAGTTGGATGCACACCCACTTAGTTTCTTTTGTTGAGCTTTCATACATTTATAGCTCTAGTGCATCTGTTGCATGGCAATCCCTACTCACTCACATTGGTATCTATTAATGGGCATCTCCATAGCCCGTTGATACGCCTAGTTGATGTGAGACTATCTTCCTCCTTTTTGTCTTCTCCACAACTACCATTCTGTTCCACATATAGTGCTATGTCCATGGCTCACATTCATGTATTGCGTGAAAGTTGAAAAAGTTTGAGATTACTAAAGTATGAAACAATTGCTTGGCTTGTCATCGGGGTTGTGCATGATTAAATACTTTGTGTGATGAAGATAGAGCAACAGCCAGACTATATGATTTTGTAGGGATGAACTTTCTTTAGCCATGTTATTTTGAGAAGACATGATTGCTTTGATTAGTATGTTTGAAGTATTACTATTTCTTATGTCAATATAAACTTTTATTTTTGAATTATTTGGATCTGAACATTCATGCCACAATAAAGAAAATTACATTGAGAATTATGCTAGGTAGCATTCCACATCAAAAATTCTGTTTTTATCATTTACCTACTCGAGGACAAGCAGGAATTAAGCTTGTGGATGCTTGACACGTCTCCAACGTATCTATAATTTTTGATTGTTTCAAGCTATTATATTACCCATTTTGGATGTTTATGGGATTTACTTTACACTTTTATATCATTTTTGGGACTAACCTACTAACCGGAAGCCCAACCCGTATTGCTGTTTTTTTTGCCTATTTCAGTATTTCAAAGAAATGGAATATCAAAAGGAGTCCAAACGGATTGAAACCTTCGGGAGCGTGATTTTTGGAACGAACGTGATCCAAAGGACTTGGAGTGCAAGTCAAGAAGCAATCAAGGAATCCACGAGGGTGGAGGGCGCGCCCCCCTACTAGGTGTGCCCCCTATCTCGTGGGCCCCTCGGGGACCTACTTCTTCCTCCTATATATACCCACATACCCCGAGAACATCAGAGGCGACAATGAAAAACTATTTCCACCACCGTAACCTTCTGTATCCGCGAGATCCCATCTTGGAGCCTTCACCGGTGCTCCGCCGGAGGGGGAATCGACCATGGAGGGCTTCTACATCAACACCATAGACTCTCCGTTGAGTTGTGAGTAGTTTACCACAGACCTTCGAGTCCATAGTTATTAGCTAGATGGCTTCTTCTCTCTCTTTGAATCTCAATAGCATGTTCTCCTCGATCTTCTTGGAGATCTATTTGATGTAACTCTTTTTGCGGTGTGTTTGTCGAGATCCGATGAATTGTGGGTTTATGATCAAGTTTATCTATGAGAAATATTTGAATTCTCCTCTGAATTCTTTTATGTGTTATCAAGTTATCTTTGCAAGTCTCTTCGAATTATCAGTTTGGTTTGGCCTACTAGATTGATCTTTCTTGCAACGGGAGAAGTGCTTAGCTTTGGGTTGAATCTTGTGGTGTCCTTTCCCAGTGACAGCAGGGGCAGCAAGGCACGTATTGTATTGTTGCCATCGAAGATTAAAAGATGGGGTTTATATCATATTACATGAGTTTATCCCTCTACATCATGTCATCTTTCTTAATGCGTTACTCTATTCTTTATGAACTTAATACTCTAGATGCATGCTGGATAGTGGTCCATGTGTGGAGTAATAGTAGTAGATGCAGGCAGGAGTCGGTCTACTTGTCGCGGACGTGATGCCTATATACATGATCATGCCTGGATAATCTTATAATTATTCGCTTTTCTATCAATTTCTCGACAGTAATTTGTTCACCCACCGTAACACTTATGCTGTCTTGAGAGAAGCCACTAGTGAAACCTATGGCCCCCGGGTCTATCTTTTATCATAAAAGCTTTCAATCTACTTTTATTTGCATATTTACTTTTCCTATCTACATTGTAAAATACCAAAAATATATTTCTCTTATCATACTATCTCTATTAGATCTCACTTTCGCAAGTGGCCGTGAAGGGATTGACAACCCCTTTATTGCGTTGGTTGCGAGTTCTTGTTAGTTTGTGTAGGTGCGTGGGACTTTTGAGGAGCCTCCTACTGGATTGATACCTTGGTTCTCAAAAACTGAGGGAAATACTTACACTACTATTGCTGCATCACCCTTTCCTGTTCAAGGAAAACCAACGCAAGCTCAAGGCGTAGCACTCCTCGATCTTCTTCGAGATCTATTCGATGTAATACTTTTTGCAGTGTGTTTGTCGAGATCCGATGAATTGAGGGTTTATGATAAAGATTATCTATGAACAATATTTGAATCTCCTCTGAATTTTTTTATGTATGATTTGTTATCTTTGCAAGTCTCTTCGAATTATCAGTTTGGTTGGCCTACTAGATTGACCTTTCTTTCAATGGGAGAAGTGCTTAGCTTTGGGTTCAATCTTGCGGTGTCCTTTCCAAGTGACAGCAGGGGCAGCAAGGCACGTATTGTATTGTTGCCATCGAGGATAAAAAGATGGGGTTTATATCATATTGGTTGAGTTTATCCCTCTACATCATGTCATCTTGCCTAATGCGTTACTCTGTTCTTATGAACTTAATACTCTAGATGCATGCTGGATAGCGGTCGATGTGTGGAGTAATAGTAGTAGATGCAGAATCGTTTCGATCTACTTGTCGCGGACGTGATGCCTATATACATGATCATGCGTAGATATTCTCATAAGTATGCACTTTTCTATCAATTGCTCGACAGTAATTTGTTCACCCACCGTAATACTTATGCTATCTTGAGAGAAGCCACTAGTGAAACCTATGGCCCCCGGGTCTATTTTCCATCATATAAGTTTCCGATCTACTTTATTTTGCAATCTTTACTTTCCAATCTATATCATAAAAATACCGAAAATATTTATCCTATTATCTCTATCAGATCTCACTTTTGCAAGTGGCCGTGAAGGGATTGACAACCCCTTTATCGCGTTGGTTGCAAGGTTCTTATTTGTTTGTTCAGGTACGAGGGATTTGAGTGTAGCCTCCTACTGGATTGATACCTTGGTTCTCAAAAACTGAGGGAAATACTTACGCTACTTTGCTGCATCACCCTTTCCTCTTCAAGGGAAAACCAACGCATGCTCAAGAGGTAGCATCGCCACCCCTGCCTTGGGATGGGGGCTAGGGTTGGTACTCCCCTCCCTCACCCCTATATATAGTGGGGAGGCGCATGGGGCATCCAACCCTTTCACGCTTGCCTCATCTCCCTCCCGTTACTCCTCCTCCACGTTCCGTCAGAGCTTGGCTAAGCCCTGCCGGAATTCCGCTCCCACCACCACCACCACGCCGTTGTGTTGGTTCAGATATCATCTACCCCATCTCCCTCACTTGCTGGATCAAGAAGGACAGGACGCGGCCAAGCCGTATGTGTGCCAAACTCGGAGGTGTCATCCGTTCGGCACTAAATTGGATTGGATCATGAAGAGTACGACTACATCAACCACGTTACGACGCTAACGCTTTCGGTCTACAAGGGTATGTAGACACACTTCCCTCTCATTGCTTTATCCTAGATTATATCTTGGGTGTTCGCAGGATTTTTTTTATTTTTATGCAAGTTTCCCCGTCACCCCCAACCAATAACCCCTCACCGCGCCACGGCGTGACCTCACGGCAACAGAATCTTGCTACCAAACCCTTTGTGTCACACCTCACATGCAGATTCACTGTAATCCAACCACGGCCAGAGCACCACTAGGTCATACTCACCCCTGCCGGGTGCGTGTCGTACCTGAACAGGTCAACCAAAGCATGGGCCCCCACCCGATGCCGCCAGGGCAGCCGCCACAGTCCCTTGTGCGCCGGCACCACTGAGGGAGTCCTGGATTAGGGGTCCTTGGACAACCGAACTATATGCTTATGCCGGACTGTTGGACTAATGAAGATACAAGATTGAAGACTTTGTCCCGTGTCCGGGTGGGACCCTCCTTTGCGTGGAAGGCAAGCTTGGCAATTCAGATATGTAGATTCCCTTCTCTATAACCGACTCTGTGTAACCCTAGCCCCCTCTGGTGTCTATATAAACCAGAGGGTTTAGTCCGGAGGACAACAACAATCATAATCATGGGCTAGCTTCTAGGGTTTAGCCTCTATGATCTCGTGGTAGATCAACTGTTGTAATACTCATATCATCAAGATCAATCAAGCAGGAAGTAGGGTATTACCTCCATAGAGAGGGCCCGAACCTGGGTAAACATCTTGTCCCCCGCCTCCTATTACCATTAGCCTTAGACGCATAGTTCGGGACCCCCTACCCGAGATCCGCCGGTTTTGACGCCGACATTGGTGCTTTCATTGAGAGTTCAACTATGTCGTCACCATAAGGCTTGATGGCTCCTTCAATCATCTACAACGGTGCAGTACAGGGTGAGGCTTTCCTTCCCGGACAGATCTTCGTATTCGGCGGCTTCGCACTGCGGGCCAACTTGCTTGGCCATCTGGAGCACATCGATAGCTATGCCCCTGGCCATCAGGTCAGGTTTGGAAACCTGAACTACACTACCGACATCCGCGGAGACTTGATCTTCGACGGATTCAACCCATGACAGGTGCACCCTACAACCACGATGAACATGACCTAGATCTTCCATCGGACGGTGTTCAGGAGATCTCACCTGCAGCTGCCCTGGCTTTAGATCCAGCGTAGATCGTGCCATCCGAGGACGGGAGGATGGACCCCGCCACGGAAGCCGCACACTCAACGGCGATAGAGCCGAACACAGATTTCACTTCCAATGAGGTATGTGTCATCGGACCCTCGGACTCGTCTTCGGCCATAGGCTCCGAACCGCGCGTATCCGCGCCCATCAGATCTAACTGGGCACCGATCTTGGAGTTCAGCTCCACGGACATCTTTCAGCACTCACCCTTGGGCGACATGCTAAACTCATTAAAATCTCTCTCCTTGTCGGGAGACTCTTGGCCGAACTATGTCCGGCTTGAGTGGGAAGCAGATGACGAAGGAATTCGTTACCCACCAACCACCCACTTAATAGCCACTATCGACGACTTAACCGACATGCTTGATTTCAACTTTGAAGACATCGACGGTATGGATGACGATGCCGGAGAAGAACAGGAACCACCGCCCACAGGGCGCTGGACAGCCACCTCATCGTATGACATATAATGGTGGACACACCCAAAGAAAACAATGGCGAGGATCAAAAGGATGCAACAGAGGATAATCCTCCTGAGAAACAGTCAAAGCGCCAACGTCAGCGGCGCTGCTCTAAACCATGCCAGGGTAGAAACAGCGATACCGGCACAAGAGATAATAGCACTCCGGATGATGCCGAAGACGAAAACAATCCCGCCCAGCCAAGCTTTGAACAGGCCGGATGGGAGGACAGGCAAGCTAGCCCTGATGAACAGGCCATGAATGAAGACTCAGAGGATGACAATTACATGCTCCTCTCCGAAGACGAGGTGAGACTCGGCGACGAAGAATTTACCGTGCCTGAGGATCCCGTCGAGCAGGAACGCTTCAGGCATCGGCTTATAGCCACTTCAAAGAGCCTGAATAAAAAACAGCAGTAGCTTCAAGCTGATCAAGATTTGCTCACTGATAGATGGACTAAGGTCCTGGCAGTCGAGGAATACAGACTCGAGCGCCCAACCAAAAGTTACCCAAGACGCAGGTTGTTACCTCAATTCGAGGACGAGGCATTAGAGCCTATACTACCAGCGTAGGATGCGGCTGACCGACCATCGCGTGCTCGAGAGAAAGCGGCGTATCAGTCCGAGCACCAACCCGCACCCCGTCGCCGAACAAATAGAAACACGAAGGCCCGAGGCTACATGCATGACCTGCGAGACGAATTGGAAAACAAAGCAGGACAGTCAAGATCGATCTACGGATCGCGGGCGCGTGCCCCAACACGTGACGATGACCGCTGATACGTATCCAACGTATCTATAATTTATGAAGCATTCATGCTATTTTATTATCTGTTTGGAATGATTATGGCTTTATTATACACTTTTATATTATTTTTGGAACTAACCTATTAACCGGAGGCCCAGCCCATATTGTTGTTTTCTTGCCTATTTCAGCGTTTCGAAGAAAAGGAATATCAAATGGAGTCCAAACGGAATGAAACCTTCGGAAAAGTTATTTTTGGAACAGAAGCAATCCCGGGAACTTGGAGTGCAAGCCAGGGAAGTGTCGAGGAGGCCATGAGATAGGGGGGCGCGCCCACCCCCTGGGCCTACCCTCCACCCTCGTGGGTCCCTCGAGGCTCCCCGGACCGACTTCTTTCACCTATATATTCCCATATACCCAAAAACCATAGAAGAACAAGATAGATGGGGAGTTCCGCCGCCGCAAGCCCCTTTAGCCACCAAAAACCTCTCGGAAGCCCGTTCCGGCACCCTGCCGGAGGGGGGATCCCTCACCGGTGGCCATCTTCATCATCTCGGCGCTCTCTATGATGAGGAGGGAGGAGTTCACCCTCGGGGCTGAGGGTATGTACCAGTAGCTATGTGTTTGATCTCTCTCTCTCGTGTTCTCTCTATGGCACGATCTTGATGTATCGCGAGCTTTGCTATTATAGTTGGATCTCATGATGTTTCTCCCCCTCTACTCTCTTGTGATGAATTGAGTTTTCCTCTTGAAGTTATCTTATTGGATTAAGCCTTTAAGGATTTGAGAACACTTGATGTATGTCTTGCCGTGCTTATCTATGGTGACAATGGGATATCATGTGATCCACTTGATGTATGTTTTGGTGATCAACTTGCGGGTTCCGCCCATGAACCTATGCATAAGGGTTGGCACACGTTTTCATCTTGACTCTCAGATAGAAACTTTGGGGCACTCTTTGAAGTACTTTGTGTTGGTTGAATAGATGAATCTGAGATTGTGTGATGCATATCATATAATCATGCCCACGGATACTTGAGGTTACAATGGAGTATCTAGGTGACATTAGGGTTTTGGTTGATTTGTGTCTTAAGTTGTTATTCTAGTATGAACTCTATGATAGATTGAACCAAAAGAATAGCTTCGTGTTATTTTACGACGGACTCTTGAATAGATAGAACAGAAAGGATAACTTTGAGGTGGTTTTGTACCCTACCATAATCTCTTCGTTTGTTCTCCGCTATTAGTGGCTTTGGAGTGACTCTTTGTTGCATGTTGAGGGATTGTTATATGATCTATCTATGTTATTATTGTTGAGAGAACTTGCACTAGTGAAAGTATGAACCTTAGGCCTTGTTTCCTACCATTGCAATGCCGTTTACGCTCACTTTTATCATTAGTTACCTTGCTGTTTTTATATTTTCAGATTACAAATACCCATATCTACCATCCATATTGCACTTGTATCACCATCTCTTCGCCGAACTAGTGCACCTACACAATTTACCATTGTAGTGGGTGTGTTGGGGACACAAGAGACTCTTTGTTATTTGGTTGCAGGGTTGTTTGAGAGAGACCATCTTCATCCTACGCCTCCCACGGATTGATAAACCTTAGGTCATCCACTTGAGGGAAATTTGCCACTGTCCTTCAAACCTCTGCACTTGGAGGCCCAACAATGTCTACAAGAAGAAGGTTGCGTAGTAGACATCAAGCTCTTTTCTGGTGCCGTTGGCGGGGAGGCGAGTCCTTGAAGGTATATCTTTAGATCTTGCAATCGAATCTTTTTGTTTCTTGTTTTATCACTAGTTTAGTTTATAAAAGAAAACTACAAAAAAATGGATTTGAGTTTGTCTCATACGCTTCGTGTTTTTAATATCTTTCGTGAGAATGATGGAAAGGAAAATTGTGCTCAAGTGCTAGAAGAAGAATGCATTAGAATGTTTGGTACTAGATCTTTGTATGATAAGCATGATTGAAATGTTGTTAGTATGAATTCTTTGAATACCCATGATGCTAATGATATGCAAAGGCACAAGCTTGGGCAAGCTATGTTTGATGAAGATGATATTTTTTGTCCCCCAAGTTTTGATGAGCAAATTTATTATGACGAAAGCATGCCTCCTATTTATGATGATTATATTGATGAAAGTGGATTTGGAGAGGTCATCACTTTATTTAGTGATGAGTTCACTTTTTTGGAAGAGGTTCCAATTGGTTATGAGAACAAAGTTGCTATATATGATGATTATTGTGATGACTTGTATGCTATTAAGAATAATGATAACCATGAAACTTGTCATCATGATTTTAGTTTTCAATTGGATTATGCCTCACATGATAATTATTTTGTTGAGTTTGCTGCCACTAGTATTCATGAGAAGAAATTTGCTTATGTGGAGAGTAGTAAATTTTCTATGCTTGTAGATCATGAAAAGAATGCTTTAGGTGCTGGTTATATTGTTGAATTCATTCATGATGCTACTGAACATTATTATTAGGGAGGAATATATGCTTGTAGGAATTGCAATAATATCAAGTTTCCTCCCTATGTGCTTAAAATCTTGAAGCTATGCTTGTTTTGCCTTCCTATGCTAGTTGATTATTGTTCCCATAAGTTGTTTGCTCACAAAATACCTATGCATAGGAAGTGGGTTAGACTTAAATGTTCTAGTCATATGCTTCATGATGTTCTCTTTATGTTTCAATTCTTATCTTTTATGTGAGCATCATTGTCATCATCATGCCTAGCTAGAAAGACATTAAAGAAAAGCGCTTGTTGGGAGACAACCCAATATTTATCCTTACTGTCTTTGTGTGTTCACATGATTATTCTACTGTAGTAATCATGTTTTATAGCTTTTGTTTCAATAAAGTGCCAAGTAAGACCTTTAGGATAGCTTACAGTGATAGTTGTGTTGATCCTGCTGAAAATCAGAAACTTTTGCACCCAATAAATTAGTTTTCTTAATTCGCAGATACGTGCTTTTGATATGATTATTTTTGCTCTGGATCAGTACACAAATTTCTTAGGACTTCCTAATTTGGTAGGATTTTTGGAGTTCCAGAAGTATACGTTTGTTACAGATTACTATTGATTGTTCTGTTTTTGACAAATTCTGTTTTTCTATGTGTTGCTTGCTTATTTTGATGAATCTATGAGTAGTATCAGAGGGTATGAACCATAGATAAGTTGGAGTACAGTAGATATTACACCAATATGAATTTAGAATGAGTTCATTACAGTACCTAAGTGGTGGTTTTATTTTCTTATACTAACGGAGCTTACGAGTTTTATATTGAGTTTTGTGTTGTGAAGTTTTCAAGTTTTGGGTAAAGATTCGATGGACTATGGAATAAGGAGTGGCAAGAGCCTAAGCTTGGGGATGCCCAAGGCACCCCAAGGTAATATTCAAGGACAACCAAGAGCCTAAGCTTGGAGATGCCTCGGATGGCATCCCCTCTTTCGTCTTCGTTCATCGGTAACTTTACTTGGAGCTATATTTTTATTCACCACATGATATGTGTTTTGCTTGGAGCGTCATTTTGTTTTCTTTTGTTTTGCTTGCTGTTTGAATAAAATACCAAGATCTGAAATTCTTAAATGAGAGAGAGAGTCTTCACATAGCTACATAATTATTTAGCTACTCATTGATCTTCACTTATATCTTTTTGGAGTAGTTTGTCATTTACTCGTGTGCTTCACTTATATCCTATGAGTATATGGTTGAATGAGTTGAATGTCATAAATCTGAAATTATATATGTTTCATTTGCTTATCCCATGGGGAGTAATGGCTTCACATCTAAGAAGTAGAGGTTGTAAATTTATTGAAGGTTAGCAAGCATTGTATTGGTCATTTGAACAATTCATGAAAGAATATTGAAGGAAGAGAGATTTCACATATAAATATACTATCTTGGACATCTTTTATAATTGTGAGCACTCATTAAGTATGACATTCTAAAGAGTTGATGTTGGACAAGGAAGACAATGTAATGGGTTATGTTTTCTCACATCTCAGTTAAAGTATATTGTCATGGATCATTCAAACATGTTGAGCTTGCATTTCCCCCTCATGCTAGCCAAAATTCCTTGCACCAAGTAGATATACTACTTGTGCTTCCAAATATCCTTAAACCTAGATTTTGCCATAAGAGTCCACCATACCTACCTATGGATTGAGTAAGATCCTTCAAGTAAGTTGTCATCGGTGCAAGCAATAAAAATTGCTCTCTAAATATGTATGATCTATTAGTGTGAAGAAAATAAGCTTTATACGATCTTGTTATGGAAGCAATAAAAGCGACGGACTACATAATAAAGGTCCATATACAAGTGGCAATATAAAGTGATGTTCTTTTGCATTAAGATTTTGTGCATCCATCCATAAAAGTGCATGACAACCTCTGCTTCCCTCTGCGAAGGGCCTATCTTTTACTTTATGTCTTTTACTTTATGCAAGAGTCAAGGTGATCTTCACCTTTCCCTTTTTCATTTTATCCTTTGGCAAGCACCTCGTGTTGGGAAGATCCTGATATATATATATATATATATATATATATATATATATATATATATATATATATATATATATATATATCCAATTGGATGTAAATTAGCATGAACTATTATTGTTGACATCACCCAAAGGTGAATACGTTGGGAGGCAACACTATAAGCCCCTATCTTTCTCAGTGTCCGATTAAAACTCCATAACCATAAGTATTGCATGAGTGTTAGCAATTATAGAAGACTATATGATAGTTGAGTATGTGGAGTTTGCTAAATCAAAGCTCTGACATAGACCCTTCCTGAAAATAAGATGAATTGTAATTGTTTGATGACTAAGAATGAAGTTTGCTAGTTTTCAAGAAAGTTTATGGTCTATGCTTTAACATGTGAACAGCTTGTTACTTGATCTTGAGAAGTTTTATGAGATGAACTACTATTATGACATATAATCATGCTAGGAAAGGTGATTGAAATTATCATTGATCAAACTTGTGCACCTGTTAGCATTCACACTTCATAAATTCTTTCTTTTATCATTTACCTACTCGAGGACGAGCAGGAATTAAGCTTGGGGATGCTGATACGTCTCCAATGTATATATAATTTATGAAGCATTCATGATATTTTATTATCTGTTTTTGAATTATTATGGGCTTTATTATACACTTTTATATTATTTTTGGGACTAACCTATTAACCGGAGGCCCAACCCATATTGCTGTTTTCTTGCCTATTTTAGTGTTTCGAAGAAAAGGAATATCAAACGGAGTCCAAATGGAATGAAACCTTCGGAAAAGTTATTTTTGGAATAGAAGCAATCCCGGGAACTTGGAGTGCAAGCCAGGGAAGCGTCGAGGAGACCATGAGATAGGGGAGTGCGCCCACCCCCTGTGACACTCCAAAATTTTTATGGTTTTATTTTCAAAAAAAAGCCTTGCTGGTTTGAAGAAGGTCATTTTGTTTTTTTTTTAAACCCTCTTCTAAGTCTACTCTCTAAAAACTCTTTCTGGATTGAGTTTTCTTCTAAAAAGAAAACCTTTTGGTTTTGGGATTTTTATTTGGTTTGATCCATTTCTGTTTTGCCATGCCACTTATGGTAAAACTCCTCTCAAAACCTCTCCTTCCACTTGGATACAACCTAAACATTCTGTCCAAACCAATAAAATCCATTTCTGGATTTTATTCCAATTATTTTCTCTTTCCAAATAATTCTGTCTTTTCTTTTGAGCCTAAGTAATTTGCAAAGCAAGTACCCAAAGGCTTTTGATTTTTGGCCTCAACTCAGCACCCTTGCATAGTCCTTTGTACCCACAACCCATAACCATCTTGATCCACTCTTATTCTTTTCAAATATTTCAAATTTCACTCACTGCAAGTTTGGACCAGATTTGCCAAATTTGGTGAAATTCATATCTACACTTCTCCAAAAATTCCACCAAAATTCAGGCAACCTCTAGTTGCAATGAGAGACCACTCCACCAAAAATCAGCTCAAGGAAAAATCCTTAGAGGCCAGAATCATTCTGTCGAACACCTTGCACACACTGTTCTACTCATCTTCAGTTAAATTCAGAATTTGCAGTGTCGAGCGTCGTCAGAGATTCAGTCACATGCTCACAGTGCACTTGGCACGTTGCTCACGGCCTAACTTGCTTGTCCGGAGCCTCACACGTGCGCTTGGCGCGTTCCTGGCGTCGATGGCACCTTGGCCCGCCTACGCCGGCATGTCTTGCGGCGGCCGAATCACCGTAGCGGCCAACAGCGAGCAGAACGGCGGCGCAACGCCGTTCGGCGGTGCCCAAACCCTCTGGTGGCTCCGCGTGGCCATATCCTTGCCAGCGCACGCATGTGGCACTGTCGCCGTGGCGCGGCACACATAGAGCGTGTTCTCTGCCGCCGACGGGCCTGCGCCGCCCCGTCCCGTCAAGCCCAGCCTAAGCTTCGAGCCCCGGCTCATTTAACGCCTAAACGGAACCCGTGAACCTCCATGACGGCGATAAGCTCCTAAAACTCCCCGACCAATGCCCTGCGCCACCGTAAGCTTTGCCGGAGAACCCCGTTCTCGGCCACCGCCTCAGACCGCCTATAAAAAGGGCTCACGAGCTCGCCCTCGAGCACACACCATCTCTGCACCACACCAGCACCCCACCAGGCCACCAGGAGGACCTCGAGGAGGTCTCCTCCCCCAACTCCGGCCGCCCCGTTCTGCCTCGGCCTCCACCTTGATTCACTCCGGTGAGGCCGTCTCCGGTGCCCAAACCCCGTCAGCTACCCCCTCTAGCTACCAGAGGTCTAACCCCCTCCTCAATTTACCCTCCGCAGCACTCTCTGACGAGATCCACGACCACCCGAACCGCCGTCCGCCGGAGCAAGGGCCGCCGTCAACACGGAGCTCGCCGGCGACCACTTCCACCTCCCACAGACGCGGAAGGACGTGCTGATCACGAAGTTACCGTCCGATCACTCTACCTCACCGTGGATCGCCGCCGGCGACCACCGCACCTCTCGGGCGCCGTCGGGCTCTGTTTCTCTCGTTTTGGATTTTCAAACCCGACAGGTGGAGCCCACCCGTCAGCCTCTCAGTCCTTCTAAACAAATCGTTTTCTGAAGGCGTCTACTGTCAAAGTACGTCTCCCCTCTGGGCCGGCGTATTTTCAGTCGAACCGTTTTCTGTTTTTATAAGTGAGCCCCTGGAAACTTTCTGTTTCATTACAGATGGGCCCTTGGGCTAAAACCCTTATAACTTTTTATCAGAAAGGAACTTTTGAGTGATTCTTTTTCTGTCCTCTTCAAATTTTTGTCTAGTTTTTTATCATATTTATTTGAAAAATATTTGGATCAACTTTCTGTACCCCACGGTATTTACGATAGTGCGTGTATTTTTTGTGTACCGTAGATACCGAAGGTGGTGACGGAGACGCGAACTTCGCCGAACTAGGCCCCGACTACTCCGAGCCAGGCAAGCATGTTTGAACTTTTGATATGATGAGTGTCTTGGCATGTTTGCATTGAATAGTTTCATGTCATGTTCATAAGCATCCCGATAAATTTTGTTTCATGAAAAGCTGAGACAAGTGAGTTACGGAAATCCATGAGTTCATGGAAATGAGGTTGCATGGCCACGTGGTGGCATGAAGATGGCTAAGATGGTAGTGTTGTAGCATGCCAGTCTTATGCCAGTATGTTTGTTGACTCCGGTACCAACTCCCGTTCATTTCCCTTTCCGTACTGCCACATGTTTCCCGCAAGGGATATGGCTTAGTAAGATGTAAACCACTTCCCGGTACACACCAAATGGAGAGGCCGGGATGAAGGTTCCATGGCCCTGGATTAAAGCCTTTCATCCGGTCAGGGGGCATGGGTGTTTCCGGTTGGGACCGAGAGGGGGGCACCCCTTAGAGCGCGCGTATATAAATTTGATCCCATGCTATTCGAGATTGTGATCTCCCCGTCTCAAAGTTTTTCTTGAATGCTGTCAAGGGTGATTCCTGGCAACGTGAAGTGGGATGGGTGTGTACTGGTTAAGTTGTGTTTCTTCCGAAATACCATAAACGGAACTAGTCCCTCGTGACTACGGAAATCCGTTGGCTGTGGGTATTTTAGTACAAACTCTGCAGAGTCAACTCCCCATTACAACATCCTACCCATAACCCTGTTCCGGGTCCTCTTTATCTTGTCAATTGTCAGTCTTGATGGCAAGAACCCCGGTAAGCTAAAGGAGTGTTAAGTTTGGTTAATGTGTGTGCTTGTGAAGGACTAATCGTTAACCATCTTGTGTGGAATATTTTTTCTGTGTACATTAACCCTCACACGTTATGACAATGAACTATAAGCCCTTTACGTGACGTCGCTCAGACGTCCGACTGCGGCATTGTTATTATTTATTTTGTTATAAGCCCTTTATGTGACGTCGCTCAGATGTATGACTGCGGCATTGTTATTATTTATTTTGTTATAAGCCCTTTATGTGACGTCACTCAGACGTCCGACTGCGGCATTGTTATTATTTATTTTGTTATGAGCCCTTTATGTGACGTCGCTCAGACGTCCGACTGCGGCATTGTTATTATTTATTTTGTTATGAGCCCTTTATGTGACGTCGCTCAGACGTCCGACTGCGGCATTGTTATTATTTATTTTGTTATGAGCCCTTCATGTGACGTCGCTCAGACGTCCGACTGCGGCATTGTTATTATTTATTTTGTTATGAGCCCTTTATGTGACGTCGCTCAGACGTCCAACTGCGGCATTGTTATTATTTATTTTGCTCTAAGCCCTTTATGTGGTGTCGCCTAAACGCCCGACTGCAGCGTGTTTTATTTATTTATCCTCCTTTCGAGGCATCGCTTCAGACACCCGATTGGGTTTACGATTATTTCTTTGGGTTTTTGAGCGGACTACCGCCGACTCCCATTTTACCTATCTTGTCTTTATGAATTAAATGTGCCATTGCTAAAATACTCATGACGCATTCATGCATGCATTTGTTATATCTCTTGTCCGAACTGTCTTGCGAGTACTTTCAAAGTAGTCACCTGGCTTGTTGATTTGGCCAGATGCTGACGAAGGCGATCTCATGGATGAGGAGTTCGATAGCGAGTCCGACGCTTAGAGGAGTCCCAGTCAGTCTCGTGCGACCCTGGTCTTGGTCACTGTTTATAACCGCTTCCGCTACCTAAATAAAAATTCATCGAGCCTCACCTCGACGCTCGATGAGCCACCAGTGTAGTAGTATTCCTACCCACTCCACTGTGTTACTCCACCCAACCACTTTTATCTCGAGTCAGTAGTATTGCCACCCCACCATTGTGCCAGATCCGCCATATGTATAATTATTGGCGTGCTTGTAATAATTGTTGAGCGACTCCAGCTCAACCCCCTGTAATATATTAATGCTACTGGCTTATTGTATCAAAGTTTTGTCTACCAGTGAGGAGGATTTTCCTCACACTGGACATCAAAAGATCGGTCTTTCAATAAATATTTTTATTGAAAAACCGGTCGTGACAAGCTTGGTACCAGAGCCAGGCTGACTGTAGGAAGACACTAGGTGCGATCGCTAATCGGATATTAACAAAAATAGAGCTATTTATTATTTTTGCAAATGTAGTCATTTTCTGACAGTCAGCATAAATTTATGATCTGACCACTCAGAATTTTTGCCTACTTCTGTAGATGGCCGACAGCAACTGCGAGTCTCAGATGTTCGCCAACGAGCCCGATGGGTTCGTCAAGCTCCTCACCATCATCGTTCAGGTGGCGATGGGGCCATCCGTGCGCCCCGTCTTCTCACTCTATCAGCACAAAGTCAACGACGGTCTGACCATGCACCAGGCTGCGGTGCAAATTCAAGGGAGGGCGTCTTGAGCTACATCGCTTCCGGTACTTGGGGAGAGCCATGCCTACTGAGAGGCATGCTATGCAGGCAGCCCGTGAGGCGATATGAGGCTTTTGAGATGCTCGTCGGGTATCTCCGAGCTCTGGAGACAGCCTTCGACAGCCTGGTGGACGACCTCGTGGCTGCCTGCATGGACTCAGTCCATGACTGTGCCGCCAACAGGAGGGAGCTTCTGCACACCGCACCACCACTGACGTTCGTCTCGTCCTCAGCATCTTATGCACCGGCCACTCGCGCCATTCCTCGTCGCCTGCCTTCCACCGAGGAATTCAACCAAGCCATTGCACCCACTCCAGTCCGCTCTGCGCCACCCACTGCACCCACACCTGTACGTGTTGCTCCATATAGGGCACCTGTTCCATCTACTCAGCGCAACACTAACCGCCTGGAGCGTATTAGCGAGGAGGAAGTCGAGTCCCCACCCTCACTGTGTCTCACCCTCGGCAGGGCAAAGGAGGTCCTCAACATTTCCTCCGACTAAGTGCGTTTAATCACCATGCGATGTACCGACTTGTATGATATGTACATAGGTTGTGAGTAGTAGCCTGTTTGCGCATCATGTAGGAGCTGGAGAAGTGCACTAGCCTAAATAACATGTCAGGAATATGTACGCATATCCTGAGTGATGTATTGTATAATTACTGCCTGCATGTAAGATATGTATGAGCAGTCCTTCTCCGTGCGCAAACGATGTCTATTTCAAAAAAAATCCCGGAGTGTCCTTTTGGTTTTGTTTGTCCTTGTGCATTTATTTTTATGACTCAGTTTCTTTTCTTATGAGTTTTGCAAAATGTATCCCCATAGTGAAAAATGTCTCGTCCTTGGACGCGCTCCATGCCAGCTCCGCTAGAGGAAAATTATGATGCACAACACAGCAACAATTTCACATAGGGACAGTCGAGCCAACAGGGCAGTGAATCGGCACTTTCACAAATGTGCCGCCTTTATGAGAAGAGTTAGCAACAGCATCAGGAATTAATGAATCAGGTCATCACTATGGGAAATCGCCCCTGACAATTTCAGCAGCAATCCAAGTTGTCTGAGCTACAGAAGACGCGTCCCCAAACATTTTCTCATACGGACAAACCTCTTGAGGCCGAAGACTGGCTTCGAGACATGGAGAGAAAATTAATTATTGCCAAGTGTTCAGACCAGGAAAAAGTGCTATATGCACCCCACTATCTGAGAGGAGCAGCTGCATCATGGTGGGAGAATTTCCTACACATGCACCCCAACGAGAATAATATAACTTGGGACGATTTTAAGGAAGGTTTTCGTGGGACGCATATTCCTAAAAGCCTTATGAAAATCAAGAAGAGAGAATTCGATGATCTCAAGCAAAGGACCATGACAGTGTCAGAATACAATGGACAATTTACACTGTTATCTCGCTACGCCAATGAGGAGCGTATGACTGAAAGTAAGAAGATGGAGAAATTCTTGGACTGCCTGGCGCCTGCGCTTAAATGCCAACTGGTCGTACACACTTTTCCAAATTTCAAGACACTAGTGGATAAGGCCATTACCTTGGAAAATGAGAGGCGCAGCCTGGAAGATTTCCGCAAGCGAAAAAGGGACCAGAAAAATCATGCTCGCAATCCCCGAAGCAAGGCGGATTTTCAGAAAGGTGATACACACAAAACCCCGATAAATGTCTCACGACCAGTCAAGAATTTCCATGCCAGAGATAAAGAGTTCACGTATCGCCCAGGCAGGACCTGCTACGCTTGTGGGGAAGAAGGGCACTATGCCAAACAGTGCCCCAAGCCAAGGAACTCGACCCCGAAGCCAAACAACGGTGGCAATAATTCAGCGCCCAAGCGCAACAATTTCAACCCCAACAACAATCACAGGAAGGGTCACCTGAACCATGTGACCAGAGAGGAAGCACAGAATGCCCCAGATATCGTACTCGGTACGTTTGCTGTCAACACAATACCTGCCATGGTTTTGTTTGATTCTGGAGCTTCTCACTCATTCGTTTCGAAAAGTTTTGCTTTGAAAAATAATTTTTCGATTCTTCCCTTGGAAAAATCAATGATCGTCAAGTCCCCTGGGATTAAGCAAGTCACCCAGAGTTACTGCCAAGGTGTGACAATTGAGTTTGAAGGATTGGAATTTCACGCCAACCTTATTGTATTAGAAAATAAAGGGCTGGACGTCATCTTAGGGATGGATTGGTTAACCACCAACAAAGGCTTTATTGACTGCTTCAACAGGACCGTGATCCTCACCCATCACCACGGGAAGACAATAAAAGTTTCGGCCAAGGAGAGGAAAATATCCCGGCAACCGAGATTAAATAAGGTGGATATTTCTGAATTAAGCAAGGTTCCAGTGGTATGCGAATTTCCAGACGTATTTCCTGAAGAGCTGCCAGGTATGCCACCAGACCGAGAAATAGAATTCAGCATTGAGCTAGCACCAGGAACCGCTCCCATATACAAGAAACCATACAAAATGGCACCATCCGAATTGGTAGAATTGAAGAAACAAATAAAGGAATTATTGGACAAAGGGTATATACGAGCCAGCTCCTCACCTTGTGGTTCACCAATATTGTTTGCCAAAAATAAGGATGGCACACTGAGATTGTGTATCGATTATCGAGCACTTAACATGGTCACAATCAAGAACAAGTATCCAATGCCACGAATAAATGATTTATTTGATCAGCTCGCTCAGGCCAAGGTATTCTCAAAGATTGACTTGAGGTCAGGGTATCATCAATTAAAAGTACGGACAGAAGATATTCCCAAGACAGCCTTCACCTCCAAATATGGACTATATGAGTTCACAGTAATGCCATTTGGGCTAACGAACGCCCCCGCATATTTTGTTCACCTCATGAACAAAGTATTTATGAAGTACATGGACAAGTTTGTTGTGGTATTCATCGACGACATTCTGATATACTCCAAGACGCCCGAAGAGCATGCTGAACATCTCCGAATTGTGCTAGGAGAACTCAGGAAGCATCAGTTATACGCCAAATTTAGTAAATGTGAATTTTGGCTAAGGCAAGTAGGTTTTCTGGGCCATGTACTAACCCAAGAAGGTATTGCCGTAGACCCAGAAAAAGTCAAGGCCGTACTTGGCTGGAAAACACCAGCCAGCGTAACGGACGTACGAAGTTTTCTAGGAATGGCAGGGTACTACCGAAGATTTATTGAAGGATTTTCCACGATAGCAAAGCCAATGACACAACTTCTCAAGAAGGACAAGAAGTTTGAATGGACGGAGGCTTGTGAGAAAAGTTTCCAAGAACTAAAGAGGAAACTAACGACAGCACCAGTATTAACTGTGCCAGACATACACAAGAATTTTGAGGTATATTGTGACGCATCTCGAAAGGGCCTCGGGTGCGTATTAATGCAGGAAGGCAAGGTTGTCGCTTATGTTTCCAGACAGGTTCGCAAGCATGAGGAAAATTATCCTACTCATGACCTAGAGTTAGCTGCAGTTATCCATGCACTCAAGGAATGGAGACACTTCTTACTTGGAAATCGTTGTGAAATATACACGGACCATAAGAGCCTCAAGTATATTTTCACCCAACCAGAACTCAATTTACGGCAACGACGCTGGTTGGAATTGGTAAAGGATTATGATGTTGGAATCCACTACCACCCAGGCAAGGCTAATGTTGTAGCAGATGCTCTAAGTCGTAACCCCAGTCCAAACAACGACAGCATGACAAACTTGAGACCTGAGTTTCGGCAGGAATTTGCTAAGCTCAACTTAATGATGGTCACCGAAGGCAGTGTGTCAAACTTAGAGATACAACCTACCCTGATGGAAAAAGTTAAAGAGGCTCAGCGTGGTCACCCCAGCATTGAAGGCATAAAACGGAAGATGAAATTGGGCAAGGCCCCAGAATTCATTGTCGATGAGAAGGGAATATTGTGGTACGAGAATAGACTTTGCGTACCAAATATTCATGACCTTAAACAGCAGATCTTGGCTGAAGGCCACACCGCCCCGTATTCAATTCACCCTGGAGGAACAAAAATGTACAAAGACCTTCAAGAAACATTTTGGTGGCATGGTATAAAGAGGGACATAGCCACGTTTATTGCGTGTTGTGACTCATGTTAGCGCATAAAGGCTGAGCACCAGAAACCGGCCGGTCTATTGCAACCAAATAAGATACCCGAGTGGAAATGGGACGAGATCGGGATGGATTTCATTGTTGGGCTACCTAGGTCACAACATGGGCATGATGCCATATGGGTCATCACGGATAGATTGACTAAAGTAGCGCACTTCATTCTCGTAAAAAACAACTCACACCACTCAGAAGCTCGCCAGGCTTTATCTTTCCCGTATTGTCTGTCTACATGGAGTTCCTAAGACAATAATATCTGACAGAGGCACACAATTTGTCTCCAGATTTTGGGATCACCTGCAACAGGCCCTGGAGACCCAACTAGCTTTCAACACCGCATACCATCCACAGACCGATGGACAAACTGAGCGCGTAAATCAAATTTTGGAAGACAAGCTGAGGGCATGTGTCCTCACTGATGGAGCCAGTTGGGAGGAAAGCCTACCATACGCCGAGTTTGCATACAACAACAGTTACCAGACCAGCCTGCAAATGGCACCCTTTGAAGCCTTGTACGGGCGAAGATGCCGTACCCCACTAAATTGGTCAGAGACCGGAGACAGCCGTATCTTCGGCCCAGACATGCTCAAGGAAGCCGAGGAAAAGGTCAAGCTAATCAGGGACCGACTTAAGACGGCTCAAAGCCGACAGAAAAGTTATTACGATCAGAAACATCGTGAAGTCAATTTTGAACCCGGCGAGTTTGTGTACCTACGAGTATCTCCTATGAGGGGACTACAATGGTTTAAGATTAAGGGGAAGTTAGCACCAAGATTCATTGGACCATTCTGCATAGTGGCACGAAGAGGCACGGTAGCCTACCAGTTAGACTTGCCCGAAGAATTGTCCGACATCCACGACGTGTTCCACGTCTCCCAATTAAGAAAGTGTGTGAGCAACCCAGAGAAGCAAGTATCCCATGAGAACATCGACGTACAACCAGACCTCACCTATCGGGAACACCCAGTGAAAATATTGGAAGAATCTGAAAGGAGAACCAGACAGAAAACCATCAAATTTTTCAGAATTCAGTGGAGCAATCACACCGAGAGTGAAGCCACTTGGGAAAGAGAGGATTTTCTTCGGACAGGGCACCCACACCTGTTTAAGGATCAGCTGAAATCTCGGGGACGAGATTTTTCCTAAGGGGGTAGGTGCTGTAACACTCCAAAATTTTTATGGTTTTATTTTCAAAAAAAAAGAGCCTTGCTGGTTTGAAGAAGGTCATTTAATTTTTTTTTTAAATCCCTCTTCTAAGTGTACTCTCTAAAAACTCTTTCTGGATTGAGTTTTCTTCTAAAAAGAAAACCTTTTGGTTTTGGGATTTTTATTTGGTTTGATCCATTTCTGTTTTGCCATGCCACTTATGGTAAAACTCCTCTCAAAACCCCTCCTTACACTTGGATACAACCTAAACATTCTGTCCAAACCAATAAAATCCATTTCTGGATTTTATTCCAATTATTTTCTCTTTCCAAATAATTCTGTCTTTTCTTTTGAGCCTAAGTAATTTGCAAAGCAAGTACCCAAAGGCTTTTGATTTTTGGCCTCAACTCAGCACCCTTGCATAGTCCTTTGTACCCACAACCCAGAACCATCTTGATCCACTCTTCTTCTTTTCAAATATTTCAAATTTCACTCACTGCAAGTTTGGACCAGATTTGCCAAATTTGGTGAAATTCATATCTACACTTCTCCAAAAATTCCACCAAAATTCAGGCAACCTCTAGTTGCAATGAGAGACCACTCCACCAAAAATCAGCTCAAGGAAAAATCCCTAGAGGCCAGAATCATTCTGTCGAACACCTTGCACGCACTGTTCTATTCATCTTCAGTTAAATTCAGAATTTGCAGTGTCGAGCGTCGTCAGAGATTCAGTCGCATGCTCACAGTGCACTTGGCACGTTGCTCACGGCCTAACTTGCTTGTCCGGAGCCTCACACGCACGCTTGGCGCGTTCCTGGCATCAGTGGCACCTTGGCCCGCCTAAGCCGGCGTGTCTTGCGGCGGCTGAATCACCGTAGCGGCCAACAGCGAGCAGTACGGCGGCGCAACGCCGTTCGGCGCCGCCCAAACCCTCTGGTGGCTCCGCGTGGCCATATCCTTGCCAGCGCACGCATGTGGCACCGTCGCCGTGGCGCGGCACGCACAGAGCGTGCTCTCTGCCGCCGACTGGCCCGCGCCGCCCCGTCCCGTCGAGCCCAGCCTAAGCTTCGAGCCCCGGCTCGTTTAACGCCTAAACGGAACCCGTGAACCTCCATGACAGCGATAAGCACCTAAAACTCCCCGACCAATGCCCTGCGCCACCGTAAGCTTCGCCGGAAAACCCCGTTATCGGCCACCGCCTCGGACCGCCTATAAAAAGGGCTCACGAACTCGCCCTCGAGCACACACCATCTCTGCACCACACCAGCACCCCACCAGGACACCAGAAGGACCTTGAGGAGGTCTCCTCCCCCAACTCCGGCCGCCCCGTTCCGCCTCGGCCTCCACCTTGATTCACTCCGGTGAGGCCGTCTCCGGTGCCCAAACCCCGTCAGCTACCACCTCTAGCTACCAGAGGTCTAACCCCCTCCTCAATTTACCCTCCGCAGCACTCTCCGACGAGATCCACGACCACCCGAACCGCCGTCCGCCGGAGCAAGGGCCGCCGTCGACACGGAGCTCGCCGGCGACCACTTCCACCTCCCACAGACGCGGAAGGATGTGCTGATCACGAAGGTACCGTCCGATCACTCTACCTCGCCGTGGATCGCCACCGGCGACCACCGCACCTCTCGGGCGCCGTCGGGCTCTGTTTCTCTCGTTTTGGATTTTCAAACCCGACAGGTGGAGCCCACCCCTCAGCCTCTTAGTCCTTCTAAATGAATCGTTTTCTGAAGGCGTCTTCTGTCAAAGTATGTCTCCCCTCTGGGCCGACGTATTTTCAGTCGAACCGTTTTCTGTTTTTATAAGTGCGCCCCTGGAAACTTTCTGTTTCATTACAGATGGGCCCTTGGGCTAAAACCCTTATAACTTTTTATCAGAAAGGAACTTTTGAGTGATTCTTTTTCTGTCCTCTTCAAATTTTTGTCTAGTTTTTTATCATATTTATTTGAAAAATATTTGATTCAAGTTTCTGTACCCCACGGTATTTACGATAGCGCGTGTATTTTTTGTGTACCGTAGATACCGAAGGTGGTGACGGAGACGCGAACTTCGCCGAACTAGGCCCCGACTACTCTGAGCCAGGCAAGCATGTTTGAACTTTTGATATGATGAGTGTCTTGGCATGTTTGCATTGAATAGTTTCATGTCATGTTCATAAGCATCCTGATAAATTTTGTTTCATGAAAAGCTGAGACAAGTGAGTTACGGAAATCCATGAGTTCATGGAAATGAGGTTGCATGGCCACGTGGTGGCATGAAGATGGCTAAGATAGTAGTGTTGTAGCATGCCAGTCTTATGCCAGTATGTTTGTTGACTCCGGTATCAACTCCCGTTCATTTCCCTTTCTGTACTGCCACATGTTTCCCACATGGGATATGGCTTAGTAAGATGTAAACCACTTCCTGATACACACCAAATGGAGAGGCCGGGATGAAGGTTCCATGGCCCTGGATTAAAGCCTTTCATCCGGTCAGGGGGCATGGGTGTTTCCGGTTGGGACCGAGAGGGGGGCACCCCTTAGAGCGCGCGTATATAAATTTGATCCCATGCTATTCGAGATTGTGATCTCCCCGTCTCAAAGTTTTTCTTGAACGCTGTCAAGGGTGATTCCTGGCAACGTGAAGTGGGATGGGTGTGTACTGGTTAAGTTGTGTTTCTTCCGAAATACCATAAACGGAACTAGTCCCTCGTGACTACGGAAATCCGTTGGCTGTGGGTATTTTAGTACAAACTCTGCAGAGTCAACTCCCCATTACAACATCCTACCCATGACCCTGTTCTGGGTCCTTTTTATCTTGTCAATTGTCAGTCTTGATGGCAAGAACCCCGGTAAGCTAAAGGAGTGTTAAGTTTGGTTAATGTGTGTGCTTGTGAAGGACTAACCGTTAACCATCTTGTGTGGAATAATTTTCTGTGTACATTAACCCTCACACGTTATGACAATGAACTATAAGCCCTTTACGTGACGTCGCTCAGACGTCCGACTGCGGCATTGTTATTATTTATTTGGTTATAAGCCCTTTATGTGACGTCGCTCAGACGTCCGACTGCGGCATTGTTATTATTTATTTTGTTATAAGCCCTTTATGTGACGTCGCTCAGACGTCCGACTGCGGCATTGTTATTATTTATTTTGTTATGAGCCCTTTATGTGACGTCGCTCAGACGTCCGACTGCGGCATTGTTATTATTTATTTTGTTATGAGCCCTTTATGTGACGTTGCTCAGATGTCCGACTGCGGCATTGTTATTATTTATTTTGTTATGAGCCCTTTATGTGACGTCGCTCAGACGTCCGACTGCGGCATTGTTATTATTTATTTTGTTATGAGCCCTTCATGTGACGTCGCTCAGACGTCCGACTGCGGCATTGTTATTATTTATTTTGCTCTAAGCCCTTTATGTGTTGTCGCCTAGACGCCCGACTGCGGCGTGTTTTATTTATTTATCCTCCTTTCGAGGCGTCGCTTCAGACACCCGATTGGGTTTACGATTATTTCTTTGGGTTTTCGAGCGGACTACCGCCGACTCCCATTTTACCTGTCTTGTCTTTATGAATTAAATGTGCCATTGCTAAAATACTCATTACGCATTCATGCATGCATTTGTTATATCTCTTGTCCGAACTATCTTGCGAGTACTTTCAAAGTACTCACCTGGCTTGTTGATTTGGCCAGATGCTGACGAAGGCGATCTCATGGATGAGGAGTTCGATAGCGAGTCCGACGCTTAGAGGAGTCCCAGTTAGTCTCGTGCGACCCTGGTCTTGGTCACTGTTTATAACCGCTTCCGCTACCTTAATAAAAATTCATCGATCCTCACCTCGACGCTCGATGAGCCACCAGTGTAGTAGTATTGCTACCCACTCCACTGTGTTACTCCACCCAACCACATTTATCTCGAGTCAGTAGTATTGCCACCCCACCATTGTGCCATATCCGCCATATGTATAATTATTGGCGTGCTTTTAATAATTGTTGAGCGACTCCAGCTCAACCCCCTGTAATATATTAATGCTACTGGCTTATTGTATCAAAGTTTTGTCTACCAGTGTTCTTTCAATAAATATTTTTATTGAAAAACCGGTCGTGACGCCCCCCTGGATGCGCCCTCCACCCTCATGGGCCCCTTGAGGCTCCCCCGACCGACTTCTTTCGCCTATATATTCCCATATACCCTAAAACCATCGAAGAACAAGATAGATCGGGAGTTCCGCTGCCGCAAGCCTCTGTAGCCACCAAAAACCTCTCGGGAGCCCGTTCCGGCACCCTGTTGGAGGGGGGATCCCTCACCGGTGGCCATCTTCATCATCCCGGCGCTCTCTATGACAAGGAGGGAGTAGTTCACCCTCGGGGCTGAGGGTATGTACCAGTAGCTATGTGTTTGATCTCTCTCTCTCTCTCTCGTGTTCTCTCTATGGCACGATCTTGATGTATCGCGAGCTTTGCTATTATAGTTGGATCTCATGATGTTTCTCCCCCTCTACTCTCTTGTGATGAATTGAGTTTTCCTCTTGAAGTTATCTTATCGGATTGAGCCTTTAAGGATTTGAGAACACTTGATGTATGTCTTGCCGTGCTTATCTGTGATGACAATGGGATATCATGTGATCCACTTGATGTATGTTTTGGTGATCAACTGGGTTCTGCCCATGAACCTATGCATAAGGGTTGGCACACGTTTTCATCTTGACTCTCTGGTAGAAACTTTGGGGCACTCTTTGAAGTACTTTGTGTTGGTTGAATAGATGAATCTGAGATTGTGTGATGCATATAATATAATCATGCCCACGGATACTTGAGGTTACAATGGAGTATCTAGGTGAAATTAGGGTTTTGGTTGATTTGTGTCTTAAGGTGTTATTCTAGTATGTACTCTATGATAGATTGAACGGAAAGAATAGCTTCGTGTAATTTTACTATGGACTCTTGAATAGATAGAACAGAAAGGATAACTTTGAGGTGGTTTTGTACCCTACCATAACCTCTTCGTTTGTTCTCCGCTATTAGTGGCTTTGGAGTGACTCTTTGTTGCATGTTGAGGGATTGTTATATGATCTATCTATGTTATTATTGTTGAGAGAACTTGCACTAGTGAAAGTATGAAACTTAGGCCTTGTTTCCTACCATTGCAATGCCGTTTACGCTCAGTTTTATCATTAGTTACCTTGCTGTTTTTATATTTTCAGATTACAAATACCCATATCTACCATCCATATTGCACTTGTATCACCATCTTTTCGCCGAACTAGTGCACCTATACAATTTACCATTGTATTGGGTGTGTTGGGGACACAAGAGACTCTTTGTTATTTGGTTGCAGGGTTGTTTGACAGAGACCATCTTCATCCTACGCCTCCCACGGATTGATAAACCTTAGGTCATCCACTTGAGGGAAATTTGCCACTGTCCTACAAACCTCCGCACTTGGAGGCCCAACAACGTCTACAAGAAGAAGGTTGCGTAGTAGACATCAACCGCCACGCCGGATATACTAAAAACAAATCCGTCCGGCCGAATACATTAGACCAGCTTCATCCGAACTGCGTCGTGATGTAGCCTGGCATAGAGGCGCCACACACCCCCTATGCTTCACTGACGAAGTAATTGAGAATGAATTCCCAGAAGGGTTTAAACCCGTAAACATCGAACCTTATGATGGGACAACAGATCCCGCGGTATGGGTTGAAGATTTCCTTCTCCACATTCACATGGCCCGCGGCGACGATCTCTATGCCATCAAGTATCTCCCACTAAAACTCAAGGGACCAGCTCGGCACTGGCTGAATAGTCTGCCGGAAAACTCCATTGACAGTTGGGAGAACCTAGAAGACGCATTCCTTGACAACTTTCAGGGCACTTATGTGTGACCACTGGACGCTGATGACTTAAGTCATATAACCCAACAGCCCGGAGAGTCAGCCAGGAAATTTTGGACTCGGTTCTTAACTAAAAAGAACCAAATCATTGACTGTCCGGACGCCAAAGCCCTAGCGGACTTTAAGCATAACAACCGGGACGAGTGGCTCGCCCGACACCTCGGCCAAGAGAAGCCGAAGTCCATAGCAGCCCTCGGCCAACAGCGCCTCAAGCAAACCTGGAACTTTTGCATCCAGAGATAACAACGGCAAGCCCCGACGCAGCAAATACAAGCGTCAAAATAATGGCGAAAATGCCGAAGACACAGCCGTCACTGCCGGATTCAGCGGCTCTAAGACCGGTCAAAGGAAGAAACAATTCAAAAGAAACAGTCCGGGCACGTCCAGTCTGGACCGTATACTTGACCGTCCATGTCAAATTCACGGCACCCCAGGAACACCAGCCAATCACACCAACAGAGAATGTTGGGTCTTCAAACAAGCCGGCAAGCCAAGTGCCGAAAGCAAGGAGGGGTCGCAAAGCGATGACGACGACGAGGAGGCCCGATCACTGAACACAGGAGGGCAAAAGAAGTTTCCCCCGCAAATTAAAACGGTGAATATGATACACGCCACCCATATTCCCAAACGGGAGCGGAGGAACACACTTAGGGACGTCTATGCAACGGAGCTAGTCGCCCCAAAATATAACCCATGGTTGTCCGGCCCGATCACCTTTGACCGCAAGGATCGTCCGACCAATATCCGTCAGGGCGGATCAGCCGCACTAGTCCTTGACCCAATAATTGACGGATTCCACCTCACGCGAGTCCTTATGGATGGACGCGGCAGTCTGAACCTGCTTTATCAGGATAGATTGCGCAAGATGGGTACCGATCCTTCAAAGATCAAACCCACTAAAACCACCTTTAAAGGTGTCATGCCAGGCGTCGAGGCCCGCTGTACAGGCTCCATCACTCTGGAAGTAGTCTTCAGACCCCCGGATAATTACCGCAACGAAGAGTTAATCTTTGATATCGTCCCTTTTTGCAGCAGCTATCACGCACTGCTCGGACGAACCGTGTTTGCTCGATTCAACGCAATGCCACACTACGCTTATCTTAAGCTCAAGATGCCCGGTCCACATGGCGTCATAACAGTTAACGGCAAAGCTGAATGCTCCCTCCGTACCGAAGAGCACACCGCCGCCTTAGCAGTAGAAGCACATAGTGGCCTTTTTCAATCGAACCTTCATTGGACAGCCAGGCTCCCGGACACTGTCAAAAGAGTCTGAACTACTCCGTGGCAGGATAGCCCAACTCGTCAAGAGCTCAATTAACCACTTCGGCGATAGGCGGAGGCAAAGCTAGGTTATGCCCCCACAATGCGGCTTAACCGCTCCGTGGCACACACACATTTTTTGCATTTTCTTTGTAAGTCCACTTTTTTCTAGGCCATCACTAGCAACCTGGAGACCGGACCTATGAAGGGACGAACATACCAAGGAGGGAAACAGCTCGAACGCGTAAGGGAATCCTTAGATATTCCCCTTGATGATCATCCGATTATTCCCAGGATCCGCACACAGTCCCCCTGGTCTCAGCAGGTTCCGAAGTCATATTTCTTTTTATCGCACTACTTGTATTCGTACGCCTCGACGTATTATTCAATTACAACATGCAGCTTTATATGACGCTTACTTGCTATTCTTTCTTATTGATATTTTTTGACAAGTGGCAGCCGTACACTACGATACGCCTTAATATGCCAGGGGCCTCGTTGTACCCATAATACGGCAACAAAGTCCGAACACCCTCATGGTCGTTCAGCACCCCGAACTTATAGCATTATATGCATCGGCTCTGAATCATGTCTTGGGTCAATAGTTGGGTTGCCCGGCTCCTGTGCTTGCTACCCTACGTTCCGCTATATCGGCTAGGGTAGTAAAGGAAGAACTACTGCGATTGTGTCCCAGTTCTTCCGGACGAGCACCTCAGTAGAGAAAGCCGAAAACTGACTGTCATCATGCGGCGAGAGCTGGTCAGCTGTTCGAGAGGTTACAAAATCTTTAAGGATTTCTTCCGCATTATGCGATAACTAATGCAGCCTGCGACGGATCGGCTTTTTCCTCCGATTAGGTGCTTATAGAGCCCCTAGTGCGGTCTTCCGAACACCAGGGGCTGCACCTACCTTTCTTTTGTCAAACTCCTATGGCTAAGTGAGGGTGATAAAGACTTATAGTCCGATTGCCTAGTTTGTTGCGCTCACCTCCTTCAAGGACCCAAAATTGGGGTAAAGAGTGTTCAGGTTTATCCCGAACACCCCCGTACTTCCTACGTGGGGGCAGAAGCCGACGACTGGCTAGCACTCAGGATTAATATATAAAATGGACGCACATGAGGTAAAATTATACAAATAGCAGGCATTATATTATACAAACGACCTTGTTCAACATTACAAAGGATAACACGAATGTATTCATGGGAATATAATATCCTTGGCACATAGTTCCGCTACAAGGCGGGATCTTTTCAGGACACTGTCATAATATAACTCGGGCTTGCGGTGCTCCTTCCCCGCAGGCGGTCCTTCGGCCATCAGCTTTTCGGCATCCATCTTCGCCCAGTGCACCTTGGCACGGGCGAAGGCCATTCGCGCACCTTCCATACAGACCGACCGCTTGATGACTTCGAGTCGAGGGCAGACACTTACAAGCCACTTCACAAGCCCGAAGTAGCTGCTGGGAATCGCCTCGGTGGGCCATAGCCGGATAATTAATTCCTTCATGGCTACTTCGGCCGCCATATGCAGCTCGATCAGCTGTTTCTGTTGATCGGCAAAAGGGCACTGGATGCTCTGGCGCCAGATATTGCGACCAGAACAGCTTCTTTGTAGAGGTCCTTTCTTCGGCTCGGTAGAATTGTGCGGCATCAGATACGCTGCGCGGCAGTTCCGCAAACACCCCTGGAGAAATCCAAATTCGGATTAGTAACATGATTTTATTCCTTTAAATATTTGCTTTGCATAGAAAAAGCCTTACCCGCCGCGATCTTTCTGGCCTCCTAGATTTCCTGAAGGGCGCCTTGGGCTTCGCCCCGGGCATCGTGTGCGGCTTGGCGAGCCTTGGTGAGGTCGGATTCTTTCTCTGTTAAAGTCTGCCCCAAGGTCTCGCACTTCTTCACGGCCTCTTGGAGCTCTTGCTGAACTTCAATAACCCTGGCCTCGCGCTTTTCACGAAGGGCCTGCTCTTTAGCCGCCTTCTTCTCGGCCTCGGCCACTGCCTTCCTAAGAGCCTCGACTTCGGCCGTCACCCCTAGAGCACATCATGAATTTTTTTTCGTCATACTCAATTATTCATTCGTACCGAATGCAAACAAGGTTTTTTGCATACCTTGGTTATCCTTCAACTGCTTCTTCCCTTGGCCGAGCTCTTCTTCGGCCCGCTCCAGACTCTGCTTCAGTCCGGAGACTTTCGCAGTATGAGAGGTGGCAGTCACTACAGACGCCTGCTTAGAAAAACAAAAGAGGGAGAGGTACTACAAGGTAAGTCTCCTACGAACATATATTTGATCCTCTGTCCGGCTTTTTCTTCCGAAAACCGAACAGTGTATCAGGGGCTACTATCTATACTATGACACTCTTTAAAACCTACAACATACCTCAAAGCCCGTTATAAAGCTGATGCAGGCTTCAGTCAGCCCGCTTTCGGCAGACTGAATCTTCTCAATCACTGCACCTATAAGGGCACGGTGTTCTTCAATGATGGAAGCGTTCTTCAGTGCTACTGATAAGGTATCTGACACCTCTGGTTGGGCAGAGGTTGCCGGTGGAATAGGCGCACCCCCTTCTGTCGAGGGAGGTTACCCGCCTGATTCCGGAGCCGTGTTGGTCTCCGGAACTGTGTCCGGCTGGGGGCCGAATTCAAGATAGACCCCGCCGTTGATGTCCATGGGGGCCTTTTCCCCCGTGTGTCCGGCCGCCGAGGTTTGACCCTCTAGCGCCGCCTTGACAGTCTCCCCAGCCCCTCCTTGGCCTGGGTCCCTTTGGGACGATACCTCAGTGTCGTCCATGTGTTTTGGGGAGAAGGCCATTGGAGGAGTACCGTTGTCCATAGCGTCCGAACCCAGTGAATCCTCTAATGAGGATTGCTCGGCGCGAGACCTGGCCGGACTGCAAAAAAGGCGTGACTCAATGCATTAAACGCTATACGATAGTGAGTCTGGATATACAAACGTGTCCGGGTTTTATATACTCACGATTTAACCAGGGGCTAGACCCTGGGATCCCACACTGGGCTACTATCGGTGGCAGTGGCGGATTCATCCGGAAAGGGGTTTTTTCCCTTCTTAGGCGATTCAGCCTCCAAGTGTGTGGAGGCCGTCCTTTCCTTTCTCCCCCTCGCTGGGGGGGATCAGCTTTCCTCCTCTTCCTCGTCCTCTTTGGAGGAAGAGCGGGCCTCGGAGTCTTCGGATACTATGTCCGAAGTACCCTGGCGATGAAGGACGCCCCTGGTCTCTTTGGCCTCTTTCTTGGCTTTCTTCTTCGGCACCTTGTAACGCGCCGGGACCAGCATCTTCTTCAGAAGTGGGCCGGCTTGTTCTTCTGGTAGCGGGGCCGGGCAGTAGATCCGCCCTGCCTTCTTCGTCCAGCCCTAGGAGATTTGTTGGAAAATATATTGAGCGTTTCCCCTGGATTATGCAGATAAAGCATATGACTTGCCAACATACGAAGACTTACCGAACTCGCGGGTCGAGACAATTGGTACCCACGGTCCTCAGCTGAATCCGCCCATGATTTGCCAGACTTAAAGAGCACCTTCCAGATGTCTTCGTGCGATGAGTCGAAGAACCCTAGTAGGGTCTGGTGCTTGGCCGGGTCGAATTCCCATAAATTCCAGGCCCTGCATTGACAAGGGAGAGTCCGGTGAACTAACATCACCTGGACTACGTCGACAAGTTTGATGTTCTTGTCTTCCATACCCTTGATACGCGCCTGGAGCACCGCCAGCTTGTTTGGCAAAGACCAGTTCAGGCCCTTCTTGGGCTAGGACGTAATCCGCAATGGAGCTCCGGATCGGAATTCGGGAGCCGCGACCCATTTTGTGTCGCGTGGCTCAGTGACATAGAACCACTGTTGTTGCCACCCTTTGACGGAATCATTGAAGGTACCTGATGGCCATGTGACATTGGGCATCTTGCTCACCATGGCTCCTCCGCACTCGGCGTGCTCGCCGTTCACCACCTTGGGCTTCACATTGAAAATCTTCAGCCATAATCCGAAGTGTGAGAGATGCGGAGGAAGGCCTCACACACGACGATGAATGTCGAGATGTTGAGGAAGGAATTGGGGGAAAGATCATGAAAATCGATCCCATAGTAATACATAAGGCCGTGAACAAATGGGTGGAGGGGAAACCCTAGCCCGCGGACAAAGCAAGGGAGGAATACAACCCTCTCGTGGGGTTCCAGAGTAGGGACGATCTGTCCCGCCGTTGGAAGCACTACAAAAAAAAGACACATCCGTGACATTTTGGGCCGTACGATTTTTTTGTCATACTTTTGACACTTCTGTGACGATAATTGTGACAAAACCCGGTATCATCATAGATGTGGTGGGCTCCTACTTCTATGATAAAAAATCATGACAGAAAATGGGCTTTTTGTCCGGGGCGGGCCGGAGACGCAGCTGCATGACATTCTTTGGGACGTCCATTGTCGGTGTCAAAACCGGCAGATCTCGGGTAGGGGGTCCCGAACTGTGTGTCTAGGCAGATGGTAACAGGAGACAAGGGACACAATGTTTTACCCAGGTTCGGGCCCTCTTGATGGAGGTAAAACCCTACGTCCTGCTTGATTAATATTGATGACGTGTATTACAAGAGTGGATCTACCACGAGATCAAGGAGGCTAAACCCTAGGAGCTAGCCTATGGTATGATTGTTGTAATGGAGGTTGTGTCCTACAGACTAAAGCCCTCCGGTTTATATAGACACCAGAGGGGGCTAGGGTTACACAGAGTCGGTTACAATGGTAGGAGATCTACATATCCGTATTGCCAAGCTTGCCTTCCACGCCAAGGAAAGTCCCATCCGGACACGGGACGAAGTCTTCAATCTTGCATCTTCATAGTCTTGGAGTCCGGCGGACGATGATAGTCTGGCTGTCTGGAAACCCCCTAGTCCAGGACTCCCTCAGTAGCCCCTGAACCTGGCTTCAATGACGATGAGTCCGGCGCGCATAATGTTCTGCATTGCAAGGTGGGTTCCTCCTCCGAATAATCCATAGAAGATTGTGAACACCTGGATAGTGTCCGGCAATAAATTCCACATTCCACTGTAGAGAGAATAAAATGTACACAAGTTCAATCTGCTAACGTATTTCGCGGCATGACGTCACGCCACTACCAAGACTTTACTTGAATCGTTTTTTATTATACCACCTCAGCGCGTTTAGCGAAGCGGTTTCCTTGGCACGTCTTGTTGAAGCAGAGATCGTGTTCCCCTTATTCCAGGATTCTCATCAATACGGACGTGGGTAACCCAACCGCGCCCGTCGCCACGCCTCCTCTATCAAAGGCGAGTCCCGAACGGTCATGGAGACGGCTCTTGGTATTCTCCCTCTTTATAACAGGACCAAGGCTCGTTTCTTTTCTTCAATCTTCCACCAAATCTTCTCCTTGCTCCAAGTTCCAACACCCAGAGCCCCAGATTCGAGTGCTTCGGACCTTTAACAATGTCCGGCTCCGACCTTCAGGGCCGGTGGATGCCCTCCTCCATTACGGAGGAGGACTTGCTAAAGCTGCGAGAAGCCAAGTACCTGTCCTACGAGATTTCGCACAGGTTGCCCGCCGAAGGGCAGGCCATCCCCACCCCTGAGCCCGGCGAGTATGTCATCTTTGTATCCCACCTCCGTTGGGGTTTAGGCTTCCCGACGGATCCTTTTGTGAGAGGGCTCATGTTTTACTATGGGTTTGAATTCCACGACTTGGCTCCGGAGTCCATCCTCCATATTTCCGCGTTTATTGTCGTCTGTGAAGCCTTCCTCCGCGTCACCCCCCACTTCGGCCTGTGGCTGAAGACCTTCAATGTGGAGCCGAAGATGATCGGGGGGCGTCAAGCAGAGTCCAGCGGGGCGGCCGTAAGCAGGAGGGCCGATGCCCCGTGGCCCGAGGGCTCCTTCCAAGAGGAGCTCGGCTTGTAGCAGCAGGAGTGGTTCTATATCACCGCTCCGAAGGGCAGCAGGCAAAAGCCGCCGCCCTTATTCCGCTCGGGACCTCCACGACGGTTGATGTCGTGGGTCAACCAAGGGCTCAACTGGGGGCCGTCAAAAGACGTGCCCCTATTGCAGGGCCGGATTCGAGACCTCCAGGCGAGGGAGATCGATCTGGTCATGGTGATGCAGGTTATGCTGATTAGGCGTCTCTTGCCCTGCAAACGCCGTCCTCTCTGACTATGGGAGTTTAATCCGGAGGGACCACGGATTCTCCAACACTTCATGGGTACGACACCCATGGAGATGTACAAATTATTCTTCGGACCACAAGTGGCGTGTCCGGAATTGACCGAGGACGCCGGCCTGAGCTGCAATCGCCCGAATACACAAGTAGCTCCGAGCCCGGACATACCGCTTGTTTGCCTTTCCATGATTCGCCTTTTGACCAATGTCCTTCTAAACAGGAGTGGATAGCGCAAGCAAAACTGATACGGTGTCCGGCCCCCCTCCCAAAGACCGTGCCGGATTCCACGCTGGTCAGGATGTTGGAGGTTGCGCCTTCAGAAGGAGGCGAAGGGGAAAATAGGGGAGCTACCGCCTCATCCAAGGATGCTCTTGAAGAAGGGGGGATCGAGAATCCCTCCCTCCAGGGGGAGAAGAGGACCGCCTCCGAAGATCCGGAGGCCAAAGCCCCTAAGCAGGGGAAGAAATCTTCACTAGAGGGTCCTGCGTCTGGGGAGGCCCTGGCCGCACAGTCTTCTCTAAAGAATCATCCCTCCAGCGAGCCGTGAGTAGAAAAAGGGGGAGTTCATTAATAAGAAACATCCCTATTTGTGCTTCCGAGGATAACCGAAATTTTTACCTTGTAGTTCGGATCTGCGACCTTCTCAGATGAGCTCGTCTTTGGGGGATCTCTGTCCGGAGATGATGGAGAGCGAGATGCCTCCATCTGCTGTGCCGTCGGATAGGGCGGACGAGCCTGAAGTGTCGTCACGGAGGGTATCCCCGAGCCCGGCAGAGCCGAAGAGTTCGGCGCCGACTAGTGTTCGGCCGGGGGAGCTGAAGGATCTGCTTGAGAGGGCGTCCATCTCAGAAGATCACCATGCATTGATGAATATGGTGATTGGAAGGATTTCGTCCGCCGAAAGCGGATTGCATAATGCCGTCAGGAGTTTGCTGACGGGATTTGAGGTACGCAAAAATGACACACCTTTTGACAGTTTTGCACATGGAAGTGCGCCCTGTATAGATAGTAGCCCTTGAGACTCGGTAGGTTGTCGAAAGAGACAGCGTGCCAAGGATCAAAATAGCAGGTTTCAATCTTCGCCGTTCCTATGCAGGTGGCGGATCGTCCGAGGGCCAGCCAGACTGATGGAGTTGCTGAATTAATGTGGCAACTCGATGTTGCGGATGCGGACATCGCGCTAGTCAACAAGCGACTTGACGAGTCGCAAGGTAAATTGTGTCTCCGCAGTCACCTACTAAGGGAGCAAAAGCCTACCGCTTGCAATATTTATGCTTGACGCAGATGGTGCTGCTGCTGTGGAGAGCCTTTGGGCAGAACTTGCTCAAGCCAAGGAGCAAGCCAGAAGGAGTGATGCGGCTTCCTCGAGGGCGGCCGAGGAGTTAGAAGCCAAAAGGGCTGCACACTGCCGAAGCAGGGAAGAGATGGCCGAATTGGCCGTTAAATTGAAGGATGCTACCGACCGCAATGAGGCTCTTGAAAAGGAGCGCCTACCGAAGCGAGAAGATCTGGGGAAGGCCACCGCCGAAGCCAAGGATGCCCGTTCTGCAATGCGGGCTATGAAGGAGGAGCTGCGTCAGGCCGGAGACATTGTGGCTGGCAAGCCTTTTCTGCTACGCCGCAGGTTTACGGATCCTAAGTATGCTCAACTTGGCCAGCTGTGGGGTCCGGAGGATCCTTTTATGGACTTAGCGGCAAGTGCGGTGGATGCCGTTGTGCACAAGACGGAAGAGTTGTTTTGGTCTCAATTCCATAGTCCGGATCATTCACTTCTGCTGACCGATCGGTTGGCCGAATGGGCTGAGCTGAATAGGTTGTCCGGGCTTGCCATGACGGATATCGTGACGCATGTCTGGCCGGATAGGCCCAAGCCGAAGAGCTATTTTGGCTTGTTGCAGCAATTTCTTGGGGCGGTGCCGCATATCAAGGTGATGAAGCGGTCGGCCTGCATAGAGGGAGCATGGATGGCACTTGCCCATGTGAAGACGCACTGGACGGAGATGGATGCCGCCGCTGTTGCGACCCAGGGTTCGGATGAGAACCGGTTACCCGCCGAGCACTACTTTGGGGAAGTTCTGCGTGGTGCTCGTATAATAGAGTCGCATTGCTCGAAAGATGTCACGTTCAAATGAACGTTTTATCCTGTAAAACAATGTTTATGATATAGGCGCTTTTTTTACTTGTGCGTTCAAGTATTGAAATATCTCCTGTGCAGCCATTTATGTATACTTATGTATAACCTGAAAGATTGCAGTCGTCGGCTTCAGCCCCCACGCACAAGGTGCGGGGGTGTTCGCAAAAACAGCGCATTTTCACACTAAATCTGACGTCTCGGTCCTGTTTAAGGAGGTGGTAGCATAGCAAACGAGGCAGCCGGACTATAATGCTTTATCACTTTCACTTAGCCATTGGGGCTACGATATAGCCCCTAGGGGCACTGCGCTCTCCGAATTCGGGGCGTGTATGTGCCTGACCAGGAAACGGTCCTTCATCAAAGCAGAGGAATTCTAAACATTCCGGTGGTCGATCGAGTGGTTGACCAGTCTCTCGCTGTATCATGACAGTCAGTTTTCGGCTTTCTCTATTGAGGTGCTCGCCCAGCCGTACTGGGGCACAATCGCAGTAGTTCTTCTGGTGTCGCGTTAGCCGATGATACGGAACGTAAGGCAGCAAAACACAGGAGCCGGGCAAACCCAACATTTGACCAAAGACATGATTCGGAGCTGATGCATATAAGGCCTAACTCGAGACGCCGAACACTCCCTAAGGTGTTCGGTCTTTTATGATAACGGGCGAAACAATGCCCGAAGCCCCTTGTGTCCAGGTACGGGCGAGGTCCTCTGACGCGGCCGATGCCAAAATGTCAGTATCCTCTCTGGTTATCATGAAAAACCAGGGGATTATAGCAACAAGAGACAGTAAAAAAGGTTTACGCAGGGTCTTAATCTGAAAAGAATCCTAGCAACAGGTCCCTACTACACGTCTGCGCCTGTGTCTCCGTTGTGCCGTTATCCTGGACGGGTGCGCACGGTGTTCATCTGTAAAAAGAGAGGAACTTAGAAATAAATCGTGCAAAAAGTGCATAAAGATTAAAATGCTAATAAATTAATAAAGCTGAGCCTATATTAGCCCATTGTTGCTTATATGCGCAGCCCCCTGTGAAGGGGTGTGCAGCTAGGGAGCCCCTAGCTTATTTATGACGGACTCGTCTAGCCGTGTCCGGGGTCTTTGAATGACCCTGAGGGAGTCCTGGACTAGGGGGTGTCCGTACAGCCGGACTATCATCATCTGCCGGACTCCAAGACTACGAAGATACAAGATTGAAGACTCCGTCCCGTGTCCGAATGGGACTTTCCTTGGCGTGGAAGGCAAGCTTGGCGATACGGATATGTAGATCTCCTACCATTGTAACCGACTCTGTGTAACCCTAGCCTTCTCCGGTGTCTATATAAACCGGAGGGCTTTAGTCCGTAGGACACAACATACATTACAACAATCATACCATAGGCTAGCTTTAGGGTTTAGCCTCGTCGATCTCGTGGTAGATCCACTCTTGTACTACCCATATCATCAATATTAATCAAGCAGGACGTAGGGTTTTACCTCCATCAAGAGGGCCCGAACCTGGGTAAAACATCGTGTCCCTTGTCTCCTGTTACCATCCGCCTAGACGCACAGTTCGGGACCCCGTACCTGAGATCCGCCGGTTTTGACACCGACATTGGTGCTTTCATTGAGAGTTCCTCTGTGTCGTTACCGATAGGCTCGATGGCATCTTCAATCAACAATGCTGTCCCGGGTGAGACTTTTCTCCCCGGACAGATCTTCATATTCGGCGGCTTCGCACTGCGGGCTAATTCACTTGGCCACCTGGAGCAGATCAAAAGCTACGCCCCTGGCCATCAAGTCAGATTTGGAAGCCTAAACTTCACGGCCGACCTCCGCGGGGACTTGATCTTCGACGGGCTCGGGCCACATCCAAGCGCGCCGCACTGTTGAGATGGGCATGATCTAGCTCTGCCACCAAACAGTGCCTTGATGGCCGCACAAGGATCCGCTCCGGCCTTCAGTCCAGAGCCAATCGCCCAGATCGAGGACCGGTGGCTGGACACCGCCTCGGGGGCTGCAACTTCTACGGCGATGGACCCAAACACTAACCTTGTCCCTTGCAAAGCTCGTCATTCCGAGGAGCCGGACTCCTTGCCGGACTCCGGACCTCCCACGCCCCTGCCAACTGAATCTGATTGGGCGCTAGTTATGGAATTCACCGCCGTGGACATCTTACAACACTCGCCCTTTGGCGACATCCTAAATTCGCTAAAGCATCTCTCGCTATCCGGAGAGTCCTGGCCGGATTATGGCCAGGATGGTGGGGATACGGACGATGAAGAAACTCAAGGCCCACCCACCACCCACTTTGTAGCCACTGTCGACGATTTAACCGACATGCTAAACTATGACTCCGAAGACATCAACGACGATGCCGGAGATGAACAAGAACCAGCGCCTACAAGGCACGGGAAGACCACCTCGTCATACGACGTGTACATGGTGGATACCCCAAAAGGAAGTGATAACGAGGACCAACGGGGCGCGGCAGAAGATAATCCTGCCGACAAACAACCAAAACGGCGACGCAGACGCCGCCCTAAATCCCGCCTCGACAACAACAGCGCTCCTAATGACCCAGCAATGCAGCAGGGCAAACCAGTGGACGACGAACACGCCAACAAGCAACCGTCCGAACAGCATGAGTCGGATAATCAATCCAGGCCCGGCGAAAACAACAGTCCAGACGACCTTACGCCGGACACTCCGCCGGAAAATAAAAACCTTCGGAAAAGACTCGTCGCCACCGCAAGAAGTTTGAAAAAGGAAAAATGGAAGCTCAAAACAGCGGAAGATACACTCAGAATGAGGTGGAGCAAATTGCTCAAGACCGCAGACAAATACGGCAATGGCCATCAATCAAAGAGCTACCCGAAGCGCAAGCTGCTGCCAGAATTTAATGAGGAGGCCATAGCGCCCTCACAGTCAAAAAATAAAGAGGCTACCTGGTTGGATAGACGGCCAGATGATAGGCCAAAATCTGAAAGCGGTGCCGCACATAAACCGACTAACGACCCTGGAAAGATAGATGGCCTAGCCAGGTCCATTTACGGGCCAAAGAAGAGGGCCCCAGGAAGCAATGCAACACGCCAAGTGTCCGAAGACATCGGTGCACCCAAATACAGGGGCGCCGCACACCCACCATGTTTCACCAACGAGGTGCTGGATCATGAATTCCCAGCAGGATTTAAACCCATAAACATAGAGGCCTACGATGGAACAACAGACCCTGGAGTCTGGATAGAGGATTACATACTACACATACACATGGCTAGAGGAGATGATCTCCATGCCATAAAATACTTACCCCTCAAGCTCAAAGGGCCAGCCCGTCATTGGCTCAAAAGCCTCCCAGAAAACACTGTTGGAAGTTGGGAAGAGCTCGAGGACGCGTTTAGAGCAAATTTTCAAGGAACTTATGTCCGCCCTCCAGATGCAGACGATCTAAGTCATATAACTCAATAGCCCGGAGAGTCAGCACGCAAATTCTGGAACAGGTTCCTCACCAAAGAGAACCAAATAGTCGACTGTCCGGACGCTGAAGCCTTAGCAGCTTTTAAACACAATGTCCGAGACGAATGGCTCGCCAGACACCTCGGCCAAGAGAAGCCAAGGACAATGTCCACGCTAACAAGCCTCATGACCCGCTTTTGCGCGGGAGAGGACAGCTGGCTAGCAAGATGCACCACCAGCGACCCAAGTACATCCGAGAACAGAGATGGAAACGGAAAATCACGGCGCAGAAAAGATCAGCGTCGGAATAAAGAGAAAAGCCCAAAGAGCACGGCGGTCAACGCCGGATTCAAAAGCTCGCGGCCAAACAACAAAACACCGCCTCTTAAGGATAACAGCGATGAGCTATCCAACTTAAACAAGATTTTGGGTCGGATATGTCAAATCCACAGTACCCCCGGAAGGCCTCCAAACCACACCCACCGAGATTGTTCGGTTTTCAAACAGTCCGGCAGATTAAACACCGAACACAAGGGGCTCGGCGCATCAAGCGAAGATGATGATAAACCCCATCAGCAGAGCACCAGAAAACAAAAGACTTTCCCGCAAGAGGTCAAAGCAGTAAACTCACTTCATGTGATAATACGGAAAAACAGTGCAGCACCCGTCAAAATGGGTCTCGCACGGTCCAACCCAGCAGAACATAGAGATTGGACATCAAAACCAATCACTTTCGACCACCTGGATTATTCCAGAAGCGTTCGAAATACAGGATGGACTGCCCTGATATTGGACCCCATAATCGACGGACTGCAATTTACACAAGTCCTGATGGACGGAGGCAGTGACTTAAACCTGCTATATCCAAGCGCAATCCGCAAATTGGGGATAGACCTTACAAAAATTCGACACAGCCGCACTTCCTTTAAGGAGTGACGCCAGGCCCTTACGCCAAGTGCACGGGCTCCTTATTACTAGAAGTTGTGTTCGGACCACCGAACAACTTTTGACGCGAAAAACTAATCTTTCATATCGTCCCATTTAAAAGTAGCTATCAAGCACTCTTGGGACGAGACGCTTTTGTCCGCTTCAACGCCATACCACATTACGCGTCTCTTACACTTAAAATGCCCGGTCCACGTGGCATCATTTCAGTGCGAGGGTCATTTAAAGACCCCGGACACAGTTAGACGAGTCCGGCATAAATACGCTAGGGGCTCCCTAGCCCCACGTCCCTTCACAAGGGGCTGCGCGCACAAGCAACAGCGAGCTCATATAGACTCTGCTTTACTTATTTATATTTCTTCATTTGTATATATTTTCTCGCACGATTTCCTTCTGGACTAAGTTCCTCTCTTTTTTACAGATGAACAACGTGCACACCCGTCCAGGATAACGGCACAACGGAGACACAGGTGCATACATGCAGTAGGGACCCGTCGCAAGGATTCTTTTCAGATTAAGACCCTGCGTAAACCTTTTTTACTGTCTCTTGTTGTTATGATCCCTTGGTTTCTCATTATAACCAAAGTGGAGCCTGACGTTTTGGCATTGGCCGCGTCAGAGGACCATGCCCATACCTGGACACTAGGGGCTTAGGGCATTTTTCTGCCCATTATTATAAAGACCAAACACCTTAGGGAGTGTTCGGTGTCTCGAGTTAGGCCTTATATGCATCAGCTCCGAATCATGTCTTTGGTCAAATGTTGGGTTTGCCCGGCTCCTGTGTTTTGCTGCCTTACATTCCGTATCATCGGCTAACGCGGCACCAGGAGAACTACTGCGATTGTGCCCCAGTTCGGCTGGGCGAGCACCTCAGTAGAGAAAGCCGAAAACTGACTGTCATGATACAGCGAGAGACTGGTCAACCACTCGATCGACTACCGGAATGTTTAGAATTCCCCACTTTGACGAAGGACCATTTCCCGGTCAGGCACACACGCGCCCCGAATCCGGAGAAGCACGGTGCCCCCAGGGGCTATATCGTAGCCCCACCCTCGAACTCCAATGGCTAAGTGAAAGTGATAAAGCATCATAGTCCGGATTGCCTCGTTTGCTACGCTACCACCTCCTTAACAGGACCGAGACGTCGGATTAAGTGTGAAAACGCGCTATTTTTTGCAAACACCCCCGCACCTTGTGTGTGGGGGCTGAAGCCGAAGACTGCCATCTTTTAGGTTATACAAATGTATACATAAACGGCCGCATAGGAGATATTTTAACACTTGGAACGCACAAGTATAAAAAGTGGTTATATCATAATCATTGTTTTACAAGATAAAACGTTCATTTGAACGTGACACTTTTCGAGCACTGCGACTCTATTACACGAGCGCCACGCATAACTTCACCAAAATAGTGCTCGGCGGGTAGCCGGCTTTCGTCCGAATCCTGGGCTGCAATAGCGGTGGCATCCATCTCTGTCCAATGTGTCTTCACACGGGCAAGGGCCATCCGCGCGCCTTCTGTGCAGGCCGACCGCTTCATCTCCTTGATATGCGGCACCGCTCCAAGAAATTGCTGCAATAAACCAAAATAGCTCATCGCCTTGGGCCTCTCTGGCCAGACATGAGCCACGACATCGGTCATGGCAAGTCCGGACAACCTGTTCAGCTCAGCCCATTCGGCCAACCGATCGGTCAACAGAAGTGAACGATCCGGACTATGGAATTGGGACCAAAATAGCTCTTCCGTCTTGTGATCCTCCTGACTACGGAAGGGCACAACGGCATCCGCCGCACTTGCCGCTAAGTCCATATATGGATCCTCCGGACCCCACAGCTGGCCAAGTTGGGCATACTTTGGATCCGTAAACCGGCGACGTAGCAGAAAAGTCCGGCCAGCTACAATATCTTCAGCTTGGCGCAGCTCCTCCTTCATAGCCCGCATTGCAGAACGGGCATCCTTGGCCTCGGCGGTGGCCTTCCCCAGGTCTTACCGCTCTGACAGGCGCTCCTTTTCAAGAGCCTCATTGCGGTCGGTAGCATCCTTCAAATTCGCGGCCAATTCGTCCATCTTTTCCCTGCTTAGGCAGTGTGCAGCCTTTTCGGCTTAAACTCCTCGGCCGCCCTCAAGGCAGCCGCATCACTCCTTCGGGCTTGCTCCTTAGCTTGAGCAAGTTCGGCCCGAAGGCTCTCCACAGTAGCAGCACCATCTGTATCACAGAATATACATTGTCAGAGGCGAGCTTTGGCTCCCTTGAATAAGTGACTGCGGAGAATTCATTTACCTTGCGACTCGTCAAGTCGCCGGTTGACAAGCGCGATGTCCGCATCCGCCACATCCAGTTGCCGCATTAACTCGACAACTCCACTAGTCCGGCTAGCCCCCGGACTATCCGCCACCTGCATAGGAAGGGCAACATTCAATACCTGTGATTTTGATCCTCGGCACGCTGTCGCTTTCGACAACTTACCGTGTCTCAGGGGCTACTATCTATACAGGGCGCACTTCTATGTGCAAAACTGTCAAAAAGGAGGATCGTTCTTGCGTACCTCAAATCCCGCCAGCAAACTCCTGACGGCAGTATGCAATCCGCTTTCGGCGGACGAAACCTTCCAATCACCATACTCATCAAAGCACGGTGATCTTCTGAGATGGACGCCCTCTCAAGCAGATTCTTCAGCTCCCCTGGCCGGACACTAGTCGGCGCCGAACTCCCCGGCTCCACTAGGCTCTGGGATACCGTCCATGACGATACTTCAAGCTCGTCTGCCCTGTCCGACGGCACAGCAGACGGAGGCGTTTCGCTCTCCGTCATCTCCGAACAAAGATCCCCCGAAGATGAACTCATCTGGGAAGTCCGCAGATCCGAACTGTAAGGCAAAAATTTCGGTTATTCACAGAAGCACAAATAGTGGTATTTTCTTATTAATGAACTCCCCTTTTCCTACTCACGGCTCGCTGGAGGGCTGGTCCTTTAGAGATGATTGTACGTCCGGATTCCCCCTGGGCGCAGGACCCTCCGGTGAAGATTTCTTCCCCCGCTTAGGGGCTTTGACCTCCGGGTCTTCGGAGGCGGTCCACTTCTTCCCCTGGAAGGAGGGACTTTCGATCCCCCCTCTTCAGGCGCCCCTTTGGGCGAGGTAATGGCTCTTTCATTTTCCCCATCGCCCCCTTCTACGGGCGCGACCTCCAACATTCTGACCAGCACGGGCTCCGGTGCGGTCTCTGGGAGGGGGGCCGGACACCTTATCGCTTCGATCGCGCTACCCACTCCTGATGAAGAATGATGGGTTAGAGGGCGAATTTTAGAAAAGCAAATAAACAGAACATCCGAACTCTGAGCTACTTACCTGAGTATCCGGGCGATTGCAGCTTAGGCCTGCGTCCTCGGTTAAATCCGGACACGCCACCTGCGGTCCGAAGAACAACTTGTACATCTCCATGGGTGTCATACCCATGAAGTGTTGGAGAAATGCGTGGTCCCTCCGGATTGAACTCCCATAACCGGAGAGGACGGCGTTTGCAGGGCAAAAGACGCCTGGTTAGCATGACCTGCATCACCACAACCAGATTGATCTCCCTCGCTTGGAGGTCTCGAATCCGGCCCTGCAATAAGGGCACGTCTTCGGACGGCCCCCAATTGAGCCCTTGGTTGAACCACGACATCAGCCGGCATGGAGGTCCCAGGCAGAATGAAGGCGGCGGCTTTTGCTTGCTGCCCTTCGGAGCGGTGATGTAGAACCACTCCTGCTGCCACAAGCCGAAATCCTCTTGGAAGGAGCCCTCGGGCCACGGGGCATCGGCCCTCCTGCTTATGGCCACCCCGCCGCACTCCGCTTGACGCCCCCCGATCATCTTCGGTTCCGCAGGAAGGTCTTCAGCCACAGACCGAAGTGGGGGGTGATGCGGAGGAAGGCTTCGCAGACGATAATGAATGCGGAGATATGGAGGATGGACTCCGGAGCCAAGTTGTGAAAATCCAGCCCATAGTAGAACATGAGCCCTCTCACAAAGGGGTCCGTCGGGAAGCCTAAACCCCGACGGAGGTGGGATATGAAGACGACATACTCACCGGGCTCGGGAGTGGGCACGGCCTGCCCCTGTGTGGGCAGCTTGTGCGAAATCTCGTAAGACAGGTACTTGGCCTCACGCAGCTTTAGCACGTCCTCCTCCGTGACGGAGGAGGGCATCCACCGACCCTGAAGATCGGAGCCGGACATTGTTGAAGGTCCGAAGCGCTCGAATCTAGGGCTCTGGGTGTTGGAACTTAGAGCAAGGAGGGGATTCGATGAAAGATTGAAGAAAAGAAACGAGCCTTGGTCCTCTTATAAAGGGGGAAAATACCAAGAGCTGTCTCCATGACCGTTCGGGATTCACCTTCGATAGAGGAGACGTGGCGACGGGCACGGTTGGGTTACCCACGCTCGTATTAATGAGAATCTCGGAATAAGGGGAACACGATCTCTGCTTCGACAAGACGTGCCAAGGAAACCGCTTCGCTAAACATGCTGAGGTGGTATAATAAAAAACGGCTCAAGTAAAGGCTTGGTGGTGGCGTGACAGCATGCCGCAAAATGCGTCAGCAGATTGGACTTGTGTACATTTTATTCTCTCTACGGTGGAATGTGGAATTTATTTTGCAGAGCCGGACACTATCCTGGTGTTCATGATCTTCTCTGGATTATTCAAAGTAGGAACCCGCCTTGCAATGCCGAACATTATGCGCGCCGGACTTATCGTCATTGAAGCCTGGTTCAGGGGCTACTGAGGGAGTCCTGGACTAGGGGGTGTCCGGACAGCCGGACTATCATCATCCGCCGGACTCCAAGACTACGAAGATACAAGATTGAAGACTCCGTCCCGTGTCCGGATGGGACTTTCCTTGGCGTGGAAGGCAAGCTTGGCGATACAGATATGTAGATCTCCTACCATTGTAACCGACTCTGTGTAACCCTAGCCTTCTCCGGTGTCTATATAAACCGGAGGGCTTTAGTCCGTAGGACACAACATACATTACAACAATCATACCATAGGCTAGCTTTAGGGTTTAGCCTCCTCGATCTCATGGTAGATCCACTCTTGTACTACCCATATCATCAATATTAATCAAGCAGGACGTAGGGTTTTACCTCCATCAGGAGGGCCCGAACCTGGGTAAAACATCGTGTCCCTTGTCTCCTGTTACCATCCGCCTAGACGCATAGTTCGGGACCCCCTACCCTAGATCTGCCGGTTTTGACACCGACAGACCCTCTTAATGAAATGATGCCACGTGGACCGGGCATTTTGAGTGTAAGAGACGCGTAATGTGGTATGGCGTTGAAGCGAACAAAAGCTTCACGCCCCAATAGTGCTTGATAGCTACTTTTGAATGGGGCGACATGGAAGATTAGCTTTTCGCGTCGGAAGTTGTCCGGTGACCCGAACACAACTTCTAGTAATAAGGAGCCTGTGCACTTGGCGTAAGGGCCTGGCGTCACTCCTTTGAAGGAAGTGCGGCTATGTCGAATTTTATTAAGGTCTATCCCCAACTTGCGGATTGTGTTTGGATATAGCAGGTTTAAATCGCTGCCGCCGTCCATCAGAGCAGTCCATCGATTATAGTCCGTCGATTATAGGATCCAATATCAGAGCAGTCCATCCTGCGTTTCGAATGCTTCTGGAATAATCTAGGTGGTCGAAAGTGACTGGTTTTGATGTCCAGCTTTGAGGTTCCGCTGGGGTGGACCGTGCGGCACTTATTTTGACGGGTGCCGCATTGTTTTTCCGTAATATCACATGAAGTGAGTTTACTGTTTTGACTTCTTGTGGGAAAGTCTTTTGTTTTCCGGTGCTCTGCTGGTGGGTTTTATCATCATCCTCGCTTGATGCGTCGAGCCCCTTGTGTTCGGCGTTTAGTCGGCCGGACTGTTTGAAAACCCAACAATCTCGGTGGGTGTGGTTTGCAGGCCTTCCGGGGGTACTGTGGATTTGACATATCCGATCCGAAATTTTGTTTAAGTTAGATACCTCATCACTTTTGTCCTTAAGAGGCAGTGTTTTGTTGTTTGGCTGCGAGCTTTTGAATCCGGCGTTGACCGCCGTATTATTTGGGCTTTTTTCTTTATTCCAGCGCTGATCCTTTCTGCGCCGTGATTTTCCGTTTCCATCTCTAATCTCGGATGTACTCGGGTCGCTGGTGCTGCATCTTGCTAGCCAGCTGTCTTCCCCCGCGCAAAATCGGGTCATGAGGCTTGTTAGCGCGGCCATTGTCCTCGGCTTCTCTTGGCCGAGGTGTCTGGCGAGCCATTCGTCACGGACGTTGTGTTTGAAAGCTGCTAAGGCTTCCGCGTCCGGACAGTCGACTATTTGGTTCTTTTTGGTAAGGAACCTGTTCCAGAATTTGCGCGCTGACTCTCCGGGCTGTTGAGTTATATGACTTAGATCGTCTGCATCCGGAGGGTGGACATAAGTCCCTTGAAAATTTGCTCTAAACGCGTCCTCGAGCTCTTCCCAACTTCCAACAGTGTTTTCTGGGAGGCTTTTGAGCCAGTGCCGAGCTGGCCCTTTGAGCTTGAGGGGTAGATATTTTATGGCGTGGAGATCATCTCCTCTAGCCATATGTATGTGTAGTATGTAATCCTCTATCCAGACTCCAGGGTCTGTTGTTCCGTCGTATCCCTCTATGTTTATGGGTTTGAACCCTGCTGGAAATTCATGATCCAGCACGTCATCGGTGAAACATAGCGGGTGTGCGGCGCACCTGTATTTGGGTGTGCCGCTGTCTTCGAACACTTGGCGTGTTGTGATGCTTCCTGGGGCCCTCTTTTTTGGCCCGTATATGGACCTGGCAGGGCCATCTGTTTTCCCAGGATCATGAGTCGGCTTGAGTGCGGCGCCGCTTGTCGCTTTTGGCCTGTCATCTAGTCGTCTATCCGGCCAGGTGGCTTCTTTAATATTTGACTATGGTGGCTCTATGGCTTCCTCGTCAAATTCTGGCAGCAGCTTGCGCTTCAGGTAGCTCTTTGATTGATGGTCATTGCCATATTTGTCTGCGGTCTTGAGTACTTTGCTCCACCTCATTCTGAGTATGTCTTCCGCTGTTTTGAGCTTCCGTTTTTCCTTCTTCAAGCTTCTTGCGGTGGCGACGAGTCTTCCGTGAAGGTTCTTATGCTCCGGTGGTGTGTCCGGCGTGAGGTCGTCCGGACTGTTGGTTTCGCCGGGGATGGATTGATTATCCGATTCGTCCTGTTCGGACGGTTGCTTGGTTGCATGTTCGTCGTCCACTGGTTTGCCCTGCTCTATTGCTGGGTCATTAGGGATGATGTTTTTGCCGAGGCGGGGTTTAGGGCGGCGCTTGCGTCGCCGCTTTGGTTGTTTATCGGCGGGATTATCGTTTGCTGCGCCCCATTGTTCCTCGTCATCGCTTCCTTTCGGGGTATCCACCATATATACGTCATGCGTTGGGGTGGTCTTCCAGTGCCCTGTAGGCGTTGGTTCTTGATCGTCTCCGGCATCGTCGTCCATACCGCCGATGTCTTCGGAGTCATAGTCTAGCATGTCGGTTAGATCGTCGACAGTGGCTACAAAGTGGGTGGTGGGTGGGCTTTCAATTTCTTCGTCGTCCGCATCCCAACCATCCTGGCCGTAATCCGGCTAGGGCTCTCTGGATAGCGAGACATGCTTTAGAGAATTTAGGATGTCGCCAAAGGGTGAGTGTTGGAAGATGTCCGCAGCGGTGAACTCCATGATCGGCGCCCAAACAGATTCGATTGGCAGGGGCGCGGGAGGTTCGGAGTCCGGCAAGGAGTCCGGCACCTCAGAGTCACGAGCTTCGTAAGGGACAAGGTTAGTGTTCGGCTCCATCACCGTGGAAGTTGCGGCCCCTGAGGCGGTGTCCAGCCACTGGTCCTCGATCTGCGCGATCGGCTCCAGACTAAGGGCCGGAGCGGATTCGTGTGCGGCCTCCATGGTACTGCCCGGTGGCAGAGTTAGATCATGCCCATCGTGACAGTGTGGCATGCTCGGCTGTGGCTCGGATCCATCGAAGATCAAGTCTCCGCGGATATCCGCCGTGAAGTTTAGGCTTCCAAATCTGACCTGACGGCCAGGGGCGTAGCTTTCAATCTGCTCCAGATGGCCAAGCGAATTGGCCCGCAGTGCGAAGCCGCCGAACACGAAGATCTATCCGGGGAGAAAAGTCTCACCTTGGACAGCGTTGTTGTTGATTGAAGAAGCCATCAAGCCTATTGGTGACGACACAGAGGAACTCTCAATGAAAGCACCAATGTCGGTGTCAAAACCGGCGGATCTCGGGTAGGGGGTCCCGAACTGTGCGTCTAGGCGGATGGTAACAGGAGACAAGGGACACGATGTTTTACCCAGGTTCGGGCCCACTTGATGGAGGTAAAACCCTACATCCTGCTTGATTAATATTGATGATGTGTATTACAAGAGTGGATCTACCACGAGATCAAGGAGGCTAAACCCTAGAAGCTAGCCTATGGTATGATTGTTGTAATGGAGGTTGTGTCCTACGGACTAAAGCCCTCCGGTTTATATAGACACCTGAGGGGGCTAGGGTTACACAGAGTCGGTTACAATGGTAGGAGATCTACATATCCATATTGCCAAGCTTGCCTTCCACACCAAGGAAAGTCCCATCCGGACACGGGACGAAGTCTTCAATCTTGCATCTTCATAGTCTTGGAGTCCAGCGGACGATGATAGTCCTGCTGTCCGGACACCCCCTAGTCAAGGACTCCCTCATCCATGACAGAAAAAACCGTGGTAGAAGTGAGGGCAAGGAAAATTTCGGCGAGTTCCCGGTTACGGTGGGTGGTCGAGGGCCAAGTGATGCGCATTTCTCTCGTACACGTACGCGCGTGTGTGCGAGGCGTTGGCTCTAACTGAACCCGAGCGAGGCATTGGGCTCTAACTGAACCCGAGCGATCGATCGATGGCTGTTAACTGAACCCGATCGAGCGATTCCTTCGCTACTGTTGCTAACTGAAGCCGATCGATGCTACCTCTGGATGAACAGTGAGCATTGCGGGAGGGGGGGGGGTGGATGAACAGTGAGCGGTGGGGGTGGATGAACAGGACCTCGTGGCGTTGCCTCTGGATGAACAGGACCCTGATCGATCGAGCCGGTTGGGGCTGGATGAACAGGACCCCGTGGAGGGCTGGATGAACAGGATGACCCCGTGGAGGGCTGGATAAACAGTAGACGGTGGAGGGGTGGATGAACAGTATCCCGTGGAGGGGTGGTTGAACAGGAGCCCGTGGAGAGGGGTGGTTGAACAGTAGCCGGTGGAGTAGCGTGTAGTGGAGGCTGGATGAACAGGAGCCCGTGGATGAACAGTCGTAGGTGGAGGCTGGAGGAGGTCGACAGTGGATGAACAGTAGCCCGTGGAGGCCGGAGGTGGTTGACTCTGGAGATGAAGAGTATCCCGTGGAGTCCTGTTTTGCGGTACGCCACACCACTCCCGATGAACAGGACCCCCGTTTCGACTGTAGCGCTCCAACACAAGTCCGTTTCGTCCGTTTTGCGGTACGCCACACCCCTCCCGATCAATAGGACCCCGTTTTGACCGTAGGAGGTCCAACATAAGTCCGATTCCTCCGCTTTGCGGTACGCCAGACCCCTCTCGATGAACAGGATCCTGTTTCGAACGTGGCTGGTCGAACACAAGGCCGTTTCCTCCGTTCTGTGGTACGCCAGGCCTCGTTTCCATCGCCTGTTCCGTCCAAGCCCTCCCAATGAACACGACGACGCATTCTGTTCCGACCCAGCCAGTTGGCTCCCCATGAACATGACGATGACGCTATTTCTCCGTTCCGACCCAGCCATGTACACGAGCCCCTGGCCATACGTATGCGCGAGTAGGCGTTCAAGACCCCGCCCGTATGTACGTACGTGGCTGTATTTTCCTTCTTGCACACTGGCTGCTGTACGTAGGTGTACATGCTACGTGCGCGCCTCTACATCCACCAGTATGTAGGTAGACATTCGTGACCAGAATGACAATGCTACGTACGCTTCGACCAGGTGGGTCCCGACTGTCAGGCACTTGCTTGCATGCGAAGATGTAGCTGGTGGGTCCCAGCAGTCAGGGGGCGAATCGTTTTTTTGTTGCCCGGGCGCACTTCCTTGCGTGCAAAGATGTAGCTGGTGGGTCCCAGCAGTCAGGGGGCGAATCATTTTTTCATGAAATACGGTGGCCCGTCCGGTGGGTCCCTGCTGTCAGGTGCAGGAATAATTATTTTGCGCGTGATAAGGAGGCACTTCCTTGCAGCCGCTGTGGACCCAGCTGTCAGCCTCTCCACGTACAGTACTCCAATGGAAATCATTCCTTGACAACGTTAACCACGCCGCGCGGAGAGCACCAGGGCGGTGGATGACAGTGAGGCCTATGAACGGGAAGATGCTGAGCCGGGGAAGACGCGACAATGGAAGACCGCGCGGAGAGGAGTACGAGGGTTCATTGGTTCAGCTGCGGTGTGAGGCTGACGTCGCCGCAGAATAACAGGGGGTGTGTGTGAGTAGAGGAATGGCCTGGCCAGCGGTGGGAGTAGTAGGGGGCGGTGAGGCCTCCGCAACATCACAACCGGCCACAGTAGGCAGGAGCACGCGACACGACCGACGCTGGTTTGGGCGGCTGGAGCAAGAAGACCAGAGGTTGAAGAAGCACTACGGTCGTTGGATGAACATCGTACGGTAACAGGAGCTAGAATCGTTCATATTGACTAAGTTGACAAAGCCCTCTATCCCCGTCAACTTGGTAGGCCCACAAGTCAACCTCCCACTATGCTGGGTTCCAGCTGGCAGGGGAGTATTCATTTTTTTGTGCGTAATAAGGAGGCACTTCCTTGCGTGCGAAGATCGCTGGTGGGTCCGACCTGTCAGCGGGGGCACGTTTTTTTCACGAAATACAGAGGCCCTTCCGGTGGGTCCCAGATGTCAGGTGGAGGAATCATTATTTTGCGCGTAATAAGGAGGCATTTCCTTGTGTGCGGCCGTGGACCCAGCTGTCAGCCTCTCCACGCATAGTCTACTTCCGATGGTGTTGTTCGTTGACCACGCCGCACCGAGCGTATCCAAGGTGGTGGACGATGGCGAGGCCCCGGACAGCAATGAGCCAGAGATGGAAAGACATAGGAGTAGAGTCGCAGACAGATAGGTGTACGAGGGTTAAATGGTTCTAGTGCGGTGTGGTTCGGCAGTCGGTGGTGAAGAACAGGAGGTGTGGAGGGGTGGACGGATGGCCTGACCAACGGTGGAGTAGCGCTTCATAGCGAAGCATGCTAAGCAGAGCTGCTAGCAGAAGGAGGCGGGAGGTGGTCCCGGCGGCACTGGAGGAAGAAGATGAGAGATTGAAGATGGATGTCGGTCGTTGGATGTAAATCCAACGGCTAACATGTCAAAATCATTTGTTGACTAAATTGACAACGACTTGTGTTGGCTTCGACCTATTGGCCCACATTTCAGCCTCCAAAAATGTGGCACGTATTCAACCCATTTTTTCAGAACTTACAGTCTTTTTTTTGTGCGGTAGAATTTACAGTCAACTTGATCTTTTTTTTGAATTACAGTCCATTAGCTGGGCTGGGTGAACAAATAATGTAGCGTCCATGCGGCCCATTTATTTTATTTCCTAAAAAATTACAGGCCATTTGCACTTTCTCAAAATAGACGATTTTGCTGGTTGGGCCAGCAATGTTATCAAACAAATAAAAAGGGGCTGAGCATTTTGTTATAAATATATTTAAACAATAAGTGATATTATTACATTCATCCTTAAATCTTACCAAGCTTTTGTACACAATCACTAGGATTTTCGTGCCAAAACAATCCAGTATTTTATTGTTAAGAAATTATTTTTATAAGTTAATAAGATGTGGGATATTGTTTTCTTACATATGTAAGTATCTGTTAAATATATGATGACAATAAAAATAATATATAATAACATATAAAATAATTTAAATATATATAATATAGTTATAAGGGAAACATAAATTGGACCTGGCGTTCCTATTCTGATATAGAAAAATAGAACAGACCTCCGTGTTTTCTTCAAAAAAATACATAAATTGGGTTGCCGATGTTTTAGGAAAAATAAAACCTCAGATGGGAGGTCCATAGGCCGGTCGATACATGACGGCCCTCAAGAAAATACAAATAGGCCTATGGACCTCCCATCCGAGGTCGTGGGCTGCGCATGTTAAAAATGAAAGCCTAGACGGGGCATCCCAAAACGCAGCTGATACTTGCTGCCCGAGTGATAATAAATGATACCTGCCAGCTCCTCGGCTTTGTTGTGAATTTTTCTCCTATAGTAACTACGTTGAAGCAGTTAAAAAAATGTAACTATGTTGACAAACCTGTGGGCCCCAATGTCAGTATAGCATTAGGAGGAAGCATTTTTTTGATGAGGCACTTGCTTGTGTAAGGCCATAGACCTGATGGGTCCCGACTATCCGCCTCTCCATGTACAGTCCTCTCCAGATTCCTCTCGTTTGTTCAGCATGTTCACAACGGCAGACAGCAGCGTCACGGCGAGCGTACAAAGGCGCAAGAGGGGATCCGACCACCTGAGGAAGTTCCTTATTATTAACAAAACTACTGAACTAGCCTAGTGGCAAAGTGACACTACCCGACAGTTGTTCCACCCGGGTTCGATTCCACCTGTGCAGGGAAAATATCTCCAAATGTTTTGCCTCTGCCTTTATTGACATGTGGGTCCCCATTGTCATCTACGCACACCACGTCCAACACTTGCCACAACTCCGTCCCTCGTTTTCTCTGTGTTTCGCACACTCAACATTGTGTGGGCATTTTGACTGTGCATCATATGAAGATGTGCTATGCATGAATGTTGATCAGCATAATGTTAACTGGCTGGTAGTTCCATTTTTGACCATGAATAAAACTTCCAACATGATGTTAACCCTGTTTGAAAAGGCCGTGTTAATATAAATGCTCTGCCTTTGAAAGTTGCAGTTTCTTATATGAAACTGAACTTGCAGTTTCTTATCTGAAACTGAAACTTGCAGTTTCTTCTTTGAGAATCACATTGTCTGCACTTTTATAGTCCTATGAAACTACCTTTTTAAGTGCTAAAAATAGATCTAAATACTTCATATGCTCAATACTGCAAATCTGAAATTCAAAAGACATTCATATCTGAAAGTACTCCCAAAATGCAGAACACAAAACACAATTCACAACCTGCAAATACTGACAACCCTAAGCTCCTCCTGACAATTCACAACTTGCCCGACTATTGGGCTGGGGGGCAGTCCCCTCCTATTCCTCGGCGACAGACAGCCGCGCCGTGATACAATGTGAACGGCGAGGGAGAGGATGGCGGGGAAGCGCCATCGGGCCAACTGCTTTTCTCCTCTTGCAGTTGGGTTCGGTCGACGAAGACTCCACCGGCTCGCTCTGGCAGGACACCCTCACAAACGGCACCCTGTAGATGCTCAATCCTTCAATCTATGATGGATGCTCCATCTGGGATCGATACTCCCACCACCGCTCCCTCACGATCGGATTCGGTGATTCGGTTTGCTCCATGGCCCAGAGGAGCAGCTCTATGTACTCCCGCGCAACTCCCTCCGGAAGTATCGCCGCCTTTTTGCTCTGTTGCAGATATTTGGCCATGGATGTCGCTGTCGCTGCTAGTTGGTCCTTTTTGTCAAACAAGAATGTATCTCCAACATCCTAGCTAGCTTCACAGGGTCGCCGTCTGCGATCCTCACATATTGGTTGTACTCCTCCATCGATCTACTTCTCCACAACACCTTCACTCGCCGGCGGTGGTTTTTGAATGGAAGAGGAGAGGAGCAGTGCTGGTTTTGGATTAGAACCGGAGAGGAGTGACGCTAGTTTTGGACTTGAACAGGAGAGGAGGGGCGGTGGTTTTGAAATGGAAGAGGAGAGGAGCGGCGCTGGATTTAGATTGGAACATGAGAGGAGCAGCGGTGGTTTAAGAGGAGAAGAGCAGAAGAGCGGAGCTGGTCTTGGAAGTATTTTTTTGTTGTTTTGCGTATTTTGGGTCAAAGTTTGACCATGTATTGTATTTGACAAGCAAAATGTGAATGCATGTCACCAAAAATTGTATCGTTTGGTTCGTATCTGAATGTACTTTCAAATTATATTATTTTTGCAACGTATGACATATATTTTATGTGCAAAAATCATGGTCAATTATGACCTAGAATAAAAGGGAGACTAGTTAATGTGGGGTCGCTTTCTTAATTGAAGGGTAAATTGATTTTGATTTTGATCTAGTCACAGCGCGCCGGCCCTCTCCTCCAATCCTAAATCGCTGCCGCATGCTCCTCTCCCTCTTCTCCATTGCAAAACCACCTCCTCTCCTCTCCATCATCTCCATTCCAAAACCACCGTCTCGCCTCTCCCTCTTCTGATCTTCTCCATTGCAAAACCACCTCCTCTCCTCTCCATCATCTCCATTCCAAAACCACTGTCTCGCCTCTCCCTCTTCTCTATTGCAAGACCACCGTCTCTCCTCCCATCTTCCAAAGCTAGCACCGGACCACTCAGAAGGACATCTATGGGGAGGATGCAGCAGCAAATCAGGCAGATCGCCAGCGGCGACCAGGCAAAGTTAGCCAGGTTGAAGGAGATCCTTACTTGGTTTGACAATGAGTGGGAGATTTCGAGGACGGTGCGGGCCATGTTGCAATGTATGCGAAAGAGTGAGACAGTGGCGATGAGGGCGGCGATGTACATGTACTCCTCAGCGACAGTCACGCCACAGTCCCCCGAGTTCATCGAGTATCTCCTCTGGGCGATGGAGCAGACAGATTTTCGCCCGAGGCGATAGTCAGGCGGAGGTGGTGGGCGTACAAGTCGAAGGTCGAGCAGCCAGAGGATAACGAATCGATCGAGTATGGTGTGCTGTCCGTGAGGGTGCAGAGCCAGCCGGAGCCACAGGAGTATTCGTTCTCCCACTGCAAGAGGAGGCCGGATGGCGCGATGTCGCTTCCCCGCCGTTCTCCACGGTTCCCTCGACGCTCGCCTCGTTTCAACGGCGGTGGTAGGGTTTAAGGTAAGCTTCGCACTAACCAAATCTTCCACCTGCTCATGCTTACAATCAGTGTGACAGCTAATGAAAATCATGCTTACAATCAGTCTCCGAGTAGTACGCCAATCACCCTAAAATAGCTCTGGACCTTTGGGTCAAAGTTGTGACACAGTGTACAAATAAATAAAAATAGATTGGTGCTTCTTTCAGAAAAGAGTACTCCCTAGAAAACTGCCAATATAAGCTACTAGTATTTGGTTAGAGGATTTGCTGCCGAGAAAGATCCGTCCACAAAGAGCGCCACACATCCCACTGGTGGTGGTGGATGCCAATGCGTGCATGCAGCATGGTTGGTGTTGGTAATTTTTACTTGGCACACCTCGCACTCTGCATATATGCCGGTTCCATACATACATTTGTGCAGTTCCACCAAAATGCAGCTGAATAACCCTGTTTGCATAGATAATGAAAAGGCGTGACTACATTATAGTGGCACTAGTTTATGAAACAAACAAAATAAATAGAAGAAAATATTCCAATAGTATCATAGTATGCCATGCTGCGAGGGCGAGATGGGCCATGCGACGCGTCATAGGTACGCCTCATACTGGAAATCGTCCCAAGTATCCCAGATACACCTTCTTCCAGTGATGAACATCAGTGTACGGCGGTAGTACAAGGAGGCGCCTTGAGACATTGAAATCTCTATTTTTGTACAGATCAACTAAAATTAAGCACCCCAGTTTGCAGAAACGCTTAAACATTAACAATGGGACTAGTTGATGAAACATACATTAACAAAGAGAAGCACTTTCTTTATCTACATTGGAAATGAAATGATAGAGAGTACACTCGCTCTATTTTAACTATATTATTACTTCATTTTATCAGTGACACTAGGGTCGAGCAGGTGGCAAACGAGTTGTACCGTGCGTCGCAAGGATGGAGGCCAGGGGTGCTTAGACTGGGATGCTGAAGCTGGCTCTTTCAGTCACCAACATGGATGATTCAATTCATGGGACCTTTTGGTGCAGTTCACCTAAAATGAAGCAATGTCCCGTGAGCTAGCAACTTCTTCTTCAAATTTTTTTAAGAAAAGGGCTCCAGCCCCGGTTCCATTTCCATCAGAAAACGAAACCCACAGAGCTTCTTCTTCATTAGTTGCAATAAAATTGAGCAACATCAAGGTTGATTGTGAAGCTCCTGGAATGCTCAACTATAATTTGGATAACATTTGTGCAGTTCAACTAAGATCGAGCATGAAATGTATATCTCTGTTTGCACAAAAAAGGTCGAAAGGAGGGTGACTAACAAGTGATGAAACATGCATCAAATGAAAAGAAGCATGTTCCTTATCTGAATGGCAATCCTACAAGGACAGTAGCAATTTCTAAAGCAGTGGCATTGCTAGATATTAGTGTGGGCATTAGGATTAACTATGACAACCGTTAAATATGACATTACTTTGGGCACGGGAGAGTAGGCGGACCAGGACAGTTGCATTTCTAACGAAAAGAACCAACTTATGTTAATGGGAAATTTAGTAGGACATGTAAAAAAGTGCCATTGATTCATATTACTGGAGGCATTACATTGAAAACAACATTGGTTTAATGTGTCCTTACTTTTAACAGTGCAACTGCTACATTTTACCAGTGGCATTACATAAGAGTGGCTCGGGGCAAGAAACATCAGAACAGGATATCTTGGTTGGTCCCATTTTTCTTTGGTATAGCCACCCTTTTTGGTGGCAACACTTGACAACCACGACAAGGAGATCATGGGGCAAGGTGAAACATCTGCAAGTGCGTCGGCGTATTTGCAGGCACGACGGCGGTGGTCTATAGCAATTTATTACCAAACAGTGGTCTTCTCTGGTCGGAAGCATTGTTTCGGCTGACAGCTTAGATCGAGTAGAGGAAGGGTTGAACATCGTGTGAATCTCGGACCAGAGCCTGTGACCATCATCTTTGGCGCCTAGAAGAGGTGCCAAGACTGAACATTGAGAAGTTGTGATCTAGTTGTTGAGTTCTGATTGTAATTTCACAATATAAAAAATCTAGAAACATTTTAACGCGTGAAATACAAAGGAAAATTTATCAATTAATGAACTGATTGCTCTTGGACGCCATTCGCTAGATCAATATCGCATACGTAGCTTCCCTCGGTTAATTCAAGCATACATATTGATCTAGCGAATGACGTCCAAGAGCAATCAGTTCATTAATTGATAAATTTTCCTTTGTAAGAGCAATCAGTTCATTAATTGATAAATTTTCCTTTGTATTTCACGCGTTAAAATATTTCTAGATTTTTTATATTGTGAAATTACAATCAGAACTCAACAACTAGATCACAACTTCTCAATATTCAGTCTTGGCACCTCTTCTAGGCGCCAAAGATGATGGTCACAGGCTCTGGTCCGGGATTCACACGATGTTCAACCCTTCCTCTACTCGATCTAAGCTGTCAGCCAAAACAATGCTTCCGACCAGAGAAGACCACTGTTTGGTAATAAATTGCTATAGACCACCGCCGTCGTGCCTGCAAATACGCCGACGCGCTTGTAGATGTTTCACCTTGCCCCATGATCTCCTTGTCGTGGTTGTCAAGGGTGGCCTCGACTATGTAGGCAAAAGCCGATGCCAAATTCACTTTTTGAACATTTGGCACCGGTGGCCTACATAGCCCAGCCGATGCCAAATAAAATTTTTAGGGCATCGATTCCTCTACTTGCTCCGACGCCACATTTCTTGAGGCAATAAACTAAGCAGCCACTGTGCTTTTGCATGCGAGGCACCACCGGCGACACACTGCTTTGAGCTGATATATTACTAGTTTATACATGGGTGGGCCAGAGGTGGATGGATACCAAATCCTTCACGTTGTGGTGCTAGTGCTAAACTTTTTCCATTTGGCATCGCAGTGTACGAGGCAAACTTTTTAAATTTCTGGCACCGAACACATAGTGGAGGGCCTTATACTGTGTGAGGCTAGCAAATCTAGTGTTGAACTTACTCTGTTGACTTGTCCCCCAGTCCCCACTTTCTTTCCCTTTTCAATCAATAGATCGGGTTTATATTGAGTTTGTACTACGTTTCCCTTTATTTCCCTATTAGACCTAGAGACCAGTTGGATAGCCAGTCTCTGCTACTTTTCGCCCCCATTATTTCCTCTTTCGACCAAGTCCTAGATTCAGGTAACAAATCCTACCCCACCCCCACCCCCTTTCTTCCTTGTTTGAACCAAGTAGGACTAGAGTCGAGTGCATGAACTAGTTCTACCTCTTAAACGTAAAAACTTAGGTGGTTTTCGAATAGCCGATCGATCCTATCTACGAGGGGGCCTGAGAAATAGTAAAAGATACAAATGCAGCGACACCAGGAGCTCGGGAAGTAGAGCAAGGCCGGTTTCAAAGGAAGTTATACTTGATGGTCGCCGGGATGTCGCTAGGTGGGCGGCGGGAGGCCGGATCTGCCCACACTACGGCAGCGATGAAGAAGGGGTTGGAGGCCCTCCCTCGCCAGCGGTGCTTGGGAGAGAACGGCAAGGCAGGCTGATTGGGACGCGCCAGCAGTGGGTAAGAGCTGTCGCCGAGGACGACCACGTGAATGTCGCACCTTCTCACCTTCCCCGACGGGGAGGATCCGGTTGGATCTGTGACTTGCGATGAGCAAAGAGAGAGAGTGTGTGGCCACCGCTGTCGTGTTTAGATCTGGAGAGGACGAGACAGCGTGAAGAGAGCAACACTAGCAATCAAGAGCGGAGGCTCATGCCTATATAGTGGAGTACAAGTTTTCTTTTGTCTACCGGAGCCGGCTTGACCTCGTCAATGACTTTCGAGAAGTCTTCATGCACGTGGCCTGGAGGCGCAGTTGTCATCATTTTGATCTGAAGCGCCGGATTATAACATATAACATGAAAAAATGCCACATGACAAGAAATCATAACCTCACTGCCCAAAGGAGACAACATGAATCCCGACGGACAAACTAGACGAGGAACAAAGCTCAAATTAAAGATAAACTCGTAGAAAAGGGGTCCGTCGATAGATGTCCTAATTGACATAGCCGTCTTGACCTAGATGGCAGCCGAGTAGTCTTCATGCATGTGCCCCCAATTACTAGCCCAACTCAGTTGTCGCTGTTTAACCCTCGCAGTGATCCGAAGCACATGACACCTAATTTTGCGAGATGACAAGAAACCTTTTTTTAGATTTATCACCACAACTACAGCCATGTACAACACAACCTGCACGATATGTAGAAGAGAGCCAATCCAGCGTGTCTGCTGGAGTCTGGTCACATGCATGGACGAACTGATCTTCCGTATCTTGCAGGGATCGTCCAGGCACCAATGTAGTACAACACTTCTCTAGTACTATCGCTCGTCTCCCTCTTCTATTAAGTCACCCGACTTGCGGGGCCGGGGAGTGTGCCTATGGTTGGTTCTCAGTTGCGGTCCCACATGTGTGTGCAAACGCAATATGACGCGCGTTCCATTCGGAGAGCAGCTTGCCAGACCGACAGATCGTCTGGGGTGCGATGCGAACGCGACAGGCATGCTGTATACTCCGTACATGTGTACTGCCGTTTTCTAGAGGCTTTGCTCCATGGCGCAATCCATGGATACAAAATTACTGGTATACTGTACTACTATTTAAAATTCGAGGGCGGGGCTTTTCATGTGCGGTAGGCGGGGCAGTTTCGCCTAGTCGGTTCGACAGAGACGCGAGAAGATGAGGGAGTAGGCTGCTGCAAACGTAGGGCTGTGTGATTTGGTAGTGAGTTACTGCTGGACAGGTGGGACCCCGTGATTTGACTTGCAATTATCATTTTAACTGCGGCGCTACGACCGACGTGAGTCTCCTGATTCCTGACTACCTCCATACAAGTGCCTCTCCCAATGTTGCACCATGTAGTTGAGGCTGGCTCTTGCATGAGAGCCCACTTCTCCACTTTTTTCTTGCCTCTCTTTCCTCCACATATGCAAAAATGCCATGTAAAATGCACTATTATACTTACTTGCTCCTACAGGTGCTAAGCTTGCCACATAGGCATAAAGTCTGATGTGGCAAGTTAATCAAGAAGAGAGATACTAGTTTGGTGACCCAAGGAAGAAATGGTGCTAAGCGCATGTACCTAGGTGAAAAGACAATTTTGAGTCTATAGCTAATTAAATGAAGCAAACTTAGCAACAAAAAACTAATAAGCACACCATTTCATTGGAAGAAGTCACTCCTTGTCAAATGCAATAAATACTACTCCCTCTGTCCCATAATATAAGAACGTTTTTGGCACTACACTAGTGTCAAAAACGTTCTTATATTATGGGACAGAGGGAGTACGAAGAAAGAGATAGAGAGAAGTAAAAAACACTTATAGCCAACCTTATAGTTAACCTTGTTGTAGTATGAGTGACTAAGTGATGACTATGTATGACATGCCAACATCAGATAGCCTAACGTACCGTGTTAGATCTCCAAGGGCGCGACCGCGTGAGCGACGCGACGGTCATGGTAGGCGCTGAAGGAAATATGCCCTAGAGGCAATAATAAAGTTATTATTTATTTCCTCATATCATGATAAATGTTTATTATTCATGCTAAAATTGTATTAACCGGAAACATGATACATGTGTGAATACATAGACAAACATATAGTCACTAGTATGCCTCTACTTGACTAGCTCATTAATCAAAGATGGTTATGTTTCCTAACCATAGACATGTGTTGTCATTTGATTAATGAGATCACATCATTAGGAGAATGATGTGATTGACATGACCCATTCCGTTAGCCTAGCACTTGATCGTTTAGTATACTACTATTGCTTTCTTCATGACTTATACAAAGTTCCTGCAACTATGAGATTATGCAACTCCCGTTTACCGGAGGAACACTTTGTGTGCTACAAAATGTCACAACGTAACTGGGTGATTATAAAGGTGCTCTACAGGTGTCTCCGAAGGTACATGTTGAGTTGGCATAATTCGAGATTAGGTTTTGTCACTCTGATTGTCGGAGAGGTATCTCTGGGCCCTCTCGGTAATACTTATCACCTAAGCCTTGCAAGCATTGTAACTAATGAGTTGGTTATAAGATGATGTATTACAGAACGAGTAAAGAGACTTGCCGGTAACGAGATTGAACTAGGTATTGGATACCGACGATCAAATCTCGGGCAAGTAACATACCGATGACAAAGGGAACAACGTATCTTGTTATGCGGTTTGACCGATAAAGATCTTCGTAGAATATGTAGGAACCAATATGGGCATCCAGGTCCCGCTATTGGTTATTGACCGAGAATGGTTCTAGGTCATGTCTACATAGTTCTCGAACCCGTAGGGTCCGCACGCTTAACGTTACGATGACAGTTTTATTATGAGTTTACAAGTTTTGATGTACCGAAGTTTGTTCGGAGTCCCGGATGTGACCACGGACATGACGAGGAGTCTTGAAATGGTCGAGACATAAAGATTGATATATTGGACGACTATATTCGGACACCGGAAGTGTTCCGAGTGATTTCGGAGAAAACCGGAGTGCCGGAGGGGTTACCGGAACCCCCCGGGGAAGTATTGAGCCTTAGTGGGCCTGAGGGGAGAGAGAGGGCAGCAGCCCAGGAGGTGGCGTGCCCCCTCCCAAGGGGAGTCCAAATTGGACTAGGGGAGGGGGGCGCAGCCCCTCTTTCCCTCTCCCTCTCCCCCTCTTTCCTTCCCCCTTCCTCCTTCCTAGTTGGACTAGGAAAGGGGAGTCCTACTCCAACTAGGAGGAGGACTCCCCCCCTCCTTGGCGCGCCCCAAGGGTTGGCCGGCCTCCCCCTTGCTCCTTTATATACGGGGGCGGGGGGGCACCCCATAGACACACAAGTTGATCTACGGATCGTTCCTTAGCCGTGTGTGGTGCCCCCCTCCACCATATTCCACCTCAGTCATATCGTCGCGGAGTTTAGGCGAAGCCCTGCACCGGTAGAACATCATCATCGTCACCACGCCGTTGTGCTGACGGAACTCATCTCCGGAGCTTCGCTGGATCGGAGGCCGGAGATCGTCATCGAGCTGAACGTGTGCTGAACTCGGAGGCCCCGTACATTCGGTGCTTGGATCGGTCGGATCGTGAAGACGTACGACTACATCAACCGCGTTGTGCTAATGCTTCCGCTTACAGTCTACGAGGGTACGTGGACGAACACTCTCCCCTCTCGTTGCTATACCATCACCATGATCTTGTTTGTGCGTAGGAATTTTTTTTGAAATTACTACGTTCCCCAACAGTGGCATCCGAGCCTAGGTTTTATGCGTTGATGTTATATGCACGAGTAGAACACAAGTGAGTTGTGGGCGATACAAGTCATACTGCTTACCAGCATGTCATACTTAGGTTCGGCGGTATTGTGAGATGAAGCGGCCCGGACCGACATTACGCGTACGCTTACGCGAGACTGGTTTCACCGTTACGAGCACTCGTGCTTAAAGGTGGCTGGCGGGTGTCTGTCTCTCTCACTTTAGCTGAATCGAGTGTGGCTACGCCCGGTCCTTGCGAAGGTTAAAACAGCACCAACTTGACGAACTATCGTTGTGGTTTTGATGCGTAGGTAAGAACGGTTCTTGCTAAGCCCGTAGCAGCCACGTAAAATTTGCAACAACAAAGTAGAGGACGTCTAACTTGTTTTTGCAGGGCATGTTGTGATGTGATATGGCCAAGACGTGATGCTATATTTTATTGTATGAGATGATCATGTTTTGTAACCGAAGTTATTGGCAACTGGCAGGAGCCATATGGTTGTCGCTTTATTGTATGAAATGCAAACGCCCTGTTATTGCTTTACTTTATCACTAAGCGGTAGCGATAGTCGTAGAAGCAATAGATGGCGTAAACAACAACGATGCTACGATGGAGATCAAGTTGTCGCGCCGGTGACGATGGTGATCACGACGGTGCTTCGGAGATGGAGATCACAAGCACAAGATGATGATGGCCATATCATATCACTTATATTGATTGCATGTGATGTTTATCCTTTATGCATCTTATCTTGCTTTGATTGACGGTAGCATTTTAAGATGATCTCTCACTAAAATTATCAAGAAGTGTTCTCCCTGAGTATGCACCATTGCCAAAGTTCGTCGTGCCCAGACACCACGTGATGATCGGGTGTGATAAGCTCTACGTCCATCTACAACGGGTGCAAGCCAGTTTTGCACACGCGGAATACTCAGGTTAAACTTGACGAGCCTAGCATATGCAGATATGGCCTCAGAACACGGAGACCGAAAGGTCGAGCATGAATCATATAGTAGGTATGATCAACATAGTGATGTTCACCATTGAAAACTACTCCATCTCACGTGATGATCGGTTATGGTTTAGTTGATTTGGATCACGTGATCACTTAGATGACTAGAGAGATGTCTGTCTAAGTGGGAGTTCTTAAGTAATATGATTAATTGAACTTAAATTTATCATGAACTTAGTACCTGATAGTATTTTGCTTGTCTATGTTTGTTTGTAGATAGATGGCTCGTGCTGTTGTTCTGTTGAATTTTAATGCGTTCCTTGAGAAAGCAAAGTTGAAAGATGATGGTAGCAATTACACGGACTGGGTCCGTAACCTGAGGATTATCCTCATTGCTGCACAGAAAAGTTATGTCCTGGAAGCACCGCTGGGTGCCAGGCCTGCTGCTGATGCAACTAACGACGTTAAGAACGTCTGGATGAGCAAAGCTGATGACTACTCTATAGTTCAGTGTGCCATGCTTTACGGCTTAGAACCGGGCCTTCAACGACGTTTTGAACGTCATGGAGCATATGAGATGTTCCAGGAGTTGAAGTTAATATTTCAAGCAAATGCCCGGATTGAGAGATATGAAGTCTCCAATAAGTTCTACAACTGCAAGATGGAGGAGAATAGTTCTGTCAGTGAGCATATACTCAAAATGTCTGGGTATAATAATCACTTGATTCAACTGGGAGTTAATCTTCCGGATGATAGCGTCATTGACAGAATTCTCCAATCACTGCCACCAAGCTACAAGAGCTTTGTGATGAACTATAATATGCAAGGGATGAACAAGACTATTCCCGAGCTCTTCGCAATGCTAAAAGCTGCGGAGGTAGAAATCAAGAAGGAGCATCAAGTGTTGATGGTCAACAAGACCACTAGTTTCAAGAAAAAGGGCAAGGGGAAGAAGAAGGGGAACTTCAAAAAGAACAGCAAGCAAGTTGCTGCTCAAGAGAAGAAACCCAAGTATGGACCTAAGCCTGAAACTGAGTGCTTCTACTGCAAGCAGACTGGTCACTGGAAGCGGAACTGCCCCAAGTATTTGGCAGATAAGAAGGATGGCAAAGTAAACAAAGGTATATGTGATATAAAAGTTATTGATGTGTACCTAACTAGAGCTCGTAGTAGCACCTGGGTATTTGATATTGGTTCTGTTGCTAATATTTGCAACTCGAAACAGGGACTACGGAATAAGCAAGCACTGGCCAAGGACGAGGTGACGATGCGCGTGGGAAACGGTTCCAAAGTCGATGTGATCGCGGTCGGCACGCTACCTCTACATCTACCTTCGGGATTAGTATTAGACCTAAATAATTGTTATTTGGTGCCAGCGTTGAGCATGAACATTATATCTGGATCTTGTTTGATGCGAGACGGTTATTCATTTAAATCAGAGAATAATGGTTGTTCTATTTATATGAGTAATATCTTTTATGGTCATGCACCCTTGAAGAGTGGTCTATTTTTATTAAATATCGATAGTAGTGATACACATATTCATAGTGTTGAAACCAAAAGATGTAGAGTTGATAACGATAGTGCAACTTACTTGTGGCACTACCATTTGGGTCATATCGATGTAAAGCACATGAAGAAACTCCATACTGATGGAATTTTGGAATCACTTGATTATGAATCACTTGGTACTTGCTAACCGTGCCTTATGGGCAAGATGACTAAAACGCCGTTCTCCGGAACTATGGAGCGAGCAACTGATTTATTGGAAATCATACATACTGATGTTTGTGGCCCAATGAATGTTGAGGCTCGCGGCGGGTATCGTTATTTTCTCACCTTCACAGATGATTTGAGCAGATATGGGTATATCCACTTGATGAAACACAAGTCTGAAACATTTGAAAAGTTCAAAGAATTTCAGAGCGGAGTAGAAAATCATCGTAACAAGAAAATAAAGTTTCTACGATCTGATCGTGGAGGAGAATATTTGAGTTACGAGTTTGGCCTACACTTGAAACAATGTGGAATAGTTTCGCAACTCACGCCACCTGGAACACCACAACAAAATGGTGTGTCCGAACGTCGTAATCGTACTTTACTTGATATGGTGCGATCTATGATGTCTCTTACTGATTTACCGCTATTGTTTTGGGGTTATGCTTTAGAGACGGCTGCATTCACATTAAATAGGGCACCATCAAAATCCGTTGAGATGACGACTTATGAACTGTGGTTTGGCAAGAAACCAAAGTTGTCGTTTCTTAAAGTTTGGGGCTGCGATGCTTATGTGAAGAAACTTCAACCAGATAAGCTCGAACCCAAATCGGAGAAATGTGTCTTCATAGGATACCCAAAAGAGACTGTTGGGTACACCTTCTATCACAGATCCGAAGGCAAGACATTCGTTGCTAATAATGGATCCTTTCTAGAGAAGGAGTTTCTCTCGAAAGAAGTGAGTGGGAGGAAAGTAGAACTTGATGAGATAATTGTATCTACTCCCTTATTGGAAAGTAGTTCATCATGAGAACCGGTTCCTGTGACAATTACACCAATTAGTGAGGAAGCTAATGATAATGATCATGAAACTTCGGATCAAGTTTCTACTGAACCTCGTAGGTCTACCAGAGTAAGATCCGCACCAGAGTGGTACGGTAATCCTATTCTGGAAGTCATGTTACTTGACCTTGATGAACCTACGAACTATGAGGAAGCGATGATGAGCCCAGATTCCGCAAAATGGCTAGAGGACATGAAATTTGAGATGGGATCCATGTATGAAAACAAAGTGTGGACTTTGGTTGACTTGCCCGATGATCGGCAAGCCATTGAGAATAAATGGATCTTTAAGAAGAAGACTGACGCTGATGGTAATGTAACTGTCTATAAAGCTCGACTTGTTACAAAAGGTTTTCGACAAGTTCAAGGGGTTGACTACGATGAGACTTTCTCACCCGTAGCGATGCTTAAGTCTGTCCGAATCATGTTAGCTATTGCTGCATTTCATGATTATGAAATTTGGCAAATGGATGTCAAGACTGCATTCTTGAATGGATTTCTAGAAGAAGAGTTGTGTATGATGCAGTCGGAAGGTTTTGTTGATCCAAAAGGTGCTGACAAAGTGTGCAAGCTCCAGCGTTCCATTTATGGACTGGTGCAAGCATCTCGGAGTTGGAATAAATGCTTTGATAGTGTGATCAAAGCATATGGTTTTATACAGACTTTTGGAGAAGCTTGTATTTACAAGAAAGTGAGTGGGAGCTCTGTAGCATTTCTAATTTTATATGTAGATGACATATTATTAATTGGAAATGATATAGAATTTCTGGATAGCGTAAAGGGATACTTGAATAAAAGTTTTTCAATGAAAGACCTTGGTGAAGCTGCTTACATATTGGGCATCAAGATCTATAGAGATAGATCAAGACGCTTAATAGGACTTTCACAAAGCACATACCTTGACAAAATTTTGAAAAAGTTCAAAATGGATCAGGCAAAGAAAGGTTTCTTGCCTGTGCTACAAGGTGTGAAGTTGAGTCAAACTCAATGCCCGACCACAGCAGAAGATAGAGAGAAAATGAAAAATGTTCCCTATGCTTCAGCCATAGGCTCTAGCATGTATGCAATGCTGTGTACCAGACCTGACGTATGCTTAGCAATAAGCTTGGCTGGAAGGTACCAAAGTAATCCAGGAGTGGATCACTGGACAGCGGTCAAGAACATCCTGAAATACCTGAAAAGGACTAAGGATATGTTTCTCATATATGGAGGTGACAAAGAGCTAGTCGTAAATGGTTACGTCGATGCAAGCTTTGACACTGATCCAGACGATTCTAAATCGCAAACCGGATACGTGTTTTTATTAAACGGTGGAGCTGTAAGTTGGTGCAGTTCTAAACAAAGTGTCATGGCGGGATCTACATGTGAAGCGGAGTACATAGCTGCTTCGGAAGCAGCAAATGAAGGAGTCTGGATGAAGGAGTTCATTTCCGATCTAGGTGTCATACCTAGTGCATCGGGACCAATGAAGATCTTCTGTGACAATACTGGTGCAATTGCCTTGGCAAAGGAATCCAGATTTCACAAGAGTACCAAGCACATCAAGAGACGCTTCAATTCCATTCGGGACCAAGGCCAAGTGGGAGACATAGAGATTTGTAGGATACATACGGATCTGAATGTTGCAGACCCGTTGACTAAGCCTCTCTCACGAGCAAAACATGATCAGCACCAAGACTCCATGGGTGTTAGAATCATTACTATGTAATCTAGATTATTGACTCTAGTGCAAGTGGGAGACTGAAGGAAATATGCCCTAGAGGTAATAATAAAGTTATTATTTATTTCCTCATATCATGATAAATGTTTATTATTCATGCTAGAATTGTATTAACCGGAAACATGATACATGTGTGAATACATAGACAAACATATAGTCACTAGTATGCCTCTACTTGACTAGCTCATTAATCAAAGATGGTTATGTTTCCTAACCATAGACATGTGTTGTCATTTGATTAATGAGATCACATCATTAGGAGAATGATGTGATTGACATGACCCATTCCGTTAGCCTAGCACTTGATCGTTTAGTATACTACTATTGCTTTCTTCATGACTTATACAAAGTTCCTGCAACTATGAGATTATGCAACTCCCATTTACCGGAGGAACACTTTGTGTGCTACCAAACGTCACAACGTAATTAGGTGATTATAAAGGTGCTCTACAGGTGTCTCCGAAGGTACATGTTGAGTTGGCATAATTCGAGATTATGTTTTGTCACTCCGATTGTCGGAGAGGTATCTCTGGGCCCTCTCGGTAATACTCATCACCTAAGCCTTGCAAGCATTGTAACTAATGAGTTGGTTATAAGATGATGTATTACAGAACGGGTAAACAGACTTGCCAGTAACGAGATTGAACGAGGTATTGGATACCGGCGATCAAATCTCGGGCAAGTAACATACCAATGACAAAGGGAACAATGTATCTTGTTATGCGGTTTGACCGATAAAGATCTTCGTAGAATATGTAGGAACCAATATGGGCATCCAGGTCCCGCTATTGGTTATTGACCGAGAATGGTTCTAGGTCATGTCTACATAGTTCTCGAACCCGTAGGGTCCGCACGCTTAACGTTACGATGACAGTTTTATTATGAGTTTACAAGTTTTGATGTATCGAAGTTTGTTCGGAGTCCCGGATGTGATCACGGACATGACGAGGAGTCTCGAAATGGTCGAGACATAAAGATTGATATATTGGACGACTATATTCGGACACCGGAAGTGTTCCGGGTGATTTCGGAGAAAACCGGAGTGCCGGAGGGGTTACCGGAACCCCCCGGGGAAGTATTGGGCCTTAGTGGGCCTGAGGGGAGAGAGAGGGCAGCAGCCCAGGAGGTGGCGTGCCCCCTCCCAAGGGGAGTCCGAATTGGACTAGGGGAGGGGGGCGCGGCCCCTCTTTCCCTCTCCCTCTCCCCCTCTTTCCTTCCCCCTTCCTCCTTCCTAGTTGAACTAGGAAAGGGGAGTCCTACTCCAACTTGGAGGAGGACTCCCCCCCCCCTCCTTGGCGCGCCCCAAGGGCTAGCCGGCCTCCCCCCTTGCTCCTTTATATACGGGGGCGGGGGGGGCACCCCATAGACACATAAGTTGATCTACGGATCGTTCCTTAGCCGTGTGCGGTGCCCCCCTCCACCATATTCCACCTCGGTCATATCGTCGCGGAGTTTAGGCGAAGCCCTGTGCCGGTAGAACATCATCATCGTCACCACGCCGTCGTGCTGACGGAACTCATCTCCGGAGCTTCGCTGGATCGGAGGCCGGAGATCGTCATCGAGCTGAACATGTGCTGAACTCGGAGGCCCCGTACGTTCGGTGCTTGGATTGGTCGGATCGTGAAGACGTACGACTACATCAACCGCGTTGTGCTAACGCTTCCGCTTACGGTCTACGAGGGTACGTGGACGAACACTCTCCCCTCTCGTTGCTATACCATCACCATGATCTTGCGTGTTCGTAGGAATTTTTTTTGAAATTACTACGTTCCCCAACAGGCGCGACCATGATACGGGCTGCTGGCAGCCCTTGGATCTAAGATCAAACGGTCGCATGCTAAGTTGCCAAAAATTTGCAGAATAACCCTCTAGGATAGGATATTCACCCATAGGTATAGAATCACGTCATGCAACCGTTCGATCTCAGATCCAAGGGCTCTCGGAAGCCCGTACCATGGGAGAATGGAAAGCCACTACCCTGCCGTTTGCACGCTGGCAGTTCGCTCCTACTCGTCCCCGCACGTCCTTTAATATTACGGCGGTTTGCTCCTAGTTATCCTGTCCTTTCACATTACGGCAGTTCCACTAATCCCAACCCTCCTCCCAAATCCATGGCGTCCCAAATCTCCATGATCGGCGGTGAGTACAAGGTTAGAACCATCACCGGCGATGAGTTCGACATCATCTACACCCGTTCTTCCGCGACAGTGAAAGGATGCCTTTCTCGTTTTAGTCACATGTTTGAAAACTCAGATGATGAGTGGGTCGCTGGGCTAGATATTGAGTACACCATAGTCCTGGGACGAGAGAAGGATCTAAAGGACGAAGAGAGGAAGAAGCCCACCGTGATCTAGGTTTGCGTGCATGACTTATGCTTGGTCTACAACATATGCCATGCCGACGTTGAATGCCTGGATTTTAAGAACTTCCTCGAGAGCAACCTAGTCAAATTCGTTACTATAGACTTTATGAACGACAAAGAAGTCCTGGGTTGGATAGGCCTTGTTGTAGGCAACCCCTTCAACCTCCAGAAGAATCGGCCACTGCCCTCCAGTGGCCAGCCTTAAACCTCAATACACGTTCCATCGTTATGCATGGCAGTGGAATGTACTAGATATATACCACATCCACTACGCTGCAATGGATGGTTACCTTTGTTTCAATATCTATAACGGTTGGATGAAGAGCAAGAGCCAAGGTTCAAGCAAAGAAGTATCGGCCAAGAGGAAGAGGGACAAGGACGAAGTCGAGGACGTGGACGAGGACTCCGAGTAAGGTGGCAGTGTCTACCGGAATAGTTGCAAAGTTTAATTTCAGGTGTGCTTAGTTTAATTTGAGGGGTGTGTTGTGCTGAGCCCCCAGCAGAACTATGTTATGTTTCTTCTCATTACTTTAACTCTTCAGTATGTACATACTAGTATTTCTTACATTTCATCTTTTAGTTGGTATAGTACTACCACTCGTTTCTTCACATTATATACGAATATATATGGCCAACATCATATAGCCAGTAGTTTAGTTGTCAAAGAATTTCAGGGTGCTTAGTTTTGTCAAAGAATTCCAGGATGCTTAGTTTTATTTGAGGGCTGGGTTGTGTTGGACACCATTATTGTGACTAGCCTATTTAATAGTACTATATGCATAATTTGGCGACGAGCGCTCTCTATATGTACCACCTTTTTTTTAATTTCAAGTTTTGCTCCATGGCGCAATCCATCGATACTACTATTGTACAAAAGTATACATTTTTTAAAAGGCTAGAGGACGGGGCAGTCTAGCTTGGTCGGTTTCACGAGAGGCGAGGGCCTTTGTGATTTGATGGCTCATTACTACTGGAAGGCGGGGCCTTGTGATTTGACTGCTCATATAAATGCACCGACGACCTGAGGAGGAGCAAAGAACCATGCGGTATACTCAAGTTTTCCACTGGAGTAGTACTACGACGGAGGAGCACGAAACACGGCAGCCCAGTGCCATATGGCGATAAAAAATGATCTAATTTGCTAGTCATCTCATTGTTAGCATTGGTCTATTCATTCCCTAAAAAAGCATTGTTCTATTCATGCCTCATAGAGAACGTGACACGTGCGGCAAAACACCCGAGGCAAAAGATGAAACACAGGAGCAAAAGAAGATGGAAGATTATCACCCCAAATGATCTAATTCGCCGCGGAGTCGTAACTGCTTCTTCATCACCTCCACGACCTCCATCGCCTTGTGCGTCTCCTACGCCATCTTCATTCTGTCCATGATGTGGGATTTCTCGATGTGAGCCTTCATCATCTGTTCCATGGCCGCATTACGTACCTTGATAGCATCCGGGTTCTCAATGCGTAGCTTCGCCAACTCCTCCTTCTGTTCCATGACGAGGGCCTGCAGCATCTTCATCGAGGAACTACTATTCTCATGCAGCTTCTTCCAGCCGGCGTTCTTCTCCTTCAACAGGTCGAGCTCGTGGTAGAGCTTCGCCTTGTCCTCCAGAAGTTTTAAGATTTCGACGGTCGCCTTCTTCTCTGAGGCAATGCTCTTCTTCAGTAGCATCACCAAGCCGGTGGTCAACTCCCCCTGCTTATTGAGCTCAGCGGGCATGTCATTGAGGCTCTCCTTCAGCAGCTCCACCAAGCCTTGGATGAACTCCTTCTGCTTATTGAGGTGCCTATTGAGCTAATCGGGCATGCCGTCGAGGGATAACGACTCCAGCGCCACCGACTCAGCATGTTCGCCTCCACGGCTAGGGCGCTCCTGGGAGCCATCGTCTGCCCGTGAGAGATCTTTCGAGGTCTCTGCGTGGTGGCGAGCCCTCTCTCTTTTTTCCGCAGCCTTGGTTGCCGCTCCCTTGTTACGATTAGTTTCGACCTAGAGCTCTGCTCACCGGCCATGGCAAGCATGGACGAAGAAGAAGCACTTATGAGGAGGAAAGGTAGAGTAATTTTCGGTTAGGTAGTTCCCCTTTTTATAACCTAAGTACTAGCACTAGTACTAATACCTGCATAGTGGGAATACGTTCAGGTTTGGTACTTACTAGTAGGTGTGAGAAGGCTTTCAAATGGGATGGGAACAAGGTAAATATTAATTGATGGTTTTGGTTTCGAGGCCCGAAACGGCGCCGGATGAGTTTAGTGGAACATAAATTTCAAGTAGACTACACTGCTCAAATGCGTAAATATTATGTTACTGTCAAAAATTGGCACAAAATACGAAGGAGACCAATAGAAGTACTACTAGCAACCCATGATTTAACTACTCTCATGTGCGCAGTGGAGTAGTAATGTCTTTCTTCCGCCCTCACGTCCACTCAATTTGCATGCTGTATTAATTGACCATCAATAAAGTGAACGACTTTACACGCGTCAAATTATCACATGGGGTGGATCTTTGGTACAAAATTAAGTCCGCCCATGTACCCGCATGTGTGTGCGAGGGAATGAGTGCATGCGTGTGGTGCGTGCACATTTTTGCTTCGTGCATGTACCGACAGTATGGCTTAGGGTGGACGAGTACATTCTTCTGGAACCAGTAGCACGTCGCTGTGATCAATCCACACAAGGAGGTCGCGACAACGCCTCCACATGTGCCACGTGGCTTCATGAATGTAGCGTGCCATTGGAATTCTAATTTACGTGTTTTGCACATACTCGAAGTACTAGTAAGGTACACGTGCATTGCACGCATCAGATTTTGCAACCAAATTATGAATAAATACCACACAATAGCATGTAAGCTCTGAGTCATATATGCCTGATATAGACCTTCGTTTAATTCTTATAGTTCATCTCATTCAAAATCAATTAGTTTTTATAAAAAAGCTAGGGCCTCTTGGATTCGTAGGATTTCCAAAAGGCGGGAATAGGAAAAACATGGGATTATAGTGGAATGTCGTCTTAAATCCTACAGGATTGTACGAGTGTTTGATTGTGCATAGAAAAACGCAGAATTCTTTCAAAGAGGTTTGACTGGATGGGGTGTTTCCTATGAAATCTAGTGCAAATGAATCATATGGAAAAATTCCTATGGTTTACAATCCTATGAATCAAACAACCAAGATAGGAAAAATTCCTAAGGATTAGAATCCTCCAAAATTCCTTTGAGAATCCTTTGAATCAAAGAAGCCCTTAATCTATTTTATGATTCATGGAATTGTGCGTTGTAAAGCATGAAGTAAAAACAAATAATGGCAATTCAACTAGAAAAAAAGTTTGGGCAGTTATGATACGGAAGATTCTAGAACAAAAGAGAACCACTGTTGTTTTGAGGTTTGTGCATTATGCTTAAGTTCAACCATGGAGTCTGCTAGATTGTACATGTGGCAAAATCTGGTGGGGGGATAGAAGATGGTGCGAGGGGCCAAGTGGAGGGAGACTATGAAGGAGTGCACAAGTGTGAGATTGATATTTAGAGAGAGGAGGCGAGAACGTGCGCAGTTGCGCGCAGTGGCGGAGCCATGAAAAATAAATGAGCTAGGGCGCCAAGCATTGCTAATCCTTTACGAGAAGGGTCAATTCATGAACTTAAACCATTTTTAGCAGCAATTGTCTAATGATCACATTCATATTAGCCTCGATATATAGTGATGTTAGGGGGGGCAGGGCCCTTGCTGCCCCTGTCTTCGCCATTGTGCGCGCGTCTGAGAGATGAAGCGGAAGGCATGGATGATGAGAGGGGGACATTGGATATATAATTAATGTGGGTATATTAGCTATATATATATATATATATATGTTAATCCTATATAGAGACGTATAGATTGATCGATGTGGACGTGGGAAAGAGGGTGAGACCTCAGTAGATATATCGATTGATCGGTTTGTGTGGAAAACTATGAAAGACCTAGCTATATACACAAATACATAGAGGAACATTGATCGTTGCGCATGCACGCGTGAGAGATAAAGAATGCCCGATATGATGGAGAGGGGGGGTGTGGATGTGTGCCTTCATGGGAGACCGACCTGAAGAAAAAGATTGCATGTGTGCGATGGATAATGCCGACTGGTAGTGTATGTGCATGCATGCACGAGAGAAAGTTAGTGGTACAATTATAAAGAGAAGACGACTGTGTGGGTGTAAAAGACTAGGTGAGGTCATAATCAATGTGAAGTTGAATTCAAATATTTGAATAAGAGATCCTGATGTTTGAAACCCATGCATGCATGAATATAACGGAGATCTGCACGGTGTGGTTTGGAAACGAGCATGTTGTAATGTATACACATTGAACAAGGTCAGATTGATTTGAATTTGAGATATCGTTGGCAGACATCATTTGGCCACGTCGCATCCGTGCATGGACACACTATTCTAATTGGAGATGATGGGTGGCATTTGCATCACATATCTATATCTATACCCCTATATATATATATATATATATATATATATTATATTTTATATTTTTTATATTGTGTGCGGGCAATTTTAACTTTGAAAGATGGTCATTGGATGAGGCGAATCCGATGGTCCAAAGATGGCAAATTTGAGCACTACTAGCCGTTGGATATCATCTAGATTCCACCAGATTTCGCCACATGTATAATCTAGAAGACTCCATGATTGAACTTAAGCATAATGCACAAACATCAAAACACAAGCACTTCTTCTTTGTTCTAGAATCTTCTGTATCAGAATTGCTCAAATGTTTTTCTACATGATTTGCCATTATTTGTTTTTACTTTATGTCTTACAATGCACAATTCCATGAATCTTAAAATAGATTAGCTTTCTTATAAAAACTAGATGATTTTGAATGAAATGAACTATAAGAATTAAACCAACATCTACATCATGCATATATGACTCAAAGCTTACATGCTATAATGTGGTATTTATTCATAATTTGGTAGCCAAATCTCATGCGTGCAATGCACGTGTACCTTACTCTAGTCTAAATGGTGTTTGTGTGTGTGTGTTGTGCGTGTTGAGGTGCAAAATGTCTTTTTTTGGGAACATGTTAAGCTTGTTCTCCCGAAATTTCAAGCCACGCCTTGTTATGCCGAAAATTCAAGCTAGCGTCTCTGTCTATCGTGCTGTGAAACTCCCGCCTCTTCAACCTGCGCCTTGTTAGCCCGAAATATTTAAGATATATCTTTGTCTCTTTGTGCTCGACAACTCCCTCCATCTCAACCCACGCCTTGCTATTCCGAAATTACAACGCGCGCGAAAACTCCCACCTCCTATTAAATCCCAACACACGAAATGCCCGTGGTACCCCTGAACCGAAAGAACCGCCTCAAATCGGTGGGGGTACTTTTGTAACTTACCCGACATTTCGGACAAGCGCGTCCCTAAGCCATGGTTCCCCCCTGCCATCCCATCCGCCCACCCATTAGTACACCAAGGCCGCAAAAACCCACGACGAAGCCCCACACCCTGCTCCGTCCACCACCCAGCCGGAGCCTCTTCCCCAACGACGTTGTCCACAGCAACACCTCGACGTCCCTCATCCATCGTACCGGATGAGGATTCATCGTTGATCTCGTCGTCCCGCCGGTTCAGCCACCCCGCCCTCCACCTCCAAGGAGCTGCCCTGATGTTCCCCTCGTCTTTCGCGCCACCTCCATTCCCACACTGCCGTCTTCACCTGCACCACCAGAAGAGCATCATCATCACCGTTTCCTCGGATGAAGCTGCGGCCTAATCGGCGCCACCAAAGAGGTTGTACACTAATCGCCACATTTTCTTCTTGATTCGATATCACGTTGCTGCCGGCGCTCGGTCCCGAGCCGACACGGCGCGGCTCCATCCACGGCAGTGACGCCGGCCACTTCCTCCATGGAGTCGCTCCCTCGGCGGTGACGTCCACATCAGTAGGAGCTGCTGCTACTTTAGCTCTCGCTCGTGCTGCTGCTTTGCTCTTGCTCTTGGTCCCCTTCCTGGTCTGCTCTTGCTATTGCTCTTGCTCGTGCTGCTACTCTCGCTCTTGCTCTTGCTTGCGATGTGCTACGTCTTGAGCTTGCGTTGGTTTTCCTTGAAGAGGAAAGGGTGATGCAGCAATAGTAGCATAAGTATTTCCCTCAGTTTTTTGAGAACCAAGGTATCAATCTAGTAGGAGGCTCCTCAAAAGTCCCACGCACCTACACAAACAAACAAAGAACTCGCAACCAACGCAATAAAGGGGTTGTCAATCCCTTCACGGCCACTTGCGAAACTGAGATTTAATAGAGATAGTATGATAAGATAAATATATTTTTGGTATTTTATAAGATAGACGCAAAAGGTAAAGATGCAAATAATAGTAGATTGGCAGCAAATATGATAAGAGATAGACCCCGGGGCCATAGGTTTCACTAGAGGCTTCTCTCAAGATAGCATAAGTATTACAGTGGGTGCACAAATTACTGTCCAGCAATTGATGAAAAAGAGAATAATTATGGGATTATCTAGGCATGATCATGTACATTGGCATCATGTCTGCAACAATTAGACCGACTCCTGCCTGCATCTACTACTATTACTCCACACATCGACCGACTCCTGCCTGCATCTAGAGTATTAAGTTCATAAGAACAGAGTAACGCCTTAAGCAAGATGACATGATGTAGAGGGATAAACTCATGCAATATGATATAAACCCCATCTTTTTATCCTCGATGGCAACAATACAATATGTGCCTTGCAACCCTTTCTGTCACTGGGTAAGGACACCGCAAGATTGAACCCAAAGCTAAGCACTTCTCCCATGGTAAGAAAGATCAATCTAGTAGGCCAAACCAAACTGATAATTCGAAGAGACTTGCAAAGATAACTCAATCATACATAAAAGAATTCATAGGAGATTCAAATGTTTCTCATAGATAAACTTGATCATAAACCCACAATTCATCGGATCTCGACAAACACACCGCAAAAAGAGTTTACATCGAATAGATCTCCATGAGAGAGGGGGAGAACATTGTATTGACATCCAAAAAGAGAGAAGAAGCCATCTAGCTAATAACTATGGACCCGAAGGTCTGTGGTAAACTACTCACAACTCATCGGAGGGGCTATGGTGTTGATGTAGAAGCCCTCCGTGGTCAATTCCCCCTCCGGCGGAGCACCGGCGAAGGCTCCAAGATGGGATCTCGCAGATACAGAAGGTTACGGTGGTAGAAATTGTGTTTCGTTGGCTCCCTGGATGTTTTCGGGGTACGTAGGCTTATATAGGAGGAAGTAGTACGTTGGTGGCCGCCCGAGGGGCCCACAAGACAGGGGGTGCACCCTATAGGGGGGCGCCCTACTCTCTCGTGGCCGCCTCGGCTGCTTCTTGAATTGCACTCCAAGTCCTCTGGATCACGTTCGTTCCAAAAATCACGCTCCCGAAGGTTTCATTCCGTTTGGACTCTGTTTGATATTCCTTTTCTTCGAAATACTGAAATAGGCAAAAAAACAGCAATACGGGATGGGCCTCCAGTTAGTAGGTTAGTCCCAAAAATGATATAAATGTGTAAAATAAAGCCCATAAACATCCAAAAGGGGTAATATAATAGCATGAAACAATCAAAAATTATAGATACGTTGGATACGTATCACGATGCTGCTCCGATTTAGCTACACTTCAGTCGACTGCATCGACTTTTGGGTCAGTCGATTTTCAGGGGGTTGGGGGCTCGCCGGGGTGAAGGAAGAACCAACCACAGCGGGGAGGGGGGCTCGCTGGAGAGGTACCCCACTATCTATCTTAGGGTTCAGGGTGGGGGCGGTGGTCGCCGGCGGTGGCGGGGCGGTGGTGTGGGGATCACCGGAGAAAAAGCTCGGCACGGGGGGGCCTAGAGGGATGGCCGGGGCCGCGGCGGACCGGTGGTGGGGAGTGTTTTCGGGGCGAGCGGGGCGGCACACCGCCGGCCGCGGGCCGCGAGGGGCTGCTGTTTGGCCGGTGGTGGCTGGCGGCTCAGGAGGGTGTGAGGGAGTCCTGGATTAGGGGGTATCCGGACAGCCGGACTGTGTACAACGTCCGGACTATTGAAGCGTGAAGATACAAGACTCAAGACTTCGGCCCGTGTCCGGATGGGACTCTCCTTTGCGTGGAAGGCAAGCTTGGCAATCCGGATATTGTGTTTCCTTCCTTGTAACCGACTCCATGTAAACCCTAGCCCTCTCTGATGTCTATATAAACCGGAGAGGTCGGTCCTTAGAAGGCCGATCACAATTACAATCATACCATCATAGGCTAGCTCTTAGGGTTTAGCCTCTACGATCTCGTGGTAGATCTACTCTTGTACTACCCATATCTTCAATATTAATCAAGCAAGAAGTAGGGTTTGCCTCCATCGAGAGGGCCCGAACCTGGTTAAACATCTGTGTCCCTTGCTTCCTGTTACCATCAGCCTTGACGCACAGATCGGGACCCCCTACCCGAGATCCGCCGGTTTTGACACCGACATTGGTGCTTTCATTGAGAGTTCCTCTGTGACGTCGCCGCAAGGCTCGATGGCTCGTCTCATCGTCAAGGACGACATTACCTCGGAGGGAGCTCCAGCTGTAGGCCGGACTCTCCGACTCGGCGGCTTTATCGTGGCCGTCCCATCGGCGGTAACGCCGACGATGGCCTCTCGGGTCATCAATCATAACCTTCGCGTCAGTTCGGAACTCGCCGAAAAGATGGATCCGATGGAGCTCTCCTCCCTCAACGAGCTCTTGGATCGCATCCCCGCTCTGGGAGTCGCTACAGACTACGACTGGATCGGGCTTAAACCCGTCCAAAGGGACATCAGATCCCCGCCAGCCACCCATGAGATAGCGGTAGTGGAGGAACCTCACACGGACTGTCCCTCGACTTTGAGGACGAATTATGCCCGGATCACTGAACTCCTTGAGCCGAATACCTGCTCAAAGGAAGACATGACCCAGGTCCCAGACTTAGAATCGGGAATTGGGCCGAAGAAATTGGGCGACACTCCGGATCCCGAGCTGTCAGGCTCGGAGCCTCCCACGCCCCTGGGTGTTAGATCGGATCAGAATCCGGATTCAGCTAACAACACCTATCTGGACTTAAACCGTCTCTCCTGCATCAGGCAAGAGCCCCAGGAAACCGTACATCACTACTGGGCCGGATTCCTCCTTGCGTTTAACAAGTTCAAGGACTGCCGCGAGGAGGACGTAGTCTTACTTTCTGCAAAAACTGCACGAACAAAGGACTCCTTAATGCTAAAAGCCGCCGAGACATAGTACACTTCGCGGACCTGGCAACCATAGTACAGAAGTACTGTGCGATGGAAAGCGCCTGGAAAACCCAAACAGAATTTTGGGATAGTATGGCTCTCACCAAGATCTTTGTTCGAACTAAACGGGCGAACTCTTGTAAGTCGGCCGATCCGGTTCCCAAGAAACCAAAGCACACCCCAGGGCGGGGAACCGTATTGGAAGAATGGCTCAATGGACCATGTAAGCTTCACAGCACTCCGGACATAACGCCAACTCATAGCCTTAGAGCATGTTGGATACTCCGGTAGGTTGCAAAAAGTGGCGAGGATCTTCTTGCAAGCCATAAAGGAGAGCAACATCCCGCCAACGAACACAATACGGTATTAACAGTCTTCGAAACTTTCGCCTCAAACAATAGGCGCAAGCGAGCTCATGGAAGCTCCGCCAAAATTTGCCATGTGGCAAAGATAAACCCCTGGAACGACACTGCTATAACATTCAATGCCAGTGATGAACCTCGATTCCAGACTGTCCGGGCACCGGCCGCTCTGGTCCTTAGCCCAATCGTGGACGGCTTTCGGCTCACTCAAGTACTCATGGACGTCGGAAGCAGATTAAACTTGATCTATGAAGAAACGCTCAACAAGATGGAAATTGATAAAGGCCGCATCGAGCAAAGCGGCACCACCTTCAGGGTAATTATCCCAAATCGAGAAGTGCGGTGTGCGGGAAAAATCACACTCGATATGGTATTCGGCACCCCGGAGATTTATAGGTCCGAAGAGATCACATTCCAAGTGGCTCCCTTTAGCAGCGGATACCACGCCCTACTAGGGCGGGACGCGTTTACAAGCTTTCAAGTTGTTCCCCATTACGGGTACATGAAGCTTAAAATGCCCGGGCCCAATGGAATTATCACTCTAGCCAGTGATCCGGACGTCGCACTTCGCGCCGAAAATAAAACCGCAGCACTAGCCCTAGAAGCATTATCTGAAGCTCTAGCAACCAAGTGTTAACAACACTGCGGACCACCATGGACAGGGACGAAGTGATACTCGACAAGCGACCCAAGTCCACCTCATTTAAACCCGCAGACGAGATAGTCAAATTCCAAGTCCATCCAACGGACCCCATGAAGACAGCTTCCATCGGGACACAGTTGAGCCCCGCGATGGACGCCGCACTGCGAGACTTCTTACGCAAGAATTGGGACATTTTCGCCTGGCACCCATCGGACATGTCGGGCATCCCACGTGGATTGGCCGAGCATAGCCTTAACATACTAAAGTGATACAAACCTGTCAAACAGACCCTAAGGCGATTCTCAGAGCCCAAACGACAAGCAATGGGGGAAGAGTTAGCCAAGCTACTCGAGGCTGGATTCATCAGAGATATTAAACATCAGGATTGGCTGGCAAATTTGGTAATGGTATCAAAGAAGGACAAATCTTGGCGCCTATGCGTCGACTTCAAAGACCTCAACAAGGCTTGCCCGAAGGATCCCTTTCCCCTCCCTCGCATCGATCAAATCATCGATGCCATAGATGGACACAACTCGCTATGTTTTATCGGCGCATACTCTGGATACCATCAAATAAAGATGGCAGAGTCTGACCAAGCTGCGACAGCTTTTATAACGCCATATGGCCCTTTTTGCTTCAACACTATGCCTTTCGGGCTCAAGAATGCCGGTGCAACCTATCAACGCATGATTCAAGCATGCCTGGAAAAACAAATCGGCAAAACAGTGGAAGCATATGTGGACGACGTGGTCATAAAAACTAGACACATCGAAACCCTAATAGACGACTTGAGGCTTACATTCGATAACCTCCGGACATACGACATTAAGTTGAATCAGGAAAAATGTGTCTTCGGCGTCCCCTCGGGGAAACTGCTGGGCTTCATTGTTTCCAATAGAGGAATTGAAGCGAATCCGGCAAAAATCCAAGCTCTGTCGCAGTTGGCTATACCAACAGACCTCAAGCACATCCAGAAACTAGTTGGATGTGTGGCCGCTTTGAGACGCTTTATCTCCAGGGTAGGAGAAAAGGCATTACCTCTTTACCGCCTCCTTCGGCGCACCGAACACTTCATATGGACGGATGCAGCCGCGGCCAGACTCGATGAAATAAAGACCTTACTGGCCAGTAATCCAGTCCTAACAGCGCCAAATATCGGCGAGCCTATGCTACTGTACATAGCCGCAACACATCAAGTTGTAAGCGCAGTGCTCGTCGTCGAACGAGAGGTTAACGGATACAAATTCCCGCTCCAAAAGCCGCTTTATTACGTATCCACGGTCCTCACCCCATGCAAATCCCGATACCCACACTATCAAAAAATAGCATACGCGGTCTTCATGGCATCCCGGAAGCTGTGACACTACTTTCAAGAGTGTTCAATTACAGTGGCCTCCGAAGTACCACTCAATGACATAATAAATAACCGCAAAGCTACGTGCCGGATTTCCAAATGGGCTATCGAGCTCCTTCCATTTGACATAATATATAAACCACGGCGGGCCATCAAGTCGCAAGTACTGGCTGACTTTGTTGTCGAATGGACGGAAGCCGAACTCCCTAAAGAGTACGGCGCGTACTCCAACTGGATCATGCACTTAGACGGCTCTAAAATGCTAGCCGAATTGGGAGCAGGTGTAGTCCTGACATATCCCACCGGTGACACGGTCCAGTACGTCCTCCAAATATTATACACAAACTCCAACAACGTAGCCGAATACGAGGCTCTGTCGCATGGTCTTCGGATGGCAGTCTCTATGGGCATTCAACGCCTGGAAGTGCGCGGGGATTCGAACCTCGCAATATCACAAATAAACGGGGACTTTGATGCCAAGGATCCGAAAATGGCGGCCTACCGTAATGCCGTCCTCAAAATGTCAGCTCGGTTCGAGGGGCTCGAAATCCACCATGTGGCTCAAGAAAACAATCAAACGGCGGACGTCCTCGCCCGCATCGGCGCCAAACGCGACCCTGTCCCACCCAACATATTCCTGGAAAGGTTGTTCAAGCCATCCGTGGTATGGGAAGGGGAGTCCGGCAATACTAGCACGGATCCGAACACACACCCAGATCCCGAACCATCAGACACAATCGGAGGCTCTGCCACCGAAATAAACTCTTCAGCCCACGAAATCATGGCCGTAATCGCCCCGTGGACTGAGCCTTTCTTGGCCTACCTAAATAGGCAGGAGCTCCCCGAAGACCAAAATGAAGCACGCTGCATAATCCGGCGTTCTAAAGCTTACAAAGTCCATGAAGGGGAACTCTACAAGAAAAGTGCTACCGGAGTGCTCCAAAGATGCATCTCCGAAGAGGAAGGGCGGCAGCTCTTGGTTGAAATCCATGCCGGACTGGGCGGGCACCACGCCGCGGCTCGACCACTAGTCAGCAAAGCTTTCTGTACAGGCTTCTATTGGCCGACGGACCGAGCAGACGCACAGGACCTTGTCCAACATTGCGTCAGTTGCTAGCTCTTCGCCAATCAGAGTCATATGCCCCCTACCGCTCTCCAAACAATCCTCATAACTTGGCCCTTCGTGGTCTGGGGGCTGGATATGGTCGGACCTCTTAAAGGGGGGAGCCATAAGAAAAAATACTTATTGGTCATGGTGGACAAGTTCACCAAATGGATAGAAGCCAAACCAGTCAAAATGGCCAAATCCAGACCAGTAATAGACTTCATATCCGGGACCGTACACCGCTACGGTGTCCCCCACAGCATCATCACTGATAATGGCTCAAATTTCACAGCCGATGAAGTGAAAGCTTGGTGCGGAAAAATGGGCATTAAGCTCGATTACGCTTCCGTCCACCATCCACAAACAAACGGCCAGGTAGAGTGGGCAAATGGTCTCATCATCAGTGGCATCAAACCCAGACTAGTGCGATCCTTGACAGAGTCGGATATGCACTGGGTCGAAGAGCTCGACTCCGTACTCTGGATGTTGCAGACCACGCCGAATCGCACTACCGGATATACACCATTTTTTATGGTATACGGCGCGGAGGTAGTACTACCCTGCGACATAATACATGATTCGCCACGTGTACGCATGTACGAAGAGAAGGCAGCCGAGTTAGATCGGCAGGATAACTTGGATGCCCTGGAGGAGGAGCGCGATGTCGCTAAAGCCCGTTCTGCATTCTATCAGCAGCAGGCTCGACGATATCAAAGCAGAGAAGTGCGGGCCAAAACTTACAATATTGGCAAGCTAGTCCTACGCCTACCGGAGAAGAAGAAAGACAAACTCAAACCCAAGTGGGAAGGTCCCTTTGTCATTGACAAAGTTCTCACCGGAGGAGCATACCGCTTATGTAATGCATCCGATAACAGACTCGAGCCGAACCCATGGAATGCGGCCAGACTCCGGAGATTCTACGCCTAACGTTGAACTCGATGTTCGTCTCCTTACTCCCTCCCTTTTATTTATGCTCCACCCCTCTTTTTTCTTTCTCGACCCCTTTTTCTCTTCACACAAAGTACTTAATACAGTGCGGACTCACGGATCATTCCGGCCGCACTATGTGTGTAAGCAATACCTGGGGGCTCCCTATACGGAAGCTAAAAATAATTACTCAAATGGCTTTTCGCCCATCACATATGAGTTTCTCTTTCATATGTGCCTTTTCTTCACCATTATATGCATCGATATGACTTAAGATGTGGCCAAGCTGGGTTGCCTGGCTCTTGTATTTATGCCCTACGTTCTCGTTAATTCGGCTAGGGCATAAGGGGAGCACCTCTGCGATTGTTACTGCCGGTTCAGCCGGATGTGTACCTCAGACTAGGTGAAGCCGAAAGCTAGTTTCCTTAAGAGAATATTCGATCGGTGAACAAAAGATGTATTCATTCATTACAACATAAATCCCCAGAAGTCTTGTATCCTGCGCCATCGTTCGTAGTCCGGACATGTGCATTGTCGCATGCGTACCCAGGGAAAGGAACCCCTAACGGAACTATTCTCCCTGGAAGATGTTTCTTACTATCAATGTAATATAACATAACTAGTTGGGTACTTTTCTGTTCAAGCACTTATGACCCCTACGCCTTGTCTCCACGCATACCCCAGTCTTGTATAACTGAGCGGGTATTCGGACACACCCCGGACTATAGGATCCAGGGGCTGAAGCGAATCCGCCATGACAAATGATTTTAATCCGGCTAGGGACTAATTATGTCCATTAAATTACATAGTCACTTGGACTGATTATATTCTTCCTCTATACCATCCAATAGGCTATCTAGCTTACAATCCTGTTGATAATACTTAGCGGCTAATGCTACCTGGTCATATACCAGGCTCACGGGAATTTCTTGCCCAACGGGCCCCGCCGGTCCTACTTCGGCCATATGGTCTGGGTCCAGCTTGGTGTAGCGCGTCTTCACCATAGCCCAGGCTTCTCTTGCACCTTGCCAACAAGCCGACATCTTCCATAGTCGGAAGCGCCGCCGTGCTCCCTGAAGCATATCCACAAGCTCCCCCATGTCATCCGGCAATAAGCTTGATGGCCACAAGGCCTGAGCAACACCCTGCATCACTTGCCGAGCTCGCTCGTGCAGTTGCGAGAGGTCTTGCAGTAAATCACTTGCAGTTGAGGGCATCTCCTCTTTAGGGCGACCCATTAACATTCCTGCAAGCAAAATTCTTTCAATATAGTTCCTCGCTGAACTATCATACAGTTCGTCTGGGCACTTACCATAAATGCCACGTCGAAGCCTTTTGTTCTCCTTCATGGAGTCCGCCAGTTGAGCGCGGATGTCTTTTAATTCCACGTCCAGCCGAATATTGGCATCTTGAAGATTGTTCTTCTCTTGCTTAACTTGTGTAAGGATGCGCTCACCAGCCTTTAGCTGCCTTGTAAGATGCGAGTCATCATCCGTTACACCTTCCAGATTCGCCCCGGGATTGTCTGCAGAATTTTCTGTTAGACTAGTCATACCAGCCATTTACTAACTGGTGCATCTTCATACAATTAAGACAAATATTACCAGATGAGGCCTTCTGGGATTCCTCTAACTCGGCAACCTTGTCCCTCAGCTGGGCCTTGCATTACTCCAGCTCCCGAGCCAATTGTTCATTCTTATCTACAAGGACCTGTGCATAAATTGATCCTTCAAACAGTTGTTCCAACTATTTCAAGTCTCAGGGGCTACAGTTATACATACTTATCAAAGCTTCTTACCCATATATCTTTGGTATACTAGTTCATCGCTCGGGCAAGTCCGCCCTGAGCAGCTCGGACGTATGTGTCTGCCAAATTGAAGGCATTAAATGCCTCTTCGGAAAAGATGTTGTTCCGAAGCATGGCCCTCCGGTGCCGGTGATTCATGGCGCTCTCCACTTCGGAGTTCGTGGCCAAAAACATATCCGCATCCTCTGCCGGAGAACTAGGCGGAACTGGCCCCGTGTCCGCCTCCGCTCTCGAAGCTGGTTCTTGAACCCGGCTGGTGGAGGCGTGATTGGCGGGATCCCCGGATATAGTCCGGCTGCTTCTCTTCCTGCCAGACGCAAAGGGCACTATTATATTTCAAATACTAAAATCGCAGGGCAGGTTATTACTTTACCTCTATAGCGGTGTGTCGACCCTCACCGCCTTCCTCTTGAGCCTGCCCGATCCGGACGCCCGTGGCTGACGAGTCCCTAGGGGCTCGGCCCCGCGCTCCGACCGTCGTCTGTACAAACAGCACGACGCCTCGAGGGTAAAGCATAATACCTGAGGGGAGTCCTCTTCGGAGGATAGGGTTTTTAGTTTGACTTACACGCGACACAGGGAGCAGTCCGGGATAGTCGGTCGTAATGGCCACTAAGGCACCATCCCAGCTCGCTTGATAAAATACCCCATTGACAAGCTCCACGGTAATATCTGGATCTTCTTTTAGTCCGGGATCCAGGGCCCTTCCGGGGTCCTCTGCTTGCGGGGAGGGGCTGAAGATTCCTTCTACAGCCCTCCTCAGTTCCTGCTCGGAAACATCGATGCGGGCAATCTTAGCAGAAGAACGCTAAAGTAAGTGAAACAGGGAAAGGAATGATGACTTACCCACTCCGGGGGGTTGTACATAGAGAATCCGTCCCGCGGTTTAATGCGAAGGAATTCCTCCTCTTCCCCTTTGTATAAATCGGACAATATCCTTGCCAAAGCAGTGGCAGAGTCCGGACCCTTACGGCCACAGCGGGTGGCGTCGCCTTCCCCGTTGAAGTGCCACATGGGCTTCCCCCGATATTGAAGCGGTTGCACTCCCCGCATTATGCATATTTCCATGACCTCGACTATCGTCAATCCGGATTTGGCCAGTAACTTTATCCTTCTCATCATGAAGTGTATTTCCCTCGTATCCTCTTCTTGAGGGCCCTGGGGGCGCCAGCTCAGGCGTGCCCTCGGTGGGGAGTTACTGAACTTGGGGAGACCTGTCCGGACTGGATCCGGAAGGGGGACGTCATCAATGTAAAACCACTCTGAAGGCCAGTTTTCTGGTGCCTTCTTAGGAGTGTCGGACAGGTATCCGGTCTCGGCAATGCGCCATACTTCGGCCCTGCCCACTTGACATAGGGATTCTCCCTGGGTGTGGGGGACAAGGCAGAACAGCTTCCTCCATAATCCGAAGTGAGGTTCGCAGCCTAAAAACAGCTCGCAAAGGGCGACGTACCCCGCTATATGCAGAATGGAGGCAGGGGTAAGATTGTGCAACTGGAGGCCGTAGAACTCCAGGAGCCCGCGAAGAAACGGGTGGATGGGAAACCCGACGCCCCTTAGCAGATGCGGGATGAGGCATACACGCTCCTCTGGAGATGGATTTGGAGATCCCTCCGCTTGTTCCCCTCCGTCATAAGTAGCTATTCCGGCTCGGACAGGGACCATGAACGCCGGTGGGAGAAACCCTTGGGTTTGTAACTCTATCAATCGGCTATGTGGGACTGAACACTCTCCCCAATCCCCCGACTTAGAACGAGGAGGGTGAGCAGAAGAGCTGCGACGGTCGGCCATGTTGGAATTGTTTTCACGGAGCGCTCTATCGGATGCTAGCTCAGGGAGGGAGAGTGAGGTTTGAATCTGAGAATCCCCGTCCCTTCAAATAGGCGGTCAGCCCGGAGGATTGAGGGTGTCAAATGCAAAAATGCCTCGGCTCCTCGTATTCGCTCGACACGTGGAGATGGTCATTATTGAGGCACTGAAGCCGAGGAGCACAACATTGATTGGAGGCCGGACACTATTCGTTGTAATAGGTACTTTGGAGTATTCAGAGAAGGAACCCGCCTTGCAATGCCAAAGACAATACTGCGCGCCGGACTCATCGTCATTGAAGCTTGGTTCAGGGGCTACTGAGGGAGTCCTGGATTAGGGGGTATCCGGACATCCGGACTGTGTACAATGTCCGGACTATTGAAGCGTGAAGATGCAAGACTCAAGACTTCGGCCCGTGTCCGGATGGGACTCTCCTTTGCGTGGAAGGCAAGCTTGGCGATCTGGATATTGTGTTTCCTTCCTTGTAACTGATTCCATGTAAACCCTAGCCCTCTCCGGTGTCTATATAAACCGGAGAGGTTGGTCCTTAGAATGCCGATCACAATTACAATCATACCATCATAGGCTAGCTCTTAGGGTTTAGCCTCTACGATCTCGTGGTAGATCTACTCTTGTACTACCCATATCTTCAATATTAATCAAGCATGAAGTAGAGTTTTACCTCCATCGAGAGGGCCCGAACCTGGGTAAACATCTGTGTCCCTTGCTTCCTGTTACCATCAGCCTTGACGCACAGATCGGGACCCCCTACCCGAGATTCGCCGGTTTTGACACCGACAGGGTGGAGGTTGAAGATGAAGTGCAGGCCCTTGATTTCGTATCCAACAGCTGCAAAATCGACTAACCAGAGATGAAAAAGTCAGTTGACCGACGTGTAGCCTCACCTTGCTAGTGCGTTCAGTTTCGACAGCAAAATTCAGTTTCGACAGTTAAGTTCAGTTTCGACAGTTAAATTCAGTTTCGACAGTTAAGTTCAAAGATGAGCGGCTGATGTATTTTACTTCTAGAACTTTGTGGTTATGTATTTTACGTCATGTATTGGAGATGCTATTAGAATTCCACTCAGGTTAACGTCGTCTCTCTTGTCCTGCTTCAGCCTCGACGTCGTAAAACTAACCGGAGCTGCTCCAATGACGAAACCCTCCATCACAGCGGAGCAGTACCTCGGGCTCCATCTCCAGACGCCTAAGATCTTCTTCCCCTCCTCCAACAGCCAAGTCAGCCGAAGCATCATCACCGGCCAACCCAATCACACTGATATCGACATGGCTTCGCCAAAGAGGTTGTACACTTGTTGCATCTCTTTTTTACTCTACATGTTAGATATATTATCCATTGAGCACATGTAGGAACGGGAAATACGATTATTTTATCCTACTATATGACAAGCAGTGAGGTACCAGGAAACTTAGCTATTCGTCATGGACTCTCTTGAATGCCATCATTATTTATCTCTGCGTGTTTGAGCTGTGCATTTGTCGATGGGCCTGGGAGTTGAGCTAGTATGGCAGTGGCCTGGGTCCAAAGTAATAGAAGTAGCACAAAAACATTTTTTAGTGTAGGATTTTCCTTGCTCAAGCCTGCCTACTAGAATCTCCGGTGCTTGAAAGGAAAAGTGAATGAAAAACATAGGAACTGGAAATTTTCCTATGGTACTACTTTTCATGAATTTGGTGCAAAGGAATGGAGCAAAGGAAAACTGTAGGATTTGTTCCTTTAGTGTCTCCTTGAAAGAAAAATAGTAGGAATTCTAATTTCCACTTGTCCTCCTTTTCATATTCCTATTCATCAAGCACAAGACTAAGAGATAGTAGCATAATAGCATTATAACCGTACATTTTCTTGTGGTTTGACTTAATCTCACCATGCTTTTTTGCATCCTGTGATCTTCCAATTGTTGTGAATCAAACACCCAGATTGGCAGAAATCCTGTGTTTTTAAATTCTCTATTTTGCACATGCATTCCTGTCCTATTCCTATCTATTTCCTATCCCTGCATTGTTAGAATCCTCAAATTCAAACAAGCCCTTACTCAATTACTTCTGTTACAGATATGTGTCAAAGAAAACTTTGTGTGGTTTGTCCTGCTCCTGCGGCACTATGTTCCACCCCAGCTCAGCTGCTCCAACGATGGAAGGGTTCACCACAGCAGGGATCCGCTCTCCAGACTGTCTTTCACCACCTCAGATCTTCTTCCCCGTTGCCGGCAGCAACGACAACTGCATTACCATCATCAACTGAGTAGATGACCTTGAGGACTACACGGGTCCGCAAGAGAGGTTGCACTCTTCCGTGTCTGCTTATGTTATGCATCGCTTAATATGATGACATGTTACATTATCGTCGTGTTCACCTATTAGACTCCAAGTCAGGTCCAAACTAATGCTGAAACTTGAGTTTTTAAATGGTTGTGGGGTACATATTGGGGCAGCAATCAGTACTATCTGTCTACTATCTGGTTAATCTTGGGTGTCTACTGTGAGTTTCATGTTGGGTGCAAACAAAAATTAAAGGAGCCATTATCTGTATTTTTTATTTAAAGCTATTATCTGCCTGCTATCATTGATTTTGGGTCTATCCACAGTTTGCTACCATCACTCTGGATTTGTGCATGCACTCCTTACATAATCTCACTATGTTTTATTCCTATGCATGCCAGTTATTGTACACAATGGAACTGATCATGTAGAGCAAAAGAGAAGAGCCTTGCGTGGCAATAAAATTTCATGCAGACGTCACTGCATGGTGGGCGCAAAGGCAGCCCCCCTCCACCCATTTTGGATCGTAATCAAGAGGAAGATAACTGTTCTGAGGGGGATTCAGAAGGAGAAGACCACTCCTATTTACCCCATGAGGTCTTCGCTCTAACTTGGCATGCTGATGTTGGTAATATCATGCATATGGTGCCTTGCATTGCTTACTGTATACATTAAGGATGTCATCTACTTAGTTTGGACATGCTTTGTGTCAATGCCATCTGTTTAGTTTCTTTATCGTATATGTGAATCATGCAATGCCATCTTGTTTAGCCAGGCATCATATATGTGAATTTTGCAATGCCACCCTGGTTAGCCAGTCATCTTATATGTGAATTATATCATGCCATCATTTTTTTATTACGTGTTAAATTTGTCAAGAATTTTAGTACATTCAATTACTCTTCCTGTGCATCAGCCATTCGGCACGGTCATGGAAAACCTGGAGTGGAAACAAGGTCTTCAGAGCAGACAATGCTATCTGACGAAGCGCATGTCTTGCTGGTTACCGATAGCTCCTCGGAGGAGGATTCGGAGACAGATGACCAGTCATATTCCCCCCCCCCCCCCCGAGGTGCATGCTCTAACTTGGCAGGGTTATGTTGCTCATATCGTGCGTATGGTATCTTGCATTGCTATGTCATTTGCTTAGTTTAGACATGCTTTGTGTGAATGCCACCTGTTTAGTGTCTAATTACCATATATGTGAATTATGCAATGCCATCTTGTTGCAAGACATTATATATGTGAATTATGCAATGTTATCTTGTTGCAAGGCATTATGTATGTGAATTATGCAATGCCATGCTGTTTAGGCAAGCGTCGTATATGTGAATTATATCATGCCGTCCTTTTTTTGTATTTCTCATTGCTTTTGTCGACAATGTTTGTTTATTCAACTACTCTTCCTATGCATCAGCCATTTGAATTGGTGATGGAGAAATCTAGAGTGAAAACAAGGTCTTCAGAGCAGACAATGCTACCTGCTGAAGCAGATATCTTGATGGTTATAGATAGCTCTTCAAAAGAGGATTCAGAGGCAGATGACTAGTCCTATTATCCCCCTGAGGTGTATGCTCAAACTCGGCAGGGTTATATTACTCATATCATGCATATGTTGTATCGCAATGCTTAGTTTTTACATCATATACACAATATTGAATGCCATCTCCTTAGTTGACACATCATATATGCGATTGCCCTCTGCTCACTTCCTTAGTATGTAAATCATATATTTGAATTATGTCATGCCATGATGTTTACATAGGAAGCATGTATCTGAATTATGGCATGCCAACCCATTTTCTAAATACATAATATAGTTATATCATCTCATGTTGTTTACATATTCATCATATTAAATTATGGCATTCTATCCGTGAATTATATCATGCCATCATGTTTCCATCGACGGCATGTCTGTGATTTATGGCATGCCAACCACTTTAATAGATACATCGTATAGTTATATCATGTCATCCTGTTTACATAGTCATCATATTTTGAAGTATTTCATTCTATCATGTTTAGTTAGCCATCATACATGTGAAATTGTGTCATGCTATCCTGTTTAATTAGCCATCATATATGTGAAATTATGTCCTGCTATTCTGTTTGGTTAGACAACATAAGTGTGAATTATTTCATACCCTGTTTTCTTCCCTACTATCCATTGCACCTGTCTATCTTACAATGTTTGTACATTCAATTAATTTTCTTGTTTATCAGCCATTTCAATTGGAGGGAGTGGTGGCAGTATCTGTGGGAGTAAAAACACGGTCTTCAGAAAAGATCGTGCTACCTATCGATGCAGATAGAACCACGATTGTACTTGCCCAAGAACCAGCCCCACCACACAAAACCCACACTCATGCAGATTGTACCCCTACCTAGTTGGAGAGAGAACCAGCTACACCACTTCTAACCCAAACCCCAGCATATAGTAACCCAGTTCCCGTTGACACAACACCGTCTCCACCACAGAGCATCCAAACACGAGAAGTTAGTAAGGCAACTGCAGTGCCCAAAGCACGAGGACCACCACTCCGAACCCCAAGTCAATGCTTAAAGCAGAAGAAGAATTGTTCTCAGGTCAGGTTCCGTAGCTATGGTTCATACTACTTTGCTCTTGCATCATTGTATTTACTCATACCAACTAATTTAAAATTTGAAGGATGCAATTGAAACTCCAATGGTGCAACAGGTATGTTTTAAACCTGTTTCTTTAACGTGTTTGGCTGTTTGCGGTTGTAACTTGCTCTATGTTGATTTCAGTTTCAATTGAATAAACAGTTATGTTCTCATGCCATGCACATTACAAGTGTTGTTATTGCTGTGTAGTTTCCCACACTTATATTCTGTCTATGTTGCTTTGTCTTAAATAGATATGATCTGAACTGTATCTATCTTGATTTGGCAACATAAACTAGAATGATATAGACCATATAGTGACCATACTACATAGATATATGTTTGTTTCATGTTGTTATCCTGTCCACCTTACTACTGAATTGGTTTACCAAAATGAGTTTCATATACTACATTGTAAACCTGTGATGTGTTTGTTTGTTTCTCTTTTAGAACGCGGATAAAATATTGGAGAAGAGTACGCCGTTATGAAATGGTAAAGGAAGTAATGCAAATAAGGTTCAAGATAGTGAGACATCCCTGTTGGTCTCCAAGAAAGCTGGTAAAAACTATATTGAAGACACTGAGACAAACCCAAAGTCCTGTCTTGATGTAGTGTTTGAGTTACTGGCTGCTACTGATGGCACTAGCTCTTCGAACTCGTTGCCTGAATTAGTTCGGCTTCTTGAGTCTCAACTTCAAGTTGAAAGACATCAATCAGATGTTATGCGACAGGAAGCCGAAGGACTGAGGAAGTCCCTGCAGAATTCAGATGCATACTTTCTGGTGCAACAACAAGTGCTGGAGGACTTAAGCGCCAAACAAGAGAAAGTTAATAAGCTTGCTAAGCATCTTGCCAGCATTATGGGTACCCAGGATATTGTTTCTTGAGCTCTTCTGAAGTGGTTTCAGTTCTGGACTTGTTTTCCTGCGGCGTTTATATGTTGTTGTGTTCCCTATATTTGCACTGTGGCGAACTTTGATGCTCAGTGGATGTAATATGTGTAATAGCCGTGATAGCCTAGCGTAAGTTGCTTGCTTATTTATTTCTTTATTGTCTTGTTTATTTCTTTGCTTGTAGTCAGTGCAGTTCTTTTTCCGCGGTTTGCTAGTGGCCGCAGTAACCTATTTTTTAAAACTAGGCCACAATAACCATGGGCTACATATTTACTGTAGTTACAATTTCCCTCCTACGGGCCGTAGAAACAATGGCCTTCTACGTGTCGTAGAAACAATGGTCCTTATACGGGTCGTAGACACAATGGGCCTTCTACGGGCCGTATCATCAATGGGCCTTGTACGGCCCGTATGATCGGTTGGCCAAACATGGGCCAATAACAGACCACACTATGGCCGTGTACGGGTTAGAGTTGGAATCGTTTGTTCATGGGCCGACCATAACGGGCCGTCGTTAATCGGCCGTATTTGATGACGCTATGAAAACGGCCCAACGTATTAACGGGCCACAAAACGGGCCGACTGTAACCTCGGGCTGAATTTAGCCCACAAGCAGAAAATGACAGTAACAGGCCATAAGTAAACGAATGCTGGAAATGAGCCCAATAATAAATGGGCTTTGAGAAGGCTGAAAGATAACATGGGCCGGAAACGGCCCAACGGAATACCGAGTCGTTAATGGGTATAAAGTGATACACTGTTCATTACAGGCCAGTTTCACCATGGGCCGTTAATGGGTATAAAGTGATACACTGTTCACTGCGGGCCAGTTTCACCACGGGCTGTTAATGGGCCAAGAGTTATAAAGGGCCTCATATGGGCCGAAAGACGTCATGGGCCATACATGGGCCAGAAGTGAAAACGGGCTGGAATCATATTGGATGGCCCAGATGACGCTACTGGGCCTAATTCGGATAGGGCGTAACGGGCCTTGGGTTAGCGGGCTATAAATTGGCTATATGCGAATAGGCTGTTAACATGCTTTCCATGGGCCGGCCCGCCACCTTTTGACCAAGTCAAACGGGCTGGCCTTTTCACAGGAATGGGCCTCTGTTGGGTCGTGCCACGTGTCGACATATCATAGGCGCCTTCTGTCCAATGAGTGGATGACATCTGTCCCAACGATGAGCCGACACGTGTTTCCTCCAGCCAATGATGATTTTACACGTGGAAAATCCCCATTGGTCTGGGTTGTTAATGGGTTATCGGATCCAAAACCCGACCCGATAGCTTAACGGCGTTCCGTTACGGTGGATGCCACGTGTCGGTATCCCTTGACGAAAGCACTTCTGTGACGTGCGATTTATCGTCATGGAAGTGGACACTTCCGTGATGATAATTTTGGTAATGTCATGGAACACTTCTACGACAGCACAGGTATGACTATCTTGATTCTGTCATAAAATTGCCATGGGTATACATGCATGACAGAAAACGCGACCTATTGTGACAAACACGTATCATCACGAAAGTGTTTTTTTGTAGTGAAGACGGTGGCCGATCTTCTTGGCTAGATACCCGGCCTCCCGAAGTTTCTTAATATCCTTCTCCTAGACAGTAGAGGCCATCCACTTGCCTCCGGCTCCAGATTCAGACATTTTCAGAATGCCTTTGTGGGCGGAGAAGGCGAATGCTTGGGCGCTGGAGCTTGAGGGAAAGAGAGTAGGTAGAAGAAGAAGAAGGCGTGGGTGAAAAGGGGGAATCCTTGTCTCTTTATAAAGGCAGCAGAAATCATGCGCCTCCCCACTTGCCCTAGAAACTCGCTTATTCCCCAAGCGCCGTGCTAATGGCGTGGTTGGGTTACACACACCCGTATTGATGAGAATCCCGTGATAAGAGGACACGATCTCTGCTTCGACAAGACGTGCCAATAAAACTGCCTCGCAAGATGTGTAGTACCAGGTTGAGAACACGGTTCGAATAATGACCGGGTCACGGCGTGATGTCACACTATGGAAAAGTTGTCAGCAGATTAGACTCGTGGAATATTGTACTCTCTACGGTGGTGTGTGGAATTTGTTTTGCAGAGCCAGACACGATTCTTGTGTTCAAGATCTAGTTTGGAGTATTCGGGGAAGGAACCCTCCTTGCAATGCCGAAGACAATCTATGCAGACAATCTATGCGCCGGACTCATCGTCATTGAAGCCTGGTTCAGGGGCTACTGAGGGAGTCCTGGATTAGGGGGTCCTCGGACAGCCGGACTATATGCTTATGCCGGACTGTTGGACTATGAAGATACAAGATTGAAGACTTCGTCCCGTGTCCAGGTGGGACTCTCCTTTGCGTGGAAGGCAAGCTTGGCAATTCGGATATGTAGATTCCCTTCTCTGTAACCGGCTATGTGTAACCCTAGCCCCCTCCGGTGTCTATATAAACTGGAGGGTTTAGTCCGTAGGACAACAACAATGTTAATCATAGGCTAGCTTCTAGGGTTTAGCCTCTACGATCTCGTGGTAGATCAACTCTTGTAATACTCATATCATCAAGATCAATCAAGCAGGAAGTAGGGTATTACCTCCATAGAGAGAGCCCGAACCTGGGTAACATCGTGTCCCCCGCCTCCTGTTACCATTAGCCTTAGACGCATAGTTCGGGACCCCCTACCCGAGATCCGCCGGTTTTGACACCGACAACCGCGTCTTTCGACGCCCTCGCTCCGCACCACTCTGCCGCCCAGCCTAGGCGGACCCGCGGTGCCCCAGCCAGATGCAAGCGGCAACAACAAGCCTGCACGCTCCATCAACTCTCGCACGACCGCATGCTTCCATTGCGTCTGCGCCCCGCACCTCGGCCGTGCACCTACGACTCCTCCAGCCCACGTCCACGGCCGCACGCAACACCCCACCAAGGCCGCCAGCTCACGTGTCCGCTAGCTCACGTGGCCGCCAACCCTTTAACTCCCCATCGTGCATAGCTCCTGGACCGCCAGCGTCGCCGAACACCAAGAGCGCAGGTCCACCCCCACCGTGCCTCCAAAGCTGCCCGAGCTTTGCCCCGGCGACGCCCTACGACGGTAGTGAGTGGAGAGGAGGGCGTGGCCCTAGGCGGCCAGATCTAGGGCGTCCCGGTGTGGCCCATGGAGCCGCACGGGAGCGAGAGGAGGCCAAATTTGGTGTTTTGACCCTTTTGCGAAATTTTAGTGAGATCTGACCCTGGTTCGAAAAAAAATCGAGATCTGACCCTTTTCCTGCCGTCAAATCGATGGTGTTAGCGTATACCAGCCTACCGCCAAGGCCCTTGACGGTAGGCAACTTATCTATGTCAGCGTTTTGCTGCCCTACCACCAAATAGGCTAGCGGTAGGCTGTGTATCCCTACCGCCGAGGTGCCCGGCGGTAGGTGAGTACACGCTCTGTATTTGATACTTAGAAATTATTTGCGATAGGCTGTTATACCCTACCGCCATCCACCTAGCGGTAGAAAAAGGGTCAAATCTCAAAAAACTTTCGCAAAAGGGTCAAAACACCAAAATCGGCAGCAAGAGGAGGGATTACTTCTTTTCTTAACTATATGAAGCCTCAACGGTTTAGTTATACATTTGCAAGTGGTAAGAGGGCTATTTTCTTAACTGCCAAGTCCCAACAGAAACGGTTCAGCCTATCCATGTTAGTTTTCTAGGTAGTCTACTTTAGCATTTTCATCGGAAGGTACAAGCAGTTCATCACAGTGAAACCACACTTGTTTCACAGCCCAATGATTCCGAATTCAGCATGTTTTTTTTCAATTTCCAGATACTAGAGAATGTGCTCTGGCCATACTGAACTAGTAGTAGGATATAACAATTGCAAGGCTGCAAGGTACACAGGTAGTTCATCATAACCAAAATAAACTTGTTTCTTAGTCTATGGTACTACCTTAATTCTGCCTAACGGCTAACGTTGGCTACTCCACCATGTCTTTTTCAGTTACACACAGTTCCTTAATTCGAAGAATGATCTCTGGCAATAGAGCACAGTGCTCGTTACAAAAAAGAGAGGCAACTTGACACCATTGCAGAATTCGATCACAACAAGAACCATGGAAAGCAACCAGGCTAGTGCATACTCCATGACTCCACGTGTCAACAATCTCAGTTGCGATGCTTGCCAGCTTGTGGCTTCTGCTGGTGAGTGGCCGGGCCTACACCTAATACGAACGAAGGCATAACAAAAGATAGACTGATTAGGAGGAGTGAAGCAGACAACAACATAGTTGAACAGAAAAATTGAGGCTGTATATCGAAATGCAAACTTAAGGTCCTGACAATGTGTGAATTTCGCCAGCAAGTGGGGCGTATTGCATAACGGTAAATATGATGGTCTGTTCATGGCTAATTAACCAAGGTTAGTAATTTTATTTCATTTTGAAAACAGGTTAGTAATTTAGCTAGTGGAAACAACATGCATCCATGCATCATAGTTTTGTGCAAAATCAGAACTGAGAAACATGCAACCTCTAAAGTCTTGAAAGTTGGGACTTGGTGTTTAAGGAACAATTGGCCTAGGATATCTTGTAGTCACACAGTTGAAAGCTAAATAAATTCATGCCTAAATGAAGCACAAGGGATAATTATAATTTTTATGAGCAATCAGGATTACAGCATGCAAATTGCAAGCAACATATACGCTGCTAAGATGGTCAGATTGTACAATGGCACTACTAAATTACTTCACGGATGTATTCAAACTAATCATGTTAGCACAACCTAGAGGAATGCCCAATCTTCAGGTAACACATGCTGACAATCTATAACAGTGCGTCATATGTAGAATTGCACATACTGCAAAACAACACTAACCCGTAGTGTGATGAATTTAACCGGCGCAATAGGGTCATCGTCGCAAAGGTTTGCTCCTCGCTCAAAAGTCAAAGGACTCAATCCTTCTGGACCAATGCTCCGACAGATAGCAAGATCAAATTCACTGACCCATTTCTCATTAGGCATATTGTTTATGGTGTTGGTCATCTCATCTGCTGACAGTGAAGTGAATCTTGGATTGATCATCTGAATCATTACATCTTTGAGCACCCTTGCATTCTGGAAGATGTACTGGAGGAAGGCAATCTCATCTTGCCTCGCATGGTACTCACGAAACGTGATCACCTTGAGGCGCAAGAGCACACTCACGATGGGACCGACCTCTTCCCAGAACTTGAGGACGAACGTGCCAGCGAGGTGATCACATTTTTCAGACTGCAAATTATTTGATTTAGTGAACATTTCAGCAAATAATAGATCATCATGCAGCAGCAGCAGCAAAAATATGTATGAGAAGAGAATGCAATGCTGGTACCGTCATATGCAGCGCCTCAACATTGGGAAAGAATCTGAGGAAGGCGGGCACCATATTGACATCATCGTAGACTCCAAACCGCACCCTCAAACTAAGGACCTTCACGGTTGTGATCATCATGCTTGGACTTATCTTAATCCCAGCCTGAAATGGACCAAATTCAGCAAGAGAGACGGCACATTTTGCAAATTGAACAAAGTTGAAAGATCGTTCCGAGGCTGGATGTGTAGTACTAGTACCGTGATGACAGTGTCTCGGATCTCTAGCACGTATTTTCCTGGATCCAGGTACCCGAATATTCTCAGCTTGGGGGCGTTGCCAATCCTGACTCTGGTACACGATCCGCCGGCGGGGCCGAGACACTCCGACAGGATGAGGCGGTCGAGACACGGGGCGTTCACCACCTCGATGCTCTCCATGACGAAAGAGCAGATCTGCACGCACCGGAGGCTGTGGCTGACGAGGCGGAGACGCACCCCCTTCATCCTCCCTTGGATGTTGAGGATCTCCAGGGCGGGGCTCCTGGCGACGAAGGCGTCAATGTCCCCGTCCTCCACGGCGACGCTGCAGATGCCGAGCTCCCGGAGGTGGGGGAAGGAGGCACCTTGGGAGGCCACCCGCATCCGGGAACTTCCAGACGCCGATGTAGAGGCGGGTGAGGGTGGAGATGGTGAAGAGCGTCTTGGGGAGGGGCACCTCGCGGAGCCACGGGCGGTTGACGAGGACGAGATCCTGGACGCCTCTGGCGGCGAGCAGACGGATCCAGCGCCTGAGCTGGCCCTGGTACGCACCCATGCGGTTGCAGGTGAGATGGACGCAGCGGAAGGGCCCTGGGTGCGTGGCGAGTATGCGGGAGACGGCCGCGGTAACGTCCGGCGTGCTGGCGCGCGCCGGGGTGCGGCCGTTGGAGATCAGCTGGGTGTCGATCAGGACGAGCGGCGTCGAGCGCCAGACCCCGCTCCAGCGCGCGGCGAGCACGGCGGTGCGGGCGGCGTCCTTGACGGGGAGGCAGGAGACGATGTTGCGGAGGAGCGCATCGGAGAGGCCGCTGATGCGGTCCACGCCGTCGGAGGAGAGGGCGCGGAGGGCGACGAAGCGAGCGGTGGTGGAGACGGGTGGGTCCGGGAGGTTCTCGTGGATGAGCGACATGAGCTGCTCCGTGCTCCGGTCCAGCTCGTGCGGATCGAGGCCCTGGCGCCGCATGTCGGCCGCCGTCGCCGGGTCGAGTTGGAGAACCGGCTGGCCTTCGCCGGCGCCGGCGGGAGGTGATTAGGTGAGCACGGGTGCAGCTAAGCTAGGGTTTGCTGGTAGCTGGAGTGAGTGAGAGTGGGTGAGTGGCGAGGGACGGCGGCGGACGGTCGTTTTGTAGGGTTCGGTCGGGGTGGTGGGCGAAAATATATATTAGAGCATATGCACTCAGGCCCTCTCTACCTAGCCATCCATTTTTTGCTTTAAGATTCGTGCAAATATATTTCTCTTTTTTGTTTCTCCCACATAGAATATATCTTGAAGTTCAAACCTATACAGCGTGACAAAGCTTCCTGAGTAGAATCTAGGATAAATCGTACAGATTTTTTTGTCAAACATAAATATACAAAATACGTTTTGTTTGATTAAAAAAAATCATATTTTTAATATTTATGTCGGACAAAAACTTCTGAAAGATTTATCCTAGATTCTAGTTAGAAAGATTTGCCATCCTGCATAGGTTTGAACTTTAAGATATGTTCTATGTGGGAAAAGCAAAAAAGAGAAAATTTCATATAGAAACTTAGTTGTATCGCACGGATCTTAAAGCAATATTGAAGAGTTAGGATAGGAGGGCCTGGGTGCACGTGCTCTAAAAATCCACGTCCAGGTGGTGGGGGCCTGTTTCCGGGTGGGCCAAATGTCGGGATCCGATTGCACACGGGCCCATGAGAAATTGATCCCTACAATAGGTGTTACTCCACTATTATTGTCTCAGAAAAGACTCCATTACTATTAAATGGGAACTTGATCACTCTAAATAGACAATTATTTTGGTGGAGGCTATAAATGGACTACTAAGAACAAGTATAATAAGATGACGTAGGTGCACTGTAAGACTTTAAGTTATATTTTTACTGGGTTGGATGAGAGAGAAGACGAGGCAGAAGAGAAGCGGGTTGTAGCACGGGCTCGAAAAAGCTATGTGAGAGTTGCTCAAAAAAGCTATGTGAGAGTGTATGATGGGCCATGTGATAAGAAAATACTCCTAACATTCCCAAATACAAGTATCTATAGAGATTCCAATATAGACTACATACGAAGCAAAATGAGTAAATCTGCACTCTAAAATATGTCTATATACATCCGTATGTAGTCCATACTAAAATCTTTAAAAATGACTTATATTTAGAAACAGAGGGGGTAGTATTTTCTTATAGCCCACCACTATACATGTTGTTTATTACATTGGCTATTGTTGCATGGCAATATGTTATAGCCATCAATCGACTATATTATTAACCATGCTCTAATAGAGAGAGTGGTACTAATTATAGCTAACCTAATGCAACTGCCCAAGATAAACTAAGAGCATCCCCAACCACACTTACCTAATTTAATCCATATGTCCACGAACATGTTCGGACATGTCCACAAAAAGAAGTGGGTCGACCCTATTTGTCCGTCTGGACAATCACAATCCCATATTTGAAACCTTAAATCAATAAGAAGAAAAAATGCACGCGGATCATTCGACCAATATAGCACGCAAAAAATCAGCACAAGCGGAAATGATCCATGACAAATAATCCACAATAAATCGTCTTTATTGCGCACCTTGATATCCTTCTCTTGGTTGATGAACCACTTCTTGCAATGGTCATGCATGAGACCGGTGTCGGCCAACATGATCCTCGCTAGCCTCACATTCTCTTTATCAAGTTCAATTGTCTCAAATGCCTTCTCCTTCTTAATTTCCATTTTCTGTCCCTTGGTCATTTTCTTCATGTCTACCATGTACCTCTCACTCATCATCCTAACTCACACCCTCTCCCGATCGAAATCCATCCTCTCCCTTTGCACATACAAGAATAGCTTGTACCTCTCCTCCATTTTCTTCACCCCACCCCCCCCCCCCCCCCCGTTGTTGGGAAAGATGTTTGTCCATGTGGGCAAGACCTTGCTCGTCCCGTCATCATGCGCGACCCTATCTTTTTACCGCTTCTCCCCCCTCAAGGGCCTACTCCTATTTGGCTCGGTGCCATGTCTGTCCTCCACCTTGGTCATTATCGTCACCACTCCTCGTCGGGCCCTTCCCCCTGGAGTTTCAGGAGCAATGGACATTCTTGGCATAAGCATTGGTAGAGGACGAAGTGTCGTTGTCCGTCGTGCTGCTGCCCGAGCAGGAGGAGGAGCCGATGATCCCCTCCATGCGATGGGCGGTACGAGTTTGCTCCCTCGCCAGCCATGTGATTCTCTCCTCTCTCGCCACCCTTTGCATCGCCAACCTCTCGGACTCCCCGGGGCCGATGCAGAGCCCCGTCGCATTTTTGTGGCGATGTCGGCGGGTGTCCGTTTCTTCGGACGTGTACGAGTAGCGGATGGCATTGCGAAGGGCCATGTCATCGTTGTTGGTGGGTGGCAGCGGCACCGACATGGATCTACAAGGCCCGCACTTGGAGCGACTAGTGGCTACCTCACTCCATCCTCTTCCTTGCACGCAGATACGCACGGGCCTCGGGCTGCGACTGCCTTGCAAGCACGAGCACCCAATGGCGCCTGGGAGGATGATGTCTACGGCGCAACTTGTTCTTGTAGACTTGTGTTGGGCCTCCAAGCCCAAAGTTTTGTAGGACAGTAGCAATTTTCCCTCAAGTGGATGACCTAAGATTTATCAATCCGTGGGAGGCGTAGGATGAAGATGATCTCTCTCAAACAACCCTGCAACCAAATAATAAAAAGTCTCTTGTGTCCCCAACACACCAAATACAATGGTAATTTGTATAGGTGCACTAGTTCGGGGAAGAGATGGTGATACAAGTGTAATATGGATAGTAGATATTGATTTTTATAATAAGAACAATAAAAACAGCAAGGTAGCAATTGATAAAACGGAGCACAAACGGTATTGAAACGCTTGAAAATGAGGCCTAAGGTCCGTACTTTCGCTAGTGCAATCTCTCAACAATGCTAATATAATTGCATCATATAACCATCCCTCAAAGTGCGATGAAGAATCACTCCAAAGTTCCTATCTAGCGGAGAACATAAGAAGAAATTATTTGTAGGGTACGAAACCACCTCGAAGCTATTCTTTCTGATCGATCTATCCAAGAGTTCGTACTAAAATAACACCAAATAAGTTCAAATTCATAATACTCAATCCAACACAAAGAACCTCAAAGAGTGCCCCAAGATTTCTACCGGAGAAACAAAGACAAGAACGTGCATCAACCCCTATGCATAGATTACCCCAATGTCACCTCGGGAATCCGCGAGTTGAGTGCCAAAACATATATCAAGTGAATCAATATGATACCCCATTGGCACCATGGGTATTCATAGCAAGACATATATAAAGTGTTTTCAAATCCATAAAAGTATTCAATCCGATAAAACGAAGTCTCAAAGGGAAAACTCAATTCATCACAACATGATAGAGAGGGGAAAACACCATATGATCCTACTATATTAACAAAGCCCGTGATACATCAAGATCGTGTCATCTCAAGAACACGAGAGAGAGAGAGAGAGAGAGAGAGAGATTAAACTCATAGCTACTGGTATAAACCCTCAGCCCCGAGGGTGGACTACTCCCTCCTCATCGTGGTGGCCGTCGGGATGATGAAGATGGCAACCGGTGATGATTCCCCCCTCCGGCGGAGTGTCGGAACGAGGTCTAGATTGGTTTCTCGTGGCTACAGAGCCTTGCGGCGGCAGAACTTCTGATCTAGGGTTACCCCCAGGGTTTTTGGAATATTTGAGAATTTATAGGGTGAAGAGGCGGTGCGGGAGGCCACCAAGGTGGGAACAACCCACCTGGGTGTGCCTGGGCCCCCAGGCGCCCCCTGGTGGGTTGTGCCCCCTCGGGGCACCCCCCAGGTGCTGCTCTGGCCCATTGGATGTCTTTTAGTCCATAAAAAAATCCAAAAAAGTTTTCGCGGTGTTTGGACTCCATTTGATATTGATTTCCTGCGATGTAAAAAACAAGCAAAAAACAACAACTGGCATTGGGCACTGGGTCAATAGGTTAGTCCCAAAAAAAGATATAAAGTCACTATAAAAGGATTGTAAAACATCCAAGAATGATAATATAACAGCATGAATACTTCATAAATTATAGATACACTGGAGACGTATGAGCATGCCCAAGCTTAATTCCTACTCGTCCTCGAGTATGTAAATGATAAAAGAAATAATTTATGAAGTGTGAATGCTAGAAAAGTGCATAAGTTTGATCAATGATAATTTTAATCACTTTCCCTAGCATCATAACATCAACTCTTTCTCATAAAACTCATCATGACAAAGTAGCAACCAATTCACATGTTAAGATTCAAACAATGAATTCTCTTGAAACTCAATAACCTATATTCTTAGTCACCAAAAAATTGCAATTCAACTTATTCAACAGAGTCTAAGTAAGAGCTCCACATACTCAACCATCATATATTCTTGTATGATTGCTAACACTCACCGCATACACATGAGCAAAACGTTTCAACCGGACACATAGAAAGATAGGGGTTTATAATTTTGCCTCCCAACGTTTTCACCTCAAGGGTGATGTCAACAATAATAACTCATGCTACCCATATCCAACTGGATATATGTTCCTAAATCTTTCCTCACCACATCATGCTTGCCAACAGAGAAAAACAAAAAGGAATAGAGAGAAAACCTTTGACTCTTGCATCAAAGTAAATACATAAAAGTAAAAGGTAGGCCCTTCGCAGAGGGAAGCAGAGGTTGTCATGCGCTTTTTGTTTGTATGCTCAATCCCTTAGTGCAAAATAACATCACGTTATATTGCCCCTTATGATAGCAACCTTTATTATGCAGTATGTCGCTTTTATTCTTTGCCATCACAAGTTCGTACGATGCTCAATTTTCTCTTACATTAAATGATCTAACACTTTTAGAAGCAATTTTTATTGCCTTATTGCACCGATGACAACTTACTTGAAGGATCTTACTCCTTAGGTAGGTATGGCAGACTCTTGAAAATAAGATTTGTGTTTAAGGGTTTTTGGATGCACAGGTAGTATCTCTACTTGGTGCCGAATTTTCGGCTAGCAAAGATGGGGGGCAAGCACCACAAGTTGAAGGATATATGACAATATAACTTCTGTGTGAATATGAACAAACATAAATCATTATGTTATCTTCCTTGTCCAACGTCAACAATTTTGGCATATAATATTTTGATGGGGGCTCACAATCACAAAATATTTCCAAGATAGTGTATTTGCACGTGAAAGTTCTCTTCCTTCTACTAATCATTCATGAATTGCTTGTATGACCAATATTGTGATTGTCAAGCTTCAAAAGATTTCACTTTCTAAACCCAATGTGAAGCTACCACTAGGCATGATATGAACATATAATTTCAGCTTCATTATATTCAATTTATTCAACAATTTACTCATAGGATATAAGTGAAGCACAAGAGTAAATGACAAGCTACTCCAAAAAGATAAAAGTGAAGATCAGACGAGTAGTTATGTAAATAAGTAGCTAATTGTGGACTCTCTCTTATTTAAGAACTTTCAGATCTAAGTATTTTATATAAACAACAAGAAAAACAAAATAAAATGAAATTCTAAGAATAGCACACATCATGTGAAGAAGCAAAAACTTAGGCTCAACCGATACTAAACGATAATTGTTGAAGAACAAAGGTGGGATGCCTACCGGGGCATCCCCAAGATCAGATGCTTGAGACTTCTTGAAATATTATCTTGGGATGCCTTGGGCATCCCCAAGCTTGAGCTTTTGTGTCTCCTTAATTCCTTTTATATCACGGTTTCGCTAAATCTTAAAAATTTCATCCACGCAAAACTTAATAAGAACTCGTGAGATAAGTTAGTATAAACCAATGCAAAAACTTTATCATTTCTACTGCAGCAAATCACTAAAATTATTATTCAACATTGCATACTAAATGCCTCTTCATATTTAATACTCCCATCCTCAAATAGAATTATTAAACAAGCAAACATATGCAAACAATGCAAACATAATAGCAATCTGCCAAAACAGTACAGTCTGTAAAGAATGCAGGAGTATCAATACTTATTTAACTCCAAAAATTACGAAATTTTACCACACTGTAGAAAATTTATCAGAGCTTATTGTGCAAAAAAATTCAGCATTTTATCACATTCTGAATTTTCTAGGGAATTTTTGCAACAACAATAAACTTTCTATTTTGAAACAGCAACATGTAGACTTGCAAAATAAGCATGGTAAAGGCTATCCTTGACATTTTTATTGAAGTAAAAGATGCAAAACATTATTATAAATAACAGCAAGAAAATCCTAACAAAATAAATTGACGCTCCAAGTAAAACACATATCATGTGACGAATGAAAACATAGCTCCAAGTGAGGTTACCGATAATGTTGGAGACAAAAGATGGGATGCCTTCCGGGGCATCCCCAAGCTTAGTTGCTTGGATCTTCCTTGAATATTACCTTGTGGTGCCTTGGGAATCCCCATGCTTAGGGTATTGTCACTCCTTATTCTCCTCATATCGACATCTCACCCAAAGCTTGAAAAATTCAATCACACAAACGGAACTTCGTGAGATAGGTTAGTATGATAAGGTACTGTCAAAGACAAGATTCATAATTGTTCCCACACCATGCCTACTGTAGCATCTAATTTCCAAAATTTATATTGAGCAATATAAGCCATAGAAACTAGAAAACAAGCAAACTATGCATTGAAAATAGAATCTGTCAAAAACAGAACAGTCTGTAATGATCTGAACAACAACCTACTTCTGCTACTCCAAAAATTCTGAAAAATTAGGACAACCTGGGAAATTTGTATATCAATCATCTGTAAAAAAATCAAGAATTTATCACGTTCCAGAAGAGCAGTTCAATTCTGTTTCTGGAAGTAAAAGTTTCTGTTTTTGCACAGAATCAAATCAACTATCATCCACACTATCCCAAAGGCTTTACTTGGCACTTTATTGAAACAAAGGCTATAAAACATGATTACTGCACTAGCTTAATCATGTAATCACACAAAAACAATAGGTAAAGGTGTTGGGTTGTCTCCCAACAAGCGCTTTTCTTTAATGCCTTTTTCGCTAGGCATGATGATTTCAATGATGCTCACATAAAAGAAAAGAATTGAAGCACAAAGAGAGCATCATGAAGCATATGACTAGCACATTTAAGTCTAACACACTTCCTATGCATAGGGATTTTGTGAGCAAATAACTTTTGGGAGCAAGAATCAACTAGCATTGGAAGGCAAAACAAGTGCAACTTCAAGATTTTCAACACATAGAGAGGAAACTTGATATTATTGCAATACCTACAAGCATATGTTCCTCTCTGATAATAATTTTCAGTAGCATCATGAATGAATTCAACAATATAGCTATCACATAATGCATTCTTTTCATGATGCATAAGCATATAAATTACATAAGCAAATTTATTCTCATCAATAGTAGTGGGATCAAACTCAACAAAATAACTATCATGTGATTGAAATTAAAATCATGATGACAATTTTCATGGTTATCTTTATTCTTTATAGCATACATGTCATTAATATAATCATCATAAATAGGACTTTGTTATCATAGTCAATTGGAACCTCTTCCAAAGTAGTGGATTCATCATTAAATAAAGGCAGGACCTCTCCAAATCCACTTTCATCATTATAATCATCATAAATAGGAGGCATGCAATCATTATATATAACAAATTTGCAAATAAAATCTTGGGGGACTAAAAATATCATCTTCATCACCCCAAGCTTATGGCTTTGCATATCGTTAGCATCATGGATATTCAAAGAGTTCATACCAACAACATTGCAATCATGCTCATCACTCAAAGAATTTTTTTCAAACATTTTATAGAATTCTTCTTCTACCAATTGAGCACAATTTTCCTTTCCATCATTTTCATGAAATACATTATAAATATGAATAATATGACGCAACCTTAATTCCATTTTTTAGTTTTCTTTTATCAACCAAACTAGTGATAAAACAAGAAACTAAAAGATTCAATTGCAAGATCTAATGATATACCTTCAAGCAGTCACCTCCCCGGCAATGGCGCAAGAAAAGAGATTGATGTCTACTACGCAACTTGTTCTTGTAGACTTGTGTTGGGCCTCCAAGAGAAGAGTTTTGTAGGACAGTAGCAATTTTCCCTGAAGTGGATGACCTAAGGCTTATCAATCCGTGGGGGGCGTAGGATGAAGATGGTCTCTCTCAAACAACCTTGCAACCAAATAATAAATAGTCTCCTGTGTCCCCAACACATCAAATGTGACAGCCTAGTTTTTGCTCTCTTTTCTTTTCTGATTTTTATTTGGTTTTGGTTTGAATTTGGAGTTCTGAATCACTTCAGTTGGACTTAAACACTTGGGCATCACCTTGATTTTCACCCAAGTGATTCATTTGTCTCTCTAGCCATCATTACTTCTCTGGTCAACCTCAAAATAATATTATGGATAGTTTTCTTAAATGAAAAATATTCATTTTCTACTCCAAAACCCTAACCAGCCAAATGTGTTCCAAAGCAACCCCAATTTTTCTTGCCCACAAAAATCTGAGAAAATTCACAAATATTCTTTGAACCCTACGGCACCTCCCTGAGCAAAAATATTGCATCACTTTTTGGAATATTTTTGCTACAGAAAATATTTTCTGTTCTGGATAGAAATGGTAGTTTCTACAGCAACTACCATTTTACTTGCTCCAGTGCTGCTGCATTTTCTTGTGCATCACTACCTTCCTAGATGATTGCTAACCTCCCAAGTTCAGCTCCCAACTCTTAGTAGTTTGACCACAGTTAACTCTCAAAGTTATTGTCCAGAAACTTACCATGAAGTAACACTCCAACTGACAGCACCTGAGCTCGACTCAAAGCATTGGCACAACCCTAAACACTAAGGACTACACGCCAGACATGAAATTGGGGCCAGCCGTGGCTCTATGCCGAAGTGCATGCGGTGACCACGCGTGTTCACGGTGCCAGCCTGCTAACCGATGCGCTCTGGGTGCCACCGAGCGCTCTGTGCATCGCGTGCTCGCTTCCCAGGCTGCCGCACGTCGCCAAACCTCGCCACCATCCCCGTCTCTACTCCCTTTACTCCCTCCTAGTGCTCGCCGATGCTAGATCTCGCTACAGCGAGCATGGGCGCGGTCCGGTAAACAGAACAGTGCGCCACACATTGTGTTTGTCGCCACCTCCCTCGATCCTGTGCTCGTCGCCGCCCACCCACAGTCCCCGCGTGCGCTGCATCACCTTCCCCCTCGCTCACTGACGCTGTTCGCCACAAGGCGCTGTGTCCAGGTGTCCTCCGGTGGAGCCCGATCGCCTCCTCTCACTCACCTATAAATGCAGCCCTCCCCAGCCCTCTCGAGCATCACCAACCCACCGCACACACTCCACAAAGCAGTAAGAAGCCGTAGCCCGGCCGGGCAGGCCTCGGGCCGCTGTCCCTGAGCTCAAGCTCGTCAGCGATCCCCTCTATTCGTCTCCACCAGTTCAGCCCCTCCCAGGCTCGGGCCACTCTTCCAGAGCCTCTGCCGTGCTTCAGTGGTGTCGTCCGACCCGGTTGGAACCACTGGTGCAGCCTCTGGTCGTAGTCATCCCCAACTCCGGCGACCTCCGCTCTCTGCCGCTGCTAGAGAGGCCCGTTCTGACACCGGCCGACCACCCCTAGCTAATCTACGGGTACGGGCAGGTGCACCTCTGTCTTCTCTCTCGATCTATCCCTCTAGCGCCAGCCAAGATGCCCTCCTCGCCGGCGTGTGCTTCGGCGGAGCCTCGCCATGCTTTGTTTCCTTCTCCCCTCCCTCGCACCTGACCAGTGGGGCCCGCTGTCAGCCACTCAGGCCGTGCCCGAAGCGGTACGAGTGGTGGCACCCCACGGCTTTACGTCTTCGACGTCACCCCCCAGTTTCTGTTTTTATTTAAATTCAATTCAAATTTATCCAGAGAACTTCAAACAGCCACAACTCTTTAACCATAAATCCAAATGAATCGATTCTTTTTGCATTGTGTTCTTATTGAAAATATCTAACAGCACACCTAAAATGAGATTTTTCTCTACTGTCTAGATTTTGTTGTGAATTTCAGAGTGTCTCTTGATGTTTTCTTTTTCTGTTTTTAATTGTTTTCAGAAGGTGAAGCTTGTCTTGAGGATCACTAGGAGGATTGTGAACCTCATCTGCACTAAAGCAAGCCACAACAACATTTTCATGGTGCCATTGCAATATTTCTAATTTATCAACTTGAATGAATAATTTAGTTCATGCATTTAAATTCACCAAAATAAACTTACCCATTCATTCTGTTGAATGCTTGATTGTGTTGACATGTTTGTTTACAGTAGGTTAAAGCTAACTAAATTAGTTTAAGTCATTAGAAGTTATCTTTGATTATGAAGAAATAATTTTTTATGAAAAAGAATTAGTTTGGATAATATTTTCTTGAGTAAGAAAAGAATTATGCTAAGTTATTGTCATGGTTAGTTCGCTGAATAATCGTAGCCATAATAGTATTATGAGTTTCTGATATGTATGGTTAGTGCTTGGTATAGTTGACCCGTTATTGTTCAAATGATAAGTAATGCATGTTATATGAATGCATTTGCATGGCATATCATGATACCAATTATTTTTACTTTAAGTTGAACCTGATAATAACTCAGGTTGAACATATTGTTGATCGGGTCATGGTGCCACTGAATCGAGTTTTTCCCAGTGCAACCACATTTGCCTTTATGGGAAGGCCTTTATTCGGTCCGTTGTCATGCCTCTGGTCGGTGCCTCCAATGAGGGAAGGTTATGGGCATGCGTTACCTTGGCCCGGTAAGCAGACATAACCTTGTGTGCCCGTTGTTGTTATGGTACCTTGTCCCCGTTTGGGACCGTTTATGTTTTTTCCACGACAGTGGCCGTTGGTGTCTTTGGTAGACACGGGGCCACCCAGGACTTAGCCTAGTGGGGAGTGAGTCGGAGTGGCCGGGAGAGTGTCATGGCAATGGAGGGGTTCTGTTGGAATGTCGTTGGTCCACCCGAATGGGAGTGAGAGGCCATGGGTTCCGCGGTATGGGTACAGTGCGCTACCTCTGCAGAGGGTATTTAATCTATCGATAGCCGAGTCCACGGTTATGGACACGCTCGAAAGTAGGTCACACCATGGGCCAACGTTTAAATAATCTTGCACACTAAAATTAATAACCTAGCGTTGTTGGAAAGAGGATGGTTGAGAAACCATGTTGATGATGGAGACTAAGAGGTTGGTCTGTTGTGATCTGAGAAAGATCACCATTTGGTTACGAGGTAACCCGTTTGAATACCAAGTTGTTGGTCCATTTGTGATCCAAGAAAGATCACCGTTTGGTTACGCGATAACCCATTGGGTAAGCAAGTCCGAGGGACTTGAGGCACGAGATTTCGTTCACTGCATCCCTAGTATGATTTTCCATTAATGAGAATTTGCTTAATATCATGATATTGTTTGTCATTATGTTTATGCTTGTTGTGAGCTTGCAAGTACATTTAATGTACTGACCTGGTGTGTCATGCCAGATTTCAGGAAAGTCTCGTTGGAATGGAGTGCTGTCCGAGTCTAGATCGTGTCCACATCGGTGTCCCTGTGCTATGGAGTCCCGCTTCGTCATCGTTCTGCTGCCGCGTTGTTGTCATGATCGGGGCCCCTTTATGTTCACTAAATAATGTACATATTGTTCAGCCGCACTATGTGTGCCGCTTGGCCTCGCAACTTGTTGTAATATGAAACATGTTCCGCTAGCCTCAATAAAGCGGTTGTTTTCTGTTCCAAGATGTTATGTGTTGCCAGAAGACATGGTCTTTGGGATGGCAATGCAAGGTAAACCGGTTGCTCTGAGCCGGGGTGACACAACGCTTGGTATCATAGCCACGCTGACTGTAGGACACGCTAGACTACCACCGTGTTACTAGACGTTAGTTAGACTAAAACTTGAGTGAAGATAGTGTTTGTAGCTGGTTGTTGCATTGCATACACTCGGTTATTTTTATTTCTAACCTACTAATGGCTGTGAGTGTAGATGGCTCCGGTGCCGTATCCGTGCCAGTTGCAGCTGATGCCGTACACGTCGCTACATCTGCTTCGTAACGCGTGGCGTTGACTGTACCGGGAGCGTCTAGCAGACTCAGTGTATGAGTATCACGCAGTGGTTACTCTACGCACCAGTTCATCTTCCAGCACTTACACTCATACCTCTAGGAGTGGTTTCGCCTCTACTGCTTCTCGGGCTGTCCAGTTTGCTGCATTTGAGGTCCTCGTCGAGCTGCGCTATAACGAGGTCCGAATGCCGAACCATCTAGGTTTCCAATACTATCCCTCCTTGCACGACAATGGTGTGTCTGTTTTCCTATCATTGATCCAGAGTCTGATAGTACCGCTAGCCACATTTCTCGCTACATCACTGCTAGCTACCTTCTGATTCACGAGATGGCTCGAGAGCTGACTCGTGTTCGCACTGCTTTAGCCGCTACTAGAGCTTTCAATACTCCATCATCTACGGGATTTACTCCTTATATTCCATCCAGTTCTAGCTCACCTATTTCATCGGTTACTCCTCCGAGTAGCTCGGGCACCTCGACCGTGAATCCTCTCAGTGCTCCTGCCGAGTGGGTTTCCCTTCTCACTAGCCCCGTAGCACCAATGCTTCAGCCCTATCCTGCACCTGCTCCAAAAGGAGAACCCTTGAGGCAGCGTCGTCGTGTTACCTTTGAACCGGAGGTCTCGGCTAACATAGTCAGTTCAGGATCCGGGTCCACTTCAGGAGAGGACCCCGCAGCACCAGCAGAGCATTAGAGCGCTCGAGTATCCGCAGTTGTCAGGTTGATGAATGGATGGAGTTGTACGAATCATGATGTTCCGTTTCATGTATGAGAGTAGTTGAAATTATTATGTCATTTATCTTTTATGTACGAGTCTATGTATAATTATGATGGAACTTTCTTTTATTTGACGTGTTTCCTTTGTTATTTCGCTTTCTTTCGGGTTTTGTCGCTGGCTTTTCCCCACTATATTCTTTTTGGATGTTGCTCATCTCAGTTGTGTTGTCTTGGGAAAAACAAACAATAGGATGACACGGGGAGGCAGAAGTAGCGACGCTTGTGACGATGTCCCTGTTCGTCGTTCCACGCGACAGGCAGGATACTCCCCCGAGCTATACGTTCCACCACCGCCTCCACCGCCAAATCCGCCCTCCACCGACCAAATTCTCCGTATGTTTGAGGAAAGGAGCAATAATGATCTGATTGAAATATTGAGAAGTGTGCAAGCTATGGTTGGGCAGAATGGAAATCAGAATGTTCATCACTCCAAACTGTCAGATTTTCAGAGAACCAACCCTCCCAGCTTCAGTCAGGTTATTGATCCCTTGGACGCAGATGAGTGGGTACGAACTATTCAGAAGAAGCTTGAGATTGCTCGTACTAAAGAGGATGACAAAGTCCCATTTGCAACTCATTATCTTGAAGGCGATGCCACCATATGGTGGGAAAATGCAAAAGCCATGTGGCATGCTGATGAAGAAATCACCTGGACAAAATTCAAGGATTAGTTCCGTAAATACCATATTCCTGCTGGAATTATGAAAGTCAAGCAGCGTGAACTCCTCGCGCTCCTCCAAGGAAGTCAGTCTGTGAGTGAATATTTGAATAAGTTCAATCATTTGGCCCGTTACTCCCTCTATGATGCGGCCACTGAAGAAAGAAAGATTGACAGGTTTCTTGGGGGATTAAACCAGCATCTCCGATACACCCTCATTATGTTTGATTTCACTGATTTCCAAACTCTGGTAAACAAGGCCCTCATTGCTAAAAGGGAGCGCAAACTTATACATGACAACAAGCCTACAAATAATGATCACAAGCACAAGTTCGAGCCAAGGAAGGAGGTTCAGCCAATGCAAAAGGCTCGTACCTGGCAGCAAATTCAAGTAGAGTATAAGCCCAATTGGTAGCAGCATGTTAACAAAACCACTAGACAAGTTAAAAATGTTGTAACCAACCCGGTGCGAGAAGAGTGTCAGCACAACAATTCTTGTTTCAGTTGTGGGCAAACCGGACATTATTCCAGGCAGTGTCCCAAGAATGGCAAGACCAATGCTCCATTCAGGCCACAAGTCAACTTTATGGGAACATACCATGTCCAGGAGAACATCACCGGGCAAGTCCATCACCTCTCCGCAGACGAAGCCCAAGAGAACCCCGAAGTCATCATTGGTATGTTTTCTGTTCATAGCATACCTGCCATAATTTTATTTGACTCTGGGGCTTCCCACTCTTTTATTTCATGAAGTTTTGTTGCCCAAAACAAATTTCCTTGTTCGGTGTTGAGCAAGAATATGCTGGTACAATCCCCGGGATCTTTTCTCAGAAGCAATCTGGTCTGCCGTAATCTGGAAATCAATATCAACGGAGTCTGTTTTCCAACTTCCTTGATAGACATTGAGTCTGTTAAGTTGGACATTATTTTGGGGATGAATTGGTTAAACCAATATCAAGTATGCATTAATTGCGCGGCCCGAGAAGTCACCTTGACAAGTCAAGAGGGACAGACTACAGAATTCTATGCCCGCAGGAGCATACCCAAGAAAGAAATGGTCTTCACCACTGTGGCTGGTGAATTGGAATTAATTCCTATGGTCAGTGAGTTTCTCGGTGTATTCCCAGAAGAACTGCCAGGCATGCCGCCAGACCGAGAGCTTGAGTTTGCAATAGATCTTGTGCCCGGAACCGCACCGTTATACAAGAAATATTATCGGATGCCTTTGTGAGAATTAGTGGAGCTAAAGAAAGAGCTTGATGAGATGCTCCAGAAAGGTTATATCCGTCATAGTTCTTCACCATGGGGATCACTTGCTATATTCGTGGATAAGAAAGATGGTAGTCTCCGTATGTGTGTGGATTGCAGTCAGCTGAATGATGTCACCATCAAAAACAAATATCTGCTGCCCAGGATTGATGACTTATTTGATCAGCTCAGCGGGGCAAAAGTGTTCTCCAAAATTGATTTAACGACAGGATACCACCAACTCAAGATTAAAATGGAAGATATTCCTAAGACCGCGTTCACTACTCGGTACGGTCTTTATGAATATACCGTTATGTCCTTCGGCCTTACCAATGCCCCTGCTTTCTTCATGCATATGATGAATAAAGTATTCATGGATTTCCTCGATAAATTTGTGGTAGTTTTCATCGATGATATTCTCATATAATCAAAAAGTAAAGAAGAGCACAAAGGACACCTCAGAGCTATCCTGCAAAGACTCCGTGACCATCAACTATACGCCAAATTTAGTAAATGCGAGTTTTGGCTCAAGCAAGTTGGATTTCTTGGGCATATACTATCCACAAAAGGTATAGCCATAGATCCAAGCAAGGTAAAGGACGTACTTGATTGGTTGGCACCCGTGACAGTATCTCAAATCGGGAGTTTCCTTGGATTAGTTGGATACTATCGTTGTTTCATTGAAGGTTTCTCTAAGATCGCCAAGCCAATGACAGAGCTTCTCAAGAAAGATAAGAAATTTGAATGGACTGAGGATTGCAAGAAAAGTTTCAATGAGCTGAAAACCAGACTGACAACAACACCTGTGTTGACTCTACCATACATCTACCGCAGCTTTGATGTATACTGTGACGCTTCCCGGCAAGGTCTTGGATGCGTACTTATGCAAGATGGCATGGTGGTAGCATATGCATCTCGACAACTGCGACCCCACAAAGGGAACTATCCTACTCATGATCTGGAATTGGCCGCAGTGGTTCATGCTCTAAAAATTTAGAGACACTATCTCATTGGAAAAAGGTGCCAAATATTTACCGAGCACAAAAGTCTCAAGTACATATTCACTCAGCCAGATTTGAATCTCCGCCAACGAGAATGGCTTGAGTTAGTCAAGGACTATGATCTTGGAATTAATTAACACCCGGGTAAGGCCAACGTGGTTGCCGATGCACTCAGCAGAAAGCCTGTCAGTCTAAATACCATGATGGAATCCTTGCCTCCCAAACTCCAAGAAGAGATAGTTCAGCTCAATCTGGTTATAGTTGATGCTGGTCTTGCTAATATTATGGAAGTTACTCCTACCCTCGAGGATGAGATCCGCAAGGCCCAGCCGAATGACCCAGTCTTACAAAAACATGCCAGACGTATGTTAGCAGAACAGACCCCAGACTTTTCTAAGGATTAGCAAGGTACACTATGATTTCGTGGAAGGATTTGTGTACCAAGGCAAGAAGATTTAAGGAAGAGAATATTGTCCGAAGCACACGGATCTTTGTATTCTATTCACCTTGGAGGTACTAAAATGTACGAAGACCTTCGACATATATTCTGGTGGGATGGGATGAAGAAAGACATTGCCTATTTTGTGGCCTGTTGCGACATATGCAACAAAGTAAAGGCAGAACACCAGAAACTAGCCAGACTCCTCCAACCGTTGCCCGTTCCACAATGGAAGTGGGATGATGTCTGCATGGATTTTATCACAGGGCTACCAAAAACTCAGAGAGGCAATGACGCAGTATGGGTCATAGTGGACACTTTAACCAAGGTAGCTCATTTTATTCCCATCAGAACCACATACCGTGCCGATCAGCTCGCACAATTGTATGTGTCCAGAATAGTCAGTCTACATGGGGTACCTCGAACAATCACTTCTGACTGGGGGTCCCTATTTACCTACGCTTTCTGGTCCCGTCTCCATCAAGCTTTGGGAACAACGCTAAAATATAGTACCGCTTATCATCCTTAGACCGATGGACAGACTAGGAGGATAAACCAAATACTTGAAGATATGCTTTGAGCATGTGCCTTGGCCCAAGGGCCTAAATGGGAAGACTGTCTACCATATGCCGAGTTCTCCTACAACAACAATTTCCAGGCCAGTTTAAAGATGTCACCTTATGAGGCTCTGTATGGCCGTAAGTGCCGCACCCCGTTGAATTGGTCTCAAACCGGAGATAGCCGCATTTTTGGAACAGATCTCATGATGGAAGCCGAAGAGCAAGTCAGGGAAATCCGAGACCGATTGCGATTAGCCAAATCCCGACAAACGAGTTACTATGATGCAAAGCACCAACAGGTCAGTTTTGAACCTGGAGAACATGTATACCTCCGAGTCACTCCTATAAAGGGAGTAAAAAGGTTTCAGACTCGCAGAAAATTGTCACCCAGGTTTATTGGTCCATTCCCAGTTATGTCCAGAGTGGGTAGTGTTGCATATCAGTTGGAACTGCCCCCAGAATTGTCAGAAGTGCACAGTGTGTTCCATGTCTCCCAGTTGAGACGATGTATATCACCGCCCGAGAAAAGACTGCTATGACAAAAATAGAGTTGGCTAAGGATTTGACGTATGAAGAGAGACCGTTCAGAATTTTGGATGAGATGGAAAGGGTCACTCATAGTAAGATGAGAAAATTTTACAAGGTTCAGCAGAAGCACCACACAGAGGCAGAAGCAACTTGGGAACAAGAAGAGTTTCTAAAGAAAAACTATCCAGAATTGTATTCCCGAGCAACCAAATCTCGAGGACGAGATTCATCCTAAGTGGGGGAGGTTTGTGACAGCCTGGTTTTTGCTCTCTTTTATTTTCTGATTTTTATTTGGTTTTGGTTTGAATTTGTAGTTCTGAATCACTTCAGTTGGACTTAAACACTTGGGCATCACCTGGATTTTCACCCAAGTGACTCATTTCTCTCTCTAGCCATCATTACTTCTCTGGTCAACCTCAAAATAATATTATGAATATTTTTCCTAAATGAAAAATATTCATTTTCTACTCCAAAACCCTAACCAGCCACATGTGTTCCAAAGCAACCCAATTTTTCTTGACGTTCTCCATCGATTGGTTAGGCCGCCGCCTATGGCGAAGAAGAGGAAGGGGGACGCGATGACTCCGTCTGGGGCAGGCTCATCTACCGCGGCCGCTCCTTCATCCGTGGGGAGGGGAGGCGACGGCGTTCGCACCTCCCCTGCCTGGTCATCCTCGCAAGGCCTGGAGGAGCGCCCTGGTGGGGGGCCAGCCCCCATGGCCCTGCTGGCTCTGGAGGTGCCGATGCCTGACGCTGCTGCTGAGGTACCCAAGGCTCAGGAGCCCCCAGTCTCCCGAGCCATGGTTACACTGCCGCCTCCTCCTCCTGCGCTGCTGGTTCCGGGTTCTTCTGCCTCCTCCAATGTCTTGGACCGCGCCCTTTCCGAGGTGGTCTAGCTGTGAGAAGACCTCCAGGGCACCGACTCCCATCTGGTAGTCGGGCGCCTGGAGCTGGTCGCCGGCTGGCTTCATTCTGACGCCTCTGTCCAAGCAGCGCTAGGGCGGTCCACGACAGCCTCTGAGAAGGAGAAGCAGGCCGCCACCCAAGCGCAGCCACTCAGGAGGCGACGCTAAAGGATGCCGCGGTCGCCCAGGACTGCTGCAAGGCACTAGAGGCCAAGCTGCAGGGTTTGCGTGATGAGCACTCCAAAGAAGCTCGCGACCGCCAGGCGAAGAAGGAGTGGATGAAGGCTCGGGAGGACACTGTCAGGGACCGCGACACCAAGCTGATGCGGCTGGCGGAGGCGCAGACCGCTGAGCACGGTCGGCTGGAGACGCTGGAGCAGAAGGTGAGGACGGAGAAGGCCGAGCTGGACGCCAAGGCGAAGGTCCTGGCCGAGGACCGCGTAGCCTTCGCACTCCTTGAGGAGAGGTCTCGCGTGGCGCTAAAGACTCTTTATGAGAAGGGCCTGGAGAAGCCGCTGGTTACCGACAAGGATGGCCCTGCCCAGCTGCTTCCTTACTTGGTCGAGGTGCTTGAGGAAGTCGTGAGCGGCGTCGGCCCCATGGCAGAGGTAGAAGCTCGCGTCCTTTCTTCCGCAGCACTGACGCGTGTCTTCAGCCACCTCCACCTTCATGACCCTGACGCCGATCTTGACAAGCTGCTGGAGCCTGTGGACAGCGAGCCCTTCGCTGCTGCTGCTGAAGCTGTGAAGAGCCAGGTGGAGGCCTTGCTGGGGGAAGTTTTGTGCCTTCGCTCCTACACCCACGACAGGCGGTGCTGCTGATCCTGCAGCCCCAAGTGGCGCTACCACAGGGGTGGAGTCTCTGGCGGGCGACGGCGATGTCCAAGGTTGATGGCTTATTTCCTGCTTAATTCCCGCAACATGCACCATGTCTCGTGAAGGCGTTTAAACTTACGTCTGGTATTGTGAAGACAATTATGGTTTGTAATATTTGCTCCGGGATTTGCTTCGAGATTTTGCGGTCTCCTTCCTATTTTCTTTATGTTTTATGTCGGTAGAGCCCAGCCCCGCGCATACCTTAGCCGCCGTTGGCCCCGACCGGATCACCGGGACGGGACCAAGGAATGAGGAGCTACGTGACAAGTTAGGCTCCTGAGTCACGATGCTCAGGAGTCTCCCTTGACGCGCAAACAACAAATAGGGAGGGGATGTAGGAGTAGATCTGGCGTTCTACGTCGGCAGAGCCCGGCCCGCGCATACCTCAACCGCCATTAGCCCTGACCGGATCACCAGGACGGGACTAAGGAGTGAGGGGCTGCGTGACCAGTTAGGCTCCTGAGTCGCGATGCTCAGGAGTCCCCCTTGATGTTCAAACGATCTTCATACCTTGGCTCCGCTCGGGGAGGGGCGCGCGACAACCAGGTCCGGGGGACCTGGCTGGGTGGCATACGCTCGGGCGTGACTCGGGCGCAGCCCTCTGTGTCCAGCCCCCTCACGCGACGCTCCCGAGGGGAGGTGTTGCGATGAGGCCAGACACTGAGCTCTGGGCTCCCTGAGGTTGATACGGCCATGGACCACCCTCAGTTGTTTATCACCAGCGCGGAGCAAAGCACTTCCATATGTGTACGGGCATAGCCGCTCCTCGGCAGTGTCTTCAGCCAACACTGAGCATGGTGCTTCCACTGGTGCATGGGAGGGGCCCCCTCTGGGAGGAGCCCCTGGGGCGTGTACAGCCCCGCCCTGACACGTGGCTTGCACGGCAGGGCTAGACGAGGTGTATCTGGGCACTCGTGAGCCAGCGCGGGACTCACGAGGCCCTACCTCAAGGCGGGTTGCGCCTGGTCTTGGATCTTTGACAGTTGTGTGTTCCTACGAGATGGTTAGATATAAATGCTCTGCGTCCTCAGGTCCTGGCCCTCGAGCAAGCTCAGCCGCTATTGGTATGCCAGGTCGCGATGCCATGGTAAAGGCCAGGGGGTGAGGGCTGGAGAGCCAGTAAGAGCTCCTGAGTCACGATGCTCAAGATCCCCCCTTTTAACGCACAAGCGATTTGCATGAGAGAGAGGAGGCTCGTGGTAGGCGGCAGGTGATAATCATAGGCAAGTTAGGCATGAAAGGCAAATCAGCTTAGGCAAACGCAGGATGGATACATGCCACTGGGTCAGACCCAAGTGGCTTGGGGATGATGCAGCCCGAGGAGCGCCCCCAGCAAGGTAAGCTGAAGACATAAGAAAAAGGGATACATGCCGCAAGGACAGACCCACGCGGCCTGGGAATGATGCAGCCCTGAGGGCGCTCCCAGCTAAAATGAACTTGGAAGATGTCACCTGGTACCATTGTAGAGGGGGTGTTGGAGTAGCTTGGAGATGCGCGGTGAAGAGGCCGACCCTCACGAGCCGCCGCGACCCTGAGCCTCGGGAGGCTCTGGGGGTCCAGGTGGTTCCTTGAGGACTGCCTCCATCTCCGCCAGGACCACGTGATGTCTGGCCTCCTAAGCCGCCAGAATGCTCCGCAGGTGTTGCTGGTAGGTGGCAGCCGCGTTCGGCAGGCCAAAAGGCATGCAAACGTAGCTGTGCGGCGGACCCATGCAGCATCCCACACGCGAAGGCCAGAGGCGCTCCTGAGATGCGGCTCGGTTGAGCCCTGGGACGTCGATGTAGACACGCAGCCCGCCATCGTCGCCTAGATGGGGAGACACACCGGGCAAGTGGCGGTCGCCGCGCATGGCTCTCACTTCCTGAAGCTCCTGAGTGGCCTTGGTGATGAACTCCTGAACATTGGGCTTTCCACGCCCTGTGCCTTCATGGGGGAAACGTGCCGTGAAGCACGCCTCCAAGTGGTGCCAGAGCGCCTCCCTCATGATGTTGGCAAGGTCTGAGGCCCTCCAGAAGAGAGCCCTCGAGCCCTGCCCGAGTAGGGCGCCGAGCGTGCCTTCCTATGCGATGGAAGGAGGCGTCCCTTGCACGGGCGCCGATCCTGATGTGGCATCACCTGAGATGCCGACCTCCTGAGGCCTCGCGCTGAGGGGTTGCTTCTTCTTCCTAGGGATGGCCTCAGGAGGGTTCTCGCCCTTGCCGTCCGGGTCCTTGATTGATGCAGCTTGGAAGGCATGCTCGAGGGAGCACACCGCATCTCTCTCTTCGCAGGGGACCGTGATGATTCCGCCGCTTCCTGGCATCTTGAGGATGTTGTAGCCGTGGTGGGTCACTTCCATGAACTTGGCCAGGGCTGGATACCCGAGGATGGCATTTTACAGCAGGTGGATGTGGGCGACGTCGAAGTCGATGAGCTCGGTGCGGTAGTTGTCGCGCTTTCTGAAAGTGAAAGGGAGGTGGACCTGCCTTATCGGGGTGGTGGAACCGTCGGTAACTCATGAGAAAGGCTTGGTAGGATGGAGCTGATCGTATGGCACTTGAAGGTTGTCGAACATCTCAACAGACAGGACGTTAAGCTCTGCGCCGCCATCGATGAGGGTCCTGGTGACTTGCACGTTGCTGATGACTGGGGAACAAAGCATTGGGAGGATGCCAGCAGTAGTCGCGCACTTGATTTGATCTACTGAGCTGAAGTTGATGGCGCACTTGGACCACCTAAGCGGGCGCGTGGCCTCAAGCCTGGGGAGGACTGCGTTCACCTCACGAGCAAACTGCTTGAAGATGCGCCGAGAGGCTGGGGTCCTAAGCTCGGCCCAAGATGGAAGTGATAGCACGTGGCTCCTGGAAGCACCCAACCCCTCGTCCTGATGATGGTCGTCATTCCTTCTTGGCGGTGGCGGTAGAGGAGGAAGGCCTGCGTTACCCTGCAGGCGGTCCTCGCGAGGCTGATCTCTCCAGGCGCCCTCGCAAGGCTAGTCCTGCCAATGATCCTCGCGAGGTCGGTCACCCCACTCCTGACGAGGGCCACGGTCGTCCCATCGTCCTCCACCTCGTCCTCCTCCTCGGCCGTAGCCTCGGTCGTTGCGCTCGGGGCATCGACCGAAGCATCCTTCTCGAATGGCCCTGAGCTCCTGGCAGCCGTTGGTGTTGTGGCTATGGAGGTTGTGGTAGGTGCAGAACGGTCGGCTGCCCTTGGACGACTACGACTGGTCCCTGCTGTGCTTCGTGTCTGGTTCTACCGCAAGCACGGCTACTCCCTTGCGCTTCACATCCTTGGCCTTGGTCTTCTTTTCTTCTGGGTCAGCAGCTGGAAGCTCGAGGAGGGAGAGGCGTCCTTCGTCAGCCCTTGTGCACTTGGTCGCCAGGTTGAACAGCTCCAGGGATGTGCACAGCTCCTCGTCGATGGCAAGCTCCTCCTTCCTCTTGACGTCACGGACGCCATCAGAGAACACTGAGATGATGGCCTCATCCATCACCTTAGGGATCTTGAGGCAGGCGTTGTTGAAGTGCTGGATGTATTTCTGCAAGGTCTCCCCAGGTTGTTGCTTGATGCGGCGCAGGTCACCCACGGCCAGAGGGCGGTCGTGAGTGCCCAGGAAGTTGGCGATGAAGCGGCTGCGCATCTCGTCCCAGGAGGAGATCGAGCCGGGAGGCAGGTTCAGCAGCCACGTGCGGGCACCGTCCTTGAGCGCCATGGGAAACCAGTTCACCATGACCTTCTCGTCTCTGTTGGCCGCCTCAATGCTCAGCTCTTAGAGCTGCAAGAACTCCACGGTGTCGGCGGTACCGTCATAGCGTGGATGCAGGTCCGGCTTGAACTTGCCCGGCTAGGTGACGCAACGCAGCTCGGGGGTGAAGGCGTGGCAACCTGCTGTGGTCAACGGAGCCCTTTGTTGACGCGGAGCTTGCTCTTGATGGTACCCGCGCAGCGCCGCCAGGGGCAGTACACGATCTTGTCGCACCGGTGCAGGGAGCATGGGGGCACCTTCTTGTGGCCGAGGGATTTCTTGGCAGCTTCTGTCTTGCCGCACGGGTGCTGGATGCGGTGGGTCACGTCTAGGGGCCGCCCGCCTTGGGGCCAGGGCGCCGTCTTGGGGCGGAGGTAGTGGAGGTGCTCCCCGAGCCGCGTCGCCCCTACCTGGCGGAGGGCGAGGCAGTGAGAGAGACGGCGCAGGAGAGCCCCCTGCGGCGCTGATGAGCTCGGTGATGCAGGCGAGCCATTCTTCGTAGAGGTCTTCAACGGGGCGGTAATGCAGGAGCTCACGTGCCAGAAGCAGAACGGCCTGCGCGTCCGTGGGGGTGCGACGAGCGTGAGACGATGAGCCAGCTGGGTTCAGCGACGGAGTGGTGGTGCGGCCTTCCCGCCCCACCGAGGGGTGCAGCGAGGATGTTTGCTGCTCGTTACCCGCCGGGCCAGTGGCGGCGTTGGCGGCAGGTGACAAAGAACAATGGGGAGGCCCACCGATAGGAGCCGTCTGGGCGACACGAGCAGCGAGAGCAGCCCGGCACTCAGAGCGGGCTCGGCGGGCGTCCGACATGGATGCGACGAAGCGATGGGACGCGGATCAGCGGAAAGAAGATTTCAGCGCACCCCTACCTGGCGCGCCAAATGTCGGATATCGGGTTCCGGCAAAACCCTTAAGGTTCGAACACTGGGGTGCGCACGAAGATTTTCCCCTACCGAAACACGCCCTCAACCTCGCCGCGATCTCTAAGCTAGCACGATGAACTCACAACACAAGAGACACAAGATTTATACAGGTCCAGGCCACCGTTGTGGTGTAATACCCTACTCCTGTGTTTGGTGGTGGATTGCCTCTTAGGCTGATGATGAACAGTACAAGGGAAGAACAGCCTCGTTAGGAGGGGTGTTCTTGAGCTAGTGAGGTGTTCTGCTTGGGAAGGATTTGATCCGTCTCCAGATGAGATGCCCTTCCTACTGTGGTGGCTAGACCTATTTATAGAGGCCCTGGTCCTCTTCCCAAATATTGAGCGGGAAGGGATCCAACAACGGCCATTTTGAAAGGGGACAACTAGTACAAGCTATCCTAACTAAAGGTGGTCTTCGCCTGTCAAAGGTGCTGGTGATGACGCCGTCTTGGGCTCCATGGTGACCTCCGTCCTGCACTCTTGTTGCACCAATATGGAAATCTTTGCCTGATGCCTCGGTACTCTGCGCCTGTGCTTGCCCCCTTAGCACCAAAGGGGAAACGAGGACACTGCATGTGTTGGCGCCCGCCTAGCCTTGGTCGTCATGGCTTGCGTCATGGGAACCCCGCGAGGCATCCCTTGCCTTGATCTCTCCGCCTCCCTCGCGAGCCTGCCTGGTGAGGCAGCCCCTGAGGAGGCCTTGTGTCGTCTGCCCCGTGAGGCTTGGCCCCTCGCGAGGGTCTTGAGTGTTGGGTTGATGAAGACGGGCCGTACTGGGCCACTGGTGGAGCCATGCCGCAGGCAGGCAAGTTTGGGGACCCCCGTTCCCAAAATGCCGACAATGGGGTTTCCGATGAAAGCGCATTTGCTCCCTTGGTGGTTTTGGTGATTAATGTTAACATACATATTATTGGACTAATAGTTTTACTTAGAATATTTCAGATAAGTTCAACAATGGCATGGCAAGGACTTGAGGATGTGGACTCCGTCAAAATGTGAAAAACAAGAATTGGCTATCACAAGACTCTACATTTTTGGTTTAGTGATCAAGATCACATTGAGTCCCTTAGGAAAGCCAATACTATTAAAAGGGGATGAGGTATTATTTATGAGGTTGTCGCTCAAAGTGCTTAGTGATATTGCTCCAAAAACCCTCCATCACTTTCCGAAAAACACATTTGTCCAAACCCTAACTCATCATTTTGGTCCCACTGATACAATCCACTCCGGACCACCGAGATGATCATTCTATTGCCACAGCCAAAACCCTAACAATTCGATATGACTGAAATGGTTCTCAATCCCATTGAGACGGCCTTGCCAAGCTTCTGTAATGAAGTAGTTTCATTTTGAAATTACTGAGAAAAATCGATCAAAATTACTGAACGAGACTCTGCCATAGCCATTGCACTTCGTGTTGGGAAACGTTGCATGGAAAACAAGAAAATCTATGCACATGCAAGATCTATCCATGGAGATTCATGGCCACGAGAGGGGGAGGGAGAGCATATATAGACCCTTGTAGATCACTAAGTGGAAGATTTTATCAACGCGGTTGATGTAGTCATACTCCTTCACGACCCGTTCCTATCAAGCACCGAACGTACGGCACCTCCGCGTTCAGCACACGTTCAGCTCGATGACGTCCTCACCTTCTTGATCCAGCAAGAGGGGCGAAGTACTAGATGAGTTACGGCAGCACGACGGCGTGGTGACGGTGGTGGTGAACTAGAGGGAGGAGATTAGAACCACACTGGCTTCTAATTATGAGGATTAGAGGTAGCTAGGGCTAGCTCTAATTATTCAACTAGGACCAACTAGAGGAGGCTCAAAAACTTGTGTGCTAGGGGCTAGTCCTGCTCCTCTATATATATGTTGAGCCCTAGGTGTTGTAACTTGGAGAGGAGGCCTCTCCAAAGTTGGTTTGGAACACAAAGATGAGTCCGTCTCGGACTCCAGGGCTAAACGCCATGGTCCATAGCATTTACGTAGACGCCACGAACTCCGCCGTCTATCCCACGGGTAAACACCATGAACCCTGGCGTCTAGCCCTGCCTTCCTGATGACCCACAAGTATATGGGATCAATCATAGTCCTTTCAATAAGTAAGAGTGTCGAACCCAACGAGGAGCAGAAGGAAATGACAAGTGGTTCAACAAGGTATTCTCTGCAAACATTCAAATTATAAGTAACGAGTAGTTTGATAGCAAGATAATTTGTAACGAGCAAGTAACGATAGTAGTAAAAACGGTGCAGCAAGGTAGCCCATTCCTTTTGAGGCAAAGGACAGTCCAAAACGGTCTCTTATGATAAGCAAAGCATTCCTGAGGGTACACGGGAATTTCATAATAATCACATTCATCATGTTGGATTGATTTGTGTTCGCTACTTTGATAATTTGATATGTAGGTGGACCGGTGCTTAGGTGTTGTTATTACTTGAACAAACCTCCTACTTATGATTAACTCCCTTGCAAGCATCCGCAACTACAAGAAAAGTATTAAGAATAAATTCTAACCATAGCATTAAACTTTTCGATCCAAATCAGTCCCTTACGGAAGAGCGCATAAACTAGAGTTTAAGCTTCTGTCACTCTCGCAACCAATCATCTAATAACTACTCCACATTGCATTCCCTTAGGCCCAAATATGGTGAAGTATCATGTAGTCGACGTTCACATGGCACCACTAAGGGAATCACAACATACATACCATCAAAATATCGAACACATAAAAAATTCACATGATTACTTGCAACATGATTACTCCTGTGACCTCAGGAACAAAAGTAACTACTCACAAATGATAATCATGCTCAAGATCAGAGGCGTAGCATATTAGATCCGAACATATGATCTTCCACCAAATAAACCATATAGTAATCAACTACAAGATGTAATCAACACTACTAGTCACCCTGAAGTACCAATCTATAGTTCCGGTACAAAGATTGAACACAAGAGATGAACTAGAGTTTGAGAGGAGGTGGTGATGTTGAAGATGTTGAGAGATTGCCCTCCCCAAGATGGGAGAGTTGTTGGTGATGATGATGACGATGATTTCCCCCTCCAGGAGGGAAGTTCCCCTAGTGGAATCGCTCCGCCGAAGGGCAAAAGTTCTCCTTCCCAAGTTCTGCCTTGACACGGCGGCGCTTCATCCCGAAAGTCCTCGCCTTATTATTTCTAGGTCAAAATGACTTATATACCAAAATAGGGGCACCAGAGGTGGGCCGAGGACGGCACAACCCACCACGGCGCGCCTGGGCTCCCTGGCGCGCCCATGTGGGTTGCGCCCACCTGGTGGGCCCCCTCTGGTACTTATTGGCTCCAATATTTCTTATATATTCCATAAAATTCCACATAAAGTTTCACCTCATTTGGAGTTGTGCAGAATAGGTAGCCTGACGTAGCTTTTTTAGGTCTTGAATTCCAGCTACCGGTATTCTCCGTCTTTGTGTGTACCTTGCATATTATGAGAGAAAAGGCATTAGAAATACTCAAAAAAGCATTATTATACATAAAAACAATATGAATAACAGTAGGTAAACATGATGCAAAATGGACGTATCGACTCCCCCAAGCTTAGACCTTGCTTGTCCTCAAGCGAAAACCAAAATCGAAAAACATGTCCACATGCTTAGAGAGAGAGGTGTCGATAAAAACAAAATACGGACATAGAAGCATCATGTATATTATTATAATAGCAACAAGCTTTAACATTAAACTTTTATCATAGACTTCTCATGAATAAGTAACAATTCATCACAACATCGAAGTATAAAGCATAAACTCTATTGGAAATGAACAAACTATGTTCTCAGTCAACTTTGCAACAATAATTCATCATCTTTTCAGGAAGGGTCACGTATCAGAGCCTTTAGGCAAGTCCACATACTCAACCATCATATAGTCTTCTATCATTGCTAACACTCATCGCATACACATGAGCAAAATGTTTCAACCTGACACATAGAAAGATAGGGGCTTATAATTTCGCCTCCCAATGTATTCACCTCAAGGGTGATGTCAACAATAATAATTCATGCCACCCATATCCAACTGGATATATGTGCCTAGATCTTTCCTCACCACATGATGCTTGCCAAAATAGAAAATAAAAAGGAATAGAGAGAAATACTTTGACTCTTGCATAAAAGTAAATACATGAAAGTAAAAGATAGGCCCTTCGCAGAGGGAAGCATAGGTTGCCATGCATTTATTTGTTTGTATGCTCAATATCTTAGTGCAAAAGAACGTCACGTTATATTGCCCCTTATGATAGCATCCTTTATTATGCAGTCTGTCGCTTTTATTCTTTTCCATCACAAGTTTGTACAATGCTCAATTTTCTCTTACACTAAATGATCCAACACTTTTAGAAGCAATTTTTATTGCCTTATTGCACCGATGACAACTTACTTGAAGGATCTTACTCAATCCATAGGTAGGTATGGTGGACTCTCAAAGCAAGATTTGGGTTTAGGGGTTTTAGGATGCACAAGTAGTATCTCTACTTAGTGCGGAATTTTTGGCTAGCAAAGATAGGGGCAAGCACCACATGTTAAAGGATCTATGACAATATAACATCTATGTGAATATGAACAAACATAAATCATTATGTTGTCTTCCTTGTCCAATGTCAACAATTTTGGCATATAATAATTTGATGGGGGCTCACAATCACAAAAGATGTCCAAGATGGTGTATTTGCATGTGAATCTTCTCTTCCCTTATTAATTCTTTCATGAATTGCATCATTTACTAATGCTATGTTTGTAAATCTCCAATAATTTTTCCTACTTATACTCTTCGTTATGTGATGTCATTACTTACCATAGGATTAGCATATGATCTTTTTCATTTATTTCTTTTCTTTTTATTGAAACATGAAAGTAAAGAAAGCAAAAATCAAACTAAACTTTATTATATATCTTGCACATGATTGCAAAGATAGATCACTAAGCAAACTCTCGAAAAGAAAGGATTGAACTAAAGTTTTATTCATCTAAAGCAAAAGATAACTATGGATCGAACTAAGATAAATAAAGGCAAAAGATAGTGGAGGTGATACGATACTGGGGCACCTCCCCCAAGCTTGGCACAATCCATGGGGAGTGCCCATACCCATTACTCAAGTTTCCTTTGGTGATGAAGAAGGAGGTGGTGGTGATGAAGTAGAGGGTTTGTATTTCTCTTCCTCCAGCTTATGTCGGAGGATAAAGTTATCTATCCTCAACTTATCGTTCTCCATCTCGTGCTTTATTATCCTCTTGCATAATGCCTCCATGCTTTCATGCTTGAAACAAGGAGGGACTGGTTCATCTTCATCCTCCTCATCAGAGAACCTTATGTAGGGATAGGTGTCCTTGAAGATGTTTTTAATCTAAGGGATGATAAGAAGTCGGACACTCCTCGAAATTTTGAGCGACATTTTTTCAGATGTGTCTAGAAAATAGCGAGAAAGAAGAACATAATATATCTCCATGATACGGTGGTTAATAGATTTGGGGGGTATATAAAGCTATTTTATCTTAGGAAACAAGCAAATAGAGTCCGGAAGGTACCCGAGGTGGGCACAACCCACCTGGGCGCGCCTGGCATGCCAGGCGCACCCTGGTGTCTTGTGCCCACCAGGGTCACCTTACTGGTAGTTTCTTATTTTCCTAATTTTTTAAATATTCCAAAACTGACAAAAAAATATTTTTGCCGATTTTTCGGAGTTTGTTTATTTACCGTATCACGTACCTCCTCTTTTTTCATGATTCTGGAGTGTTCCAGAAGGTTTCTTTTATGTGTTCTTCCGGTGTCATAGTTTGGATAATATTGCTTTCAACATTAATGGGCGTACCTGAGATATAATGTTTTATTCTTTGCCCATTGACGACCTCCGGGTTAGTACCTTCGGCATTATTTATATGGCTCCCGATTGATAAACTTCCTCGATAACATAGGGTCCTTCCCATTTGGAGAGGAGTTTTCCTGCAAAGAACCTGAAATGAGAGTTGTACAAAAGAACATATTCTCCAACTTTGAACTCCCGCTTTTGAATTCTTTTATCATGCCATCTTTTGACCTTTTCTTTAAATAACTTGGCATTTTCATAAGCTTGGGCTCTCCATTCATCTAGTGAGCTAATATCAAATAACCTCTTTTCACCGGAAGTTTGATATCATAGTTGAGTTCTTTAATTGCCCAATATGCTTTATGTTCTAACTCAAGAGGCAAATGACAAGCTTTTCCATAAACCATTTTATAAGGAGACATACCCATAGGATTTTTATATGTTGTTCTATAAGCCCAAAGTGCATCATCTAATTTCTTAGACCAATTCTTCCGGGACCTATTGACAGTCTTTTGTAAAATTAATTTTATTTCTCTATTGCTAAGCTCAACTTGACCACTAGACTGAGGATGATAAGGTGATGCAATTCTATGGTTAACATAATACTTAGCAAACATTTTACGGAAAGCACCATGAATAAAATGTGAACCACCATCAGTCATTAAATATCTAGGAACTCCAAACCTTGGGAAAATAACTTCCTTAAGCATTTTAATAGAGGTGTTGTGATAAGCTCTACTAGTTGGAATAGCTTCTACCCACTTAGTAACATAATCAACAACAACCAAAATATGTGTATACCCATTAAAGGAAGGAAAAGGTCCCATATAATCAAATCCCCAAACATCAAATGGTTCAACAGTAAGAGAATAATTCATAGGCCTTTTCGGACACTTACCAATATTACCAATCCTTTGACATTCATCACAAGATAAAACAAACTTACGGGCATCCTTGAAGAGAGTAGGCCAATAAAAACTAGATTGCAATACCTTGTGAGCAGTTCTATCTCCCGCGTGATGCCCTCCATAAGATTCAGAGTGACATTTCCGTAGGATTAGTCCCTGTTCATGCTCAGGTACACAACGCTAATAATACCATCTAGTCCTTCTTTATAAAGATGTGGGTCATCCCAAAAGTAGTGTCTTAAATCAAATAAGATTTTTTTTCTTTTGTTGGTATGTGAAGCTACGTGGTATATATTTAGCAACAATGTTATTAGCATAGTCGGCATACCAAGGAGTGTTATGAGAAACATTTATTGCAGCTAATTGCTCATTAGGAAAACTATCATTAATAGGTTGTGGGTCATCAAGAATATTTTCTAGCCTAGACAAGTTATCAGCCACGGGATTCTCAGCTCCCATCCTATCAGTGATATGTAAGTCAAATTCTTGCAGCAAGAGAACCCACCTAACGAGTCCAGGCTTAGCATCTTTCTTTTCCATAAGATATTTTATAGCAGCATGATCGATGTGAACAATAACTTTAGAATCAACAATGTATGATCTGAATTTATCACAAGCAAACACCACTGCTAAGAATTCTTTTTCAATAGTAGCATAATTTCGTTGAGCATTGTCTAGAGTTTTACTAGCATAATGAATAACATTTAATTTCTTATCAACTATTTGTTCTAGAACAGCACCAATAGCATAGTCACTAGCATCACACATAATTTCAAAAGGCAAGTTCAAATCAGGTGGTTGAACAATAGGTGCGGAAATCAAGGCTTTCTTAAGTGTTTCAAAGGCTTCTACACAATCATCATCAAAAACAAATGGAACTTCCTTTTGTAAAATATTTGTAAGAGGCCTAGAAATTTTAGAGAAGTCTTTAATAAGCCTCCTATAGAAACCAGCATGGAAACTACGAATACCTTTGATATCTTTAGGACATGGCATTTTCTCAATTGCATCAACTTTAGCTTTATCCACCTCAATACCACATTCAGAAAGTTTGTGTCCCAAGACAATACCTTCATTAACCATAAAGTGGCACTTCTCCCAATTCAAGACAAGCTTAGTCTGCTCGCATCTCTGCAAAACTCGATCAAGGTTGCTTAAGCAATCATCAAAAGAAATTCCATAAATGGAAAAATCATCCATGAAAACCTCAACAATCTTTTCACAAAAATCAGAGAATATAGCAGTCATACATCTTTGAAAGGTAGCAAGTGCATTACATAAACCAAAAGGCATACATCTATAAGCATAAGTTCCAAAAGGACAAGTAAAGGTGGTTTTCTCTTGATCAGGTTGTGAGACAGGTATTTGAGAAAAACTAGAATATCCATCAAGGAAACAAAAATGTGTGTGCTTTGACAATCTTTCTAGTAGTTGATCAATAAAAGGCAGAGGGTAATGATCTTTCCTAGTAGCTTTATTTAATTTTCTAAAATCAATTACCATTCTATAGCCAGTGACAATTCTTTATGGAATAAGTTCATTCTTGTCATTAGGAACAACAGTAATACCTCCCTTCTTAGGGACACAATGAACAAGACTTACCCATCTACTATCAGCTATAGGATAGATTATACCTGCTTCCAGAAACTTCAGTATTTCAGTTCTTACCACTTCTTTCATCTTAGGATTTAAACATTGTTGGTGATCAACAACGGGTTTAGCATCAGGTTCCATATTAATTTTGTGCTGACAGAGAGTGGGACTAATGCCCTTTAAATTGTCAAGAGTATACCCACTAACAGCTCGGTGCTTCTTCATGTTCTAAAAGGTTAGCACTAATAATAATAGGATATATCTTCTTCTCATCAAGATAAGCATATTTCAAAGTGTCTGGCAATTGTTTTAATTCAAACACAGGATCAACTTTAGGTGGAGGAGGACCTCCTAGAGTTTCAATAGGCAAATTGTGTTTAAGCAGAGGACATTGTTAAATGAAAATCTTATCTATTTCATTTCTTTCATGAATATGTATATCATCCTCATGGTCTAGCAAATATTGTTCTAGTGGATCAGTAGGAGGTATAGCAATAGAAGCAAGACCAATTATTTCATCCTTACTAGGCAATTCTTTCTTATGATGCTTCTTACTAAACTTAGAAAAAATAAATTCATGAGACTCATCACCAAAACTAACACCGACAGTTTGTTTCTCACAATCTATTTTAGCATTAATGGTGTTCAAGAAAGGTCTACCAAAGATAATGGGACAAAAGTCATCTTGTGGGGAACCAAGAACAAGAAAATCAGTAGGATTTTCCCACACAAGACTTCAACATCTCTAACAATCCCAAGTGGTGTGGTGGTTTCTCTGTTAGCAAGTTTAATAGTAACATCTATGTCTTCTATCTCAGCGGGTGCTATATCATTCATAATTTATTGATATAAGGTAAAAGGAATAGCACTCACGCTAGCACCTATGTCACATAAGCCATGATAACAGTGATCTCCTATCTTAACTAAGACAACAGGCATGCCAACAATGGATCTATGTTTATCCTTTTCATCGGGTTTGGAAATTCTAGCAGCTTCATCACAGAAGTAAATAACATGCCCATATTTATTTTCAACCAGGAGATCCTTGACCCTCAAAGAATTGTTTTCCATAGTAATGAGTGACAGCAAATTTCAGCACGTAGTAATAATTTTTGCTTACCAATTTCCACTTACCAAGAGCGCTTCACTCCCCAGCAACGGTGCCAGAAAAGAGCCTTGATGACCCACAAGTATATGGGATCAATCACAGTCCTTTCGATAAGTAAGAGTGTCGAACCCAACGAGGAGCAGAAGGAAATGACAAGTGGTTTTCAGCAAGGTATTCTCTGCGAACACCGAAATTATAAGTAACGAGTAGTTTGAGAGCAAGATAATTTGTAACGAGCGAGTAATGATAGTAGTAACAAAGGTGCAGCAAGGTAGCCCAATCCTTTTGAGGCAAAGGACAGGCCAAAACGGTCTCTTATGATAAGCAAAGTGTTCTTGAGGGTACACGGGAATTTCATCTAGTCACTTTCATCATGTTGGTTTGATTTGTGTTCGCTACTTTGATAATTTGATATGTCGGTGGACCGGTGCGTAGGTGATGTTCTTACTTGAGAAAACCTCCTACTTATGATTAACCCCCTCGCAAGCATCCACAACTACGATAAAAGTATTAAGAATAAGTTCTAACCATAGCATTAAACTTTTGGATCCAAATAAGTCCCTTACGTAATAGTGCATTAACTAGGGTTTAAACTTCTGTCACTCTCGCAACCCATCATCTAATAACTACTCCACAATGCATTCCCTTAGGCCCAAATATTGTGAAGTGTCATGTAGTCAACGTTAACCTGACACCACTAAGGGAATCACAACATACATACTGTCGGTGCAACAAACCCTGGGGTCCGTTGCCCAGACTGTGCACAGGCCCAAGAGCAAGATTACAACCCCCAAGATCAGACCAAGCACAAGAGATCAGTCCTTTGAAGGACCAACATGCAGATAAAGAAAACCAAGACTAGCCATAGGAGCAAGAAATCACAATGGGAAGAACCTCCCTTGCCGGGCAGGCGAGGCTGGCAAGGTTGGGACTACCTCGGAAGCAAGCCTCCGAGATCGTCTCGGCAGGCCTACCGGGGCTTGCGAAGGCAAACCTCTCCACCACGCCACCTCACAGCAACGCACATCGTCAATCAGTGCGATGTCAAGCTCCTAAGTGACTAAGTGGCTGCTTCCTGCCACATGGCAGCCACTTCCTACAGAAGATACCTCCAAATGACACCCGTCCTAAGACGTGTCAAGCAAGCAGGCATGAAGCTGGCAAAACGGCCCGACAAGGCTTGCCGGGCGCACAATGATGTGACGTGAGCGGCACATTTAATGCGCTTTGTTAGCCTACAGAGTTCAGTATGATAGCACTGTTTGCTATATAATCAGTATGTAATGACTGATATGTCAGCCTGCAGAGTTAGGTATGATAGCACTGTTTGCCATCTAATCAGTATGTAATGACTGATTTGCCGCTGTGTTAACCCCTTAATCTATAAAAGGAGGCCCATGGCCACCATAGAAAGGATTTAGAGCCTCACACATTCATACACGCGTAGCCACTCTCGCCCCGAGGCAACCCTGCCGGGCAAGAGCGCCGTGCTCTCCACCATTATCCACCATCAATCCACCAAAGCATGAGTAGGGTTTTACGCCTCACGGTGGCCTGAACCTGGGTAAAACTGCCCATGTGATCTCTACCATGCAGTGTTACGCTTCTCCGCTCTTTGTGCAACGTGCCCATCCCCCCGCCGAACAAAAAAGGGACTCATGTCCCCCCATAGGTGGCCATGGTTTCCCATGACATATTTGGCGCACCAGGTACGGGGATCACTTGCGTGAACCCGAGAGCGTAACAGCGCGTCATCTTCGTCGCCATTTTCATCATCAACAGCTCCATCGACTATGGCGCCCAAGAAGAAGCCCGGTGCCATAGCTCACCCGTCCACCTCGGAGGTCCTGCCGCCCGCGACTGCTGACGTCATCGGGAATGCGGAGACGCATGAGGATGCAGGCACTGCGGGGGACGTGGTCGGCGCAGGCGGCATCGTCACCACCTCCCTCGCGGCCGAAGCAGGAGCGGGAGGCACCAGAGAAGGACAACACCAACAACACCCCGGCGACCACGCTCCGCGAGGTATGGGTAGAGAGATTATTCCTTTCGTCCCTCACTTCCTAGCCGAGGGACATAGCCATGGTGGTGACGCTCGCCCTGAGGAGAATCGCAATCCTATGGCCGCCCATGTCTCGGGCGTGGTCGCATGACATCACTACAAAAAAATACACTTTCGTGATGATACGTGTTTTTCACAGTAGGTCACGTTTTCTGTCATGCATGTACATCCATGATGATTTTATGATAGAATCAAGATAGTCATACCTGTGCTGTCGTAGAAGTGTTCCATGACATTACCAAAATTATCATCACGGAAGTATCCACTTCCATGATGATAAATCACGCGTCATAGAAGTGCTTTCGTCAACGGTGACTGACGCATGGCATCCACCATAACAGGTCGCCGTTAAGCTATCGGGTTCCATTTTGGATTCGGTAACCCGTTAACAGCCCCGACCAATGGGGATTTTCCACGTGTAAAATTATCATTGGCTATAGCAACCACGTGTCAGCACCCGAAAAGGACAGATGTCAACCGCCCAATGGACAGGAGGTGCCTATGATACGTCGACACGTGGCAAGGCCCAACAACGGCCCATTTAGGTTAAAAAGGGTGGACCAATCAAAATTAGTGGGCTGGCCCATTAACAGCTTGCTTGTAGATGACCCATTCCCAGTTAAGGTCCGTACGGCTACTGTCAAATCGGCCCGTCAATGTCCCATTCTAAACATGTCATCATCGCGGCCCATGGTCACTTCTGGCCCATTAACAGTCCGCTAAGTATTTGGGCCGAATTACGGCCCGGTGTATTTCTGGCCTGTTAAAGGTCCTACTTCATTTGGGCACATTTTTTTTCCATTGAAACTTTCGGCCATAAACGACCATGAAGGATTTGGGTCATATTCGACTGTGTCTGACATTCGGCCTGTTAGAGGCCCATGATACATCCATTTTGCATCATGCTTTTATATCGATCTTTATTGCATTATGGACTGTTATTACACGTTATGTCACAATATTTATGGCTATTCTCTCTTATTTTACAAGGTTTACATAAAGAGGGAGAATGCCGACAGCTGGGATTCTGGGCTGGAAAAGGAGCAAATATTGGAGACCTATTCTGCACAACTTCAAAAGTCCTGAAACTCCACGAAAGTCATTTTTGGAATTAATAATAAATATTGAGCGGAAGAAGTACCAGAGGGTGGGGGCCCGCCCTATCCCCCTGGGCGCGCCCTCCTGCCTCGTGGGCCCTGAGGGAGTCCCGGACTAGGGGGTGTCCGGATAGCCGAACTATCATCTTCGGCCGGACTCCTGGACTATGAAGATACAAGATTGAAGACTTCGTCCCGTGTCCGGATGGGACTTTCCTTGGCGTGGAAGGCAAGCTTGGCGATACGGATATGTAGATCTCCTACCATTGTAACCGACTCTGTGTAACCCTAACCCTCTTTGGTGCCTATATAAACCGGAGGGTTTTAGTCCGTAGGACGAACAACAATCATACCATAGGCTAGCTTCTAGGGTTTAGCCTCTCTGATCTCATGGTAGATCTACTCTTGTACTACCCATATCATCAATATCAATCAAGCAGGAGTAGGGTTTTTCCTCCATCGAGAGGGCCCGAACCTAGGTAAAAATATCATGTCCCTTGTATCCTGTTACCATCCGCCTAGACGCACAGTTCGGGACCCCCTACCCGAGATCCGTCGGTTTTGACACCGACATTGGTGCTTTCATCGAGAGTTCCTCTGTGTCATAATCTTTAGGCCCGATGGCTCCTTCGATCATCAACAACGATGCGGTCCAGGGCGAGACTTTTCTCCCCGGACAGATCTTTGTATTCGGCAGCTTTGCACTGCGGGCCTATTCACTAGGCCATCTGGAGCAGGTTGAAAGCTACGCCCCTGGCCATTCGGTCAGATTTGGAAGTTTGAACTATACGGCTGACGCCTGTGGAGACTTGATCTTCGACGGGCTCGGGCCACAGCCAAGCGCGCCGGACTGTCATGATGGGCATGATCTAGCTCTGCCGCCGAACAGTGCCCTGGAGGCCGCACTAGTGTCCGCTCTGACCCTTAGCTCGGAGCCGACTGCGCCGATCGAGGACGGGTGGCTTGACACTACCTCGGGGGCTGCGATCTCTATGGCGATTGAGCCGAACAGCAACCCTGCCCTTCGCAAGGCTCGTAACTCCAAGGTGCCGGACTCCTCTCCGAACTCCGAACCTCCCGCGCTCCTTCCAATCAAATCCAACTGGGCGTCGATCATGGAGTTCACCGCCGCGGACATCTTTCAGCACTCGCCCTTTGGCGACATCCTGAATTCACTAAAGTCTCTCTCTCTCTCAGGAGAGCCCTGGCCGTACTATGGTCAGGAAGGTTGGGATGCGGACGACGAAGAAATTCAAAGCCCACCCACCACCCACTTCGTACCCACTGTCGAAAGTTTAAACGACGTGCTCAATTTCGACTCTGAAGACATGGACGGTATGGACGACGATGTAGGAGATAAGCATGAACCAGCACCTATAAGGCACTGGACATCCACCTCATCTCACGATGTATACATGGTGGATACACCTAAAGGAAGCGACAACGAGGAACAACGGGACGCCACGAGGGATCATTCCCTCGAAAAGCAGTCAAAACGGCGACGTAAGCGCCGCTCAAAATCCCGCCTCGACAAAGACCGCAGCCATACGAACCGAGCCATATATTAGGGCGAACCGATGGACGACGAACATGCTATCGAGCAGCCGTCCGAACAGGACGATATGGATAAACAATCTGTCCCCGACGAAGATAACAGTCCAGGCGATCTCACGCCGGACAAGTTGCTGGAGCAGAAGAACCTCCACAAAAGGCTCGTCGCCACTGCACGTAGCCTGAAAAAACAGAAGCGGAAGCTCAAAACAGCGGAAGATGCGCTCAAAATCAGATGGAGCAAAGTACTCAACACCGCAGACAAATACGGCGATAGTCGCCGAACAAAGAGCTACCCGAAGCGAAAACTACTGCCAGAATTTGATGAGGAGGCCGTAGAGCCACCGCAATCAAAGAACAAGGAGACCACCCGGTCGGATAGACGACCCCATGGCAAACATATAGCGGCAAAAGGCGCGGCACACAAGCCGGCCCGCGAGCCGCACACAGATTCGCATCAAAATGATGGCCCAGTTAGATCTATCTACGGGCCAAGAAAGCAAGCTCTAGTAAGCAATGCAACACGTCAAGTATCCGAATACTACGGTACACCTAAATATAGGGGTGCCGCACATCCCCTATGTTTCACCGATGAGGTTCTGGATTATGAATTTCCAGCGGGATTCAAGCCCGTAAACATAGAGGCATACGACGGAACAACAGACCCTGGAGTCTGGATTGAGGATTACATCCTCCACATACACATGGCTAGAGGAGATGACCTCCATGCCATAAAATACTTACCCCTCAAGCTCAAAGGGCCAGCCCGGCATTGGCTCAAAAGCCTCCCCGAAAACACCATTGGAAGTTGGGAAGAGCTCGAGGATGCTTTTTGGGCAAATTTTCAAGCGACCTATGTCCGACCTCCGGATGCAGACGATTTAAGTCACATAACTCAACAACCCGGAGAGTCAGCCCGAAAATTCTGGAACAGATTCCTTACTAAAAAGAACCAAATAGTCGACTGTCCGGACGCCAAAGCCTTAGCAACTTTCAAACACAACGTCCGAGACGAATGGCTCGCCAGACACCTTGGCCAAGAAAAGCCAAGAACAATGGCCCATTAACAAGCCTCATGACCCGCTTTTGCGCAGGAGAGGATAGCTGGCTGGCAAGATGCAGTACCAGCGACCCAAGTACATCCGAAGTCAGGGATGGAAACGAGAAACCACAACGAAGCAAGGACCAGCACCGGACTAAGGGAAACAGCCCGAAGAGCACGGCAGTCAACGCCAGATTCAAAAGCTCACGGCAGGATCATAAAAACCTACCCCTTAAGGATAATAGGGACGATCTATCTAACTTAAACAAAATCTTGGACAAGATATGACAAATCCACAGTACTCTCGAGAAGCCTGCAAACCATACCCACATAGATTGTTGGGTCTTCAAGCAGTCCGGCAAACTCAACGCCGAACACAAGGGGCTCGACACACCAAGCGAGGACGATGACGAACCCCACAAGCAGAGCACCAGAAAACAAAAGAATTTCCCACAAGAAGTCAAATCAGTAAACTCACTTTACGTGACAAAAGGGAAAAACAGAACGGTGCCCATAGATATACGCGCCATACGGCCTATCCCAGAGGAGTCCCGCCACTGGTTGTCAAAACCAATCACCTTCGACCATCAGGATTACTCTAGAAGTATCCGGAATGCAAGATGGACTGCCTTGACATTAGATCCGATAATCGATGGACTCCAATTTACACAAGTCCTAATGGACGGCAGCAGTGATTTAAACCTGCTATATCAGGACACAATCCGCAAAATGGGGATAGACCCAACCAAAATTCGCCATAGCAACACTTCCTTTCAAGGGGTAATGCCAGGCCGATATGCTCATTGTACGGGCTCTCTATTGCTAGAAGTTGTGTTCGGCTCACCCGACAACTTACGCCGCAAAAAGTTAACCTTCCACCTCGCCCCATTTACAAGTAGCTATCAAGCACTACTGGGGCGCGAAGCTTTCGCCTGCTTTAATGCAATACCGCACTATGCATCCCTCACACTTAAAAATGCCCAGTCCACGAGGCATCATCTCCTTAAAGGGAAATATCGAGTGTTCCTCGAGTGCGGAAGATTGTGTGACTGCCTCGACAGCCACACACTAAACCGGCTTCACTAATCCAAGCACCTAAACAGGTCGTTCAGACCCCAGACACGGTTAGACGAGTCCGGCGTAAACATACAGGGGCTTACCAGCCGCACACCCCCGCACAAGGGGCTCCGCTGAAAGCAAAAGTGCTCCCTAGGTGGTTTTGGTAATTAATGTCAACATATCTCTTGTTGGACTAACACTTTTATCTAGTACGTTTCAGATAAGTTCAACAATGGAGTGGCATGGACTAAAGGATGTGGGAACTCCTTCAAGATGCTAAGCACAAAGGATTGGCTCAAGCTTCAAGCTCAAGACTCTTCATTTTACATTTTAGTGATCCAAGATCACATTGAGTCTATAGGAAAAGCCAATACTATCAAGAAGGGATGAGGTGTTGCTTAATGAGTTTATTGCTCCACAGTGCTTAGTGATATGCTCCAAAACCCTCAACTACTTTCCCACTTCCACACATATGTCCAAAACCTAAAGTCAAACTCGGCCCCACTGATTCTTTCTATCCGGCGCCACCGAGTTTTGATACCATAGCCACTGCCACAAACCCTAGGCAAATCGGTCTCACCGATAGGGATCTCGGTCTCACCGAGATGGGATTGTAATCTCTCTGTGTATGTCCATTACCAAAATCGGTCTAACCGAATTTGAGCAATCGGTACTTCCGAGATTACAATGCAAACTTCCTGGTTGACTCGTTACCAAAATCGGTCCCACCAAGTTTGTGTAATCGATCCAACCGAGTTTGCCTGACCAACTCTCTGGAAAGCTTATTACCAAAATCGGTCTCACCGAGTTTGTGTAATCGGTCTTATCGAGATTATGTTATGCCCTAACCCTAACCATATCGGTCTCACCGAGTTGCATTTCGGTCCCACCGAAAACCCTAACGGTCACATTATTTGCTAAATCGGTCCGACCGAGTTTGTTGATTCGGTCCCACCGAGTTTGGTAGATTGTGTGTAACGGTTAGATTTTGTGTGGAGGCTATATATACCCCTCCACCTCCTCTTCATTCGTGGAGAGAGCCATCAGACCGAACCTACACTTCCAGCATACATTTTCTGAGAGAGAACTACCTACTCATGTGTTGAGGCCAAGATATTCCATTCCTACCATATGAATCTTGATCTCTAGCCTTCCCCAAGTTGCTTTCCACTCAAATCCTCTGTCCACCAGATCCAAATCCTATGAGAGAGAGTTGAGTGTTGGGGAGACTATCATTTGAAGCACAAGAGCAAGGAGTTCATCATCAACGCACCATTTGTTACTTCTTGGAGAGTGGTGTCTCCTAGATTGGCTAGGTGTCACTTGGGAGCCTCCGACAAGATTGTGGAGTTGAACCAAGGAGTTTGTAAGGGCAAGGAGATCGCCTACTACTTGAAGATCTACCGCTAGTGAGGCAAGTCCTTCGTGGGCGATGGCCATGGTGGGATAGACAAGGTTGATTCTTCGTGGACTCTTCGTGGGTGGAGCCGCGCTCCATGGACTCGCGCAACCATTACCCTTCGTGGGTTGAAGTCTCCATCAACGTGGATGTACGATAGCACCACCTATCGGAACCACGCGAAAAACATCCGTGTCTCCAATTGCGTTTGAATCCTCCAAACCCTTCCCTTTACATTCTTGCAAGTTGCATGCTTTAATTTCCGCTGCCTATATACTCTTTGCATGCTTGCTTGATATGTATTGTGAATGTTAAAATTGTGCTACAAGTGGAAACTTAAAAACTGCAACTTTGGTACTTAGTGTCTAATCACCCCCCTCTAGACACCTCTTCTCAAGGTCCTACAAGTGGTATCAGAGCATTGGTCTCCATTGCTTTGGTTTAAGCACCATTGGAGGAAGATGGATGAGTCTACTTTGGGGAGTCTTAGACATAGAGTGCCTATTCTTGATGGCGAGTATTTTCATGAGTGGAAAAATGAGATGCTTGTAATTTTCAATCAATATCATTTGAACAAGTACATTGCTAGCCCTTGTGCACCTTATGTTGACCCTATGCATCCTACCCATGATGAGTCAATTGACATGATTAGGAATCTTAGAACTGCCGAACTTATCATTAGAGGATTGCCTAGAAACTTGATTGGATGTTTGGCTACTTTTAAGTGTGCCTACACTATATGAAAATTTCTTGAGGAACGCTTTCCGAATTATTCCTTGAAAAATCTTGATGAAATTCTTCATAAGTCTATTGCTTTGAGTAAGATGAATACTAGTGATCCTATGTTTGGTGATCGTCTATTTGAGCTTACAAACCTTATGCGTGCCAAAGGAAATGTTGGTATTATTAGTGATATTATTTCCGAAGCTATAAAAATTCAATAAGCAAGATCATTGTCAAACTCATTCTAATGAATCACCCTCTCTAGGAATTGACCCACCACATGACGATGTTGAACATGGATACTATGATGAGGATGGTGATAGTGACTTCGATCTTGATGATGCAATGAGACATTTTGGTCTTATGGCAAATCTTCGGGGATATATGTCAGGAGGAAAGGAATGGGTTCTTGATAGTGGATGTACTGATCACATGACCGGAGATAAAGACATGTTTCGTGAGCTTGCTAAAAATGATAGTCCTCGAAAGTATGTCACTTTCGGTGACAACTCAAAGGGTAAGGTGGTTGGCCTCGGTAAGGTGGCCATATCACATGATAGCTCCATACAAAATGCCATGCTTGTTGAATCTCTTGGATACAACTTACTTTCAGTATCTATACTTGCTGATTTCGGTTTCAATGTCCTATTTACTGAAGTAGATTGCCAAGTGTTTCGTCGAGACAATCATAAAATGGTCTTTACCGGTGTGCGTAGAGGTGATCTATACATTGTTGATTTCACTAAAAAGGCTCAACCTAAAACTTGCTTCATTGCTAAATCCTCAAAAGTTTGGTTATGGCATAGATGATTAGGTCATGTTGGTATGCGAAACCTTGACAAGCTTATTAAAGGAAATCATATCCTTGGAGTTAATGAGGTCATATTTGATAAGGATAGACTTTGCAGTGCTTTTCAAGCAGGTAAACAGGTTGGAGGAAGGCATCACGTGAAGAACATCATGACCACAAGGAGGCCACTCGAGCTACTTCACATGGATCTCTTTGGTCCCAACTCTTACAAGAGTCTCGGTGGAAATTCTTTTGGTCTAGTTATAGTTGATGATTTTTCAAGATTTACGTGGGTGTTCTTTCTCGATGATAAATCGCAGGTCCAAAAGATCTTCAAAAACTTTGCTAGGAAGGCCCAAAATTAATTTGAAGTGAAGATCAAGAAGGTTCGCAACGACAACAGAATGGTGTTCCAGAACGCAAATGTGGACACCTTTCTTGACAAAGAAGGGATTTCACACGAGTTCTCGCCAACATACACACATCAACAAAACGGAGTTGTTGAGAGGAAGAACCGGACGCTCATCGAAATGGCGAGAACGATGCTTGATGAGTACAAGACACCGAAGCACTTTTGGGCAGAAGCGGTTGAGACAGCTTGTCATGCAACAAATCGCTTGTATCTTCACAAGCTACTCGGCAAGACAGCATACGAGCTCCTCACCGGTAACAAAACCCAAGTTGGATACTTTCGAGTATTCGGCTCAAAGTGCTACATTCTTGATAAGCATCGTCGTTCTAAATTTGCTCCTAAGTCTCATGAAGGTTTCCTACTAGGTTATGGCTCAAACTCTCACACTTACCGTGTCTACAACAATTTCACCCGAAAGGTTGAAGAGACGGTATATGTGAAGTTTGATGAATCTAACAGCTCGCAAGTAGAGCAATTGCCAATTGATGTAGGAGACAAAGATCCTTCGGAAGCAATCCAAGACTTGTCTATTGGCAAGGTCCGTCCAACGGAGGTGAAGGAGAGTACCTCGTCCGTCCAAGTGGAAGCTTCTACTTCACGACAAGGTGAACCAAGAGTTGATATGGAAGCATCCACAAGTGGGACACACCAAGATGAAGAAAACGAGGAAGTGCATCAAGATGAACGTCAACAACCTCCTTCTCCACCATGACAAGAGAACGACAACGCCAACAATGAAGAAGGCCAAGAAGAAGAACAAGATGAAGAACATGTTCAACGAAGACCCAAGCAAAAGCTTTCACGAGTTCGAGCAAGAATTGCTAAAGATCATCCCGTCGAGCAAATCTACAATGACATTCAAACCGGGAGAATCACTCGCTCTAAAACTCGTTTAGCTAACTTTTGTGAAAACTATTCTTTCATCTCTAGCATTGAACCTATGAAGGTTGAGGAAGCATTGGAAGACCCAGATTGGATAAATGCTATGCATGAAGAGCTACACAACTTTGAGAGGAACCAAGTTTGGACGTTGGTTGAGAAGCCCGACAACAACCACAACATCATCGGTACCAAATGGGTGTTTCGCAACAAGCAAGATGAAGATGGACAAGTAGTTCGCAACAAAGCACGTCTCGTCGCCCAAGGCTACACACAAGTCGAAGGTATGGACTATGGTGAGACTTACGCTCTCGTTGCTAGACTTGAGTCCATTCGCATTTTACTTGCCTATGCTAATCATCATGATATCACCCTGTACCAAATGGACATTAAAAGTGCTTTTCTAAATGGTGAAATAGAGGAGGAAGTTTATGTTAAGCAACCTCCCGGCTTTGTCAATCCTAAGAAACCCAATCATGTTTACAAACTTCACAAAGCTCTTTATGGTCTTAAACAAGCTCCTAGAGCATGGTATAAATGCTTGACCAAGTTCCTTATTGAAAAAGGCTTTGAAATTGGGAAAATTGATTCTATTCTTTTTACTAAAAGGGTTAATGGAGAACTGTTTGTGTGCCAAATCTATGTCGATGATATTATATTTGGTTCAACTAACCCTCATTTTAGTGAAAAGTTTGGGAAGCTAATGTCGGAGAAGTTTGAGATGTCTATGATGAGTGAACTCAAATTCTTTCTTGGGTTGCAAATCAAGCAAACTAAGGAAGGTACCTTTGTTTCTCAAACGAAGTACACCAAGGACTTATTCAAGAAGTTCAATATGCAAGAATGCAAAGGTATGTCTACACCCATGCCTACTAGTGGACATCTTGACTTGACCAAACATAGTGAACCGGTTGATCAAAAGGTTTATCGCTCTATGATTGGTTCATTGTTATATCTATGTGCTTCACGTCCTGATATCATGCTAAGTGTGTGCATGTGTGCACGATATCAAGCTGCTCCTAAAGAATGTCATCTTAAGGCCATGAAAAGGATAGTGAGATACTTAATCCATACACCAAATTTTGGCATTTGGTATCCTAAGAGGGCCTCTTTCGATCTTTTTGGCTATTCCGACTCGGACTATGCCGGAGACAAGGTTGATAGAAAGTCCACTTCAAGTACTTGTCAATTTCTTGGTAGATCTCTTGTGTCTTGGTCCTCCAAGAAACAAAACTCGGTATCCTTATCCACCGCCAAAGCGGAATATATTGCCGCTGGTTCATGTTGTGCTCAATTACTTTGGATGACCCAAACTCTTAAAGATTATGGGATATATGTGAGACATGTTCCATTGCTTTGTGACAATGAAAGTCCTATAAAAATTGGTCATAATCATGTGCAACATTCTCGAACTAAGCATATTGAAGTCCGTCATCATTTCATTCGAGATCATGTTGCTAAGGGTGACATTGATCTTAAGCATGTTCGCACCGAAAAGCAATTAGCGGATATATTCACTAAACCTCTTGATGAGAAAGTGTTTTGCAGGTTGAGAGGAGAATTGAACATCATTGATGTTTCAAACTTGGAGTAGAAACTCCATTGGATACATGCAAGACATGAACTTATGACTAATCCTTGATATTTTTCTCTTATGATGAAAATCTTATGTCTTGGATATATTTGTATCTTGAATGTTATCTAACCCTTGTAGGTACTTGGTGCAATCACATTCCATGAGATTGTAATCCACTTATATCTTGAGCAATCTCTACATCACCAAGTTTCTACACAATGGTGGTTGAAGACAAGGAAGCACGGAACCACTCAAACATATCCTTTGACAAATTCTATGTTGAGCTTCATGATTGTCATTTTTGGATACACAAGTGCTCTTCCTTGCAAGAATAACCCATTTAGGTAGATGGACTCAAATTCCAAGTGGTGCTCCAAATTCTTGATGAGCTACATCAACCTTGAGCAACCCAAACAAGTTCAACTACATGGACAACACCACCAACCAAGGTATGTTATTCCATCTTAGAGAAGCTTTACTCCAAGTCATGAGCTAAAGCAACTCGACCAGATGTGAATACATCAAGATGCTTATTCAAAAAATGGTAACCCCATTTTGAGCTTAAACGATGAGTATGACCTATGATCAAGTGATCTCACTTGACTCCTAAGTCAATATACCCTAACATAGGTGACTTTGTCGCCGACCATCTCTAGATGAAGTCTCTTGTGTTCTTTTTGTGTTTTCGCATTTGTCTCATGCATATTTGTTTCCCCTTTCAAAAAAAAATTCATCTAGATTCTTTTTGCTTGCTCTGCATTTTTCTGCATCAAATTCCTTGCATATCTTTCAGTAAATTCCTTGCAAATCCTTGTGAGATCTTACTAGTCTAGTGAGATGAAGTGACAAGTGTTTTCTCTGCGATGAACTCGGTTTCACCGATTTGCTGTTTTCGGTCCAACCGAATCCTTTCGGTACCACCGAAGCATACCACTTGGTGCCACCGATTTCACAACAGGAAAAACAGTTTGCCACATATTCTGTGTTTCTTCTGATCCAGCTCCACTCAATGAATATTGTCCTCTACAAGCATCACATTTTTATCAGTGCTTTGTGCTGTGTCTAAAGGACCAAACCCATTAGAAAGATTCCAGAAAACCCTTCTTGGAAATTGATGTCAAAGGGGGAGAGAGAGATCACATCAAAGCTTATCATTTAGAGAGAGATCACATCAGAGAAATAGTTCATCACCTCCTCAAGGGGGGAGATATCCTCAAGGGGGAGAGAGATCCTCAGGGGGGGAGAGAGATCTTCAGGGGGAGAGAATACTTAAATAGAAGTATTTCTCAAGGATCCCAGATGCTTGGTGTTCAAGAGGAGAGATGCCACATGTCTTCTTGAGGGGAGAGACATGTTCATATGATCTGTTGTGCTTATTTGCATTAGCTTGCATTAGCTCTGTTCATCATTCATATCTTTCAGCTCTGATTTTCTATTCCCTATCTTCTCCCATTATCCCATGCTAGATTCAGGGGGAGCAAGACATCTAAGGGAAAGAAATCATTTAAATTGATTGCATATCTTTATTCTTGGGGACATGTCTAATCCAGTGTGGTACTTAGTACTCACTCTCTACATGTCATCCCAGTCTTGGTATTCTTGTGGTTTCTTTTGTTTGCTCTGGCTAGTAGATGTACCTGTGTTATCTAACCTTGTTTGCGCAGGTTCATTTCATCCTAAGCCAACTCAAGACTACAAGGTAAGTATATGCATCATAATCATGTGTATGAGGAATTCTTGCTAATGTACATACTGTTTGCAAGAAGGACTCATGAGCATGAAGGTATTTCCTTTAATATTCTTTGCTCTGATGCATATGGCCAAGATACATGTAACACATTGCCTACTCTATCATGGTTATGCTCTCACATGCTTCTATATTCCATATTTACATGATTGCATACATGTAGGGGGAGCCTATGCCTGTTACATGTCTTTCCAAAGCTTTACTTGCTATTCTTTATATCTTTATCTAAAGCTTTGATGTATGTTGTCATCAATTACCAAAAAGGGGGAGATTGAAAGCACAAGTGCTCCCTAGGTGGTTTTGGTAATTAATGTCATCATATCTCTTGTTGGACTAACACTTTTATCTAGTACGTTTCAGATAAGTTCAACAATGGAGTGGCATGGACTAAAGGATGTGGGAACTCCTTCAAGATGCTAAGGACAAAGGATTGGCTCAAGCTTCAAGCTCAAGACTCTTCATTTTACATTTTAGTGATCCAAGATCACATTGAGTCTATAGGAAAAGCCAATACTATCAAGAAGGGATGAGGTGTTGCTTAATTAGTTTCTTGCTCCACAGTGCTTAGTGATATGCTCCAAAACCCTCAACTACTTTCCCACTTCCACACATATGTCCAAAACCTAAAGTCAAACTTGGCCCCACCGATTCTTTCTATCCGGCGCCACCGAGTTTTGATATCATAGCCACTGCCACAAACCCTAGGCAAATCGGTCTCACCGATAGGGATCTCGGTCTCACCAAGATGGGACTGTAATCTCTCTATGTATGTCCATTACCAAAATCGGTCTAACCGAATTTGAGCAATAGGTACTATCGAGATTGCAATGTAAACTTCCTGGTTGACTCATTACCAAAATCGGTCCCACCGAGTTTGTGTAATCGGTCCAACCGAGTTTGCCTGACCAACTCTCTGGAAAGCTTATGTGTAATCGGTCTTATCGAGATTACGTTATGCCCTAACCCTAACCATATCGGTCTCACCGAGTTGCATTTCAGCCCCACCGAAAACCCTAACGGTCACATTATTTGCTAAATCAGTCTGACCGAGTTTGTTGATTCGGTCCCAGCGAGTTTAGTAGATTGTGTGTAACAGTTAGATTTTGTGTGGAGGCTATATATACCCCTCCACCTCCTCTTCATTCATGGAGAGAGCCATCAGACTGAACCTACACTTCCAGCATACATTTTCTGAGAGAGAACTACCTACTCATGTGTTGAGGCCAAGATATTCCATTCCTACCATATGAATCTTGATCTCTAGCCTTCCGCAAGTTGCTTTCCACTCAAATCCTCTTTCCACCAGATCCAAATCCTATGAGAGAGAGTTGAGTGTTGGGGAGACTATCATTTGAAGCACAAGAGCAAGGAGTTCATCATCAACGCACCATGTGTTACTTCTTGGAGAGTGGTGTCTCCTAGATTGGCTAGGTGTCACTTGGGAGCCTCCGACAAGATTGTGGAGTTGAACCAAGGAGTTTGTAAGGGCAAGGAGATCGCCTACTTCGTGAAGATCTACCGCTAGTGAGGCAAGTCCTTCGTGGGCGATGTCCATGGTGGGATAGACAAGGTTGCTTCTTCGTGGACCCTTCGTGGGTGGAGCCCTCCATGGACTCGCGCAACCGTTACCCTTCGTGGGTTGAAGTCTCCATCAACATGGATGTACGATAGCACCACCTATCGGAACCACGCCAAAAACATCTGTGTCTCCAATTGCGTTTGAATCCTCCAAACCGTTCCCTTTACATTCTTGCAAGTTGCATGCTTTACTTTCCGCTGCCTATATACTCTTTGCATGCTTGCTTCATATGTATTGTGAATGTTAAACTTGTGCCTAAACTCCACCTAAACTTTAAGGAAACTTAAAAACTGCAACTTTGGTACTTAGTGTCTAATCACCCCCCCCTCTAGACACCTCTTCTCAAGGTCCTACATCCGCACATACACAACAAGAGACAATAAAGCTCAATTTTATTCATCTTTTGAAACATACTTTGTTTATTTAATATAACGTACATTTTCGCATGATCTTTTTCAACTAAGTTCCTCTCTTTTACAGATGAACACCGTGTGACACCCATCCAGGATACGGCACAACGGAGACACAGGCGCAGACGTGCAGTAGGGACCCGTTGCAAGGATTCTTTTCAGATTAAGACCCTGCATAAACCTTTTTTACTGTCTCTTGTTGATACACATCCCCCGGTTTCTTGCTATAACTGAGGAGGAGGCTGGCGTTTTGGCATGGGCCACGTCAGAATTTTGCACGTACCTGGACACCAGGGGCTTATTACCAAGGGCGTTGTTCGGCCCGTTTCCATAAAGACCAAATACCTTAGGGAGTGTTTGGCGTCTCGAGTTAGGCCTTATATGCATCAGCTCCGAATCATGTCTTTGGTCAAATGTTGGGTTTGCCCGGCTCCTGTGTTTTGCTGCCTTACGTTTCGCTCTATCGGCTAACGCGGCACCAGGAGAAATACTGCGATTGTGCCCCGGTTCGTCCAGGCGAGCACCTCAGTAGAGAAAGCCGAAAACTGGCTGTCATGATATAGCGCGAGACTGGTCAACCACTCGATGACCCACTGGAATCTATAGGATTCCTCCGCATTGACGAAGGGCCGTTTCCCGGTAAGGCACATACGCGCCCCGAATTCGGGTGAGCGCGGTGCCCCTAGGGGCTATATAGTAGCCCCACTATCAAACTCCTATGGCTAAGTGAAAGTGATAAAGCATTATAATCCGCTTGCCTAGTTTGCTACGCTACCACCTCCTTTATAGGACCAAGACGTTGGATCAAGTGTGAAAACGCGCCTTTTGCAAACACCCCCGCATTATATGCGTGGGGGCTGAAGCCGAAGACTGCCATCTTTCAGGTTATATACACATATACGTCAACGGCCACACAGGAGGTATTTCAATTCTTCAAGGCACAAGTATAAAAAGCTTTTATATTTCATCGAAACATTGTTTCACAATAATACATGTTATTCGAACATAATATCCTTCGAGCACTGCGTCTCTATTAAACGAGCGCCCTGCAGAACTTCCTGAAAATAGTGTTCGACAGGTACTTGGCTTCCGTCTGAATTTTGGGTTGCAACATCGGTGGCCTTCATCTCCGCCCAGTATGTCTTGACACGGGCAAGAGCCATCCGCGCACCCTCTATGCATGCCGACCTCCTCATTGCATTGATATGCGGCACCGCACCAAGAAACTGCTGCACCAAGCCAAAATAACTCTTCGGCTTGGGCCTCTTCGGCCACAAAAGACACACGACATCCTTCATCGCAAGTCCGGATAACCTATTCAACTCCACCCATTCGGCCAAGCAATCGGTTAATGGAAGAGGGGGCTCTGGATTATGGAACTGCTACCAAAAAACCTTTTCCATTTCGTGATCCTTTTGATCTCGGAAGTGTTCGGCCGCATCCGTGGCACTTGCCGCCAAGTCCAGATAAGTATCCTTTGAACTCCACAGCCGGTCCAACTGAGCATATTTAGGATCCGTGAACTTCCTCCGCAGCAGGAAGGGCTTTCCAGCCACGATATCTCCGGCCTGACGCAGCTCCTCCTTCATAGCTCTCATCGCAGAGCGAGCATCCTTGCCCTCGGTAGTGGCCTTCTTCAGGTCCTCTTGTACCGCTCGATCTTCTTTTTCAAGAAGCTTGCAGCGGTCGGCAACATTCTTCAACTCCACGGCCATCTCAGCCATTTCCTTCTTGCTTCGGCAGTGAGCAGCCTATTTGGCTTTTAGCTCTTCGGCCGCCTTCAAGGCAGCCGCATCACTCTTTTTGGCCTGCTCCTTGGCTCGGGCGAGCTCTGCCCGCAGGTTCTCCATGGCAGCGGCACCATCTGCGTCAAGCATACTTGTTGTAAGGCATGGGCAACAAGCTCCCTTACCAGGTGTCCGCGGGGAAATTGCATACCTTGTGACTCGTCAAGTCGCCTATTGACAAGCGCGATGTCGACATCCGCCACGTCAAGTTGCCGCTTTAGTTCGGCAAATTCATCAGTCCGGCTAGCCATCGGACCCTTCGCCACCTGCATAGGAAGGGCGACACATTATACCTGGGATTATGATGCTCGGCGTGCTGTCATTTTTGACAACACAACGAGCCTCAGGGGGCTACTATCAACACAGGGCGCACTTTATATGCGGAACTGTCAGAAGGTACATCATTTTGCGTACCTCAAAACCTGCCAGTAAACTTCTGATGGCTTCGTGCAATCCGCTCTCAGCGGAAGAAATCCTTTCAATCATCGTACCCATTAATGCACGGTGATCTTCTGAGATAGATGCTCGCCCGAGCAGATCCTTCAGCTCCTCCGACCGTACACCAGGTGGTGCCGGACTCGTCCGATGGCCTTTTTCGAAGGCTGGACGCGGTGGGCTTCAAGGGGAAATATGACTGCCTTCTGGCCCCGCCGGACTCGGAGAAAACCTCCGCGACGACACCTCAGGGTCGCCCGCCTCGCACAAGGTATGGCAGGGGGAGGCGTTTCGCTCTCTATCATCTCCGGACAAAGATCCCCCGAAGATGAGCTCTGCTGAGAAGGGCTAAGATCCGAACTACAAGGTAAAACTTCGGTTATCTTCATCAAAAATAGGGCAGGGATATCCTTTATTTTAATAAAAACTCCCCTTTTTACTTAAGGCTCGATGGAGGGCTGATCCCCTTGGGGGCATAATGCGGCCGAGGCATCTCTCGGCACCGGATCCTCTGACGAAGATTTCTTCCCCCGCTTTGAGACCATGGTCTCCGGGTCTTCAGAGGCGGTCCTCTTCTTCCCTTGGATGGAGGGATTCTCGATCCCTCCTTTCCTGGCAGCCTCCTTCGCGGAGGCGGTAGCTTCCTTGTTCCCCCCTTCACCTTCTTCCGAAGGCGCAACCTCCAGCATCCTGGTTAACACGGGATCCGGCGTGGTCTCAGGGAGGGGGGTCGGACACCTGATTAACTTTGCTTTCGCTATCCACTCCTGTTCAAGGGACGGCTCTTTTAAAGGGCAAGTTTGTGATAAATATAGGATAGCGTGTCCGGGTACAGGGATACTTACTTGAGTATCCGGGCGATTGCAGCTCAGACCTGCATCCTCGGTCAAGTCCGGACACATCTCTTGTGATCCGAAGAAAAGCTTGTACATCTCCACGGGTGTCGCGCCCATAAAATGTTGGAGAGCTCGTGGTCCCTCTGGGTTAAATTCCCATAGGCGGAGGGGGTGACGTCTGCAGGGCAGGATGCGACGAATCAGCATGACCTGCGCTACTACAACCAAAGTGATCTCTCTCTCTCTAGGAGGTCTTGAATGCGGCCCTACAACAAGGGCACGTCCTTGGATAGCCCCCAGTCAAGCCCTTTATTGACCCATGACGCTAGCCGCGGTGGAGGACCCGAACGAAAGGCAAGTGGCGCCACCCATTTGGTGCCCCTGGGAGCTGTGATATAAAACCACTCCTGTTGCCATAAGCTGAGCTCCTCTTGAAAAGAGCCCTCGGGCCATGGAGCATCAGCATTCTTGCTTATAACAGCCTCTCCGCACTCTGCCTGTTGACCCTTGATCATCTTCGGCTCCACTTTGAAGGTCTTGAGCCACAATCCGAAGTGAGGGGTAATACGGAGGAAGGCTTCGCACACGATAATGAACGATGAGATGTGGAGGATGGACTCCGGATCCAAGTCGTGAAATTCCAACCCATAGTAAAACATGAGCCCCCTCACGAAGGGGTCCGTCGGGAAGCTTAGCCCCCGAAGGAAGTGATACATGAACACCACGCTTTCACCAGGCCTGGGAGTGGGGATAACCTGCCCTTGGGCAGGCAACCTATACGAAATTTCGCTGGTTAGATACCTGGCGCCTCTTAGCTTTAGAACGTCTTCTTCCGTAACAGAGGAAGGCATCCACCGGCCTTGCAGGTCGGAGCCGGACATCGTCGAAGGTCCGAAGCGCCTGAATCTGGGGCTTTGGGTGTTGGAACTCGAGGCGGAGGGCGGATTCGATTGAGATTGAAAGAGGGGAGCGGAGTCTTGGTCTCTTTATAAAGAGGTTGAATACCAAGAGCCTTCCCCGTGACCGTTTGGGGATCGCCTTCAATAGAGGAGACGTGCCAACGGGCACGACTGGGTTACCCACGCCCGTATTAATGAGAATCCCGGAATAAGGGGACACGATCTCTGCTTTGACAAGACGTGCCACGGAAACCGCCTCGCTAAATGCGCTGAGGTTGGACAGTAAAAACGATTCGAATAAAGGCTTGGCCGTGGTGTGATGTCACGCCACGGAATACGTCGGCAGATTGAATTTGTGTAAATATTATTCTCTCTACGGTGGTATGTGGAACTTATTTTGCAGAGCCAGACACTATCCTTGTGTTCAAAATCTTCTATGAAGTATTCGGAGGAGGAACCCGCCTTGCAATGCCGAACACAATATGCACGCCGGACTCGTCGTCATTGAAGCCTGATTCAGGGGCTACTGAGGGAGTCCCGGACTAGGGGGTGTCCGGATAGCAGAACTATCATCTTCGGCCGGACTCCTGGACTATGAAGATACAAGATTGAAGACTTTGTCCTGTGTCCGGATGGGACTTTCCTTGGCGTGGAAGGCAAGCTTGGCGATACGGATAAGTAGATCTCCTACCATTGTAACTGACTCTATGTAACCCTAACCCTCTTCGGTGCCTATATAAACCGGAGGGTTTTAGTCCATAGGACGAACAACAATCATACCATAGGCTAGCTTCTAGGGTTTAGCCTCTCTGATCTCGTGGTAGATCTACTCTTGTACTACCCATATCATCAATATCAATCAAGCAGGAGTAGGGTTTTTCCTCCATCGAGAGGGCCCGAACCTGGGTAAAAACATCGTGTCCCTTGTCTCCTGTTACCATCCGCCTAGCGCATAGTTCGGGACCCCCTACCCGAGATCCGCCGGTTTTGACACCGACAGGCCCCCTGGTGGCCCTCCGATGCCCATCTTCTGCTATATGAAGTCTTTTACCCTGGAAAAAATCATAGGCAAGCTTTCCGGACGAAACTCCGCCGCCACGAGGCGGAACCTTGGCGGAACCAATCTAGGGCTCCGGCGGAGCTGTTTTGCTGGGGAAACTTCCCTTCAGGAGGGGGAAATCATCACCATCGTCATCACCATCGATCCTCTCATCGGGAGGGGGTCAATCTCCATCAACATCTTCATCAGCACCATCTCCTCTCAAACCCTAGTTCATCTCTTGTATCCAGTCTTTGTACCAAAACCTTAGATTGGTACCTGTGGGTTGCTAGTAGTGTTGATTACTCCTTATAGTTGATGCTAGTTGGTTTATTCGGTGGAAGATTATTTCTTCTGATCCTTAATGCATATTAATAACCCTTTTATCATGAACATGAATATGCTTTTTGAGTAGTTACGTTTGTTCCTGAGGACATGGGTGAAGTCTTGCTATTAGTAGTCATGTGAATTTGGTATTCGTTCGATACTTTGATGAGATGTATGCTGTCTCTCCTCTAGTGGTGTTATGTGAACATCGACTACATGACACTTCACCATTATTTGGGCCTAGAGGAAGGCACTGGGAAGTAATAAGTAGATGATGGGTTGCTAGAGTGACAGAAGCTTAAACCCTAGTTTATGAGTTGCTTCGTAAGGGGCTAACTTGGATCCATATGTTTCATGCTATGGTTAGGTTTACCATAATACTTCTTTTATAGTTGCGGATGCTTGCAATATGGGTTGATAATAAGTGGGATGCTTGTCCAAGAAAGGGAAGTACCCAAGCACCGGTCCACCCACATATCAAATTATCAAAGTAGCGAACATGAATCATATGAGCGTGATGAAAACTAGCTTGACGATAATTCCCATGTGTCCTCGGGAGCGCTTTTCTCTATATAAGAACTTGTCCAGGCTTGTCCTTTGCTACAAAAAGGATTGGGCCACCTTTCTGCACCTTATTTACTTTCATTGCTTGTTACCCGTTACAAATTACCTTATCACAAAACTATATGTTACCGATAATTTCAGTGCTTGCAGAGAATACCTTACTGAAAACCGCTTGTCATTTCCTTCTGCTCCTCCATGGGTTCGACACTCTTACTTATCAAAAGGACTACGATAGATCCCCTACACTTGTGGGTCATCAAGACTCTTTTCTGGCGCTGTTGCCGGGGAGTGAAGCGCCTTTGGTAAGTGGAACTTAGTAAGGAAAAATTTATATAGTGTGCTGAAATTTACTGTCACTTGTTACTATGGAACATAATCCTTTGAGGGGCTTGTTTGGGGTATCTTCACCCCGACCAGTAGAGCAAAGAGTTGCTCCTCAACCTACTGAACCTACTGAAAATGTTTACTTTGAAATTCCTTTAGGTATGGTAGAGAAACTACTAGCTAATCCCTTTACAGGAGATGGAACATTGCATCCCGATTTACACCTAATCTATGTGGATGAAGTTTGTGGATTATTTAAGCTTGCAAGTATGCCCGATGATGTTGTCAAGAAGAAGGTCTTCCCTTTATCTTTGACACTTCTATGATGATAATTATGACAAAACCCGTTATCATCATAGATGTGGTGGGATCCTACTTCTATGACAAAAAATCATGATAGAAAATGGGCTTTTTGTCCTGGGCAGGCCGGAGACGCAGAAGCATGACATTCTTTGGGCCGTCCGTGACGGAAAAAATCATGGTAGAAGCGAGGGCGAGGAAAATATTGGGGAGTTCCCAGTTATGGTGGGTTGTCGAGGCCGAGCGATGCACGGAGGTTTGTGCGTTTCTCTCGTACACGTACGTGCATGTGTGCGAGGCGTTGCGCTCTAACTAAACTCGAGATAGGCGTTGGGATCTAAAAGGATCGATATAGTTGACTAGAGGGGGGGTGAATAGGCAACTAACAATTTTTAGCTTTTCTTTGCCAAATTAAACTTTGCATCAAAGTAGGTTGTCTAGATATGCAACTAGGTGAACAACCTATATGATGAAACAACAACAAGCACACAAGCAAGCAAGGGAAACAACACAAGTAAGCTTGCAAAAGTAAAGGCGCGAGCTAACCAAGAGTGGAGCCGGTGGAGACAAGGATGTGTTACCGAAGTTCCTTCCTTTTGAAGGGGAGTACGTCTCCGTTAGAGCGGTGTGGAGGCACAATGCTCCCTAAGAAGCCACTAGGCCCACCGTATTCTCCTCACGCCCTCACACAATGCGAGATGCCGTGATTCCACTATTGGTGCCCTTGAAGGCGGTGGCCGAACCTTTACAAACAAGGTTGGGGCAATCTCCACAACTTAATTGGAGGCTCCCAACAACACCACGAAGCTTCACCACAATGGACTATGGCTCCGAGGTGACCTCAACCGTCTAGGGTGCTCAAACACCCAAGAGTAACAAGATCCGCTAGGGATAAGTGGGGGAATCAAATTTCTCTTGGTGGAAGTGTAGATCGGGGCCCTCTCAACCAATCCCGAGCAAATCAACAAGTTTGATTGGCTAGGGAGGGAGATCGGGCGAAAATGGAGCTTGGAGAAACAATGGAGTTTAGGGTTGGAAGAGGTGGGTCTTCTTGGAGAAGAAGACCCCCTTTTATAGTGGGGGGACAATTCCAACCGTTACCCACCACTCAGCCCGCGACCCATGGAACTACCGCACCACAGGCGCGGTACTACTGCATGGGCCTGCGGTACTACCACGGCAAACCGCGGTACTACCATGGGCACGGCAGAGACCAGACCTGACAAAAGGAGCACTAACAGGGTGCGGTAGATCCACAGGAGCGGTACTACCGCGGCCCCATGCGGTACTACCGCAAGACAGCCGCAGGCCAGGCCTGGTAGGCACAGATGTAAAAAATTACATCCGTGACTACCTCCGTTGAGAAATTGTCGTGCAAAAATCCAACACAGAACTACCACGACCATGGGTGCGGTACTACTGTGAAAGGTGCGGATGTAAAAAATTACATCCGCCCCTACCTCCGCTCCTGCTACTAAACCTGGCCTGGTGCCACAGTACTACCGCGCTGCAGCACGTTACTACCGCGGGGAGCACGGATGTAAAAATTACATCCGCGCCTAGCACCGCTTGAGCAGCGGTGCCAGACCAGAGCTCGCGGTACTACCGCTCTGAGGAGCGGTACTACCATGGGAGCCTATGGTACTACCATGCCGGAGCCCGGTACTACCGCTGTCTCCTGCGGTCGTACCGCTCGAAAGAGCAGTACTGCCGCTAGCCTGAGAAGAGCAAGGCGGAGGCCTTCATATCGCAGAGACAAGGTGAGACGGAGGAACACTCCAAGGAGCTCGAGAAAAGGCGGTGCAAAAGGGAATGTGTACGTGAGATTCCACCCAAACCTTTCCAAAGAGGACCCCTCTTAATAGTACGGCTCTCCTACGACTCAACTCCACCGAACCGAACCGTAGAGAAACACCATCTTCAATAATCTTCGAGGGGCATCAAATCGTCTTGTGTTTAGTCGTGATGTATCTGAAAAGCTCAATACACATGATTAGTCCACAAAGACATTGTCATCAATCACCAAAACTACTTAGGGACAAGAATGCCCTTACAATCTCCCCCTTTTTGGTGGATTGATGACAATACAGGATTTGCACAAAGGAGATGAATATAGCACAAGCAAACCCCACATCTCTAAAATATAGATGAGCTCCCCCTAGATTCGTGATAGAGAGTAAAGTGCTTTGGACTGCACGGCACGAATACTAGGATCACCACTCCCCCTATATTTTAGAAACAAAGCATATCTTGCAATGGTAAGGCTGACACTAAACAAGATAGTGGATATGAGCATAACATGAATAGCACAATATAGCACAAGCTCAATAGGAAATAAGATACGATAAGTGCATATGTCTTACACCATATGATAAACTTAGTCTCACGAGCACAACCAAACCAAAGCAAGCAAGTTCAACGACGGAAAGCAACGCAAACAACGAAACCCACGACATGCACGCAAATCCTACAGTCTCTACCCCTTTGGCATCGAGACACCAAAAAGGCAGAGAGGTCACCTACAACAAAGGTGGTAGCTCAGGCGGAAAACGACTCGTCGTCGCTAGACTCCGCAGCAGGAACATACTCCTCCTCTGAATCGGTCCACTTGTAGACCTGCATCTCCATCCAGGCAGTCTCTGGGGTGACGTGCTTCTTAGAGCCGCTGGCCACATCCTCCCCGCAAGAGCTCAAGATCTTGATGTCGCGACGATGACTCTCCTTCTGAGCAACATGTGCCTTGTACTGACCCTGAACCTGCATGCAGAACAGCCTCTTCATCTTGTTCTTCAGCTTCTTTGCCCAAGAGGGCTCAGCAGAGGGAGGCGTGAACGCAGAACGGTCCTCAGCAGCATCGTCCTCCTCAATCTCCTCCTCATCCACAGCCATCTTGGCAGCCTCAGCAGCAGTGGTGGTGTTAGCCCATTGGGGCTTGATGCGTAGCTTGATGGGCTCATGACGAATCCAGCCTGGAGCTTCAAACTCATCATTGGGAAGGAGGTTCTCCCAAGTCTTGGAGATCAGGTAAAACAGGTAAGGCCTATAGATGGGGACCTTATGGTTGAACACGGCGAACTGAAGCTCACACCACATGACATGTGAGACATCAAGTGGCTGAGTCTGAGCCTGACGGGCCTTCTCACAAAGGAGCATCATGTCAACGAGGTAAGCATGCACCTGTCCCATGTCACCAATGCGCGGGAAGAGCATGTTTCGGAAGAGCCTATGCATGATGTCAAGGAAGGGGTTAAGCACCCACACCTTCTTCTTGTTGGGGAGCGACTTCCCAACAAGGTATGGCATGAGCTTGTTCTTGTTGGCAGACTCAGAATTGGCGTGAGGGCGAACTCCAACTGGCGTGTCGAGTCCTTCATCGGGAATGAGAAGCAACTCCATGAACTCCTTCCAGGTAGCAGACAGCCGTCGACCATTAGTCATCCAAGTCATGGTCCTTTCTTCATTGAAGCCGAAGTGGACCGAAGCAAAGAACTGTGCTATGATCTCTGGATCAAAATCCTTGTGGAAGGTGAGAATGTGTTCAATGCCGAACTGCTCCACAAGATCCAAGGCCTCTCCAAAGTACCCACGATGCTTCTCCTGCCTCATGTGAATCATGTCAATCCAATGAACTTCAACATAGTGATTCTGCTTGGCCTTGATCACATCCATGTATATCAGATTCTGCTACTTGTTCCAGAAGAGTTCATTGCCTCGCATGCTAGCCCGGGGAGACACATATGGATTGATCTTCCTTCGAATGACAAACTCGGCCTGGGGCATCTCATCCATGCCCATGACGGGCTCCTTCTGTTTGCTGGCGGTGTGCTTGGTCCTACGTTGGGGAGCAGTAGAGGACCCCTCTGGAACATCATTTGGGTTGCGCAGACGCTTTGACCCTGTATCACAGCTGGGATTCGACCGACGAGCAAAACCGGAGCCACCACCTAGACACAAAGACACAAAGACACGCACGGGAACAAAATAGATCAAGACCAAACCGAAAGAAACACAAAAACATGCGATTTGGACGAAGCAAAAGGGCGCAGGATGAATCTACGGTAGTACCGGGCAGGGTTACGGAAGTAACAAATTACATCCGCTCCAGCCGCGGTAGTACTGTGCCGGGGTAGCACGGTAGTACCATGCTTGTGGCGGAAGTAAATTTTTTACTTCTGGACGCCAAGCGGTAGTACCGCATGTCGGGGATATACCCCGCGGTATGACCCGGCCAGAAGTATGACCCGGTCGGGCTTGGCGTTTTCATTGGTAACCCGCCGGAGTGGCGACTCACGAGCCTGATGACTCACGGATGACCCCGACGGCGGGTCAGATAGAAGACTAGGCCCGAGGCCCAGAAGGCCGGCTCATGTTATGGTGGGTCGGCTTAAGAGGAAAAGGATGACGAATATTTCCTTTACAAGGAAGCAAGACCCGGACTTGTATTCAACTTGTAAGGAAAGATAGACTAGTCCTAGTCCTACTAGGACTCTACATGTAAGCCGCCCCTTCAACTTATATAAGGAGGGGTAGGGCTCCCCAAAGAGGGACAAGCAACAAGAAACAATCTCTAGGGCTAGACACAAAGAGCCGGCTTACCGGCGACTCCCTCATGATCATAATGAGACCTAGCCACAAACAGCATGTAGGGTTATTACCTGATGATGTTTTCCGGGGCATGAAGCTGTCTAAACCCTTGTCTTGTGTTGCATCTCTTGATTCCGCTCAACCCCTCTCAAGCTACCACATAGATGCGTTGGCCTCGCGACTAAGTCCTCACACTAAGGACATCTGCCGTGTTAATTCCACGACAGTTGGCGCCCACCGTGGGGCTTGCGCACGGTGGTGTTGAGTTCTTGGAGGGATCTCTCTATCGAGGAGCTCGCGATTAATCTGATGAAGAAAAAGAATGGCTCAAGAAGATATGGAAGGATCGCACGGGGTGAACCGGCAACAGGACAGAGCCTGCAATTCATCGTTTTGTGATCAAAGATCGTGATTAGCCTGGAGCTGCCATGTAGTACAAGATTGGATCAAGATCGAGAGGGATCAAGAGGATTAGGGTTGCGTTGGTTACCGGTTGAGTCACCGCAAGCCATCGACACCGATTGGATTTTCCGCTACAGCCATTACCGCAAGCACCGTGAGACTAACAAATTTTTTCTATCTCTGGGCGTGGCCGTGTCCATTCCTAGTTCTTCTTTGCTCACAATAGCCAAAGGCAGATAGCCCGCGTACGCCTAATCATCTACTTACAGTTTAGTGAAAGTGAGTCTGAAGACTACTCATGTTCTGACATCTCCAAATCAGTTTTTAAATCTTTGTTTGCTACACGGAGAAGCAAACCTTTCAAGGGACAAAATTCCTAGGCCATCATTACCATAAGTTGATCTCACACAAGGCTTTCCAAGTGGTTTTGCTCACCAACGGTTGCTCCTTGCTCCATGCAAAAACACAGGAGAGTCAATTGGCAGAGCACGCACCTGAAAGGCTGCTACGTGAGCGTGGACTAGAAGTCAACCGCTACGGCCTCGTTTCCACTTCGGGCTGCCCGCTTCAAACCGGCTTGGCGCCTGTACTGCGGCTGCCTACGAGTCGTCGGGCAACCCCGGTGCCACGGTCGCCTCTGCTTCGACCTGTTTCCACGGCCATCTCCGTGTCGAGCCGCTCCCATCTCTACGGCCGCAAGCCGCCGCCCCGCCTTTCCCTGCTGGGCCTCGCCTCCGTCCATGGTTGCACCGGGTGCCGTCGCACCTTGCCAAGCTGGCTGGCTGACACGGCCGCCGCAAGCACCCTCCTGCGTCGAGCCGCCTCTGCCTCTGCGAGACGCGGTTTTTGCCTCATCCGGCCTCTTCCACCTGTCGCTACGGCCTTGAGCTGCCGCTTCGCGCCGCTCCGATTTTCTGTTAACACGTCCGCTATCGTCAAAGTCGCCTTCACTGGGTCACCACGTCTGCCGCATGTCGCTGCAGTTCTAAAGCCGCTGCCATCAGGCCTAACCCGGCCTCTGCCTTGGCCTCGCAACGCCCTCGCCGGAGCAGGTGTTGAGCCGCTGCCGCCGCCTCTGTGACCCGCCGAGGTGACCTCCGTCTGTATGCCCCTGCCGTAAGGGCCGCCGTACTTGTCTCTGATGCGGGCTCGCCAGGGCCCTCTGAGCCGCCGGTGCCTCTCCGCTGTCGCGACCGCGCCGCTTTAAGTCGCCCTCCTTCTAGCACCAAGCCGCTCCTGCCTCACTCAGCCGCAATCGCGGCGACCCCGCCGTTGCTAAAGTACATTTTACCAGCTGCCTGCCACACCATTGGTTGCCTCGGCGGGTCTGGGTACCTGATGAAAGAGAAGGAAATGGCACCAGATGGACAAAAATCACCAGCTGGTTGACAAAAAAACGGAGGAAGTACTAGTACGCTAGCCTGTATTTTGACTACAGAGTCATTTGACCAATCTATACATCTCCCGTCCAAATACATCAGGTGATATTAGTCTGGTCTATTTTTTTAGTACATATTAAATTCTTTTAAAGAGCTATTGTACTTTACGTATTTTTCTGTATGCGGGGACAATGATTTATTATAAAGGTGGAGTCGTGCTATGCCTATGAAATATGCATTGGCATCATCATGCACAGGCCTCCGCACCCGCTTCCTGTTAAACGCGTGCGCACAAGCCGTCACCCGTGCAGCTCAATCTACATCAACTCGCCGAGACCGCATCCGTGATTGATTTGCCGCAGGCACGGCTTACCGTGCCTGCGATTAGCTAGCGACTGCGCCGGCTTACAATGCCATGGCCGTCTCTCGTGACCGCGCCGACTTACAATGTCGTGGCCGTCTCTCGCGTCCGCACCAGCTTACAACGCCATGGCCATCTCTCGCGACAGCGCCGGCTTACAATGCCGTGGCCGTCTCTCGCGTCCGCACCAGCTTACAACACCGTGGCTGTCTCTCATGACCACGCCGGCTTACAATAAAGAGGACAACTTGCCCGTCCGCACCGGCTTACAACGCCATGGCCGGTTCATCTGTCTGTGCCGTCTCAGATGTTGCGGTTGTCTTTACCGTCCGTCTCTCGCGGCCTGGTCTACATCAACACATCGGCCCGCACCTATCTGCATGAGCTGTTTATTGAGTATGAGCAAGTCACTGCTTGGGAAGCCCAGTTTTCTTCCAACAAATTGGAGGCAAATTATCATGTATATCAGCCGCCGTTTGCACTGAATGGCTCAATGGGCAGGCGCAGAAGTCGCCATCACTATAGTTTGGTTAAACTTCACACAGCCAGTTGGAAGGAACCATTGGCCGAGTTGCTGACACGGCTCATACGGGATCATTTATAAACCCGCCGCAGTCACCTCAACCTTCTGTGGATTCACATCGCGCTATCAATGCCAATGATATACACCTTCTGCTATGGTCAAATATGGAGAATCTCAAGCCAACACATCGAGTCGTCTTGAGACTCAGGGGCTACAATAACACGACTCAGCGAAATTGGCCAGTGTTAGTGAATTCAAGAACTCCGGGTCATTGGAGGGAAGGTAACCCGGTTCCGGAGGCTACCGCTATATTGGTGAACAATTTAAATGTCGTCAGAAAATGTCCGGTTTAAAAAGAAGGATTCCGGTTTAAAATCCAGTTCAAGAGACATCTCTCTCAGACAAAGCACTAAAGCTCTTAATATCCGGTTCAAGGGAAATTTATTTACCACAAAGCTTTGATGCTCTCAAATTCAGTTCAAATCCGGCTCAAGGTAAATTTATCTCTCACAAAGTTTTGAAGCTTTCACATCTGGTTTAAACTTCCGGTTCAAAAAGAATTAATCTCTCGCAAGTTCGAGTTCTCAGAAAAATTAAAAGTTGCCAAAAAGAACTTGCTGCCATGATGCGCGGTTCAAACTTGGGTATCCTGCCTTACGGCTTATCTTATTATGATCACTTGGGGGCTTCCTGCTCATCGAGCATAGCTATCAGTACCCTCTTGATCGGCGCAATGCCAAAACTTATATTGTCACTTGGGGGCTTCCTGTTCAAACATAGGTCGTATTCGAACCAAAGAGAAGCATAGCTGTCGATACCCTTTTGATTAGCAAACTGCTGAACCTACTTGGGGGCTTCTTGATCGTATCCGAATCATAGCTCAACCCCTTTGGGAATCGACGTGGATCGTATTCGAATCAGCGTTGCTAAACAACTCTTAAGGTCATTTGGGGGCTTCCTGTTCAAACATAGGTCATATTCGAACCAAAGAGAACATAGCTGTCGATACCCACTTTGATCGGCAACGCCAACGCCACTGGGGGCTATATGATCGTATTTGAATCTTAGCTTAACCCCTTTGGAACGGTTTACTGATCATATTCGAATCAGAAGCCTCAAATTTTTTTATCTGTTTTTATACAATCACAAGTATTTAAGTTGTCACAAATATCATATGTGCCGGCTTTTACAAGGTTGAGTTATCAACTTCACCCTCCGGGTCACGTGAACCGGTGGTATCATCCAAAGGATCATAAGTATGATAACATCAATTGTGTCTTAACATCATGATTGATAACTGGCTTGTCTATTTATGAATCTTTTCAGGGGGTTTTTATATGACCCGCCCTGCGGCAAACCGCCAAGGGTTCTTGTGATCTACTTGTGTGCATGGTAAGACTACATTTGGGTGGTTACCCGCCCTGGCTCTTGACGTTAAGTCGCCAGGGTATATGTTGTTTAAACTCTGTGCAGGATTTGCAAAACTATGACTTATATAATTGCTTCAGTCCAAGCTCATCACTGAAGTTGGTGTCTCAAAAGGGTTATCAATTATTGATTTTCTCAAGGGCTATAGGCCACAGGGTTACAAAAATTCTGGCTTACAATGAATGCGCATTAAGTCATCATCGGCCAAGAGCCGCCAGGTATTTAAGCTCTGGATTTACTTGTCAACCGATGAGGTATTCAAATCTTTAATAGCCAAAACTGGATGGATTTTCATGATGATATTGAATGATTGAGGTTTTCATACCGGATTATATTATTCAAATCTTGAATAGCCAACATGGCTGGATTTCTATTGTGATTATCAATAACCAGTGTTATGATTGAGGTTTTCAAAGTCGCTTTAGCGCAACGGTTATTATTTTTATCAATGGGCATGATTTATTTTACAATATAGGAAATAGTCTCGAGTCGCTGCAGGCTTACGACCCGGCGCTTGGGGGCTACATTGTTCAAATCGAGATTACATCGAATATGCAAGTCCCATGTCACTGCCAGCATGCACCATGGCACTTGTGGGCTAATGCAAAGTCATTTTTTGCTCACCTTATTGAAGACCCGACTCATCACATTTTAAATGAGCCGGCCCTTGGGGGCTACCAATTGCTCCTGTCAGAAATTCAAGACAATTCTAGGATGACCCGGCTACACTACTATGACTATAGCCGACTCATGGGGGCTACACAACTGGATTTTATTTAAAGCCATGGTGATAAGTCCTGGCTTATTCATGCTGATTAAACCGGGCCTTGGGGGCTACAGGTAATATGGATATAAGGGAGAAATATCATCAAATTCTCAGTTTGGGTAAATCAGATTGACCCGGTGTCTGCAAAAAATCATAAACTGGCGTCGGCGGCAATTATGACTCGGCATCATCTATTATAACCCTGCAATTTTGGTAATCATAAACCGGCAAGTTTTATATCTTCAAGCCGGCTGAATATAAGTTGAATATTTGAAGACCAATATTTTTGTCAAGTCAGAGCATTGAAAGCCGACTCAAGTGGATTATCTCTTACAATATTTCTCAACAAGAGATCAATGTCAGGAAATTGACTCTGAAGCTGGCCTGTTGACCCGAATTTTTCAAAGGAAGTATCTGGATTTTTTGCATTGGCAAAATTTGAACATACCTGCTAAAGAGATTTGCTTTGAGATTATGGATACATATCAAGAAGGAGATGACAAAGAATTAAGGATGATCAAGTGCCGGCTTACAAAGAATATTTAACCCGGAGCACAACCTATCAAGTTTGTTCTTGTGTTTATTTTACAGGATCAGTTTAACATGGAGAAATCCAAATTAAACTGGGGGCTAATGTCGGGGATATACCCCACGGTATGACCCGGCCGGAAGTATGACCCGGCCGGGCTTGGCGTTTTCATTGGTAACCCGCCGGAGTGGCGACTCACGAGCCTGATGACTCACGGATGACCCCGACGGCGGGTCAGATAGAAGACTAGGCCCGAGGCCCAGAAGGCCGGCTCATGTTATGGTGGACCGGCTTAAGAGGAAAGGGATGACGAATATTTCCTTTACAAGGAAGCAAGACCCGGACTTGTATTCAACTTGTAAGGAAAGATAGACTAGTCCTAGTCCTACTAGGACTCTACATGTAAGCCGCCCCTTCAACTTATATAAGGAGGGGCAGGGCTCCCTAAAGAGGGATAAGCAACAAGAAACAATCTCTAGGGCTAGACACAAAGAGCCGGCTTACCGGCGACTCCCTCATGATCATAATGAGACCTAGCCGCAAACAGCATGTAGGGTTATTACCGGATGATGTTTCCCGGGGCCTGAAGCTGTCTAAACCCTTGTCTTGTGTTGCGTCACTTGATTCTGCTCAACCCCTCTCAAGCTACCACATAGATGCGTTGGCCTCGCGACTAAGTCCTCACACTAAGGACATATGCCGTGTTAATTCCACGACCGCACCAAGGTGCGGAAGTACCGTGGAGCGTCAGATCCAGGTGAGGCTGCGGTACCGCTCCAGGAGGAGCAGTAGTACCGCACGGATTGAAAACCGCCATAGAGGACGCGGATCTGGATCTAGAACCTCCGCACGACAACTTCGGTACTACCGTTGATCAAACGAAACTATTTTGACTATCCAAAGAGCATGGAACTACACTACCACTCTACAACGAATCCCACTTGCACAGATTTTGCCAAAAATCTCAAGAACACCACATGCATCTCCCCAAAACCTAAAAGCACAAGGAAGGACAAAAAGAAGAGGCACTTGGGGAAAAACCTGGGTCCATGGCAAGAGGCGAGGTGGGGAACGATCCCACCGGTCAGAATCCGAGGAGAGCGGCCGGAGATGGAGATCCGGCGAAGGCCTCCGGCGCCGTTCTTGGTCAAGAGAGAGAGAGAGACGGGGTGGGGAATAGAGATGAATAGGTATGGGGGAGTTAGAACTCCCCCTGTCCTGCTCTTAACCCCCACCCGCTCGCGTGGGCACGGAAGTACCGCGGGTCATCGCGGTAGTACCACTCGGGCGGAAGTACCGCACGCTGGGCGGTAGTACCACTCATTCAGCGGTAGTAAAAAATTTCTATCATAGAAGTAGCGGTAGTACCGTGCCCCTGGAGGGCCACGCACTTGGCAGAGACCCACCAACTCCTGCGGTAGTACCGTGGCACACCACGGTAGTACCGTAAACCAAGAAAGTGCTAGAACTCAAGAGAGAAAGGAGAAAAACACGAAGCAACAAAGAGGCGAACACAAACACCGACTCAAACACGCCAAGGAGAAGAGAAAGCCACACGACAATGAAGACCAACTACGAGACACACCTTCTCTAAGGAAGGGCCATGACCGGAGCCACCTATGTTTGGTCAATTGGTATGGCACCGCGAAGAATTATCCTTGGGTCCATGACCAAAACTCGTCTTTGAAGCACAAGTACCATCAAGAATGGTTAATGTGAAAGACTAGATCAATTTATACATAATGGGGGGAGGGAGAGTTCATTGAGAGAACACCACTCCCCCTATGTCCATGCCTACAACTAAACTAGAGAAGAAGTTGAGTGAGGAGGGGTGTGCACGGGCTCAAGTCACATTGCTTGAATCAATGATATTTAGCTCATGCCTTAACTCGCGAAATCTTGCTTCATCCAAGGGCTTCGTGAAAATATCTGCAAGGTTATCATGAGTGTTGACATACTTGAGCTTGATCTCCCCTCGCCTAATGTGATCCCGGATGAAGTGATACCGAATCTCAATATGCTTCGTCTTGAAGTGTTGCACCGGGTTGAGAGAAATCTGGATGGCACTTTCATTATCACACCAAAGAGGCACTTTGTCACAAATGACACTGTACTCCTTTAAAGTTTGCCTCATCCATAAGAGTTGTGCAACACAACTACCGGCCGCCACATACTCCGCTTCGGTGGACGAGAGAGACACACAACTTTGCTTCTTGGAAGACCAACTCACCAAAGAGCAACCAAGAAATTGGCACCCTCCGGAAGTGGACTTCCTATCCACTTTGTCTCCCGCCCAATCGGAATCCGTATATCCTTCAAGCTTGACGTTTGCCCCTCTCGGGTACCATAAGCCAAAGTTTGGGGTATGAGCCAAATATCAAAAGATTCACTTGACCGCCACATAGTGGCTTTCCTTTGGTGCGGCTTGAAACCGCGCACACATTCCCACACTCAACGTGATATCCGGTCTAGATTCACAAAGGCAAAGCAAGGAGCCAATCATGGAGCGATATACCTTTTGGTCCACCGCTTTACCATTAGAATCAATGTCAAGTTGGCACTTGGTAGGCATTGGAGTAGAAGCCGGCTTGACATCACTTAGCTTGAATCTTTTTAGCATGTCTTGAGTATATTTGGCTTGGTTCATGAAGGTACCTTCTCTTCTTTGTTTGATATCAAAACCAAGGAAGGACTTCAACTCTCCCATCGAAGACATCTTGAACTTGGAGGTCATGAGAGCGACAAATTCCTCATTGAAAGCTTTGTTAGGGGAACCAAAGATAATATCATCAACATATAGTTGGCATACAAACAACTCCCCTTTGACCTTCTTAGTAAAAAGAGTGGGATCGATTTGCCCCACCTCAAATCCACGATCTTGTAACAACTCGGTAAGGTGGTCATACCACGCACATGGGGCTTGTTTAAGGCCATAGAGTGCCTTATCGAGTTGATACACATGATCCGGGAAGTAGGGATCCTCGAACCCGGGGGGTTGCTTGACATAGACCAACTCATTAATAGGACCATTAAGAAAAGCACTTTTCACATCCATTTGTTGCAACTTAAAGTTGTGATGGAAGCATAAGCAATCAACAAACATATGGATTCAATACGAGCAACGGGAGCAAAGGTTTCACCGTAGTCGATACCCTCGACTTGGGAGTAGCCTTGTGCTACCAATCTTGCCTTGTTGCGAATGATGTTCCCATGAGCATCTTGCTTGTTCTTGAAAATCCACTTGGTTCCAATGACATTGTGGTTCCCCGATGGCCTTGGCACCAATCTCCACACCTTGTTGTACTCGAAGTTGTTGAGTTCTTCATTCATGGCATTGAGCCAATCCGAGTCTTCGAGCGCCTCATAGACCTTTTGGGGTTCAACACAAGAGACAAACGCGTGATGTTCACAATAGTTTGCTAATTGTCTATGAGTGCTTACCCCCTTTCTTAGGCTTCCAACCACATTTTCCATGAGATGGCCTTTGGTGGTGAGCTTGGAAGCAATCTTCACGGCACGACGCTCTAGTTCCTCCTCGGATGTGGAGGGAGGAGGGTTAACTTGATTATCTTGAGCGCCGTCTTGAGCTTGTTCGAGATCTTGAGCTTGCTCTTGATCTTGAACTTGCTCGAGGGGGAGAACTTGACCTTGGGCATCATTTGGTGGTTCACCACCATCTTGAGGTTGATCTTGCCCTTGGTCTTGTTCATGAGGGTGAGGGCCTTCACTTTGTTCTTCGGAAGCGTGTGGGTCTTGCGGAGGTGATGGATCCACTTGAGTGGAGCATTGTCCTTCTCCTTTGGCCACAAGGGGTTCCTCAATGGGTAGAATATGACCAATCCCATTCTTCTTATGGCTTGGGGAGGAATTTCATCACCTATATCACAAATACCACTTTGCTCCACTTGGGAGCCGTTATTCTCATCAAACTCCACGTTACACGTCTCCTCAATGAGTCTGGTGGACTTGTTGAGGACACGGTAAGGATGAGAGTTTGTAGCATAACCAACAAATAAGCCCTCATAAGCTCTAGCCTCAAATTTAGACAAACAAACACCTTTCTTGAGAATGAAACACTTACACCTGAACACCTGGAAGTACTTGAGGTTGGGCTTGTTCCCGGTGAGTATTTCATAAGGAGTCTTGTTCAAGCCCTTGCGAAGATAGAGCCGATTTGATGCATGACACGTGGTGTTGATGGCTTCGTCCCAAAAGTTGTATGGAGACTTGAACTCCGCCATCATGGTCCTTGCCGCATCCATCAACGTCCGGTTCTTCCTTTCCGCTACACCATTTTGTTGAGGGGTGTATGGAGCGGAATATTGATGCTTGATCCCCTCATCACTAAGGAACTCATCTAAGGTGTAGTTCTTGAATTCGGTGCCATTGTCACTTCTTATTGTCAAGATCTTTGCATCATGTTGTCGTTGAGCTTCATTTGCAAAGTCGATGACGGTTTGTTGAGTTTCACTCTTCCTCTTGAAGAAATATACCCACGTGTATCTTGAATAATCATCCACAATCACCAAGCAATACTTTCTTCCCCCAAGACTATCAAAGGATGGAGGCCCAAAGAGGTCCATGTGAAGGAGCTCCAAGGGTCTCTTCGAGTAGATGATAGTCGTGGGAGGGTGAGCCGTCTCATGAAGCTTTCCTTCGATACAAGCACTGCAAGCACGATCTTTGGAAAAACTAACATTTGTTAGTCCATGGACATGGTCCCCCTTGAGAAGAGTTTGCAATTGACGTGGGCTAAATGGCGATGCCAAAGCCATCCCATGTCAACTTTAGCCATTAGGCATGTCGCGGTCTTAGTGGGTCGCTCCGAAAAGTTTATCACATAGAGACCGTTCTCGACATGCCCAACAAAGGCTACTTTAAGAGTCTTGCTCCACAAGAGGGCCGCGGTATCAATGTTAAAGAAAGTGGCAAAGACCATGAGTGCAAGTTGACGAACGGAAAGTAAATTGTATGCAAGGGACTCAACAAGCATGACTTTCTCGATCGTTAGATCATGAGAAATGACAACCTTGCCAAGACCCAATACCTTAGAATGTGAAGCATCACCCCACTCGACATTGGTGGGCATAGATGGAATCTTTTGCACATCCACCACCAAATCCTTGCTCCCGATCATATGATTTGTTGCTCCACTATCGAGCAACCATGATCCCCCACCGGAAGCAAACACCTACAAGAGATCAATGCTTGGTTTTAGGTACCCATTTAGTAATGGGTCCTTTGATGTTAGTAACAAGGGTCTTAGGAACCCAATATACCATTCAATGTACTCATAAGGAGAACCAACAAATTTGGCATAAACATGTCCATCACTAGCATGGCACAACACATATGACGGGTTAAAGTCGCCGGCTTTGTTGGAGGAGATGGTTTTGCCCTTTTTGACATCAACGCCCTTCACATTTTCCTTCTTCTACTTAGGAGCACCCTCTCCCTCTTTCAAAAAAGTTTGCTTGAGAGGAGGAGGTCATTTTTCTTGGACTTAGGTGCAAACCCAATTCCCTTCTTGGCCACAACTTCCTTTCGATTGCTCAAAAGGTCGTTGAGGTTCTTCTCAACTTGAATGCATGTCACAAGGCGTTTATCAAGTTGATCCTTCAACTTGGCATTCTCCTCCACAAGATGCACATGCTCACAACACGGGTTACTAGCATATGCATTATCAACTAATACCATATGAGGGAAGGTGGCCTTTTCCTTGGTTAGCTTAACTTCGAGTTGAGCATGAGACTCCTTGAGGTTAGTGTGAGCACCCTTCAAGACCTTGTGGGCCTTGTCAAGTACATCAAACTCCTCCTTGAGTCTAGCATGATCAACCCCAAGTTTGGCCTTCTCGGAAGTTAGCACGCGAGACACAACAAGAGCATGATCAGGATCTTTCTTTAACTTAGCATGGTCATCGTTGTATGACTCCTCAAGAGTCAAACGATGCCCACGCTCTTCCTCAAGAGCATTAGAGAGATCCGATATCTCATCGGCATAGTCACGACTATGACCTTCCATCTTAGAGATGGTTTCTTCGTGAGCCTCGATCATGTCATTAGCTTCACCAAGTTGTTCCAAGAGAGCAACAAAGTGCTTCTTGGATTTGCCCTTGAGCTTACTCATAAATGACTCAAATTCATTCACTTCCTCATTAGACCCATCATGTTCATCAATGAAACCCTCCAAAGAGGGATTAGTAATGATGGTGGTTTTGATGTTGGGGGTTACCTTGTTGGAGGCTTTAGCCATGAGGCATTTGGTGGTGATGTTCTCGTTGGGTGAATCAAAGAGAGACACCCGGGGAGTGGCAGCAATGGCAACGGAAGCCATGGCCATTGCTTCTCCATTTTCATTGTCATCGTCATCCTCATGGTATTCTTCTTGAACCACCAACCCACGAGTAGGAGTCTTCTTGGTGAAGTTGTTGTTGTTGGGGAAGGACTTGGCTTTGTCTTTTCGGATGAACTTGCCACCATTGTCTTCCCGCTTCTCGTAAGGACAATCCGCAACGAAATGGCTCACATTGCCACAGTTGAAGCAAGTTCTAACTCATTGCTTGCCCTTGAAGCCACTTGAGTTGTTCTTGTTGAAGTTGGGTCTTGTATTCTTCTTGCTCCAAAATTGTCTTGAAGCAAGAGCCATGTGCTCATGATAATCATATTTCGTGTCTTCAGGGTTGCTCTCCTCATCTTCCTCTTCTTCCTCTTCTTCCACACTAACCTTGGCCTTCAAGGCAAGGTTGGGCTTCTTTGCCCTTTGAGAACGGAGCACCGCATTGTCGGCGGTCTTGTCCAAGATGCTCATTGCAACGAACTCATCCAACACTTCACTTGAGGTCATGGAGTGGAAGTCCGGTCTTTGACGAATGACGTAGGACATGGCCTTGTTGTAGGGCATCATGGCCTTGAGGAACTTGCACTTGATCCAATTGTCATCCGTGTCCTTGCTCCCATGATCTCGGAGTGAGACCGCGAGTTTGGTCACTCTTCAAAAGAGCTCACGAGGTTCTTCATCTTCTTTCATTGCAAACTCATCGGCTTCATCTTGCACCACTTCATAGTTGGAGCGTTGAATGCTAGCACTTCCTCGATAGAGAGACACAACACATTGCCATGCGTCTTTGGCCATGGCATGAGGTCGAAGATGAGGGAGATCTTTGGGAAGGATTGCATCTTGGATGATGAAGAGAGCACTCTCATTGAATTGATTATCCACCACTTCTCTCGGAGTGAAGTTGCTTCGGTCATGTGGATAGAAACCTTCTTCAATGATTCTCCAAAGATTAGTATTCACATGATTTAAATGACGCTTGAAGTGATACACCCAAGAATGAAAATCCTCATTTTTCACAATCTTAGGAGGAGGACCGGCATGATTTAAATGAGTAGAGGTAATCGGTCCTCCATAAATTGGAGGTTCCACATGGGAAAAGATGTCGGTGCCATTTCTATCACTACTAGAAGGACCCTTCTCACTATTAGCTTCCCCCTTGTCAGAGTTAGCATCCGTCACCTTGTTAGCGGGATCACCCACTTTCAACAGCGAGGTAGGTAGTTTAAGTCCTTCTAAGAATTTATTAAACATGCTTTCAACCGTGGTTGTCATGGAGGTTTTCAATGTGTCCAAGGCCACATTGAATTCCTCATGGGACACCGTTGTTTCCCCATTACCCCTAGACGAGCCCTAGACGATATTGGATTCACAACGGAGTGCTCCTCCTCCCCATAGTATATGGTGTCAACCATACTCTTTGGACGACAAAGTCCTTAATAAAGAGACGAGGCTCTGATACCAATTGAAAGGATTGATATAGTTGACTAGAGGGGGGGGGGGTGAATAGGCAACTAACAATTTTTAGCTTTTCTTTGCCAAATTAAACTTTGCATTAAAGTAGGTTGTCTAGATATGCAACTAGGTGAACAACCTATATGATGCAACAACAACAAGCACACGAGCAAGCAAGGGAAACAACACAAGTAAGCTTGCAAAAGTAAAGGCGCGAGATAACCAAGAGTGGAGCCGGTGGAGACGAGGATGTGTTACCGAAGTTCCTTCCTTTTGAAGGGAAGTACGTCTCCGTTAGAGCGGTGTGGAGGCACAATGCTCCCTAAGAAGCCACTAGGCCCACCGTATTCTCCTCACGCCCTCACACAATGCGAGATGCCGTGATTCCACTATTGGTGCCCTTGAAGGCGGCGGCCGAACCTTTACAAACAAGGTTGGGGCAATCTCCACAACTTAATTGGAGGCTCCCAACAACACCACGAAGCTTCACCACAATGGACTATGGCTCCGAGGTGACCTCAACCGTCTAGGGTGCTCAAACACCCAAGAGTAACAAGATCCGCTAGGGATAAGTGGGGGAATCAAATTTCTCTTGGTGGAAGTGTAGATCGGGGCCCTCTCAACCAATCCCGAGCAAATAAACAAGTTTGATTGGCTAGGGAGGGAGATCGGGCGAAAATGGAGCTTGGAGAAACAATGGAGTTTAGGGTTGGAAGAGGTGGGTCTTCTTGGAGAAGAAGACCCCCTTTTATAGTGGGGGGACAATTCCAACCGTTACCCACCACTCAGCCCGCGACCCATGGAACTACCGCACCACAGGCGCGGTACTACTGCATGGGCCTGCGGTACTACCACGGCAAACCGCGGTACTACCATGGGCACGGCAGAGACTAGACCTGACAAAAGGAGCACTAATAGGGTGCGGTAGATCTGTAGGAGTGGTACTACCGCGGCCCCATGCGGTACTATCACAAGACAGCCGCAGGCCAGGCCTGGTAGGCACAGATGTAAAAAATTACATCCATGACTACCTCTGCTGAGAAATTGTCGTGCAAAAATCCGACACGGAACTACCACGACCACGGGTGCGGTACTACTGTGAAAGGTGCAGATGTAAAAAATTACATCCACCCCTACCTCTACTCCTGCTACTGAACCAGGCCTGGCGCCATGGTACTACCGCGCCGCAGCACGGTACTACCGCGCCGCAGCACGGTACTACCGCGGGGAGCGCGGATGTAAAAAATTACATCCGCGCCTACCACCGCTTGAGCAGTGGTGCCAAACCAGAGCTCGCGGCACTACGGCTCTGAGGAGCGGTACTATCGTGGGAGCCTACGGTACTACCGTGCCGGAGCCCGGTACTACCACTGTCTCCTGCGGTAGTACCGCTCGGAAGAGCAATACTACCGCTAGCCTGAGAAGAGCAAGGCGGAGGCCTTCATATTGCAGAGACATGGTGAGACGGAGGAACACTCCAAGGAGCTCGAGGAAAGGCGGTGCAAAAGGGAATGTGTATGTGATATTCCACCCAAACCTTTCCAAAGCGGACCCCCTCTTAATAGTACGGCTCTCCTATGACTCAACTCCACCGAACCGAACTGTAGAGAAACGCCGTCTTAAATAATCTTCAAGGGGCATCAAATCGTCTTGTGTTTAGTCGTGATGTATCTGAAAAGCTCAATACACACGATTAGTCCGCAAAGACATTGTCATCAATCACCAAAACTACTTAGGGACAAGAATGCCCTTACAGGGTCTAACTGAACCCGAGCGATTGCACTAGCTATGTTACTGAACCCCGATCGATGCCTTGCTGTTAACTGAACCCGAGTGATTCCTTCTCTATTGCTGCTAACTGAAGCCGATCGAAGCTGCCTCTTGATGAACAGTTCCCGGTGGGGGATGGATGAACAGTTCCTAGCGGGGGTTGGATGAACAGGACCCTATGGTGTTGCCGCTGGATGAACAGGACCCCGATCGAGGAGGCGTGGGGGTGGATGAATATTAGCCGTGGAGGGACCTCGTATGTGGACGGCTGGTTGAACAGGACCCCGTGGAGGGCTGGTTAAACAGTAGGCGGCGGAGGCTTGATGAACAGGACCCCGTGGAGGGCTGGATGAACAGTAGCCGATGGAGGCTGGATGAACAGGCCCCCGTGGATGAACAGTAGCTGGTGGAGGCTGGAGGAAGGTTGACGGTGGATGAACAGTAGCAGGTGGAGGATGGAGAAAGTCAATGGTGGATGAACAGTAGCCCATGGAGTCCTGTTTTGTGGTACACCACACCCCTCCCGATGAACAATACCCCCCGTTTCGACCGTAGGCACTCCAACACTAGTATGTTTCCTCCGTTTTGCGGTATGCTACACCCCTCCCGATCAATAGGACCCCGTTTCGATCATATGCGATCGAACACAAGTCCATTTCCTCTGTTTTGTGGTACGCCAGACCCTTCCCGATGAACATGACCCTGTTTCGACCATACGCGGTCGAACTAAATGCCCATTTCCTCCGTCCTGCAGTATACCAGACCTTGTTTCGGCTGTTTCGTCTAAGTCGGTTGGCTCCCGATGAACACGATCTATTTCGTTGCCTCCCGATGAACACGACGCATTCCTTTGCCTCCCCATGAACATGACGCGGTTTCTTCATTCCGAACCATCCCATTGGCTTCCGATGAACATGATTAATTGTTGTACGCGTTAGAGACCCCACCCGTATGTACGTACGTAGCTGTATTTACTATCTTGGAGCGTGGCCGTACGTACGTGTACACGATATAGATGGGACTGCGTGACATGTGATACGTCTCCAACGTATCTATAATTTATGAAGTATTCATGCTATTATATTATCCATCTTGGATGTTTTATACGCATTAATATGCTATTTTATATGATTTTTGGGACTAATGTATTAACCTAGAGCCCAGTGCCAGTTTCTGTTTTTTCCTTGTTTTTGAGTTTTGTAGAAAAGGAATGTCAAACGGAGTCCAATTGACCTGAAAATTTACAGAGATTATTTTTGGACTAGAAGAAGCCCATGGAGCATCGGAGATGGACCAAAAGAGTCCCAATGCCACCACGAGGGTGGAGGGCGCGCCCCTACCTCGTGGCTGCCTCGTGGACCCCCTTGACTTGTTCCTAACGCCAACACCACTTATATATCCCCAAACTTCTAGAACATAACCTAGATCAGGAGTTCCGCCACCGCAAGCCTCTGAGTTCACGAAAAACCAATCTAGCCTCGTTCCAGCACCCTGCCGGAGGGGGGATCCATCACCGGTGGGCATCTTCATCATCCCGGCGCTCTCCATGACAAGGAGGAAGTAGTTCACCCTCGGGGCTGAGGGTATGTACCAGTAGCTATGTGTTTGTGTTGGTGTACATATATAAGTCTGGGCCCTTCTGTACCCCTTACTTGTGCACGGGCAGTTGTAGCCGCACCTATGGCAGGGCTTGACGGGGCAGTAGAAGGCAAGATACGAGACTACCAAGGCAGCATTCAAGCCAGTAAACAGAGAGCAGAAGGCACGCTAGACCTCCCCCGGCAAGATCCTTGCCGGGGCGACTTGCGTAGCCCCGGCAAGATCCTTGCCAGGATGGATTGCGAAGCACCAGCAAGGCCACAACCCTTGAGGCTGAGAGCTCTAGCACAATTGACAATGTCAAGGCCAAGACTCGGGGGCACATGCGTAGTAGCATGCAGATCTTAGTGAAGACTGGTGGCATGCAGATCTTCATGGACACCAGAGGACAAAGCCCCCCGGCAAGGCTCTTGCCGTGGACGACTACGAGACCCAGGAAAGGCTCTTGCTGGGGCAACTACGAAGCCACAACAGGGATCGCATACAACAAGGTTTCGCCACCCCGCGGCCGTTCCAGCACAGCAACCAGCCTGCCAACTAGGCAAGCACCTGCGTGGTGGCATGCAGATCTTCGTGAAGATCCTGCCACTGCGCTAGCACAACGGCTAGCCAGCCAGCTCCTCTGTTACTTGACGTCCACTCCAAGTCCCCTGGATCACGTTTGTTCCAAAAAGATTGCTCCCAAAGGTTTCATTCCGTTTGGACTTCGTTTGATATTCCTTTTCTTCGAAACACTGAAATAGGCAAAAAAACAGCAATTCGGGCTGGGCCTCCGGTTAGTAGGTTAGTCCCAAAAATGATATAAAAGTGTAAAGTAAAGCGCATAAACATCCAAAATGGGTAATATAATAGCATGGAACAATCAAAAGTTATAGATAAGTTGGAGAAGTATCAAGCATGCCCAAGCTTAATTCCTGCTCGTCCTCGAGTAGGTAAATGATAAAAGCAGAATTTTTTATGTGGAATGCTACCTAGCATAATTCTCAATGTAATTTTCTTTATTGTGCCATGAATGTTCAGATCCAAATGATTCAAAGTAAAAGTTCATATCGACATAAGAAATAGTAATACTTCAAGTATACTAATCAAGCGATCATGTCTTCTCAAAATAACATGGCTAAAGAAAGTTATCCCTACAAAATCATATAGTCTGGCTGTTGCTCTATCTTCATCACACAAAGTATTTAATCATGCACAACCCCGATGACAAGCCAAGCAAGTGTTTCATACTTTAGTAATCTCAAACTTTTTAAACTTTCATGCAATACATGAGCGTGAGCCATGGACATAACACTATATGTGGAATAGAATGGTGGTTGTGGAGAAGACAAAAAGGAGGAAGATAGTCTCACATCAACTAGTCGTATTAACGGGCTATGGAGATGCCCATTAATAGATATCAATGTGAGTGAGTAGGGATTGCCATGCAACGGATGCACTAGAGCTATAAATGTATGAAAGCTCAACAAAAGAAACTGAGTGGGTGTGCATCCAACTTTCTTGCTCATGAAGACCTAGGGCATTTTGAGGAAGCCCATCATTGGAATATACAAGCCAAGTTCATAATGAAAAATTCACACTAGTATATGAAAGTGACTACATAGGAGACTCTCTATCATGAAGATCATGGTGCTACTTTGAAGCACAAGTGTGGTAAAAAGGATAGTAGCATTGTCCCTTCTCTCCTTTTCTCTCATTTTTTTATTTGGCCTTTCTATTTTTTATTTGGCCTTTCTCTTTTTTTATATGGTGGGCTCTTTGGCCTCTTTTTTTTATAAAGTCCGAAGTCTCATCCCGACTTCTAGGGGAATCATCGTCTCCATCATCCTTTCCTCACTTGGGACAATGCTCTAATAATTAAGATCATCACACTTTTATTTACTTACAACTCAAGATTACAACTCGATACTTAGAACAAGATATGAATCTATATGAATGCCTCCGGTGGTGTACCGGGAGATGCAATGAATCAAGAGTGACATGTATGAAAAATTATGAAGGTGGTCTTGCCACAAATACGATGTCAACTACATGATCATGCAAAAGCAATATGACAATGATGATGTGTGTCATAATGAACGGAACGGTGGAAAGTTGCATCACAATATATCTTGGAATGGCTATGGAAATGCCATAGTAGGTAGGTATGGTGGCTGTTTTGAGGAAGGTATATGGTGGGTGTATGGTACCGGCAAAAGTTGTGCGGCACAAGAGAGGCTAGCAATGGTGGAAGGGTGAGAATGCGTATAATCCATGGACTCAACATTAGTCATAAAGAACTCATATACTTATTGCAAAAATCTACAATACATTGAAAACAAAGTACTACGCGCATGCTCCTAGGGGGATAGATTGGTAGGAAAAGACCATTGCTCGTCCCCGACTGCCACTCATAAGGAAGACAATCAATAAATAAAATTGTGCTCCAACTTCATCACAAAGCGGTTCACCATACATGCATGCTACGGGAATCACAAACTTCAACACAAGTATTCTTTAAATTCACAATTACCCAACTAGCATGTCTCTAATATCACTATCCTCATATCTCAAAACAATTATCAAGCATCCAATTCACTTTCTATGATAGTTTTTATTATACCCAACTTGGATGCCCATCATTCTAGGACCAATTTTATAACCATAGCAAATACCATGCTGTTCTAAGAGACTCTCAAAATACTATAAGTGAAGCATGAGAGATCAACAATTTCTACAAAATTAATCCACCGCCGTGCTCTAAAAGATATAAGTGAAGCACTAGAGCAAAAATTATCTAGCTCAAAAGATATAAGTGAAGCACATAGAGTATTCTAATAAATTCCAAATCAAGTGGGATTCTCCCAAAAGGTGTGTACAGCAAGTATTATTGTGGTAATCTAAAAAGCAAAGACTAATATCATACAAGACGCTCCAAGCAAAACACATATCATGTGGCGAATAAAAATATAGCTCCAAGTAAAGTTACCGATAGACGAAGACGAAAGAGGGGATGCCTTCTGGGGCATCCCCAAGCTTAGGCCTTTGGTTATTCTTTAATATCTTGGGGTGCCATGGGCATCCCCAAGCTTAGGCTCTTGCCACTCCTTATTCCATAGTCCATCAAATCTTTACCCAAAACTTGAAAACTTCACAACACAAAACTCAACAGGTAATCTCATAAGCTCCGTTAGTGCAAGAAAGAAAAACCACCACATAAGTTACTGTAATGAACTCATTCTTTATTTATCTTGGTGTTAAACCTACTGTATTACAACTTCTCTATGGTTCATACCCCTTGATGCATCAAAATAAGCAAACAACACACGAAAAACAGAATCTGTCAAAAACAGAACAGTCTGTAGCAATCTATAACTCTCGAATACTTCCGGAACTCTAAAAATACTACCAAAATAGGAAGTCCTGGGAAATTTGTCTATTGATCTACAGTAAAAATAATCAACGCAAAATCACGTTTCTGTGAATTACTAAAATTATTTTCGTGCGTGCAAAGTTTTTGTTTTTCAGCAGAATCAAATTAACTATCACCGTAGGTTATCCTATAGGTTCTACTTGGCACAAACACTAATTAAAACATAAAACCACATCTAAACAGAAGCTAGATGAAATATTTATTGAATGAAATCAAGGAAAAATATTGGGTTATCTCCCAACAAACGCTTTTCTTTAAAGCCTTTTAGCTAGGCATTGATAATTTTAATGATGCTCACATGAAAGACAAGAATTGAAGCACAAAGAGAGCATCATGAAACACGTGACAAACACATCTAAGTCTAACATACTTCCTATGCATAGGCATATTATAAGCAAACAAATTTGCTAGGAAAACAAAAACTAGCATATGCAAGGAATAAGAAAGAGACGATAGCAATCTCAACATGACGAGAGGTAATTTAGTAAGATAAAAATTTCTACGACCATATTTTCCTCTCTCATAATTATTACATGTAGGATCATAGGCAAACTCAACAAAATAGCTATCACATAACATATTCTTAACATGATCCACATGCATGCAAAGTTGACAGTCTTCCAAGATAGTGGGATTAACTTTAACTAAAGTCATGACCTCTCCAAACCCACTTTTATCAAAAATATTATAAGATTGAACATACTCCAAATATGTGGGATCTAAAGTTAACACTCTTCCAAACCCACTTTCAATATTATTGCAAACACTATTATCAATCTCATATTCATCATGGGGCTTAAATAAATTTTCAAGATAAGAAGAATCACCCCAATCATGATCATTGCAACAAGTAATAGGCATAGCAAAACTAGCATCCCCAAGCTTAGGGTTTTGCATATTATTAGCACAATTGACATCAAGAGAATTTATAGTAAAATCATTGCAATCATGCTTTTTTTTCAAAGAGTTATCATGAATCTCTTCATAAATTTCTTCATCATAATTTTCAGATTCACAAATTTCAAGCAAAGCTTCATAAAGATAATATAGTGCAAAAAACTCACTAGCAATTGTATAAATTTTGTAGTAAATAAATTTTATTCCTTTATTGTAGGGAAAATTTAGCTTTATGCAAAAATTAAACTTAGAGACTTCACCACCCAAATATGCATGTAGATATAGTTTCTTTCATTCATTTGCTCTACAGTGTAACTCTGCCAGCATATTCCATGTGCTGACCTACACGGCTGCAATGTCTCATGTTGCAGACTTTACCAACAAAGAATAAGGTGCGCTAGGTCATTGTCATGCACTCAGCTATGCCGTTGGAGTTTGATGGACTCATTTATCTTTGAAGCTTCTGTAGTTACTTTATTTAGATGGCCTTCAGCCATATTATTTTTGTAATGAATACTCTTTATGAGGACCTGCTATGTCTTGAGCTTGTGTTGGTTTTCCTTGAAGAGGAAAGGGTGATGCAACAAGGTAGCGTAAGTATTTCCCTCAGTTTTTGAGAACCAAGGTATCAATCCAGTAGGAGGCTCCTCAGAAGTCCCACGCACCTACACAAACAAACAAGAACCTCGCAACCAACACAATAAAGGGGTTGTCAATCCCTTCACGGCCACTTGTGAAAGTGAGATCTAATAGAGATAATATGATAAGATAAATATTTTTGGTATGTTTATGATATAGATGGAAAAGTAAAGATGCAAATAAAATTAGATGGAAAACGTATATGATAAAAGATAGACCCGAGGGCCATAGGTTTCACTAGTGGCTTCTCTCAAGATAGCATAAGTATTACAGTGGGTGAACAAATTACTGTCGAGCAATTGATAGAAAAGCGAATAGTTATGAGATTATCTAGGCATGATCATGTATATAGGCATCACGTCCGTGACAAGTAGATTGAAACGATTCTGCATCTACTACTATTACTCCACACATCGACCGACACTTGCCTGCATCTAGAGTATTAAGTTCATGAAGAACAGAGTAATGCATTGAGAAAGATGACATGGTGTAGAGGGATAAACTCATGCAATATGATATAAACCCCATCTTTTTATCCACTACACCACGACACTCAAAGCAGCGTCAAACAATCTGTCGGCATAGGTCACCTGAGGCGACAGATTTAGTGTTGGTAAAGACTTTTCCCGACAGAAATGAGGTGTCGCCTATAGTCCTGCCGGGAAAGGCCTTTACCGACAGATAAATCTATGCCGACACACATTATGACAACGTAGATGAGATCTATCCCGACAGACATTTCTACACCGACAGACGCTACAACACCGACAGATCATCTGACAATGTGTTATCCCGACAGATATAGCAATGGCCATTGTTATGCCGACAGTTAAGCTGTCAGTGTGATATGCCGACAGAAAGTGCGACGCCCAATACTTCTGCCGAAACATTTGCTGCCACGGTTCTACATCTTAGCACTAATGCAAATACACCGTATTTTTACATTAAATCACATTCATAATATTTCATTCATGTTCGGTACACAATGCATATACAAACCATTGCACTCCTATTCATCAAAAAATGTCATTCATCCATATCATACATTAACATATAGAAAGATTCATTTGTTGTCTTCGCTCAAGTTAGCTACAACCATCAAGGAGATACATAAGTTGACATACAGAGACAAGTTGCGAAATTTGATGGCTGAGATCCTAACAGACCAAATGTTTGATCACTTGACCACTACAAAATATTATGGAAGAGACCAACTCTTCGATCACCAAACCAACATCAACCTCCGTATGAACAAAAGGTGTCAACCAAGCTATTTTCTGCCATTTGTCCCTACAAAAGAAATTACTGCCTTTTTGGATAAAAGCACCAAATAGGCATAAAATGAAAAACCTTTACACACTCTATAGAGTAATAAATCCATCAGGGCATGTCACCTTTTAAGAAACCAATGGAGCTGGTATAATAACAACAGTTAGATAACTAATGTCTGAAGCAACAAGGGACATACTTGGTTAATCTTGATGTAAAGTATCCAGTAGTTTCTGCATAAGGCAAAACAAATCTGGATGTAAGCTGAAACATATGCCAGCATATAAAACATTAAAATGACAAATTAGTTTGTGATGTAAATAAGTAGCATAGGATCTGAAATATATACCAGAATATATTAGCAATGCAAATAATAGAGCTGTCAGAATTACCAACAATCAGTAGTTGAAGTATGGTAATAATACAATGTCATTCCTGACATGACTGGTGATCCTATTTTGGACGGTTTAATATGTAGATAGCAAGCAAACATGAAAGGAATAGGGAAAGTATCAATGCATCGCTTCTTTTGCTATATCATGTCTGAATAAAGTTACTAATTTTTGGACAACAAGCTTGAGGTGATCGCTGCTCTCAAACTACCCAGTAAAAACCACAAATAAATACTCTCTAGAAAGCTTAAGATGTACACCACAACTTCTATTTGGAGACTAACTCAAAATTCAACGTGTACCAAACAGATGTTTAACCCAAATCTTACTACACCATAACTATTACGAGATAACTAAACTGCTAGTTGAAACTGCGATCAACGCTGGAGATGTTGTATCCTATCCACCCACTATGGCCAGAGTGTTGTAGTGGCCTAAACAAACTGGTACTGGTGTACTTATGTTCTTAGTGTAACTCGAGAATCCCCTACAAGTTTAACCGTGGCTACCTTGGAGAAAGCTCAGGCCATCTGCAAATACATAGTGGCTGACAAGTGGGCCGTCTTACCTTTTTTGTTGTCTTTTTTTAACTACCACCACTGCCTTGCTGGTGGCTGCGAGGCAGCTGATGCACATGTCGTTGGGGTGGCATGTGGCTCGCGTTGTGTGTAGTTCATGTGCACATGCCAGCTCACGCCAGATATATCGTTTGGACTGAGGTGAACACAAAATGTTCAAGGTGTAATTTATTAAAGCGACGAGAATTGCTATGTTTTTGCTTCACCTACGGATGCATACGTGTCCGCTTGCATCCCTACACATAGATGGTTCCACCCCGCTACCACAAATAGTGCATAACCCAAGCGAACCTAAAATTTTACGCGAAGAATGTGTCTATAGCCAGGCGCGGCGGAGCGTGCCTTTCTGTCTAGTATACTTAGGAGTGACACAAACAGGATGTGGTCTGGCTGAAACAACAAAACTTCTAAACTATCAGAATGTCTTTTTTAGTTAACTAGAAAATTTTCAAGTTGTTAACCCTGAGCATTTTCCTGTCAGCAAGTTCAGTAGCTTGACTGAACAGTTATGTTGCAATTGAGAATATTTGCATATATAGAAGCTCCCTTCGTACCACTGAACATATAAGATGTAGTAGATTAGAAACAAACTTACTTATCTTTGTGGCTAGATCTTTATCTGTACTAGCTCGAAAAAACATGGCACGAAGGATATTCCAAAAGAATGTTGGGCAGGGAAATAAAATTCAGCTTTTTCCTCAGGCGACTACACAGGGTAGTTTTGCTAGCATTAGTTCCATACTTCCATGATAGTTGTTCCAGAAGTGCACAATGATGCTTTACTAGCCTGAAAAGAAATAACACTTTCTTAGTTCACTCACATAGTACTGAATGCAGAATCAAATTGGCAGCAGGCGTGCAACATCAATATCAAAGTGCCATGTTGACTATTAGCATAAGCAGAATTTAGCTGCTATAGGTTTCACATACTAACAATTAATTAATTTGTATAAAATTCACCTTTGGCTCTGTTGATTAGTACACTTAGCTACAAAAGGTGTGGTTGCTTTGAGAAGTAACAGGGGAACCTTACCATTACCAACATTTTGTCTGAAAACAATGAATGGTTCTTCCTGCAAAGGGAAATAGGAAGACTGAGACCCAATCATTTCAAAGATAGTAGTAATTAGTAAATACTGAAACCCTGAGACCGAATGCTGGATATAAATGTGATAAGAGACAGGCCTGAGAGGTTGAGCTCAGCTACAAGCATAGAGTCCACGAGCTTCAGAACATCCCCAGCAATAGTCAAACCTCATTAAAGTTGAGATCAATTGCAAAGTTCTACTTATGAGAAGGAAGCTAGCCTGAACTAAAACCAGTAGCATGTTTCTAGATAGGCACATTACCCATGGAAGAGCAAGTGAAATATAATGCATCTCGCTGAATCCACGAAACACTCAGGCCAAGGCATGGCGCACAAATCTACTAATTGTCGGGCAGTCTTATAGAAACCATTCTCTGAAACAACACATGTTGCAGAATACATCCCAAGTCAACAACAACAGAAACAACATTATAATAACATGACGGTACTAATTGAGAGTGAAGATTTGCAACATAGCTAAGTGAATAAACAATGTAGACAGGACTAGAAAATTACAGAAACATATAATAAGATAGTATGTAACACCGGTTAGTAAAATATATATACTTCAATCTGTCCTGAAATCAACTAAATACTTAATTTACCCTAATTATTAAATGAGTGATGGATGGTTAGCACTCTGAAATCTCCAATCTCAAACGAACTGACATCATCTTGTTCAGTTCATCGTTGAGCCAACAAGATTCATGGGCAATCACATTCATGGAGAAACGAGAAATAACCTATTAAGCAGAAAGGGGAGAGGGGAGCCATTGCCGATGATGGAAGTGGGATGGTGGGGCGGAACCTCTAGATGTAGAGGGCTGGGTGGCTCCTCGGTTGCGGACGGCGTCACCCTGGGTTGGATCGAACCTTTAGGTGGCACTGCCGGTAGTCACTGAAGCAGAGCCGTGAGCACATCGGCATGAATCTTACCTACAGCGGCCTGGATCTTGAGGAAGTACGGCGGGGCTACTCAGCGGCGGTCGACTCCATGCTGGAGGTTGGCGGCGCGGCTCCTCTGGGGCGGCCGACTTGACTCCTTGCTGCGGGCGGAGGAGGGGCTCCACTACTGCAGACATGAGGCGGCACCTTGGGCTTGGACCGTGGGGAAGAACGACGTGGTAGAAGGAAGCTTCTGGAGGTGCCACCGGTGATGGGAGAGGAGGCGGCGCGAGCAAATCGGCTGGCAGGTCAGGGGCGGCGGCGGCGGCGGCAGATGACCTAGGTTTAGGTGGGAGTGTGGCGTGGGAGAAAGGGATAAGATGGGGGTGGGGGATTGAGCGGACCGGGAGGCTTGGAGTGTCTCGCGCGCAACTTGTCCCGCGTGGCCCGAAGTAAGTGGGCCAGGACCAAACATACGCAGACACTCTTTCTATCCCAAAGCAACACCGACACATGATCTAATCGCAAAAAACTTATACCGACACATAGTATGTCCGCAAAGCGGTCATCCATTACCGACAGATAGATCATCGAAAGACGAGAACAGCATCAACAATTAGTGTGTCGGTATTGTTACGAACAGATAAAGTGTCGGTAATGTACACTTATACCAACAGATGCATGTCGTTATTGTGGTGTCGTGGTGTAGTGATCCTCGATGGCAACAATACAATACGTGCCTTGCTGCCCCTGCTGTCACTAGGAAAGGACACCACAAGATTGAACCCAAAGCTAAGCACTTCTCCCATTGCAAGAAAGATCAATCTAGTAGGCCAAACCAAACTGATAATTCGAAAAGACTTGAAAAGATAACTTAATCACACATCATAGATAAACTTGATCATAAACCCACAATTCATCGGATCTCGACAAACACACCGCAAAAAGAGTTACATCGAATAGATCTCCAAGAAGATCGAGGAGAACTTTGTATTGAGATTCAAAGAGAGAGAAGAAGCCATCTAGCTAATAATTATGGACCCGAAGGTCTGTGGTAAACTACTCACAACTCATCGGAAGGGCCTTGGAGATGATGTAGAGGCCCTTCATGGTCGATTCCTCCTCCGGTGGAGCGCCGGCGAAGGCTCCAAGATGGGATATTCTCGCGGATACAGAAGGTTGCGGTGGTGGAAATAGTTTTTCGTGGTGCTCCTGGATGTTTTCGGGGTACGTAGGTATATATAGGAGGAAGAAGTTGGTCGGTGGACGCTCGAGGGGCCCATGAGGGTGGGGGGTGCACCCACCCCCAGGGGGCGCGCCGGGCACCCTCGTGGCCGCCTCCTCTGTTGCTTGACGTCCACTCCAAGTCCCCTGGATCACGTTTGTTCCAAAAAGATCGCTCATGAAGGTTTCATTCCGTTTGGACTCCGTTTGATATTCCTTTTCTTCGAAACACTGAAATAGGCAAAAAAATAGCAATTTGGGCTGGGCCTCTGGTTAGTAGGTTAGTCCAAAAAATGATATAAAAGTGTAAAGCAAAGCCCATAAACATCCAAAATGGGTAATATATTAGCATGGAACAATAAAAAATTATAGATACATTGGAGACGTATTAGGACCTCGATGTAATAAGTGTGTGATTGAACTCTGTTATAATTCCTCAAGTACTGTGTGTGTCAGCATACCGATCCAGGGATGACATTTAAGCATAGAGACTTCGTTCCATTGGGATCGTGGTCGCTACACGGCACTTGGGGGCTACATGTTGGATTTGTTCCTACATATGATGATAAGTCCTAGCTTAGCTATGCAGCTTAAGCCGGCCCTTGGGGCTACATATGAGAATCTTAGAGTTTCAGCTTTGAAGTCCCAACTTAAAACTTTCCAATTTTTAAGCGGCCCTTGGGGGCTACATATTATGATTCAGAAGATACACATGGCAGTGGTATAGATACAAAATCAAAAAGATTATCTAAGTCTACAGTATATTCCATTCTTCCATATTCAGTAGACTTGGCGACTGATTGATATAAACTTATATGAGAAAGGTCTTGTTAATGCTTACCTCAAAGCGCTCCTTCATAAGATTGACCAAGCCGACTTCAAAGTCAAGGCTAGTATGAAGGCGGTTCAGATAACCCGCGTGAAGCTCTTGAGCATTGAATTGAGCATAGCTCTCCAAGTCCAATTTCCACTTGCCCTTGTCAGCAGCTGAGAATTCTTCCTTGGTAGTATGTTTGGCCAGCATCGTGGGATTCCCTGGTTCATTATATCTGGTGTCGATAACCACAACACCATCTTCAGCCTCTTCGGTATGCTTGGCGGGGCTTAGCAGCTTAGAACTTGATGTATCAGCAGTCATAGTATCCATAGAGGCCTCTGGGATTTCTAGTGGCGGTTCATCAGCAAGATTTTCAACTTGCTGCACTGAGGCTTTAGACTCGAGCACTTGCTGTTCCGGCTTGTGCGCTTTGGGGTCCTGATACGTCTCCGTCGTATCTACAATTTTTTATTGTTCCATGCCAATATTATTCACTTTCATATACTTTTTGGCAACTTTTTATAATATTTTTGGGACTAACTTATTGATCCAGTGCCCAGTGCCAGTTCCTGTCTGTTGCATGTTTTATGTTTCGCAGAATATCCATATCAAATGGAGTCCAAACGGGATAAAAACAGATGGAGCTTAAGTTTGGAAAATATGGAAAATTCCGGAAGAAAAATCAACGCGAACCAGTGCCCGAGGTGGTCACGAGGCAGGGGGCGCGCCTGCCCCCCTGGGCGCGCCCCTACCCTCGTGAGCTCACCGTAAGGCGGTTGACGCTCTTCTTTTGCCGCCAGAAAGTTAATATTCGGGAAAAAAAATCACGGCGAAGGTTTCAGGCCAATCAGAGTTACGGATCTCCATATATACACGAAACGGTGAAATAGAGCCAGAACAGAACGCAGAAATAGAGAGATAGATCCAATCTCGGAGGGGCTCTCGCCCCTCCCAAGCCATGGGAGCCAAGGACCAGAGGGGAAACCCTTCTCCCATCTAAGGAGAAGGTCAAGGAAGAAGAAGAAGGGGGTCTCTCTCCCCCTTGCTTCCGGTGGCGCCAGAACGCCGCCGGGGGCCATCATCATCACCGCGATCTTCACCAACACCTCCGTCATCTTCACCAACATCTCCATCACCATCCCCCATCTATATCCAGCGGTCCACTCTCCCGCAACCCGCTATACCCTCTACTTGAACATGGTGCTTTATGCTTCACATTATTTTCCAATGATGTGTTGCCATCCTATGATGTCTGAGTAGATTTTCGTTGTCCTATCGGTGATTGATGAATTGCTATGATTGGTTTGAGTTGCATATTTTATTATTGATGTTATCCTATTGTGCCCACCGTGTAGCGCAAGCGTGAGAGATTCCCGCTGTAGGGTTTGCAATATGTTTATGATTTTCTTATGGTGGGTGGCGTGAGTGACAGAAGCACAGACCCGAGTAAGTAGGTTGTTTGCATATGGGATAAAGGGGACTTGATGCTTTAATGCTATGGTTGGGTTTTACCTTAATGAATCTTTAGTAGTTGCGGATGCTTGCTAGAGTTCCAATCATAAGTGCATAGAATTCCAAGTAAGGGATCATATGTTAGCTTATACCTCTCCCTCAAATAGAATTGCAGTAGTGATTATCGGTCTAGTAACATAGTCAGTTGCTTAGGGACAATTTCACAACTCCTACCACCACTTTTCCACACTCGCTATATTTACTTTATTGCATCTTTATGTAAACAGCCCCTAGTTTATATTTATGTTCTCTTTATTATCTTGCAAACCTATCCTATCACACTTGCAAAGTACTTCTAGTTTCATACTTGTTCTAGGTAAAGCAAATGTCAAGCGTGCGTAGAGTCGTATCAGTGGCCGATAGGACTTGAGAGAGTATTTCTTCTACCTTTAGCTCCTCGTTGGGTTCGACACTCTTACTTATCGAAAGAGGCTACAACTATCACGTATACTTGCGGGTTATCAAGACCTTTTTCTGGTGCCGTTGCCGGGGAGTCATAGCGTGGGGTGAATATTCTCGTGTGTGCTTGTTTGCTTTATCACTAAGTAATTTTTATTTGCTGTTCTAAGTTGTTTTCTATCTTTATTATGGGTAGGAAACGCAAAATACCAAAAAAATTAGTTGTACCTGCTGAACCAGTGGTTGAAGAACCACTCAAAATCTATCACACTACTGAAGCTTTTTACTTGGATCATCTTCAATGCCTATGTGCTCGTGTTGAAACCCCAACTAGCTTAGTTGAGGACAAATCTTTAGATGAGCATGATTGTTATGTGCGACACCGAATATCTGAAAAAGGGAAACTATTATGGGATCAAATTCAACGTTTGCAATGCTATGCTTGGAATTTATGTTGGGAATATGATTTTACTTATTGTTCTGAAAACCCTAAAAAACACCTTCCCTACCAATGTGAGTTTATTGATAATGGGATCTTATCTTCGTATGCTAAGGGTGTTTATAGTTACTATGATGTTCAACAAATTGAAGAATTTGTTGCTTTTAAGGGTGCTTTTGAAATTGTACTTTTATTGAAAAGTATGATGCTACTCTTTACAAATCTGAAAATTTTGCCATACTTGAATATTGTTATGAGAATTATGCTTCTAATGCCTATGTTAAACAATATATCGAGGCTTACCCCGCTGTCCAAGAAGAGACTAATATTTTGCAGGAGCCTATGGAAGAGGAAATTGATGAAACTGTGAGCTCATTGGATGAAAAAGATGATGAGGAGAGCGAAGAACAAAAGGAGGAAGAGCGGATTGATCACCCGTGCCCACCTTCTAATGAGAGTAACTCTTCAACTCATACATTGTTTAATTCCCCTTCGTGCTTACCGAAGGATGATTGCTATGATGACTATTATGATCCCATTAATTCTCTTGAAATGTCCCTTTTTGATGATGCTTGCTATGCTTGTGGCCAGGATGCCAATATGAATTATGCTTTTGGGGATGAACTTGCTATAGTTCCTTATGTTAAACATGAAATTGTTGCTATTGCACCCACGCATGATAGTCCTATTATATTTTTGAATTCTCCCGATTATACTATATCGGAGAAGTTTGCCCTTATTAAGGATTATATTGATGGGCTGCCTTTTACCATTGCACATGATGATTTTGATAGATATAATATGCATGTGCTTGCTGCTCCTACTTGCAATTATTATGAGAGAGGAACTATATCTCCACCTCTCTATTTACTATGTGTGCATGAATTGTTCTTTTATGACATGCCGATGCATAGGAAGAGAGTTAGACTTTGTCATTACATGATTTATGTTACTTTGTACTCACTGCTAAATTACAAATCATTGTTAATTAAAATTGGCTTTGATATACCTTGGGATCTGGGTGGATTCACTACTTGAGCACTATATGCCTAGCTTAATGGCTTTAAAGAAAGCGCTTCCAGGGAGACAACCCGGAAGTTTTAGAGAGTCATTTATTTCTATTGAGTGCTTTCATATCGTTTAAAAACAACAAAAATAAAGAGGGGAACCGAAAATTTTCAAAAAGGAAAGTGAAAGTGAGAGAGACAAGCATTGTTGAAGTGGGAGAGCTCCTTGAACTTTGTTCATGCTCACGGAAACTTTGTGAATCTTGATTACAGAAACTTTTCATCAAAAATAATTATCCCCTTGTACAATTCCATTGTATTATAAAAATAATGTGCCAAGGTTTGCCTTTAGGATGTTTACAATGCTTGTTGGTTTGTATGGTGCAGGACAGAAACTTTGGCTGTAGTGCGCGATTTTACATTTTTATCTGCAACGTCTAATGGTTCTGATTCCTCTTGCACTGTCTTTCTATACAACGTTTTTATTTTTACAAATTTTGGTAGAATTTTTTGGGTACCAAAAGTATGGTGGTTGTTCAGATTGCTACAGACTGTTCTGTTTTTGACAGATTCTGTTTTTGATGCATAGTTTGCTTGTTTTGATGAATCTATCAATTTTTATCAGTGGATTAAGCCATGAAAAAGTTATATTACAGTATACACAATGCAAAAACAAAATATGAATTGGTTTGCAACAGTACTTAGAGTGGTGATTTGCTTTATTATACTAACGGATCTTACTGAGTTTTCTGTTGAAGTTTTGTGTGGATGTAGTGTCTAATCGAGGATGTTTCGATGTGAGAAGAAGGAAGAGAGGCAAGAACTCAAGATTGGGGATGCCCGAGGAACCCCAAGTAAATATTCAAGGAGACTCAAGCGTCTAAGCTTGGGGATGCTGGGGAGGCATCCCCTCTTTCTTCAACAAGTATCGGTATGTTTCGGATTCGTTTCGTTCATGCATTATGTGCAAGTCTTGGAGCGTGTTTTGAAATTAGATTTTTATTTTTCTTTTATGCACCATGCTGGTATGAGATAGTCCTTGGTTGATTTATAGAATGCTCATTGCACTTCACTTAAATCTTTTGAGTATGGCTTTATAGAATGCTTCATGTGCTTCACTTATATCATTTGAAGTTGGATTGCCTGTTTCTCTTTACATAGAAAACCGCCATTTGTAGAATGCTATTTTGCTTCACTTATATTTGTTAGAGCGTGGGCATAAATTTTGTAGAAAGAATTAAACTCCCTTGCTTTACTTATATCTATTTAGAGAGATGACAGGAATTGGTCATTCACATGGTTAGTCATAAAATCCTACATAAACTTGTAGATCGTTGAATATGATATGTTTGATTCCTTGCAATAGTTTTGCGATATAAAGGTGGTGATATTAGAGTCATGCTAGTGGGTGGTTGTGGATTGTAGAGACACTTGTGTTGAGGTTTGCAAGTCCCGTAGCATGCACGTATGGTAACCGTTGTGTGACAAATTTGAAGCATGGGGTGTTTCTTTGATTGTCTTCCTTATGAGTGGCGGTCAGGGATGAGCGATGGTCTTTTCCTACCAATCTATCCCCCTAGGGGCATGTGTAGTAGTACTTTGCTTCGAGGGCTAATAAACTTTTGCAATAAGTATATGAGTTCTTTATGACTAATGTGAGTCCATGGATTATACGCACTTTTACCTTTCCATCATTGCTAGCCTCTTCGGTACCGTGCATTGCCCTTTCTCACCTCGAGAATTGGTGCAAACTTCGCCGGGGCATCCAAACCTCATGATATGATATGCTCTATCACACATAAGCCTTATTATATCTTCCTCAAAACAGCCACCATACCTACCTATCATGGCATTTCCATAGCCATTCCGAGATATATTGCCATGCAACTTCCATCATCATCGTATTCATGACTTGAGCATTCATTGCATATTGCTTTGCATGATCGTAAGATAGCTAGCATGATGTTTTCATGGCTTGTCCATTTTTTGATGTCATCGCTATGCTAGATCATTGCACATCCAAGTACACCGCCGGAAGCATTCATATAGAGTCATATCTTTGTTCTAGTATCGAGTTGTAATGTTGAGTTGTAAGTAAATAAAAGTTTGATGATCATCATTATAGAGCATTGCCCCATGAAAAGAAGGGAAAGGCCAAAGAAGCCTAAATAAAAAAAGGGGGGGCAAAGAAGCCCACCCAAAAAAAGGAGAAAATAAATAAAAAGGGGCAATGTTACTATCTCTTTTTCCACAATTGTGCTTCAAAGTAGCACCATGTTCTTCATGTAGTGAGTCGCATATCTTGTGCTTCAAAGTAGCACCATGTTCTTCATATAGATTGTCTCCTATGTTGTCACTTTCATATACTAGTGGGAATTTTCATTATAGAACTTGGCTTGTATATTCCAACGATGGGCTTCCTCAAATGCCCTAGGTCTTCATGAGCAAGCAAGTTGGATGCACACCCACTTAGTTTCTTTTGTTGAGCATTCATACACTTATAGCTCTTAGTGCATCCGTTGCATGGCAATCCCTACTCCTCGCATTGACATCAATTGATGGGCATCTCCATAGCCCGTTGATTAGCCGCGTCGATGTGAGACTTTCTCCCTTTTTTGTCTTCTCCACCTAACCTCCATCATTATATTCTATTCCACCTATAGTGCTATATCCATGGCTTGCGCTCATGTATTGCGCGAGGGTTGAAAAGGTTAAAGCGTGTTAAAAAGTATGAACCAATTGCTCGGCTTGTCATCACGGTTGTGCATGATGGGGGCATTTTGTGTGACGAAAATGAAGCATGGCCAAACAGTATGATTTTGTAGGGATAAGCTTGCTTTGGCCTTGTTGTTTTGAAAAGACATGATTGCTTTATTGGTACGCTCGAAGTATTATTGTTTTTATATCAAATGATAGACTATTTCCTTGAATCACTCGTGTCTTAATATTCATGCCATGATTAGACATATGATCAAGATTACGCTAGGAAGCATTCCACATCAAAAATTATTCTTTTTTATCATTTACCTACTCGAGGAGGAGCAGGAATTAAGCTTAGGGATGCTGATATGTCTCCGTCGTATCTATAATTTTTGATTGTTCCATGCCAATATTATTCACTTTCATATACTTTTTGGCAACTTTTTATATAATGTTTGGGACTAACTTATTGATCCAGTGCCCAGTGCCAATTCCTGTCTGTTGCATGTTTTATGTTTCGCAGAATATCCATATCAAACAGAGTCCAAACGGGATAAAAACGGATGGAGCTTATTTTTGGAAAATATGGAAAATTCCGGAAGAAAAATCAACCCGAACTAGTGCCCGGGGTGGTCACGAGGCAGGGGGCGCGCCTGACCCCCTAGGCGCGCCCCTTACCCTCATGAGCCCACCGTAAGGCGGTTGATGCTCTTCTTTTGCCGCAAGAAAGTTAATATTCAGAAAAAAGTCACGGTGAAGGTTTCAGGCCAATCGGAGTTACGGATCTCCATATATACACGAAACGGAGAAATAGAGCCAGAACAGAACGCAGAAACAGAGAGATAGATCCAATCTCGGAGGGGCTCTCGCCCCTCCCAAGCCATGGGAGCCAAGGACCAGAGGTGAAACCCTTCTCCCATCTAGGGAGAAGGTCAAGGAAGAAGAAGAAGAAGGGGGGTTCTCTCCCCCTTGCTTCCGGTGGCGCCGGAACGCCGCCGGGGGCCATCATCATCACCGCGATCTTCACCAACACCTCCGTCATCTTCACCAACATCTCCATCACCTTCCCCCATCTATATCCAGCGGTCCACTCTCCCGCAACCCGCTATACCCTCTACTTGAACATGGTGCTTTATGCTTCATATTATTTTCCAATGATGTGCTGCCATCTTATGATGTCTGAGTAGATTTTCGTTGTCCTATCGGTGATTGATGAATTGCTATGATTGGTTTGAGTTACATATTTTATTATTGATGTTGTCCTATTGTGCCCTCCGAGTCGCGCAAGCGTGAGGGATTCTCGCTGTAGGGTTTGCAATATGTTTATGATTTGCTTATGGTGGGTGGCGTGAGTGACAGAAGCACAGACCCGAGTAAGTAGGTTGTTTGCGTATGGGATAAAGGGGACTTGATGCTTTAATGCTATGGTTGGGTTTTACCTTAATGAATCTTTAGTAGTTGTGGATGCTTGCTAGAGTTCCAATCATAAGTGCATAGAATTCCAAGTAAGGGATCATATGTTAGCTTATGCCTCTCCCTCAAACAGAATTGCAGTAGTGATTACCGGTCTAGTAACATAGTCAGTTGCTTAGGGACAATTTCACAACTCCTACCACCACTTTTCCACACTCGCTATATTTACTTTATTGCATCTTTACCTAACAGCCCCTAGTTTATATTTACATTCTCTTTATTATCTTGCAAACCTATCCTATCACACTTGCAAAGTACTTCTAGTTTCATACTTGTTCTAGGTAAAGCAAACGTCAAGCGTGCGTAGAGTCGTATCAGTGGCCGATAGGACTTGAGAGAGTATTTCTTCTACCTTTAGCTCCTCGTTGGGTTCGACACTCTTACTTATCAAAAGAGGCTACAACTATCCCGTATACTTGTGGGTTATCAGGTCCTCAACCAGCTTGTTTACTTTGGCCTTTTTGCTTGGCTTGGCCATTCCGCTGACAAAGGAAAAATGAAAGAGATCAATATGTATATGTTTACAAAGTTAAGACAATAAAGGCAAGAATTGTTACCCAGGGGCAATCTTGAAAGTCGGGATATGAGTCCCCGTTGAGTCGCCAGAAGACAAATTTGAAGTGCCCTGATAGTTTGAATCAGAAGGGTTAAGGGGTTGTCGAATGAGACCCGCCTTTGTAAGGAAAGTGGTGAAACCTCTGCTCGGCATTTGCCTGGAGCCGGCGTGTTGGGTAAGCCGGAGGAAAGAACCCCACCGCCACTATTCCAGGTCGTGTGGTGAACCTTGTGCTGCTACTTCTTCAAAATAAAGTTGGGATCCAAGTAAGACAAAGGGTGAGAAAACCTTACTTTTTGGCTCGCTTATCGAGTTTTCTATCTCGGTAGAGATTCTGAGCCGGAGGAAAGGATAATTACCTCTTCATCATCTGCGTGTCTAGCTTCCGCTTCATCCTGATGGTAATCAGTGTCAATAAGATGATTAAAAAATTAGCCAAGGGAGTCAAGTTCTACCTCCAACTTAGAGTCGTCTAAAGCAAGCTGATCTACGAGAGTGATCTTCTTCTTTGCAGGATTTTTGACAGCCTTGTTCTTTTCCCTAGCCTTTTTGGCCGGCTTATCCTGGAGCTTCTTCTTCCAAAACGAGGAGTCAGCCTATAGAAATTTAAAGCAAGAATGAGAAAGAAGATTGACAGATAATGAGTAAATTGGAAATTGTTTAAAGCACTTACATCTGGAGCTTTGTTCTTTGTATAAAAAGGAGCCAAGCCGGTCTGGCTGCAATCCTTCCAGCTCTCATTAAGCAGGGATTTGGTCATTGTGTTGATAGTGTCATCATCCATTTCTATCTGGCAATGGCATTGGGGATCTTTGATGTTGCCAGTATATTTGCACATTAAGCCGGGACGGCGGCTCAAGGGTAAGATCCTCCATGCGACCTAGCATTGGACTGGATCGAATCCAATTAAGCTGTTGGCCATTAAGGCTCTAATCTTTGAAAAAAATGGGCATATATTTAGCCCATGCCTCTGTGCTGATCCATTCTAGAAGATGGTGTCTGTTGCCGAGCCGGCTTTCGCGGAAACCCGGCAGAGGATTTTTGCCTTCTCGAGATGTATCTTGACAATAAAACCATGTTTGGTTCCAGTCCTTAGGATGACTGGGAGGTGAAGCGGTAGGGAAAGTGGCTTCTTTCCGCCTCTGAATGGAAATGCCTCCCAGCTCTAAGCTAGGCCCATCAATGAACTCAGTTTGTTGGTTCAAATAGTAAAACTCCCTGAATAGTTCTACGCTCGGCTCTTGTTGGAGATATACTTCACTAAACACTTGAGAATTGCAAATGTTCGAAACAGAATTGGGCCCGATGTCTTGAGGATGGAGTTTGAAAAAATGCAGCACGTCGCGAAAGAACTTTGAGCCGGTTGGGGTGAACCCACGCAGCATATGATCAGTAAAAACCATAACATCACACTCTTTAGGGGTGGGTCTGGCCTCATCTCCAGGGACCCTCGAATGGATATCCTATTTTGGGGCTAAGACGCCCACCCTGGCTTCTTCAGTGAAAGTGGAGGCCACCCAGTTGCATGAAGTAATAGTCTGTGTCATTTTTGATGAAAAGCCTAGAAAAAAAGAGATTGCCGGGTTAAGAATGTGATGTTAAGCCAGCAAGTGATTTGAGGACAGATGTGCAAGGCAAGAATAGTTGATTTTCAAACAAGAATATGTGCTATAAAGTTTGGTATGGTTAAACCGGTGAGAATAGCCAGGTTACGTTAGAGTATTATATTGGCGGTTTAAAAGTACTCGAAGACAAGCCAGCGACTATTTGGTGAGCTGCAAGTCTATCATTTAAGCCGCCATAAGGGGCTAATGCCTACAGATATGGAGTGGAGCAGAATTTTTTGCTAAGTCTTCAGTACACAGGTTCCATAGATTGGTTCTACATTTTTGGATCTACAGCAACTCAAAACTGAAAAATAAAGTCTAACCTACTACCGCGTCCGAAGAACACGCGAACTAGGAGTTGTGTTCCAGTAGACGGAATGCATCTGTGTTTTTGAGATAAGGACTAAAACTGCGGCCATGCTAGTCTTATACTATGGTTGGATCAAACAAGTCATCGGTTAGGAACTATGGGGAGGTGGTTGATGAACACAGAAGAACTCCGATGAATGGAGGAAACCTTAGTGCGGATCTAAGATGAAGCAGAAAAGGTACCTGTCGGTGCTGATGGACAGAGGAGCGTCGTGGTTTCTGGGCACAATTAGGGTGATGCAGCGGATAGAGTTGATGACGCTGGAGACGGCGGCGGTGGAGTTTGGGCTATACTGGTGTAACAGCCCGAAAATTGGATTATCAATTTTTGTGTTGTTATTGCTTCCTAGCAATCTTTTTCAATATCTCTCTCCTGAGTTTGCTGGATGACTCTGAGAATTCTTGTCATTTTCAACCATTCAAAACTTTGCTCATGTCTTTGTCAGTGGGCAAGACCTCATTTGCATCATCTCAAACCCTCTCAAACCCTAATTCCAAATTTTTGGAATTTGAATGTGGCCTTTGTGATTACAAAGGAGCCATCATTTTCCTTGATTTGTTGCTAATATCATCTGTTCCTAGAGACCCTCCTATCCTTCGAAACCTTGGATATGCAAAAATATTGCCAAGTCTCATGCAATATTTTTCAATTGTGATTTATTCCTTTTCTTGCCTTTCTGAGGAATAAAATCCAAAGGCATAGCTAGCCATCTCCTAAATTCATGTGAATTGGTGGAGTTAATAATTGTGCCTAATCCAAGCTCTGGCAGAGATATTGGCCATAATTAAATAAGGAAAATTGCCTTTTCTTATTTTATGCCAATATTGCATTTCTGCCATTTTCTAAAGGAACTACTATTTTTATAGCAGAGAAAATTCCCACATAAATTGTGAAGCTTGTCTTTGCTATATAATCACTAGTTCCATCCTTATCTCATGTTCCACAGATCAAAAATTGGGCACATGATCCAATGCAAGTTTCTGCCTTCTCTAAAATTTTGCAAAGGAAGTGCTTTATTCCTAATTCCAATTGAGCTGCAATTTGGCAGGGTGATTAACACTGATAAATGGATACCCAAAATGATCTCAATCAATTCATCCTAGCTCCATGTGCAATTTTTCAAAGTTTCTGACCAGATTGTAACTTTGTGAAGGAAGTACCTTTCATAGTGTTTCCAAATAGGATGAAACTTTGCCATCTTCTCAAGTATCCCAAATCACTAGCCTCCACCTAAATTCAGCTCATTTCATTGAACTATGTGAGCACAGGAGCAATTCTTGTTTTTTGTCCAAATTTTCAGTTTGTCAAGCAAGTATATTTTATCTTGCTCCATTATGGCTGAAAATATTCCCAAGCCTTCTACTATCCATATGATCCACCTACCCCAAGAGTTTGGCTCATTCCATGTAGCCAATATTTTCCTAAATTTTTTCCAAGTTTATGGTCAAGAGTGATGCTTGTGAAACAAGTACCAATTTGGTAAGTCCATTTGGTATGATCTTTTTGCAGCATCTAAATATGACCAAATCATGAAGGTTTGCCAAGTGGTAGCCCAAGCCAAACTCCTAGTGAGTGCTTCTTCCTCATTTAGTTTCTGGACCTATTTTAGCAGTTGCAAAGCAACTATGTTAAATCTTTGCTGTAATGACCTCATAACCCCCAGGAATGTAGTCATTGCTACCCTAAGCCTGCCAGACATCAAGTTTGCCTGTTAACCTCTCTGGTTTAATCTCTAGAATGTGGCCAAGTTTGCAACAGCAAACTTGTGGAGCTTGTTTCCCTCTGCTCCCTACACCTCTGCCCGTGACCTCACCTCTGCTTTGATGAGCCTTGCAAGGACTCCATTGCTGACATGGTTTGGCACTAAGTAGGAGGCCAGAGCATGCAGTGTTCGTGGTGACCACGAGTGCTTGCCAGCCAAAATGATGGTCTGCGCACTGTTGGCCTCGGTAGAGCATCTCCGACCGGATTTGGTTCATCCCTGCATGTCCAGTAGCTCAGCATCGTCGTCGCCATTCGCCTGGACCCCTCAACCCCTCCGTTTTCTTCTCCGACGAGTTGTGCCAACGATCGAACAGTGCTTCCATGGCCATCATCTTCTTCCTCGCCTACTATCCTCTTCCTCCTCTCGTCTGCGAGCGTTGCTCAACTCCGTGAGCTCTTGCGCGTCATCGGGTTCTCCCTCGTCGCCTTCCCGCTCCTCCCCATGACCCTTGGCCGCGCGTGCCCGTCACCGGAGCGCAGACACATCGCCAGCTGAGTGCCACCTCGCCCCTCTCTTTCTCGAGCCTTCATTCGGCTATTTAAGGGTTCCCTCGAGCTCCCTCGCAGTCCCTGAGGGAGTCCTGAATTAAGGGGTCCTCGGACAGCCGGACTATATACTTTGGCCGGACTGTTGGACTATGAAGATACAAGATTGAAGACTTCGTCCCGTGTCTGGATGGGACTCTCCTTTGTGTGGTAGGCAAGCTTGGATATTCGGATATGTAGATTTCCTTCTCTATAACTGACTCTGTGTAACCCTAGCCTCCTCCGGTGTCTATATAAACCGGAGGGTTTAGTCCGTAGGACAACAACAATCATAATCATAGGCTAGCTTCTAGGGTTTAGCCTCTACGATCTCGTGGTAGATCAACTCTTGTAATACGCATATCATCAAGATCAATCAAGCAGGAAGTAGGGTATTACCTCCATCGAGAGGGCCTGGACCTGGGTAAAACATCGTGTCCCCTGCCTCCTGCTACCATTAGCCTTAGACGCACAGTTCGGGACCCCCTACCCGAGATCCACCGGTTTTGGCACGGACGTTGGTGCTTTCATTGAGAGTTCCACTGTGTCGTCGCGATAAGGCTTGATGGCTCCCTCGATCATCTTTAATGATGCAGTCCAGGGGGAGGTTTTCCTTCCCGGACAGATCTTCATATTTGGCGGCTTCGTACTGCGGGCCAATTCGCTTGGCCATCTGGAGCAGATCGACAGCTAGGCCCCCGACCATCAGATCAGGTTTGGAAGCTTAAACTATACTGCCGACATCCGCGGAGACTTGATCTTCGACGGATTCGAGCCCATGCCAGGCGCGCCGAACGGCCACGACGGGCATGACTTTGATCTGCCGTCGGACAGTATTCGGGTGATCGCGCCTGCGGTGGCGCCGAGAATCAATCTAGAGCAGATCGTGCCTTCCAAGTGCGGGTGGATGGACCCCACCACAGAGGCCGCACACTCATCGGCGTCGGAGCCGAACACTGATCCCACCTCCTGTGAGGGTGGTGTCATCGGACCCTTGGACTCGTCTCTGGCTACAGGATCCGAACCGCGTGCGTCCGTGCCTATCGAATCGGATTGGACACCCGTCATGGAGTTCACCGCCGCGGATATTTTTCAGCAGTCACCCTTGGGTGATGTGCTGAACTCATTAAGGTCTCTTTCCTTGTCAGGAGATTCTTGGCCGAACTATGTCCGGTTCGAGTGGGGAGCAGACGAAGAAGAAATTCGTCCCCCACCCACCACCCACTTCATAGCCACTATCGATGACTTAACTGACGTGCTGACTTCGACTCCGAAGACATTGACGGTATGGACGACGATGCAGGAGAAGAACAGGAATCACCGCCCATAGGGCGCTGGACAGCCACCTCATCATATGATATTTATATGGTGGACACTCCTAAAGAAAACAATGGCGATGAGGCAACAGAAGATAACCCATTGAGGAAGCAATCTAGACACCAGCGTCATCGGTGCCGCTCCAAGCCCCGCCATAGCAAAAATAGTTATACCGGCACAAGAGTTAACAATCCGGTTGGTGCCGAAGACGAAGACAATCCTGCCCAGCCAGGCTTCGAGCAGGCCGAGCAAGAAGATGGGCAAGCTAGCCCTAAATAACATGCAACTGATGGAGAATCAGATGACAATAATTACAAGCCTCTCTCCGAAGATGAACTGAGCCTTGGCGATGAAGAATTCATCATGCTTGAGGATCCCGTCGAGCAGGAGCACTTCAAACACCGGGTTATAGCCACTGCAAAAATCTTGAAGAAAAAGCAGCAACAGCTTCAAGCTGATCAAGATCTGCTAACTGACAGATGGACCGAGGTCCTGGATGTCGAGGAATACAGACTCGAGCGCCCTAACAAAAGCTACCCAAAGCGCAGGCTGCTACCTCAACTCGAGGAGGAGGCTTTAAAGCCCACGCTACCAGCACATGATGCAGCTGACCGGCCACCCCGTGGCCGCGACAAAACAGCGTACCAGCCCGAAGTCCAGACCGCACCCTGTGGCCAATCAAACAATAACACTAAGGCCCGAGGCTATACGAAGGACCTGCGAGATGTATTGGAAAACAAAGCAGGACAGTCAAGATCGATCTATGGATCATGGGGGCGGACCACAAGATGTGACGATGACCGTCACGCCGGATACAATAAACCAAAGTCCGGCTGGGCCGAATACAATAGACCGGATTCATTTGAAACACGTCGGGACGTAGCCCGGCATAGAGGCGCCGCACACCCCCTATGCTTCACTGATGAAGTTATGGATCACGAATTCCCAGAAGGGTTTAAACCAGTAAACATTGAATCATATGATGGCACAACAGACCCCGCAGTATGGATCGAAGATTTTCTTCTCCACATCCACATGGCCCACGGCGATGACTTACATGCCATAAAGTACCTACCACTTAAGCTCAAAGGACCGGCTCGGCATTGGCTGAATAGCCTGCCAGCAAGCTCCATTGGCAGTTGGGAGGATCTGGAAGACGCGCTCCTCGATAACTTCCAGGGCACTTACGTGTGACCACCGGATGCCGATGACCTAAGTCAGATAACCTAGCAGCCCGGAGAGTCAGCCAAGAAATTCTGGACTCGGTTCCTAACTAAAAAGAACCAAATTGTCGACTGTCCGGATACCGAAGCCTTAGCAGCCTTCAAGCACAACATCCGCGACGAATGGCTCGCCCGACCTATCGGCCAAGAGAAGCCAAAGTCCATGGCAGCCCTCACGACACTCATGACCCGCTTCTGCGCAGGCGAGGACAGCTGGCTGGCTCATAGCAACATCACACCCAAAAACTCAGGTGATTCAGACGCCAGGGATAGCAACGGCAAGCCACGACGGAATAGACACAAGCGTCGCAATAATGGCGACAACACCGAAGACACGACAGTCAATGCCGGATTCAGAGGCTTTAAATCCGGACAGTGGAAAAAGGCATTCAAAAGAAACAGTCCGGGCTCGTCCAGTTTGGACCGCATACTCGATCGCTCATGTCAAATTCACGGCACCCCCGATAAACTAGCCAACCACACCAATAGGGAATGCTGGGTGTTTAAAAAGGTCAGCAAGTTGAATGCCTAAAACAAGGAAAAGGGGCTGCATAGCAACTACGACGAGGAGTCCCGGCCGCCGAACACGGGAGGACAGAAGAAATTCCCTCCCCAGGTGAAAACAGTGAATATGATATACGCAACCCATATCCCCAAGCGGGAACGGAAGCGTGCACTAAGGGACGTCTATGCGATGGAGCCAGTCGCCCCAAAATTCAACCCATGGTCCTCTCGTCCGATCACTTTTGATCGCAGGGACCATCCTACCAGTATCCGTCATGGCTGTTCGGCTGCATTGGTCCTTGACCCCATCATCGACGGATTCCATCTCACACGAGTCCTCATGGACGGCGGCAGCAGCCTTAACCTGCTCTATCAGGACATAGTGCGCAAAATGGGCATCGACCCCTCAAGGATCAAGCCCACAAAAACCACCTTCAAGGGTGTCATACCCAATGTGGAGGCCTGTTGTACGGGCTCAATCACATTGGAAGTGGTCTTCGGATCTTCGAACAATTTCCGAAGTGAGGAGTTAATCTTCGACATCGTCCCCTTCTGCGGTGGTTATCATGCACTGCTTGGACGAACCGCATTCGCCAAATTCAATGCGGCACCGCCTTACGCATACCTCAAGCTCAAAATGCCGGGACCTTGTGGGGTTATTACAGTTAACGGAGACACAGAGCTCGCTTCACACAGAGGAGCACACCACAGCCCTCGCGGCGGAAGTACAAAACAGCCTTCTTAGGCAAACAGCCAATTCGGCGATAAAGAACCCGCATACCGTCAAGCGAGTCCAAAGTACTCCACAACAGGATCGTCCGGCACGTTCAGAGCTTGACTAGCAATTCGGCCTCCGCCCTAGTCCCAGTCAAGCGGCGCCATTCGTACCGCGCATACACAACTACACACTTAAAATACCTTGGGCATAGGCGGAGGCACGACCATGACACGGTCCACAATGCGGTTCGACCACCCCAGGACACACGCATCCCTGCACCCCTTTTTATTTCAGGTCCCTATCTCCAGGAGGCTCTTCCGAAAGACCGGCTATTGAACACATAGCGGGACGGACACACCAGGAGGACAAGAAGCTTTGGCGTACGAGGGAATCCTCAGGTGGTCTCTGATAACGATCGTTATACTTGTTTTACATACCCGCATACCGCCCGCTCCTGGTCAGGATGTGTCAAACAGTCCTATTCTGCTTATTGCACTACTTGTATATGTACGCCTTGACGTATCATTTGAATAACAAGGGAAAATAGTATACAGCGTCAGCTTGCTATTACGTTTATTTACCCCTTTTTCTTTACTGCTTATTTATTATACCCGTGCATTTTGGCACGACCAATTTGCCAGGGGCTTCAGTACCCCATAACCTGGCAAGACAAGTCCGATCACTTTCGACAGTGCGGCACCCCAAACTTACAGCACTATATGCATCAACTCCGAATCATGTCTTGGGTCAATAGTTGGGTTTGCTCGGCTCCTATGTTTTGGTACCTTTCGTTCCGCTATATCGGCTAAGGTAGCGCAGAGAGAACTACTGCGATTGTGTCCCAGTTCTTCCGGACGAGCACCTCAGTAGAGAAAGCCGAAAACTTACTGTCATGATAAGGCGAGAGTTGGTCGCTATTCGAGAGGTCGCAAATCCTTAAAGATTTTTTTCCGCTTCAGGCGAGGAATCGCCTCGTCCGATTTAGGCGTGTATAGCGCCCCGAGTCCGGCTTTCCGGATACTAGGGGCTTCACGAAAATTTAAAATTGTAGACTTCTATGGCTAAGTGAGGGCAATAAAGCCGTACAGTCTGATTGCCTCGTTCGTGGCGCTAAACACCTCCTTAAAAGGACCAAAAACTTGGATAAAGAGTGTTTATATTTATCCCGAACACCCCAGTACTAGTTACATGGGGGAGGAAGCCGACGACTGGCCAACTCTCAAGATTTCTTAAACGGCCGCACAGAAGGTAATATTTTAAATTAACAAGCGCTACATAGAGCACATGAATTGGTTTTCATAATACAAGATGACATGAGTACATTCATTCAAATATCACATCCTTCGTACATTCATCCGCAAAAGGCGGGCACCCTTAATGACATTGTCATAGTGGCGATGCTCCTTCCCCTTCGGCGGCCCCTCTGTCACCAGCTTCACGGCGTCCATCTTCCCCCAGTGCACCTTCGCACGGGCCAAGGCCCTGCATGCACCCTCAATGCATACGGACTGCTTAACGACTTCAAGCCGCGTATAGGCATTCACCATTCGTTTGACAAAGCCGAAGTAGCTGCTGGGCAGGGGCTCGCCAGGCCACAGTCGGACTATGAAGTCCTTCATGGCCAGTTCGGCCGCCTTGTGAAGTTCAACCAATTGCTTTAGCTGGTCTCTCAAGGGCATCGAATGTTCAGCCCCAATATGCTGGGACCAAAATAGCTTCTCCGTCGAGCTCCCCTCCTCAGCCCGGTAGAACTCTGCGGCATCAGAGATGCTGCGGGGCAGATCTGCAAATGCTCCTGGAGAGCTCCAAATTCGGTAAGTAAAAGGAAAGTCTCCTTCACATGCTTGCTTTGCATAATGAAAGCCTTACCCACAGCTATCTTCTTGGCCGCCTCAATTTCTTGGAGGGCCTTCTGGGCTTCGGCCTTGGCGTCTAGTGTGCTATGACGGGCCTTCGCAAGCTCCGACTCTTGCGTCTTGGAGTCACGCTCCAAGGAATCGAATTTTTTAACGAAGTCCCGAAGCTCTTGCTGGACCTCATCAACTCGTGCCTCTTGTTTTTTGCGCTCGGTGCGCTCCTTGGACGCTTTGTTTTAAGCCTCGGACGCACCTTCTTAAGGGCCGCCACTTCGGTCGTGGCCCCTAGTAAAATTTATCATGCTTCTATTAGCATCCATGATTTTTTCCTTTATATAACATTCAGACGGGGTATTTCTTACCTTTGTTCTCCTTGAGCTGCCACTTCACGAGGCCGAGCTCTTCTTCGGGCCGCCCCAGGCTCTGCCTCAATCCGGAAACCTCCATAGTGGCGGCGGCAGCAGCCAGTAGTGACGCCTGCTTATTCACATAGACATAATTTGATTAGACTCCTGGGAATAATATTTGATCCTCTGTTCGGCTTCTCTTCCCAAACACCAAATAGAGCATCAGGGGCTACTGTCTACACTGTGATACTTTCTCATAATTTAAATTACTTACCTCAAAGCCTGTCAGGAGGCTGCCGCAGGCTTCGGTCAATCCACTTTTGGCGGACTGAACCTTCGCAATCACCATACTCATAAGAGTACGGTGTCCTTCATCAAGGGAAGCGCTCTGAAGCACTTCCACAAAGTTATCCGATGCCTCTGGATGGACAGAGGTCATCAGCACAGACGGCTCGCCCCCCTTGGCGGGTGGCTGCCTGCCTGAATCCGGAACCACTAGAGGTTCCGGCGCAGTATCCGGCTGGGGGCCAAGCCTGCTGCGGCCCCCCTCATCCGAATCCATGGGGATATCCCCCCCCCATGAGCCCGGCATCGGGAGTCTCGCCTTGAGGCGTCTCCAGGACTACCTCTTCCTGGCCCGGTATCCTCTGAGATAACACCTCGGGGTCATCCGCGGGCCGGGGAGTGGAAGCCGTCGGGAGCGAATAGCTATTCATCTCCGACGAACTCAAGGACCCATCCGAGGAGGGTAAGTCGATGTGGGCTTTGGACGGACTGCACAAGCAAACCTTGACATAATAAGAAGCCATAACACTAAAACATGCAAGAAGTATCCTGGCATACGAATACTTACGACTTCGCCAGGGGCTTGGCCCTGGGTAGCCACTCCTCCTCGCTATAGGCGGCGGTTGTGGAATGGTCCGGAGGAAGGGTCCTTCCCTTCTTGGACCCTTCGGCCTCCCCGGAAGGGGCGGCCTTCCTTTTCTTCTCCCCCTCGGTTTGGGGGAGAGGGTTTTCCTCCTCCTCCTCCTCAATGTCGTTGGAGGAGTGCGCCTCGGTGTCTTCGGATGATGAGTCCGGCACCACCTTGCGCCGGATGCTTTTTATGGTCCCCGTGACCTTCTTCTTGGTCTTCTTCTCTGGCACCTCATAGGGCGTCAGAACCAGCATCTCCGTCAGGAGAGCAGTTGCTGGATCTTCAGGCAACGGAGCCGGACAGTCGATCCGCTCCGCCGTCGCCACATATTCCTGTTAGATCAGTACGGTGGCTTAAGTTCCTCCCACGAATATACTGAGGAAAGGCACATCTTGTGAAATGTAGAATGCTTACCGCATTGGCTGGCACTTGGCGCTGAGTCCGCGGTCCTCGGAGGTGGGAGGAGGAACTTTGCTGGCCTTGAACAACACCTTCTAGACGTCTTTGTGCGTCGTGTCGGAGAGCTCTTGCAGTGTCTGGTGTTGGGCCGCGTCGAACTCCCACAGGTTGAATGCCCGTCTTTGACACGGGAGAATCCGGCGAAATAGCATGACCTGGACCACATTGACAAGCTTGATATTCTTGGTTATCATGTTTTTGACACAGATCTGCAGTCCGGTCAGCTCCGCGGATGCGCCCCAGGCTAGGCCCTTCTTCTTCCAGGAGGTGAGCCGCACGGGGTTGCCGAATCAGAATTCGGGGGACGCCACCCAGTTGGCGTCGCGCGGCTCGGTGATGTAGAACCACCCCGATTGCCACCCCTTCACGGTCTCCACAAAGGAGCCTTCGAGCCAGGTGACGCTGGGCATCTTGCCCACCATGGTGCCTCCACACTCCGCCTACTGGCTGACCACTATCTTCGGCTTCACGTTGAAGATCTTCAGCCATAGGCCGAAGTGGGGCCTGATGCGGAGAAAAGCCTCGCACACGATGATAAACGCTGAGATGTTGAGGATGAAATTAGGGGCCAGATCATGAAAATCCAGCCCGTAATAGAACATGAGCCCGCGGACAAATGGGTGGAGGGGGAATCCCAGTCCGTGGACAAAGTGGGCGAGGAACATGACCCTCTCATGGGGTCCCGGAGTCGGGATGATCCGCCCTGCGTCCGGAAGCCGGTGCACGATGTCTGCGGCCAAGTATCCGGCCGCCCGGAGCTTTGTAATGTCCTCCTCCTTGACGGAGGAGGCCATCCACTTGCCTCCCGCTCCGGACATGCTTGACTATGCGAAGAAGGTGAGAACTGGGGCGCTGGAGCTCTAGTGTGTGAGAATGGATGAGCGAAGAAGAAAGGAGGCGTGGGTAAAAGAGGAGAATCCTTATCTCTTTATAAAAGCGGTAGAAACTGTGCGCCTCCCCACTTGCCCGTTAAAATCGCTTATTTCCCAAGCGCCACGATTGATGGCGCGGTTGGGTTACCCATACCCGTATTGATGAGAATCCCGTGATAAGGGGACACGATCTCTGCTTCGACAAGACATGTCAAGGAAACCGCCTCGCATTACGTGCAGTAGCGGGTTACGAAAAACGGTTCGAATAATGACCGGACGGTGGCATGATGTCATGCTGCAAAAAGTTGTCAGCAGATTAGATTTGTGGAATATTATACTCTCTACAGTGGTATGTGGAATTTGTTTTGCAGAGCCGGACACGATCCTTGTGTTCTAAATCTTCTCTGTACTATTTGGAGAAGGAACCCGCCTTGGAATGCCGAAGACAATTTGCGCGTCGGACTCATCGTCATTGAAGCCTGGTTCAGGGGCTACTGAGGGAGTCCTGGATTAAGGGGTCCTCGGACAGCCGAACTATATACTTTGGCCGGACTGTTGGACTACGAAGATACAAGATTGAAGACTTCATCCCGTGTCCGGATGGGACTCTCCTTTGCGTGGAAGGCAAGCTTGGATATTCGGATATGTAGATTTCCTTCTCTGTAACCGACTCTATGTAACCCTAGCCCCCTCCGGTGTCTATATAAACCGGAGGGTTTAGTCCACAGGACAACAACAATCATAATCATAGGCTAGCTTCTAGGGTTTAGCCTCTACAATCTCGTGGTAGATCAACTCTTGTAATACTCATATCATCAAGATCAATCAAGCAGGAAGTAGGGTATTACCTCCATCGAGAGGGCCCGAACCTGGGTAAAACATCGTGTCCCCTGCCTACTATTACCATTAGCCTTAGACGCATAGTTTGGGACCCCCTACCCGAGATCCGCCGGTTTTAACACCGACAGTGCCCAACCACCTGCAGCTCTCTCCCCCTCGCCTCGGAGCCTCTCCATCCCCTCCCCATCGCCATGGCCGCCGCCTCGGCCTACTCAAATTCGAGCAATGGCGGGCGGGCCTCTCCCTCTTTCCACCACCATAGGATCACCTGGAGCACGCATAGCCTCCCCACCCCCTCCTCTTACCGTCGGAGTGCCCTGTGGCCGCGCCCCTAAAGCCACTGCCGCCGCCGCAGAGCTCTTTGTCGCCAAGCTCGCCACGGCTGTGGATCTCCCCGGCGCTCGTTTCCCCTCAAGATGGACGCGGCATCCCTCCCTGAGCCCGCCGCCATCTTCGCCCTGGTCGGAGGTGGCCGGAGCCGGCCAGCCCTTCGTCGGCGAGGTGCCTGGCTTCGCCTCCTCTGTGTCGCGTCGGGAGAAAGGAGAAAGAAGGAGGCGTTGACCTGGCCAGACGGGCCCCACGCCTTTTCCCGGACCCCACCTGGCAGCGACCCAGGCGCCCAGCCCCGCGGCTGCCATGTTGACCCGGTCCTGCCAACGTGGATAAGTGGCAGCGCCCCCGCCACGAAGCCGTTTCCCTACGCTAAAGACGTATTTCCCCCTGGATACGTTTCTCGGATTAGAAAGCATATTCTCTTGTTCCTTTAGATGAAAATATGTTTTAACTTCTCTGAAGGTGTATCCTCAGAAAGGCGCTTTCTCTTTTTCAGCTCAGCCGACCGAAAAGGCTAAATTGTGAACGTTCACTATTTAGTGTCTTTTCTGCCTAAAAAGTGAACGGACACAACTTTGCAACCGTAACTCCGATTGAGGTGATTCCAATGCTCACGTTCTCTGTTCTACGAGCTCATTTCGATGGGACTATTTTCTTTAGGTTTTCACATTCTGGAAATGCCCATTTTGCCCTTGCCCTAATTCAGCCCCTCTGAGGGAGAACCGTTCTCCGGCAAATTTTTCCGCGAGTTGATCATATCTATTCTCGGAGTATTCCTAGACCCCCAAGCAAGCCAACCTCTTATCATGAGCCCCGAAATTGCATGTTGACTTTGCTTGCACCTCGTGTGTGTGTTTAGTTGCAGTAGTTTCTTGCCCGTTCTGTCTGCTATTATTTCAGTCGTGCTATATGTTTTTGTTATCTGCCATGCATCACTACAAAAAAAAGACACATCCGTGACATTTTGGGCCGAACGAAAAAAAATTCTGTCATACTAATGAAAATTCTATGACGATAATTGTGACAAAACCCAGTATCATCATAGATGTGGTGGGCTCCTACTTCTATGACAAAAAATCATGACAGAAAATGGGATTTTCGTCTTGGGCGGGCCGGAGACGTAGCTGCATGACATTCTTTGGGCCGTCCATGACGGAAAAACCCGTGGTAGAAGCGAGGGTGAGGAAAATTTTGGCGAGTTCCCGGTTACGGTGGGAGGTCAGGGGCCGAGCGATGCACGTTTCTCTCATACACGTACGTGTTGTGTGCGAGGCGTTGGCTCTAACTGAACCCGAGCAAGGCGTTGGGCTCTAACTGAACCCGAGTGATTGCACTGCAGGCTACGCGTTATTGAACCCAAGCAATCGACCGATGGCTGTTAATTGAACCGGATCGAGTGATTCCTTCGCTACTGCTGCTAACTGAAGCCGATCGATGCTGCCTCTGGATGAATAGTGAGCGTTGCGGGGGGGTTTGGATGAACAGTGAGCGGTGGGGGTGGATGAACAGGACCCCGTGGCGTTGCCTCTGGATGAACAGGACCCCGATCGATCGAGCCGGTTGGGGCTGGATGAACAGGACCCCGTGGAGGGATGGATGAACAGGACGACCCCGTGGAGGGCTGGATGAATAGTAAACGGTGGAGGGGGGGATGAACAGTATCCCATGGAGGGGTGGTTGAACAGGAGCCCGTGGAGAGGGGTGGTTGAACAGTAGCCGGTGGAGTAGCGCGCGGTGGAGGCTGGATTGACAGGAGCCCGTGGAGGCTGGAGGAAGTCGACAGTGGATGAATAGTATCCCATGGAGGCTGGAGGAGGTCGACGGTGGAGATGAACAGTATCCCGTGGAGTCCTGTTTTGAGGTACGCCACACCCCTCCCGATGAACAGGACCCCCGTTTCGACCGTAGCGCTCCAACACAAGTCTGTTTCGTTCGTTTTGCGGTACGCCACACCCCTCCCGATCAGCAGGACCCCCGTTTCGATCGTAGGAGGTCCATTTCCTTCATTTTGCGGTACGCCAGACCCCTCCCGATGAACAGGATCCCGTTTCGAACATGGTCGGTCGAACACAAGGCCGTTTCCTCTATTCTGCGGTACGCCAGGCCTCGTTTCCATCACATGTTCCGTCCAAGCTGTAACACCCACGATGCGGCTATATCTCCCACGTGTCGAAGCACGACTTAGACGCATAACCGCATGGTGGTTTAGTCGCAAGAAGGGTCATCTTCACACGATCCCATGTAATGAACAAGAATGGGATAAAGAGTTGGCTTACAATCGCCACTTCACACAATGAACATATAATTCATACATCATTCAGAGTACACACATGGTCCGACTACGGACGAAGCCAAAAGAAAAGAAGATAACCCAACTGCTAGATCCCCGATCGTCCCAACTGGGCTCCACTACTGATCAACATGAAACGAAACATGGCAATGACCAAGATCTTCGTTGAGCTCCCATCTAAGCTCAGTTGCATCACCTGCACTGGTATCATTGGCACCTACAGCTGTTGTGATAGTATCTGGTGAGTCACGAGGACTCAGCAATCTCAAAACCCGCAACATCAAGACTATTTAAGCTTATAGGAAGGATGGGGTAATGAGGTGGAGCTGCAGCAAGCACTAAGCAAATATAGTGGCTACCATACGCAAATGAGAGCGAGAAGAGGAGAAAAAGAACGGTCGTCAACTAGAAATGATCAAGAGGTGATCCTGAACTCCTACTTACGTCAAACATAACCCAAAACCGTGTTCACTTCCCGGACTCCGCCGAGAAGAGACCATCACGGCTACACACGCAGTTGATACGTTTTAATTCGAATCTGGTGCCAAGTTATCTACAACCGGACATTAACAAATTCCCATCTGCCACATAACCGCGGGCACGGCTCTCGAAAGTTTATAACCCAGCAGGGGTGTCCCAACTTAGCCCATGATAAGCTCTCGCGATCAACGAAGCATATACCTTCTCCCAGGAAGAACCGATCAGTCTCGGAATCCCGGTTTACAAGACATTTCGACAATGGTAAAACAAGACCAGCAAAGCCGCCCGAATGTGCCGACAAATCCTGATAGGAGCTGCACATATCTCGTTCTCAGGGCACACCGGATTGTCCAAACTTCCGGTAGGCCAGCCCAGAGTTGCCCCTGGTGACCACCGGCGGCTGACAGGTTGGACCAACACTCACGACGAGCACTGGCCCGGGGGGTAAAAATAAAGATGACCCTTGAGTCTGCAGAACCCAAGGGAAAAAGGCTTAGGTAGGAAAATGGTAAATCCAAGGTTGGGCCTTGCTGGAGGAGTTTTATTCAAAGCGAACTATCAAGGGGGTCCCATAAATCACCCGACCGCGTAAGGAACGCAAAATCCGGGAACATAACACCGGTATGACGGAAACTAGGGCGGCAAGAGTGGAACAAAACACCAGGCATAAGGCCGAGCCTTCCACCCTTTACCAAGTATATAGATGCATTAATTAAATAGAGATATTGTGATATCCCAACATAATCCTGTCCATCATGAAGCAATCTTCAAGTTCACCTGCAACTAACAATGCTATAAGAGGGGCTGAGCAAAGTAGTAACATAGCCAAAAAACGGTTTGCTAGGAAGGGTGACAAAGGTTAGAGGTACATGGCAATTTGGGAGGCTTGGTAAACAAGTGATAGGTAGCGCAGCATAGCGATAGAACGAAGCTACTAGCAAGCAAAGATAGAAGTGATATCGAGGGTAATGGTCATCTTGCCTGAAATCCCGCAAGGAAGAAGAACGAGTCCATGAAGAAGACAAACGGACGTAGTCGAATGAATCCTCACAACTCCGGAACGAAACCGAAGCTAACGAGAGAAGCAAACGGAAAGAAGCAAGCAACATGGTAAACACACAAGCATAAACATGTCATGATGCACAAACAAGTATGATGCATGTCTGGTTTAATAAGGCATGGCATGGCAAAGTGCAACAAACAATACTACAAGTTAAGTGGAGCTCAATATGCAACGAGTTGCATATTGACGAAACACCACATCGAATTATTTTAGTTTACTCTCGGTTATGAACAAGACAAGATTAAATGTTGGTTAACATGGCAAGAGGTGAAGCATAATTAAGCTAGCTATTTAGGCAAGTTTAAATGAGGCCGGAACAACAAACAACAATTCCGGAAAATCCCCATATGCATTTAGCAAATTAATGGAAACAACAAATATAAACATTTTGAATTGTTGTTAACATGATGCAGATTACATATTCAAGTTTTATGCAGTTTTTATGAAAATGTTGACAAGAGCATGTTATAAAGCATTTGTCATCGTGGCGGAACGAAAGGGGTGCCACGGCAACTACAACAGAAATGGTGCCACGGCAACATTCCGGTGATCCAACAACTCATTGAGATGTCGGTGCAAAAGAAAGTGGCGTGAGCGTCTCATGAAAAGATGGTGGGGTGCTCCCGGTTGCCGGGTTCCCCTAAGATGACGGCATAGCAACGAGGAGGAACAAGCAAATGACAATTCGGACACGGTGCAACACGGGCATCTCATACAACACACATTCGGTCCACGGGTGATCGTCTCGGGGTTATACCTTTGAAGCGTGTATTTTCGGAGCGGTTCGGGTTCGGTACGATGTAGAGGAAGTAGTCGTTCACGGGTCGTCGTGGGAAGTAGTTGTTCACGTGGCGACGGTAGTGGAAGTAGTCGTTCTCGTGACGGTAGTGGAAGTAGTGGTACACGACGGCGGCGGTAGTGGAAGTAGTGGTTCACGGACGTCGTGGAAGTAGTCGTTCACGACGACGGTAGAGGTACTCGCGATCTTGGCGACGGTAGTGGTACATCTCATAGTGGAACTTGGGCGTAGTGGTACACGGCGACGGTAGCGGTACACGTTTTCGTAGATGTTCGGGTCCGGCGAGGAACTTGACGTCCTGGTACTTGGCGTCCACTCGGCCTTGATGGTGATGAAAAAAAACGCGCTGGTTGTGGTACTTGGCGAGTGGAGGAGGCTGGTTCCGAGCGGGACTGGCCTGTCCCAGCAGGCTGCTTGCCGGCGAGGTTCAGGTGAGGTCGCCGGCCGGTGGAGGTGCAGCAGAGGATGTCGTGGGGCCGGGCTCCTCCTGCTGGCTTTTGGCGATGAGCGGCGTGGGAACGAGGCAGGAGGTCGCACAAGGTGTAGCAGAGAGAGGTGGTGAGGGACTTGGCGGCAGGGACGATGCGAAGACGGCTGGATCCGGGCGACGAGGCACCGAACCCCCACTTGGCCAGGGTAGGGGAGGCCTGCGACGAGTGATTCAACGTGGGTGGCCAGGCGTGCGGAAGGCTGAGGTCGAAGGCGAGGCGCGGGGGAGGTCCAAGTGCGGCGGCAGTGAGAGGGTGACGAGGAGAAGAAGGAGAGGCCATCGATCGGGCGCAGGAGCTTGAGGAACGACGCGACGGGGCAAAGAAGGTCGGCGGCGAGGTTAACCGGGAGCAGGGGCAGGCGAGGCGCGTGGCTTGAGGGCCCTGCTCCTCTATGTGTGGCGGCATAGGAGGACGAAGGGGAGATGGTGGAGACCGAGAGAAGAGAGAGAGAGATGGGGATCAGGGCTGCGGCGGTGGGCAGAGGGAAAGAGGAAGACGAGCGAGAGGAGAGGGTCGGCCTAGGGTTAGAGCTGGTGGGGGCGCCGGCTGGGCTTTGGGCTTAGAGGCCTGCTGGGCTGCAGGCTCTCTCTCTCTCTCCCTCTAAATAAAAAAATAACACAGAACAGAGATAAGAAATAAAAGAAAGAGAGGTTAGGGGAAGAAGTTGGACATGCGGATAATTTTCCTGGACTCACAAAAATGTGCTTGTTTCGAGAAAATAGAAAAGGCCATGATTGAAAGATTCAAATTCAAACTCATTTGATTTAAATTCAAATGATTTGAATAGGAAGTGAGGGTTGGGAAGGCCCAAAAATGTTGAGAATTTTGGTGGGGCTCCAGAAAATGACGAAATAATTTATTGGACAAAGTTTGAGGTCAAGAGGTGAGATAACAAAGGCATGGGGAATTATTTTGCAAGTGTGTCAAAGGTAATTCCACATCAATGGAATATTTTATAATAGATCCCTAATATTGGGACGATATGTTATAAAGAGAAGTCACCCTTCCCTCAATTTAAATAGATCAACGATCTATGCAATTCATTTAGGTGAGTTTTAAAAAGGGGTTGCGTGATGACATGATGCAATGCACATGATGCAAGAATGAATGCAACGAACAAAACAAATCACACAACGAATCTCGGAATACAGGGAAGGCATCTGGAGCGTCGATCTCAGGGTGTTACAACACTCCACCACTACAAGAGGATCTCGTCCCGAGATCTAAGATGGCACCGGAGAGAAACGGAAGAGAAAGAGAAGAGGTAAAACTAAGTTTCTTCTTTGACAAATGAGTGAAACCATGAACCTTGAGAGGTTGAGCAATTTAAAAGAAAGAGTACAACAGAGATGAACGAGATTGCAAACAATCCGTTAGAAAAGAGGAACAAGGAACATTACGAACTTGAAGGTTGCAAAGCTATGAATGACGAGTACAATGGACAAGAAGGAATTGAAATCACTCTGGTTGAAACGAGATAAACAAGGAACAAGGAAGATCAAAATCGGACAGCACTCCGGTTGAAAAGAGATGCAAGACTTGATAAGATGAAAAAGAACTTGAAAAAAAGACACGACACTCCGGTTAAATGGATAAGCATGAAAAGAACACGATCCTGACAAAACAAGATGATGAGTGAAGAGCACGACATCACAATGCCTCCGGAACGAAAGAATAGAAGCTAGACCGTTGGGATAAAGGGACGGAGAAGAAAATGACAACTTCTACCACAATTGAATTTGGAAGGCATCCTTGCAAGAAGGTTAGAATAGAGTTGTTGGAAAACCAACAACGAAAAGAATAAGTTTGTAGTGGGCTTATGGAAACATCTCAACATTATGAGGTGACAACCGGCCACTAACGAAAACAATTGCTTGCTTGAGATTAACGAAGAGATGAAAGCTTGTTCCATCAAGATGGAAAAGAGATAACTTGGGTCATTAATAAGCACCAAAATAGCAACATTCCTTAGGGAAGGCTTTAGGTGAAATCTATACCAAGATAACTCCAATGAAGAGATTGACGGTTGAAAAGATCACTTGAACAAAAAGAAAATGATGGATTTAAATATGTCACTCTTGAAAACTTGTGCATCATGAAACGCGAAGGGAAATTATCAAGAATGACCTAACACCACCTCAGAAGATAAGGTAGAAAGAATCGCAATTCGGAATGCAAGATGAAGAATACTTGAACTCCCCAAAACAAAACATGTGTTGAGCACCATGTTTATCTTAGAGTATAGCTTGGCGGATCATAACTTTGAGAGAAATCTTGAAGAACAATTGAAGAATGAAAGGAATCCTTGACGAACCACCATGAAGAAACTCCGGTATTAAAAGTATGGTGGAAAGAAGGAGAAGTTTAAAACACAAGGTGAAGCCTTGCAATGATTTAGATGGAGCTTCGCAACGAGATAACCGAGAAAGCTTGGAACTCTGGAAAAAAAAGAGGAACAACTAGGAACCGAGAATTACTTCATCGTGAACAATCTTCGGAAGAAAATAATTGAATCACCTCGAGGAAGAAGAATAAGATTTATTGTATGCTTATCTTTCATCAAAATTAAATTGATGACAAGCAGCAGATAGGCATGCTACTTATTCTCGTAGAAAGGATTAAAAGGGATATAGCGTAAACTTCAGAAAAGTCTTCAACGATCCACAGGTAGGATTCGGAAAGAACGAATTAATTGATACGATAACAACAGAAGAGGAATGTTGAAAGAACCACCGTAAGAATTGAAAATGAACGTAGCAAAGGCACAATTCACCGGGAAGAATTGAAAAATGAATGAAGATACTATAGGGGATTTAGATACATGAGAACAAAGAGATCATGAACTAATTAGAGGGTATTTGAATAATGCACCGGTAAGATTTGGAGAATGATAGCTACACACTGAGAATGAAGAATTATGACATGATGGCCTTCGGAGGAAAGAAATGGAAACAAGTCATGAAATGCTCTGGATGGGTGAAAAGAATTGTCACAATCAACAACAATTATGAGAGGATGGCATCAAGCTAGAACCATGAATCTCTGGAAGAACGAGTAAGGATTTAAGAGGAACTCTTCTTCGGTCTTCAAAATTCGAGAATGACGACGAGAAACACCACCATGAATTGTTGAGGCACTCCGGAATGACAATTAGAAAGGTTGAACCAACAATTAAAAGAATTTGAAAGATCTTGGAGAAAGACATTTGACTGATGATAATTCATTCTTATGTCAAACTTTTTAATGAATTTGAGAATAACTCGAGAAAGAATTAGAAGAGTCAGGTAAGATCCTGGAAAAGACATGTGGGTTATGGCCCACTCAAAAGAAAACACCGTCGAAAAGATTGCTTGACAAGAGAGATTGCACCGGTTGAAATAAATGGCTTAAATGAGATACAACCTCAAAGTAGCTTGAACGGATTGAGAATGGAAACACAAATCTTCCTGAGAAAATCTGAAGCACTCTGGAACAAATGAATAGCGAGAAGTGACTGATTAAGAGGTGCATCGGCATGAGAAAGCATTAGAAACGAGGAAAGGAATATGATGAAATCCGAAAGCTTGAATTGAATCCACCGGAGAAGAAAAGAGACGAAGAATAATAAACTTGAAGCTCCGTTAGTATCTTCCTGAGAATCACCGGATAAGAACATTGACGGAAAAGAATGGAGAGACTTCCCATCAATAAAAGGATACTTGATTAAGAAATATGAGTCCTTGAAGAAAAGGGTGGGAGGGCGGGAAAATAAAGGCAACTTGGGGAAGATGGAACAAACACCATTGAGAAAACTTAAAATTGATCTTGCGGATGTTGAAATGATCGGATCCACTTGAAGAGAAGCACGCCGGTAGGAAAAGAATTACCAAGACGACCTCGATGATCAAGAAGGATTAGTATTCACATAGCAATATGAGAGCACCGTTTAGGAAAGGTATGGATTCAACATTTGACTTCGAAGCAACTCGAATACCACAAATAAAACAAAACAAAGGATTTGGCTTGCAGAATAAGCCGGAACAAACATATGATAGAGATTTCGTCCGAAGTTTTCGTGGTGGGGCCCACACGGGCTCGATCGTACAGCACCATCATGTACAAGGCAGTGCACATGACATATGAAGTGTCCCCGAACCAGCATAGCCAAGGATTCTTTAAGACACAACGAGACCACTGTAAAAAACGACCGTGGATAGGCGGACCACTAGACGTCGAACCCCAATCTCATATCATGCATCTGTCGGAAAGAAAAAAAAGCTAGAGCTACTTGAATTCCCACCTATAAAACTCCCAAAACTTTCTGGTTATGCAATCTGGTGTTGGGGATACAGGGGAAGCAATATATATATCTCACCCAAAACTAACAATCCCTACATCCAAGATGTATCCATCCGTCAACACATAACCAAGAAACCTTCGGAAATCGTGTACCTCAACCTTCGAAAAGCATCCGTTATACGAGCTATGGCAATACTCCCGAACTCCCCAGTACTGGGTGGCGTCGAGGTTATCTCACCAACAACTGCATAAAAGAGATTTTCGATGTCGGCAAAACTCAGGTATTCCAGAAATGCAACGATAAAATTATGACGACAACACCTCGGAGCTCAACTCCCCAGGACACTGCCACAACCCCTAAAAGTCAGGAGGCACCAAGAACAATGTTCTCGTCATAAGAATATCAGAACGATCCCAAGATACCCGCGTGATCCTAAAAAATTTGAGTGAACTTTCAGGAGAGGAAAGTCAAAACATCTATGTCAGGAGACCTAACCAGAGCGACGAAGGGACTGAGGAGTAAAAATAATCCTACTCTCCGATATATATAATCCTAAGACTCAAAACATTTTTGTTCTAGACTCAACAACGCCAGCGATTCGATCAAGCAGGGGGGCTCCTAAGTCGGGGATGGCTCTGATTACCAACTTGTAACACCCACGATGCGGCTATATCTCCCACGTGTCGAAGCACGACTTAGAGGCATAACCGCATGGTGGTTTAGTCGCAAGAAGGGTCATCTTCACACGATCCCATGTAATGAACAAGAATGGGATAAAGAGTTGGCTTACAATCGCCACTTCACACAATGAACATATAATTCATACATCATTCAGAGTACACACATGGTCCGACTACGGACGAAGCCAAAAGAAAAGAAGATAACCCAACTGCTAGATCCCCGATCGTCCCAACTGGGCTCCACTACTGATCAACATGAAACGAAACATGGCAATGACCAAGATCTTCGTTGAGCTCCCATCTAAGCTCAGTTGCATCACCTGCACTGGTATCATCGGCACCTACAGCTGTTGTGATAGTATCTGGTGAGTCACGAGGACTCAGCAATCTCAAAACCCGCGACATCAAGACTATTTAAGCTTATAGGAAGGATGGGGTAATGAGGTGGAGCTGCAGCAAGCACTAAGCAAATATGGTGGCTACCATACGCAAATGAGAGCGAGAAGTGGAGCAAAAGAACGGTCGTTAACTAGAAATGATCAAGAGGTGATCCTGAACTCCTACTTACGTCAAACATAACCCAAAACCGTGTTCACTTCCCGGACTCCGCTGAGAAGAGACCATCACGGCTACACACGCGGTTGATACGTTTTAATTCGAATCTGGTGCCAAGTTATCTACAACCGGACATTAACAAATTCCCATCTGCCACATAACCGCGGGCACAGCTCTCGAAAGTTTATAACCCAGCAGGGGTGTCCCAACTTAGCCCATGATAAGCTCTCGCGATCAACGAAGGATATACCTTCTCCCAGGAAGAACCGATCAGTCTCGGAATCTCGGTTTACAAGACATTTCGACAATGGTAAAACAAGACCAGCAAACTCGCCCGAATGTGCCGACAAATCCTGATAGGAGCTGCACATATCTCGTTCTCAGGGCACACCGGGTTGTCCAAACTTCCGGTAGGCCAGCCCAGAGTTGCCCCTGGTGACCACTGGCGGCTGACAGGTTGGACCAACACTCACGACGAGCACTGGCCCGGGGGGTAAAAATAAAGATGACCCTTGAGTCTGCAGAACCCAAGGGAAAAAGGCTTAGGTAGGAAAATGGTAAAACCAAGGTTGGGCCTTGCTGGAGGAGTTTTATTCAAAGCGAACTGTGAAGGGGGTCCCATAAATCACCCGACCGTGTAAGGAATGCAAAATCCGGGAAAATAACACCGGTATGACGGAAGCTAGGGCGGCAAGAGTGGAACAAAACACCAGGCATAAGGCCGAGCCTTCCACCCTTTACCAAGTATATAGATGCATTAATTAAATAGAGATATTGTGATATCCCAACATAATCCTGTCCATCATGAAGCAATCTTCAAGTTCACCTGCAACTAACAATGCTATAAGAGGGGCTGAGCAAAGCAGTAACATAGCCAAAAAACGGTTTGCTAGGAAGGGTGACACAGGTTAGAGGTACATGGCAATTTGGGAGGCTTGGTAAACAAGTGATAGGTAGCGCAGCATAGTGATAGAACGAAGCTACTAGCAAGCTAAGATAGAAGTGATATCGAGGGTAATGGTCATCTTGCCTGAAATCCCGCAAGGAAGAAGAACGAGTCCATGAAGAAGACAAACGGACGTAGTCGAATGAATCCTCACAACTCCGGAACGAAACCGAAGCTAACGAGAGAAGCAAACCGGAAAGAAGCAAGCAACATGGTAAACACACAAGCATAAACATGTCATGATGCACAAACAAGTATGATGCATGTCCGGTTTAATAAGGCATGGCATGGCAAAGTGCAACAAACAATACTACAAGTTAAGTGGAGCTCAATATGCAACGAGTTGCATATTGACGAAACACCACATCGAATTATTTTAATTTACTCTCGGTTATGAACAAGACAAGATTAAATGTTGGTTAACATGGCAAGAGGTGAAGCATAATTAAGCTAGCTATTTAGGCAAGTTCAAATGAGGCCGGAACAACAAACAACAATTCCGGAAAATCCCCATATGCATTTAGCAAATTAATGGAAACAACAAATATAAACATTTTAAATTGTTGTTAACATGATGCAGATGACATATTCAAGTTTTATGCAGTTTTTATGAAAATGTTGACAAGAGCATGTTATGAAGCATTTGTCACCATGGCGGAACGAAAGGGGTGCCATGACAACTACAATGGAAATGGTGCCACGGCAACATTCCGGTGATGCAACAACTCATTGAGATGTCGGTGCAAAAGAAAGTGGTGTGAGCGTCTCATGAAAAGATGGTGGGGTGCTCCCGGTTGCCGGGTTCCCCTAAGACGACGGCATAGCAATGAGGAGGAACAAGCAAATGACAATTCAGACACGGTGCAACACGGGCATCTCATACAACACACATTCGGTCCACGGGTGATCGTCTCGGGGTTATACCTTTGAAGCATGCATTTTGGGAGCGGTTCGGGTTCGGTACGATGTAGAGGAAGTAGTCGTTCATGGGTCGTCATGGGAAGTAGTTGTTCACGTGGCGACGGTAGTGGAAGTAGTCGTCCTCGTGACGGTAGTGGAAGTAGTGGTACACGACGGCGACGGTAGTGGAAGTAGTGGTTCACGGACGTCGTGGAAGTAGTCGTTCACGGTGACGGTAGAGGTACTCGCGATCTTGGCGACGGTAGTGGTACATCTCGTAGTGGAACTTGGGAGTAGTGGTACACGACGACGGTAGTGGTACACGTTTTCGTAGATGTTCGGGTCCGGCGAGGAACTTGACGTCCTGGTACTTGGCGTCCACTCGGCCTTGACGGTGATGAAACAAAACGCGATGGTTGTGGTACTTGGCGAGTGGCGGAGGCTGGTTCCGAGCGGGACTGGCCTGTCCCAGCGGGCTGCTTGCCGATGAGGTTCAGGTGAGGTCGCAGGCCGGTGGAGGTGCAGCAGAGGATTTCATGGGGCCGGGCTCCTCCTGCTGGCTTTTGGTGACGAGCGGCGTGGGAACGAGGCAGGAGGTCGCACAAGGTGTAGCAGAGAGAGGCGGTGAGGGACTTGGCGGCGGGGACGATGCGAAGACGGCTTGATCCGGGCGACGAGGCACCGAACCCCCACTTGGCCAGGGTAGGGGAGGCCGGCGACGAGGGATTCAGCGTGGGTGGCCAGGCGTGCGGAAGGCTGAGGTCGAAGGCGAGGCGCGGGGGAGGTCCAGGTGCGGCGGCAGCGAGAGGGTGACGAGGAGAAGCAGGAGAGGCCATGGATCGGGCGCAGGAGCTTGAGGAACGACGCGACGGGGCAAAGGAGGTCAGCGGCGAGGTTAACCGGGAGCAGGGGCAGGCGAGGCGCGCGGCTTGAGGGCCCTGCTCCTCTGCGTGTGGCGGCGTAGGAGGATGAAGGGGAGATGGTGGAGACCGAGAGAAGAGCGAGAGAGATGGGGATCAGGGCTGCGGCGGTGGGCAGAGGGAAAGAGGAAGACGAGCGAGAGGAGAGGGTCGGCCTAGGGTTAGAGCTGGTGGGGGCGCCGGCTTGGCTTTGGGCTTAGAGGCCGGCTGGGGTGCAGGCTCTCTCTCTCTCCCTCTAAAGAAAAAATAACACAAAACAGAGATAAGAAATAAAAGAAAGAGAGGTTAGGGGAAGAAGTTGGACATGCGGATAATTTTCCCGGACTCACAAAAATGTGCTTGTTCCGAGAAAATAGAAAAGGCCATGATTGAAAGATTTAAATTCAAACTCATTTGATTTAAATTCAAATGATTTGAATAGGAAGTGAGGGTTGGGAAGGTCCAAAAATGTTGAGAATTTTGGTGGGGCTCCGGAAAATGACGAAATAATTTATTGGACAAAGTTTGAGGTCAAGAAGTGAGATAACAAAGGCATGGGGAATTATTTTGCAAGTGTGTCAAAGGTAATTCCACATCAATGGAATATTTTATAATAGCTCCCTAATATTGGGAGGATATGTTATAAAGAGAGGTCACCCTTCCCTTGATTTAAATAGATCAACGATCTATGCAATTCATTTAGGTGTGTTTAAAAAAAGGGGTTGCGTGATGACATGATGCAATGCACATGAAGCAAGGATGAATGCAACGAACAAAACAAATCACACGACGAATCTCGGAATACAAGGAAGGCATCTGGAGCGTCGGTCTCGGGGTGTTACACAAGCCCTCCCGATGAACACGACGACGCATTCTGTTCTGACCCAGCCGATTGGCTCCCCATGAACACGACGACGATGTTGTTTCTCCGTTCCGACCCAGCCATGTACACGAGCCCTAGCCGAACGTATGCGGGAGTAGGCGTTCAAGGCCCCACCCGTATGTACATACGTGGCCATATTTTCTTTCTTGCACACTGGCCGTTGTACGTGCGTGTACATGCTACGTGCGCGCCTCTACTATGACACGTGCGCGCCTCTACATCCACCAGTATGTATGTACATGTTCGTGACCAGAATGACAACGCTACGTATGCTTCGACCAGGTGGGTCCCGACTGTCAGGCACTTCCTTGCGTGCGAAGATGTAGCTGGTGGGTCCCAGCAGTCAGGGGGCGAATCGTTTTTTTTTGCCCGGATGCACTTCCTTGCGTGCGAAGGTGTAGCTGGTGGGTCCCAGCAGTCAGGGGTGAAACATTTTTTTGTGAAATATGGTGCCCCATCTGGTGGGTCCCTGATGTTAGGTGCATGAATAATTATTTTGCGCGTAATAAGGAGGCACTTCCTTGTGGCTGCCGTGGACCCAGCTGTCAGCCTCTCCACGTACAGTACTCTTCCGATGGAAGTCGGTCGTTGACCACATTGACCACGCCGCGCCGAGAGCACCACAGCAGTGGACGACGGTGAGGCCTAGGAAGGGGACGATGCGGAGCCGGAGAAGACACGACAGTGCATGCCCATGCGAAGAGGAGTACGAGGGTTCACTGGTTCAGCTGCAGTGTGAGGCTGCCATCGCCGCAGAATAACAGGGGGTGTGGGTGAGTAGAGGGATGGCCTGGCCAGCGGTGGGAGTAGTAGGGGGCGGTGAGGCCTCTGCGGCATCACAGCCGGCCAGGGGAGGCTGGAGCACGCGCACGACCGGCGCTGGTTTGGGCGGCTGGAGCAAGATGACCAAAGGTTCAAGAAGCAGTACGGCCGTTGGATGAACATCGTATGGTAACAGGAGCTAGAATCATTCATATTGACTAAGTTGATAAAGCCCTCTGTCCCCGTCAACTTGGTAGGCCCACAAGTCAGCCTCCCACTATGCTGGGTTCTAGCTGGCAGGGGGAGTATTCATTTTTTTGTGCGTAATATGGAGGCACTTCTTTGCGTGCAAAGATAGCTGGTGGGTCCGACCTGTCAGCGGGGGCACGTTTTTTCACGAAATACAGAGGCCCTTCTGGTGGGTCCCAAATGCCAGGTGGAGGAATCATTATTTTGCGCGTAATAAGGTGGCATTTCTTTGTGTGCGGACGTGGACCCAGCTGTCAGCCTCTCCACGCATAGTCTTCTTTTGATGGTGTCGTTCGTTGACCACATTGACCACGCCGCGCCGAGCGCATCCAAGGTGATGGACGACGACAAGGCCCCGGACAGCAACGAGCCGGAGATGGGAAGACGCGGGAGTAGAGTCGCAGACGGAGAGGTGTACGAGGGTTAACTGGTTCTAGTGCGGTGTTGTTTGGCAGTCGGTGGAGAAGAACAAGAGGTGTGGAGAGGTGGAGGGGTGGCCTAGCCAACGGTGGAGTAGCGCTTCATAGAGAAGCATGCTAAGCAGAGCTGCTAGCAGCAGGAGGCGGGAGGTGGTCCCGGCAGCACTGGAGGAAGAAGACGAGAGATTGAAGATGGATGCCGGTCGTTGGATATAAATCCAACGGCTAACATGTCAGAATCATTTGTTGACTAAATTGACAACGACTTGCGTTGGCTTCGACCTATTGGCCCACATTTCAGCCTCCAAAAATGTGGCACGTATTCAACCCATTTTTTCAGAATTTACAGTCTTTTTTTGCGCGGTAGAATTTACAGTCAATTTGACCTTTTTTTGAATTATAGTCCATTAGCTGGGTTGGGTGAATAAATAATGTAGCATCCATGCGGCCCATTTATTTTATTTCCTAAAAGATTACAGGCCATTTGAACTTTTTCGAAATACACGATTTTGCTAGGCTGATTCTAATTGTAATGTTGGGTTGGGCCAGCAATGTTATCAAAAAATAAAAAGGGGCTGAGCATTTTGTTATAAATATATTTAAATAATAAGTGATATTATTACATTTGTCCTTAAATCTTACCAAGCTTTTGTACACAATCACTAGGATTTTCGTGCCAAAACAATCCAGGATTTTATTGTTAAGAAATTATTTTTATAAGTTAATAAGATGTGGGATATTGTTTTCTTACATTTTTAAGTATCTGTTAAATATATGATGACAATAAAAATAATATATAATAACATATAAAATAATTTAAATATATATAATATAGTTAGAAGGGAAACATAAGTTGGACCTGGCGTTCCTATTCTTATATAGAAAAATAGAACAGACCTCTGCATTTTCTTCAAAAAAATACATAAATTGGGCTGCTGATATTCAGGAAAAATAAAACCTCGGATGGGAGGTCCATAGGCCGGTCGATACATGACGGCCCTCAAGAAAATACAAACAGGCCTATGGACCTCCCATCCGAGGTCGTGGGCTGCGCATGTTAAAAATGAAAGCCTAGACGGGGCAGCCCAAAACCCAGCTGATACTTGCTACCCCAGTGATAATAAATGATACCTGCCAGCTCCCCGGCTTCGTTGTGAATTTATCTCCTATAGTAACTACGTTGAAGCACCTAAAAATCTAACTATGTTGACAAACCCGTGGGCCCCAATGTCAGTATAGCATTAGGAGGAAGTATTTTTTTCGATGAGGCACTTGCTTGCGTACGGCCATAGACCTGGTGGGTCCCGACTATCCGCCTCTCCATGTACAGTCCTCTCCAAATTCCTCTCGTTTGTTCAGCATGTTCACAATGGCAGACAGCGGCGTCCAAGCGAGCGCACAAAGGCGCAGGAGGGGATCCGACCACCTAAGGAAGTGCCTTATTATTAACGAAACTACTGAACTAGCCTAGTGGTCAAGTGACACTACCCGACAGCTGTTCCGCCCGGGTTTGATTCCACCTGTGCAGGGAAAATATCTCCAATTTATTTGCCTCTTCCTTTATTGACATGTGGGTCCCCATTGTCATCTACGCACACCACGTCCAACACTTGCCAAAACTTCGTCCCTCGTTTTCTCTGTGTTTCGCACACTCGACATTGTGTGGGCATTTTGACTATGCATCATATGAAGATGTGCTATGCATGAATGTTGACCAGCATGATGTTAACTGGCTGGTAGTTCCATTTTCGACCATGAATAAAACTTCCAACATGATGCTAACCCTGTTTGAAAAGGCCATGTTAATATAAATGCTCTGCCTCTGAAAGTTGCAGTTTCTTATCTGAAACTGAACTTGCACTTTCTTATCTAAAACTGAAACTTGCAATTTCTTCTCTGAGAATCACATTGTCTGCACTTTTATACTCCTATGAAACTACATTTTTTTAAGTGCTAAAAATAGATCTCTAGAATTCATAAAATACTTCATATGCTCAATACTGCAAATATGAAATTCAAAATACATTAATATCTGAAAGTACTCTCAAAATACACAACACAAAACACAATTCACAACCTGCAAATACTGACAACCCTAAGCTCCTCCTGACAATTCACAACATGCCCGACTATTGGGTTGGGGGGGCAGTTCCCTCCTATTCCTCGGCGGTAGACAGCCGCCCCGTGAGACGATGTGAACGACGAGGGAGAGGATGGTGGGGAAGCGTCGTCGGGCCAACTACTTTTCTCCTCTTGCAGTTGGGTTCAGTCGACGAAGACTCCACCGGCTCGCTATGGCAGGACACCCTCACAAACGGCACCTAGATGCTTGATCCTTCAATCTCTGGTGGATGCTCCATCTGGGATCCATACTCCCACCACCGCTCCCTCACGATCAGAATCTGTGAATCTATTTACTCCATGGCCGAGAGGAGCGGCTCTGTGTACTCCCACGCGACTCCCTCCGGGAGTATCGCCGCCTTTTTGCTCTATTGCAGATATTTGGCCATGGGTGTCGCCATCGCGGCTAGTTGGTCCTTGTTGTCAAACCAAGATTGTATCTCCAACATCCTAGCTAGCTTCACAGGGTCGCCATCTACGATCCTCCCGTATCGGTTGTACTCCTCCATCGATCTACTTCTCTACAGCACCTTCACTCGCCGGCGGTGGTTTTTGAATGGAAGAGGAGAGGAGCAGTGCTGGTTTTGGATTAGAATGGGAGAGGAGCGATGCTGGTTTTGGACTGGAACGGGAGAGGAGGGGCGGTGGTTTTGAAATGGAAGAGGAAAGGAGCGGCGCTGGATTTAGATTGGAACAGGGGAGGAGCGGCGGTGGTTTAAGAGGAGAAGAGCGGAAGAGCGGCGCTGGTCTTGGAAGTATTTTTTTGTTGTTTTGCGTATCTTGGGTCAAAGTTTGACAACGTACTGTATTTGACAAGCAAAATGTGAATGCATGTCACCAAAAATTGTATCGTTTGGTTCGTATCAGTGTACTTTCAAATTATATTATTTTTGCAACGTATAACATATATTTTATGTGTGAAAATCATGGTCAATTATGTCCCGGAATAAAAGGGAGACTAGTTAATGTGGGGTCGCTTTCTTAACTGAAGGGTAAATTGATTTTGATTTTGATCCAGTCACAGCGCGCTGGCCCTCTCGTCCAATCCTAAATCGTTGCCACACGCTACTCTCCCTCTTGTCCATTGCAAAAGCACCTCCTCTCCTCTCCATCATCTCCATTCCAAAACCACCATCACGCCTCTCCCTCTTTTGATCTTCTCCATTGCAAAACCACCTCCTCTCCTCTCCATCATCTCCATTCCAAAACCACCGTCTCGCATCTTCCTCTTCTCTATTGCAAGACCACCGTCTCTCCTCCCATCTTCCAAAGCTAGCACCGGACCACTCAGAAGGACATCTATGGAGAGGATGCAGCAGCGAATCAGGCAGATCACCGGTGGGGACCAGGCAAAGTTAGCCAGGTTGAAGGAGATCCTTACCTGGTTTGACAATGAGTGGGAGATTTCGAGGACGGTGCGGGTCATGTGGCAATGTATGCGAAAGAGAGAGACGGCAGCGATGAGGACGCCGATGTACATGTACTCCTCGGCGGCAGTCACGCCACAGTCCTCCGAGTTCATCGAGTATCTCCTCTGGGTGATGGAGCAGACAGATTTGCCTGAGGCGACAATCAAGCAGAGGTGGTGGGTGTATAGGTCGAAGGTCGAGCACCCAGAGGATAACAAATCGATTGAGTATGGTGTGCCGTTCGTGAGGGTGCAGAGCCAGCCGGAGCCACAGGAGTATTCGTTCTCCCACCGCAAGAGGAGGCCGGATGGCACGACGTCGCTTCCCCGCTGTTCTCCATGGTTCCCTCGACGCTCGCCTCTTTTCAACGATGGCGGTAGGGTTTAAGGTAAGCTTCGCACTAACCTAATATTCCACCTGCTCATGCTTACAATCAGTGTGATCGCTAATGAAAATCATGCTTACAATCAGTCTCTGAGTACTACGCCAATCACCCTAAAATAGCTCTGGACCTTTGGGTCAAAGTTGTGATACAGTGTACAAATAAAGAAAAATAGATTGGTGCTTCTTTCAGAAAAGAGTACTCCCTAGAAAACTGCCAATATAAGCTACTGGTATTTGGTTAGAGGATTTGTTGCCGAGAAAGCTCCGTCCACGGAGAGCGCCACACATCCCACTGGTGGTGGTGGATGCCAATGCGTGCATGCAGCATGGTTGGTGTCGGTAATTTTTACTTGGCACACCTTGCACTCTGCATATATGGCGGTTCCATACGTACATTTGTGCAGTTCCACCAAAATGCAGCTGAATAACCTTGTTTGCACCGATAATGAAAAAGCGTGATTACATTATAGTGGCACTAGTTGATGAAACACGAAATAAATAGAAGAAAATATTGCGATAGTATCATAGTATGCCATGCTGCGAGGGTGAGATGGGCCCTGCGGTGCCTCATACGGTACGCCTCATACTGGAAATCATTCCAAGTCTCCCAGATACACCTTCTGCCGGTGATGAACATCAGTGTACGGCGGTAGTACAAGGAGGCGCCTTGAGACATTCAAATCTCTATTTTTGTACAAATCAACAAAAATTAAGCACCCAGTTTGCAGAAACGCTTAAACATTAACAATGGGACTAGTTGATGAAACATACATTAAAAAAGAGAATCACTTTCTTTATCTACATTGGAAATGAAATGATAGAGAGGACACTCGCACTATTTTAACTGTATTATTACTTCATTTTATCAGTGACACTAGGGTCGAGCAGGTGGCGAACGAGGTGTACCGTGCATCGCAAGGATGGAGGCCGGGGTTGCTTAGACTGGGATGCTGAAGCTAGCTCTTTCAGTCACCAACATGGATGATTCAATTCATGGGACCTTTTGGTGCAGTTCAGCTAAAATGAAGCAATGTCCCGTGAGCTAGCAGCTTCTTCAAAAAAATTAAGAAAAGGGCTCCAGCCCCGGTTCCATTTCCATCAGAAAACGAAACCCACAAAGCTTCTGCTTCATTAGTTGCAATAAATTTGAGCAACATCAAGGTTGGTTGTGAAGCTCCTGGAATGTTCAACTATAATTTGGATATCATTTGTGTAGTTCAACTAAGATCGAGCATGAAATGTATATCTCTGTTTGCACAAAAAAGGTGGAAAGGAGGGTGACTAACAAGTGATGAAACATGCATCAAATGAAAAGAAGCATGTTCCTTATGTGAATGGCAATCCTACAAGGACAGTAGCAATTTCTAAAGCAGTGGCATTGCTAGATATTAGTGTGGGCATTAGGATTAACTATGACAACCATTAAATACGACATTACTTTGGGCACGAGAGAGTAGGCGGACTAGGACAGTTGCATTTCTAACAAAAAGAACCAACTTATCTTAATGGGAAATTTAGCAGGACATGTAAAAAAGTGCCATTGATTCATATTACTGGAGGCATTACATTGAAAACAACATTGGTTTAACGTGTCCTTACTTTTAACAGTGCGACTGCTACATTTTACCAGTGGCATTACATAAGAGTGGCTGGGGGCAACAAACATCAGAACAAGATATCTGGGTTGGTCCCATTTTTGTTCGGTATAGCCACCTTATACTCTGTGAGGCTAGCAAATCTAGTGCTGGACTTACTCTGTTGAATTGTCCCCCAGTCCCCACTTTCTTTCCTTTTTCAACCAATAGATCGGGTTTATATTGAGTTTGTACTGTGTTTCCCTTTATTTCCCTGTTAGACCTAGAGACCAGTTGGATAGCCAGTCTCTGCTACTTTTCGCCCCCATTATTTCCTCTTTCAACCAAGTCCTAGATTCAGGTAACAAATCCTCCCCCACCCCCACCCCCTTTCTTCCTTGTTTGAACCAAGTAGTACTAGATTCGAGTGCATGAACTAGTTTTACCTCTTAAACGTAAAAAAATTAGGTGGTTTTCAAACAGCCGATCGATCCTATCTACGAGGGGGCCTGAGAAATAGTAAAAGATACAAATGCAGTGATGTCAGGAGCTCGGGAAGTAGACCAAGGCCGGTTTCGAAGGAAGTTATACCTGATGGTCGCCGGGATGTCGCTAGGTGGGCGGCAGGAGGCCGGATCTGCCCACATTACGACAGCAAGGAAGAAGGGGTTGGAGGCCCTCCCTCGCCAGCGGTGCTTGGGAGAGAACGGCAAGGCAGGCTGATCGGGACACGCCAGCAGTGGGTAAGAGCCGTCGCCGAGGACGACCGCGTGAACGTTGCACCTTCTCACCTTCCCCGGCGGAGAGGATCCGGCTGGATCTGTGACCAGCGGTGAGCAGAGAGAGAGAGAGAGAGAGAGAGAGAGAGAGAGAGAGAGAGAGAGAGTGGCCATCGCTGTCGTGTTTAGATCTGGAGAGGACGAGACAGTGTGAAGAGAGCAACACTAGCAAGCAAGCACGGAGGCTCCTGCCTATATAGTGGAGTAGTACTAGTTTTCTTTTGTCTACCGGAGCTAGCTTGACCTCGTCAATGACTGTCGAGAAGTCTTCATGCACATGGCCCGGAGGCACAGTTGTCGTCATTTTGATCTGAAGCACCAGATTATAACATATAACACGAAAAAATGCCACATGACAATAAATCATAACCTCACTGCCCAAAGGAGACAACATGAATCTCGTCGGACAAACTAAACGAGGAACAAAGCTGAAATTAAAGATAAACTCATAGAAAAGGGGTCCGTCGATAGATGTCCTTATTAACATAGCCGGCTTGACCTAGATGGCAGCCGAGTAGTCTTCGTGCATGTGCCCCCAATGACTAGCCCAACTCAGTTGTCGCTGTTTAACCCTCGCAGTGATCCGAAGCACATGACACCTAATTTTGCAAGATGACAAGAAACCTTTTTTTAGATTTCTCACGACAACTACAGCCATGTACAACACAGCATGCACGATTTGTAGACGATAGCCAATCCAGGCATGCCTGCTGGAGTCTGGTCACATGAATGGACGAACTGATCTTCCGTGTCTTGCAGTGATTGTCCAGGCACCTGTCGGTGTCAAAACCGGCGGATCTCGGGTAGGGGGTCCCGATCTGTGCGTCTTAGGCTGATGGTAACAGGAAGCAAGGGACACAATGTTTACCCAGGTTCGGGCCCTCTCGATGGAGGTAAAACCCTACTTTCTGCTTGATTAATATTGAAGATATGAGTAGTACAAGAGTAGATCTACCACGAGATCGTAGAGGCTAAACCCTAGGAGCTAGCCTATGATGATTATGATTGTAATTGTGATCGGCCTTCTAAGGACCAACCTCTCCGGTTTATATAGACACCGGAGAGGGCTAGGGTTTACATGGAGTCGGTTACAAGGAAGGAAATACAATATCCGGATCGCCAAGCTTGCCTTCCACACAAAGGAGAGTCCCATCCGGACACGGAACAGAGTCTTGAGTCTTGTATCTTCACACTTCAATGGTCCGAACAATGTATATAGTCCGGCTGTCCGGATACCCCCTAATCCAGGGCTCCCTCGGTAGCCCCTGAACCAGGCTTCAATGACGATGAGTCCGGCGCGCAGTCTTATCTTCGGTGTTGCAAGGCGGGTTCCTTCTTGAATACTCCAAGGTAATTATCGAACACTTCAACCGTGTCCGGATCCGCAAAATGATATCCACATACCGCCGTAGAGAGAATGATATTTCACAAATGCAATCTGCTGACAACTTTTTAGACAACGTGACATGTCATTACGGTCGGGTCATTATACGAACCGTTTTCCTACAACCAGCCACAGCGCATATTGCGAGGCGGTTTCCTTGACACGTCTTGTCAAAGCAGAGATCGTGTCCCCTTATCATGGGATTCTCATCAATACAGGTATGGGTAATCCCACCATGCCATCAATCGTGGCGCTTGGGAAGTAAGCGATTCTCAACGGGCGAGTGGGGAGGCGCACCGCTTTCGTCGCCTCTATAAAGGGATAAGAGTTCCCCATTTTTACCCACGCCTTCTTCCTCCATTGCCCACTCTTGCCGTCTCAAGCTCCAGCGCCTAGCCCAAGTCTTCTCCGCACAGTTAAACATGTCCAGAGAAGGAGGCAAGTGGGTGGCTTCCACCGTGAAGGAGAAGCACATCACAAATCTTCGGGCGGCCGGATACTTGGCCGCAGACATAGCGCACCGGCTACCAGATGACGGGCAAGTCATTCCAACCCCGCGACCCCACGAGAGGGTCGTGTTTCTCGCCCACTTCGTCCGTGGACTGGGGTTTCCACTTCACCCCTTCGTCCGCGGGCTCATGTTCTACTACGGGCTAGATTTCCATGATCTAGCCCCGAATTTCGTCCTCAACATCTCGGCGTTTATCGTCGTGTGCGAGGCCTTCCTCCGCATCAAGCCTCACTTCGGCTTGTGGCTGCAAATCTTCTGCATGAAGCTGAAGATCGTGAGCGGCCAACAAGCGGAGTGCGGAGGGGCCATGGTGGGCAAGATGCCTAACATCACCTGGCTCGACGACTCCTTTGCGGAAACCGTGAAGGGGCGGCAGTTGGGGTGGTTCTACATCACCGAGCCGTGTGGCGCCAACTGGGCGGAGGCCCCCAAGTTCCGATCCGGATCCCCCAGGTGGCTCACCTCCTGGGAAAAGAAGGGCATGTCCTGGGGCGAATCTACAGAGCTGACCAGACTCCAGACCCGCATCAAGAGCATGAAGTACAAGAACATCAAGCTTGTCAACGTGATCCAAGTCATGCTCGTTCGCCGGATTCTCCCATGCCAAAGGCAGGCATTTAATCTGTGGAAGTTTGTCCCAGCCGAACACCAGATGCTTCGGAGGCTCTATGGCATGACGCACAAAGACGCATGGAAGGCGATGTTCAAGGCCTCCGAATTACCTCCTCCCACATCCGAGGATCGTGGGCTCCACGCCGCGCGGTCTCCTAGTCAGGTGAGTTTTCAGGCTACCACTGGATTCGGTTATTCCCAATATATTCAATGGGAGTCTTTAAATAATTGTGCGTATTTGTTCAGGATTATGTGGAGACAGTAGAGCAGATTGACTGTCCGGCTCCGCTGCCAGAAGGCCCAGCTGATGCTCTCCTAATGGAGATGATAGTCCCGACGCCCTACAAGGTGCCGGAGAAGAAGGCCGAAAAGAAGGCCCCGGGGATCCGAAAGGGTCTCCGGCGTAAGGTTGTGCCGGAAGCCTTGTCCGAAGATGACGAGGCACACTCCTCCCCCGAAGGGGAGGAAGAAGAAGAAGAAGGGACCACCCCACCCGGAGAGGGTGAGGGGCCCGAGAAGGTGGACCAGGGGGCCGGGAAAGGCCCTCGGTGCAAGGCCGTCATACCCACGTCGTCCGATGACGATGAGACAGATTCCTCCCGCGGAGGCAGGGGGAAGCAAGAAGAAACTCTACCTCCCCGCACTGGGGAGGAGAAAAAGAGGAAAGCCGCCCCGGAGGGGGAGGCTGGGACATCCAAGAAGGGAAAGGTGTCCCTTCCGGACTACTCCGCCACGGCCGCCCATAGCGAGGAGGGTTGGCTGCCCAGGGGGAAGCCCCTAGCGCGATCATAAGTATCCGCACTCTATCATGACTTTACTTCACAGTTTTTTTATGACATTGAACATATATGCAGCCCGGCCAGGGTTCATCCCGAGGTATCTTCTTCGGATGGGTCCCTGAGCGATTCAGCGATGAACTCGCTCTCGACGGCCACTACCCCTCAGCCCATGGATGACACGGAGGTGTTGTCCCGAAGGCTCCCAGAGCAGGGGGAGGTGACTCTGGAGACGCCCAAAAGCGGGATTCCAGATGTCGGACATGCGGGGTTCAAGATCCCCGCGGATCGTGCCGATGAGAGCCGCAGCAAGCCGGACTCTCATCCGGATACTATGCCAGAGCCTTCAATGGCTCCGGATGCGGGCAGGCGGCCCCTCGCTAGGGAGGGCGAGCCGTCCGTGCCGATGACTTCCGTGACGCCAGAGGCGTCGGATAGTCTGCTGGAAGCGCTTCGCGGCGCTTCCATGGATGACGAGCACCGTACTCTTATGGGTGCGGTGATTCAGAAGGTTCTGTCCGCCAAGCGCGGACTGACCGAAGCATGTACCAGCCTCCTGACAGGCTTTGAGGTAAGTAATAAAAATGTGTGAAATTACCACCCGATAGGTAGTAGCCCCTGATACTCTGTTTGGTGTTCGGAAGGAAAAGCCAAACGGAGGGTCAATTATAATCCGCAGGAGTCTAATAATAAATATTCATGTGAATAAGCAGGCTGTGCTGCTTGCCGCTGCTGCCCGCACAGCCGAGGTTGCCGAACTAAAGCGGCACCTGGAGCAGGCGCAAGGAGAGCTCGACCTCACGAAGAGGCAGCTTGAAGGGAACAAAGGTGAGTGATTCCCCGCTCTTATGTATTTAAGGATGGATAAAATTGGTTACTCTAACACCGAAGTGTTGTGACTGTGTAACAGGGGCCACCGCCAAAGAGGCATCCCTGAAGAAAGCGATGTCCGAGGCCGGAGACAAGGTGGCCTTGGAATGCAAGGAGCGCGAAAAGAAAAGTGCCAGAGTGGGCGAGGTACAGCAAGAGCTCTGGGACCTCGGCAAGAAGTTTGAGTCCATGGAGCATGATCTGAAGATGAAAGAGGTCGAGCATGCGAAGGCCCTTGTGAGTATGAAAGACGCCAAGGCCGAAGCCGAGAAGGCACAGCAGGAACCCAGGAGGCCAAAAAGATAGCGGCGGGTAAGAAATTCTTTATGCAAAGCAAACATGTGGAGGAGGCGTTTCTTTTACTTACCCGAATTCGGAGCTCTCCAGGGGCATTCGCAGATCTGCCACGCAGCATATCAGATGCCACGGAGTTCTACCATGCCCAAGAGGGGAGCTCAACGGAGAAGCTGTTCTGGTCCCAGTATGCTGGGGCCAAACAACCAATGCCTCTGAGTGACCAACTGAAGCAGTTGGTCGAACTCCACAGGGCGGCCGAAGTGGCTATGAAAGATTTCATAGTCCGGATGTGGTCTGTTGAGCCCCTGCCCACTAGCTACTTCGGCCTGATCGAGCGGATGGTGAATGCCTGTCCGCGGCTTGAAGTAATCAAGCGATCCATTTGCATTGAGGGTTCCCGCTGGGCCTTTGCCCGCACGAAGGTGCATTGGGGCAAGCTGTATGCGGAGAAGCTGGTGAAGGACGGTCCGCCGGAGGGCAAGGCGCATCGCCATCCCGAGAAGTACTATGATGGCATTATGAAGGGCGCTCATCTTGTGGCCGATGAATGTACCAAGGACAAGATCTTTGACTAAATGTACCTCTGCCGTTGTTGTAATTTAAAGACGAAGTTACTTGTGCTATGTAGCACTGTTTGATTTAAAATATTACCTTCTGTGCGGCTGTTTATAGAATACTGAAAGTAGGCCAGTCGTCGGCTTCCGCCCCCACGCAACTAGTACCGGGGTGTTCCTGGAAAAACCCGGATACTCTTTATCCAAATTTTTGGTCCCTTAAGGAGGTATCCGGCGCAGCGAACAAGGCAATCGGACTATGCGACTTTATAACTTTCACTTAGCCATAGAAGTCTATAATTTTAAATTTCGGCGAAGCCCCTAGAATTCAGAAGGAAAAATTGGGGCGCTATATACGCCTAAATCCGACGAAGCCGATTCCTCGCCTAAAGCGGAAAAATCTTTAAGGATTTTAAGACCTCTCAAACAGTGACCAACTCTCACCGCATCATGCCGGTCAGTTTTTGGCTTTCTCTACTGAGGTTCTCGTCCAAAAGAACCGGGACACAATCGCAGTAGTTCTCCCTGCACTACCTTAGCCGATATAACGGAATGTAAGGTACCAAAACAAGGGAGCCGGGCTAACCCAACTGTGGACCCAAGACATGATTGGGAGCTGATGCATATAGTGCTATAAGTTCGGGGTGCCACACTGTTGAAGGTGTTCGGACTTTACTTGCCGTATTACGGGGCGCCAAGAGAAGCCCCTGGCAAACTGACCATACCAAGGTGTACGGATGCAATATCAAATAAACATTTGTAAGAAAAAAATGCTCAAATAAGAATAATATGTTGACGCTACATCTGATCTCCCATTGATGAATAATACATTTAAGCATATGTTTACAATGAATGCATTAAGCGGAGATAAATTGGACTATTTGACATGTCCTATCCAGGGACATATGATCGTAAATAGATTCCACCTGGGTATTTCCTTCTGTGCGCAAAGCCTGTTGCCTTCTTGGTTTTCTCCCCTGTATAGGTCCGACAATCAGGCTCTTCTGAAGAGGCTGCCCTAAGGCAGTGTCCTGAAAGAAATAAAAAAAGGAAGGGGGGTTTATGAAAGTATGCTGCGGTGATACCACACTGTTAACTGAGTCACTTCTGCGCATCCGCCTGTGCCCATGGTATTTTGAGTGTGTAATTGTGTACGCGTGGCACGAATGCTGCTTTGATGGGGTTTGAGCAGAGGCCGGACTGATAGTCACGCTCTTGGCGTGCCTGGTGATCCTGTTGCGGGGTGCTCTAGACTCGCTTGACGCTGCTTGAGGTTGTCGTCGCCGGATTGGTGGTTTGCCGAAGGAGGCCGCACTGTACTTCGGCCGCGAGGGCTGTAGTATGCTCTTCTGTACGGAGAGAGCGGTCCATGTTTCCGTTGACTGTTATGACCCCGCACGGGCCTGGCATCTTGAGCTTGAGGTATGCATAGTGTGGTACCGCATTGAATCTAGCGAATGTGGTTCGTCCGAGAAGTGCGTGGTAACCACTTCGGAAAGGGACGATATCGAAGATTAACTCTTCACTTCGGAAGTTGTCCAGAGATCCGAAGACCACTTCCAATGTTATAGAGCCCGTACAGCGGGCCTCTACTCCAGGAATTACACCTTTAAATGTGGTTTTGGTGGGCTTGATCCTTGAAGGGTCGATGCCCATTTTGTGCACTGTGTCCTGATAAAGCAGGTTCAGGCTGCTGCCGCCGTCCATAAGGACTCGCGTGAGGTGGAATCCGGCGATGATTGGGTCTAAGACCAATGCAGCCGATCCGTCGTGACGGATGCTAGTAGGATGATCCCTACGATCAAAGGTGATCGGACAAGCTGACCACGGGTTGAATTTGGGGGCGACTGGCTCCATCGCATAGACGTCCCGTAGTGCTCGCTTCCGTTCCCGCTTGGGGATGTGAGTGGCGTAGATCATGTTGACCGTTTTCACCTGGGGGGAATATCTTCTGTCCCCTTGTGTTCGGACACCGGGGCTCCTCGTCATCGTCGCTGTGCAGCCCCTTGTCCTTGTTTTCGGTGTTTATTTTGCCGACCTGTTTGAACACCCAGCAGTCTCTGTTGGTGTGGTTGGTTGGCTTGTCAGGGGTGCCATGAATTTGGCACGAGCGCTCCAGTATACGGTCCAGACTGGATGGTCCCTGATTGTTTCTTTTGAACGGCTTCTTCCGCTAACCGGATTTGGATCCACTGAATCCGGCGTTGACTACCGTGTCTTCGGTGTTGTCGCCGTTGTTCCGTCGCTTGTGTCTGTTGCACCGTGGCTTGCCGTTCTTGTCACGGACGTCCGAAGTGCCAGAGTGTGGTGTGGTGCTGCTGCGAGCCAACCAGCTGTCCTCGCCCACGCAAAAGCGGGTCATAAGTGTCGTGAGGGCTGCCATGGACTTGGGTTTTCATTGGCTGAGGTGTCAGGCGAGCCACTCATCACGGATATTACGCTTAAAAGCCGCCAGGGCTTCAGCATCCGGAGAGTCGACTATTTGGTTCTTTTTAGTTAGGAACCGAGTCCAGAATTTCCTGGCTGACTCCCCGAGCTGTTGAGTAATGTGGCTCAAGTCACCGGTGTCCCGTGGTCGCATATATGTGCCCTAGAAGTTGTCGAGGAATGCGTTTTCCAGGTTTTCCCAACTGCCAATGGAATTTGCTGGCAGGCTGTTTAGCCAGTGCTGGGCTAGTCCTTTGAGCTTAAGGGGAAGATACTTGATGGCGTGTAGATCGTCTCCGCGGGCCATGTGAATGTGGAGAAGGAAATCTTTGATCCATACTGCGGGGTCTGTTGTGCCACCGTATGATTCGATGTTTACGGGTTTGAACCCTTCTGGGAATTCATGATCCATCACTTCATCTGTGAAGCAGAGGGGGTGTGCGGTGCCTCTGTGCCGGGCTATGTGGCTACGCAGTTCGAATTGGTCTGGGTTGCTGTGTTCGGCCCAGCCGGACTTGTTGATAATGTATCCGGCGTGACGGTCATCGTCGCGTGCTAGGGCGCGCCTCCGCGATCCGTAGATCGATCTTGGCTGTCCTGCTTTGTTTCCCAGTATATCTTGCAGGTCTTCCCTGTTGCCCCGGGCCATAGTGTATTGGTGTGGAGGTGCGGGCTGGTATTCGGGCTGATATCCTGTTTTATCCCGGCCACGGGGTGGCCGGTCAGCCGTTTGGCACTCGAGTCCGTATTCCTCGGCTGCCAGGACTTCAGTCCATCTATCTGTGAGCAGGTCTTGATCAGCCTGGAGTTGCTGCTGCTTCTTTTTCAGGCTCCTGGCAGTGGCCATAAGCCGACACTTGAAGCGCTCCTGCTCCACAGGATCCTCAGGCACGCCGAACTCATCGTCGCCGAGGCTAATCTCGTCTTCAGAGGGGGCATGTAGTTGTCCTCCTCCGGATATCCGTTGGTCGCCTGTTCGTCTGGGCTGACCTGCTCATCATCCTGCTCGTCCTGCTCGAAGGCGGGCTGATCAGGGTTGTATTCCTCTTCGGCACCGTCCGGATTGTTTTCGTCTCCTGGGTCGGTATTGCTGTGGAGGGGCTTGGAGTGGCGTCGACGACGCCCATGCTTTGTTTTTCTCCCTGAAGGGTTATCCTCCGTTATCTCATCGCCATTGGTTTCTTTTGGAGTGTCCACCATATATATATCGTATGAGGAGGTGGCTGTCCACCGCCTTGTGAGCGGTGGTTCCTGTACTTCTCCCGCATCGTCGTCCATACCGTCGATGTCTTCGGAGTCGAAGTCAAGCACGTCGGTTAGATCATCGATCATGGCAATGAAGTGGGTGGTGGGTGGGCAGCGAGTTCCTTCGTCGCCTGCTTCCCACTCAAGCCGGACATAGTTCGGCAAGGAGCCTCCTGACAAAGAGAGAGATTTTTATGAGTTCAGCATGTCGCCAAAGGGCGAGTGCTGGAAGATGTCCGCAGTGGTAAACTCCATCACCGGAGCCCAACCTGGCTCGGCTGGCTCGAGAGTGCGTGGACTGGAACCAACAACCGGATACGAGTGCGGGGGTCCGGAGGTACAGGCTTCCACAGAGGTGAGGCCTTTGTTCGGCTCCACCACTGATGAGTGTTCGGCCTGCGAGGCAGGGTCCATCCCTCCATCCTTAGGCAACGCAGCCAGCTCCGGATTTAGGTCCAGGGCTATTGCATGGGTGATATCCCGAGCATTGTCCGACAGCAGGTCTAAGCCGTGCTCGTCGTGACTGTCCGGTACTCCTGGCACATGCCCGAATCCGTCGAAGATCAAGTCTCCACGAATGTCGGCCGTGTGATTCAAGTTTCCGAACCTGACCTGGTGGCTAGGGGCATAGCTGTCGATCTGCTCTAGATGGCCAAGTGAATTGGCCCATAGTGCGAAGCTGCCGAACACGAAAATCTGTCCGGGGAGAAAGGTCTCGCCCTGGACCATGTTGTTGACGATCGAGGGCGCCATCAAGCCTTGTAGCGACGACACAGAGGAACTCTTAATGAAAGCACCAATGTCGGTGTCAAAACCGGTGGATCTCGGGTAGGGGGTCCCGATCTGTGCGTCTTAGGCTGATGGTAACAGGAAGCAAGGGACACAATGTTTACCCAGGTTCGGGCCCTCTCAATGGAGTTACAACCCTACTTCCTGCTTGATTAATATTGAAGATATGAGTAGTACAAGAGTAGATCTACCATGAGATCATAGAGGCTAAACCCTAGAAGCTAGCCTATGATGATTATGATTGTAATTGTGATCGGCCTTCTAAGGACCAACCTCTCCGGTTTATATAGACACCGGAGAGGGCTAGGGTTTATATGGAGTCGGTTACAAGGAAGGAAATACAATATCCGGATCCCCAAGCTTGCCTTCCACGCAAAGGAGAGTCCCATCCGGACACGGAACAGAGTCCTTGGTCTTGTATCTTCACGCTTCAATAGTCCGGACGATGTAAACAGGCCAGCTGTCCGGATACCCCCTAATCCAGGACTCCCTCAGCACCAACGTAGTAACAACACTCCTCTAGTACTATCGCTCGTCTCCCTCTTCTATGAAGTCACCCGACTTGTGAGGCCGGGGAGTGTGCCTATGGTCGGTTCTCAATTGCGGTCCCACATGTGTGTGCAAACGCAATATGACGCACGTTCCATTCGGAGAGCAGCGTGCCAGACCGATCGACCATCTAGGGTGCGACACGAACGCGACGGGAGTGTTGTATACTCCGTACATGTGTACTGCCGTTTTCTAGAGGCTTTGCTCCATGGCACAATCCATGGATACAAAATTAGTGTACTGTACTATTTAAAAGTCGAGGGTGGGGCTTTTTGTCGGTGTCAAAACCGGCGGATCTCGGGTAGGGCGTCCCGAACTGTGCGTCCAAGGCTAATGGTAACAGGAGGCGGGGGACACAATGTTTACCCAGGTTCAGGCCCTCTCGATGGAGGTAATACCCTACTTCCTACTTCATTGATCTTGATGATATGAGTATTACAAGAGTTGATCTACCACGAGATCGTAGAGGCTAAACCCTAGAAGCTAGCCGATGATTATGATTGTTGTTGGTCCTACGGACTAAACCCTCCGGTTTATATAGACACCGGAGGGGATAGGGTTACACAAAGTCGGTTACGGAGCAGGAAATCTACATATCCAAATTGCCAAGCTTGCCTTCCACGCAAAGGAGAGTCCCACCCAAACACATGACGAAGTCTTCAATCTTGTATCTTCATACTCCAATAGTCCGGCACAAGTACATAGTCCAGCTGTCTGAGGACCCCCTAATCCAGGACTCCCTCAGTAGCCCATGAACCAGGCTTCAATGACGATGAGTCCAGCGCGCAGATTGTCTTCGGCATTGCAAGGTGGGTTCCTTCTCCGAATACTCCATAGAAGATTTTGAACACATGAATCCTGTCCAGCTATGCAAAATAAATTCCACATACCACCGTAGAGAGAACAATATTCCACAAATCAAATCCGCTAACAATTTTTCATAACGTGACATCATGCCGCGGCCCGGTCATTATACGAACCGTTTTTCCCAGCCTGCTACTTCACGTATTGCGAGGCAGTTTTATTGGTACGTCTTGTCGAAGCAGAGATCATGTTCCCCTTATCACGGGATTCTCATCAATATGGGTGTGGGTAACCCAATCGTGCCTGTTAGTATGACTCCTCGATTTTAGGCAAGTTCCAAACGGCCACGCGGAGGGCGCTTGATATTCACCCTCTTTATAAAGGGGCCAAGACCTGTCCTTTTCTTTCCACGCTCGATCCTTCCCTTCCCCTACCTCGAGTTCCAACACCCAAGGTTCAGGCTAAGCGCTCCGGACCTTCAACCATGTCCGGATCCAACCTTCTAGGGCGGTGGATGGCCTCTTCTGTCACAGAGGAGGACATCAAGAATCTTAGGGAGGCTAGGTATCTAATCGCCGAAATCCCCCACAGGCTACCAGCTCAAGGGCAGGTTATCCCCACTCCCGAACCCAACGAGAGTGTCGTATTTGTTTCCCACTTCCTCCGAGGACTAGGCTTTAGTCTTGATCCCTTCGTAAGAGGGCTCATGTTCTATTACGGGCTAGATTTCCATGATCTAGTTACAGATTCCATCCTTCACATCTCGTCGTTTATCGTCGTGTGTGAGGCCTTCCTATGCATTACCCCACACTTCGGCTTATGGCTCAAGACCTTCAATGCGAAGCCGAAGATGATCGACGGGCGACACGCAGAGTGCGGAGGCGCTATAATAAGCAAAGGTGCCGACGCCCTATGGCCAAAGGGTTCCTTCCCGGAGGTGTCCAACTTATGGCAACGGGAGTGGTTCTACATCACAGCACCCCGAGGTACAAAGCGGGCAGCTGCCCCAGTCTTCCGCTCGGGCCCTCCACCCCAACAGCCATCGTGGGTCAACAAAGGGCTGGACTGGGGGCCAGTTAATGACATGATGACATTGCAAAGCCGCATCCGAGATCTCCTCAAGAGGAATGTCAGTCTCATCAAAGTAATGCAAGTAATGTTAGTTCGTCAGGTCCTATGATGCCAACGTCGATCTCTCCGTATGTGGGAGTTCAACCCAGAAGGACCACGAACCATTCAACACTTCTTCGGCATGACGCTCGAAGGAATGTATCATTTATTCTTCGGATCACGAATAAAGTGTCCGGACACCACCGAGGATGTGGATCTGAACTACAACCGTCCAGATACTCAAGTAAGCAACTCCGTGACCGAACATGCTATTATTATATTTGTCACAACATCATTCTGAAAAATTTCCCTTGGCCAGGACTGGATAAGAAAGGCAGAGAGGATCAGGTGTTCGGCCCCTCTTCCCAAAGGCTCGTTGGATCCTGTTCTAACCAGGATGCTGGCTCGCGCACCCTATCAAGTGCCATCGGGAGAAGATGAGGGGAGGAATAGAGAAGCCAAAAACGGTCTTCATACGTTACACATCCAAACTGGTGGAATTAGTGCCTCCGCGCAAGAGGGTGATTGGGGAGGTGAATCTAAAATCCCCTCTCCCCACGGGAAGAAAAGGACCGCCTTTGAAGACTTGGAAATGGAGGTTTCCAAACGAGGGAAGAAACCTTCGCCAAGGGGGCCTGGCCCAGAGGGCGTCCTTACCGCACAGTGCCCGCAAGGGGAGCAGCCATCAACCGATCCCTAAGTGAACAAAGGCACTTTGTAAATATATCCTGCTTTTTCTCTGAGAATAACAACCGAGACATATGTTTTGCAGTCCGGCTCATAGCCCTTCTCAACAAAGTTCGTCTTCAGGGGATCTTCTTTCGGAGATGATGGAGAGCGAAACGCCTCCCCCTGCTTCCCCGCCTCGTGAGACGGACAACCCTGAGGTGTCATTGCGGAGGATTTCTCCTGATCCGCAAAGCCCAGAAGGTAATTCTTCGGCCGCCCGAAGTCCGGGGTCCTTGGTTCCTAAGGAGACCAACAGAAAAAACCCGGGACTATCCAGTGTACAATTGGACACATTGATGGATCTTTTGGAGCAAGCGGCTATCTCAGAGGCACATCGTACCTTAATGGGTACGGTGGTTGAGAGGATCTCATCCGCCAAAAGCGGGTTGAATGAAGCTTTTACGAGCCTACTAAGAGGCTTTGAGGTACGTAAAGTAATATATATATATATATATATATATATATATATATATATATATATATATATATATATGACTGTACCGCACATGCTAGGTGTGCTCTGTATAGATAGTAGCCCCTGAGACTCTTGTTGCCATCCAGAGGCGGCAAACAGAGGATCATAGTCTCAGGTAATGATAGCGTTGCTTTCATGCGTAGGCGGCTGAGGGTCCGGCGGCTGACCGGACTGCTGATTTTGCCGAATTGAGGCGGCAGCTTGATGTGGCGGATGTGGACATCACGCTTGTGAACAAACAGCTTGACGAGGCACAGGGTATGTATATTCGGGTGGTCAGCAAATATTAAGAGGAGCATGATGCTAGTATCTATAATATGCTTTGACTGCAGATGGAGCTGTCACCGTGGAGACCCTTCGTGCAGAACTTGCCCGAGCCAAGGAACAAGCCAGGAAAAGAGATGCGGCCGCCCAGAAGGCAGCCGAAGAGTTAAAAGCCAAACAGGCTGCTCATCGCCAGAGCCAAGACAAAATAGCCGACATGGCTCTTGAGCTACAAAATGCGGCCAACCGATATGATCTCCTCGAAAGGGAAAGTCAAGCGAAAACGGCTGACCTAAAGAAGGCCTTGGAAGTAGCCAAGGAAACGCGCTCTGAAATTAGATCACGTGGGAGGAGCTTCGCCAAGCCGGAGATATCACAGCTGGGAAGCTCTTTTTATTGCGGACGAAGTTTGGCAATCTGAAGTATGCCCCTCTTGATCAACTGTGGAGTTCTGCAGACGCATACTTGGATTTAGCAAAGAGTGCTGCAGATGCGACTGAGTATTTCAAAGATCAGAAAGATCATGAGGTGGAAAGATTGTTCTGGTCGCAGTTCAGTAATCTGAGGCGCCATAGGTTGTGTGGGCTTGCCATGAAGACTGTCGTGGATTATCTATGGCCGAAGGAACCAAGTCCGTATAGCTATTTTGGTTTAGTGCAACGATTTCTTCGTGTTGTGCCACATATCGACGCTGCTAAGAGGTCGGCGTGCATAGTAGGTGCACGGATGGCTCTTGCCCGTTGAGGGAGTCCTGGACTAGGGGGTGTCCGGACAGCCGGACTATCATCATCCGCCGGACTCCAAGACTACGAAGATATAAGATTGAAGACTCCGTCCCGTGTCCGGATGGGACTTTCCTTGGCGTGGAAGGCAAGCTTGGCGATACGGATATGTAGATCTCCTACCATTGTAACCGACTCTGTGTAACCCTAGCCCTCTCCGGTGTCTATATAAACCGGAGGGCTTTAGTCTGTAGGACATAACCTCCATTACAACAATCATACCATAGGCTAGCTTCTAGGGTTTAGCCTCCTTGATCTCGTGTAGATCTACTCTTGTACTACCCATATCATCAATATTAATCAAGCAGGACGTAGGGTTTTACCTCCATCGAGAGGGCCCGAACCTGGGTAAAACATCATGTCCCTCGTCTCCTGTTACCATCCGCCTAGACGCACAGTTCGGGACCCCCTACCCGAGATCCGCCGGTTTTGGCACCGACATTGGTGCTTTCATTGAGAGTTCCTCTGTGTCATCACCGATAGGCTCGATGGCTTCTTCAATCAACAACGCTGTCCAGGGTGAGACTTTTCTCCCCGGACAGATCTTCATATTCGGCGGCTTCGCACTGTGGGCTAATTCACTTGGCCATCTGGAGCAGATCGAAAGCTACGCCCCTGGCCGTTAGGTCAGGTTCGGAAGCCTAAACTTCACTTCCGACATCCGCGGGGACTTGATCCTCGACGGGCTCGAGCCACAGCCGAGCGTGTCACACTGTCACGATGGGCATGATCTAGCTCTGCCGCCGGACAGTGGCTTGGTGGCCGCACATGAATCCGCTCTGGCCCTTAGTCCGGAGCCGATCACCCAGATCGAGGACCGGTGGCTGCACACCGCCTCGGGGGCTGCAACTTCCACGGCGATGGAGCCGAACACTAACCTTGTCCCTTGCAAAGCTCGTGACTCCGAGGTGCCGGACTCCGAACCTCCCGCACCCCTGCCAATCAAATCTGATTGGGTGCCGGTCATGGAGTTCACCGCCGCGGACATCTTCCAACACTCGCCCTTTGGCAACATCCTAAATTCGCTAAAACATCTCTCGCTATCCGGAGAGACCTGGCCGGACTATGGCCAGGACGATTGGGATACGGACGACGAAGAAATTCAAGGCCCACCCACCACCCACTTTGTAGCCACTGTCGACGATCTAACAGACATGCTAGACTATGACTCCGATGACATCGACGGTATGGACGACGATGCCGGAGACGAACAAGAGCCATCCATGCGTATATCTTGTTAGATCCTCAGTCCGACTTTTCTTTCCGAACACCGAACCGAGCATCAGGGGCTACTGTCTATGCGGTATTACATTACATAATTTTAACTTCTTACCTCAAAGCCTGTTAGAAGGCTGCTGCAGGCTTCGGTCAGCCCGCTCTTTGCGAGCTAAACCTTCTGGATCACCGCACTCATGATAGTGCGGTGTTCTTCCTCGATGAAAGTGCCTTTGAGCGCCTCCAGCAAGTTGTCCAGTGCCTCCGGTTGGGCGGAGGCCGCCGGTGTCACGGTCTTGCCCTTGTTACGAAGGGGTCACCTGCCGGACTCTGGAACCACTGCAGGTTCCGGCATACAGTCCGGCGCAAAGTCCGGGAGGCTGCCTTGCGGCGCCTCCGGAGCCTCCTCCTGATGGGTCCCTTTCTGGGATCCCACCTCAGCGTCCTCATCGGCGCGAGGGGTGGAGGCTGTCGGGATGGAATCCACATCTGACGGAGCCAACGACCCGCTCGATGAAGCGGGGAGATCATGATCGGCCGGACTGCAGGCAGTATGCGGCATTAGAAGGACACTATGTGACACAAAATAAATTGCAGATCATTCAGGGATCTGGATACTTACGATCTCGCCTGAGGCCTGGCCCTTGAGGGCCACTCTTCACCGCCAATGTTGGTGTTGGCGGAGCTGTCCGGGGGAATAGTTCTTCCCCTCTTGGACCCTTCGGCCTCCCCTGTTGGGGAAGCCTTCCTCTTCCTCTCTCCCTCCTCTGGGAGAGAATCTTCTTCCTCCTCCTTATCTTCGGGGGAGGAGTCCGCCTCGGAGTCGTCGAAGACCTGAAAACGGGAACTCTTTCGAGTGCCCGTGGCCACCTTCTTGGCCTTCTTCTCCGGCACCACATGCGGTGCCGGAACCAGCAACCCCGCTAGACGGGCGTCCACTGGGTCTTCTGGCATGGGAGCCGGGCAGATGAGCTGCTCGGCCTTCTTCATCCATTCCTGTCAACGGAAAAGGGAGATTAAAACCCGCTTAGGGTTGAACTATTAACCACAAGTGTCCCGTAAAGGGGTAGAATCACTTACCTCGTCAGCTGGACACTGCGAGTGAAATCCGCGATCTTCCGTCGCGGATGCGGGGCTTCGGCGCCCTTAAACAGCACCCTCCAGGCACCTTCGTACATCGTGTCGAAGAGCCCGCTCAACGCCTAGTGATGTTCCGGATTGAACTCCCACAGGTTGAATGCCCGTTCTTGGCATGGAGAATTCGGCGGACGAGCATGACTTGGACCACGTTAACCAGCCTGAGCTTTTATTCACCAGCTTCTGGATACAGGCTTGGAGTCCCGTCAGCTCCTTCGAATTACCCCACAGCAAGCCCTTCTCTTTCCAGGAGGTGAGCTGCGTGGGGATTCCAGATTTGAACTCGGGGGCCGCCGCCCACGTAGGGTCGCGCGGCTCGGTGATATAAAACCACCCCGATTGCCACCCCTTGACGGATTCCACGAAGGCCCCTTCGAACCAAAGGATGTTGGGCATCTTGCCCAACATGGCGCCTCCACACTCCGCTTGAGTGCCCTTCACTACCTTCGGCTTGACATTGAAGGTCTTGAGCCACAAGCCGAAGTGGGGCTGGATGCAGAGGAAGGCCTCGCACACGACGATAAACACCGAGATGTTGAGGATGAAGTTCGGCGCCAGATCATGGAAATCCAGGCCGTAGTAGAACATGAGCCCTCGAACAAAGGGGTGGAGTGGAAAGCCTAGGCCGCGGAGGAAGTGGGGAAGGAAAACGACCCTCTCATGGGGCCTGGGGGTGGGGATGAGCTGCCCCTCGTCGGGCAACTGTTGCGCGACATCGCCGGAAAGGTATCTGGCGCTGCGCAGCTTTGTGATGTGCTCCTCCTTGACGGTGGAGGCCAACCATTTACCTCCCGCTCCGGACATGGTCGGAGAAGGTCGATATGAGATGCGCGAACTTGGGCGCTGGAGCTCGAGTGCGCGGAGATGGATAAGCAAAGGAGGAAGAGGGCGTAGGTGAAAAGGTGAATCCTTATCCCTTATATATAGGCGGACGAAGACTATGCGTCCCCACTAGCCCGGTAAAACTCGCTTATCTCCCAAGCGCCACCATCAATGGCGCGGTTGGGTTACCCACGTCCGTATTGATGAGAATCCCGGAATAAGGGGAACACAATCTCTGCTTCGACAAGACGTGCCAAGGAAACCACTTCGCTAAACGCGCTGAGGCGGTATAATAAAAAAATGATTCAAGTAAAGGCTTGGTAGTGGTGTGACGTCATGCCGCAAAAACGTCAGCAGATTGAACTTGTGTACATTTTATTCTCTCTACGGTGGAATGTGGAATTTATTTTGCAGAGCCGGACACTATCCTGGTGTTCATGATCTTCTCTGGGTTATTTAAGGGAGGAACCCGCCTTGCAATGCCGAACATTATGCGCGCCGGACTTATCGTCATTGAAGCCTGGTTCAGGGGCTGCTGAGGGAGTCCTGGACTAGGGGGTGTCCGGACAGCCGAACTATCATCGTCCGCCGGACTCCAAGACTACGAAGATACAAGATTGAAGACTCCGTCCTGTGTCCGGATGGGACTTTCCTTGGCGTGGAAGGCAAGCTTGGCGATACGGATATGTAGATCTCCTACCATTGTAACCGACTCTGTGTAACCCTAGCCCTCTCCGGTGTCTATATAAACAGGAGGGCTTTAGTCCGTAGGACATAACCTCCATTACAACAATCATACCATAGGCTAGCTTCTAGGGTTTAGCCTCCTTGATCTCGTGGTAGATCTACTCTTGTACTACCCATATCATCAATATTAATCAAGCAGGACGTAGGGTTTTACCTCCATCGAGAGGGCCCGAACCTGGGTAAAACATCGTGTCCCTCGTCTCCTGTTACCATCCGCCTAGACGCACAGTTCGGACCCCTACCTGAGATCCGCTGGTTTTGACACCGACACCCGTGTTAAGACATATTGGGCGAAGATGGAGGCCACCACTGTTGCAATCGGGGGTCCTCCCGGGTGCCAGGACTCGCCCGAGCACTATTTTGAAGAAGTCCTAGATGGTGCCCGTTTAATAGAGGCTCAGTGCTCAAAGAATACCATGTTCCAGTGACATGTATCTTGATTGTAAAAACAATGCTATTTTGATTATAAAGGCTGTATTTATACTTTTGCCCGTAAAGTATTATAGTGCCTCCTGTGCGGCCATTTATGTATGTATGTATATAACCTAAAAGTTTGCAGTCGTCGGCTTCAGCCCCCAGGCAAATAATGCGGGGGTGTTCGGTAAAGCACATAGTCACACTTGATCCAACATCTTGGTCCGTTTGAGGAGGTGATAGCGCGGTGAACAAGGCAATCGAACTATATAGCTTTAACACTTTCACTTAGCCATAGGAGTTTGACGGTGGGGCTACTATATAGCCCCTGGTACTTCCGCGTTCATCCGAATACGGTGCGCGTACATACGTGACCGGAAGACCGGTCCTTCGTTAATGCGGAGGAATCGCGAAGATTCCACTGAGTCATCGAGTGGTTGACCAGTCTCTCGCTTTATCATGACAGTCAGTTTTCGGCTTTCTCTACTGAGGTGCTTATCCAGGTGTACCAGGGCACAATCGCAGTAGTTCTCCCGGTGCCACCTTAGCCGATAGAGTGGAACGTAAGGTAGCAAAACACGGGAGCCGGGCAAACCCAACTATTGACTAAAGACATGATTCGGAGCTGATGCATATAAGGCCAAACTCGTGACGCCGAACACTCCCGAAGGTGTTCGGACTTTAAAACATATACTGGGCTGAGTACTGCCCTCGATAATGAGCCCTGAATATCCAGACACGTGCATTAAGCTGGCGTGACGAAATGCCAATAATGCCAGTATCCCTCAAGGTTGTTTTAAGTGCCCGGAGGGTGTGAAGCAACAAGAGACAATAAAAAACGGTTTACCCGGGGTCTTAATCTAAAAAGAAACCTTTGAACGGGGCCCTGCTACACGTCTATGCCTTTGTCTCCCTTGTGCCATATCCTGGAAGGGTGTAGCACGATGATCATCTGTAAAAAGGAAAAACCCAGGTGAAAGAATCTGGTGTAATCGTGCGAAAAGTTGGTTATGCTTAATGAACCATGGAAATGCAATCTATTATTGTATTAATAGGGTCGAGCCGAACTATGGCCCTTTTTACATGCAGGCAGCCCCTAGCACCACCTATGGGGGTATATCCATCGACCCAAGCTCAGGTTTATCTGGGCTGCTACAACTAGTGGTGCGCTGGACACGTCTAACCGTGTCCGTGGTCTTGACGACTGATCATTTATTCTGGTTGGAGTGGCCGCTCAGTGGTTCGGCTGATAGAGTCACCACATATTCTTCCGCACATAAGGAACACTCTGTATTTCTGCTAATTGTGATGACACCACGTGGACCGGGCATCTTAAGTTTAAGATAAGTGTAATGTGGAACTGCATTGAAACGAGCGAAGGTCGTTCTTCCGAGTAGTGCATGGTAGCCACTTCAGAATGGAGCGATGTCGAAGATTAGTTCTTCGCTTCAAAGTTGTCGGGCGAACCGGATACAACCTCTAGTATTAGAGAGCCCGTGCAGCAGGCTTCTACGCCTGGTATTACTCCTTTAAAGGTAGTATTACTTTGGTTGATTCTTGACGGGTCTATCCCCATCTTGCGGACAGTGTCCTGATATATCAGATTAAGACTACTGTCGCCGTCCATGAGGACTCGGGTGAGATGATATCCGTCAATTATTGGGTCGAGCACCAAGGCGGCCGAACCTCCATGCCGGATACTAGTCGGATGATCCCTGCGATCGAAAGTGATCGGGCAGGCCGACCATCGGTTGAATTTGGGGGCAACTGGTTCTACAGCGTATACGTCTCGGAGTGCGCATTTGCGCCTCCTCTTTTGTATGTGGGTTGCGTAAATCATGTTCACTGTTTTGACCTCTGGTGGAAATTGTTTTTGTCCCCCAGTGTTCGGCTGGCGCGGTTCGTCCTCGTCTTCACTTGGCGCCTCCCTCCCCTTGTATTCGGCATTTAGCTTGCCGGCCTGCTTGAAGACCCAGCATTCTCTGTTGGTTTGATTGCAGGTTTTTTGGGGGTGCCATGAATCTGACATGATCTGTCTAGAATTTTGTTTAGGATGGACGGCCCATCTCTGCTGCCTTTAAATGGCTTTTTCCGGTTACCGGGTTGAGAGCCCCTGAATCCAGCGTTTACCACCGTGTTGTCTGGGTTGTCTTCATTGTTTCAATGCTTGTTTTTACTGCGTCGCGGCTTCCCATTGTCATCCCTGACTTCGGATGTGCCTGGGTCGCTGGTGCCGCTGCGGGCCAACCAGTTGTCTTCGCCCGCACAAAAGCGGGTCATAAGGCTTGTTAGGGCTGCCATTGTCCTCGGTTTTTCCTGGCCGAGGTGTCTGGCGAGCCATTCGTCCCGGACACTGTGCTTGAAAGCCGCTAAGGATTCAGCATCCGGGAAGTCGATGATTTGATTCTTCTTGGTGAGAAATCTGTTCCAAAGCTTACGGGCTGACTCTCCGAGTTGTTGGATTAAGTGACTTAAATCGTCTGCATCCGGAGGTCGGACATAGGTCCCTTGAAAATTAGCCCTGAAAGTGTCCTCAAGTTCTTCCCAACTTCCAATTGAGTTTTTGGGGAGGCTTTTCAACCAGTGCCGAGCTGGTCCTTTCAACTTGAGGGGCAGGTATTTGATGGCATGGAGATCATCTCTGCGAGCCATGTGGATGTGAAGAATAAAGTCCTCAATCCAGACTGTAGTGTCTGTCATTCCTTTCGTATGCCTCTATGTTTACGGGTTTAAATCCCTCTGGAAATTCGTGATCCAGCACCTCATCGGTGAAGCACAGGGGGTGCACGGCACCCCTGTATTTGGATGTGTCATGGCATGCTGCCGACGGTTGTAGTGTTCGGTGTTGATTCCGAGCTAGTATTCGATCAGTATAGTCGTTTTGGTGGCTGCGATCCTGCGCCGGAGTGGGATTCCTAGATCCATAGATGGACCTTGTCATACCGGCTTTTTTGTCCAGGTGCTCACGTAAATCGTGTGCTGACTTGTATGCGGCGTCATTAGCCGCCCAGTCGCGGCCACGGGGTGGTCTGTTCGGCAGATCGGCCGTATTATTTTTCGGCGGAATGGTCTCTATAGCCTCGTCGTCGAATTCGGGTAACAGCTTGCGCTTTGGGTAGCTCTTTGTGTGGCAATCACCACCGTATTTTTTGTCAGTGTCGAGCACTTTGTTCCATCTGCGGTTGAGCGTATCCTCCGCAGCCTTAAGCCTTTGCTTCTGCTTCTTCAAGCTCCTCGCAGTGGCGATAAGCCTTTTGTGGAGGTCTTCTTGTTCCAAGTGATTTTCTGGGATGATGAGTGCATCATCATCCGGATTGTTCTCCTTTCCGAAGACAGGTTGATGAGTTTTATTTTCAGCATCGCTGTGATCGGATAGCGGCCCCGGACTATGTTCGCCGTCCCCTGGCTCATCCTGCTCCATCGCTGGGTCCATGGGGTCGTCGTTACCTTTGGAGTCGACCGGGGTATTATTCTTTTTTGTGTTGTTATCATTGTTTTTGCTGTGGCGGGATTTAGAGCGGCGCCGACGTCAGCGCTTTGGTTGCTTCTCAAGAGGATTATCCTCTGTTGCATCCTTCCGTTCCTCGCCGTTGTTTAATTTGGGTGTGTCCACCATGTATATATCATATTATGAGGTGGACGTCCAGCACACTTTGGGCGGTGGTTCCTGTTCTTCTCCAGCATCGTCGTCCATACCGTCGATGTCTGCGGAGTCGAAATCAAGCATGTCGGTTGAGTCATCGACAGTGGCTATTAAGTGGGTGGTGGGTGGGGTACGAATTTATTTGTCGTCCGCTTCCCACTCAAGCCGGACATAGTTCGGCCAAGAGTCTCCTGACAGGAAGAGAGATTTCGGTGATTTTAGCACGTCTCCCAAAGGCGAGTGCTGAAAGATATCCGCGGAGGTAAACCCCATGATCGGTGCCCAATCAGATTCAATAGGCATGGATGCATGCGTTTCGGAGCCTATGGCTGGAGACAAGTCCGAGGGTCCAATGACACAGACCTCATTGGAGGCGAAGTCTTTGTTCGTCTCTATCGCCGATGAGTATGCGGCCTCCATGGCGGGGTCTATCCACCCGTCCTCGGACGGCATGGTCTACTCCGGATTTAGAGCCGGGGCAGCTGCAGATGCGCTCTCCTGAACACCGTCTGATGGCAGACCTAAGTCATGTTCATCATGACTGTACGGCGCACCTGTCATGGGCTCAAATCCGTCGAAGATCAAGTCTCCACGGATGTCGACAGTGTAATTCAAGCTTCCAAACCTAACTTGATGGCCAGGGCATAGCTATCGATCTGCTCCAAATGGTCAAGCGAGTTGGCCCGCAGTGCGAAGCCGCCGAATACGAAGATCTGTCCGGGGAGGAAAGCCTCACCCTGGATCGCATCGCTGTGGATGATTGAAGGAGCCATCAAGCCTTATCGTGACGACACGGTGGAACTCTCAATGAAAGCACCAATGTCGGTGTCAAAACCGACGGATATCAAGTAGGGGTCTCGAACTGTGCGTCTAAGGCTAATGGTAATAGGAGGCGGGAGACACAATGTTTACCCAGGTTCGGGCCCTCTCGATGGAGGTAATACCCTACTTCCTGCTTGATTGATCTTTATGATATGAGTATTACAAGAGTTGATCTACCACGAGATCGTAGAGGCTAAACCCTAGAAGCTAGCCTATGATTATGATTGTTGTTGGTCCTACGAACTAAACCCTCTGGTTTATATAGACACCGGAGGGGGCTAGGGTTACATAGAGTCGGTTACAGAGAAGGAAATCTACATATCTGAATTGCCAAGCTTGCCTTCCACGCAAAGAGAGTCCCACCCGGACACGGGATGAAGTCTTCAATCTTGTATCTTCATAGTCCAACAGTCCGGCACAAGTACATAGTTCGGCTGTCCGAGGACCCCCTAATCCAGGACTCCCTCACTTTTCCTGCGCGGTAGGCGGGGCAGTTCCGACTAGTCGGTTCGATAGAGACGCGAGAAGATGAGGGAGTAGGCTGCTGCAAATGTAGGGCTGTGTGATTTGATAGCGAGTTACTGCTGGACAGGTGGGGCCCCGTGATTTGACTTGCCATTATCATTTTAACTGCGGCGCTACGACCGGCGTGAGTCTCCCGATTCCTGACCACCTCCATACAGGTGCCTCTCCCAATGCTCCACCATGTAGTAGAGGCTGGCTCTTGCATGAGAGCCCACTTCTCCACTTTTTCCTTACCTCTCTTTCCTCCACATATGCAAAAATGCCATGTAAAGTGCACTATTGTACTTACTTGCTACTACAGGTGCTAAGCTTGACACATATGCATAAAGTCTGATGTGGCAAGTTAATCAAGAATAGAGAGAGACTAGTTTGGTGACCCAAGGAAGAAGCAGTGCTAAGCGCGTGTACCTAGGGGAAAAGACAATTTTGAGTCTATAGCTAATTAAATGAACCAAACTTAGCAACAAAAAACTAATAAGCACACCATTTCATTGGAAGAGGTCACTCCTTGGCAAATGCAATAAATACTACTCCCTGTGTCCCATAATATAAGAACGTTTTTGGCACTACACTAGTGTCAAAAACATTCTTATATTATGGGACGGAGGGAGTACGAAGAAAGAGACAAAGAGAAGTAAAAAAATACACTTATAGCCAACCTTATAGCTAACCTTGTTGTAGTATGAGTGACTAAGTGATGACTATGTATGACATGCCAACATCAGATAGCCTAATGCACCGTGTTAAATCTCCAAGGGCGCGACCGCGTGAGCGACACGACGGTCGTGGTAGGCGCGAACATGATACGGGCTGCTGGCAGCCCTTGGATCTGAGATCAAACGGTCGCATGCTAAGTTGCTGAAAATTGTAGAATAACCCTCCAGGATAGGATATTCACCCATAGGTCTAGAATCACGCCATGCAACCGTTCGATCTCATATCCAAGGGCTCTCGGAAGCCCGTATCATGGGAGAATGGAAAGCGACTACCCTGCCGTTCGCACGCTGGCAGTTCGCTCCTACTCGTCCTCACACATCCTTTAATACTATGACAGTTCGCTCCTAGTCGTCCCGTCCTTTCACATTACAACAGTTCCACTAATCCTAACCCTCCTCCCAAATCCATGGTGTCCCAAATCTCCATGATCAACGGTGCGTACAAGGTTAGAACCATCACCGGTGATGAGTTCGACGTACCCGTTCTTCCGCGACGGTGAAAGGATGCCTTTCTCGCTTCAGATGCATGTTCGAAAACTCGGATGATGAGTGGGTCGCTGGGCTAGATGTTGAGTACACTATAGTCCTGGGACGAGAGAAGGATCTAAAGGACGAAGAGAGGAAGAAGCCCGCCGTGATCCATGCATGTTTGCGTGCATGACTTATGCTTGGTCTACCACATATGCCATGCCGATGTTGAATGCCTGGATTTTAATAACTTCCTCGAGAGCAACCTAGTCAAATTTGTTACTGTATACTTTACGAATGACGAACAAGTCCTGGGTCGGATAGGCCTCGTTGTAGGTAACCCCTTCGACCTCCAGAAGAATCGACTGCTGCCCTCCGGTGGCCAGCCTTCAATGCTGACCCTGGAAGGAGCCATGGTTCATCCTTCGTACCGTAAACTGGAGAAACCTCCATACACGTTTCATTGTTATGCATGGCAGCGAAATGTACTAGATATAGACCACATCCACTATGCTGCAATGGATGGCTACCTTTGTTTCAATATCTACAAGGGTTGGATGAAGAGCAAGAGCCAAGTGTGCGGTTCAAGCAAAGAAGTATCGGCCAAGAGGAAGAGGGAAAAGGACGAAGTCGAGGACGTGGACGAGGACTCCGAGTAAGGTGGCAGTGTCGTTGCTCATGATGGTTCTAATGCAGTGTCTACCAGAATAGTTGCAAAGTTTAATTTCAGGTGTGCTTAATTTAATTTGAGGGGTGTGTTGTGCTGAGCCCCCAGCAGAACTATGTTATGTTTCTTCTTGTTACTTTAACTCTTCAGTACGTACATACTAGTATTTCTTACATTTCATCTTTTAGTTGGTATAGTACTACCACTCATTTCTTCACATTATATACGTACAATGTATATGGCCAACATCATATAGCCAGCAGTTTAGTCGTCAAAGAATTTCAGGGTGCTTAGTTTTGTCAAAGAATTCCAGGATGCTTAGTTTTATTTGAGAGGTGGGTTGTGCTGGACACCATTGTTGTGACTAGCCTTTTTAATACTACCTCCATCCGGGATTATTGGTCCCCATTGTATTTCGTGCCAAATTTTGACCATAGATTAAACTAACAAAATGTTCACGCATGTCACCAAATATTATATTTTTGAAAACTATGTTCAAATACGAATCCAATGAGATAATTTTTCTTGACATGCATTAACATTTTGTTAGTTAAATCTTTAGTCAAAATTTGGCAGAAACTACAAAGGGGACCTATAAACTAGGATGGAGGTAGTAGTACTATATGCATAATTTTGCGACGAGCGCTCTCTATATGTACCACCTTTTTTTTAATTTCAAGTTTTGCTCCATGGCGTAATCCATCGATACTACTACTGCACAAAAGTATACATTTTTTAAAAGGCTAGAGGGCGGGGCGGTCTAGCTTGGTTGGTTTCACGAGAGGCGAGGGCCTTTGTGATTTGATGGCTCATTACTGCTGGAAGGCGGGGCCTTGTGATTTGACTACTCGTATAAATGCGTTGACGGCCTAAGGAGGAGCAAAGAACCGTGTGGTATACTCAAGCTTTCCACTGGAGTAGTACTACGACGGAGGAGCACGAAACACGGCAGCCCAGTGCCATATGGCGATAAAAAATGATCTTATTTGCTAGTCATCTCATTGTTAGCATTGTTCTATTCATTCCCTCAAAAAAAGCATTGTTCTATTCATGCCCCACAGAGAACATGACACGTGCGGCAAAACACCTGAAGCAAAAGATGAAACACAGGAGCAAAAGAAGAAGGAACATTATCACCCCAAATGATCTAATTCGTCGCGGAGTCGTAACTGCTTCTTCATCGCCTCCACGACCTCCATCTCCTTGCACGTCTCCTCTGCCATCTTCTTCATTCTGTCCATGACGCGGGATTTCTCAACGCGAGCCTTCATCATCTGTTCCACGGCTGCATTACGTACCTTCACAGTAGTCGGGTGCTCGATGTGGAGCTTCGCCAACTCCTCCTTCTGTTCCATGACGAGGGCCTCCAACATCTTCATCAAGTAACTACTATTCTCATGCAGCTTCTTCTAGCCAGCGTTCTTCTGCTTCAATAGGTCGATCTCATGGCAGAGCTTCGCCTTGTCCTCCTGACGTTGCAGAATTTCGCTGGTCGCCTTCTTCTCTGAGGGCTAAGCAGCATCACCAAGCCGGCAGTCAACTCCCGCTGCTTATTGAGCTCAGTGGGCATGTCATCGAGGCTCTCCTTCAGCAGCTCCACCAAGCCTTGGATGAACTCCTTCTGCTTATTGAGGTGCTTATTGAGCTGATTGGGCATGTCGTCGAGGGATAACGACTCCAGCGCCGCCGGCTCGGCATGTTCGCCTCCACGGCTAGGGCGCTCCTAGGAGCCATAGCTTGCCCATGAGAGATCTTTCGAGGTCTCTGTGTGGCGGCGAGCCCTCTCTTTTTTTCCACAGCCTTGGTTGTCGCTCCCTTGTTATGAGTAGTTCTCGACCTAGAGCTCTGCTCACCGGCCATGGCAAGGACGGACGAAGAAGAAGCACTTATTAGGAGGAAAGGTAGAGTAATTTTCGGTTAGGTAGTTCCCCTTTTTATAACCTAAGTACTAGCACTAGTACTAATACCTGCATAGTGGGAACATGTTCAGGTTTGGTACGTACTAGTAGGTGTGAGTAGGCTTTCGAATGGGATGGGAACAAGGTAAACATTAATTGATAGTTTTGGTTTTGAGGCCCGAAACGGCGCCCGATGAGTTTAGTGGAACATAAATTTCAAGTAGACTGCACTGCTCAAATGCGTAAATATTATGTTACTGTCAAATATTGGCACAAAATACAAAGGAGACCAATGGAAGTACTACTAGCAACCCATGATTTAACTACTCGCATGCGTGCAGTGGAGTAGTAATGTCTTTCTTCCGCCCACACGTCCACTCAATTTGCATGCGTTGTATTAATTGACCATCAGTGAAGTGAACGACTTTACACGCGTCAAATTACCACATGGGTGGATCTTGGTACAAAATTGCATCCACCCATGTACCCGCGTGTGCGTGCGAGGGAATGAGTGCGTGCGTGGCGTGCGTTCACATCTTCGCTTCGTGCATGTACCGACAGTATGGCTCAGGGAGGACGAGTACATTCTTTTGGAACCAGCAGCACGTCACTGTGATCAATCCACACAAGGAGGTCGCGACAACGCCTCCACATGTGCCACGTGGCTTCATGAATGTAGTGTGCCATTGGAATTCTAATTTACGTGTTTTACACATACTCGAAGTACTAGTAAGGTACACGTGCATCGCACGCATCAGATTTTGCAACCAAATTATGAATAAATACCACACTATAGCATGTAAGCTCTGAGTCATATATGCCTGATGTAGATCTTCCTCTAATTCTTATGGTTCATCTCATTCAAAATCAATTAGTTTTTATAAAAAATCTAGGGCCTCTTGGATTCGTAGGATTTCCAAAAGGCGGGAATAGGAAAAACATGGGATTATAGTGGAATGTCGTCTTGAATCCTACAGGATTGTACGAGTGTTTGATTTTGCATAGAAAAAACGCAGAATTCTTTCAAAGAGGTTTGACTAGATGGGATGTTTCCTATGAAATCTAGTGCAAATGAATCATATGGAAAAAATTCCTATGGTTTACAATCCTACGAATCAAACAACCAAGATAGGAAAAATTCCTAAGGATTAGAATCCTCCAAAATTCCTTTCAGAATCCTTTGAATCAAAGAAGCCCTTAATCTGTTTTATGATTCATGGAATTGTGCGTTGTAAAGCATGAAGTAAAAACAAATAATGGCAATTCAACTAGAAAAAAAGTTTGGGCAGTTATGATATGGAAGATTCTAGAACAAAAGAGAACCACTGTTGTTTTGAGGTTTGTGCATTATGCTTAAGTTCAACCATGGAGTCTGCTAGATTGTACATGTGGCAAAATCCGGTTGGGGGCTAGAAGATGGTGCGAGGGGCTGAGTGGAGGGAGACTATGAAGGAATGCACAAGTGCGAGATCGATACTTAGATAGAGGGGGTGAGAACGTGCGCTGTTGCGTGCAGTGGTGGAGCCATGAAAAATAAACGAGCTAGGGGGCCAAGCATTGCTAATCCTTTACGAGGAGGGTCAATTCATGAACTTAAACCATTTTTAGCAGCAATTGTCTAATGATCACGTTCATATTAGCCTCGATATATAGTGATGTTAGGGGGGCAGGGCCCTTACTACCCCTGTCTTCGCCATTGTGCGCGTGTCTGAGAGATGAAGCGGAAGGCATGGATGATGAGAGGGGGACGTTGGATATATAATTAATGTGGGTGTATTAGCTACATATGTTAATCCTATATAGAGAGGTATAGATTGATCGATGTGGACGTGGGAAAGAGGGTGAGACCTCACAGGATATATCGATTGATCGGTTTGTGTGGAAAACTATGAAAGACCTACCTATATACACACATACATAGAGGAACATCGATCGTTGCGCATGCACGCATGAGAGATAAAGAATGCCCGATATGATGGAGAGGGGGATGTGTGTGGGTGTGTGCCTTCATGGGAGACCGACCTGAAGAAAAAGATTGCATGTGTGCGATGGATAATGCCGACTGGTAGTGTATGTGCATGCATGCACGAGAGAAAGTTAGTGGTACAATTATAAAGAGAAGACGACTGTGTGGGTGTAAAAGACTAGGTGAGGTCATAATCAATGTAAAGTTGAATTCAAATATTTGAATAAGAAATCCTAATGTTTGAAACCCATGCATGCATGAATATAACGGAGATCTGCACGGTGTGGTTTGGAAACGAGCATGTTGTAATGTATACACATTTAACAAGGTCAGACTGATTTGAATTTGAGATACCGATGGCAGACATCATTTGGCCATGTCACATCTGTGCATGGACACACTATTCTAATTGGAGATGATGGGTGGCTTTCGCATCACATATCTATATCCATACCCCTATATATATATATATATATATATATATATATATTATTTTATATTTTTTCATATTGTGTGTGGGTAACTTTAACTTTGAAAGTTGGTCGTTGGATGAGGCGAATCCGATGGTCCAAAGATGGCAAATTTGAGCACTACTGGCTGTTGGATATCATCTAGATTCCACCAGATTTCGCCACATGTATAATCTAGAAGACTCCATGGTTGAACTTAAGCATAATGCACAAACATCAAAACACAAGCACTTCTTCTTTGTTCTAGAATCTTCCGTATCAGAATTGCCCAAATGTTTTTTCTACATGATTTGCCATTATTTGTTTTTACTTTATGTCTTACAACGCACAATTCCATGAATCTTAAAATAGATTGGCTTTCTTATAAAAACTAGATGATTTTGAATGAAATGAACTATAAGAATTAAACAAACATCTACATCATGCATATATGACTCAAAGCTTACATGCTATAATGTGGTATTTATTCATAATTTGGTTTGCCAAATCTCATGCGTGCAATGCACGTGTACCTTACTCTAGTCTAAATGGTGTTTATGTGTGTGTTGTGCGTGTTGAGGTGCAAATTGTCTTTTTGGGTACACGTTAAGTTTGTTCTCCCGAAATTTCAAGTCGCGCCTTGTTATGCCGAAAATTCAAGTTAGCGTCTCTGTCTATCGTGCTGTGAAACTCCCGCCTCTTCAACCCGCGCGTTGTTAGCCCGAAATATTTAAGATATATCTTGGTCTCGTTGTGCTCCGACAACTCCCTCCATCTCAACCTGCGCCTTGCTATTCCAAAATTACAACACGCGTGAAAACTCCCACCTCCTGTGAAATCCCGACATGCGAAATGCCCGTGGTACCCCTAAACCAAAAAAAACGCCTCAAATCGGTGGGGGTACTTTCGTAACTTACCCCACATTTCGGACAAGCGCGTCCCTAAGCCATGGTTCCCCACTGCCATCCCTTCTGCCCACCCATTCGTACACCGAGGCCACGAACCACGACGAAGCCCCACACCCTGCTCCGTCCACCACCCAGCCGGAGCATCTTCCCCGACGACGTCGTCCACATCAACACCTCGACGTCCCTCATCCACCGTACCGGATGAGGATCCGTCGTCGATCTTGTCGTCCCGCCGGTTCAGCCACCCCGTCCTCCACCTCCAAGGAGCTGCCCCGACGTTCCCCTCGTCTTTTGCGCCACCTCCATTCCCACACTACCGTCTTCAGCTGCACCACCAGAAGAGCATCATCATCACCGTTTCCTCGAATGAAGCTGCAGCCTAATCGGCGCCACCAAACAGGTTGTACACTAATCCCTGCATTTTCTTCTTGATTCGATCTCACGGTGCTACTGGTGCTCGGTCCCAAGCCAACACGGCGCGGCTCCATCCACGGCGGCATCGCGGGCCACTTCCTCCATAGCGTCGATCCCTCGGTGGCGACGTCCACATCAGTAGGATCTGCTGCTGCTTTAGCTCTCACTCACGTTGCTGCTCTGCTCTTGCTCTCGGTCCCCTGCCTGGTCTGCTCTTGCTATTGCTCTTGCTCGCGCTACTGCTCTCGCTCTTGCTCTTGCTTGCGATGCTGCTCCGATTTAGCTACACTTCAGTCGACTGAATCGACTTTTGGGTCAGTCGATTTTCAGGGGGTGGGGTGCTCGCCGGGGTGAAGGAAGAACCAACCACAGCAGGGAGGGGGCTCGCTGGAGAGGTACCCCACTATCTATCTTAGGGTTCAGGGTGGGGGCGATGGTCGCCGGTGGTGGCGGGGCGGTGGCGTGGGGATCACCGAAGAAAAAGCTCGGCACGGGGGGCCTAGAGGGATGGCCGGGGCGGCGGTGGACCGACGATGGGGAGTGTTTTCGGGGTGGGCAGGGCAGCGCACCACCGGCCGCGGGCGGAGGGGGGCTGCTGTTTGGCCGGTGGTGGCTGGCGCTCAGGGGGGTGGAGGTTGAAGATGAACTGCATGCCCTTGATTTCGTATCCAACGGCTGCAAAATTGACTGACCAGAGATGAAAAAGTCAGTCGAACGACGTGTAGCCTCACCTTGCTAGTGCGTTCAGTTTCGACAGCAAAATTCAGTTTCGACAGCAAAATTTAGTTTCGACAGTTAAGTTCAGTTTCGACAGTTAAGTTTAGTTTCGACAGTTAAGTTCAGTTTCTGTAGTTAAGTTCAGAGAAGAGCGGCTGATGTATTTTACATCTAGCACTTTGTGGTTATGTATTTTACGTCATGTATTGGAGATGCTATTAGAATTCCACTCAGGTTAATGTTGCCTCTCTTGTCGTGCTTCAGCCTCGGCGTCGTACAACTCACCGGAGCTGCTCCAATGATGAAACCCTCCATCACAGTGGAGCAGTACCTCGGGCTCCATCTCCAAACGCCTAAGATCTTCCTCCCCTCCTCCGACAGCTAAGTCAGCCAGAGCATCCTCACCGGCCAACCCAATCACGCCGAGATCGACATGGCTTCGCCAAAGAGGTTGTACACTTGTTGCATCTCTTTTTTACTCTACATGTTATATATATTGTCCACTGAGCACTCATAGTAACGGGAAATACGATTATTTTATCCTACTATATGACAAGCAATGAGGTACCAGGCAACTTAGCTATCCGTGATGGACTCTCTTGAATGCCATCATTATTTATCTCTGCATGTTTGAGCTGTGCATTTGTCGATGGGCCTGGGAGTTGAGCTAGTATGGCAGTGGCCTGGGTCCAAAGTAATAGAAGTAGCACAAAAACATTTTTTTGGTGTAGGATTTTCCTTGCTCAAGCCTGCCTACTAGAATTGCCAGTGCTTGAAAGGAAAAGTGAATGAAAAACATAGGAATTGGAAAGTTTCCCATGGTACTACTTTTCATGAATTTGGTGCAAAGGAATGGAGCAAAGGAAAACTGTAGGATTTGTTCCTTTAGTGTCTCCTTGAAAGAAAAACCGTAGGAATTCTAATTTCCACTTGTCCTCCTTTTCATATTCCTATTCATCAAGCACAAGACTAAGAGATAGTAGCATAATAGCATTATAACCGTACATTTTCTTGTGGTTTGACTTAATCTCACCATGCTTTTTTGCATCCTGTGATCTTCCAATTGTTGTGAATCAAACACCCAGATTGGCAGAAATCCTATGTTTTTAAATTCTCTGTTTTGCACGTGCTTTCCTATCCTACTCCTGTCTATTTCCTATCCCTGCATTGTTAGAATCCTCAAATTCAAACAAGCCCTTACTCAATTACTTCTGTTACAGATATGTGTCAAAGAAAACCTTGTGTGGTTTGTCCTGCTCCTGCGGTGATGTGTTCCACCCCAGCTCAGCTGCTCCAACGACGGAAGGGTTCACCACAGCAAGGATCCTCTCTCCAGACTGTCTTTCGCCGCCTCAGATTTTCTTCCCCGCTGTCGGCAGCCACGGCAACTGCATTACCATCATCAACTGAGCAAATGACCTTGAGGACTACACGGGTGCGCAAGAGAGGTCGCACTCTTCCGTGTCTGCTTACGTTATGCGTTGCTTAATGTGATTACATGCTACATTATCGTCGTGTTCACCTATTAGACTCCGAGTCAGGTCCAAACTAATGCTAAAACTTGAGTTTTTAAATGGTTGTGGGGTACATATTGGGGCAGCAATCAGTACTATCTGTCTACTATCTGGTTAATCTCGAGTGTCTACTATGAGTTTCATGTTGGGTGCAAACAAACATTAAAGGAGCCATTATCCATATTTTTTCACTAAAGCTATTGTCGGTGTCAAAACCGGCGGATCTCGGGTAGGGGGTCCCGAACTGTGCGTCTAGGCGGATGGTAACAGGAAACGTGGGACACGATGTTTTTACCCAGGTTCGGGCCCTCTCGATGGAGGTAAAACCCTACGTCCTGCTTGATTAATATTGATGATATGGGTAGTACAAGAGTAGATCTACCACGAGATCAAGGAGGCTAAACCCTAGAAGTTAGCCTATGGTATGATTGTTGTAATGTATGTTGTCCTACGGACTAAAGCCCTCCGGTTTATATAGACACCGGAGAGGGCTAGGGTTACACAGAGTCGGTTACAATGGTAGGAGATCTACATATCCGTATCGCCAAGCTTGCCTTCCACGCCAAGGAAAGTACCTTCCGGACATGAGCCGGAGTCTTCAATCTTGTATCTTCGTAGTCTTGGAGTCCGGCGGACAATGATAGTTCGGCTGTCCGGACACCCCCTAGTCCAGGACTCCCTCAGTAGCCCCTGAACCAGTCTTCAATGACGATAAGTCCGGCGTGCATAATGTTCGGCATTGCAAGGCGGGTTCCTCCCTTGAATAATCCAGAGAAGATCATGAACACCAGGATAGTGTCCGGCTCTGCAAAATAAATTGCACATTCCACCGTAGAGAGAATAACATGTACACTTAGTTCAATCTGCTGACGTATTATGCGGCGTAACATCACACCGCCACCAGGCCTTTGTTTGAATTACTGTACCACCTCAGCATGTTTAGTGAAGCGGTTTCCTGGGCACGTCTTGTCGAAGCAGAGATCGTGTTCCCCTTATTCCGGGATTCTCATCAATACGTGCGTGGGTAACCCAACCGCACCATCGATGGTGGCGCTTGGGAGATAAGCGAGTTTTACCAGGCTGGTGGGGGATGTATAGTTGTGTCCGCCTATATATAAGGGATAAGGATTCACCTTCTCACCTGCGCCTTCTTCCTCCTTTGCTTATCCATCCCCGCGAACTCAAGCTCCAATGCCCGAGCTCGCGCATCTCGCCTCGACCTTTCTCCGAATATGTCCGGAGCGAGAGGTAAATGGTTAGCCTCCACCATCAAGGAGGAGGACATCACCAAGCTGCGCAGCGCCGGATACCTTTCCGGCGATATCGCGCATCGGCTGCCCGACGAGGGGCAGCTCATCCCTACCCCCGGTCCTCATGAGAGGGTCGTCTTCCTCCCCCACTTCCTCCGCGGACTGGGCTTTCCGCTCCATCCATTTGTCCGGGGGCTCATGTTTTACTACGGCCTGGATTTCCACGATCTGGCGCCGAACTTTATCCTCAACATCTCGGCGTTTATCGTCGTGTGCGAGGCTTTCCTCTGCATCCGGCCCCACTTCGGCCTGTGGCTCAAGACCTTTAACGTCAAGCCGAAGGTTGTGAAGGGTACGCAAGCGGAATGCGGAGGCGCCATGTTGGGCAAATTGTCCAACGTCCCTTGGCTAGAAGGGACCTTCGTGGACTCCGTCAAGGGGTGGCAATCGGGTGGTTCTACATCACCGAGCCGCGCAAATCCACATGGGCGGCGGACCCCGAGTTTAGATCTGGCATCCCCACGCAGCTCACCTCCTGGAAAGAGAAGGGCTTGCAGTGGGGGAATCCGGTGGAGGTGACGGGACTCCGAGCATGTATCAAGAAGATGGTGAGCAATAAGCTCAGGCTCGTCGACGTGGTCCAAGTCATGCTCATCCGGCGGATCCTCCCATGCCAAGAACGGGCATTTAATTTGTGGGAGTTCAATCCGGAACAGCACCAGGCGCTAAACGGGCTCTTCGATACAACATACGAAGGCGCCTGGAGGGTGCTGTTCAAGGGCGCCGAAGCCCCCGCGTCCGCGACCGAAGACCGCGGATTCAGCTCGCAGCATCCAACTGACGAGGTAAGTGATTCAACCCCATTATGGGACACTTGTGATAATTAGATTGACTCTAGTGAGGTTTCATTCTGCCTCTTCCTTTGACAGGAATGGATGGAGAAGGCCATGCTGCTCATCAGCCCGGCTCCCATGCCAGAAGACCCAGCGAACACCCGCTTAACAGGGCTGCTGGTTTCGGCACCGCACGTGGTGCCGGAGAAGAAGGCCAAGAAGGTGGCCGCGGGGACTCGAAAGAGTTCCCGCAATCAGGCGTCTGACGACGACGAGGACTCCTCCCCCGAAGACGAGGAGGAGTACTCTCTCCCGGAGGAGGGAGAGAAGAAAAGGAAGGCTTCCCCCATCGGGGAGGCCGAAGGGTCCAAGAGGGGGAGAACTATCCCCCCGGACAGTTCCGCCAACATCAGCGTTGGCGAGGATGAGTGGCCTCCAAGGGCCAGGCGTCCGGCAAGATCGTAAGTATCCGGATCCTTGATGTGTAAAATTTCTTTTATGTCGCGTAGTATCCTTCTAACGCCGCATTCTGCCCGTAGTCCGGCCAATGATGATCTCCCCGACTCATCAAGCGGGTCATTGGCCTCGTCGGATGTGAATTCAATCCCGACTGCCTCCACCCCATGCGCCGACGAGGACGCCGAGGTGGGATCCCAAAGAGGGACCCATCAGGAGGAGGCTCCGGAGGCGCCGTCAGGCAGCCCCCCGGACTTCGTGCCGGACTCTACATCGGAACCCGCAGTGGTTCCAGAGTCCGGCAAGCGGCCCCTTCGAAAGAAGGGCAGGACCGTGACGCCGCGGCCTCCGTCCAACCGGAGGCGCCGGATAACCTACTGGAGGCGCTTAAAGGCGCTTCCATCAAGGAAGAACACCGCACTATCATGAGTGCGGTGATTGAGAAGGTTCAGCTCGCTAAGAGCGGGCTGACCGAAGCCTGCAGCAGCCTTTTAACAGGCTTTGAGGTAAAAAGTTAAAATTATGTAATATAATACCGCATAGACAGTAGCCCCTGATGCTTAGTTTGGTGTTCGGAAAGAAAAGCCGGACTAAGGATCTATAACAAGATATACGCAGGGTTGCCTAAAAATATGTCAATATGGGTTTGCAGGCTGCACTGCTGACCTCTGCCGCACTAACGGCGGAGGTTGACGTGCTGAAGAAGGAACTCGAGCGGTCTGAGCAAGAGCTCAGCCATGCAAAGAAGCAGCTCGAGGAAAAAGAAGGTGAGTAACACCTCTACAGAAAAGGATTTTGGTTGCAAATAAAATTAACAAGGATAATATGTGCATTGCAGGGGCCACTAACGAGGTAGCAGCCCTGAAGGATGCTATGTCCGCGGCCGAACGCAGTGCGGCCGCGGAACGGGCTGAGCGAGAAAAGCAAGAGGCACGGGTGGCGGAACTTCGGCAAGAGCTCCAGGTTCTCATGGAAAAACATGAGAGTTTGGAGCGTGACTCCAAGACTCGAGAGTCCGAGCTTGCCTCGGCTCTCGAAAGTGCCAAGTCCGCCAAGGCCGAGGCCCATAAGGCCCTTCAGGAGGTTGAGGACATAAAGAAGATAGCGGCGGGTAAGGCGTTTTTCATGCAAAGCAGGCATGTTAATGTGAACTACCTGACACTTACCCAAATTCGGAGCTCTCCAGGGGCGTTTGCAGATCTGCCGCGTAGTGCGTCTGATGCCACCGCATTCTATCGTGGCGAGGAGGGGAGCTCGATGGAGAAGGTCTTCTGGTCTCAGTACTGAGGCCGGCCATCCGGTGCCCCCAAGCGACCAGCTGAAGCAGCTGGTCGAACTCCACAAGGTAGCTGAGGAGGCCATGAAGGGCCTCATAGTCCGGCTGTGGCCTAGACAGGCCATGCCTGGTAGCTACTTTGGCCTCGTGCGGCGACTGATGGATGCATGCCCCAGGCTGGATGTAGTCAAGCGCTCCGCCTGTATCGAAGGTGCTCGTTGGGCCCTTGCCCGCATAAAGGTGCAATGGGGCAAATTGGATGCGGAGAAGCTTCTCACGGACCCACCGCCGCCGGGCAAGGAGTATCGCACGCCGGAGAAGTACTATAAAATTGTCCTGAAGGGAGCCTGCAATATTGCAGATGAGTGCTCCCGAAATGTAATCTTTGAGTGAACTCGCTGTTTATTTATCCTGTGCGCTGAAAACTTCGTTCATATGCGCCATGAGCAACGCTTGTTTAATTTAAAATATTACCTTCTGTGCGGCCGTTTATAAAATCTGAGAGATGGCAAGTCGTTAGCTTCATCCCCCAAGCCACAAGTGCTGGGTGTTCGGGATAAACTTGAGCACTCTTGTTCCCATTTTTGGGTCCATCTAGGGAGGCGCTCAACACGACGAACAAGGCGACCGGACTTATAATGCTTGAACACTCTCACTTAGCCATAGAATTCTTTAATTTTAAATTTCGGCGAAGCCCCTGGTATTTGGAAGACCGAATCCGGGGCGCTATCCACGCCTTCATCGGACATTATCCGGAACTTCGCTCGAAGCGGCGTGAGTCTTTAAGGACCCAAAAAAACCTCTCGAACAGCGACCAGTCTCTCGCCTTATCATGCCGGTCAGTTTTAGCTTTGTCCACTGAGGCGTTAACCCGGCTCAACCGGGGCGCAATCGCAGTGGTTCTCCCAGTGCCACCTTAGCCGACAGAACGGAACGTAAGGCACAAAAACGTGGGAGCCGGGCAAACCCAACTATTGACCCAAGACATGATTCGGAGCCGATTCATATAATGCTATAAGTTCGGGGTGCCGCACTTGTGAAAGTGTTCAGACTTTATCACACCATAGAGTGGGGAACATAAGCCCCTGGTGTATTATGCCGTACCAAAATATACGAGTGCCAGATGCCATATAATGAGCATATATATATATAAAATGTAATGCAATTGCGATCATAAAGGTGCTGCATTATTAATGAAAGAAAAGTCTGCTAGTAGAGCGGACTGATACAAATAGTACGGTAAGCAAGGGATTTGGACTAAATAAACATGTCCCCCTCCAGGGATGAGCTGCGGATTTGGTGTATATAATCGAATTTAATGCTCGTAATTGAGACCACCTGAGTGTTCGACGCGGCCTTCTTTAGTCCCTGACTGTTGCATCATGAGTTCGGCAGGTTCACCGCCGGACAGGGCTTCTGGTTAACAGAGTCCTGTGTACAAAAAAGAAGAAAAATAATAATAAAAGAGGGGCACATTTGTGAGCCCCTGGTGTGGTCGAACCGCACTCTGGGTCCGTTGTGATCGTGCCCCCTCCCCTGTGCCCATGGTATCTCCAAAGCGTAATGATGTACGCGGAGTGTTATTCTTGCGATCATACGTGGGCGAGGGTTGGGGCCGCATTGCTACGCGTGCTCTGATCGCGCCAGGTGGTCTTTGTTGGGATTGCTCCGGGCGCGCTTTGCTGTATCTGGCCGTTTAACGGCCGGACACGAGAATTGCCTTAGAAGGCTGCTCTGTACTTCTGCCGTGAGAGCCGCTGTATGTTCCTCCGTTCGGAGGGAGCGTTCCATATTCCCATTGACCGTGATGACTCCCCGAGGGCCTGGCATCTTGAGCTTTAGGTATGCATAGTGCGGCACCGCGTTGAATTTGGCAAACGCGGTTCGCCCGAGCAGAGCGTGATAGCCGCTGCGAAACGGGACTATGTCGAAGATTAACTCTTCGCTCCGGAAATTATCCGGGGATCTGAAGACCACTTCCAGTGTGACTGAGCCTGTGCAGTTGGCTTCCACTCCTGGTATGACACCTTTAAAGGTTGTCTTTGTAGGTTTAATCCGTGATGGGTCTATGCCCATTTTGCGCACTGTATCCTGATAAAGCAGGTTCAGGCTACTGCCGCCGTCCATCAGGACTCTCGTGAGGTGGAACCCATCGACGATTGGGTCTAAGACCAATGCAGCGAATCCGCCATGGCGTATGCTGGTCGGATGGTCTCTTCGATCGAAAGTGATCGGACAAGAGGACCATGGGTTGAACTTTGGGGCGACTGGCTCCATCGCATAGACGTCCCTTAGTGCGCGTTTCCTCTCCCTCTTGGGTATGTGGGTCGCGTATATCATATTCACCGTCCGTACTTGTGAGGGAAAACCCTTCTATCCTTTGTTGTTCGGCGGCCGGGTCTCTTCCTCGTCGTCGCTATTTAGCCCCTTGTCATTGTTTTCGGCAATTAACTTGCCGGCCTGCTTGAACACCGAGCAATCTCTATTGGTGTGGTTAGCTGGCTTTTCAGAGGTGCCATGTATCTGGCATGAGCGGTCGAGTATTTGGTCCAGATTGGACGGACCCAGAGTGGTTCTTTTAAATGGCTTCTTCCGTTGACCGGGTTTAGAGCCTCAGAATCCGGCATTGACCGCCGTATCCTCCTTATCGTCGCCGTTAATTCGGCGCTTGTTTTTGTTTCGACGTGACCTGCCGTTGTTGTCCTTAGTATCCGGACTGCCAGAATTTTTATGGAGATTGTTGCTGCGGGCTAGCCAGCTGTCCTCTCCCGCACAAAAGCGGGTCATTAGCGATGTGAGGGCTGCCATGGATTTCGGCTTTTCCTGCCCCAGGTGCCGGGCTAGCCATTCGTCCCGGATGTTATGTTTGAAGGCTGCAAGGGCCTCTGCGTTCGGACAATCGACGATTTGATTTTTCTTTGTCAAGAACCGTGTCCAGAATTGTCTGGCCGATTCGTCTGGCTGCTGAATGATGTGGCTTAGGTCATCGGCGTCTGGTGGTCGCACATATGTGCCTTGGAAGTTATCAAGGAATGCGGCCTCCAGGTCTTTCCAACACCCAATTGAATCTGCGGGCAAGCTCTTGAGCCAATGCCGAGCTGGTCCTTTAAGCTTGAGTGGGAGGTACTTTATGGCGTGGAGATCGTCGCCGCGGGCCATATGGATGTGGAGAAGATAGTCTTCGATCCACACCGCGGGGTCTGTTGTGCCATCGTAAGATTCGATGTTTACGGGTTTAAACCCTTCAGGGATCTGATGATCCATTACTTCGTCAGTGAAGCATAATCGGTGTGCGGCGCCCCTGTATTGAGCGATATCGCGACGCAGCTCGAGAGAGCGCTGTCTGCTGTGTTCGGCCCGGCCGGGGTTATTGTATCCGGCACTATGGTATTCGTCGTGGGTCGTAGGGCGCCCCCGTGATCCATAGATGGATCTGGATTGTCTTGCTTTGTCCTCCAATATGTCTCGCAAGTCCCGCGTGTTCCCACTTGGCTTCGTACTTTTGGAGCGATGCCGAGGTGTGGTCTTGGCTGGGGGCCTGGATGCCTCTCTGTCACGACCACGGGGTGGTCGGTCAGCCATATCGTGCGCTGGTGATGGACGTATGTATGCTTCCTCCTCTAATCGGGGGAGCAGCTTGCGTTTTGGGTAACTTTTGGAGGGGCGTTCAAGTTTATACTCTTCGGCCGCGAGGACCTTAGTCCATCGATCGGCCAGCAGGTCCTGATCAGCTTGAAGCTGCTGCTACTTTTTCTTTAGGCTGTTTGCTGTGGCGATAAGCCTGCGCTTGAAGCGCTCTTGTTCGACGGGATCCTCGGGTACGACGAATTCGTCATCGTTGAGGCTTGCTTCGTCTTCGGAGGGAGGCATATAATTACGATCCTCAACCTCTTCGTCTGCCGCCCCCTCATGAGGGCTTGCTTCTGCATCCTCCTGTGCTGAGTCTTGCTGGAGGGGATTGTCTTCGGCACTCTCTGGAGTATTATTATCTCCTGTGCCGGAATCTCCATTTTTGCTGTGGCGAGATTTAGAGCGGCGCCGCTGACGCCGGCGCTTGGGCTGTTTCTTTAAGGGATCTGCCTCCGCTGCTTCTTCGCCGTCCCCATCTTTTGGGGTATCCACCATGTATACGTCATATGACGAGGTGGCCTTCCAGTGCCCTGTGGGCGCTGGTTCCTGTTCGTCTCCGGCATCGTCGTCCATAGCGTCGATGTCATCGGAGTCGTAGTCTAGCATGTCGGTTAGATCGTCGACAGTGGCTACAAAGTGGGTGGTGGGTGGGCTCTGAATTTCTTCGTCGTCCGCATCCCAACCATCCTGGCCATAACCCGGCCAGGACTCTCCTGATAACGAGAGATGCTTTAGTGAATTCAAGATATCGCCGAAAGGCGAGTATTGGAAGATGTCCGCGGCGGTGAATTCCATAACCGGCGCCCAATCCGGATCGATTGGTAGGGGCGCGGGAGGTTCGGAGTCCGGCGAGGAGTCCGGCGCCTCATAATCACGAGTCTCGTAGGGGACAAGATTAGTGTTCGGCTCCATCGCCGTGGATGTTGAAGCCCCCAGGGTGGCGTCTATCCACCGACCCTCGATCTGGGCGATCGGCTCCGGGCTAATGGCCGAAGCGGATCCGTGTGCGGCCACCAAGGCACTATTCGGTGGCAGAGCTAAATCATGCTCGTCGTCACAGTGCGACGCGCTTGGCTGTGGCTCAAGTCCGTCGAAGATCAAGTCTCCGCGGACGTCGGCCATGAAGTTTAAGCTTCCAAATCTGACCTGACGGCCAGGGGCGTAGCTTTCGGTCTGCTCCAGATGGCCAAGTGAATTGGCCCGCAGGGCGAAGCCGCCGAATAAAAAGATCTATCCGGGGAGAAAAGTCTCACCCTGGACAGCGTTGCAGGTTGAAGATGCCATCAAGCCTATCGGTGACGACACAGAGGAACTCCCAATGAAAGCACCAATGTCGGTGTCAAAACCGGCGGATCTCGGGTAGGGGGTCCCGAACTGTGTGTCTAGGCGGATGGTAACAGGAGACGTGGGACACGATGTTTTTACCCAGGTTCGGGCCCTCTCGATGGAGGTAAAACCCTACGTCCTGCTTGATTAATATTGATGATATGGGTAGTACAAGAGTAGATCTACCACGAGATCAAGGAGGCTAAACCCTAGAAGCTAGCCTATGGTATGATTGTTGTAATGTATGTTGTCCTACGGACTAAAGCCCTCCGGTTTATATAGACACCGGAGAGGGCTAGGGTTACACAGAGTCGGTTACAATGGTAGGAGATCTACATATCCGTATCGCCAAGCTTGCCTTCCACGCCAAGGAAAGTACCTTCCGAACATGAGCCGGAGTCTTCAATCTTGTATCTTCATAGTCTTGGAGTCCGGCGGACAATGATAGTCCGGCTGTCTGGACACCCCCTAGTCCAGGACTCCCTCAGCTATTATCTGCCTGCTATCATTGGTTTTGGGTCTATCCATAGTTTTCTACCATCACTTTGGATTTGTGCATGCACTCCTTACATAATCTCACTATGTTTTATTCCTATGCATGCCAGTTATTGTACACAATGGAACTGATCATGTAGAGCAAAAGAGACGAGCCTTGTGTGGCAATAAAATTTCATGCAGACGTTGCTCCATGGTGGGCGCAAAGGCAGCCCCCCTCCACCCATTTCGGATCGTAATCAAGAGGAAGATAAATGTTCTGAGGGGGATTCAGAAGGAGAAGACCATTCCTATTTACCCCATGAGGTCTTTGCTCTAACTTAGCATGCTGATGTTGGTAATATCATGCATATGGTGCCTTACATTGCTTATTGTATACATTAAAGATGTCATCTGCTTAGTTTAGACATGCTTTGTGTCAATGTCATCTGTTTAGTTTCTTTATCGTATATGTGAATCATGCAATGCCATCTTGTTTAGCCCGGCATCATATATGTGAATTTTGCAATGCCACCCTGGTTAGCCAGTCATCTTATATGTGAATTATATCATGCCATCATTTTTTTATTACATGTTAAATTTGTCAACAATTTTAGTACATTCAATTACTCTTCCTGTGCATCAGCCATTCGGCACGGTCATGGAAAAATCTGGAGTGGAAACAAGGTCTTCAGAGCAGACAATGCTATCTAACGAAGCGCATGTCTTGCTGGTTACTGATAGCTCCTCAGAGGAGGATTTAGAGACAGATGACCAGTCATATTTCCACCCCGAGGTGCATGCTCTAACTTGGCAGGGTTATGTTGCTCATATCGTGCGTATCGTATCTTGCATTGCTATGTCATTTGCTTAGTTTAGACATGCTTTGTGTGAATGCCACCTGTTTAGTGTCTAATTACCATATATGTGAATTATGCAATGCCATCTTGTTGCAAGACATTATATATGTGAATTATGTAATGTTATCTTGTTGCAAGGCATTATGTATGTGAATTATGCAATGCCATGCTGTTTAGGAAAGCGTCATATATGTGAATTATATCATGCTGTCCTTTTTTTGTATTTCTCATTGCTTTTGTCGACAATGTTTGTATATTCAACTACTCTTCCTGTGCATCAGCCATTTGAATTGGTGATGGAGAAATCTAGAGTGAAAACAAGGTCTTCAGAGCAGACAATGCTACCTGATGAAGCAGATATCTTACTGGTTACAGATAGCTCTTCAGAGGAGGATTCAGAGGCAGATGACCAGTCCTATTATCCCCTGAGGTGTATGCTCAAACTTGGCAAGGTTATATTACTCATATCATGCATATGTTGTATTGCAATGCTTAGTTTTTACATCATATACACAATATTGAATGCCATCTCCTTAGTTGACACATCATATATGCAATTGCCCTCTACTCACTTCCTTAGTATATAAATCATATATTTGAATTATGTCATGCCATGATGTTTACATAGACAGCATGTATCTGAATTATGGCATGCCAACCCATTTTCTAAAGACATAATATAGTTATATCATCTCATCCTGTTTACATAGTCATCATATTTTAAATTATGTCATTCTATCCGTGAATTATATCATGCCATCATGTTTCCATCGATGGCATGTTTGTGATTTATGGCATGCCAACCACTTTAATAGACACATCGTATAGTTATATCATGTCATCCTGTTTACATAGTCATCATATTTTGAAGTACGTCATTCTATCCTGTTTATTTAGCCATCATACATGTGAAATTGTGTCAAGCTATCCTATTTAATTAGCCATCATATATGTGAAATTATGTCCTGCTATTCTGTTTGGTTAGACAACATAAATGTGAATTATTTCATGCCCTGTTTTCTTCCCTACTATCCATTGCACCTGTCTATCTTACAATGTCTGTACATTCAATTACTTTTCTTGTTTATCAGCCATTTCAATTGGAGGGAGTGATGGCAGTATCTATGGGAGTAAAAACACGGTCTTCAGAAAAGATCGTGCTACCTGTCGATGCAGATAGAACCATGGTTGTACTTGCCCAAGAACCAGCCCCACCACACATAACCCACACTCATGCAGATTGTACCCCTACCCAGTTGGACAGAGAACCAGCTACATCCCTTCTAACCCCAACCCCAGTAGATAGTAACCCAGTTCCCGTTGACACAACACCATCTCCACCACAGAGCACCCAAACACGAGCAGTTAGTAAGGCAACTGCAGTGCCCAAAGCACGAGGACCACCACTCCAAACCCCAAGTCAATGCTTAAAGCAGAAGAAGAATTGTTCTCAGGTCAGGTTCCGTAGCTATGGTTCATACTACTTTGCTCTTGCATCACTGTATTTACTCATACCAACTAATTTCAAATTTGAAGGATGCAATTGAAACTTTAATGGCGCAACAGGTATGTTTTAAACCTGTTTCTTTAACGTGTTTGGCTATTTGCTGTTGTAACTTGCTCTATGTTGATTTCAGTTTCAATTGAATAAACAGTTATGTTCTCATGACATGCACATTACAAGTGTTGTTATTGCTGTGTAGTTTCCCACACTTATATTCTGTCTATGCTGCTTTGTCTTAAATAGATATGATTCGAACTGTATCTATCTTGATTGGCAACATAAACTAGAATGATATAGACCATACAGTGACCATACTACATAGATATATGTTCGTTTCATGCTGTTATCATGTCCACCTTACTACTGAACTGGTTTACCAAAATGAGTTTCATATACTACATTGTAAACCTGTGATGTGTTTGTTTGTTTCTCTTTTAGAACGCGGATAAAATATTGGAGAAGAGTACCCCGTGATGCAATGGTAAAGGAAGTAATGCAGATAAGGTTCAAGATAGTGAGACATCCCTGTTGGTCTCCAAGAAAGCTGATAAAAACTATATTGAAGACACTGAGACAAATCCAAAGTCCTGTCTTGATGTAGTGTTCAAGTTACTGGCTACTACTGTTGGCACCAGCTCTTCGAACTCGTTGCCTGAATCAGTTTGGATTCTTGAGTCTCAACTTCAAGTTGAAAGACATCGATCAGATGTATTATGCGACAAGAAGTCCCTGCAGAATTCAGATGCATACTTTCTGGTGCAACAGCAAGTGCTGGAGGACTTAAGCGCCAAACAAGAGAAAGTTAATAAGCTTGCTAAGCATCTTGCCAGCATTATGGGTACCCAGGATATTGTTTCTTGAGCTCTTCTGAAGTGGTTTCAGTTCTGGACTTGTTTTGCTGCGACGTTTATATGCTGTTGTGTTCCCTATATTTGCACTGGTGGCGAACTTTGATGCCAGTGGATGTAATATGTGTAATAGTCGTGATAGCCTAGCATAAGTTGCTTGCTTATTTATTTCCTTATTGTCTTGTTTATTTCTTTGCTTGTAGTCAGTGCAGTTCTTTTTTCGCGGTTTGCTAGTGGCCGCAATAACCTATTTTTTAAAACTAGGCCACAATAACCATGGGCTACATATTTACTATAGTTACCATTTCCCTCCTACGGGCCGTAGAAATAATGGGCCTTCTATGTGTCGTAGAAACAATGGGCCTTATACGGGTCGTAGACACAATGGGCCTTCTACGGGCCGTATCATCAATGGGCCTTGTACGGGCCGTATGATCGGTTGGCCAAACATGGGACAATAACAGACCGCATTATGGCCGTAAATGGGTTAGAGTTGGAATCGTCTGTTCATGGGCCGACCATAACGGGTCGTCGTTAATCGGCCATATTTGATGACGCTATGAAAATGGCCCAACGTATTAACGGGCCACAAAAAGGGCCGACTGTAACCTCGGGTTGAATTTAGCCCACAAGAAGAAAATGACAGTAACGGGCCGTAAGTAAACGAATGCCAGAAATGAGCCCAGGAGTAAATGGGCTCTCAGAAGGCCGAAACATAACATGGGCTGGAAACGGCCCAACAGAATAACGGGCCGTTAATGGGTATAAAGTGATACACTGTTCATTACGGGCCAGTTTCACCACGGGACGTTAATGGGTATAAAGTGATACACTGTTCACTGCGGGCCAGTTTCACCACGGGTCGTTAATGGGCCAAGAGTTAAAAAGGGACTCATATGGGCCGAAAGACGTCATGGGCCATACATGGGCCAGAAGTGAAAATAGGCTGGAATCATATTGGATGGCCCAGATGACGCTACTGGGCCTAATTCGGATAGTGCGTAACATGCCTTGGGTTAGCGGGCTGTAAATGGGCTATATGCGAACAGGTCGTTAACAGGCTTTCCATGGGCCAGCCCGCCACCTTTTGACCAAGTCAAACGGGTCGGCCTTTTCACAGGAATGGGCCTCTATTGGGCCGTCCCATGTGTCGACGTATCATAGGCACCTTCTGTCCAATGAGTGGATGACATCTGTCCCAACGATGAGCCGACACGTGCTTCCTCCAGCCAATGATGATTTTACACGTGGAAAATCCACATTGGTCCAGGCTGTTAACGGGTTATCGGATCCAAAACCCGACCCGATAGCTTAACGTCGTTCCGTTACGATGGATGCCACGTGTCGGTCACCCTTGACAAAATCACTTCTATGACGCGCGATTTATCGTCATGGAGGTGGACACTTCCGTGATGATAATTTTGGTAATGTCATGGAACACTTCTACGACAGCACAGGTATGACTATCTTGATTCTGTCATAAAATTGCCATGGATGTACATGCATGACAAAAAACGCGACCTACTGTGACAAACACGTATCATCACAGAAGTGTATTTTTTTTGTAGTGCATGCTTGTGCTTTCATGAAATATGTTGACATGCTAGCTAGATGTTGTTGCTGATAATATCATGCCTCTCTCTAGTTTAGTTTCATGTTAGTAGTATCAATGTTATGATGATTCTGGTGCACTGATGCGACTGCTAGTACTTGGTATTTCCATGTTTCACATGTTATAATTATTCACTTGAAAAGCTTGATGTTTTGTTACTCAATCTGTATGTTGCATGACAGTTGTTGCATTCATGTTAAATATGCTCGCATGATGATTGATGATGGAGAAGTTAATAATATGACTTAATAACAAACCTCCTCTGTTATCACTGGGATGTCATAGTGCCACCAAATCGAGCTTTTTCCAGTGCAACCACATTTGCCTTGGTATGGGAAGGCCCTAGCTATTCTATTGTCATGCCTCTTGCCGGTGCCTCCAACGAGGGAAGGTTATGGGCGCGCGCTACCCTAATCAGGTAGGCAGACATAAACCTTGTGGGCCTGCATTGTTTTGCGCGCTTTGTCCCCGTTTGGGACCATTTTTGCCACGATGGTGGCCGTTTTGCCTTTGGTAGGCTAGGCCACCTAGGACTGAACCCAAAAAGGGGTGTTGGTCAGAGTGGCCGGGAAAGTGTCATGGTAGTAGATCGGTTTGGTCGGAACGCCGTTGGTCCACCTGAACGGGAGTGCGAGACCATGGGTTCTGTGGTGTGGGTACAGTGTGCTACCTCTGCAGAGTGTATGTTTAATCTACCGATAGCTGCGTCCTCGGTCATGGGCACAAGTTCGTAGTAGGTCACACTATCAGGTCTTGGTCAAAATGGAGGATAAACTTGAAATAACTAAGTTGATGAATCATGTGTAATAATTAATGTGGTGACTTGGACTATGAGATCGTCGTGAGAAGTCACGGTGATGTTTTGATATGATCACAAGACAAGGTCTCGATGAGTGTTGAACCAAGTGTGGTTCCATATGCGATCCATGAATGATCGCCATTTGGTTGCGAGGCAACCCGTTGGTAAGAGAGTCTGAGAGACTCGATGCACAAGTTTGGTTGCATTGCATGAGAAACATGTAGTTACTTGCATTTAAAGAGCCATGGTAGAACAGGAGATGGTTGCCTAAATTTAACATGCTATGTCTGCATTGGATATGATGGGTAGTTTATTTTCAGCATAGTTTCATGATGCCTTGCCATGTTTTGATTGAACTGATAGATTATGCCATGCTTTGAAATATCATGTTATGGTCAAGATGATATGCTATGCCATGTTTTGCCATTGCCATGTTAGAAGTAAGTTTGATATGCCATTGCCATGCTAGTAGATGCCATGATGTTGTTCATACTTATTTTGATCCATGTCTCCAGTTAATATCATGCTATGCTTAGAAATTGTGTTGAAGTAGATTGTTGCATATGCTTGGTTCTTGCTTTGTCATCTGTTCGTTTGGATGCTATGTATTTGGTTGTCTTGCAAGTACATTCAATGTACTGACCTGGCGTGTCATGCTAGTTTTGTAGGTCATGCCCAAAATGTTCGCTTGTTCCGTCGTGCTAGCCCGTAATCTTGCTAGTCCTGTGAGTTGTGGAGCCCAGCCAGAGTCGATATGCTGTCAAACCAAGACTTCCGCCGCCATTTGAATACACTTCTGCTGCCATTCAAATAGCCATAGGGCTATGCCAGATAATTGTATTCATCAATGATGTAATCATATACACATGTATTTAATGAATATTCTTGCACCTGGAATGCTATATCATGGACCTGTCATGCGTTAGGTGTTATCCTGGGCTGACGTGCGAAGGCCCCCTGCTCCAAGTGGATCGGGGTGTCACAACTAGACGGCGCGAGGAGGAATAGGAAGACGCGAGGGTAGGGGTGAAAAGTGAAAAAGAGGACCCCCTTCCCCTATTTATAAGGGAATGGATAGATGGCGTGCACGGGAATCGAGGAGACCGAAAAAATGATTATGTGGCTACATGGACGCCTCGATTTTTGGGAGGTCCTTTAAGATAGAGATCCATTGAGATATCATGGGACTTGTGCGGAGTTAAAGCATGTGACGTCATGGCGGGTTACCATGGTTCGGTGATGTGACGTCATGGCGGGTTACAATGAATTGGTAAAAGTTGATGAAAGAAGAAATCTGCTAAGTGATGAAGATTGATGTGAACCCGTTCAAATCAACTTGGGGCCTAATGTTGGGGATATAACTACTGGGTATGACCCGCCCAGGAGGGGCTGGGTCATGCCACTGGCGACTTAAAGATGAAGAGGCCTGATAAGGTCCAAGAAGATATGAAGATGGCGGTTCATAAAGCAAGCTTATTGAAGGGCCAAAGACCCAGAGGCGACTTGAGGCCCAAAGGGATGAGCCGCCATATGTTTAACTTGCTTTGTAAGGCAAACTTGGTTAGAAACCGAGCCGTTCACGTTTGTGTGAGCCGGCCGGGACTCTGTAAGCCGTTAGGCATCAACCTGTATATAAAGGGGTGACCCGGCGGCAGGTTACTCAAGAAAAATCCATGACAGGTAGTGGGGAACGTATTTGTATTGTTACTATTAAGGGTAAAACAATGGTGTTTATTCATATTGCGTGAGTTTACTTTGTCTACATCAGGTCATCATACTTCATGCATTGCTCTGTTTGTCATGACCTTAATACCTAGAGAGGCAAGCATAGAAGCGCTCTCGGAGTAGAGTACTAGTAGTAGATGCAGAATCGTTTCGGTCTACTTATCATGGATGTGATGCATATATACATGATCATTGTCATTAATAACATCATACCATGCGCTTTTCTATCAATTGCCCAATAGTAATTTGTTTACCCACCGTATGTTATCTATTCAAGAGAGAAGCCTCCAGTGAAAACTATGGCCCCAGGGTCTACTTAATCATAATTGCTGCAATTTATTTACCTTTCTTTTGTTTTGCAATTTATCTATCTACCACTACAAGATTCAATCCTCGCAGGTAACGAGTTCGAGGGGATTGATGACCCACTTGCATGTGTTGTGTGCAAGTATTTGCTTTTGTGTGTAGGTGGTGTTCACTAGGGTTTGTGTGATTCCCTTATTGGTTCGATAAACCTTGGTTCCCACTAGGGGAAATACTTATCAGCTACTATATTGCTTCACCCTTCATCTTCAAGGAAAATCCCAATGCATCTCACAAGTAGCAGAAAGAATTTCCGGTGCCGTTGCCGGGAAAACATCATCCAAATCACTACAAGTACCTTCACTCAAACTATCATCTACTTCCTCTACTATTTATTTGCCTCTCCTTTTCATCTCCCTCCACTTCTCTAAAAAACAAAAACACAAAATTATTTTATTTTGCTTCTTTGCTTGCTTTGTCGCTATGTCTCAAGAAAACACCAAGTTGTGTGACTTCTCGAATACTAATAACAATGATTTTATTGGTAGTCCAATTGCTCCTCATGCCACTAGTGTGTAGTCATATGATATTGATGTTGCTTTGCTAAATCTTGTTTTGAAAGAACAATTTTCTGGAAATCCTATTGAGGATGTTGCATCCCATCTTAATACCTTCGTTGAATTATGTGATATGCAAAAGAAAAAAGATGTGGATAGTGATATTATTAAGTTGATCTTTGTTGCCATGGGAGAAGTGCTTAGCTTTGGGTTCAATCTTGCGGTGTCCTTACCCAGTGACAGAAAGGGTTGCAAGGCACGAATTGTATTGTTGCCATCGAGGATAACAAGATGGGGTTTATATCATATTGCTTGAGTTTATCCCTCTACATCATGTCATCTTGCTTAATGCGTTACTCTGTTCTTATGAACTTAATACTCTAGATGCAGGCAGGAGTCAGTCGATGTGTGGAGTAATAGTAGTAGATGCAGGCAGGAGTCGGTCTACTTGTCACGGACGTGATGCCTATATACATGATCATGCCTTGATAATCTCATAATTATTCGCTTTTCTATCAATTGCTCGACAGTAATTTGTTCACCCACCGTAATACTTATGCTATCTTGAGAGAAGCCACTAGTGAAACCTATGGCCCCTGGGTCTATCTCTTATCATACTTACTTCCAATCTATTTTATTTGCATCTTTACTTTCTGCATCTATATTATAAAATACCAAAAATATATTTATCTTATCATACTATCTTTATTAGATCTCACTTTCGCAAGTGGCCGTGAAGGGATTGACAACCCCTTTATTGCATTGGTTGCGAGTTCTTTGTTTTTTTGTGTAGGTGCGTGGAACTTTTGAGGAGCCTCCTACTGGATTGATACCTTGGTTCTCAAAAACTGAGGGAAATACTTACGCTACTATTGTTGCATCACCCTTTCCTCTTCAAGGAAAACCAACGCAAGATCAAGACGTAGCAAGAAGGATTTCTGGCACCGTTGCCGGGGAGGTCTTCGCTCAAGTAAAGACATACCAAGTACCCATCACAAACTCATCTCCCCCGCATTTAAATTATTTGCCATTTGCCTCACATTTTCCTCTCCCCCACTTCACCCTTGCTGTTTTATTCGCCCTCTCTTTCCCAATCTCCTCCTCTCTTTTCGCTTGCCTTTTTTTGTTTGCTTGTGTGTTGGATTACTTGTTGCCATGGCGCAAGATAATACCAAATTGCGTGATTTCTCGAATACCAATAATAATGATTTCCTTAGTACTCCGATTGCTCCTCTTAATGATGTTGAGTCTTGTGAAATCAATACTGCTTTGCTGAATCTTGTTATGAAAGATCAATTCGCCAGCCTTCCTAGTGAAGATGTCGCTACTCATCTAAACAACTTTGTTGATTTGTGTGATATGCAAAAGAAGAAAGATACGGATAACAATATTTTCAAATTGAAGTTATTTCCATTTTCACTTAGAGATCATGCTAAAGTTTGGTTTTCGTCTTTGCCTAAAAATAGTATTGATTCTTGGAACAAGTGCAAAGATGCTTTTATCTCTAAGTATTTTCCTCCCGCTAAGATCATCACTCTTAGGAACAATATTATGAATTTTAAACAACTTGATCATGAGCATGTTGCCTAATCTTGGGAAAGAATGAAATTGATGCTTCGCAATTGCCCTACTCATGGTTTGAATTTATGGATGATCATACAAAAATTTTATGCCGGTTTGAACTTTGCTTCTAGGAATCTCTTAGATTCGGCTGCGGGAGGCACGTTTATGGAAATCACGTTAGGGGATGCTACAAAACTTCTTGATAATATTGTGGCTAATTATTCTCAATGGCACACGAAAGATCTTCTAGTAAAGAAGTGCATGCTATAGAAGAAATCAATGTTTTGAGTGGAAAGATGGATGAGCTTATGAAATTATTTGCTACTAAAAATACTCCTCTTGATCCCAATGATATGCCTTTGTCTTCTTTGATTGAGAATAATAATGAATCTATGGATGTGAATTTTGTTGGTAGGAATAGTTTTGGAAACAATGTTTATAGAGGAAACTTTAATGCTAGACCGTTCCCTAGTAATTCCTCTAATAATTATGGAAATTCCTACAATAATTCTTATGGTAATTTTAATAAGATGCCCCCTGATTTTGAGAATAGTGTGAAAGAATTTATGATTCCTCAAAAGAATTTTAATGCTTTGCTTGAAGAAAAATTGCTCAAAGTTGATGATATGGCTAGGAACGTTGATAGACTTTCGCTTGATGTTGATTCTCTTAAACTTAGATCTTCTCCTCCTAAGCATGATATCAATGAGTCTCTCGAAGCAATGAGAATTTCCATTGATGAGTGCAAAGAAAGAATCGCTAGATTGCGTGCTAAGAAAGATTGCTTTATAAAGGCGTGTTCTTCTAGTTTCCATGAAAATAATGATGAGGATCTTAAAGTTATTGATGCGTCTCCTATTAGATCTATGGTTTGCAATATGAATTTTGATAATTATGGGACTGGTGATGAATCAACTTTGCCTAGAAGGCGTCCCAAGAATTCGGAGTTTTTAGATCTTGATGCTAAATTTGGTAAAAGTGAGATTGGAGAGGTCACAACTTTAAATAGCATTGAACCCACTATCTTGGATTTCAAGGAATTTGATTATGATAATTGTTCTTTAGAAGGTTGTATTTCCTTGTTGCAATCCGTTGTTAATTCTCCTCATGCTTATAGTCAAAAGAGAGCTTTTACCAAACATATTGTTGATGCCTTGATGCAATCTTATGATGAAAAACTTAATTTGGAAGTTTCTATACCTAGAAAACTTAATGATGAGTGGGAACCTACTATAAAGATTAGAATTAAAGATCATGAGTGTTTTTCTTTGTGTGATTTGGGTGCTAGTTTTTCCACGATTCCGAAAACTTTATGTGATATTCTAGGTTTCCATGATCTTGATGATTGCTCTTTAAATTTGCACCTTGCGGATTCCACCATTAAAAAGCCTATGGGAAGGATCAATGATGCTTATTGTTGCAAATAGAAATTTGGTGCTCGTAGATTTTATCGTTCTTGATATAGATTGCAATCTTTCTTGCCCTATTATTCTTGGTAGACCTTTCCTTACAACGATTGGCGCGATTATTGATATGAAGGAAGGGAGTATTAGATTCCAATTTCCATTAAAGAAAGGCATGGAGAACTTTCCAAGAAAGAAAGTCAAATTACCTTATGAATCTATCATGCGGGCTACTTATGAATTTAGTTCCAAAGATGGCACTCGTTAGATCTATCTTCGCTTTTATGCCTAGCTAGGGGCGTTAAACGATAGCGCTAGTTGGGAGGCAACCCAATTTTCTTTAACTTTTTTGTTCCTGTTTAGTAATAATTCTTGCATCTACCTTCTGTTTAGATGTGTTTTATCTTTTAATTAGTGTTTGTGCCAAGTAGAACCTATAGGATAACCTATGATGATAGTTAATTTGATTCTGCTGAAAAACAGAAACTTTGCGCGCACGAATATAGTTTTGTTAAATCACACAAAAGTACTTTTGCGTTGATTCTTTTTGCTGCTGATCAATAAACAAATTGTACAGGACTTACTATTTTGGTAGTATTTTTATAGTTCCGGAAGTTCACGTTAGTTACAGATTGCTACAGACTATTCTGTTTTTGACAGATTCTGTTTTTCGTGTGTTGTTTGCTTATTTCGATGCATCTATGGCTAGTAAATTAGTTTATAAACCATAGAGAAGTTGGATTATAGTAGGTTTAACACCAAAATAAATAAATAATGAGTTCATTACAGTACCTTATGTGGTGGTTTTGTTTTCTTTCACTAACGGAGCTTATAAGATTTCCTGTTGAGTTTTGTGTTGTGAAGTTTTCAAGTTTTGGGTAAAGCTTTTATGGACTATGGAATAAGGAGTGGCAAGAGCCTAAGCTTGGGGATGCCCAAGGCACCCCAAGATATTCAAGGATAGCCAAAATCCTAAGCTTGGGGATGCCCCGGGAAGGCATCCCCTCTTTCGTCTTTGTTCATTGGTAACTTTACTTGGAGCTATATTTTTATTCGCCACATGATATGTGTTTTGCTTGGAGCGTCGTGTATTATATTAGTCTTTTCTTTTTAGTTTACCACAATCATTCTTGCTATACACACCTTTTGGGAGAAGCCTATTTGATTATAATTTGCTAGAATACTCTTTGTGCTTCACTTATATCTTTTGAGCTTGATAGTTTTTGCTCTAGTGCTTCACTTATATCTTTTAGAGCACGGTGGTGTCTTAATTTTGAAGAAATTGCTAGTCTCTCATGCTTCACTTATATCTTTTTGAGAGTCTTTTAGAACAGCATGGTATTTGCTATGGTCATAAAGTTGGTCCTAGAATGATGAACATCCAAGTTGGGTATAATAAAAACTATCATAGAAAAAGAATTGGATGCTATGATCAATATGATGCTTGATAATTGTTTTGAGATATGGAGGTAGTGATATTAGAGTCATGCTAGTTGAGGTGATTATGAAAAATACTTGTGTTAAGGGTTGTGATTCCCGTAGCATGCACGTATGGTGAACCACTTTGTGATGAAGTTGGAGCACACTTTTATTTATTGAGTGTCTTCCTTATGAGTGGTGGTCGGGGACGAGCGATGGTCTTTTCCTACCAATCTATCCCCCTAGGAGCATGCGCGTAGTGCTTTGGTTTTTGATGACTTCTAGATTTTTGCAACAAGTATATGAGTTCTTTTTTACTAATGTTGAGTCCATGGATTATATGCACCTCACCCTTCCATTATTGCTAGCCTCTCTTGTGCCACACAACTTTCGCCGGTACCATACACCCACCATATACCTTCCTCAAAACAACCACCATACCTACCTATTATGGCATTTCCATAACCATTCCGAGATATATTGCCATGCAACTTTCCACCGTTCCGTTCATATGACACACATTACTTTTGTCATATTGCTCTTTGCATGATCATGTAGTTGACATCGTATTTGTGGCAAGGTCACCTTCATAATTTTCATACATGTCACTCTTGATTCATTGCATATCCTAGTACACCGCCGGAGGCATTCATATAGAGTCATATCTTGTTCTAGCTTTGAGTTGTAATTCTTGAGCTGTAAATCCATAAAAGTGTGATAATCTTTATTATTAGAGCATTATCCTAGTGAGCAAAGGATGATGAAGACTATGATTCCCCCATAAGTCGGGATGAGACTTCCGACTTTACAAAAAGAAAAAGAAAAGAAAAAAGGAAAAGGCCAAAAAAAGGCCAAAGAAAAAGGGAAAAAAGAAAGAAAAAAAAGGAGAAAATAAAAATGAGAGAAAAAGAGAGAAGGGACAATGCTACTATCTCTTTTTCCACACTTGTGCTTCAAACTAGCACCATGATCTTCATGGTAAAGAGTATCATATGTTGTCACTTTCATATACTAGTGGGAATTTTTCATTATAGAACTTGGCTTGTATGTTCCAATGATGGGCTTCCTCAAGTGCCCTAGGTCTTCGTGAGCAAGCAAGTTGGATGCACACCCACTTAGTTTCTTTTGTTGAGCTTTCATATATTTATAGCTCTAGTGCATCCGTTGCATGGCAATCCCTACTCACTCACATTGATATCTATTAATGGGCATCTCCATAGCCCGTTGATACGCCTAGTTGACGTGAGACTATCTTCTCCCTTTTTATCTTCTCCACAACCACCATTCTATTCCACATCTAGTGCTATGTCCATGGCTCACACTCATGTATTGCATGAAAGTTGAAAGAGTTTGAGATTATTAAAGTATGAAACAATTGCTTGGCTTGTCATCGGGGTTGTACATGATTAAATACTTTGTGTGATGAAGATAGAGCAACAGCCAGACTATATGATTTTGTAGGGATAACTTTCTTTGGCCATGTTATTTTGAGAAGACATGATTACTTTGATTAGTATGCTTGAAGTATCACCATTTTCATGTTAATATGAACTTTTATTTTGTATCATTTGGATCTGAACATTCATGCCACAATAAAGAAAATTAAATTGAGAATTATGCTAGGTAGCATTCCACATCAAAAATTTCTTTTTTATCATTTACCTACTCGAGGACGAGCAGGAATTAAGCTTGGGGGTGCTTGATACGTCTCCAACATATCTATAATTTTTTATTGTTCCATGCTATTATATTACCCCTTTTGGATGTTTATGGGCTTTGTTTTACACATTTATATCATTTTTGGGACTAACCTACTAACCGGAGGCCCAACCCGTATTGCTGTTTTTTTTGCCTATTTCAGTATTTCGAAGAAAAGGAATATCAAACGGAGTCCAAACGGAATGAAACCTTCGGGAGCATGATTTTTGGAACGAACGTGATCTAGAGGACTTGGAGTGCAAGTCAAGAAGCAGCCGAGGCTCCCACGAGATAGGAGGGTGCCCCCTGTCTTGTGGGCCCCTCGAGCGTCCACCAACGTACTTCTTCCTCCTATATAAGCCTACGTACCCCGAAAACATCCAGGGGGCAGACGAAACACAATTTCCACCACCGTAACCTTCTTTATCCGCGAGATCCCATCTTGGAGCCTTCGTCGGCGTTCTGCCGGAGGAGGAATCGACCACGGAGGGCTTCTACATCAACATCCTTGCCCCTCCGATGAGTTGTGAGTAGTTTACCACAGACCTACGGGTCCATAGTTATTAGCTAGATGGCTTCTTCTCTCTTTTTGGATCTCAATACAATGTTCTCCCCCTCTCTTGTGGAGATCTATTCGATGTAAACTCTTTTTCGGTGTGTTTGTCGAGATCCGATGAATTGTGGGTTTATATCAAGTTTATCTATGAATAATATTTGAATCTTCTCTGAATTCTTTTATGTATGATTGAGTTATCTTTGCAAGTCTCTTTGAATTATCAGTTTGGTTTGGCCTACTAGATTGATCTTTCTTGCCATGGGAGAAGTGCTTAGCTTTGGGTTCAATCTTGCGGTGTCCTTACCCAGTGACAGAAAGGGTTGCAAGGCACGAATTGTATTGTTTCCATCGAGGATAACAAGATGGGGTTTATATCATATTGCTTGAGTTTATCCCTCTACATCATGTCATCTTGCTTAATGCATTACTCTATTCTTATGAACTTAATACTCTAGATGCAGGCAGGAGTCGGTCGATGTGTGGAGTAATAGTAGTAGATGCAAGCAGGAGTCGGTCTACTTGTCACGGACGTGATGCCTATATACATGATCATGCCTAGATAATCTCATAATTATTCGCTTTTCTATCAATAGCTTGACAGTAATTTGTTCACCCACCGTAATACTTATGCTATCTTGAGAGAAGCCACTAGTGAAACCTATGGCCCACGGGTCTATCTCTTATCATATTTACTTCCAATCTATTTTATTTGCATCTTTACTTTCTGCATCTATATTATAAAATACCAGAAATATTTATCTTATCATACTATCTTTATTAGATCTCACTTTCGCAAGTGGCCGTGAAGGGATTGACAACCCCTTTATTGCGTTGGTTGCGAGTTCTTTGTTTGTTTGTGTAGGTGCGTGGGACTTTTTAGGAGCCTCCTACTGGATTGATACCTTGGTTCTCAAAAACTGAGGGAAATACTTATGCTACTATTGTTGCATCACCCTTTCCTCTTCAAGGAAAACCAACACAAGCTCAAGACGTAGCACCGCTGTTTTTGGAATGAGTGAGATGAGCGCCTGGTTTAGCCTCCCGAAGCCGCGCCCATTATCCAGAAACAATTTGTGCAGGGCAGCCAGAATATCTCGTTTGATCACATTCCAAGCTTTTTGAAAGAAGGCTCCAATAAATCCATCCGGCCCCGGAGCTCTGTCCGATGGCATATCCTTGATCACGTCCCAAATTTCCTCCTCCTGAAACACCAAGTCTTGCTCTGAGAGATCCAGCGGTTGGATGTTCAAGAAGTCAAGATCGACCATGTGCTCTCGAGCCGAGTCCTTCCCCATAATCTCCACGAAGGCTTCAAGGAAGGCCTCCTCCTTACCCTTTTGATCGGTGATTGTCTGCCTATTCCTAGTGATTGCAGGTATGTAATTTTTGGCCTTCCTCCTGTTCGCGATCAGGTGAAATAGTTTGGTGCTGGCATCTCCGTCTTGAAGCCACCTGATGCGAGATCTCTGCCTGGCAATGGTTCTTTCCAGCGAGGCCAGTCCGAGAACCAAATGCTTAAGCGTGGCTCTTAGCCATCTTTCCCCCTCCGAGAGAAGCCTAGCCTCCTGTGCACAGTAAAATCTTAGGATGACCAGATTCGCACATGCAATTTGAAGCTTGATGTTGCCCACCTCCATTGTCCCCAAGCAGTGAGGTGATTTGCCGTGTTCCGCAAGAGCACATCCAGACGCAAGAAAGGATACGTGATTTCCTCTTCACAAACCCAAGCTTCAGCGACCGCCTCCAAGAATCCGTCGAGCTTGGTCCAAAATAGTTCAAACCTGAATCTCTTTCTAGGCTGCAGATGCTCCTCCTCCAGCGATAGATACAGCGGGCAGTGGTCCGAGACCGACGTGGAGAGAGCTTGCAGTAAACAGTCGGGATGGTCCAGCTCCCAGTCCATAGACACGAAGGCTCTGTCGATTTTAGTCAGGGTAGGGATCTCCCTTTCATTGCTCCACGTGTACGTCCCCCCGTGCAGGAAAAGCTCCTTGAGGCCCAAATCATCCACACACGGCTTGAATTTGCCCATCATTCTGCGATCAAGCCTGTTGTTGTTTTTATCTGCTGCATGGAGAATCAAGTTGAAGTCCCCGATAACCAGCCATGGCCCGGGGCAGAGCCTCCTCCTCTCCGTAAGATCGTCCAAAAATTTAATCTTCTCGAGATCCTCCTGTGGCCCGTACACCACCGAGAGCCACCAAGTTGGCCCGTCAAGAGGGGACACAAAACCTATGAGTAAGTTAGCGTCAAGTGCCACGTTAGATAACTGCACCTTAGATGAGTCCCAGCCCACAATGATTCCACCCCTCGTCACCGATGCCGGCAGATAAGCGAAACCATCATATGATGTTCCCATACATTGCAAGACAGTGAATTGGTTCACCCTTTTGAGTTTGGACTCCAGGATACATACGATCGCAACACGCACCGTGTCCACAAACTCCCTAAGTGTCTTTCTCTTGGCCGGGCTGTTTAGCCCCCTAACATTCCAGCATAGAACTTCCAATGAGGCGTGCGACATGTAATGCTGTAGTGCATCCCGAGACACGACCACAACTGCCTAAGCCGACAGCATGTTCGCCTGCTCCAGCTCGCATGCCAAGTTGAAGGGCATGATCTTACCGAATATGGTTGCGATCGCCCTCAGCTGTTGCTCCTAAACCGGTGAATCAAACATCTCCCGAAGCTGACCTAGCGCATCGTCCGAGACCGCCAGATCATCGCTAGTGATCCCTAGAGTTTCGAGAAGCACTGTCTCCGCGGCCGTCGCTTTGGTCTTCCTGTTCCCTGAAGCGCACACTGATGTTGTGGTCCGCCAAGGTGTGAAGGGATCTTGACCCGTACGTACCCCTCGAATGCCTTCAATCTCCTTCAGAAGTGGCGGTGCCAGTTTTTTCAAGAGCCCCGAGCAGAAGGATTTGATATTCCCCAGTGCAGCCAGTTCCTTGGCGGATAGATTCTCCTCCACACCCTGTTCACCCTAGGAGCGTTGGTGCACGATGATTTCATTGCCATGCAGGGTTGGAACTACTATTGCATGGCCACTGGACGTAGTCCCATCAACCACCACAGTATCCAATGGGGACTTGCCCCTAGATGCCAGACCAGAATCACTGTCGGCCTCGCCCCGCGTCTCGGGATTCTCCGCACCAATCAACTCTGATACCGGGGCCCAGCCCAGCAGCTGCGGGGTGGTGTCGCCAGGATTCGGAATCCCCACCGCCATCTCCGTCAGGATTTCCTGTGGCGAGGCCAACCGCTGGCCAGGCGAGACCGAGTCCACAGCCGGGTCGGCAGGCCGCACCGGATCCTGAATGCGCTCCACGTCCAGAGTAGGGGCCTGGTCTAGAGATGTAGGCCCCACCCTAGCATTCCTTTGGCCACTAGCAGCCTCCCTGTCTCCTCTCAGATTCCCATCCCTGGAAGCCATCGAGTGGCCCAGCACCGGCGCAGACTGTGGCCTCTCTGATCCCAACCTGTCGGGATCAGCGCCTGTCCTCTGATCTGCCACCTGCGCCCGCATGATCATCTTCACCAACTCTGGCCCATCCTGATCCGCCAGTACCGACTTGGCATCTGGCGCCACCTCCGTGGCCAGATCTCTTTGCCCAATGATTGGGCCGATGGCGCGCACTGGCGCAAGCCCGGACCGCTCGCCAGCTGTCCCCAGCACAGGGGCTGGCGCATGAAGCGTTTGGATAGGGCCGTTTGAATGCACCTGCTCCCGACCAGACCGGTCGTCGTGGGCCACCATCGGACCAGATGTGACATCCAGATTGCCCAATCCCATGTATGGAAGCCTCCAAGCGGAAGGCCCCACCCTCCCTTCCAGCGCTGCTCTGTACGATCGGCGTTACACACTGCCACCACCGCCGCTGGTCGGAAAATGTGAACGAAGGTTGGCGCCCCGATTGTCCATCACTCCACGAGACCAAGGCTGCACGACCCACTCTCCTCCCTGGAATGAGCCTCCTGAACTGTCCGGCAGCCCGCTCTGTCCACTCCCGCCATCCGATCCAGACTCCCGCCTCCAAAGCTCCGGCGGCGAGAAGTCCCTCATCCGGCCGATGTGTATGAACATTGGGTACTCCAACAACTGGCAGAAAGAAGCACGCCGCGCCACGGGATCCACGTTCACTTCCAGCGGCTCCGGCACCCACAGCTTCCTAAACACCGACACGTCGTCCGGATCAACGCACCACGCTCTCAGCTTGAACAGCGACATATCCTCTCTGCTGGCAGTCTCCGGCGCCACACTATCGATCAAACATGCACTCCCTAACAGCTCAGCCGCCGTGTCCTTGGCCCAATCATGAGATGGTATGCCCTCGATCATGATGTCGACCTGAACACACATAAGCCTTGAAGTTGCATGCGCCTACCTGAGCCATGGCTTAATGAAGAGCTTGATCCCAAGATGTTCAATGAATGGCACTGCCAAAGCTCTGTTCCCGAACTCGTGCGCAGCAAACACCACTGAGGGAGTCCCGGACTAGGGGGTGTCCGGATAGCCAAACTATCATCTTTGGCCGGACTCCTGGACTATGAAGATACAAGATTGAAGACTTCGTCCCGTGTCCGGATGGGACTTTCCTTGGCGTGGAAGGCAAGCTTGGCGATACGGATATGTAGATCTCCTACCATTGTAACCGACTCTGTGTAACCCTAACCCTCTTCGGTGCCTATATAAACTGGAGGGTTTTAGTCCGTAGGACGAAAAACAATCATACCATAGGCTAGCTTCTAGGGTTTAGCCTCTCTGATCTCATGGTAGATCTACTCTTGTACTACCCATATCATCAATATCAATCAAGCAGGAGTAGGGTTTTACCACCATCGAGAGGGCCCGAACCTGGGTAAAAACATCGTGTCCCTTGTCTCCTGTTACCATCCGCCTAGACGCATAGTTCGGGACCCCCTACCCGAGATCCACCGGTTTTGACACCGACATTGGTGCTTTCATTGAGAGTTCCTCTGTGTCGTCATCTTTAGGCCCGATGGCTCCTCCGATCATCAACAACGATGCGGTCCAGGGTGAGACTTTTCTCCCCGGACAGATCTTCGTATTCGGCGGCTTTGCACTGCGGGCCAATTCGCTTGGCCATCTGGAGCAGATCGAAAGCTACGCCCCTGGCCATCAGGTCAGATTTGGAAGTTTGAACTACACGGCTGACGTCCGCGGAGACTTGATCTTTGACGGGTGCGAGCCACAGCCAAGCGCGCCGCACTGTCATGAAGGGCATGATCTAGCTCTGCCGCCGGACAGTGCCCTGGAGGCCGCACCAGTGTCCGCTCCGACCCTTAGCTCGGAGCCGACTGCGCCGATCGAGGACGGGTGGCTGGACACCGCCTCGGGGGCTGCTATCTCTATGGCGATCGAGCCGAACACCAACCCTGTCCTTTGCGAAGCTCGTGACTCCGAGGTGTCGGACTCCGAACCTTCCGCGCCCCTGCCAATCGAATCCGATTGGGCGCCGATCATGGAGTTCACTGCTGCGGACATCTTTCAGCACTCGCCCTTCGGCAACATCCTGAATTCACTAAAGTATCTCTCTTTATCAAGAGAGCCCTGGCCGGATTATGGTCAGGAAGGTTGTGTGCGGACGACAAAGAAATTCAAAGCCCACCCACCACCCACTTCGTAACCACTGTCGATGATTTAATCGACATGCTCGACTTCGACTCCGAAGACATCGACGGTATGGACGACGATGCAGGAGACGACCAAGAACCAGCGCCTACAGGGCACTGGAAGGCCACCTCCAAAAGATGGGAATGGCGATGGAACAATGGAGGATGACCCCTCCAAGAAACAGCCTAAGCGCCGGCGTCAGCGGCGCCGCTCTAAATCCCGCCATAGCAAAAACGGTGATTCCGGCACGGGAGACAATAACACCCCGGACAGTGCCGAAGACAACTCCCTCCAGCAGGATTCAGTGCGGGAGGATGGAGAAGCCAGCCCTCATGAGAGAGCAGCATGTAGAGAGGTAGAGGACGATAATTACATGCCTCCCTCTGAAGATGAGGCAAGCCTCGACGACGACGAATTTGTCGTGCCTAAGGATCTCGTCGAACAAGAGCGTTTCAAACGCAGGCTTATGGCCACGGCAAGCAGCCTCAAGAAAAAGCAGCAACAGCTTAGAGCTGACCAAGACTTGCTAGCCGATAGATGGACTGAAGTCCTTGTGGCCGAAGAGTATGAACTTGAACGCCCCTCCAAGAGCTACCCAAAACGCAGGCTGCTACCCCGATTAGAGGAGGAAGCACCTAAACCTACATCACCAGCGCATAATATGGCCGACCGGCCACCTCGTGGCCGCGACAGAGAAGCCTCTCGGCCCTCCACTTAAGCCGCACCCCGGCGCCGCTCAAAAAATACCAAGGCACGGGAAAATGCGCTAGACCTGCGGGATATATTGGAGGACAAGGCAAGGCAAACAAGATCGATCTACGGATCGCGTGGGCGCCCCACGATACGTGATGATAACCATCATGCCGGATATCGTAATTCCGACCAGGACGGACACAGTAGACAAAGCTCATTTGAGTTGCGTCGTGATATAGCCCAATACAGAGGCGCCGCAAACCTACTATGCTTCACAGACGAAGTGATGGATCATCAAATCCCTGAGGGTTTCAAACCCGTAAACATTGAATCATACAATGGCACAACAGATCCTGCGGTCTGGATCGAGGACTATCTCCTTCATATCCACATGGCCCGCGGCGATGACCTACACGCCATCAAATACCTCCCACTCAAGCTTAAAGGACCAGCTCGGCATTGGCTTAACAGCTTGCCAGCGGAGTCAATTGGTTGTTGGGAAAATCTGGAAGCCGCATTCCTCGACAACTTCCAGGGCACCTATGTGCGACCACCAGACGCTGATGACCTAAGCCACATAATTCAGCAGCCAGAAGAATCGGCCAGACAATTCTGGACACGGTTCCTAACCAAGAAAAATCAAATCGTCGACTGTCCGGATGTAGAGGCCCTTGCAGCCTTCAAACATAACATCCACGACGAGTGGCTAGCCCGGCACCTAGAACAGGAAAAGCCGAAATCCATGGCAGCCCTCACAACACTCATGACTCGCTTTTGCGCGGGAGAGGACAGCTGGCTAGCTCGTAGTAACAACATAACCAAGAGCCCTGGTAATTCAGATACCAAGGATAGCAACGGCAGGTCGCGTCGCAACAAGCACAGGTGCCGCATTAATGGCGACAATGTTGAAGATACGACAGTCAACGCCGGATTCAGAGGCTCTAAACCCTGTCAGCGAAAAAAGCCATTCAAAAGAAATACTCCGGGCCCGTCCAATTTGGACCGAAAACTCGATCGCTCGTGCCAGATACACGGCACCCCCGAAAAGCCAGCCAATCACACCAACAGGGATTGTTGGGTGTTCAAGCAGGCAGGCAAGTTAAATGCCGAAAACAATGACAAGGAGCTGCATAGCGACGACGAGGAGGAGCCCCGGCCGCCGAACAATAGAGGACAGAAGGGCTTCCCGTCACAAGTGCGGACGGTGAACATGATATACGCAACCCACATACCCAAAAGGGAGCGGAAGCGTGCACTAAGGGACGTATATGCGATGGAGCCACTCGCCCCAAAGTTCAATCCGTGGTCCTCCTGCCCGATCACTTTTGATCGAAGGGACCACCCCACTAGCATCCACCATGGCGGATTCGCCACATTGGTTCTAGACCCAATCGTTGACGAATTTCACCTCACTAGAGTCCTGATGTACGGCGGCAGCAGCCTGAACCTGCTTTATCAGGATACAGTGCGCAAGATGGGCATAGACCCCTCAAGGATTAAACCCACAAAGACGACCTTCAAAGGCGTCATACCAGGTGTAGAGGCCAACTATACAGGCTCAGTTACACTTGAAGTGGTCTTCGGATCACTGGATAACTTCCGAAGCGAGGAATTAATCTTCGACATAGTCCCGTTCCGCAGCGGCTATCAGGCACTGCTCGGACGAACCGCATTTGCAAAGTTCAATGCGGTGCCGCACTACGCATACCTCAAGCTTAAGATGCCAGGCCCTCGAGGAGTCATTACGGCCAACGGAAACACCGAATGCTTTTTCCGAACGGAGGAGCATACGGCGGCCCTCGCGGCAGAAGTACAAAGCAGCCTCTTAAGGCAATTCTTGAGTCCGGCTATTAAACGTCCGGACACCGTCAAGCGCGCCCGGAGTAACCAACAACAAGACCGCCTGACATGTCCCGAGCACGCGTAGCAATGCGGCCCCAACCCCAGCGCTCACGAAATTGCGAAACTAGTACTACGCGTACATAATTACGCTCTGGAAATACCATGGGCATAGGGGGAGGGGCACGACCACGACATGCCTATAATGCGGCTCAACCGCACCAGGGGCTCCCAATTGTGTCATTCTTCTTTTTTCTCTTACTTTCAGGACTCCTTTCTTAAGAAGCCCTGTCCGGCAGTAGAATCGCCGAACACACGATGCAACAGCCAGGGAAGCAGAAAGCTACGTCGAGTGTCCAGGTGGTCTCTATAACGAGCAGTATACTTGTTTTGCATATCATCACGCAGCTCGCTCCTAGAGGGAGACATGTCAAATAGTCCCGCCCCTTGCTTATCGCACTATTTTTACCGTTCTGCTTTTACCGCAGCCTTTTTGAATAAACAATGCATAGCTTTTGCCTATTATTGCATTCCTTTTTCTTTTATTTTATCTATACATGTTCACTTACGACATGTTGCACCGTACGCTTTGGTACGGCCAAACACACCAGGGGCTTAAGTACCCCAAAATATGGTGTGATAAGTCCGAACACTTTCACAAGTGCGGCACCCCGAACTTATAGCATTATATGCATCGGCTCCGAATCATGTCTTGGGTCAATAGTTGGGTTTTCCCGGCTCCCATGTTTTGGTACCTTACGTTCCGTTATATCGGCTAAGGTAGCGCTGGGAGAACCACTGCGATTGTGCCCCGGTTGAGCTAGGTTAAGCACCTCAGTGGAGAAAGCTAAAACTGTCCGTCATGATAGGGCGAGAGCCGGTCGCTGTTCGAGAGGTTTTTTCGAGTCCCTAAAGACTTATGCCGCTTAGAGCGAGGAGTCGGCTTTGTCCGGCCCAGGCGTGGATAGCGCCCCGAACTCAGTCTTCCGAATACTAGGGGCTTCGCCAAAATTTAAAATTATAGAATTCTATGGCTAAGTGAGAGTGTTCAAGAATTATAGTCCGGTTGCCTTGTTCGTTGCGTTGAGCGCCTCCCTCGAAGGACCCAAGAATGGGAAAAAGAGCGCTCAAGTTTATCCCGAACACCCCAGCACTCGTGGCATGGGGGTAGAAGCGGACGACTCTCCATCTCCCAAATTTAATAAACGGCCGCACAAAAGGTAATATTTTAAATTCACAAGCGTTGCTTAGCGCATATGAACAAGTTTTCAAGCGTACAAGATAACAAATGCGAGGTTACTCAAAAATTACATCTTTGGAGCATTCACCCGCTATAAGGCGGGCACCCTTCAGGACGTTCTCATAATACATCTCGGGCTTGTGATACTCCCTGCCCGGCGGTGGAGCATCCGTCACAAGCTTCTCAGCGTCCATCTTGCCCCAGTGCACTTTAGCATGGGCAAGGGCCCTACGGGCACCTTCGATGCAGATGGAGCGCTTGACGACTTCAATCCATGGACAGGCGTCCACCAGCCGCCTCACCAGCCCGAAGTAGCTCCCAGGCATGGTTTCCTCGGGCCACAGCCGAACTATGAGGCCCTTCATGGCCTGTTCGGCCACCTTATGGAGCTCGACCAGCTGCTTCAGCTGGTCGCTCAAGGGCACCAGGTGTCCGGCCTCAACATACTGAGACCAGAACACCTTCTCCCTCGAGCTCCCTTCCTCGGCCTGGTAGAATGCGGCGGCGTCAGACACACTGTGGGGCAGATCTGCTAGTGCTCTTGGAGAGCTCCGGATTCGGGTAAGTAACAAGTAATTCACTTTCACGTGCTTGCTTTGCATGAAGAATGCCTTACCCGCCGCTATCTTCTTTATTGCCTCAATTTCCTGGAGGGTTTTTTGGGCTTCGGCCTTAGCGGCTTTGGCGCTCTCAAGAGCCGAGGCGAGCTCGGACTCTTGAGTCTTTGAGTCACGCTCCAAACTCTCATGTTTTTCCACGAGAGCCTGGAGCTCTTGCCGCACCTCCGCCACCCGCGCCTCCTGCTTCTATCGCTCGGTGCGTTCCGCGGCCGCATTGCTTTTGGCCCTAGACACCGCTTCCTTCAGGGTCGCCACCTCGTTCGTGGTCCCTGCAATTTTCAAGTTATTCCTGTTATTTTTTGCAACCACATCTTTTATATACTTCCATAAGGTATTACTTGCCTTCCTTGTCCTCGAGCTGCTTCTTGGCAAGGCCGAGCTCGTTCTCGGACCGCTCGAGGCTCTGCTTCAATGCATCGACCTCCGCAGTCAGTGCGGCAGAGGTCAGCAGCGCAGCCTGCATTCCCATATTGACATACTTATGTTAGACTCCTGCGTACATCTTTTTAGATCCTCAATTCGGCTTTTCTTTCCGAACACCAAACTGAGCATCAGGGGCTACTGTCTATGCGGTAATATTTTTTACATATCTTAAAAACATACCTCAAAACCTATTAGAAGGCTGGCACAGGCTTCAGTCAGCCCGCTCTTGGCGGACTGAACTTTCTGGATCACCACACTCATAACAGTGCGGTGCTCCTCGTCGATGGAGGCGCCGTTAAGCGCCTCCAGCAAATTATCCGGTGCCTCTAGTTGGACGGAGGTCACCGGTGTCACAGTCTTGCCCTTCTTACGAAGGGGCCGCCCGCCGGACTTTGGAACCACTGAAGGTTCCGGTGCGGAGTCCGGCCCAGGGCCAGACTTAGAGCCCTTTGGGGTTTGATCCCCCTTGCGCCCAAAGTCCGGGAGGTTGCCTTACGGCACCTCCGGGACCTCCTCCTCCTGGCTGGGCCCCTTTTGGGACCCCACCTCGGCGTCATCCGCAGCGCGAGGAGAGGAGACGGTCGGAAGTGAAGTGTTATTCATGTCCGACGACGCCAGGGAGCCGCTCGTTGAAGTGTCGAGCCCGTCCTTGGGATGGCTGCAGGGTTATGTTCGGCGTTAGGAGATTCTGTACGACAAACGAAACGCCATGAGTTATTCTGGTATCCGGACACTTACGATGTCGCTAGGGGCTTAGTCCTCGGTGGCCACTCCTCTTCGCCGTTGCCGGCGTTGGTAGAGTAGTCCGGAGGGAGGGTCCTTCCCTTCTTGGACCCTTCGGCCTCCCCCGTTGGGGCGGCCTTCCTTTTATTCTCTCCCCCCGCTGGGGGAGAGGCCTCTTTTTCCTCCTCCTCGCCTTCGCGGGAGGAGTCCGCCTCGGAGTCGTCGGATGATGAGTCCGACAACACCTGGCGCCGAGAACTCTTTCGAGTTCCCGTGGCCTTCTTCTTAGCCTTCTTCTTCGGCACCACGTAAGGCGTCGGAACCAGCAGCCCCGTCAATCGGGCGTCCGATGGGTCTTCTGGCAAGGGAGCCGGACAGTTAACCTGCCCGAACTTCTTTTGCCAGGCCTGTCAAAGGTAAGGGAGTTTAGATCCCGCATAGAGTCAAACTATGGAAATAAGTGTCCTGTAAAGGGTAAAATAGCTTACCTCGTCGGCTTGATGCTGCGAGCTGAATCCGCGATCTTCGGTAGCGGATGCGGGAGCCTCGGCGCCCTTGAATAGCACCTTCCAGGCATCTTCGTACGTAGTGTCGAAGAGCCTGCTCAAGGTTTGGTGCTGTGCTGGATCAAACTCCCACAAGCTGAAAGCCCGTTGGTGGCACGGGAGGATCCGGCGGATGAGCATGACCTGGACTATGTTGACGAGCTTGATCTTCTTGTTCACAAGGTTTTGGACGCAGGTTTGGAGTCCAGCCAGCTCTTCCGAATTACCCCATGACAGGCCCTTCTCTTTCCAGGAGGTGAGCCGTGTGGGGATGCCAGATCGGAACTCGGGGGCCGCTGCCCATTCAGGGTCACGCGGCTCGGTGATGTAGAACCATCCCGATTGCCACCCTTTGATGGTTTCCACGAAGGAGCCCTCGAGCCAAATAACGTTGGGCATCTTGCCCACCATGGCGCCTCCACACTCCGCCTGCTGGCCCCCCACTACCTTTGGCTTGACATTGAAGGTCTTCAGCCATAAGCCGAAGTGGGGCTTGATGCGGAGGAAGGCCTCGCACACGACGATGAACGCCGAGATGTTGAGGACGAAATTCGGGGCCAGATCCTGGAAATCCAGGCCGTAGTAGAACATGATCCCCCGGACAAATGGGTGAAGTGGAAAACCTAGTCCGCGGAGGAAGTGGGTGAGGAACACCACCCTCTCATGGGGCCCGGGGGTGGGGATGAGCTGCCCCTTGTCGGGGAGCCGATGCGCGATGTCGCTAGACAAGTATCCGGCCTTCCGCAGCCTCTTGATGTGCCCCTCCGTGACGGAGGAGGCCATCCACTTGCCTCCCACTCCGGACATGGCTGGGGAAGGTTGAGGCGAGATGTGCGAACTTGGGCGCTGGAGCTCGAGTGCGCGGAAATGGATAGGCAAAGGAGGAAGAAGGAGTAGGTAAAAAGGTGGATCCTTATCCCCTTATATGGATGGACGAAACTATGCGTCCCCACCAGCCTGGTAAAACTCGCTTATCTCCCAAGCGCCGTAATCAATGGCGCGGTTGGGTTACCCACGCCCATATTGATGAGAATCCCGGAATAAGGGGACACGATCTCTTCTTTGACAAGACGTGCCAAGGAAACCGCCTCGCTAAACGCGCTGTGGAGGAACAGTAAAAACGATTCGAATAAAGGCTTGGTCGTGGTGTGATGTCACGCCATGGAATACGTCAGCAGATTGAATTTGTGTAAATATTATTCTCTCTATGGTGGTATGTGGAACTTATTTTGCAGAGCCGGACACTATCCTTGTGTTCAAAATCTTCTATGAAGTATTCAGAGGAGGAACCCGCCTTGCAATGCCGAAGACAATATGCGCGCCGGACTCGTCGTCATTGAAGCCTGGTTCAGGGGCTACTGAGGGAGTCCCGGACTAGGGGGTGTCCGGATAGCCGAACTATCATCTTCGGCCGGACTCCTGGACTATGAAGATACAAGATTGAAGACTGCGTCCCATGTTCAGATGGGACTTTCCTTGGCGTGGAAGGCAAGCTTGGCAATACGGATATGTAGATCTCCTACCATTGCAACCGACTCTGTGTAACCCTAACCCTCTTCGGTGCCTATATAAACTGGAGGGTTTTAGTCCATAGGACGAAAAACAATCATACCATAGGCTAGCTTCTAGGGTTTAGCCTCTCTGATCTCGTGGTAGATCTACTCTTGTACTGCCCATATCATCAATATCAATCAAGCAGGAGTAGGGTTTTACCTCCATCGAGAGGGCCCGAACCTGGGTAAAAACATCGTGTCCCTTGTCTCCTGTTACCATCCGCCTAGACGCACAGTTCGGGACACCCTACCCGAGATCTGTCGGTTTTGACACCGACAGCCACCAGAAAGTCCTCTGGAAAGAACTTGTGAACGAAAAAATGGAACCTTGGCATCCCCAGCTGAGCCGAAATCGCCACCGCCACCGCCGCTCCAGGTCGTCCATGCCCTCCGACCGCTGCAGCACACAGATCTCTGATGGCCCCGCATACAGAATCGCCCCCGGCGCAACAGACGAGGAGGGGAGGTTGGGCGCAACTGGCGAGAGCGGCGCCGCTGGCGCGCTCTGCCCAGGCTCCGTCAACCTCCTCCTCAAAGCCGACGCCTGCCTGGGCGCCTCTGACCTGCGGGCGACCTGTGCGATCACCGCCCGGCGGAGCTCATCCGCCGAGATGGGGCTGCGCGATTCCCGGCACTAGGAGGAGACATGACCAGGGAGGGCGCAGCGGATGCATAGGGCCTCATTGGTGCAATCCTACCGCCGATGGCCATCCTCGAAGCATCTGAAACAGAGACCAAACAGCTCCGGCGGGATCAACCTCCGCTTCGAGGAAGACGGGGACACAGCCCGGCCTTGGCTGCTGCCCGCCTCCCGGTGACGCCGCAAGGCCCGGCGGCGCCGCCACATCGCCTTGCGGGATGGACCCGGCCTGCGCCAGCCCTCGGCTTGCGCCAGACCAGGCCCATCCACCGGACCGCCACCCGCCGAGGACGAACGCGCCGAGCCAGGAGAGCCCGAGATCCCCAGCCCCGAGACAATCAGATGCTCCCGATGGAGCGCCGACGAGACCGAGGGGGGGCTGCAGGAGCCGGAAGCCATGGCAGAGAAGGAGGGGCGGGGAGAGAGGGCGCCGGGGCCGGAGTGGCCGCCGGCGTGGAAGGTGGACGCCGGTGCCGGAGTGACAGCCGGCGTGGGGAGGGAGCGGAGCGAGCGATAGAGCCACGGATACGTATGAACGCACTTGTTCCAGTATGTTGTCGCCGGCGTGTAGGATTCAAAATTCGAGGTGCGAAATCCAAAACCATTCTCGCGGTGCGGTCGCGCGCTCCCCTTCCGTAATCAACCCGCGGTTTCGGCCTTTCCGTTCCCGCCCAGACCATTTTTGCCCTGAAAAAAACCCAGCGATCCGCTCCGAAACGCATCCCGCCGTCCACACCAAACATCGCCGAACGCATCTTACGGCTCCACCTCAGCGATCCGGGGCAACCACCCCTGGACCAATCAGCGCCCGCCTCCCCCTCCGTATAAACCCAGCAGCCCCGCTCCTCCTCTCCTCCCATCTCGCCCCAAATCCCCCACCTTCTTCCAGCACACCCAACGCACCCGCAAATCCCCCACTCTCCCGAACCAGCGATGGCCCCCAAGGCGGAGAAGAAGCCGGCGGCGAAGAAGCCCGCGGAGGAGGAGCCCGCGGCGGAGAAGGCGGCCGAGAAGGCCCCGGCGGCGAAGAAGCCCAAGGCGGAGAAGCGGCTGCCGGCGGGCAAGACGGCGTCCAAGGAGGCCGGCGGCGAGGCGAAGACGAGGGGCCGGAAGAAGGGCAGCAAGGCGAAGAAGAGCGTGGAGACATACAAGATCTACATCTTCAAGGTGCTGAAGCAGGTGCACCCCGACATCGGCATCTCCTCCAAGGCCATGTCCATCATGAACTCCTTCATCAACGACATCTTCGAGAAGCTCGCCGCCGAGGCCGCCAAGCTCGCCCGCTACAACAAGAAGCCCACCATCACCTCCCGGGAGATCCAGACCTCCGTCCGCCTCGTCCTCCCCGGGGAGCTCGCCAAGCACGCCGTCTCCGAGGGCACCAAGGCCGTCACCAAGTTCACCTCCTCCTAGATTGCATCTGCATTGCTTGTATCTATCTAGTAGTAGCGACTGTAGCTGGTTCTGTTGCTTTAGTTTGTGCTTGTCAACTCTGGTTATCTGGAACTACAAGTGCTGTTAGTGCTGAATGGGGAATTGATTGATGGATGATTGCCAATGCTCTGTTGCCTCTTTGGCTGTAACAACTGAATTTGTGCTTCTTTTGGCGAACTGATATTTTAAAAGTAGGGATTCATTTCATCAGTTTGTGATTACTATCTCTGCCACACGATTGTGTTTTTTGGTAATATAAGTTTTTAGATTGATGATGTGCTGACAGTAAGTTACATTTATGCATTAGGCACAGAACCGTCTGTATTGTTGAACGTGTTGGGTTTAATTGAGCACCCTGAGCTTGATCTGTACTATAGTTAGTGATTGCTTCCGTGATTTGATTTTGTACTAGAAGTTACTAATCTCTGCCACATGATTGCGCTTACGTAGCAATATAAGTTTCCAGAATCTTTGTATTTTGTGTTAGGTGAGTGTTGTCCAATTGCCCCGGCTTATTTCCTGCTGTGATTATCCTTAAATAAGAGCATTCCAATGGTTTGCCTTGCCATGTATGGTTCTTGTTTTGGTAGTAGTTTGCTTTGTCCAAAGTATCAGTTAATTAGTTAGGCTGGAGCAGCTTGGTCCTGGTCCTGTTGAAGGTGTTACTCTGAAAATGTCAAGCGTCAGAAAATTAGACTAGCTGTCCAATTCTTGCTGGAAGGTGTTCTTTAAACATGCACATTTGGTGTATCCATGGAAGCTATGGATGGTCTTCAGGCTGTATCTTCAGATATTGCAGCAATTTAGAGATCGTTTAACTTCACAATTGCCTGGCGAGTGCTTCATTTTTTTGTCCTTTCAAGTAATTTACTGATTTTGGTGGTCTGATATTTATACCCGTAGGCATATGGAGGCTATCCTGAAACCATCAAGAAGAAAGCCGGGCTCCTGTTCTCTGTCGTTTGCCGAACCTTCCAAAAAGACAACCGAAAGAAAAACATGGATCTTCTAGGTAGGCAATTCTGCAGGCAGCCACAGCATCCTGATTGTTTGGAGCAGAGCGCTCCATCCTTGTCCGGTTGAACATGCCTTTTCTTCACCACAGGTACATAATTTTTCTGAAATCCCTACAGAAGTCCCTGTATAATTAAATAGTACTGATGTAAGTTGTTAACTCAGCACCTTAAACATTTAGGTTGAAAAGAACACACATGCTGATCAACTATAGTAGGGAAAGTACAGATATCAAGTGCCTCTGCTACTCCACACCTACTTATCAAGAACAAGAGCTCTCATTATAAAGGCTAAAAGATTCAGTTACTAAACTACAATAAAATATATGTTTCGTTTCTACAGATTTCAGGTATCAAATTAAGATTTCTACCGGTTTAAACATCCAAACAACTCTTCTCCTGTGGCCTTTATGTCTCCTACCAATATTTCAATGGTAGCCAACTTAGCATGAGAATAAATAACTAATCAACATCGACATGAATAATCCAGTTATTTTTCCGGAGAATCCAAAAATTGAGACAGTGCATCATAGAGACTATGATGCCAACTTTTCCATAAGGAACAAAAGAAAACCCAGCATCCACTACACCAAAGTATTACCAACATTCCAACTAATACCAGAAGATACCACTTACCCGATGCAATAAATTAAGTGTTGGATTTATGGTAGATTGATAGCTGTGGCGACCTGAATCTGGGCACATGTGTTTTGTAACAGCGCAGATTATTTTTGACAACTTCGGCATTTTTATAGCTTCGCATTTTTTTGGTCAGAAACTTTCTTTCTTTTTGATAATTCGACTAACAGTACATTTTATCTTCAGTTTGGATTGGCAGGAAAACGTGCCTCCTGTTTCCCGTCGTTTACCGAAGAACAGTGGTAGCACTGATTTCATCTGTGGGAGCACTGGTTTCATTCTTGCAAAACTGCTGCGTATTTCTGTGCGTCAGAGATAATATTGAGGCTGCACAGGCATGGTTTTCAAGCTACATTGCTGTCGTTTATCATACCATACCTTCCATGTACTAATACCCTGTATTGACATTCAGGTACGGAATGTGTGACCTTTCTCAACCAAGTGAACCAACCAGCAGTTCGGCACAGCCCGTAGAGCAGCAAACGTACTACAGTAGTACATGCCAATACTTGGATATTAAAGGTTTGTATTTCTTTTTCCATAGTTGAGACAGGCGATGTCTTTTTTCTTCATCTAGGTGGAAGATATGGTCTTCATTATATCCTTTTCTTTTTTTTGTGGGGTCGATCTTCATTATATCAGAACAAGAACGTAAAGATAAGTAGATGATCTTTCGATGTCTTACAGTTGACATCATCAAGGAAATTAAGAGCAAGTACACAATAAAGATTTGTATTCGGATAATAGCATGCCTCCTATCAACATTTGAACCTAGAGATAGCAGGACATCGAAGATTTGCATTTCTTTTTCTGTAGTTTTCTTCGTCTAAGTGGAAGCCATGATCTTCACTATATCAGAACATGAGTGTAAAATTAAGTACATGATCTTTCCCTGCCCTACAGATGACAATACAAGATCGCCACAAACAAGAAAAGTACATTCTTTCTTTGGGGTAGATGATTTATGTGACTATTCAAAATCTCAAAACATGTCTTTTTTTAGGATCAGTACTTTGCTATTTATTCAATAACGTACGGAATTTCAGACGATACAATGTTTAGAATGCAGTCCAGAGGGACATGAAACCAGACCTTGCAAATTTCATTGCTACACCCTTAGCTAATATGTGTGTTGCTTCATTAACAAAGCACCGCACCCGACGGAATCTAAACTCCTGGAAAGCATGTAGTAGCCCTTTAACTCCTTAAATGAGCGGCCTAGCTGTAGAGAGGTTCTTGACAAGAGAGTTAAGCATGCACACCACTCCTTTGTTGTCGAGCTCAATCACCAGCTTTAGCACCTCCATATCAACCGCTAGTTGCACTGCACGCCGACAAGCCAAGATCTCCATGAGCTCAAGGTTAGAGCCAGAGGGAGGAGGGATGGCACACTCCACCTCGAAACGCTCCATTGTGGTCTTTAAGGATGACACCACCACCCCCCTTCTCACCAAACTTGGACGTCGCAATGTCAGAGTTAGACTTCATACATCCTTGTTCTGACTGGATCCAACTCTAAGCCGGCACCAGAGTGGGAATACTGGTATTGGACTCTTGGACGGATTGCCATCCATCCATGAAGTTTGCGTCAGAGTTATCAATGGCAATTCATTCATCCTATCTTCCTCTCTACGGAACTCTGCACGACCAGCATTCATATTCATGAGTTCTTCTAGTCTAGTTCTAGATTTTTCAATCTCCCTAGTGACCTTGCCAAACTTCTTTTTCACTCCAAGCATGCAAAGAGCTCAAAACTTTTCCTAGTGCGACATTGATATCACCAAAAGGTTGCTTCAGCCCTGCCTCTTCCCAGAGATTATACACCAGCTTAGGGAGGCAAGGTTCCCGTCTCCACATGATTTCATACCTTGGCAACGGTCCTTGGGTTTAATATCGGCGTCCACGTCCCTTACGATCAGCAAGGGGCAACGATCGCTACGTAGAGATGTAAGATGTTTAACCAAAGCATTGAAAAAGATGTCTCTCCATGAGTTAGTGGTCTCCCCTATCAAGTCAAAATGAATAAGGTAGACAAGTAAAACCCTGATCAGAGAGTTTGCACAGTTCAAACATATCGCCAAACGCCGCCATCTGGTTTGAAAATCTAGGAGCTGCGAAGAAGTGCTTAAAGTCCCACCATACCTCGTTGATATCACTGACGGTTAGCCACGCTAGATTGGATTGCACTTTTAAATCTTGAAGCCAAGTCCACATCACGTGTCTATTCTTCGTTCCTGGCTCGCCATAAACACATGTGCGGTGCCACCATGGCTCCCCTGTAGCGCACTGAACATGAACATCGATGCATCTCGCATTCTCAAACTGAACACCTACCTTCAATGATTCGTGCCAATATAGAGCCAAACTTCCATTGTTTCCTTCAATATTGATTCCCTGAAAACCTCTAAGACCAAGAATATTTAGATATTGTTTCATCTTGCCCTAAGGCTACCTTGTCTTGCACAGGAAACTCAAAACCGGGCCATGTGCCCAGACAAAAGCACACAAACTGTGAATTGTACAAGAATTCCCGCTCCTCAACAATTCCAGTTGATTAGGTTCATCTCCCGGAGTTCCCGGACTTCACTATCCTTAGACGAAAAACCAGCGGCAGAACCTCAGAGATCGGCCGCTCAGACCCTTAGATCGGACGAAGTCATACCAAAGGGAAACCCTAGCACCCACGAGGCCTACCAGTACCAGATGCCCTAGCCAAAGTCGAGAGGCACTACGAGAATGCCCCTTAATCAACCCTAATGAGGAGCATCATAGGAACATGGTGGAAAAAACTTGCAAGTACCACCATAAGGGAGAAAAAAACTGTCAAGCCCAAACGGACTGAGATTATCTAGTCTGTCGAACTTAGAGCAGCTCCAATAACTTCTGTAAAAAACTTCATGTAAATGTTATTTTACAGGATGACCGTATAATTTAGGGGAAGTTGTCTTAACACCTACTTTTTTCAATTCCCATAAAATTTACTCCTCCTAAATTATTTGACTTGACATGGCGCCAGGAGTCACGACGACGACGGCCTAAGCGAGGAGGCGAGCTAGGAAGGTGTGGTGGCAACGCGGTGTGCGGAGCGGTGAGGCAGGGCAGAGGAGGCGCATCGGCGACTTGGTGTGGTGGTGGCGCGGGGCTGCTGGAGGGCTATTTTTGCCTCAACTTTCCGTAAACGGTATTTTATTTAGGAATACAAAAGCTGTTGGAGTTGCTCTCATAATACTACCTCCGAGTAGTTTATAAGATTTATCGTTAACCATTTTTGTTGCCACGTACACGTAATTCACCGCAGTGAAATAAACTTGTTTCATAGTCCCAAGGGTTTCCTCACTTCTACCTTAATAAAGTTGTGAACCACATATATACCCGTGAATGGCCATGCCATAGTCCGCCTACGACCTCCGTCATCGGAAAGAGAAATGACCGACTTCCACTCCCATATCCAAGGAAGCACCATCGCAGGCTTCATTACTTTTCGAACCGATGCAAAGGTCCACTACACGCGGCGAGAACGAAAATTGGTGGCATGTCGGCCTTGTATCTTCCCCATGCCTTCTTAACCTAGTGTGGCCGTCTTCATCGAACGACCGACGCCGTCGAAGAAGAAGAACACTGCCACCTGTCATCAACCACACACTTCATGTCGAAACGCCCCAACATTTTGCAAAGGCCGCTGCCATCACCACCCAAGGAGACACCAAGCGCACATCGCCTATTTGTTGTACAAACCATACTGACCTCAAGGCAAGACCAACGGTCGCCAAGGCGGGAGGTCGAAAAAAAATATTGAATTATGGCCTGGCTATGACATACTATAAGATGCATACTTGATTAGGATGGTAAATTCATCTTTGATGGGAAGGGAGGGATCACCAAATATCCCCTCCCAATTTAAAGTAACAATGTTAGAAATATGTTGAGAAGCAACCTATTCTCACCGAAGGAGAAATTTTGCATTTACGTTGTACGCATGGGTCTTCTTAAGGTCCTGGCAATGTTTGCATTTTACATGCATTTACTTTGTACGTACGGCTCTTTTATTAACAATGAAGTCTTAACATTTTATTTTAAATTTGCAAGTGGCTAGAGGGCTCTTTTCTTAACTGCCAAGTCCTAACAGAAACGGTTCATGCTATCCATGTTAGTTTTCTAGGAAGTCCCCTTTAGCATTTTCATCACAAGGCACAAGCAGTTCATCACAGTGAAACCACACTTGTTTTCATAGCCCGATGATTCCAAATTCAACATGTTTTTTTCAATTTTGAGATACCAGAGAATGAGCTCTGGCCATACTGAACTAGTAGTAGGATATAACAATTGCAAGGCTGCAAGGTACACAGGTAGTTCATCATAACCAAAATAAACTTGTTTCTTAGTCTAAGGTACTACCTTAATTCTGCCTAACGGCTAACGTTAGCTACTCCACCAGTTCAGTTACACACAGTTCCTGGTAATAGAGCACACTGCTCGTTACAAAAAAGAGTGGCAACTTGACACCATTGCAGAATTCGATCACAACAAGAACCATGGAAAGCAACCAGGCTAGTGTATACTCCATGACTCCACGTGTCAAAGACCTCAGTTGCGATGCTTGTCAGCTTGTGACTTCTGCTGGTGACTCGCCGCCTCGCCGGGCCTACAGTCTACAGCTGATACGCACGAAGGCATAACAAAAGACAGCCTGATTAGGAGTGAAGCAGACAAGTGGTCTAGCAACATAGTAGAACAGAAAATGTATATCTAAATGCAAACTTAAGGTCTTGGCAACGTGTGAATTTTGCTAGCAAGTGGGGCGTATTGCAAAACAGCTAATATGATGGCCGGTTGGTGGTTAGTAATTTAGCTAGTGGAAACAACATGCATCCATGCATCATAGCTTTGTGCAACATCAAAACTGAGAAACATGCATCCTCTGAAGTCCTGGAAGTTGAAACCTGGTGTTTAAGGAACAATTGGTTTAAGATGTCTAGTGGTCCTGCGGTTGAAAGTTAAATAAATTCATGCCTATATTAATGAACCTAGCTGGTGTAGCTGCACACAAAGATTCACGTTTCATACTGGAATATCTGCAAAATAAAGCACTACAGAATAATTATATAGTATATATATGCTAGTTGCTAGATGGACATATTGTACAATAGCACTACTAAATTACTTCACCAATATATTCAAACTAATCATGTTAGCACAGCCTAGAGGAATGCCCAATCTTCACATAACACCTACTGACAATATAAAACAGTGCGTCGTACGTAGAAATGTAGATACTGCAAAACAACACTAACCCGCATTGTGATGAATTTAACCGGTGCAATAGGGTCACCGTCGGAAAGGTCTGCTCCTCGCTGAAAAGTCCAAGGACTCAATCCTTCAGGACCAATACTCCCAAAGACAGGAATTTGAAATTTCCTGACCCATTTCTCATTAGGCATATTGTTTATGGTGAGGGTCATCTCATCTGCTGACAGTGAAGTGAATCTTGGATTGATCATCTGAACCATTACATCTTTGAGCAACCTTGCATTCTGGAAGATGTACTGGAGGAAGGCAATCTCATCTTGCCTCCCATGGTACTCACGAAACGTGATCACCTTGAGGCGCAAAACCACACTTACGATGGGACCGACCTCTTCCCAGAACTGGAGGTCAAAATTGCCAGCGAGGTGATCACATTTTTCAGACTGCAAATCATTTGGTTTAGTGAACATTTCAGCAAATAATAGATCATGCAGCAGCAGCAACAATATGAGAAGAGAAATGCAATGCTGGTACCGTCATATGCAGCGCCTCAACATTGGGGAAGAATCTGAGGAAGGCGGGCACCATCTTGACATCATCGTAGACTCCAAACCGCACCCTCAAACTAAGGACCTTCACGGTTGTGATCATCATGCTTGGACTTATCTTAATCCCAGCCTGAAATGGTCCAAATTCAGCCTGAAATTTGCAAATTGAACAAAGTTGAAAGATCCTTCCCAGGCTGGATGTGTAGTAGTACCGTGATGACAGTGTCTCGGATCTCTAGCACGTATTTTCCTGGATCCAGGTACCCGAATATTCTCAGCTTGGGGACGTTGCCAATCCTGACTCTGGTGCGCGATCCGCCGGCGGGGACGAGACACTCCGACAGGATGAGGCGGTCGAGACACGGGGCGTTCACCACGTCGATGCTCTCCACGACGAAAGAGCAGATCTGCACGCACCGGAGGCTGTGGCTGACGAGGCGGAGACGCACCCCCTTCATCCTCCCTTGGATGTTGAGGATCTCCAGTGCGGGGCTCCTGGCGACGAAGGCGTCGATGTCCCCGTCCTCCACGGCGACGCTGCAGATGCCGAGCTCCCGGAGGTGGGGGAAGGAGGAGCCTTGGAGGCCGGCCGCGTCCGGGAACTTCCAGACGCCGATGTAGAGGCGGGTGAGGGTGGAGATGGTGAAGAGCGTCTTGGGGAGGGGCACCTCGCGTAGCCACGGGCGGTTGACGAGGACGAGATCCTGGACGCCTCTGGCCGCAAGGAGACGGATCCAGCGCTTGAGCTGGGCCTGGTACGCGCCCATGCGGCTGCAGGTGAGGTGGACGCAGCGGAAGGGCCCCGGGTGCGTGGCGAGTATGCGGGAGACCGTGGCGGTGACGTCCGGCGTGCTGGCGCGCGCGGGGGTGCGGCCATTGGAGATCAGCTGGGTGTCGATCAGAACGAGCGGCGTCGAGCGCCAGACCCCGCGCCAGCGCGCGGCGAGCACGGCGGTGCGGGCGGCGTCCTTGACGGGGAGGCGGGAGACGATGTTGCGGAGGAGCGCGTCGGAGAGGCCGCTGATGCGGCCACGCGGTCGGAGGTGCGGCCGCGGAGGGCGGTGAGGCGAGCGGTGGTGGAGACGGGCGGGTCCGGGAGGTTCTCGTGGATGAGCGACATGAGATGCTCCGTGCTCCGGTCCAGCTCGTGCGGATCGAGGCCCTGGCGCCGCATGCTGTCGGCCGCCGTCGCCGGGTCGACGTTGGAGAACCGGCTGGCCTTCGCCGGCGCCGGCGGGAGGTGATTGGGTGAGCACGGTCGCGGCTAAGCTAGGGTTTGCTGGTAGCTGGAGTGAGTGAGAGTGGGTGAGCGGCGAGGGACGGTGGCGGACGGGGCGATTCCTATTTAGCGCTGCAGGCGCCGGTTATAGGCTGTTTCTGCAAACCGGCGCCTGCAGCACCGTTAGCTGGGCTCGGCCCATTCCATTTTTTCGTCGTAAACAAAAATTAATACAGTCTTCGTTGCGATTCGATCCTGCTACCTCCAGGTCAATGCCTCGAGGCGCCAACCACCACAGCACCTACGGTTAACTGCACAGCTACAGCTTCTTCCTCTATTTCTTCTTAAGTCGTTTCCTTTTTCTATTTACTTTGCATTTTTATTTTTTCGTCTTTATTTTTTATTCGGAATGGTTTTTGTTCTTTTTTTATTCTTTTATTCTTTTTCATTTTTTTCTTTTTATACAGAATGGTTTTGTTTGATTTTTTATTTTTTATTCTTTTTTCCTTTTCCTAATTTGAATGAACAGTTTTCCAAAATCCATGAACTCTTTTTCAAACGGATGAACTTTTTTTTCCAAATTGATGAACTTTTTTTCAAAATCCATGAACTCTTTTTGAAAACAGATGAACTCTTTTTTGAATCGATGAACTTTTTTTGAAAATCGATGAACTATTTTTTAAATTGATGAACTTTTTTTCAAAATCGATGAACTTTTTTTCCAATATCAATGAACTATTTTTAAAATCGATGAACTTTTTTCAAAATCGATGAACTTTTTTTCCAAAATCAATAAACTCTTTTTAAAATTCATGAAATCTTTTCAAAATCGATGAACTTTTTTCAGAAACGATGAAATATTTTTCAAAATCGATTTTTTTAATAAATGATGAACTTTTCTAAAAATGGATGATCTTTTTTTAAAATTTACTTTTTTCAAAGAGATTTACTGATCCGTTAACGTTTTGCTAAAGGAAGCATTAACTAGGTCAGGTTTGTACTTGCATACAAAGGAGCTAATATGATCTGGTGGTTATTGCGTTAAGTTATTCCTAGTGAGGTGCTTGGTTCGAGTCCCATATCCCATTAGGATTAGTTTCTTCTCTTTTTTTCGCGTTTTCCATACTGAGCCCGTGGCTGGGCCGGCCCGTGACGGGTCGCTAGCGAATGCCGGTGGCATCAACTGGCGCCTGCAAGCTTCACAAAATCGCGGCATTTCCTATTCGGCGCTGCAGGCGCCGGTTATAGCATGTTTCAACCGAAGATCTCCGGGGTCCCATCGCACTGTGGTAACCACCCCGCCACACAAACTTTATACACTAGTTCCATCACTTTTCTTCCTTACCATCTTTACTTTCGTTTTTTTGTTTTCTTTTTTTTCATTTTTTCTGTTTTCTGTTTTCGTTTTTTTTTTGCATTTTTTCCTTCTTCCTCATTCGGTGATTTTCTTTCGAATGTATCCACAATTTTTTTCAATTGATGAACCTTTTCAAATTCTATGAACCTTTTTCTAATACAATGAACTTTTTCAAATTTGATAAACGTTTTTTCCAAATTTGTGAACGTTTTCAAATCTGATGAACTTTTTCTTAAATTTGATGAACTTTTTTCAAGAGTGATGAGTTTTTCCTTCAATTTTGTGAAATTTTTTCAAACTCGCTGAACTTTTTTTCAAAATCAATGACCTTTTTTCGAAAATGATGAACTTGTTTTCAAAACCGATGAACTTTTTTCGAAAATGATGAACTTTTTTCAAGATCGATGAACTTTTTTTTGAAAAAGATGAACTTTAATAAAAATCATAATTTTTTTTTACAAAATCGGTGAACTTGTTTAAGTTTGTGAACTTTTTGTCTCAAAATTGTGAACGTTTTTAAATTTACGTTTTATAAAAAAATTGAAAAAAACTGAACGCTAAATAAATAGCGTGGCCATAGTGCTTCACAAATGGTTCATGTATCGTTAGCGCTAATGAAAAGCACCAGTATCCGATGGCTGTGGTGGTCAGCTAACGTTGGACCGGTCTTGTCTTCGCGAGCGACGCGTGTTCGATTCCTGAAGTAGCCACATTTTTTGCGTTCTATTATAGCGATTTTGTCCCGTAGGCTTTCCATCGCGGGCCGGCCCAGCAAGGCGCTGCTGCGGGCGCCAGCTACCTGGTCGGGCGCTTAAGGCGCCGAACAGGAGCTCCCGGCGGACGGTCGCTTCGTAGGGTTCGGTCGGGGTGGTGGGGGGCTGTTTCCGGGTGGGCCAAGTGTCGGGATCTGATTGCGCACGGGCCCATGAGAAGTTGATCCTAGAATAAGTGTTACTCCGCTATTATTAAATTGGAACTTCCTTCTGTCCGAAAATACTTGTCATTAAAATGAATAAAAGGGGATGTATCTAGATGTATTTTAGTTCTAGATACATCCCTTTTTGTCCATTTTAATGACAAGTATTTTCGGACGGAGGGAGTACAAGTGCTACTTGGAGGAGGGAGATCATTGATCAAACCTTTCTGGCGGCGGACAAGAGTATGATCGTGAGTATCCCTATTTGCACTCGGTGGATGGACGATTTCTGGACGTGGAATTTTGAGAAGAATGGTATGTTCACAGTGAGATCAGCTTATCGCATGTTAGTTGACGCAAAGAGAAGGAGAGAAGATTGGCTAGAAGGTAATGCGGGAAGTTCGGATTATGAAGCACATGCGAATAGTTGGACCTCTTTTTGGTCGGTTAAGGTACCGGGGAAGATTCATAATTTTCTTTGGAGGCTTGCCAAACATTCAATCCCTACAGAGGATGTTAGACACAGTAGGAACATGGCCGAGAAGGATAAGTGTCAGTTATGTGGGATGCCAGACTCTTCGCTTCATTCACTATTGGATAGCTCAACAACACGATGCGTGTGGGCACTAGTAGATGAGGATGTGGCTGAGTACGTCCAAGCTTTGGAGGAATCAAATGCTAAGTTGTGCTTATTTTCACTTATAGATGATCTCCCGCATATGCTAGTCTCATCAAGCTAGTCGTCACCCTTTGGGCAATGAGGCTCAACGTAAAGTTAAACACGAGGGGGTTTTGCAAAGTCCGCATGCAACACATGCTTTTGTGATGAACTATATAGCAGAGCTAGATACAATTGTGGAACCTGGTAGCTCTGGTGTGCAAGTTGCACCACTAGGTGCGAGGCAAAACGCAAGTCATTGGAGAGCACTGGACATGGGAGTGGCCAAGATCCAAGTTGATGGTGGGCTAGCTAGAAACGAAAGGAGCGGGGTAGCTACAGCGGTGTGTCGCGATCATTCAGGATTTTATTTGGGTTCTTCAGCTATGGTCTTCAGGGACATAGCCGAACCAGCGACGTTGGAGGCACTGGCCTGCCGCGAAGCATTGGCATTAGCACTCGACCTATCACTACTACCACATTGTTATTGCATGTGATTGCAAAGGAGTTGTAGCAGAGATAAATAATGGATCAGAAGGAAGGCACGGTGCTATCATCAAGGAAATTTATGCTCGAGCGAGAGACTTTACTAGTTGCGATTTTATTTTTGAAGGACGTAGTATGAACTTTGATTCTCATAATTTAGCTAAGTTTTCTTCTTCTTTAGATGTGGGTCGGTACTTGTGGACGGAATCTCCCCACCACCCATTTGTAACTCCTGTAAACCATACTCCAAACATTGAATAAAGTGTGGTTTACCCCTAAAAAATGGGAACTTGATCACTCTAAACAGACTATTATTTTGGCAAGGGCTATAACTGAGAACGGACTTTTGGCTCTCGGCCACCATGGAGGCCTTAAAAAAAACAAAATTCAAACTTTTTTATTTTAAAAAAATCTGAAAAAAAAAGTGCAAGTATAAGGATGTTATGTGTATGTGTGTAAAATTTCAGGATGAAATATGTTGAATGTGACTTGTACAAAAAAGACAAATTCATGGCCTAGAAAGATGAATAGTGCATGTCTTAAAAAGCCCCAGATTTGTCTTTTTTTGCGCAACTCTCATTTCAACGTATTTTGCCCTGAAAATTTAGATACATTTGTGTTATGCCTCCATGTATTTTTTTTGGAATTTTTTGGAATGTAAAAATTATGAAATTTGATGATTTTTGAATATTTTTTTCAAAACCGAGGTCCATGGAGCTTGGCCCTCCAAAGGCAATATTTGGCTATAAATAGACTACTAAGAGCAAGTATAATAAGATGACGTAGACGAGTTGTAAGACTTTAAATAATATATTTTTACTGAGATGGATGAGAGAGAAGAGGAGACAAAAGAGAAGCGAGTTGTAGCGCGGGCTCCAAAAATCTATGCGAGAGTTGCTTAAAAAAAAGTATGTGAGAGTATATGATGGGCCATGTGATAAAAAAACTCCCACCGTTCCTATATACAAGTCTTTGTAGAGATTTCAATATAGGCTATATACAGAGCAAAGTGAGTGAATCTACACTCTAAAATCTGTCTATAACATCTGTATGTAGTCCATACTAAAATCTCTAAAAAGACTTATATTTATAAACAGAGGAGTAGTATATTTTCTTATAGCCCACCACTATACGTGTTGGCTATTACATTGGCTATAGCTGTACGGCAACATGTTGTAGCCATCAATCCGCTATATCATTAACCATACTATAATGATAGAGTGGTACTAATTATAGCTAACCTAATGCAACTGCCCATGATCAACTAAGAGCATCTCCAACCACACTTGCCTAGTTTAATCCATATGTCCACGGACACGTTCGGACGTGTCCATAAACAGAAGTGGGTCGACTCCATTTGTCCGTCCGGACAATCGCAATCCCATATTTGAAACCTTAAATCAATAAAAAAAAGTGCACGTGGATCATTCGACCAATATAGCACCCAAAAAAAATCAACGCAAGCGGAAATAATCCACAACAAATTGTCTTTATTGCGCACGTTGATATCCTTCTCTTGGTTGATGAACCACTTCTTTCAATGGTCATGCATGAGACTGGTGTCGGTCAACATGATCCTCGCTAACCTCACATTCTCTTTATCAAGCTCAATTGTCTCAAATGTCCTCGCCTTCTCAATTCCCATTTTCTGTCATTTGTTCATTTTCTACATGTCTACCATCTACATCTCAATCATCATCCCAACTCACACTCTCTCCCGGTCGAAATCCATCCTATCCCTTTGCGCATACAAGAATAGCTTGTACCTCTCCTCCATTTTCTTCACCCCCTTTGTTGGAAAAGATGACTGTCCATGTGGGCAAGATCTTGCTCGTCCCGTCGTCATGCGCAGCCCTATCTTTTTCCTACTTCTTTCTCCTCAAGGGCCTACTCCTATTTGGCTCTGTGTCACGTCTGTCCTCCACCTTGGTCATTGTGGTCATCCAATCCAATAGATTGGTGAGAGCTTGTGCCATCGTTGTTCTTATTCTTCTTCTTCTTGACGGGGTTGTTGAAACATTAAATGAGGCCTGACCACTTGGGTTTCCCATTGAACACCATCCGACAATGGGACAAAGTAAATGGTTCTTCTCGTTTTGATGGTACAAAGTGGCGACCAACCCCGTCTTGCAAGGAGAAATCAAACGTCAACATAATGCATGAAATGAAGCAAGTAAGAAAGATGATGACCAATGTGAAGCAAACAAAACTTACATGGCTATTAACTCCAATGTCACTCTGGTGCCTATTCACCACTATAGTATATGCGCCACTAAACTTGTTCAGTGACTCTTTGGATGGTTGATATCTATGTTGGAGGGAGCTATTATGGTCGGTATGAGTTGGATGTGGTTTCATGTAGTGCTTGTCTTCATGGTAACATGCGTGATTTTTTTTACAATACTCCGAGTCCTTTTACTCCACCCGCAAAAAAAGAGAGTCCTTTTACTCGGCTCCACGTATAGTAAACATGCATGTGTTCAACCTTGCTTTACAACAATATATCTTCTTGGAATGAGTATGCATTTAGTCTTGCCTTCGCCTTATTCTTTTGAGTACCCAATGATTGCCCAAGATCGAACAAAAGTGTTTGATCAACTGTATAAAAAATTGGAGGATCTTAACCATCATTTATCATATCCATTATGAATGAGTCCTAAAGATGCATCGCAATGAAACTAACATCCAAAAATTGGTCCAATAAATGCATGTCACGCAAAAACACATGCAGAGTTGGTTGATGACTTTCCTCGAATACTTGGTGGGCGCCGCGGGAGCTTCCTGACGCCGTCCATGACAATTGGAGCTATCGCGAATCATATGTCGGGTCCGGGAAGGAGTATGGGTCCTGCGTGAAGGTATACGGGGTGCCCGGCCATTTTGAAGCCACTCTGCCATAGGGCGCGGGCATGGTTGAGGGCCTCGTCGTCGTTGCTAGCGGGCGACAGCGGCTTCGGAGAGGATCTCTGGGACCCACACTTGGAGAGGTTGGCGGCCGCCTCTGCCACCCTCTTCCTTAGGCGTACATACACGCGACCCTTAGACTCTGGCTACCTTGTAGACACGAGCACCCAACGGCGCCCGGGAGGAGCAACTGTTGGTGGTGCCAGGTGTTGGTCGTCCCGTCGCCCGCCCGGGGAAGCATGAACCGCGTCGTGCATCCGTGGGGCACCGCGGTGCTGTAGGTGCCCACCCGAGTCGCCGCTGACACCGTGGACGAGGAGCTCCGTCCCCAGACCATTCATGAGCGGCGGAGTACAACGCGAAGCGCTAGCTCCTCGTCGTTCACCGTCGACGAGCTCGATGGTCTGCAGTGAGCTTCTCTCAGTCGATGGAGCAAAGGATAGGGCAGGGAAAGGAAGGTGAGGAGATGAAAGTGGAGCGAAAAAGGTTTAGAAAGTATGGTTGACTATCATTTGGTGTGTGGCTTTGGGTTTTTGCAGGTATAGGGATGAGGATGGCATGTGCCATATTGGGTTGGTCCGACGTGAGGACGGTGTCTGGACGCATTTGGATCTTCTCAAATCCGCCTCACATATGAATCAGGTATGGGGTTACCGGACAATTCAAATATTCGGGCTTTGTTTGAGAAGGCCGGTAGGTGGTCTTTTTCGTCTGGACAGTGACCTAGCAGGCCGTTTGAATGTTTGGATAGCATATGATGCATCCGGTTGTCTAATGATTTTATTTTTCTCAAGGCCATCATGGCTTAGGTGCTCTATCATGCTGGTGGCGTGTAGGATTTTTTTCGACAGTACGCCAAAGGCATACCTTAGCTTTATAGAAGAGTGAAAAATATTTACAAGAGTTTACAAACGGCAGACATCACCTGGATGTGCCTACACCCGATCTCTCCCTAGAAATGTAAGGGACTACTCACAAAAATGTAAAACTCCACTCCTACGCGCCATCGCCCACAGCTGGCGCTCCCTAAATTTGAGCTGGACAGTGCCAAGGTCGTTACAAATGTCATTCCTACCAAAAACTCTACCATTCTGTTGCTTCCACAAGCACCAGCAGATGAGCACCACCAAAGAGTCATAGTCCTTCCGGTGAGTCTCTAGCACCAGCTTCCGAGACGTCGTCCACCAATCTTCCATTGTATCTTGGCCGGATGGCGTGAGCTCCAGCGGCAGACCGATCTTGATGAAGCATTGGACCCATACTTTCTTGGCGAACGCACATTGGACCAAGATGTGGTCTACCGTATCCTCCTCCTGCTCGCAAAGATAGCAAGGTGATGTTGAGTCCTGCAGCCCATGTCGGGTTCTGAAGTCCAAAGCCTGTACTGTGCCGCTAACCACATGAAAATTTTGCAAGAGAGGGGCGCTCCACACTTCCAAATTGGTGCGGCAAGCTGAAATCTGATCCCGCCTTCGCATAGCATGGCGTAGGCCGATGATGTTGTGTATTTGCCTATGGAATTCCACTCCCAAATTGGCATGTCTTCCTCTCCTAGCTGCAGCTCAACTTGCATGACCGCCTCACACAGCCTCACAAATTGCATCAGCCCGTCCGTGTCCAGCACTCCCAGGATATCCTCCATCCAAGCATGGAGGTGAAGCCCCTCCTTGGCAGATCTACGGTTGATCACGCGCGTCTTGACCTTGGCAACAAGAGTGGCGCCGCATCCTGTACAGCCGATCCTCCAATCCATCTGTCTTTCCAAAAAAGGGCCTTCGACCCATCTCCAATCTTCCATTTGACAAGGCTGCCGAACGCAGAAACTGCTTGCTTATCCACCAGGTCGCTTAATCCCTGCCAAGGCCTAGAATTTTCAGTTCGGTTTAACCATTCCCATCTCATCCTCAGTGCGATCCCCTGCTTTTGCAGGTCAATTACTCCCAGCCCACCGAGGTACTTAGGTCTGCAAACCCTCTGCCAGGACACGGCGCACTTCCCGCCAATAATATGATCTGAGCCAGCCCAAAAGAAAGCTCTGCAGCCCTTGTCCACCTTCTCCAATGCCCATTTAGGAGCTTGAGCCACAATCATGTGATGTGTAGGTCTTGCCCTCATGACCTGGTTAACTAGGATCAGCCTTCCGGGCCGGGTCACCATCCCTCTCTGCCATCCCGATAGAATTCTCAGAGCAGAGTCAATAATCGGCTGCCAATCCGAACGTTTGAGCTGTTTGATGCTGAGCTGCAAACCTAAGTATCTACATGGGAACTTCCCAATCTGCCAGGGCACCATGCTTCGAACCAGCTCCTTGATACGTCCATTTTGCATCATGCTTTTGTATCAATATCTATTGCATTATGGGCTATTATTTCACGTTATGTTACAATACTTATAGCTATTCTCTCTTATTTTACAAGGTTTACATGAAGAGGGAGAATGCCAGCAGCTGGAGTTCTGGGCTGGAAAAGGAGCAAATATTGAAGGACTATTCTGTGCAACTCCAAAAGTCCTGAAACTCCACGGAACACCTTAAAATAAATAAAGAAAAATCATCGCCAAAGATGAAGGCCAGGGGGCCCACACCCTGCTCACGAGGGTGGGGGGTGCCCCCTGGGCGCGCCCCCTACCTCATGGGCCCCTTGGTGGCTCTCCGACGTCCATCTTCTCCCATATGAAGTCTTTCAATGAGAAAAAAATAGAAGAGAACCTTTTGGGACGAGACTCCGCCGCCACAAGGCGGAACCTTGGCGGAACCAATCTAGGGCTTCGGCAGAGCTGTTCTGCCGGGGACACTTCCCTCCGGGAGGGGGAAATCATCACCATCGTCATCACCAACGCTCCTCTCATCGGGAGAGGGCAATCTCCATCAACATCTTCACCAACACCATCTCATTGTGACGCCCTCGATTCAATCGTACACTAATCGTACACGCAAATGTGTACGATCAAGATCAAGGACTCATGGGAAGATATCACAACACAACTCTAGACACAAATTAAAATAATACAAGCTTTATATTACAAGACAAGGGCCTCGAGGGCTCGAATACAAAAGCTCGATACACAAGAGTCAGCGGAAGCAACAATATCTGAGTACAGACATAAGTTAAACAAGGATGCCTTAAGAAGGCTAGCACAAAAGCTTGGCGCACTCGGGGACGGTCGGGGTGGACCGGAGTTGAGGTAAACGATGATGGCGGCCGGCAATGTACGCGGTGAAGATGAGCTCGATGTCGAGCGTACGAGGCGGCTCCACTCAAGTTGATGCTCGGGATGGACGAAGACGGCCACGCTGGACCTGCTGGACGTCCTCCCACGCGTAGGTGACGACGGTGGCCGCGACGACGGTGATGGCGCGTTGATGGCAGCTCGTGCACGAGGAACAGAGGAGAAGCGCGAGAGGAAGAGGGGAAATTTTGGGGGCTAGGGTTCCAGAGGGGGAGGGAGACTACTGGGGTGCTCTTAACCAACAGGGGGAGCCGCGGGATGGCCGGCACCTGGCTGGGGCGCCATGGATGGCCTCCACGCCCTCCTGTGAACAGGAGGTGGGAGGAGGGCGGCTGGGCTGGGCCCCCCCAGCCACATGGGCCAAAGCGCCCAATAGCTTAGGTTTCTATTTTTTTTATTTGTTTACTGTTTTTCTTTTAGTTTCTATTTCTTTTAGTTTTATCAAAATACATAAGTGGCTCCTAAATTAGTCTTACAAAATAAGCCTCTGCCAGAAAAAGTTTGGTACAGTAATAAAATACTTTGCAATTTTTATAATCTAAAAAGCATTTAATTAATTCTTTAAGCAACTGTTTTAATTATTTAAGGGCATTTAAATGCTTTAAAAAAGTGTTCGGTCCCCACCATAATTAGCTATGGAATATTTTCCATACTTTTAACATTTTATTTTGCATGTTTGAGAAATTTGAGTTTTGGACTTTAAAATTTGGATTTGAATTTGCTTAGTGATTTGGATCAAGTGAGGATTAGTAATAATAAAGTGATGACATGGCACCATAGACAGGGGTTTACTGTAGCTTAATTATCTGGGCGTCACACTCATCTCCAAACCCTAGTTCATCTCTTGTATCCAATTCTTGTCTCCAAGTCCAGGATTGGTGCTAGTAGGTTGCTAGTAGTGTTGATTACTCCTTGTAGTTGATGCTAGTTGGTTTATTTGGTGGAAGATCATATGTTCAGATCCTTTATGCATATTATTACCCCTCTGATTATGAACATGAATATGCTTTATGAGTAGTTACGTTTGTTCCTGAGGACAAGGGAGAAGTCTTGCTATTAGTAGTCATGTGAATTTGGTATTCGTTTGATATTTTAATAAGATGTATGTTGTCTAACCTCTAGTGGTGTTATGTGAACGTCGACTACATAACACTTCACCATTATTTGGGCCTAGAGGAAGGCATTGGGAAGTAATAAGTAGATGATGGGTTGCTAGAGTGACAGAAGCTTAAACCCTAGTTTATGCGTTGCTTCGTAAGGGGCTGATTCGGATCCATATGTTTCATGCTATGGTTAGGTTTACCTTAATACTTTTGTTGTAGTTGCGGATGCTTGCAATAGAGGTTAATCATAAGTGGGATGCTTGCTCAAGTAAGAATAGCACCCAAGCACCGGTCCACCCACATATCAAATTATCAAAGTATCGAACGCGAATCATATGAGCGTGATGAAAACTAGCTTGACGATATTCCCATGTGTCCTCGGGAGCGCTTTTCCTATTATAAGAGTTTGTCCAGGCTTGTCCTTTGCTACAAAAAGGATTGGGCCACCTTTCTGCACTTTATTTACTTTGTTACTTGTTTCTTGTTACAATTTATCTTATCACAAAACTATCTGTTACCACTTATTTCAGTACTTGCAGAGAATACCTTGCTAAAAACCGCTTAGCATTTCCTTCTGCTCCTCGTTGGGTTCGACACTCTTACTTATAGAAAGGACTACGATAGATCCCCTATACTTGTGGGTCATCAAGACTCTTTTCTGGCGCCGTTGCCGGGGAGTGAAGCGCCTTTGGTAGGTGGAATTTGGTAAGGAAAAATTTATTTAGTGTGCTGAAATTTTCTGTCACTTGTTACTATGGAAAGTAATTGTTTGAGGGGCTTGTTCGGGGTATCTTCACCCCGTCCAGTAGAGCAAAGAGTTGCTCCTCAACCTACTCAACCTACTAAACCTATTGAAAATGAAACTTCTTTTGAGATTCCTTCGGGTATGATGGAAAAACTGCTAGCAAACACTTTCGCAGGAGATGGAACAAAGCATCCTGACGAACATCTACGCTTTGTGGATGATATTTGTGGACTATTTAAGCTTGCAGGTATACCCGATGATGCTGTTAATAGGAAGGCTTTCCATTTATCTTTGGAGGGAGACGCATTGACATGGTATAGGCTATGTGATGATACGAGATCATGGAACTATAAAAGATTGAAATTGGAATTTCATCAAAAGTATTACCCTATGCATCTTGTTCATCGTGATCACAATTATATATATAATTTTTGGCCTCGCGAAGGAGAAAGCATCGCTCAAGCTTGGGGGAGGCTTAAATCAATTTTATATTCATGCCCCAATCATGAGCTCTCAAAATTGACAATTCTCTAGAATTTTTTTGCTCGGCTTTCTGATAATAATCACACCATGCTCGATACTTCTTGTGCTGGCTCTTTTATGATGAAGTCTATTGAATTTGGATGGAATTTATTGGATAGAATTAAACGCAACTCTGAAGATTGGGACCTCGACGAAGGTAAGGAGTCAGGCATGACACCTAAGTTTGATTGTGTTAAATCTTTTATGGATACCGATATTTTCCGTAAGTTTAGCACTAAATATGGACTTGACTCTGAGATAGTAGCTTCTTTCTGTGAATCTTTTGCTACTTATGTTGATCTCCCCAAGGAGAAGTGGTTTAAATATCATCCTCCCATAGAAGTAAAAGTAGCTGCACCTATTAAAGTTGAAGAAAATATTATCACTTATAATTATCCTATTGTCCCTACTTCTTATGTTGAGAAACCCCCTTTCCCTGTTAGAATGAAGGATCATGCCAAAGCTTCAACTGTTGTTCGTAAAAGCAATACTAGGACTTATACACCTCCTGAGCAAGTCAAAGTAGAACCCAATATTGCTATTGTTGAAGATCTCTTGTCTGATAATATTGATGGGCATGTTATTCAATTCACTGGTGAAACTGCTAGGATTGCTAAACCCTGTGATAGAGATAAACATAGACCTATGGTAGGCATGCCTGTTATTTCTATTAAAATAGGAGATCATTGTTATCATGGCTTATGTGATATGGGTGCTAGTGCTAGTGTTATACCCATTGGCTTATACAAAGAAATTATGCATGAGATTGCACCTACTGAGTTAGAAGAAATTGATGTTACAATTAAACTTGCCAATAGAGATACTATATCTCCAATGGGAATTGTTAGAGATGTTGAAGTCTTGTGTGGGAAAACCAAATATCCCGCTGATTTTCTTGTTCTTGGTTCTCCACAAGATAGCTTTTGTCCCATTATTTTTGGTAGACCCTTCTTGCGTACTGTTAATGCTACGATAGATTGCGAAAAGAATGTTGTTACTGTTGGCTTGGATGATATGGTTCATGAGTTTAATTTCTCTAAACTTAGTAAACAACATCATGAGGAATAATTACCTAGTAAGGATGAAATTATTGGTCTTGCTTCTATTGCTGTACCTCCTAGTGATCCTTTAGAACACTATTTGCTAGACCATGAAAATGATATGTTCATGAATGAAAGAAGGGAAATAGATGAAGTATTCTTTAAACAGGAACCTATTCTGCAACACAATTTGCTTGTTGAAATCCTAGGGGATCCTCCTCCACCCAAGGGTGATCCCTTGTTTGAGCTTAAACCGTTGCCTGATAATCTTAAATATGCTTATCTTGATGAAAAGAAAATATATCCTGTCATTATTAGCGCTAACCTTTTAGAGCTTGAAGAAGAAAGATTATTGAAAACTCTGAAGAAGCATCGTGCCGCTATTGGATATACTCTGGATGATCTTAAGGGCATCAGTCCCACTCTATGTCAACATAAAATAAATTTGGAAGCGGATGCCAAACCGGTTCGTGATCCTCAACAACGTTTGAATCCTAAAATGAAAGAAGTGGCAAGAAAAGAAATACTCAAGCTTCTGGAGGCAGGTATAATTTATCCCGTTGCCGATAATCAGTGGGTAAGTCCTGTCCATTGTTTCCCTAAGAAGGGAGGTATTACTGTTGTCCCTAATGATAAAGATGAATTGATTCCGCAAAGAATTATCACAGGTTATAGGATGGTAATTGATTTCCGCAAATTAAATAAGGCTACTAAGAAAGATCATTACCCGTTACCTTTTATTGATCAAATGCTAGAAAGATTATGCAAACATACACATTATTGCTTTCTAGATGGTTATTATGGTTTTTCTCAAATACCTGTGTCGGCTAAAGATCAATCAAAGACTACTTTTACATGCCCTTTTGGTACTTTTGCTTATAGACGTATGCCTTTTGGTTTATGTAATGCACCTGCTACCTTTCAAAGATGCATCATGGCTATATTCTCTGACTTTTGTGAGAAAATTTGTGAGGTTTTCATGGACGGTTTTTCCGTCTATGGTTCCTCTTTTGATGACTGCTTGAGCAATCTTGCTCGAGTTTTGCAGAGATGTGAAGAAACTAATCTTGTCTTGAATTGGGAAAAGTGCCACTTTATGGTGAATGAAGGTATTGTCTTAGGGCACAAAGTTTCTGAAAGAGGTATTGAAGTTGATAAAGCCAAGGTTGATGCTATTGAAAAGATGCCATGTCCCAAGGACATCAAAGGTATAAGAAGTTTCCTTGGTCACGCCGGATTTTATAGGAGGTTCATCAAGGACTTCTCAAAAATCTCTCGGCCTCTGACTAATTTATTACAAAAAGATGTACCATTTGTCTTTGATGATGATTGTGTAGAATCATTTGAAATACTTAAGAAAGCATTAGTCTCTGCACCTGTTGTTCAGCCACCTGATTGAATTTACCCTTTGAAATTATGTGTGATGCTAGTGATTATGTTGTAGGTGCTGTTCTAGGGCAAAGAGTTGATAAGAAATTGAATGTTATCCATTATGCTAGTAAGACTCTAGACAATGCTCAAAGAAATTATGCTACTACCGAAAAGGAACTTTTAGCGGTTGTATTTGCTTGTGATAAATTCAGACCCTATATTGTTGATTCTAGAGTAACTATTCATACAGATCATGCTGCTATTAAATATCTTATGGAAAAGAAAGATGCAAAACCTAGACTCATTAGATGGGTTCTCTTGCTTCAAGAATTTGATTTACATATTGTTGATAGAAAAGGAGCTGAGAACCCCGTTGCAGACAACTTGTCTAGGCTAGAGAATGTTCTTGATGACCCACTACCTTTTGATGATAGCTTTCCTGATGAGCAATTAAATGTCATAAGTACTTCTCATAGCACTCCATGTTATGCTGATTATGCTAATTATATTGTTGCTAAATTTATACCGCCTAGCTTCACATACCAACAAAAGAAAAAGTTTTTCTATGGCTTGCGACATTACTTTTGGGATGACCCACATCTTTATAAAGGAGTAGATGGTGTTATTAGATGTTGTGTACCTGAGCATTAACAGGAACAAATCCTACACAAGTGTCACTCCGAGGCTTATGAAGGACACCACGCTGGAGATAGAACTGCACATAAGGCATTGCAATCCGGCTTTTATTGGCCTACTCTCTTCAAGGATGCCCGTAAGTTTGTTTTATCTTGCGATGAATGTCAAAGAATTGGTAATATCAGTAGACGTCAAGAAATGCCTATGAATTATTCACTTGTTATTGAGCCATTTGATGTTTGGGGCTTTGATTATATGGGACATTTGTTGTTGATTACGTTACTAAGTGGGTAGAAGCTATTCCAACTAGTAGTGCTGATCATAACACTTCTATTAAAATGCTTAAGGAAGTTATTTTTCCGAGGTTTGGAGTCCCTAGATACTTAATGACCGATGGTGGTTCACACTTTATTCATAGTGCTTTCCGTAAGATGCTTGCTAAATACGACGTTAATCATAGAATTACATCTCCATATCACCCACAATCTAGTGGTCAAGTAGAATTGAGCAATAGAGAGCTCAAATTAATTTTGCAAAAGACTGTCAATAGGTCTAGAAAGAATTGGTCCAAGAAACTGAATGATGCATTATGGGCCTATAGAACTGCGTACAACAAAAATCCTATGTGTATGTCTCCGTATAAAATGGTTTATGGAAAAGCATGTCATTTACCTCTCGAACTAGAACATAAGGCATATTGGGCTATTAAAGAGCTCAACTATGACTTCAAACTTGCCGGTGAGAAGAGGTTATTTGATATTAGCTCACTTGATGAATGGAGAACCCAAGCTTATGAAAATGCCAAGTTGTTTAAAGAAAAAGTTAAAAGGTGGCATGACAAAAGGATACAAAAGCGTGAGTTTAATGTAGGTGATTATGTATTGCTATACAACTCTCATTTAAGATTTTTTGCAGGAAAACTTCTCTCCAAATGGGAAGGTCCCTACGTTATCGAGGAGGTCTATCGTTCCGGTGCCATAAAAATCAACAACTTCGCAGGCACAAATCCGAAGGTGGTAAACGGTCAAAGGATCAAACACTATATCTCAGGTAACCCTATAAATGTTGAAACTAATATTATTGAAACCGTAACCCCGGAGGAATACATAAGGGACACTTTCCAGAACGTTCCAGACTCCGAAAAGGAATAGGTATGTGGTACGGTAAGTAAACCGACTCCAAAACAATTTTTAAGGCAATATTTCTCCGTTTTGGAATATTTAGAAAAATAGAAAAATAAGTAGCAGTCCGGGGAGGACACGAGGCCTCCACGAGGGTGGAGGGCGCGCCCCCCTACCTCGTGAACACCTTGTGTGCCCTCCGGACTCTGTTTCCTTGCACGATACGTATTTTGGTCGGTAAAAATTCATTATATATACTCCCGAAGGTTTTGACTCTCGTATCATGCAAATATCCTCTGTTTTCGTTTTGAGCTGTTGCTGCTGCAGATTAGGGCAAGATGTCTTCCCAAGATTCGGAGGGAGAGAGCTACATGGTTGATTATATTGCAAATCCAAAAGTATATGGGGATGCGGAGCATTATGGCTGGACCATGGAGGAAGAAGAAGACTATGATCCAAAGAGGAAGGAGGAAACGAGTTCCGACGAGGAGGACTATCCCCTACCTCAACCTGGTGATATGCATGTGGAGTTCAAGAAGTCAAGCCTCCCTAAGGTCCAATCTATCCCACCTCGTTTTTCGCAGGACATCAAGGTAGCACTATGCAAAAATATAATGAAACTTGAGCTCGAGAATGAGGATCTAAGGGAGGAAATTTTTAGCCTCAGACGTAAGCTGGAGAAGAAAAATGCAACACCTCCATCACCTCCGAGGACATAATCACATGGGTATGGGTACTCCCCTTGGGAACTGCCAAGCTTGGGGGAGGTGCCCTGGTATCGTATCACCATCACAACTCCTATCTTTACCGTTTTTCTTAGTTCGATCCTGTTAGTAGTATCTTGATTTAGTAGAATAAAGTCATGGCATGATCTAGTTTTGAGTTTTGCTTTATGATCTCTCTTTGTAATCGAGTCCGTGAGCTTTATAATAAAGATTAGTGTTGAGTCCAGGGCTTGAGTATTTTGCCATGATCTGGGGTGATTAGAAGAAAAATAATAAAAAGAATCAAAGAGTTCATATTGATCTTAGTAAAAGTAATGACTCCACATAGAAAGAGTATGATGATTAAAAGTTGTTGGGAGTTGGCAAATATAGCTTTGGTCATCGTTGCAATTAATAGGAAGTAATAAGGAAAGAGGGGTTTCACATATATATATATTATCATCGACATCTTTTATGATTGGGAGCACTCATTAAAATATGACATGCTAAAGAGTTGAGGTTGGACAAGGAAGACAACATAATGAGTTATGTTTTCTTATATCTGAGATAAAGTATGTTGTCATGGTTCCTCTACCGTGTTGAGCTTGCCTTTCCCCCTCATGCTAGCCAAATTCTCAGCACTAAGTAGAAATACTACTTGTGCTTCCAAATACCCTTAAACCAGTTTTGCCATGAGAGTCCACCATATCTACCTATGGATTGAGTAAGATCCTTCAAGTAAGTTGTCATCGGTGCAAGCAATAAAAATTGCTCTCTAAGTATGCATGATTTATTGGTGCGGAGAAAATAAACTTTGTACGAACTTGTTGTGGACGCAATAAAAGCGACGGACTGCATAATAAAGGTTCACATACAAGGGCAATATAAAGTGACGTTCTTTTGCATTAAGATTTTGTGCATCGACCCTAAACGCGCATGACAACCTTTGCTTCCCTCTGCGAAGGGCCTATCTTTTAGTATTATCCTCTACCTTATGCAAGAGTCATGGTGATCTTCACCTTTTCCTTTTTCATTTTATCCTTTGGCAAGCTCAGCATGTTGGAAAGAACATGATATATATATCTAATTGGATGTGGGGGAGCGTGAATTATTATTGTTGACATTACCCTTGAGGTAAAAGGTTGTGGGGCAAAAACTATAAGCCCCTATCTTTCTCTATGTCCGATTAAAACTCCGTAACCACAAGTATCGCGTGAGTGTTAGCAATTATGAAGGACTAAGTGATAGTTGAGTATGTGGACTTGCTTTTAAGCTCTGACATACACTCTTTCCGATGTTATGATAAATTGCAATTGCTTCAATGACTAAGGGTATAATTTGTTGGTGCTCAATAAGGTTTCTGATTCATACTTTGGCTTTGTGAAAATATCATCACTTGAACATGAGTAATCATATGACGAAATCTTTATATGTTGCTATTATGAAATAATCATGATGCCTTCATGTCCATATTTTATTTTTATCGACGCCTCTACCTCTAAACATCAGGACATATTTATTGTTATCGGCTTTTCGCTTGAGGACAAGCGAGGTCTAAGCTTGGGGGAGTTGATACGTCCATTTTGCATCATGCTTTTATATCAATATCTATTGCATTATGGGCTGTTATTCCATGTTATGTTACAATACATATGGCTATTCTCTCTTATTTTACAAGGTTTACATGAAGAGGGAGAATGCCGACAGCTGGAATTCTAGGCTGGAAAAGGAGAAAATATTGAAGGACTATTCTGTGCAACTCCAAAAGTCCTGAAACTCCACGGAACACCTTAAAATAAATAAAGAAAAATCATCGCCAAAGATGAAGGCCAGGGGGCACACACCCTGCTCACGAGGGTGGGGGGCGCCCCCCACTAGGCGCGCCCCCTACCTCGTGGGCCCCCTGGTGGCTCTTCGACGTCCATCTTCTCCCATATGAAGTCTTTCAATGAGAAAAAAATAGAAGAGAACATTTCGGGACGAGACTTTGCCGCCACGAGGCGGAACCAATCTAGGGCTTCGGCAGAGCTGTTCTGGTGGGGACACTTCCCTCCGGGAGGGGGAAATCATCACCATCGTCATCAACAACGCTCCTCTCATCGGGAGAGGGCAATCTCCATCAACATCTTCACCAGCACCATCTCATCTCCAAACCCTAGTTCATCTCTTGTATCCAATTCTTGTCTCCAAGTCTGGAATTGGTGCTAGTAGGTTGCTAGTAGTGTTGATTACTCCTTGTAGTTGATGCTAGTTGGTTTATTTGGTGGAAGATCATATGTTCAGATCCTTTATGCACATTATTACCCCTCTGATTATGAACATGAATATGCTTTGTGAGTAGTTACGTTTGTTCCCGAGGACACGGGAGAAGTCTTGCTATTAGTAGTCATGTGAATTTGGTATTCGTTTGATATTTTGATAAGATGTATGTTGTCTAACCCCTAGTGGTGTTATGTGAACGTCGAATACATAACACTTCACCATTATTTGGGCCTAGAGGAAGGCATTGGGAAGTAATAAGTAGATGATGGGTTGCTAGAGTGACAGAAGCTTAAACCCTAGTTTATGCGTTGCTTCGTAAGGGGCTGATTTGGATCCATATGTTTCATGCTATGGTTAGGTTTACCTTAATACTTTTGTTGTAGTTGCGGATGCTTGCAATAGAGGTTAATCATAAGTGGGATGCTTGTTCAAGTAAGAATAGCACCCGAGCACCAGTCCACCCACATATCAAATTAACAAAGTATCAAACGCGAATCATATGAGCGTGATGAAAACTAGCTTGACGATATTCCCATGTGTCCTCGGGAGCGCTTTTCCTATTATAAGAGTTTGTCCAGGCTTGTCCTTTGCTACAAAAAGGATTGGGCCACCTTGCTGCACTTTATTTACTTTTGTTACTTGTTGCTCGTTACAATTTATCTTATCACAAAACTATCTGTTACCACTTATTTCAGTACTTGCAGAGAATACCTTGCTGAAAACCGCTTATCATTTCCTTCTGCTCCTCGTTGGGTTCGACACTCTTACTTATCGAAAGGACTATGATACATCCCCTATACTTGTGGGTCATCACTCCTCATCTCCTTATTCCCCTCTGATAAGAATGGCAGACGACTTTGCGTAATTCACCTTAAGCCCTGATGCCTCTCCGAAGATCTTGAGAATCTCTTGAACAAATGACAAATCCGCATAGTTTGGCTTGACGAATAATACCACATCATCGGCGTACAGGGACAATCTTTGCGTGGCTCCGCAACCATTCATTTTGCTCAGGATCTTGGAGTCATGTGCCTTGATGATGATGGCAGTAAGCACATCCATCGCGATGACGAACAACAAAGGCGACAAGGACTCCCCTTGCCTCAGACCGCAAGCATGCCTAAACTTCTCCCCAGCGCATCCATTGACCAGCACGCGGGAGCTGGCCATTGAAAGAAGTGTAGAGATTGAAGATAGCCACCGCTCGGAGAATCCCTTTGCACGTAGCACTTCAAAGAGAAAAGGCCACGATAGGGAGTCGAATGCCTTCGAAATATTTTACTTGAGCAGCATGCCTTTAGCTTTCCTCTTATGCAGCCGCCACCCCAATTGCCTGACCAGTAGAAAGTTGTCATGTATGCTGCGTCCTTTGATGAATGCCGACTGGTTAGCGTTGACAAGCTCAGGCATTCGCTTGCAAAGTCTGGATACAAGCAGTTTCGACGCCATTTTGGGGATGCTATGCACCAAATAGATCGGCCTGAAGTCCTTGACAGTGCATGCTGCCGCTTGATACGTCTCCAACGTATCTATAACTTTTGATTGTTCCATGCTATTATATTACCCCTTTTGGATGTTTATGGGCTTTGTTTTACACATTTATATCATTTTTGGGACTAACCTACTAACCGGAGGCCCAGCCCGTATTGCTGTTTTTTTGCCTATTTCAGTATTTCGAAGAAAAGGAATATCAAACGGAGTCCAAACGGAATGAAACCTTTGGGAGCGTGATTTTTGGAACGAACGTGATCCAGAGGACTTGGAGTGCAAGTCAAGAAGCAGCCGAGGCTCCCACGAGATAGGAGGGCGCCCCCCCTGTCTCGTGGGCCCTTTGGGCGTCCACCGACGTACTTCTTCCTCCTATATAAGCCTACGTACCCCAAAAACATCTAGGGGGCAGACAAAACACAATTTCCACCACCGTAACCTTCTGTATCCGCGAGATCCCATCTTGGAGCCTTCGCCAGTGTTCTGCCGGAGGGGGAATCGAACATGGAGGGCTTCTACATCAACATCCTAGACCCTCCGATGAGTTGTGAGTAGTTTACCACAGACCTACGGGTCCATAGTTATTAGCTAGATGGCTTCTTCTCTCTTTTTGGATCTCAATACAATGTTCTCCCCCTCTCTTGTGGAGATCTATTCGATGTAAACTCATTTTTCGGTGTGTTTGTCGAGATCCGATGAATTGTGGGTTTATGATCAAGAACCTTTGTTGAATTATGTGATATGCAAAAGAAAAAAGATGTGGGTAGTGATATTATTAAGCTGAAATTATTTCCTTTCTCGCTGAGAGACTGTACTAAAACTTGGTTTTCATCCTAGCCTCACAGTAGTATTGATTCATGGGATAAATGTAAGGATGCTTTTATTGCCAAGTATTTTCCTCCCTAAGATTATTTGTCTTAGAAATCAAATCATGAACTTTAAGCACTTAATAAAGAATGTGTTGCACAATCTTGGGAGAAAATGAAATTAATGATTAAAAATTGTCCTACTAATGGTTTAAGCTTATGGATGATAATACTATTTTTTTTGGGGGGGGGGGGGGGGCTAAACTTTGTGTTGAGAAATCTTCTAGACTCTGCTGCATGAGGTAATTTTATAGGAATTGCATTGGGAGAAGCCACAAAGCTTCTTGATAATATTATGACAAATTATTCTCAATAGCACATCAAACGAGCTTCGACTGGTAAGAAGGTAAACTGTGTCGAAGAAATTACTACTTTCAGTGATAAAGTGGATGCTCTTATGACTATGCTTGCTAGTAGAAATGCTCATGTTGATCCTAATGATGTGCCACTATCTACTTTGATTGAGCAAAAAAAATGATGCTATTGATGTGATTTTTTTCTCTAGAAATAATTTCAACAACAATGCCTATAGAGGGAATTTCAATCCTAGACTGTATCCCAAAAACTCCTATAATAATCATGGAAGGATACCTTTTGAACTTGAGAACAATATTAAAGTATTTATTAGTTCTCAAAATATTTTAAATGCTATGGTAGAAGAAAAACTACATAAAGTTGATGATATGGCTAGAAACATGGATATAATTGCTCATGATGTGGAAACTCTTAAAATTAAAAATTTGCCACCTAAGCATGATATAAATGAGTCTATAAAATATATCCACGTCTCCATTAATGAACCTCTAGGTAGAGAGCCAAGCGATAATTCCTAGAGAAGGCTATTCCACTCGGTTTTTATCGTAATCAGGATGAAGATATTAAATTGATTGGTGTGACACCCATTGAAATAAGTTTGTTTAGTAATATAAAACTTGATGAAAAAGGGATTCGATGTGAGTCAACTTTAGCTAGTAGGAGTTCTGATTGTTTAGAGGGTGATGATCTTAATGATAAAAATGATTAAAAGTGGGCTTGGAGAGGTCAAGACTTTAAATAGTGATGTGCCCACTACCTTGGATTACAAGGACTTTAATTATTATAATTGTTCTTCAAGCGAATGTATTTCCTTATTGCAATCCATGATAAATTCACCTAATCCTTACAAAAAAATAAAGCTTTTACTAAACATATTGTAGAAGGTTCCAATTTCCACTAAAAAAGGGTGTAACACTTCCCAGGAAAGATAATTAAACCACCACATGGATCTATTATGAGAGCCATTGGCACAAGGTGTTTAGTAAAAGCTTTATTTAGTTCATAAGCATTAGGTGAATTTATCATGGATTGTAACAAGGAAATTTATTCCATCAAATATCAAGTATCATAATTAAAAGTCCTTATAATCCAAAGTAGTGGGCACATCACTATCTAAAGTCTTGACCTTTTCAAACCCCTTTTATTGTTTTTATCATTAAGATCATCACCCTCCGAACAATTGGGATGCCTTCTAATTAAAGTTGAATCATCTCCAATCCCCTTTTCATTGAGTTTTATATTAATAAATAAAGATTTAATAGGTGTCACACCAATCATTTTAATATCCTCATCATCATTATGATAAAAATTGGGAGCGATGACTTTTTCTAGGGATTCACGGTTAGTTCTAATCCTTTCAATTCCTTTTCTACTTTCATCCATGGTGACTTGTATATACTTTAAAGATTTTGTAATATCCTTTTTCCGCGGCATAATTTTAATTTTGAGAGTTTCCACATCATGAGCAATTGTATCCAATTTTCTAGCCATATCATCAACTTTATGTAGTGTTTCTTCTACCCGCCATTAAAAATCTTTTGAGAACTAATAAATTGTTTAATGTTGTTCTCAAGTTCAACATGCATCCTATTATTATTATTATTATTATTATTATTATTATTATTATTATTATTATTATTATATCAATTACCATAGGAATTACTGGGATAAGGTCTAGGATTGAAAATCCGTCGATAAGCATTGTTGTTGAAATTATTTCTAGCGACAAAATTTACATCAATGGCGTCATTATTTTTCTCAATCAAGGTACATAATCGAACATCATTGGGATCAACATGAATATTTTTACTAGTAAGCATATTCATGAGAGCATCAATTTTATCACTCAAAGTAGAAACTTCTTCAATAGAGTTTACATTCTTACCAGTTGGAGCTCGTTCGGTGTGCCATTCAGAATAATTTGTCATCATATCATCGAGAAGCTTCGTGGGCTATCCTAATGTAATTCCCATAAAGGTACCACCTTCAGCAGAGTGTAGAAGATTTCTAGACACAAAGTTTAGTCCCGCATAGTTCTTTTGTATTATCATCCATAAGCTTAATCCATGAGTGGGACAAATTTTAGTCATTAATTTTGTTCTCTCCGAAAATTGTGCAACATGTTCTTTCCCAAGTTGCTTAAAGTTCATGATTTGATTTCTAAGAGAAATTATCTTATACAGAGGAAAATTGCAGCAAGGTGTTTTTGGTTTTTGTAATATGAGTAAAATAGATCTTGGGGTAATAGTTTTCACTAGAGACTTCTCTCTCATAAAAATTAACATACGGTGGGTAGAAATATTACTGTTGGGCAATTGATAGAAAAGCGCATAGTTATGACGATATTCATGGCAATGATCATGTATATAGGCATTACGTACATGACAAGTAGACTGACTCCTGCCTGCATCTACTATTACTACTACTACACTTCGAGAATGCTTCTATGCTTGCCTCTCAACGTATTAAGTTCATAACAAACAGAGTAATGCATGAAGTATGATGACATAATGTAGAAAAAATAAAACCAAGCAATATGATTCAACCCCGTCGTTTTCTCCTTAGTAGCAACAATACAAATACGTGTCTCGCTACCCCTGTTGTCATTGGGTGAGGACACTGCAAGATTAAACCTACTATAAAGTACCTATCCCACTAAAGATAAATTAATCTAGTTGGCCAAACCAAAAGGATATATAAGAGAGAAATACAATTCTATAATAATCATGCATAATAAAGTTCAGAAGAGACTCAATTACTTTGAATGAATAATCTGATCATAAAACCACAATTCATTGGATCTCAACAAACACACCGCAAAAGAAGATTACGTCGGATTGATCTGCGAAGAGAACATTGTATTGAAGATCAAAGAAAGAGAAGAAGTGTCGTGGTTTTGTCACGGTAGATGTCCTCGAGAAAGGACTTAGTCGTGAGGCCATTGCCACAAGGTAGTAGCTTGAATGGGGTTGATCAGAATCGAAAGACAAGGGTTTACCCAGGTTCGGCCCCTCACGATGGAGGTAAAAGCCTACGTCCTGCTTTATGTGTTATTGATGATGATGATCTCGACTACAAGGGTGCGACTTGGCTAACCTAGTACTCGAGAGCTTGTAACATAGTCATCATCAATAACACACAAAGCAAGATGTAGGCTTTACCTCCACTGTGAGGGGCCGAACCTGGTAACCCTTGTCTTTCGATTCTGATCAACCCCGTTTGAGCTACTACCTTGTGGTGATGGCCTCACGACTAAGTCCTTTCTCGAGGACATCTACCGTGACAAAACCATGGTGGGCGCCAACTGTCGCGGTCTTGTCACGACAGATGTCCTCGAGAAAGGACTTAGTCGGGAGGCCATCGCCACAAGGTAGTAGCTTGAATGGGTTTGACCAAAATTGAAAGACAAGGGTTTACCTAGGTTCGGCCCCTCATGGGGAGGTAAAAGCCTATGATACGTCTCCAACGTATATATAATTTTTTATTATTCCATGCTATTATATTATCTATTTTGGATGTTTAAAAGGCATTTATATGCTATTTTATATTATTTTTGGGACTAACCTATTAACCGAGGGCCCAGTGCCAGTTTCTGTTTTTTTTGCCTATTTTAGAGTTTCACAGAAAAGGAATACCAAACGGAGTCCAAACGGAATGAAACCTTCGCGATGATCTTTCTTGGACCGAAAGCAAACCACAAGACTTGGAGATGAAGTCGGAGATGCAACGAGGCGGCCACAAGGCAGGAGGGCACGCCCAGGGGGTAGGGCACGTCACCCTACCTCGTGGGCCCATCGTAGCTCCCCTGACCTAGTTCCTTCGCCTATATATACTCTTATACCCTGAAAACATCCAGGAGAGCCACAAAACCACTTTTCCACTGCCGCAACCTTCTGTACCCGTGAGATCCCATCTAGGGACCTTTTCCGGCGTCCTGCCAGAGGGGGATTCGATCATGGAGGGCTTCTACATCAACGCCATTGCCTCTCCGATGAAGCGTGAGTAGTTTACCACAGACCTTCGGGTCCATAGTTATTAGCTAGATGGCTTCTTCTCTCTCTTTGATTCTCAATACCATGTTCTCCTCGATGTTCTTGGAGATCTATTCAATGTAATATTCTTTTGCGGTGTGTTTGCCGATATCCAATGAATTGTGGATTTATGATCAGATTATCTATGAATATTATTTGGTTCTTCTCTGAATTCTTATATGCATGATTAGATATCTTTGCAAGTCTCTTTGAATTATCGGTTTAGTTTGGCCTACTAGATTGATCTTTCTTGCAATGGGAGAAGTGCTTAGCTTTGGGTTCAATCTTGCGGTGTCCTTTCCTAGTGACAGTAGGGGCAGCAAGGCACGTATTGTATTGTTGCCATCAAGGATAAAAAGATGGGGTTTTCATCATATTGCTTGAGTTAATTCCTCTACATCATGTCATCTTACTTAATGCATTACTTCGTTCTTTATGAACTTAATACTCTAGATGCATGCTGGATAGCGGTCGATGTGTGGAGTAATAGTAGTAGATGCAGGCAGGAGTCGGTCTACTTGACACGGATGTGATGCCTATGTTCATGATCATTGCCTTAGATATCATCATAACTATGCGCATTTCTATCAATTGCTCGGCAGTAATTCGTTCACCCACCATAATATTTGCTATCTTGAGAGAAGCCACTAGTGAAACCTATGGGCCCCGGGTCTCTTTTCCATTATATTCAATCTCTTTTACATCTTGCTAGTTTCCGATCTACTATTTTGCAATCTTTTACTTTCTGATCTATAAACCAAAAATACCAAAACATTTACTTTATCGTTTATCTATCTCTATCAGATCTCACTTTTGCAAGTGACCGTGAAGGGATTGACAACCCCTTTATCGCGTTGGGTGCAAGTTGTTGATTGTTTGTGCAGGTATTCAGTGACTTGTGCGTTGTCTCCTATTGGATTGATACCTTGGTTCTCAAAACTGAGGGAAATACTTACGCTACTTTGCTGCATCACCCTTTCCTCTTCAAGGGAAAACCAATGCAAGCTCAAGAGGTAGCAAGAAGGATTTTTGCGTCGTTGTCAGAGAGATCTACGTCAAGTCAAGCCATACCAAGTACCCATCATAAACTCTTCTCCCTTGCATTGCAATATTCGCCATTCGCCTCTTGTTTTCCTCTTCCCCACTTCTAAAATGATTTTTGAAAACCTTTGCCTTTTCTTTGCCCCTCTTCCGTCTGTCTTCTTTCTGGTTGCTCGATTGCTAGATTGGTCTGTTGCCATCATGATTGAAATTGGGGAGATTATCATTGAGAAGGATAGTAGTAATGATGGGGGGAACTTTGATGCTTTTGATAATATGAATCCTCATGAAGAACCTACTATTTTACACACTTAAAAGTTCCGCATTGTTAGTGGTAATATTATTGGAGAAGGGGTTATTCAAGATTTCTTTACTTGTGCTGGTTCTTTACCCACTATGGGTGGGTCTATTCTACACAAAACTAGTAGTCTCGCGGATGCTATATCTTTGCTCATAGTCGAACTTGAAAGACAATTTATTCACATGCATCCTTGCATACAAAGGATTTTTCTAGAGTTTTCTAATATCGAGCATTCTTCTGTTAAGAGCACGGCTACCATCATTCTAGCACATGAATTTAGATTTATAATAAAGGAGGCTAATGAATTTTTTGCGCATTATAGGGTAGACACCGGTCATTCTCCCATAGAAGCAATTCTTTTTAACCAATAAGACATAATGCGTTTACAATCCTTAGATCATGTTGCTTATAATGAAAATCTAAGAAAGAGGGTCCCTACCGATGTTCTAGTTGATAGGATTTCTGAACAATGATAATTTTGCTATTCAGAACAACAGGTTGGGTTTCTCTCTTGAACAAAGGCCCATGACTTTTTGCCAAAAGAACGCCTATAGTGATGAGTTGGTTGTAGAACATGAAGGGCTGAAGGAGGAAACAGTTCCTCCCGAGCTTGATCTTGGGGATTTCTGTCCCATTAAATTTAGCCCTTTTGATTAACTTTGCTTGCCACAAAGTAAACTTGCTACGGAACGTAGGGAGTATGAGATGAGTTTTCGAGATTTGCCCTATCATTATTATGGCAATACCTAGATCTATTAGTGTTTTTATGCCTAGCTAGGGGCGTTAAACGATAGCGCTTGTTGGGAGGCAACCCAATTTTATTTTTGTTCTTTGCATTTTCGTCCTGTTTAGTAATAAATAATTCATCTAGCCTCTGGTTATATGTGGTTTTATGTCTTAATTAGTGTTTGTGCCAAGTAGAACCTTTGGAAAGACTTGGGTGAAAGTTGATTTGATCTTGCTGAAAAACAAGAAAATTTGCGCTCACGAGATTATTTGTCATTTTTAAAAGAAGAGTGCCTTTGAGTTGGTTCTTTTTTAAGAAGATTAATAGACAAATGCCTCACGTCGAAAAATCTATTTAAGAATTTTTGGAGTTACAAAAGTATTCGGGAGTTACAGATTACTATAGACTGTTCTGTTTTCGACAGATTCTGTTTTTCGCGTGTTGTTTTCTTATTTTGATGAATCTATGGGTAGTATCGGGGGGTATGAACCATGGAGAAGCTGGAATACAGTAGATATTACACCAATATAAATAAGTAATGAGTTTGCAACAATACCTTAAAGTGGTGATTTATTTTCTTATACTAACGGAGCTCATGAGATTTTCTGTCGAGTTTTGTGTTGTGAAGTTTTCAAGTTTTGGGTAAAGATTTGATGGACTATGGAATAAGGAGTGGCAAGAGCCTAAGCTTGGGGATGACCAAGGCACCTCAAGGTAATATTCAAGGACAACCAAAAGCCTAAGCTTGGGGATGCCCCAGAAGGCATCCCCTCTTTTGTCTTCGTCTATCGGTAACTTTACTTGAGGCTATATTTTTATTCACCACATGATGTGTGTTTTGCTTGGAGCGTCTTGTATGATTTGAGTCTTTGCTTTTTAGTTTACCATAATCATCCTTGTTGTACACACCTTTTGGGAGAGACACGCATGAATCATGAGGGCATCCCCTCTTTTGTCTTCGTCTATCGGTAACTTTACTTGAGGCTATATTTTTATTCACCACATGATGTGTGTTTTGCTTGGAGCGTCTTGTATGATTTGAGTCTTTGCTTTTTAGTTTACCATAATCATCCTTGTTGTACACACCTTTTGGGAGAGACACGCATGAATCATGATTTATTAGATTACTCTATGTACTTCACTTATATTTTTTGAGCTAGGCAATACTGCTCTAGTGCTTCACTTATATCTTTTTAGAGCACGGCGGTGGTTTTATTTTATAGAAATTTTTGAAATCGCATGCTTCACTTATATTATTTTAAGAGTCTTCTAGAACAGCATGGTAATTTGCTTGGGTTAAAAAACTAGTCCTAATATGATGGGCATCCAAGATCGATATAATAAAAACTTTCATATGAAGTGCATCGAATGCTATGAGAAGTTTGATTATTTATTTTGAGATATGAAGATGGTGATATTAGAGTCATGCTAGTGGAGTAATTGTGAATTTGAGTGATACTTGTGTTAAAGTTTGTGATTCCCATAGCATGCACGTATGGTGAACCGTTATGTGATGAAGTTGGAGCATGATTTATTTATTGATTGTCTTCCTTATGAGTGGAGGTCGGGATCGCGCGATGGTTAACTCCTACCAACCCTTCCCCCAGGAGCATGCATGTAGTACTTTGTTTTGATGACTTGTATATTTTTGCAATAAGTATGTGAGTTCTTTATGACTAATGTTGAGTACATGGATTATACGCACTCTCAACCTCCCACCATTGCTAGCCTCTCTTGTGCCGCGCAATTTTTGCCGGTAACATAACACCCACCCTTACCTTCCTCAGAACAACCACCATACCTACCTATTATGGAAGCCATTCCGAGATATATTGCCATGCAACTTTCCACTGTTCCGTTTATTATGACACGCTCCATCATTTTCATATTGCTTTGCATGATCATGTAGTTGACATCGTATTTGTGGCAAAGCCACCGTTCATAATTTTTTCATACATGTTACTCTTGAATCATTGCACATCCCGGTACACCGCCGGAGGCATTCGCATAGAGTCATATTTTGTTCTAAGCATTGAGTTGTAATTATTGAGTTGTAAGTAAATAAAAGTGTGATGATATTCATTATTAGAGCGTTGTCCCATGTGAGGAAAGGATGATGGAGACTGATTCCCCCACAAGTCGGGATGAGACTCTGGACGGAAAAAAAAGAGGCAATAAAAAAGGCCCAAATAAAAAATGAGAGAAAAAGAGAGAAGGGACAATGTTACTCTCCTTTTTCCACATGTGTGCTTCAAAGTAGCACCATCATCTTCATGATAGATAGTCTCTTATGTTGTCACTTTCATATACTAGTGGGAATTTTACATTATAGAACTTTGCTTGTATATTCCAGTGATGGGCTTCCTCAAAGTGCCCTAGGTTTTCATGAGCAAGCGAGTTGGATGCACACCCACTTAGTTTATTTTTGAGCTTTCATATACTTATAGCTCTAGTGCATCCGTTGCATGGCAATCCCTACTCACTCACATTGATATCTATTGATGGGCGTCTCCATAGCCCGTTGATACGCCTAGTTGATGTGAGACTATCTTCTCCTTTTTGTCTTCTCCACAACCACCATTCTATTCCACCTATAGTGCTATGTCCATGGCTCACACTCATGTATTGCGTGAAAGTTGAAAACGTTTGAAAATACTAAAGTATGAAACAATTGCTTGGCTGATACCGGGGTTGTGCATGATTTAAATATTTTGTGTGATGAAGACAGAGCATAGTCAGACTATATGATTTTGTAGGGATAGCTTTCTTTGGCCATGTTGTTTTTAGAAGACAGGATTGCTTTGTTAGTATGCTTGAGTATTATTTTTTTTGTCAATATTAAACTTTTGTTTTGAATCTTTCAGATCTGAACATTCATGCCACAATAAAGAAAATTACACGGATAAATATGTTAGGTAGCATTCCTCATCAAAAATTCCGTTTTTATCATTTACCTACTCGAGAACGAGCAGGAATTAAGCTTGGGGATGCTTGATACGTCTCCAACGTATCTATAATTTTTGATTGTTCCATGCTATTATATTATCTGTTTTGGATGTTTAAAAGGCATTTATATGCTATTTTATATTATTTTGGGGACTAACCTATTTACCAAGGGCCCAGTGCCTGTTTCTGTTTTTTCATCTATTTTAGAGTTTCGCAGAAAAGAAATATCAAACGGAGTCCAAACGGAATGAAACCTTTGTGATGATCTTTCTTGGACCGAAAGCAAACCATAAGACTTGGAGATGAAGTCGGAGACGCAACGAGGCAGGAGGGTGCGCCCAGGGGGTAGGGCGCGCCCCCTACCTCATGGGCCCCTCGTAGCTCCCCTGACCTAATTCCTTCGCCTATATATACTCTTATATCATGAAAACATCCAGGAGAGCCACAAAACCACTTTTCCACCACCGCAACCTTCTGTACCCGTGAGATCCCATCTAGGGACCTTTTCCGGCGTCCTATCGGAGGGGGATTCGATCATGGAGGGCTTCTACATCAACACCATTGCCTCTCCGATGAAGCGTGAGTAGCTTATCACGGACCTTCGGGTCCATAGTTATTAGCTAGATGGCTTCTTCTCTCTATTTTATTCTCAATACCATCTTCTCCTCGATGTTCTTGGAGATCTATTCGGCGTAATATTCTTTTGCGATGTGTTTGCCGAGATCCGATGAATTGTGGATTTATGATCAGATTATCTATGAATATTATTTGGTTCTTCTCTGAATTCTTATATGCATGATTTGATGTCTTTGCAAGTCTCTTCGAATTATCAGTTTAGTATGGCCTACTAGATTGATCTTTCTTGCAATGGAGAAGTGCTTAGCTTTGGGTTGAATCTTGCGGTGTCCTTGCCCAGTGATAGTAGGGGCAGCAAGGCACATATCGTATTGTTGCTATCGAGGATAAAAATATGGGGTTTTCATCATATTTCTTGAGTTAATTCCTCTACATCATGTCATCTTACTTAATGCGTTACTCCGTTCTTTATGAACTTAATACTCTAGATGCATGCTGGATAGCGGTCGATGTGTGGAGTAATAGTAGTAGATGCAGGCACGAGTCGGTCTACTTGACACAAACGTGATGCCTATGTTCATGATCATTGCCTTAGATATCATCATAACTATGTGCTTTTCTATCAATTGCTCGGCAATAATTCGTTCACCCACCGTAATATTTGTTATCTTGAGAGAAGCCACTAGTGAAACCTATGGGCCCCAGGTGTCTTTTCCATTATATTAGATCTCTTTTACATCTTGCTAGTCTTCGATCTACTATTTTGCAATCTTTTACTTTCCAATCTATAAATAAAAAATATTTACTTTACCGTTTATCTATCTCTATCATATCTCACTTTTGCAAGTGACCGTGAAGGGATTGACAACTCCTTTATCGCGTTGGGTGCAAGTTGTTGACTGTTTGTGCAGGTATTCTGTGACTTGTGTGTTGTCTCCTACTGGATTGATACCTTGGTTCTCAAAACTGAGGGAAATACTTACGCTACTTTGCTGCATCACCCTTTCCTCTTCAAGGGAAAACCAACGCAAGCTCAAGAGGTAGCAGCCTACGTCCCGCTTTGTGTGTTATCGATGATGATGATCTCGATTACAAGGGTATGACTTGGCTAACCTAGTACTCGGGAGCTTGTAACCTATTCCCCGCTGTCTCAGGGGCTCCCCTTTATATATAGGTTGAGGCCCTGGGCTTACCATAGAGTCCAGGTCACATTGCAACCCGTGTACTAATATCCTTCCTACTTATCTTTCTAAATAAGAAAAACTCCTTGGGAGTATTGACAATAAAGGCACCCAGGCCCTGGGCCACATGTTGGACCACCTGGCGGCTTATCGCATGGACCTTGGTTTTCTGGATAACCGGAGCCCACTTGTTGCACCTCCTCTTCAAGTCGCCACAGAATGACCCGGCCCTAAATGGGCGGGTCATATCGTGGGATTATATCTCCAACAAGAAGTCATCTAGATATCACTATGGACCCGTAGGTCTGTTCTGAACTACTCACACATCATCGTAGGTGCAGCAAGGTTGATGTAGAAGCCCTCCGTGATCGATTCCTCCTCCGGCAGAGTACCGGAAAAGGCCTCCAGATGGGATCATGGAGGAACATAAGCTTAAGATGAGGGAAAAATGTTTTTGATGGCTCTCTATTGGTTTTGGATTTATGGGAATTTATAGGCTTGGAATTAGGTCAAATGGAGGTATGTGGTGCCCACAAGCTTAGGTGCCGCCCCCTCGGGGCACACCGCATGAGCTTGTGGCTCTCCCGTATGTCTTCTGGCCTCCTCCCAAAGCTTCTAGGGTCCCTTCTGGTAAAAAAAATCACCCTGAAGTTTTCTCGTATTTGAACTTCGTTTAGTATTGTTTTTCTGCGAAACAATAAAATAGGCAAAAACAGGAAATGACATTGGGCACTAAGTTAATAGGTTAGTTCCCAAAAATAATATAAAATTGCATATAAAGTATTTAAGATTGATAATATAATCGTACAAAATAAAATATATATACGTTAGAGACGTATTAGTTGTACATACATGTAGATGATTTAGATGAGACTGCCTAAACTGCTACATCGGGGGATGTACTATTGACACGTGTTGCTCCTTATACGGTCACGGTTCATCGGTGTAGAGAGACCGATCGACCAATATTATGTACAACAATATAAAGCACAAAAATATTTTGTTTTCTTTTTTAGTTTTGTTCTAGCAGGTTCTATCGGAGGGCAGTCACCTGACCACAACAAGGAAATCAACTGAAGCAAGGTCCATGTCTATTATAAGAGAGGTCATATGCACCTCAACGGTAAAAGTGTCTAACCCTTTGCTTAATTAAGCTCAGGGGTGGTAACCACTTCTCACGCTCTCTTTTAATAAGTGCATTTTCTTTTGTACTTTCGTAATTTTCCCTAGTTTAGCTTTCAACCTCATGACCACTAGACATCCTAGATCAATTGTTCCTTGGACACGAGTCTCAACTTTTAGGTTGCATGAATGTTTCTCAATTTTGATTTTGCACAAAGTTATGATGCATGCATGTTGTTTCCACTTAAGCCCTACTACACTAGCCAAAGTACTTACCTTGGTTAATTAGCCACTAAAATTACAGGCCATCACATCTACTCCCTCCGTCTCATAATGCAAGATGTTTTTTGACACTACATTAGTGTTAAAAACATCTTACCTTATGGGACAGAGGGAGTACCGTTTATGTAATGTGCCTCACTTACTGGCAAATTCACACATTGCCAAGACCATAAGTTTGCATTTGGATATACGGCCTCAATTTCTTCACCATGTCTCCGTTCCTTCCGTTCTGCTATGTTGCTGGACCACTTGTCTACTCCTTCATCATAATCAGGCTGTCTTTTGTTATGCATTTGTGCGGCATCAGTTGCAGGCCCGGCGACGCGCCAGCACAAGTCACGAGCTGCCAAGCATCGCAACTGAGATGTTCGACGCAAGGAGTTATGCACCGTGGGTGTGTTTAATCTGAAGAATTAACCTACCTGGTTGCCTTCCATGGTTCTTGTAGTGATAGAGTGCTGAAAATGGTGTCAAGTTCCTACTCTGTTTTGCATGAGAGTCAGTGTGTGGTCCATGGCCAGAGATCATTCTCCAGTAACTGAAAAAGACATGGTGTAGTTGGCAACTTTAGGCACTGTAGTGATCACGTTCTGCAATGGTGTCAACTCTAGTTGCTTCGTTTAATTATGATGAACTACCTGTATACCGAGCTCATTCTAGTTCTAGTTCAGTATGGCCGGAGCTCATTCTCTATTACTGTGCCTAAAAAGGCATGTGGAATTTGGCAACTACTCCCATTCACTAGTGTTAAAAGCGTTCTTATATTATGGGACGGAGGGAGTATTAGGCAGAACTAACGAATCCTTGGACTAGAAGCAATCAGAGCATCAATCATTTCTACACACGCAACATCAATCAAGCATCAATCATTCCTCAGCAATGCATCTTGTGCTAATTCAGGATAGTACCTTGCGCCGCGTGACTCGAGGGCGAAAGCCTAGCGCCGCCGGGCTTCTCCCTCGCCCTGGTCCCTCATCGCCGCCTGCAGTGGCGGAGCCAAGAGTTCAAGGTTGTGATGTCAATTCAAAATAGTGATATCGAGTAGTTGTATTTAGATTAATTCTACATTATTTTTGGAGGATTTCTACTATTTTTGTCTTAATCTTGTGTGGTCAACTGACTACACAGACCACCCCTGGCACCGCCACTGGCCGCCTAAGGCTGGCGCCGGCCAAGGAAGGTGGCGGCGGGGCCGTGCTGCTCCGCCCTGGTGGAAGATGTGGAGGGCCCCAAGATTATAGTTGTGAATAATAGAGTTGAGTTACCCCAATGTGAGAGTGTGATATCTCAAGTCTGTGAAGGTCATCAGGAGTGTGGGTACTAGAACCACCACGTGACGGGTCCCTACAGTCATCTCAGAGCTGAGCTAGCCCTCGGATTTTCAACAGTAGTAAGTTCGGGTTCCCTGACCAGCCAGTGGCAGGCGCTACCGCTACGGCCAGTCATTTTGCATCCTCTGCCATGGCAGCTGAAGAAGATGATTTGTACAGTTAAATTGTCTATTGTGCTTTTTCCTTTATGTACTTTTCTTGTCTGTGGCGATCTTGTATTGTCATCTGTAGGGCAGGGAAAGACCATGTACTTAGTTTTACACTCATGTTATATAATGAAGATCATGGCTTCCACTTAGATGAAGAAAACTACGGAAAAAGAAATGCAAATCTTCGATGTCCTGCTATCTCTAGGTTCAAATGTCGATAGGAGGCATGCTATTATCCGAATACCAATCTTTATTGTGTACTTGCTCTTAATTTCCTTGATGATGCTAACTATAAGACATCTACTTATCTTTACGTTCTTCTTCTGATATAATGAAGATCGACCCCACAAAAAAAGAAAAGGATATAATGAAGACCGAATCTTCCACCTAGATGAAGAAAAAAGACATCGCCTATCTCAACTATGGAAAAATAAATACAAACCTTTAATATCCAAGTATTGGCATGTACTACTGTAGTATGTTTGCTGCTCTACGGGCTGTGCTGAACTGCAGGTTGGTTCACTTTGTTGAGAAAGGTCACACATTCAGTACCTGAATGTCAATATAGGGTATTAGAAGGTATGGTATGATAAACGACAACAATGTAGCTTGAAAACCATGATTGTGCAGCCTCGATATCTCCGATGCATAGAAATACACAGCAGTTTTGCAAGAATGAAACCAGTGCTCCCACAGATGAAATCAGTGCTACCACTGTTCTTCGGTAAACGACAGGAAACAGGAGGCAGGTTTTCCTGCCAACTCAAACTGAAGATAAAAGGTACTGTTAGTCGAATTATCAAAAAGAAAGAAAGTTTCAGACCAAAAAAATGCCAAGCTATAAAAATTGCTGAAGTTGTCAAAAATAATCTGCGCTGTTACAAAACACATGTGCCCAGATTTAGGTCGCCACAACTATCAATCTATCATAAATCCAACACTTAATTTATTGCATCGGGTAAGTGGTATCTTCTGGTATTAGTTAGAATGTTGGTAATACTTTGGTGTAGTGGATGCTGGGTTTTCTTTTGTTCCTTGTGGAAAAGTAGGCATCATAGTCTCTATGATGCACTGTCTCAATTTCTGGATTCTCCAGAAAAATAACTGGATTATTCATGTCGATGTTGATTAGTTATTTATTCTCAAGCTAAGTTGGCTACCATTGAAATATTGCTAGGAGACATAAAGGCCACAGGACAAGAGTTGTTTGGATGTTTAAACCGGTATAAATCTTAATTTGATACCTGAAATCTGTAGAAACGTGTCATGCCCAATATGCGACCCTATCCAAAATGAACTCGAAGGTCCCACCAAGGATAGACCCGCATATTGAAACGCTTTTGCAAGGTGGATATCATTACATCAACATTACATAATAGATGGGGATACATACATAAGGCAAACAATGCCACACGAATACAACATCATCTTACAAAGAGCACCATCCGACTACGGATGAAACACAAACAGAAACTCAAACGACATCCACCCTGCTAGCCCAGGCTGCCGACCTGGAACCTATCCCCTGATCGAAGAAGCAGAAGAAGAACTCGACGCAAGCAAATATCGCTCTCACGTTAGGATCATCGCAAACCTGTACCTGCAACTGTTGTTGTAGTAATCTGTGAGCCACGAGGACTCAGCAATCCCATTACCATGGGTATCAAAACTAGCAAATCTTAATGGGAAAGGAAGGGGTAAAGTGGTGAGGTTGCAGCAGCGACTAAGCAAAATATGGTGGCTAACATACGCAAATGAGAGCGAGAAGAGGAGCAAAGGAATGGTCGTCAACTAGCAATGATCAAGAGGTGATCCTGAACACCTACTTACGTCAAACATAACCCAAAGACCGTGTTCACTTCCCGGACTCCGCCGAGAAGAGACCATCACGGCTACACACACGGTTGATGCATTTTAATTCGGATCTAGTGTCAAGTTGTCTACAACCGGACATTAACAAATTCCCATCTGCCACATAACCATGGGCACGGCTTTCAAAAGATAATACCCTGCAGGGGTGTCCCAACTTAGCCCATGATAAGCTCTCGCGATCAACGAAGGATATTCCTTCTCCCAGGAAGATCCGATCAGTCTCGAAATTCCGGTTTACAAGACATTTCGACAATGGTAAAACAAGTCCAGCAAAGCCGCCCGAATGTGCCAACAAATCCTGATAGGAGGTGCACATATCTCGTTCTCAGGGCACACCGGATTGTCCAAACTTCCGGTAGGCGAGCCCAGAGTTGCCTCTGGTGGCCACCGGCGGCTGACAGGTTGGACCAACACTCACGACGAGCACTGGCCCGGGGGGGGGGGGGTAAAAATAAGATGACCCTCGAGAGCGCGACTCCCAAGAGAAAAAGGGCTAGGTGAGGCAAATGGTAAAACCAAGGTTGGGCCTTGCTGGAGGAGTTTTATTCAAAGCGAACTGTCAAGGGGGTCACATAAATCACCCGACCGCGTAAGGAACGCAAAATCCGGGAACATAACACCGGTATGACGGAAACTAGGGCGGCAAGAGTGGAACAAAACACCAGGCATAAGGCCGAGCCTTCCACCCTTTACCAAGTATATAGATGCATTAATAATATAAGAGATATTGTGATATCCCAACATAACCCTGTCCACCATGGAGCAATCTTCAACTTCACCTGCAACTAACAACGCTATAAGAGGGGCTGAGCAAAGCGGTAACATAGCCAAACAACGATCTGCTAGGAAGGGTCTCAAAGGTTAGAGGTTCATGGCAATTTGGGAGGCTTGAAGAGCAAATGATAGGTAACGCAACATAGCGATAGAACGAAGCAACTAGCATAGCAATGATAGTAGTGAGATCCAGGGTAGCGGTCATCTTGCTTGAAATCCCGCAAGGAAGAAGAACGAGTCCATGAAGAAGATGAAGCCACGGAGACGAACCAAGCGTAGATGAACGAATCCTTACGATCGCAACAAAACAGGAACTATCGAGAAGAAGCACACAACATGGTAAACACACCACACATAGACAAGACATGATGCACAACCAAGCATGATGCATGACAAAGCTAGATGAGGCTACTCATGGCAAGAGATGATGCAAACAAGAACAACACATCAAAGCAAGTTTAAATGAGGCCGGGAACGACATATAACAATTCCGGTAAGTCCTCATATGCAAATTTAGAAATGGGTCCAGTACTGAACAAACCTTATGTTCAAGTTGTTAAACAGCAAGTTAAGATGCACCAAGATGATCTACACGAGATTCTAGTCAAGTTACATATAAAGTTCATTTAATTCGGAGCTACGTCCTAGAAGATATGAGCAAAACAAGTTAAACATGGCATTGATGCAAAATGCACCCAAACATCAAGCAAACACACCAAAACAAGGATGCAACATGGTAATATGAAATAACATGCAAAATCAAGCAAGCTTCATATAGAGCACACTCAAAACGGAGCAACGGTTCAACACATACACTCTATACAAGTCATAACAACAATCTGTCCAAAACAACAACTAGGCATATTGCAAGCATCAAAACAATATGCTACAGCACCCCAACATAATAACAAAAGGCATGGGAATGAATTACTGGTAAAGCATGACAAAACATGAACACTGAGCTAACTCTAGAAATCACTAGAACATGCTCAAACACACATGGAAAGATTGCAGATAATAACAGTTTCAGACTTATCAGGAAATAACATCAGGTTGCAATGTTTAGAGCTATCAAACAACATGTTACAGGAAATTATAATGGCAAACAAAGGCATGGCATGAATCTACTAATTGCATAGAACAAAAGTCCTTTACTGACCATGAGCCAAAAAGGATCAGAAGATATGATGGCACCCATGTAAACATGGCAAGTTATATGACAGATTCATACATGGCAAGAACAACAATAAGTAGGCATGTTGGTGAGCTTGAACCACTCGCTACAGAGCAACACATGGCATGGAAAGGCAACCAACAGTAAGAAGACATGTTTATGAAGCTAAGCCTGGCAAGAACAAGTTCATAGGGTGCGTGGATCACTAGCAAAACACATGGCCAAAACTGAACTTAATGTTAACAGGCTGGCAGCAACATTATTTAGCAACTATGAGAGCAAGATTACAACAAGCTAAAGTAGGCTATGAATGTAACCAGGGGCATGAATGGATAGAGCATGACATGTATAACAAAACATCCTTAGTGAACATCTCCAGAATATGCATGGAATGACTTGTAGCAGCAAGTTTACATAGTAACAAAATGTAACAGAATCAGTCTAGCAAAACAGCAACAGCAAGTACCCTACTTAACAAGCTCGATGCACTCAGTACAAGATTCACAAAAATACATGGATGTCACCCCTTAAGATGGCATGACATAGTTCAAAACACATAGAGCTCAACCTCATAGGATGCACACATCAAACATGGCAAAAATGACAAATGAGCATGTTATAACAGTTTCAGCAGATTAACACCAACTAGCACTCTTAGAACGATGATTCAGGCATCAAAATGGACTCAAATGAACATGATGCAATGGAATGAAATGAATTACTCGTCGAGGCAAACAATTTGGCATATTACATGCACGAAACGGAGCAGTATGCAGCAAGTTATGATGCGATGAACATGGCATGATAATGTCAAAATATCTCGGGACTTGGTGGATTTTCAGAGGGAGGAAAGTCAACCTGCGATTGGATATGAACCTGCAATCTGGCCGGAGCTGGGAGGAGCGGGCCGGCGGGGATGCCGGGCGGCGACGCAGCTCGGCCGAGGCGGCGCCGACGGAGGAGGCTGCGGGGCCGGGCGGCGGCGGAGGAGGGCACGCTGGCAGGGACGGGTCGCCGGCGGCGGAAGGCGCAGGCGTGGGGCGAGGCGGCGCCGGACGGAGATGGTGGCCGGCGGGGAGGCCGAGGCGAGGCGGCGGAGGATGGTGCCGGCGGCGGGCACGGGCGGAGGGCGCGGGGGCGCGCGGGACGCGGGCGCTCGGGCCCAGGGCGGCCTGGGGCGGGCCTCCCGTGGGCTTCGCGGGCCGCGGCAGCGGCTGACGGCGGAGGGACACGTGGCGGGCGGACACTGGTCCGGGGCGGCGGCGCGAGGCGTCCGGCGCGGACGGACATGTCCGGCGGCACGGTGGAGAAGGGGCTAGGGTTTGGACTGCGGGATTTGATCCGCGAATTTCGGGGGAGGGGTGTTTATATAGGCATAGGGAGCTAGGAGAGTCCAAATGAGGAGCGGTCTTCGCCCACACGATCGTGATCGAACGACCGAGAGCATGGAGGGGAGTTTGCTGGGTTTTGGGCCACTTTGGAGGGGTGTTGGGCTGCAAAGAGAAAGGGGCTTTTACGGTTACCCGGTTAACCGTTGGAGTATCAAACAACCTCCAAATGGCATGAAACTTGATAGGCGGTCTACCGGTGCTATACCAAGGCCGCTTGGCAAACCTCGGGCCATTCCGAGAACGTTTAACACCCGCACATGAAAAGAGGCAAAAGGGGGCGCTGGATGACATAGGAGTGCCGGATTGCAAAACGGACAACGGGGAAAATGCTCGGATGCAAGAAACGAACACGTATGCCAATGTGATGCACATGATGACATGATATGAAATGCAGATGATGACATGGCAAAGTGCAACACGCAAGCAAATGACATGGCAACGACGGTGAATAACTGGCAGACACCTGGCGCATCGAATCCGGGGCGTTACAAAACGAAACATATATTTTATTGTAGTTTAGTAACTAAATCTTTTGGCCTTTATAATGAGAGCTCTTGTTCTTGATAAGGTGTGGAGTAGCGGAGGCACTTGATATATGTACTTTCCCTACTATAGTTGATCAGTGTGTGTGTTCTTTTCAACCTAAATGTTTAAGGTGCTGAGTTACAACTTACATCAGTGATATTTAATTATACAGGGACTTCTGTAGGGATTTCAGAAAAATTATGTACCTGTGGTGAAGAAAAGGCATGTTCAACCGGACAAGGATGGAGCTCTCTGCTCCAAACAATCAGGATGCTGTGGCTGCCTGCAGATTTGCCTACCTGGAAGATCCATGTTTTTCTTTTGGTAATCTTTTTGGAAGGTTCGGCAAACGACAGAGAACAGGAGCCCGGCTTTCTTCTTGATGGTTTCAGGATAGCCTCCATATGCCTACGGGTATAAATATCAGACCACCAAAATCAATAAATTACTTGAAAGGACAAAAAATGAAGCACTCGCCAGGCAGTTGTGAAGTTAAACGATCTCTAAATTGCTGCAATATCTGAAGAAGATACAGCCTGAAGACCATCCATAGCTTCCATGGATACACCAAATGTGCATGTCTCTAGCACATCATCTTGTTTAAGGAACACCAGCAAGAAATGGACAGCTAGTCTAATTTTCTCACGCTTAATAATTTTCAGAGTAACACCAGGATCAGGACCAAGCTGCTCCAGTCTAACCAATTGGCTGATACTTGTGGATAAGCAAAGCAAACTACTACCAAAACAAGAACCATACATGGTAAGGCAAACCATTTGAATGCTCTTATTTAACGATAATCACAGCAAGAAATTAGCCCAGGCGATTGTTCAACACTCACCTAATGCAGAATGTCAGGAAAATCGTGTTGCAGAGATAGTAATCACAGGCTGATGAAATGAACCACTACTTTTGAAAAATCAGCTGCCAAAAGAAGCACAAATTTAGTTGTTATTACAACCAAAGAGGCAACAGAGCATTGGCAATCATCCATCAATCAATTCCCCATTCAACACTAACATCACTTGTAGTTCCAGATAACCAGAGTTAGCAAGCACAAACTAAAGCAACAGAACCAGCTACAGTCGCTACTACTAGATAGATACAAGCAATGCAGATGCAATCTAGGAGGAGGTGAACTTGGTGACGGCCTTGGTGCCCTCGGAGACGGCGTGCTTGGCGAGCTCCCCGGGGAGGACGAGGCGGACGGAGGTCTGGATCTCCCGGGAGGTGATGGTGGGCTTCTTGTTGTAGTGGGCGAGCTTGGCGGCCTCGGCGGCGAGCTTCTCGAAGATGTCGTTGATGAAGGAGTTCATGATGGACATGGCCTTGGAGGAGATGACGATGTCGGGGTGCACCTGCTTCAGCACCTTGAAGATGTAGATCTTGTACGTCTCCACGCCATTCTTCGCCTTGCTGCCCTTCTTCCGGCCCCTCGTCTTCGCCTCGCCGCCGGCCTCCTTGGACGCCGTCTTGCCCGCCGGCAGCCGCTTCTCGGCCTTGGGCTTATTCGCCACCGGGGCCTTCTCGGCCGCCTTCTCCGTCGCGGGCTCCTCCTCTGCGGGCTTCTTCGCTGCCGGCTTCTTCGCCGCCGGCTTCTTCTCCACCTTGGGGGCCATCGCTGGTTCGGGAGAGTGGGGGATTTGCGGGGTGCGGTGTGTGTACTAGAAGAAGGTGGGGGATTTGGGGCGAGATGAGAGGAGAGGAGGAGCGGGGCTGCTGGCTTTATACGGAGGGGGAGGCGAGCGCTGATTGGTCGACGGGTGGTTGCCCCGGATCGGTGAGTTGGAGCCGTAGGATGCGTTCGGCGATGTTTGGTGTGGACGGGCGGGATGCGTTTCGGAGCGGATCACTGTTTTTCTTATAAGGGCAAAAGTGATCTTGGCGGGAACGGAAAGGCCGGAACCGCGGGTTGGAGCGGGAGCGCGCCACCGCGAGAATGGTTTTGGATTTCGCAGTCTCAGATTTTGAATCCTACACGCCGGCGACAACATACTAGAACAAGTGCGTTCATATGTATCCGTGGCTCTCTCGCTCGCTCCGCTCCCTCCCCACACCGGCTGTCACTCCGGCACCGGCATCCACCTTACACGCCGGCGGCCACTCCGGCCCCGGCGCCCTCTTTCCCCGCTCCTCCTTCTCTGCCATGGCTTCCGGCTCCTGTAGCCCCCCCTCGGTCTCGTCGGCGCTCCATCGGGAGCGTCCGATTGTCTCGGGGCTGGGGATCTCAGGGTCTCCTGGCTCGGCGCGTTCGTCCTCGGCGGGTGGCGGTCTGGTGGATGGGCCTGGTCTGGTGCAAGCCGAGGGCTAGCGCAGGCCGGGTCCATCCCGCAAGGCGATGTTGTGGTGTCGCCGGGCCTTGCGGCGTCACCGGGAGGCGAGCGGCAGCCCAGGCCGGGCTGTATCCCCGTCTTCCTCGGAGCGGAGGCTGATCCCGCCAGAGCTGTTCGGTCTCTGTTTCAGATGCTTCGAGGATGGTCATCGGCGGCAGGATTGCACCAATGAGGCCCTGTGCATCCGCTGCGGCCTCCCTAGTCATGTCTCCTCCCAGTGCCGGGAACCGCGCAGCCCCATCTCGGCAGATGAGCTCCGCCGGGCGGTGATCGCACAGGTCGCCCGCAGGTCAGAGGCGCCCAGGCAGGCATCGGCTTTGAGGAGGAGGTTGACGGAGCCTGGGCAGAGCGCGCCAGCGGCGCCGCTCTCACCAGTTGCGCCCAACCTCACCTCCTCGTCTGTTGCGCCGGGGGCGGCTCTGTATGCAGGGCCATCAGAGATCCGTGTTCTGCAGCGGTCGAAGGGCATGCACGACCTGGAGCGGCGGCTGCAGTTGGCCGTGGTGATGTACGTGGGAGGAGCTCGGCCACCGGTCTCCTGCGACGAGGCGGCGGTGGCGATTTCCGCTCAGCTAGGGATGCCAAGGTTCCGTTTTTCCGTTCACAAGTTCTTTCCAGAGGACTTTTTGGTGGTGTTTGCTGCGCACGAGTTCAGGAACAGAGCTTTGGTAGTGCCATTCATTGAACATCTTGGGATCAAGCTCTTCATCAAGCCATGGCTCAGGCAGGCGCAGGCAACTTCAAGGATTATGCGTGTTCAGGTCGACATCATGATCGAGGGCATACCATCTCATGCTTGGGCCAAGGACACGGCGGCTGAGCTGTTAGGGAGTGCATGTTTGATCGACAATGTGGCGCCGGAGACTGCCAGCAGAGAGGATATGTCGCTGTTCAAGCTGAGAGCGTGGTGCGTTGATCCGGACGACGTGTCGGTGTTTAGGAAGCTGTGGGTGCCGGAGCCGCTAGAAGTGAACGTGGATCCCGCGGCGCAGCATGCTTCTTTCTGCCAGTTGTTGGAGTACCCAACGTTCATACACATCGGCTGGATGAGGGACTTCTCGCCGCCGGAGCTTTGGAGGCGGGAGTCTGGATCGGATAGCAAGAGTGGACAGAGCGGGCTGGCAGACAGTTCAGGCGGCTCATTCAAGGGAGGAGAGTGGGTCGTGCAGCCTTGGTCTCGTGGAGTGATGGACAATCGGGGCGCCGGTCGTCATTCACATTTTCCGGCCAGCGGCGGCGGTGGCGGTGTGCAATGCCGATCATACAGAGCGGCACTGGAAGGGAGGGTGGGGCCTTCCGCTTGGAGGCTTCCACACATGGGATCGGGCAATCTGGATGTCACATCTGGTCCGGTGGTGGCCCACGATGACCGGTCTGGTCGGGAGCAGGTGCGTTCAAACGACCCTATCCCAACGCTTCGTGCGCCAGCCCCTGTGCTGGGGACATCTGGAGAGCGGTCCGGGCTTGCGCCAGTGCGCGCCATCGGCCCAATCATTGGGCAAAGAGAGCTGGCCACGGAGGTGGCGCCAGCTGCCAAGTCGGTACTGGCGGATCAAGATGGGCTAGAGTTGGTGAGGACGGCCACGCGGGCGCAGGTGGCAGATCAGAGGACAGGCGCTAATCCCGACAGGTTGGGATCAGAGAGGCCACAGTCTGTGCCGGTGCTGGGCCACTCGATGGCTTCCAGGGATGGGAATCTGGGAGGAGACAAGGAGGCTGCTAGTGGCCAAAGGAATGCTAGGGTGGGGCCTACATCTCCAGACCAGGCCCCTACTCTGGATGTGGAGCGCATTCAGGATCCGGTGCGGCCTGCCGGCCCGGCTGTGGACTCGGTCTCACCTGGCCAGAGGTTGGCCTCGCCACAGGAAATCCCGACGGAGACGGCGGTGGGGATTCCCAATCCTGGCGACACCACCCCGCAGCTGCTGGGCTGGGCACCGGTATCTGAGTTGATTGGTGCGACGAATCCCGAGATGCGGGGCAAGGCCGACAGTGATTCTGGTCTGGCAGCTAGGGGCAAGTCCCATTGGATACTGTGGTGGTTGATGGGACTACGTCCAGTGGCCATGCAATAGTAGTTCCAACCCTGCATGGCAATGAAATAATCGTGCACCAACGCTCCCAAGGTGAACAGGGTGTGGAGGAGAATCTATCCGCTAAGGAACTGGCTGCACTGGGTAATATCAAATCCTTCTGCTCGGGGCTCTTGAAAAAACTGGCACCGCCACTTCTGAAGGAGATTGAAGGCATTCGAGGGGTACGTACGGGTCAAGATCCCTTCACACCTCGGCGGACCACAAGATCGGTGTGCGCTTCAGGGAATAGGAAGACCAAAGCTACGACCGCGGAGACAGTGCTTCTCAAAACTCTATGGATCACTAGCGATGATCTGGCGGTCTCAGACGATGCGCTAGGTCAGCTTCGGGAGATGTTTGATTCACCAGTTTAGGAGCAACAGCTGAGGGCGATCGCAACCATATTCGGTAAGATCATGCCCTTCAACTTGGCATGCGAGCTGGAGTAGGCGAACATGCTGTCGGCTTAGGCAGTTGTGGTTGTGTCTCGGGATGCACTACAGCTTTACATGTCGCACGCCTCATTGGAAGTTGTATGCTGGAACGTTAGGGGGCTAAACAGCCCGGCCAAGAGAAAGACACTTAGGGAGTTCGTGGACACGGTGCGTGTTGCGATCGTATGTATCCTGGAGTCCAAACTCGAAAGGGTGGACCAATTCACTGTCTTGCAATGTATGGGAACATCATATGATGGTTTTGCTTATCTCCCGGCGTCGATGACGAGGGGTGGAATCATTGTGGGCTAGGACTCATCCAAGGTGCAGTTATCTAACGTGGCACTTGACTCTAACTTACTCACAGCTTTTGTGTCCCCTCTTGACGGGCCAACTTGGTGGCTCTCAGTGGTGTACGGGCCACAGGAGGATCTCGAGAAGATTCAATTTTTGGATGATCTTACGGAGAGGAGGAGGCTCTGCCCCGGGCCGTGGCTGGTTATCAGGGACTTCAACTTGATTCTCCATGCAGCAGATAAAAACAACAACATGCTTGATCGCAGAATGATGGGCAAATTCAAGCGGTGTGTGGACGATTTGGGCCTCAAGGAGCTTTTCCTGCACGGGGAGATCCCTACCCTGACTAAAATCGATAGAGCCTTCGTGTCTGTGGACTGGGAGCTGGACCATCCCGACTGTTTACTGCAAGCTCTCTCCACATCGGTCTCGGACCACTGCCTGCTGTATCTATCACTGGAGGAGGAGCATCTGCAGCCTAGAAAGAGATTCAGGTTTGAACTATTTTGGACCAAGCTCGACAGATTCTTGGAGGCGGTCGCTGAAGCTTGGGTTTGTGAAGAGGAAATCACGGATCCTTTCTTGCATCTGGATGTGCTCCTACAGAACACGGTGAATCACCTCACTGCTTGGGGACAACGAAGGGTGGGCAAGATCAAGCTTCAAATTGCATGTGCGAATCTGGTCATCCTAAGATTTGACTGTGCACAGGAGGCTAGGCTTCTCTCGGAGGGGGAAAGATGGCTAAGAGCCACGCTCAAGCATTTGGTTCTCGGACTGGCCTTGCTGGAAAGAACCATTGCCAGGCAGAGATGTCGCATTAGGTGGCTTCAAGATGGAGATGCCAACACCAAAATATTTCACCTGATCGCGAATGGGAGGAAGGCCAAAAATTACATACCTGCAATCACTAGGAACAGGAAGACAATCACCGATCAAAAGGGTAAGGATGAGGCCTTCCTTGAAGCCTTCGTGGAGATTATGGGGAAGGACTCGGCTCGAGAGCACACGGTCGATCTTGACTTTCTGAACATCTAACCGCTGGATCTCTCAGAGCAAGACTTGGTGTTTCAGGAGGAGGAAATTTGGGACGTGATCAAGGATATGCCGTCGGACAGAGCTCCGGGGCCGGATGGATTTATTGGAGACTTCTTTCAAAAAGCTTGGAATGTGATCAAACGAGATATTCTGGCTGCCCTGCACAAATTGTTTTTGGATAATGGGCGCGGCTTCGGGAGGCTCAACCAGGCGCTCATCTCACTCATTCCAAAAACAGCAGTGCTACGTCTTGAGCTTGTGTTAGTTTTCCTTGAAGAGGAAAGGGTGATGCAGCAATAGTAGCGTAAGTATTTCCCTCAATTTTTGAGAACCAAGGTATCAATCCAGTAGGAGGCTCCTCAAAAGTCCCATGCACCTACACAAACAAACAAAGAACTCGCAACCAACGCAATAAAGGGGTTGTCAATCCCTTCACGGCCACTTGCGAAAGTGAGATCTAATAAAGACAGTATGATGAGATAAATATAATTTTGGTATTTTATAATATAGATGCAGAAAGTAAAGATGCAAATAAAATAGATTAGAAGTAAATATGATAAGAGATAGACCTGGGGGCCATAGGTTTCACTAGTGGCTTCTCTAAAGATAGCATAAGTATTACGGTGGGTGAACAAATTACTGTCGAGCAATTGATAGAAAAGCGAATAATTATGAGATTATATAGGCATGATCATGTATATAGGCATCACGTCCGTGACAAGTAGACCGACTCCTGCCTACATCTACTACTATTACTCCACACATCGACCGACTCCTGCCTGCATCTAGAGTATTAAGTTCATAAGAACAGAGTAACGCATTAAGCAAGATGAGCTTATGTAGAGGGATAAACTCAAGCAATATGATATAAACACCATCTTGTTATCCTTGATGGCTACAATACAATTCGTGCCTTGCAACCCTTTCTGTCACTGGGTAAGGACACCGCAAGATTGAACCCAAAGCTAAGCACTTCTCCCATGGCAAGAAAGATCAATCTAGTAGGCCAAACCAAACTAATAATTCGAAGAGACTTGCAAAGGTAAGTCAATCATACATAAAAGAATTCAGAGAAGATTCAAATATTATTCATAGATAAACTTGATCATAAACGCACAATTCATCAGATCTCGACAAACACACCGCAAATAGAGTTTACATCGAATAGATCTCCACAAGAGAGGGGGAGAACATTGTATTGAGATCCAAAAAGAGAGAAGAAGCCATCTAGCTAATAACTATGGACCCCTAGGTCTATGGTAAACTACTCACAACTCATCGGAGAGGCAAGGATGTTGGTGTAGAAGCTCTCCGTGGTCGATTCCCCCTCCGACAGAACGCCCGCGAAGGCTCCAAGATGGGATCTCGCGGATACAGAAGGTTACGGTGGTGGAAATTGTGTTTCGTCTGCCCCTGGATGTTTTTGGGGTACGTAGGCTTATATAAGAGGAAGAAGTACGTCGGTGGACACCCGAGGGGCCCACGAGATAGGAGGGCGCCCTCCTATCTCGTGGGAGCCTCGGCTGCTTGTTGACTTGCACTCCAAGTCCTCTGGATCATGTTCGTTCCAAAAATAACGCTCCCGAAGGTTTCATTCCGTTTGGACTCTGTTGGGGATATAACTACTGAGTGTAAACCGGCCAGGAGGGCCCGGTTTACCCTCAACTATGTTGAAGCCCATGAAGATCCAGAAGATGGCGTTTTACTGCTGAAGCTTAGAACCCCGGAGCCCCAAAGGCGGATTAGGGCCCATAGTGGTAAAAAGCCATGGTTATGTATCTTGTAATGTAAGTTAGGAAAGGAGAGACCGAGCCAGACACTTTGTATGAGTCGGCCTCGGGACTCTGTAGACCAGCCAGGCGTCAACCTATGTATATAAAGGGACGACCCAGCGGCGGTTCAGGGACAAGAAAGAACAACTCGAGACTCAGGTGAAGCATATTTGCTCCCTGGTCATCGAAACCCAATCAATCCCATCACAACTAGACGTAGGCTTTTACCTTCATCGAAGGGTCCGAACTAGTATAAACTCCCGTGTCTCTTGTCCGGTGTAACCCCTTCAAGCTAACCCGTTGTGATGGCTCTGCGACTAAGTCCTTTCATGAGGACATCTAACGTGTTAATTCCACGACAGTTGGCGCCCACCGTGGGGCTATAGCACGATGGTTTCGAGTTCTTGAAGGGCAGCTCTGAAGGACTCAAGGGGTACATGGTTGGCCAGATGACCAAGAGTCGTTGCGGCAAGCTCTACATCGACAACGAAGGATGGGGCCCTGAGGCCGGCTCAATCGAGTACGGATACCGGGTCCCCTTTGGCGGAGTTCATGTCTTCATCGGCAAAATCAACGAACCGGGCCTTGAGCCGGACATCTGCAACGACCTCGTCGAGATGGCTCAGCGTGCGAGTCCTGCCTGGGTTAAGCCCGCCATGAAGCGTGCGTTCGTAGCATGTGTTCATGGGATCGGATCTGAACCGGTGTCTGAAGGCGAAACGGTTGTTTATTCCGACAGCGAGTCATCCACTAGCGTAACCGAGTCCCTGTACCAAATTCATGATGGTGTGTTCGAAGGATATTCCGATGGCAACAGTATTCCGGACCTCCTTGAACCGCCAAGTCGGGTTGCTGTTTACATGGCCGGAACACAGCCCACTTTGCAGTCTTCATCTACAGCGGCAATGAATACCGGATCAGCGGCCGCGACAGGAGCCCCGGCGCACCGACCGGCTCAAGTCCTCTCCGGTTTGATGGATGCCTGGGCGACATTGTTAACCATGGCAGTTACCCCAGAGATGCAGGATAAGCACAATGCGGACATTGCGAAACTAAAGGACTAGATAACACAGGCTAAGGAGGACCTGACAATTGAAGATGCTAGGATGGCTGAAGAACGGGCCGCTTTGGATGCCCAGTCACATCAGATACAGGCGCAGAACTACCGCCTCATGCTGGATCGGACCGCATCAGATGACGTAATGCTAAGGAAGTACCGGTCTCGTCTGCCGCCGGTCTACGAAGGACTAAACCTCTTTCACACACCAGGCGCTGGGCCGAGCAATCCGGCGGATGCAAACCGGACCGATGCGCCTAGGGCAGCGCTGGATTAACCACGGATGACGGAACCACCTCGACGAACGGATAACCCGCCGCAATACGTGTCCACACCGCCGGGTCACTTCTCGAGCCCTTTGGATAACATGATTGCCGCAACATCTCGCATGGCAGCCATTCCGATGGAGGGCGATTCACTGGTGGCGATTGAAACGCCGCGGGCTAGGAATCTTCTCCAAACTGCCGTGGTGCAGCAGCAGGCTTATTCCTATAGCCGAGATAGAATTCATTCAACACCCCGTCCGAGCCCAAGCTATAGCAGGCACATGGATGAACCGGAAGTGTCTAGCAGTGCGCGGTGCCGCAATGGACCCAATCCGGCGCGCGGTGAAGCAAATGCTCAAGACATGGTGGATAATGGCAGAGCATGAAGGGAGGCCGCTTTACATGCGGGTCGTTATCAACCCGCCCCTGTTCAGCCAGTGGCATCAGTAGACCGAGGCACTGGGCTTACCTTTAGTTCCTGGGGAGTGCCGTGTCTCATTCCGGCTCTCCGTAATGTGCGTCTGCCCAAGGATTTCAGGGGTCCACGTAAGGTACCTAATTACACTGCGGATCAGCCACCTAAGGCGTGGGTCGAGAGTTACGAGATGGCAATGGAGATGCTGGATGTGGATGAAGCAGCCTGCGCAAAGTACTTCACGATGATGTTGGAAGGGATAGCTCGTACTTGGTTGAAAAATTTACCAGCTAACTCCATCGAGTCATGGGATCAGCTGAAGGCCCAGTTTATAGCCAATCTCAAAGACACGTGCAAACAACCTATGTCCATTGTGGATCTGGATGCTTGTGTCCAAGGGGAGAAAGAGTCAACAACTCATTGGGTGCGCTGGGTTTCAGAAGTTTTGCATTCGTCCGACCGGATTAACGCTGGTCAAGCGATCATAATGCTGGAGCGTAATTGCCGGTTTAAGTCACTGAAGATGAAGTTGGGACGGCTCAAGCACCACTGCAATGACATGGGAACCCTTATGGTAGCCTTGGTCAAGTATGCCGATTCTGATAATACCAACGATCCCGATTCTGATAAGGAGAAACCGGAGAAGAGAAAGAAGAACGGCGGTGCAAAGGGACAACATCACAACCAAGGAGGCCATGGTAATAATGGTAAGCGCAAGGCAGATAGTTCAGATCTTGTGGCTAACACCAATATGCAGCGTCGTAAAGGTAAACCGCCCCAGCGCAGTGGAGGGATGAATCTGGAGCATTTGTTAAACCAACCCTGCCCAAAACATGGGACCAAGGGGGCCCCTTCCACACATCTTTGGAAAGATTGTTATATCATGAAGGAGTTCAAGAATTCCGATGTCTTCCAGTATGATTAGGGTCCGTTGGGCGGTTCAGGTCCAGGTTTTCATGGTGGCGGCGGTTCAAGCTCAGGGTTTCAGAATAATCAGGGCAACCAGAACAACCAAGGTGGTAATGGCCAATAGAATAATCAAGGAAATTAGCAGCAGTCAGGTTATCAAAGTCACCCCAAGCAGTTGAATGGTGGGCAATATCATGTGTTCATTACTAGCCTGTGTAAGCGCGATCAGAAGCTTCACAAAAGGGCGGTTAATGCTGTTGAACCTGCAGTACCACATTATTTACAGTGGTCCGAGTAGCCCATTGTGTGGAGCAGAGAGGATCATCCGCCCCGGGTTGACAATCCGGGTCAACTGGCTTTGGTGGTAGCACCTCAGGTGGGAGGTTACAAATTTACCAAAGTCCTTATGGATGGAGGGAGCAGTATCAACATCCTGTACTATGAGACTTTTCGTCGCATGGGGTTGACAGACAAGAGTCTTAAACCGTCCAACACTGTTTTTCATGGTGTAGTACCAGGTAAATCGGCGTATCCTATTGGCAAGATCTCTTTGGAGGTTGTGTTTGGAGATGAGCATGATTCCAGGTCTGAAAAATTGACCTTTGAAGTGGTGAAAATCCAGAGCCCGTATCACGCCCTGTTTGGACGGTCGGCTTACGCAAAATTCATGGCGAGGCCCTGCTATATCTATTTACAGCTCAAAATGCCGGGTTATAAGGGGACTATAACAGTACATGGAAGTCGAAAGATCGCTTTGGATTGTGAGGAAGGTGATGCGGCTTACGCTGAGTCGGTTTGTGCTACAGAGGAGCTGGAGTTTTATAAGGACAATGTTGATCCGGCAGACATGACTCCTTTGAAGAAGCCCACCACTGAGCATGACCCGACCCTGAAGTTCAAACCGGCTGATGAGACTAAACTTGTTGACTTTGTTCTTGGCGATTCATCCAAACAGTTTAGCATCAGCACCAATCTGGATCCGAAATAGGAAAGCGCGCTCATCGAGTTCATCGTGAGAACCGGGACATTTTTGCATGGAAGCCTTCTGACATGCCAGGTGTACCGAGGGAACTCGCTGAGCACACTCTCAATATTGATCCCAAGTTTAAACCGGTCAAGCAATTTCTTCGGCGGTTTAACGAGGAAAGACGCAAGGCCATTGGTGAAGAGGTAGCCCGGCTGTTGGCTGCTGTCACGCCCAATATGCGATACTATCCTAAAGAGACTCGAAGGTCCCACCAAGGATAGAACCGCATATTGAAAAGCTTTTGCAAGGTGGATATCATTACATCAACATTACATAATAGATGGGGAACATACAAAAGGCATACAATGGCACAAGGGTACAACAATACATCATGCATAAGATCAACATCCGACTACGGATGAAACACAAACAGAAGCTCAAACGACATCCACCCTGCTATCCCAGGCTGCCGACCTGGAACCTATCCCCTGGTCGAAGAAGAAGCAGAAGAAGAACTCCAAAACAAGCAAACATCGCTCTCATGTCATGATCATCGCATAACCTGTACCTGCAACTGTTGTTGTAGTAATCTATGAGCCACGAGGACTCAGCAATCCCATTAACATGGGTATCAAGACTAGCAAAGCTTAATGGGTAAGGAAGGGTAAAGTGGTGAGGTTGCAGCACCGACTAAGCATATAGGGTGGCTAACATACGCAAATAAGAGCGAACAGAGAACAAATGGAACGGTCGTGAAGCTAGCAATGATCAAGAGGTGATCCTGAACTCCTACTTACGTCAAGCATAACCCAAAACCGTGTTCACTTCCCGGACTTCACCAAAAAGAGACCATCACGGCTACACACGCAGTTGATGCGTTTTAATTCGTATCTGGTGTCAAGTTATCTACAATCGGATATTAACAAATTCCCATCTGCCACATAACCGTGGGCATGACTTTCGAAAGTTTATACCCTGCAGGGGTGTCCCAACTTAGCCCATGATAAGCTCTCGCGATCAACGAAGGATATTCCTTCTCCCAAGAAGACCCGATCAGTCTCGAAATCCCGGTTTACAAGACATTTCGACAATGGTAAAACAAGACCAGCAAAGCCGCCCGAATGTGCCGACAAATCCTGATAGGAGCTGCACATATCTCATTCTCAGGGCACACCGAATTGTCCAAACTTCCGGTAGGCCATCCCAGAGTTGCCCCTGGTGGCCACCGGCGGCTGACAGGTTGGACCAACACTCACGACGAGCAGTGGCCCGGGGGGTAAATAAAGATGACCCTCGGGCTCAGGAAACCCAACGGAAAAAGGGCTAGGTGAGGCAAATGGTAAAACCAAGGTTGGGCCTTGCTGGAGGAGTTTTAATCAAAGCAAACTGTCAAGGGGGTCCCATAAATCACCCAACCGCGTAAGGAACGCAAAATCCAGGAACATAACACCGGTATGACGGAAACTAGGGCGGCAAGAGTGGAACAAAACACCAGGCATAAGGCCGAGCCTTCCACCCTTTACCAAATATATAGATGCATTAATAATATAAGAGATATTGTGATATCCCAACATAATCCTGTCCATCATGGAGCAATCTTCAACTTCACCTGCAACTAAAAATGCTATAAGAGGGGCTGAGCAAAGTGGTAACATAGCCAAGCAATGGTTTGCTAGGAAGGGTGAAAAGGTTAGAGGCTGACATGGAAATTTGGGAGGCTTGAAGAGCAAGCGATACGTAGCACAACATAGCGATAGAACGAAGCAACTAGCATAGCAATGATAGTAATGAGGTCCAAGGTGATGGTCATCTTGCCTGAAATGCCGCTAGGAAGAAGAACGAGTCCATGAAGAAGACGAACGGGAGTAGTCGAACGAATCCTCACAATCGCAACATTACCGAAACTAAGAAGCAACACAGGAAAGAAACAAATAACATGGTAAACACACAAGCATAAACATGGTATGATGCACAAACAAGTATGATGCATGTCCGGTTTAATGAGGCATGGCATGGCAAAGTGCAACAAACAATACTACAAGTTAAGTGGAGCTCAATATGCAACGAGTTGCATATTGACAAAACACCACATTCAATTATTTAGTTATCTCTCATTTAAGCTATCCAACAATATTAAATGTTGTTAAACATGGCAAGAGGTGAGGCATAAGTAAACTAACTATTTAGGCAAGTTTAAATGAGGCCGGATCAACAAACAACAATTCCGGAAAATCCCCATATGCATATTTCGAATTTGGTACTGTTCTGCCCTAATCACAATTTTAATGTTGTTAAACAGAAAATAAAGTGCACCATGTTAAATTAGGCATTTTTCCACCCCATTTACATATAAAGTTTATTAAAATTGGAGCTATGGTTAATTAGTTATGAAATAAAACATTTTAGCATGGCATTAGAGCAAATTTAAACAAACATCATTTTAAACATTTTTAACATGGATGAAAGTGGCATATTATGAAACTAGATAAAATTCTAAGCATTTTCATATATAAATTATTTACATATGATGCATGGTTATTTAGTTATTAAATGCATGAACAACAAGGGGTTTTCTGAAAAATTGCAGTCTCTGGATAAATAGCTAAAATCACAGAACAGGAAAAAAACGTGCTCTGGGCTGAAACTGCTGGGTGTGGCTGGGCGCTCACCATGGGCTCTTGGCGCAGCTGGTGGAGAGGCCTGGCAGGTCGGCTTGGCAGGCCCGCACGAGCGCGGTCAATGCAGGCGAGCGGCTTCGTCGCCGTCTCGTTCGTGAAGCAGGGGAACGGGCAGCAGCAGGGCGAAGCAGAGGCCACGGCGGGACACGGAAGCAGGGCGGCGGCGTAGCATGTGAGCTTGGGTAGCCGGGATCTGACGCAGGACGGGCCGATCTCGGCCAGATCGGGTCGAAAACGGGGCTGAGCAGCGCCAGGGTGCTGCGGACGAGGACCGGCGTCGGGGATGCGCTCCTGTGAAGAAATACAGAGAGCGAGAGAGTTTAGAGAGGAGAGACAGGGAGAAAGGCCGAATGGAAGAAGAGGAGACAAGGCACGACAACATGACCTACTGGTCGCCGGCGGCGGCAGGACGAGGTGGCGTCGGGGTGTTGGGGGTCGAGGAGAAGGCATCGGGCGTGGAACGCGGGCGACGCAGGTGGTCTCCGGCGAGGGCACCGGTTGCCGGGGACGGGGCCTTGCGGTGGGATCCGGCAAGGAACGGGCAAGGGCGACGAAGGCCGGCCGGGTCTGGTGGTGGAGACGAGGTCCCGACGGCAGCACGATGCAACAGCGGGGTTCGGACGGCCATGGCAGGACTCATGCTGCTGTTGAACCATGAGAGGGAAAACGAGGTCAGGAGGGGGAGAGAGAGAGGAAGGTGCGGCAAGAAGGGAAGGGGCGACGTAGCTTAGCTGCTGCTGGCGGTGGTAGACGGCGGGGACGACACGAGGTGGGAGACGGCAGGGAGCTCCTCTCCCTAGCTCGCGACAAGGGGAATGAGGCAGGGCTAGGCAGGGGAGATCGAGCAGAGGAGGCATGGCCTCGGGCTTGAGGGAGGTGGCTGCGGGGAGCTACGGGAAGGATGGATGGTGAACGAGAGGAGTGGTGGCCGCTGCGATCTGATTGGGTGGAGATGGATCGGGAGGGATCCCGAGGTGGAAGAGAACCGGCGGCGGCCGCTGAAGGGGATTTGGTGGATGGGACAAGGCTCCTAAATTCTAGGGTTGGACTATATATAGTGAAATGAGGGGAATTTTGGGACATTCGATTTAAATTGGACGGACGGGAAAAACAAACTAGGGGAGTTTAATAAATAAACAGAAGATATTTTAAAGATGATTGGGGATGATCCGGACTCATCGTCATGATAGCCCGGTTCGGGTTCGGAGCAGTTTACGGACGCGCGCGAGGGGGTCTGAGCAAAGTGTAGAGAGGGTGGGAATTTAGACGAGAGGGGAAAATAAAGACAATGGGGTCTGACGAAAGGCCATGGGGACAAGGGGTTTTGTTGGTCTCAGAGAAAGAGAGAAGAGAGGGGTCCAATTGGTCCGCGAGAAGGTCAACAAGGACAAGTAGTCTGACAACAGGTCAACCAAGACAAAGAGAGAAGCGGTAACTACGAATGGCTACGAGGTTTTATGAAAACAAGCGGATGCAATGCAGATGATGCTATGAGATGAGATGCATGACATGAACAAAATGCAAAACAAAAGACAAAATCCCAACCACGAAGGAAAATAATATATCACATAGCCGGAAATGGCAAGAGTTGGAGTTACGAATATGGAAAGTTGTATCCGGGGCGTTACAGCTGCCGGCTTTATCGTCGAAGTATTTCACCCCGAGTAGTTGGCTAATCCGGTGCTTGTTCTTAAGAAAAACGACACTTGGCGTATGTGTGTGGACTACACATATTTGAATAAAGCTTGTCCGGCAGATCCTTTTGCTCTCTCGCGTATTGATCAGATTATTGATGCGACGGCAGGTTGTGAGCGCCTAAGTTTCTTGGATGCTTATTCAGGTTATCATCAGATTAAAATGGCAGTTAAGGACTAGGAGAAGACAGCCTTCATCACTCCCTTTGGATCCTTCTGCTATGTTTCTATGCCCTTTGGGCTCAAAAGTGCCCAGGCAACTTATCAGTGTTGTGTGCAAAATTTTCTTCACACGCAGATTGGGCGTAATGTTCATGCCTATGTGGATGACATTGTGGTAAAATCCAGGAAGAAGGAAACCTTGATAGATGACCTCAAGGAAACGTTTGACAATCTTCGAGTTTACAAAATGATGCTTAATCCGGACAAGTGTGTTTTCGGTGTTCCGATAGGCAAGCTCTTAGGCTTTCTGGTGTCCAACAGAGGCATTGAGGCTAATCCGGAAAAAATCAAAGCGATTACATCTTTGGCTAAACCGAAGTGTATCAATGATGTTCAGCGTCTGGCGGGTCGAATTGCCGCCCTTAGCCGGTTTATCAGCCGTTTGGGAGAGAAGGTGATTCCTTTATATCAGATGTTGAAAAAGACAGACGATTTCGTCTGGAGTGACGCAGCTGATGCGGCGTTTGAGGACTTAAAGCGGCAGTTGGCTGAACCGCCGGTTCTCACTGCTCCGGTTGACAAAGAGCCCATGTTATTGTACGTGGCTGCTAATGCCCGTGCTGTCAACGTGGCAATTGTGGTGGAGCGCAAGGAGGCTGGTAAGGAATATTCGGTTCAACGGCCGGTTTACTATATCAACGAAGTACTTATCGAGTTCAAGCAATGGTATCCGCATTGGCAGAAGCTGGTTTATGGGTTTTTTATGGCAAGTCGGAATCTCAAACAGTACTTTCAAGTCCATCCCATTAAAGTGGTCAGTTCAGCTCCTTTGGTATAATTCAGAACAGGGAGGTGACTGGCCGGGTTGCAAAGTGGGCAATTGAGCTGGGCCTGCACGGATTGAAGTATATGCCTCGGACATCAATCAAGTCACGGGCACTTGTTGACTTCATCAATGATTGGACCGAGTTACATGCACCAGAGGACAAAACGGATAATACATACTGGACTATTCACTTTGATGGATCCAGGCAATTGGAAGGCTCGGGGGCTGGAGTTGTTCTTACTTCCCCTCGAGGTGATAAAATTTGTTATGTTCTCCGCTTAATGTTTCCTTGTACTAACAATGCAGCTGAGTACGAGGCCTTACTCCATGGTCTCCGTGTGGCTAAGGAAATGAACTTAAGCCAGGTTCGTTGTTTTGGAGATTCTGATTTGGTGGCTCAGCAAGTTTCTGGTACTTGGGATTCTAAGGATCCACTCATGGCGGCTTACAGACGCGAGGTGGATATTGTGGCAGGTCACTTTAAAGGTTATCAGGTTGAGCACATTGACCGGCACAAAAACGAGGTAGCAGATGCTTTAAGCCGACTGAGATCTCAGCGTAAACCGGTACCACCCAATACCTTTTTAGATATCTTGCACAATCCGTCGGTTAAGTTGCCTACAGAGGAGGATTTAGCTGTTCCTGATCCGGAGGCCCAATTGGTGGTCGCTTTGCATACCACTCCGGATTGGACGGTTCCATATTTGGCATATATGAACCAGGGCGAGTTACTAGATGATGAGGTCTTCGCCAGACAGATAATCCGGCGGTCCAAGTCCATGGTTATTCACAATGGCGAGTTACACCACTGCAGTATTTCAGGCATATTCCAACGTTGTATTTCTCCTGCATAAGGGCAAGAAATTCTACGTGAAATCCATGAAGGGGATTGTGGTCACCATGCCGGTTCAAAGTCCCTGGTGGCTAAAGCTTTTCGTCATGGGTTCTATTGGTTGACAGCTCATGCTGATGCGGAGGATCTGGTAAAGCGGTCCGATGCTTGTCAGAAATTTTCACGTCGAGCTCATGTTCCGGCTCAGGAGCTACGGATGATTCCTATCACTTGGCCGTTTGCCACTTGGGGGCTTGATATGGTGGGACCTTTTAAGCGCTCCCAGGATAAGAAGACCCACCTGTTGGTGGCGGTTGACAAGTTCACTAAATGGGTTGAAGCGGAGCCCCTCAGCAAGTGTGATGCAACCACGGCGGTTCAATTCCTCAAAAAGATCATTTTCTGTTTTGGTTTTCACACAACATTATTACAGATAATGGCACGAACCTTTCTAAAGGTGAGATGGAGGAGTTTTGTCAACGAGAGCACATCCGGCTTGATGTAGCGTCTGTGGCTCACCCCCAATGCAATGGTCAAGCGGAGAGGGCGAATCAAGAAATCCTGAAGGGTATCAAGCCGCGGCTCATGGTTCCCTTGAAGCAGACGCCAGGTTGTTGGGTGGAAGAGTTACCATCTGTGTTATGGAGTATAAACACCACCCCAAACCGATCCACAGGTTATACACCTTTTTTCATGGTTTACGGGGCTGAGGCCGTCCTCCCAAGTGATATTCGTCATGACTCGCCCCGGGTTGCCAATTATGTTGAAGCGGATAATGAGCAAGCACGCCAAGAGGCGCTGGACCTGTTAGATGAGAAACGGGACATGGCTCTGGCTCGATCGGTGGTTTATCAACAAGACCTGTGGCGTTATCACAACCGCCGGTTTAAGACAAGAACCTTTCAAGAAGGCGACTTAGTGCTCCGGCTCATCCAGGACCAGTCCGATATGCACAAGTTATCCCCACCTTGGGAAGGACCCTTTATGGTCAGCAAAAATCTGCACAACGGATCATACTACCTAATTGACGTTCGAGAAGACTCACGCAATTCTGAGGAGGAGACCTGGCGGCCATGGAACATAGCTCTCCTTCGGCCTTACTACACCTGAGCCATAGGCTTTTCTTATGTACATATTATGACAATGTATATATTCTGATGAATATAATAAACCGGCATCCTTGCTACAAGCAAGGCCTCTGCCGTTCTTCCAATTTTTCTTGGTTACAAGGGGGCTTCTGCTCTCAAAGCAATGACTCACCTTGTCCATTAAACCGGCTATCAAGCCACAACACAACTTGGGAGCTTCACACCCAAGGGGCCAAAGAGAGTCTGGATGTTATACACAGTTCAAACATAGGCACCCATTGAGCACAACTCACAAAGTTACTTGGGGGCTCTTTTGTGCAAAAGCCACAAAGAGTTTGAAAGGACCCTTGTAATTGGGTATCGACCCATGGCTTGTAAGCCTGGTGTATTCACCTAAAACCCTGGGTTAACCTGCCTTCATCAAGTAAGCCACTCCTATCCAGGTAATCCTGGCACGACCCGCCGAACGTTTGACAAGTCAATCTTATACAGGCCCTGAACTTGTCAAAGTTAAAACAATGATTGGTTAGTTGGAGGCCCATCTTAAAAGGCTTTGCGAAATGGTTTAACTCAGTGGCCTGGCAGCCCATGAAAAGCCTTGAATTTGGGCCTGGCAGCCTTTGAAAAGCCTTGACTACATGGTTTCTTAATTATTTGCTTTTTTCCAAGTTTTCACCTTTTTTGATGAATTTATTTTGAACCGATGTCCTTTGACCCGGTGTGGCTTTTCAGTCATCATGGTAACCCGGTGTTGGTTAACCCGACTTGGTTTTCAGCTATACATTGTAAGACAATCTTATCAAACCAGTGTTTGTTAACCCGGCCTGGCCTTGACTATATGTCGCCTGTATGATCATCTGGTGTTCATTATAACCCGGCATGACTTATTCATCACATCATTATAGGGTAAGGGGTATAACAGCTCAAGATTTGGGTTTTCACCCTTACTCAGTGATTTCATATCACAGGTATGAGTTATTCATATTTATTCCGCTTTGGTTATTAGCCAGGCTTTACCTTGGGCATTATGACCCGTCCAGCAGTGAACCACCGGGACAGATCTTTTTTATGCAGACAGAGGATTTGCATAATATTATGAAGATATATAAGCCAGCACTGAAATTGGCATGGCGGATCAAACAAAGTGTATCCCAGTGCATGATGGCAGCAGATCAAAGTATTTTAACTAGCCTATTACAAGGAACTTCACGACCCAATATATGGAATTGTTCTTTCCACAGAACAAAGTTTATGAAGCATCAATCAGATTGCCGGATCAGGACTCATCACCATGTTGACGTGAAGTTGATGGATCATCCGGCGTCGGTTCAGCCTCCTCCTCTTCATCCAGTGGCTGGAAGTCAGTGGTGGTCCAGTCAATCCAGGTTAAAGCCTGAAAGACAGCCTCTTCACTTATAAGTTCAGTCGGATCAACGTCAGGGGCATAAGTGTGCTTACGGATTGGCGGAATAAGATTCTGCACTTCTGTTATGATAGTGTCAACCCGTTTGTTGTTGGCATCATAGAAGGACCGGTGAACAGTCAAGTTAGCTTCTTCTGCCAATTGACTCGCCCGAGGACGCATCACCCTTGTCACATTTTTGAGGGCTTCATTATCAACATGGTCCGCAAGTGGGTGAGAGTATTTCACTTTCTGAACTGCACGACAAAATCTTTGAACCGACACGAAATCTGAATCGAAGGAAAGAGAGATTACCTCAACATGGTCCACACGGATGACCTCCGCATCATCCTGATGATAGTCATTGTTAATAAGATGTATGAAAAAGGAGCCAAGGGAGTCAAGTTCTACCTCTTGATCCGAATCTTCAGCATCTTCGGGCGGATCAGCAGCTTCGCCGGTCTTCTTCTTGGCTGCTTTCTTGGTAGCTTTGCTCTTGGCACGAGGAGCTCTAGACGGTTTATCTGAAGTTTTCCTTTTCCAAAAGGAGTTGTTGGGCTGTAAAAATTAAACAAAGATTTATTAGAACAATGTTAAAGCGGAGGCGGATCAAGAAAGTACAAAGTTAAAATATTTACCGCTGGTGGTTTGTTGGCAGTATAAAAGGGGGCCAGCCCAGTTTGGCTGCATGCGGCGATTGGTTCGTCTAACATCTTCTTCACCGATTCGGTGACTTCGTCATCAGTCACCTCTATTTCATTAAACCGTTGAGGATCGTTGGAGTTGCCGGTATACTCATGCATTAATCCAGAGTGGCGACTTAAGGGCAGGATGTGCCATTTAACCCAACAGCGCACGCGATCAACACCAGTCAAACCGTTGGCCAAGAGAGCCCGGAGCTTTGCGAGTTGAGGAGCATAAGTTTGCCGCTCTTTGGCAGTTAATCGTCGAGGCAATGGGTGGCCGTTGCTAAGCCGGTGAGGGCGGTAACCCGGCAAGGGATTCTCTTCAGCAGGGGCAGTGTTCTGGCAGTAAAACCAAGTTTGGTTCCAGTCTTTGGGATGACTGTGGTGTGATGCATGTGGGAAATCAGCTTCCTTCCTCTTTTGGATTGATACCCCGCCAAGTTCTGTATTAGGGCCATCAGAAAATTCAGTTCAGCAGTTTCGATGGAAGAAGTCCCGGAACAGCTCGACAGATGGTTCTTCTTGAAGGTAAACTTCACAAAATACTTGAAAGTTGCATATGTTTGACATGGAATTTGGTCCAATGTCTTGTGGATGGAGTTGAAAGCTAGCAAGGACATCTCGGAAAATTTTGAACCGGGAGGGCTGAAGCCCCGGTCTAAGTGCTGCATAAAAACAATAACTTCTCCATCCTGAGGCTCAGGAGGGCACTCTGGGCCAGGAACTCGCCAGTGAAGGACATTCTTTGAAGCTAAAGCGCCCGTCACTACATATCCATTGATCTGCGTTTCCGTGATCCAGGACGGAACCCAGTTGCAAGCAGCGAATTGTTTGGTCATCTTGAACAGCAAACTGTAAAGGTAAATGAAGGCCGGTTTACGATGGACGGTTCAAGAGTATTAATTGGTGTCAAACCAGAAAATTTGATCAAAGCATATATGTGAGATAAACCGGAAATTGCTATTCAGATCAAGATGGCGGTTTAAGGTGAGGACTAATGATATATGGCGGGTTACCAACTACTGCAGGTTTAAACCGCTCTTAGGTGAAGGAGCCAGAAATGAAAATCTGCTAAGTGTTGACAGAAACAGGTTTCACACAATGATGAAGTTTATTTGGATCTACCATGCTTCAATAAAGAAAAATTTCTGCGACCTATAATGGCGTTAAGCAGAACAGAGAAGGTCGTGCGCTCTACTGGGGATTCTTTACAAAAAGGAAGATCTACTATTACTGAAAATGGATGCGGAGTAACTACCGCACGAGATCTATGATACTATTGGATCAAAGCAACCACCGCTGAAGGAAAAACGAATAACTGGGATGAACACTTATGAACACGGATGAACTCGTTAACCCTAGCATGGATCTAAAGATGCAGGAAAGGGAAAACTTACCAGTGCAGATCTACTGCGGAGGGATGCTGCGAATTCTGGTTCGATTCAGGTTGATGCAGCGGCCTTTGTCGATGCAGTTCTCAAGGGTCGAGGGCAGAGGCGGAGCTTCAGAGCTTGAGCATCGCGAGGAGGAAGAGGAAGGCACAGAAGGGGAAGAAAGAAAAGGACCCTCGGGCTTTATTTATAAGGAGAAATGGATAAGTGGTAGGCGCAAGAATCGAGGAGCTTGAAGCGGCAAAGAGGACGCGCTTGTCGCCTCGATTTTCGGGATACCATTAATGAAGGGAATCTTTTTAATCTTTTTATACGGAGATGATGTCATGATGGTCCGTTGCTGTGTCCAGAGGGTGATGTCACGGCGGTTTAACAAATTTTACAGGAGAAGGCAACATGGCGGTTTACGAGAATATAAGGAGATGTTCACAAGATTTCTCTAAGTATTGAAGATTGACATGAACAGGTTCAAATCAATTTGGGGCCTAATGTTGGGGATATAACTACTGAGTGTAAACCGGCCAGGAGGGCCCGGTTTACCCTCAACTATGTTGAAGCCCACGAAGATCTAGAAGATGGCGTTTTATTGCTGATGGAGCCCCAAAGGCGGATTAGGGCCCATAGTGGTAAACTTCCATGGTTATCTAACTTGTAATGTAAGTTAGGAAAGGAGAGACCGAGCCGGACACTTTGTATGAGTCGGCCTCGGGACTCTGTAGACCGGCAGGGCGTCAACCTATGTGTATAAAGGGACGACCCGACGGCGGTTCAGGGACAAGAAAGAACAACTCGAGACTCAGGCAAAGCATATTTGCTCCCTGGTCATCGAAACCCAATCAATCCCATCACAACTAGACGTAGGCTTTTACCTTCATCGAAGGGGCCGAACTAGTATAAACTCCCGTGTCTCTTGTCCGGATTAACCCCTTCAAGCTAACCCATTGCGATGGCTCTGCGACTAAGTCCTTTCATGAGGACATCTGACGTGTTAATTCCACGACAGACTCCGTTTGATATTCCTTTTCTTCGAAATACTGAAATAGGCAAAAAAACAGCAATACGGGCTGGGCCTCCGGTTAGTAGGTTAGTCCCAAAAATGATATAAATGTGTAAAACAAAGCCCATAAACATCCAAAAGGGGTAATATAGTAGCATGGAACAATAAAAAATTATAGATACATTGGAGACGTATCAAGCATCCGCAAGCTTAATTCCTGCTTCTTCTCGAGTAGGTAAATGATAAAAAGGAAATTTTTGATGTGGAATGCTACCTAGCATAATTCTCAATGTAATTTTCTTTATTGTGGCATGAATGTTCAGATCCAAATGATACAAAATAAAAGTTCATATTAACATGAAAATGGCGATACTTCAAGCATACTAATCAAAGTAATCATGTCTTCTCAAAATAACATGGCCAAAGAAAGTTATCCCTACAAAATCATGTAGTCTGGCTGTTGCTCTATCTTCATCACACAAAGTATTTAATCATGTACAACCCCGATGACAAGCCAAGCAACTGTTTCATACTTTAATAATCTCAAACCCTTTCAACTTTCACACAATACATGAGCGTGAGCCATGGACATAGCACTATATGTGGAATAGAATGGTGGTTGTGGTGAAGACAAAAAGGGAGAACATAGTCTCACATCAACTAGGCGTATCAACGGGCTATGGAGATACCCATTAATAGATATCAATGTGAGTGAGTAGGGATTGCCATGCAACGGATGCACTAGAGCTATAAATATATGAAAGCTCAGCAAAAGAAACTAAGTGGGTGTGCATCCAACTCGCTTGCTCACGAAGACCTACGGCACTTTTGAGGAAGCCCATCATTGGAATATACAAGCCAAGTTCTATAATAAAAATTCCCACTAGTATATGAAAGTGACAACATATGAGACTCTCTATCATGAAGATCATGGTGCTATTTTGAAGCACAAGTGTGGAAAAAGAGATAGTAGCATTGTCCCTTCTCTCTTTTTCTCTCATTTTTCTTTTCTCCCTTTTTTCTTTCTTTTTTCTTTTTTTTCCTTTTTCTTTGGCCTTTTCCTTTTTTTCTTTTTGTAAAGTCCGAAGTCTCATCCCGACTTGTGGGGGAATCATAGTCTTCATCATCCTTTCCTCACTAGGACAATGCTCTAATAATAAAGATCATCACACTTTTATGGATTTACAGCTCAAGAATTACAACTCAAAGCTAGAACAAGATATGACTCCATATGAATGCCTCCGGCGGTGTACCGGGATATGCAATGAATCAAGAGTGACATGTATGAAAATTATGAAGGTGGCCTTGCCACAAATACGATGTCAACTACATGATTGTGCAAAGAGCAATATGAAAAAAAGTAATGTGTGTCATATGAACGGAACGGTGGAAAGTTGCATGGCAATATATCTCGGAATGGCTATGGAAATGCCATAATAGGTAGGTATGGTGGTTTTTTTGAGGAAGGTATATGGTGGGTGTATGGTACCGGCGAAAGTTGTGCGGCACAAGAGAGGCTAGCAATAGTGGAAGGGTGAGGTGCGTATAATCCATGGACTCAACATTAGTCAAAAAGAACTCATATACTTGTTGCAAAAATCTAGAAGTCATCAAAAACCAAAGCACTACGCGCATGCTCCTAGGGGGATAGATTGGTAGGAAAATACCATCGCTCGTCCCCGACCGCCACTCATAAGGAAGACACTCAATAAATAAAAGTGTGCTCCAACTTCATCACAAAGCGGTTCAACATACGTGCATGCTACGGGAATCACAATCCTTAACACAAGTATTTTTCATAATCACCTCAACTAGCATGACTCTAATATCACTACCTCCATATCTCAAAACAATTATCAAGCATCATATTGATCATAGCATCCAATTCTTTTTCTATGATAGTTTTTATTATACCCAACTTGGATGTTCATCATTGTAGGACCAACTTTATGACCATAGCAAATACCATGCTGTTCTAAAAGACTCTCAAAAAGATATAAGTGAAGCATGAGAGACTAGCAATTTCTTTAAAATTAAGACACCACCGTGCTCTAAAAGATATAAGTGAAGCAATAGAGCAAAAACTATCAAGCTCAAAAGATATAAGTGAAGCACAAAGAGTATTCTAGAAAATTCTAATCAAATAGGCTTCTCCCAAAAGGTGTTTACATAAAGAATGATTGTGGTAAACTAAAAAGAAAAGACTAATATAATACACGATGCTCCGAGCAAAACACATATCATGTGGCGAATAAAAATATAGCTCCAAGTAAAGTTACCAATGAGCAAAGACGAAAGAGGGGATGCCTTCCCGGGGCATCCCCAAGCTTAGACTTTTGGTTATCCTTGAATATCTTGGGGTGCCTTGGGCATCCCCAAGCTTAGGATCTTGCCACTCCTTATTCCATAGTCCAGAAAAGCTTTACCCAAAACTTGAAAACTTCACAACACAAAACTCAACAGGAAATCTTATAAGCTCCGTTAGTGAAAGAAATCAAAACCACCACATAAGGTACTGTAATGAACTAATTATTTATTTATTTTGGTGTTAAACCTACTGTAATCCAACTTCTCTAGGGTTTATAAAATAATTTACTAGCCATAGATGCATCGAAATAAGCAAACAACACACGAAAAACAGAATCTGTCAAAAACAGAACAGTCTGTAGCAATCTGTAACTAACGCAAACTTCTGGAATGCTAAAAATAATACCAAAATAGGAAGTCCTGGAAAGTTTGTTTATTGATCAGCAACAAAAATAATCAACGCAAAAGCACGTTTCTTTGATTTAACAAAATTATATTCGTGCGTGCAAAGTTTCTGTTTTTCAGCAGAATCAAATCAACTATCATCATAGGTTATCCTATAGGTTCTACTTGGCACAAACACTAACTAAAAGATAAAAACACATCTAAACAGAAGGTATATGCAAGAATTATTACTAAACAGGAACAAAAACAAAAAACATAAAGAAAATTGGGTTGCCTCCCAACTAGCGCTATCGTTTAATGCCCCTAGCTAGGCATAAAAGCGAAGATAGATCTAACGAGTGCCATCTTTGGCACTAAATTCATAAGTAGCCCGCATGATAGATTCATAAGGTAATTTGACTTTCTTTCTTGGAAAGTGCTCCATGTCTTTCTTTAATGGAAATTCGAATCTAATATTCCCTTCCTTCATATCAATAATTGCGCCAATCGTTCTAAGGAAAGGTCTACCAAGAATAATAGGGCAAGAAAGATTGTGATCTATATCAAGAACGATAAAATCTACGGGCACCAAATTTCTATTTGCAAAAATAAGCATCATTGATCCTTCCCATAGGCTTTTTAATGGTGGAATTCGCAAGGTGCAAATTTAAAGAGCAATCATCAAGATCATGGAAACCTAGAATATCAAATAAAGTTTTCGGAATCGTGGAAACACTAGCACCCAAATCACACAAAGCAAAACACTCATGATCTTTAATTCTAATCTTTATAGTAGGTTCCCACTCATCATTAAGTTTTCTAGGTATAGAAACTTCCAAATTAAGTTTTTCATCATAAGATTGCATCAAGGCATCAACAATATGTTCGGTAAAAGCTTTCTTTTGACTATAAGCATGAGGAGAATTAACAACGGATTGAAACAAGGAAATACAACCTTCTAAAGAACAATTATCATAATAAAATTCCTTGAAATCCGAGATAGTGGGTTCAATTTTATTTAAAGTTGTGACCTCTCCAATCTCACTTTTACCAAATTTAGCATCAAGATCTAAAAATTCTGAATTCTTGGGACGCCTTCTAGGCAAAGTTGATTCATCATCAGTCCCATAATTATCAAAATTCATATTGCAAAACATAGATCTAATAGGATACGCATCAATAACTTTAAGATCCTCATCATTATTTTCATGGAAACTAGAAGAACACACCTTTATAAAGCAATCTTTCTTAGCACGCAATCTAGCGGTTCTTTCTTTGCACTCATCAATGGAAATTCTCATTGCTTTGAGAGACTCATTGATATCATGCTTAGGAGGAGAAGATCTAAGTTTAAGCGAATCAACATCAAGTGAAAGTCTATCAACGTTCCTAGCCATATCATCAACTTTGAGCAATTTTTCTTCAAGCAAAGCATTAACATTCTTTTGAGAAATCATAAATTCTTTCACACTATTCTCAAAATCAGAGGGCATCTTATTAAAATTACCATAAGAAATATTGTAGGAATTTCCATAATTATTAGAGGAATTACTAGGGAACGGTCTAGCATTAAAGTTTCCTCTATAAGCATTGTTTCCAAAACTATTCCTACCAACAAAATTCACATCCACAGATTCATTATTATTCTCAATCAAAGAAGACAAAGGCATATCATTGGGATCAAGAGGCTTATTTTTAGTAGCAAATAATTTCATAAGTTCATCCATCTTTCCACTCAAAACATTGATTTCTTCTATAGCATGCACTTTTTTACTAGAAGATCTTTCGGTGTGCCATTGAGAATAATTAGCCATAATATTATCAAGAAGTTTTGTAGCATCTCCTAACGTGATTTCCATAAACGTGCCTCCCGCGGCCGAATCTAAGAGATTTCTAGAAGAAAAGTTCAAACCAGCATAAATTTTTTGTATGATCATCCATAAATTCAAACCATGAGTAGGGCAATTGCGAAGCATCAATTTCATTCTTTCCCAAGATTGGGAAACATGCTCATGATCAAGTTGTTTAAAATTCATAATATCGTTCCTAAGAGTGATGATCTCAACGGGAGGAAAATACTTAGAGATAAAAGCATCTTTGCACTTGTTCCAAGAATCAATACTATTTTTAGGCAAAGACGAAAACCAAACTTCAGCACGATCTCTAAGTGAAAATGGAAATAACTTCAATTTGACAATATTGTTATCCGTATCTTTCTTCTTTTGCATATCACACAAATCAACAAAGTTGTTTAGATGAGTAGCGGCATCTTCACTAGGAAGGTCGGCGAATTGATCTTTCATAACAAGATTCTGCAAAGCAGTATTGATTTCACAAGACTCAACATCATTAAGAGGAGCAATCAGAGTACTAAGCATTATTATTGGTATTCGAGAAATCACACAATTTGGTATTATCTTGCGCCATGGCAACAAGTAATCCAACACACAAGTAAACAGAAAAAGGCAAGGGAAAAGAGAGGAGGAGATTGGGAAAGAGAGGGCGAATAAAACGGCAAGGGTGAAGTGGGGGAGAGGAAAATGAGAGGCAAATGGCAAATAATGTAAATGCAAGGGAGATGAGTTTGTGATGGGTACTTGGTATGTCTTTACTTGAGCGAAGACCTCCCCGGCAACGGCGCCAGAAATCCTTCTTGCTACGTCTTGAGCTTGCGTTGGTTTTCCTTGAAGAGGAAAGGGTGATGCAGCAATAGTAGCGTAAGTATTTCCCTCAATTTTTGAGAACCAAGGTATCAATCCAGTAGGAGGCTCCTCAAAAGTCCCACTCACCTACACAAGCAAACATAGAACTCGCAACCAACGCAATAAAGGGATTGTCAATCCCTTCACGCCCACTTGCAAAAGTGAGATCTAATAAAGATAGTATGATAAGATAAATATATTTTTGGTATTTTATAATATAGATGCAGAAAGTAAAGATGCAAATAAAATAGATTGGAAGTAAATATGATAAGAGATAGACCCGGGGGCCATAGGTTTCACTAATGGCTTCTCTCAAGATAGCATAAGTATTACAGTGGGTGAACAAATTACTATCGAGCAATTGATAGAAAAGAGAATAATTATGAGATTATCTAGGCATGATCATGTATATAGGCATCACGTCCGTGACAAGTAGACCGACTCCTGTCTGCATCTACTACTATTACTCCACACATCGACCGACTCCTGCCTGCATCTAGAGTATTAAGTTCATAAGAACAGAGTAACGCATTAAGCAAGATGACATGATGTAGAGGGATAAACTCAAGCAATATGATATAAACCCATCTTGTTATCCTCGATGGCAACAATAAAATTCGTGCCTTGCAACCCTTTCTGTCACTGGGTAAGGACACCGCAAGATTGAACCCAAACCTAAGCACTTCTCCCATGGCAAGAAAGATCATCTTAATAATATCACTATCCACATCTTTTTTCTTTTACATATCACATAATTCAACGAAGGTATTAAGATGGGATGCAACATCCTCATTAGGATTTCCAGAAAATTGTTCTTTCAGAACAAGATTTAGCAAAGCAGCATCAATATCATATGACTACACACTAGTGGCGTGAGGAGCAATTGGATTACTAATAAAATCATTGTTATAAGTATTCGAGAAGTCACACAACTTGGTGTCACAAAGCAAGCAAAGAAGCAAAATAAAATAATTTTGTGTTTTTGTTTTTTAGAGAAGTGGAGGGAGATGAAAAGGAGAGGCAAATAAATAGTGGAGGAAGTAGATGATAGTTTGAGTGAGGGTACTTGTAGTGATTTGGATGATGTTTTCCCGGCAATGGCACCGGAAATTCTTTCTGCTACTTGTGAGATGCATTGGGATTTTCCTTGAAGATGAAGGGTGAAGAAATATAGTAGCTGATAAGTATTTCCCCTAGTGGGAACCAAGGTTTATCGAACCAATAAGAGAATCACACAAACCCTAGTGAGCAACACCTACACACACAAAAGCAAATACTTGCACACAACACATGCAAGTGGGTCGTCAATCCCCTCGAACTCTTTACCTGCAAGGATTGAATCTTGTAGTGGTAGATAGATAAATTGCAAAACAAAAGAAAGGTAAATAAATTGCAGCAATTATGATTAAGTAGACCCTGGGGCCACAGTTTTCACTGGAGGCTTCTCTCTTGAATAGATAACATACGGTGGGTAAACAAATTACTATTGTGCAATTGATAGAAAAGCGCATGGTATGATGTTATTAATGACAATGATCATGTATATATGCATCACATCCATGATAAGTAGACCGAAACGATTCTACATCTACTACTAGTACTCTACTCCGAGAGCACTTCTATGCTTGCCTCTCTAGGTATTAAGGTCATGACAAACAGAGCAATGCATGAAGTATGATGACATGATGTAGACAAAGTAAACTCACACAATATGAATAAACCTCATTGTTTTACCCTTAATAGTAACAATACAAATACGTTCCTCGCTACCTGTCGTGGATTTAACACGGCAGATGCCCTAGCAAAAGGACTCAGGTGTGGAGCCATCACAATAGGTTAGCTTAAAGGGGTTAAACGGGACAAAGGACACATAGAGTTTTACCCAGGTTCGGCCCCTCTCAAAGAGGTAAAAGCCTAATCCTACTTTTGATTGTATTGCTTGTGTTTTGATCATCAGGGAGAGAATACACTTGACCTAGTGCTCGATCCGTTGTTTCTTGAGTTAACCCGCCGCCGGGTCACCCCTTTATATACAGGTTGATTCCCAAGGGCTTACAGAGTCCCGGCCGGCTCACACAAACGTGACCGGCTCGGTTTCTAACCAAGTTTGACTTACAGAGCAAGTTAAACATATGGCGGCACATCCCTTTGGGCCTCAAGTCGCCTCTGGGTCTTTGGGCCTTCAATAAGCTTGCTTTATGAACCGCCATCCTCGTAAGTTGATTTGAATGAGTTCACATCAATCTTCATCACTTAGCAGATTTATTCTTTCATCAACTTTTACCAATTCATTGTAACCCGCCATGACGTCACATCACCGAACCACGGTAACCCGCCATGACGTCACATGCATTAACTCCGCACAAGGCCCATGATATCTCAACAGATCTCTATCTTAAAGGACCTCCCAAAAATCGAGGCGTCCATGTAGCCACATAATCATTTTTTCGGTCTCCTTGATTCCCGCGCATGCCATCTATCCATTCCCTTATAAATAGGGGCAGGGGGGTCCTCTTTTTTACTTTTCACCCCTACCCTTGCGTCTTCTTATTCCTCCTCGCGTCGTCCAGTTGTGGCACCCCGATCCACTTGGAGCAGGGGGCCTTCGCACGTCAGCCCAGGATAACACCTGACGCACGACAGGTCCATGATACAACATTCTAGGTGCAAGAATATTCATCAAATACATGTGTATATGATTACATCATTGATGAATACAATTATCTGGCATAGCCCTATGGCTATTTGAGTGGCAACAGAAGTGTATCCAAAAGGCGGCGGAAGTCTTGGTTTGGCAGCATATCGACTCTGGCTGGGCTCCACAACTCACATGACTAGCAAGATTACGGCCTAGCACGACGGAACAAGCGAACATTTTGGGCATGACCTACAAAACTAGCATGACACGCCAGGTCAGTACATTGAATGTACTTGCAAGACAACCAAATACATAGCATCCAAACGAACAGATGACAAAGCAAGAACCAAGCATATGCAACAATCTACTTCAACAAAATTTCTAAGCATAGCATGATATTAACTGGAGCATGGATCAAAATAAGCATGAACAACATCATGGCATCTACTAGCATGGCAATGGCATATCAAACTTACTTCTAACATGGCAATGGCAAAACATGGCATAGCATATCATCTTGACCATAACATGATATTTCAAAGCATGGCATAATCTATTAGTTCAATCAAAACATGGCAAGGCATCATGAAACTATGCTGAAAATAAACTACCCGTCATATCCAATGCAGACATAGCATGTTAAATTTAGGCAACCATCTCCTGTTCTACCATGGCTCTTTAAATGCAAGTAACTACATGTTTCTCATGCAATGAAACCAAACTTGTGCACCGAGTCTCTCAGACTCTCTTACCAACGGGTTGCCTTGCAACCAAACGGTGATCATTCAGGGATCGCATATGGAACGACACTTGGTTCAACACTCACCGAGACCTCGTCTTGTGATCATATCAAAACATCACAATGACTTCTCACGACGATCTCATAGTCCAAGTCACCACATTAATTATTACACATGATTCATCAACTTAGTTATTTCAAGTTTATCCTCCATTTTGACCAAGACCTGATAGTGTGACCTACTACGAACTTGTGCCCATGACCGAGGACGCAGCTATCGATAGATTAAACATACACTCTGTAGAGGTAGCACACTGTACCCACACCACAGAACCCATGGTCTCGCACTCCCGTTCGGGTGGACCAACGGCGTTCCGACAAAATCGATCTACTGCCATGACACTCTCCCGACCAGTCCGACCAACACCCCTTTTTGGGTTCAGTCCTGGGTGGCCTAGCCTACCAAAGGCAAAATGGCCACCGTCGTGGCAAAAACGGTCCCAAACAGGGACAAAGCGTGCAAAACAACTCAGGCCCACAAGGTTTATGTCTGCCTACCTGATTAGGGTAACACGCGCCCATAACCTTCCCTCGTTGGAGGCACCGGCGAGAGGCATGACAATAGACTAGCTAGGGCCTTCCCATACGAAGGCAAATGTGGCTGCACTGGAAAAAACTCGATTTGGTGGCACTATGACATCCCAGTGATGACAGAGGAGGTTTGTTATTAAGTCATATTATTAACTTCTCCATCATCAATCATCATGCGAGCATATTTAACATGAATGCAACAACTATCATGCAACATACACATTCAGTAACAAAACATCAAGCTTTTCAAGTGAATAGTTATAACATGTGAAACATGGCAATACCAAGTACTAACAGTCTCATCAGTGCACCAGAATCACCATAACATCGATACTACTAACATGAAACTAAACTAGAGAGAGGCATGATATTATCAGCAACAACATCTAGCTAGCATGTCAACATATTTCATGAAGGCACAAGCATGCACTAAAAAAATACACGTCCGTGATGATACGTGTTTGTCACAGTAGGTCGCGTTTTTTGTCATGCATGTACATCCATGACGATTTTATGACAGAATCAAGATAGTCATACCTATGCTGTCATAGAAGTGTTCCATGACATTACCAAAATTATCATCACAGAAGTGTCCACTTCCATGACGATAAATCGCGCGTCATAGAAGTGCTTCCGTCAAGGGTGACCGACACGTGGCATCCACCGTAACGGAACGCCGTTAAGCTATTGGGTCGGGTTTTGGATCCGATAACCCATTAACAGCCCGGACCAATGGGGGTTTCCACGTGTAAAATCATCATTGGCTGGAGGAAACACGTGTCGGCTCATCGTTGGGACAGATGTCATCCACTCATTGGACAGAAGGCGCCTATGATACGTCGACACGTGGCACGACCCAATAGAGGCCCATTCCTGTGAAAAGGCCGACCCGTTTGACTTGGTCAAAAGGTGGCGGGCCGGCCCATGGAAAGCCTGTTAACGACCTGTTCGCATATAGCCCATTTACAGCCCGCTAACCCAAGGCCCGTTACGCCCTATCCAAATTAGGCCCAGTAGCATCATCTGGGCCATCCAATATGATTCCAGCCTGTTTTCACTTCTGGCCCATGTATGGCCCATGATGTCTTTCGGCCCATATGAGGCCCTTTGTAACCCTTGGCCCATTAACAACCCGTGGTGAAACTGGCCCGCAGTGAACAGTGTATCACTTTATACCTATTAACGGCCCGTGGTGAAACTGGCCCGTAATGAACAGTGTATCACTTTATACCCATTAACGGCCCGTTATTCCGTTGGGCCGTTTCCAGCCCATGTTATCTTTCGGCCTTCTCAGAGCCCATTTACTCTTGGGCTCATTTCCAGCATTCGTTTACTTACGGCCCGTTACTGTCATTTTTTGCTTGTGGGCTAAATTCAACCTAAGGTTACAGTCGGCCCGTTTTGTGGCCCGTTAATACGTTGGGCCATTTTCATAGCGTCATCAAATACGGCCGATTAACGACGGCCCATTATGGTCGGCCCATGAGCAGACGATTCCAACTCTAGCCCGTTTACGACCATAATGCGGTCTATTATTGGCCCATGTTTGGCCAACCGATCATACGGCCCGTACAAGGCCCATTGATGATACGGCCCATATAAGGCCCATTGTGTCTACGACCCGTATAAGGCCCATTGTTTCTACGACACATAGAAGGCCCATTATTTCTACGGCCCGTAGGAGGGAAATGGTAACTATAGTAAATATGTAGCCCATGGTTATTGTGGCCTAGTTTCAAAAAATAGGTTATTGCGGCCACTAGCAAACCGCGGAAAAAGAACTGCACTGACTACAAGCAAAGAAATAAAAAATACAATAAGAAAATAAATAAGCAAGCAACTTACGCTAGGCTATCACGACTATTACACATATTACATCCACTGGGCATCAAAGTTCGCCACCAGTGCAAATATAGGGAACACAACAGCATATAAACGCCGTAGCAAAACAAGTCCAGAACTGAAACCACTTTAGAAAAGCTCAAGAAACAATATCCTGGGTACCCATAATGCTGGCAAAATGCTTAGCAAGCTTATTAACTTTCTCTTGTTTGGCGCTTAAGTCCTCCAGCACTTGCTGTTGCACCAGAAAGTATGCATCTGAATTCTGCAGGCACTTCCTGTCGCATAACATCTGATTGATGTCTTTCAACTTGAAGTTGAGATTCAAGAAGCCGAACTGATCCAGGAAACGAGTTCGAAGAGCTGGTGCCAGCAGTAGTAGCCAGTAACTCGAACACTACATTAAGACAGGACTTTGGGGTTGTCTCAGTGTCTTCAATATAGTTTTTATCAGCTTTCTTGGAGACCAACAGGGATGTCTCACTATCTTGAACCTTATCTGCATTACTTCCTTTACCATTGCATAATGGGGTACTCTTCTCCAATATTTTATCCGCGTTCTAAAAGAGAAACAAACAAACACATCACAGGTTTACAATGTAGTATATGAAACTCATTTTGGTAAACCAGTTCCGTAGTAAGGTGGACATGATAACAACGTGAAACGAACATATATCTATGTAGTATGGTCACTATATGGTCTATATCATTCTAGTTTATGTTGCCAATCAAGATAGATACAGTTCGAATCATATCTATTTAAGATAAAGCAGCATAGACAAAATATAAGTGTGGGAAACTACACAACAATAACAACACTTGTAATGTGCATGGCATGAGAACATAACTGTTTATTCAATTGAAACTGAAATCAACATAGAGCAAGTTACAACAGCAAATAGCTAAACACGTTAAAGAAATAGGTTTAAAACATACCTGTTGCACCATTGGAGTTTCAATTGCATCCTTCAAATTTGAAATTAGTTGGTATGAGTAAATACAGTGATGCAAGAGCAAAGTAGTATGAACCATAGCTACAGAACCTGACCTGAGAACAATTCTTCTTCTGCTTTAAGCGTTTACTTGGGGTTTGGAGTGGTGGTCCTCGTGCTTTGGGCACTGTAGTTGCCTTACTAACTGCTCGTGTTTGGGTGCTCTATGGTGGAGACGGTGTTGTGTCAACAGGAACTGGGTTACTATCTACTGGGGTTGGGGTTAGAAGGGTGTAGCTGGTTCTCTGTCCAACTGGGTAGGGGTACAATCTGCATGAGTGTGGGGTATGTGTGGTGGGGCTGGTTCTTGGGCAAGTACAACCATGGTTCTATCTGTATCGACAGGTAGCATGATCTTTTCTGAAGACCGTGTTTTTACTCCCACAGATACTTCCATCACTCCCTCCAATTGAAATGGCTGATAAACAAGAAAAGTAATTGAATGTACAGACATTGTAAGATAGACAGGTGCAATGGATAGTAGGGAAGAAAACAGGGCATGAAATAATTCACATTTATGTTGTCTAACCAAACAGAATAGCAGGACATAATTTCACATATATGATGGCTAATTAAACAGGATAGCATGACACAATTTCGCATGTATGATGGCTAACTAAACAGGATAGAATGACGTACTTCAAAATATGATGACTATGTAAACATGATGACATGATATAACTATATGATGTGTCTATTAAAGTGGTTGGCATGCCATAAATCACAAACATGCCATCGATGGAAACATGATGGCATGATATAATTCACGGATAGAATGACATAATTTAAAATATGATGACTATGTAAACATGATGAGATGATATAACTATATTATGTCTTTAGAAAATGGGTTGGCATGCCATAATTCAGATACATGCTGTCTATGTAAACATCATGGCATGACATAATTCAAATATATGATTTATATACTAAGGAAGTGAGCAGAGGGCAATCACATATATGATGTGTCAACTAAGGAGATGGCATTCAATATTGTGTATATGATGTAAAAACTAAGCATTGCAATACAACTTATGCATGATATGAGTAATATAACCCTGCCAAGTTTGAGCATACACCTCAGGGGAAAATAGGACTGGTCATCTGCCTCTGAATCCTCCTCTGAAGAGCTATCTATAACCAGTAAGATATCTGCTTCAGCAGGTAGCATTGTCTGCTCTGAAGACCTTGTTTTCACTCCAGATTTCTCCATCACCAATTCAAATGGCTGATGCACATGAAGAGCAGTTTAATATACAAATATTATCGACAAAAGCAATGAGAAATACAAAAAAAGGACAGCATGATATAATTCACATATATGACGCTTGCCTAAACAGCATGGCATTGCATAATTCACATACATAATGCCTTGCAACAAGATAACATTACATAATTTACATATATAATGTCTTGCAACAAGATGGCATTGCATAATTCACATATATGGTAATTAGACACTAAACAGGTGGCATTCACACAAACCATGTCTAAACTAAGCAAATGACATAGCAATGCAAGATACGATACGCACGATATGAGCAACATAACCCTGCCAAGTTAGAGCATGCACCTCGGGGTGGAAATATGACTGGTCATCTATCTCTGAATCCTCCTCTGAGGAGCTATCGGTAACCAGCAAGACATGCGCTTCATCAGATAGCATTGTCTGCTCTGAAGACCTTGTTTCCACTCTAGATTTTTCCATGACCGTGCCGAATGGCTGATGCACAGGAAGAGTAATTGAATGTACTAAAATTGTTGACAAATTTAACATGTAATAAAAAAATGATGGCATGATATAATTCACATATAAGATGACTGGCTAACTAGGGTGGCATTGCAAAATTCACATATATGATGCCTGGCTAAACAAGATGGCATTGCATGATTCACATATACGATAAAGAAACTAAATAGATGACATTGACACAAAGCATGTCTAAACTAAGCAGATGACATCTTTAATGTATACAGTAAGCAATGCAAGGCACCATATGCATGATATTACCAACATCAGCATGCCAAGTTAGAGAGAAGACCTCATGGGGTAAATAGGAGTGGTCTTCTCCTTCTGAATCCCCCTCAGAACATTTGTCTTCCTCTTGATTACGATCTGAAATGTGTGGAGGGGGGGCTGCCTTTGCGCCCACCATGGAGCAACGTCTGCATGAAATTTTATTGCCACGCAAGGCTCGTCTCTTTTGCTCTACATGATCGGTTCCATTGTGTACAATAACTGGCATGCATAGGAATAAAACATAGTGAGATTATGTAAGGAGTGCATGCACAAATCCAGAGTGATGGTAGCAAACTGTGGATAGACCCAAAACCAATGATAGCAGGATGTAATAGCTTTAGTTAAAAAATAGAGATAATGGCTCCTTTAATGTTTGTTTGCACCCAACATGAAACTCATAGTAGACACCCGAGATTAACCAGATAGTACCGATTGCTGCCCCAATTGTACCCCACAACCATTTAAAAACTCAAGTTTCAACATTAGTTTTGACCTGACTGGGAGTCTAATAGGTGAACACGACAATAATGTAGCATGTCATCACATTAAGCGACGCATAACGTAAGCAGACATGGAAGAGTGCGACCTGTCTTGCGGACCCGTGTAGTCCTCAAGGTCATCTGCTCAGTTGATGATGGTAATGCAGTTGTCGTGGCTGCCGATGGCGGGGAAGAAGATCTGAGGCGGCGAAATACAGTCTGGAGAGAGTATCCTTGCTGTGGTGAACCCTTCCATCGTTGGAGCAGCTGAGCTGGGGTGGAACACATCGCCGTAGGAGCAGGACAAAGCACACAAGGTTTTCTTTGACACATATCTGTAAGAGAAGTAATTGAGTAAGGGCTTGTTTGAATTTGAGGATTCTAACAATGCAGGGATAGGAAATAGACAGGAATAGGATAGGAATGCATGTGCAAAACAGAGAATTTAAAAACATAGGATTTCTGCCAATCTGGGTGTTTGATTCATAACAATTGGAAGATCAAAGGATGCAAAAAAGCATGGTGAGATTAAGTCAAACCACAAGAAAATGTATGGTTCTAATGCTATTATGCTACTATCTCTTAGTCTTGTGCTTGATGAATAGGAATATGAAAAGGAGGACAAGTGGAAATTAGAATTCCTACGGTTTTTCTTTCAAGGAGACACTAAAGGAACAAATCCTACAGTTTTCCTTTGCTCCATTCCTTTGCACCAAATTCATGAAAAGTAGTACCATAGGAAACTTTCCAATTCCTATGTTTTTCATTCACTTTTCCTTTCAAGCACTGGCGATTCTAGTAGGCAGGCTTGAGCAAGGAAATCCTACACTAAAACAATGTTTTTGTGCTACTTCTATTACTTTGGACCCAGGCCACTGCCATACTAGCTCAACTCCTAGGCCCATCGACAAATGCACAGCTCAGACGCGCAGAGATAAATAATGATGGCGTTTAAGAGAGTCCATCACGGATAGCTAAGTTGCTTGGTACCTCATTGCTTGTCATATAGTAGGATAAAATAATCGTATTTCCCATTACTACGAGTGCTAAGTGGACAATATATATAACATGTAGAGTAAAAAAGAGATGCAACAAGTGTACAACCTCTTTGGCTAAGCCATGTCGATCTCAGCGTGATTGGGTTGGCCGGTGAGGATGCTCTGGCTGACTTAGCTGTCGGAGGAGGGGGATTAGATCTTAGGCGTTTGGAGATGGAGCCCGAGGTACTGCTCCGCTGTGATGGAGGGTTTCGTCGTTGGAGCAGCTCCGGTGCGTTGTACGACGCCGAGGCTGAAGCAGGACAAGAGAGACAACGTTAACCTGAGTGGAATTCTAATAGCATATCCAATACATGACATAAAATACATAACCACAAAGTGCTAGATGTAAAATACATCAGCCGCTCTTCTCTGAACTTAACTGTAGAAACTGAATTTAACTGTCGAAACTGAACTTAACCGTCGAAACTGAACTTAACTGTCAAAACTAAATTTTGCTGTCAAAACTGAATTTTGCTGTTGAAACTGAACGCACTAGCAAGGTGAGGCTACACGTCGGTCGACTGACTTTTTCATCTCTGGTCAGTCAATTTTGTAGCCGTCGGATACGAAATCAAGGGCATGCAGTTCATCTTCAACCTCCACCCCGCTGAGCCGCCAGCCACCACCGGCCAAACAGCAGCCCCCCGCCGCCCGCGGCCGGCGGTGCGCCGCCCCGCCCACCCCAAAAACACTCCCCAGCGCTGGTCCGCCGCCGCCCCGGCCATCCCTCTAGGCCCCCCCCGTGCCGAGCTTTTTGTTCGGCGATCCCCATGCCACCGCCCCCTACCGCTGGCAACCATCGCCCCCACCCTGAACTCTAATATAGATAGTGGGGTACCTCTCCAGCGAGCCCCCTCCCCGCTGCGGTTGGTTCTTCGTTCACCCCGGCGAGCACCCCACCCCCTGAAAATCGACTGACCCAAAAGTCGATTCAGTCGACTGAAGTGTAGCTAAATTGGAGCAGCATCGCAAGCAAGAGAAAGAGCAAGAGCAGCAGCGCAAGCAAGAATAATACCAAGAGTAGACCAGGCAGGGGACCGAGAGCAAGAGCAGAGCAGCAACATGAGTGAGAGCTAAAGCAGCAGCAACTCCTACTGATGTGAATGTCGCCGCCAAGGGAGCGACGCCGTGGAGGAAGTGGTCGGCGACGCCGCCGTGGATGGAGCCGTGCCATGTTGGCTCGGGACCGAGCGCCGGCAGCACCGTGAGATCGAATCAAGAAGAAAATGCGGTGATTAGTGTACAACCTGTTTGGTGGCGCTGATTAGGCCACAGCTTCATCCGAGGAAACGGTGATGATGATGCTCTTCCGGTGGTGCAGCTGAAGATGGTGGTGTGGGAATGGAGGTGGCGCGAAAGACGAGGGGAACATCGGGGCAGCTCCTTGGAGGTGGAGGACGGGGTGGCTGAACCGGCGGGACAACGAGATTGACGACGGATTGTCAGGACCCCGACTCAATGTCACATCGATCTAGCCTGTAACACCTCATATCACTTTGCGGCCCCTCACGCACGGTATCCCCACGGGTGTCGCCTTACCTTAGCCCGGGACCGTTTGCGCATTTTGGCACACGTATATGATAGTGTCGCTAGCATCCATATGAAAAGGAGCCCGGGCTGACATGGCTAGTTGTAAACCCAAAGTGGCACAGACTTACAGGGACAGGCATCCATGACCCAGCATCGAACGTGTCGGTCATCAGCAAGTAAGTTCCGGGCTGTAGCACTGGGCTAGCAGGACTCCGGTAAACCGGGCTGTAGCGGGCTAACAGGACTCCGGTACTCAATGCGTGACATTTCCCCGAAGGGACAGACACAGGAACGAAGAAGGACACATGCCGGCCAGCCTAAGTGTTCCGGAGCAGTAGCAAGCTACCATGGCTCAGTGGAATCACTAGGAGACATTTCCCGGTAAGAGAGGCTACAAAAGATAAACAACTAGATAGTCAGATCCCACACATACCAAGCATTTCAAACATACACACAATATGCTCGATATGTGCAAATACAACAAGGCATCACAACATGACTCTACGACACAAGTACTTTATTTAAAAGGCTCAGTGAGCCATACATAGCATACACACAAGTACGGGTCACATGACCCACATTCAAGTCATACAAGCATACAAGCCAACAGCGGAAGTGTTTTGTCTGAGTACAGACAACTAGTAAAATAAAAGAGGCTTGGGTAAGCCTAGCTATACTACATGGTCCTTCACTTGCTCAGTATCACCACCTGGGCCTTAGTCTACTCATCGATGTCAACGTCTATGAAGAACCCGTCGGAAGGGGTTGTGGCATCTTCTGAAAAATGTAAATTAAAGCAACATGAGTATAAAGGTACTCAGCAAGACTTACATCAGATCCTACATACATGCATATTATCAAGAAGGGTTGGTGGGGTTATTGCAGCAAGCCAGCTTTGACTCTTGGCTAAACTATCCTACGAGACTCCAACTTCAAATAGTTTTGCGCACTCGAGTCCACTACTCACCACTTCAATACACTACCGAGGATCCACCTCCGTCTTCCTACGGAAGAGCCATCCTCGGCACTCACGCTTATCTTGAGGCTTTTAGTAGTTTCCATTTACTTGTCTATGAACTGTATAGGCAACCAAGTAGTCCTTTACCGCGGACGCGGCTATTCGAATAGATGATGTTAACCCTGCAGGGGTGTACTTCTTCACACACGCTCTCACCACTTACCGCCATTTACACGGCATGTACTCGGCAACCTTCAAGCGGAAGCCCAACGTGGGTGTCGGCCACGACCTACCTAGACACTCAAGTCTCTAGTCCAGGTTTATCGCCTATTTGGGTTCCATCTATGAGGAGATCCGACCGGAGTTTCGCTCACAGCCCCAAACGATGTGAGCAGGGTTCCCGAGATACCAAACGGGCATCCGGTACACCCGACCACGTACCTACCGCATCACAGCCCACCCCTACGGTCAGTGCTGCCCACGGCCTCCAGTAGGCTACAAACACCAGAAACTACTTGCAACTCCTGGACAGAAGACTAGGGTGAATAAGAAGCCGAGAGGGTCCATTGGTTTCGGGCCCAATGCATGGTAGTAGCTGAATCTTAAATCACACATACAGATCTCAGTGCTTAAGGACGGCCTCAATGAAACAACCCACCATGTACTCCTACATGGACTAGTGGGTCCCGCATGTCAGTAGATAATTAAACTAACTAAATTAAGTTTAAACTAAACTGGGTTAATTAGCAGAGGGGCCCCACATGTCATAGACTCAGGGGAGTCAACCTGGGCCCACCCTAGTAAAGGTTAAAGTCAAACACACCGGCGTCTAGCCGCCGGCGAGGCCAGACGTGGCGGAGGAAGTGATTTTGTGCATTCCGGCGACCAAACGGGCGGCGGAAGGCATCTACGCGTAGCTGAGACCGAGCCGCGGCTATTGGTGGTGGTGGTTGAGCTCGGGGTGGCCGGAGACGTCGCCAGCGACGACTTTGGCGGTCGCCGGAGTCGGGTGAAGATGGATCCGACGCTACAGGGCACGGCGAGGCCCGTGGTGAGGTGTGTTGAGCCCCTGGGGTCGCGGTGAGTATGTTAGAGAAGGTGAGGTGGCCGGTGGTTAGCCGGAGGCACGTCGGCGACGAGCTCCGTGGCGGTGCGTGCGGGTGAGCTACGTGTGCTCGCTGTTGTGCACGAGAGCGAGAAAGAAAAGGAGGGGGAGTTAGCTAAGCTCACGGTGGTCTTGAGGGAACAGACGGCGCGGTCGGGGACGAGCTGGTGCGGCGGCAACGGCGAAGGGGATCTCCGGCGATGGCGGTTCGGTCGAGGTCGGTGCGGTGGCTTCGGGGCACGCGAGCTCTCGGGGCTCGGCTAGCTCGAAGGAGTAGAGGGCGGCGAAGCTTCTGGACACGGTGGCGCGGCGTGGAGACGACGGGGAGCACGACTACGGCGGCAGTGCGACGACGGTGGCGTCGGCCATGGCTGGGGAGCGCGAGGGAGAGGAGCTGGGGGCGAATGGAGGTGTCCACGGGGTTCGGGGTGCGACGTGGAGCTCGTCCAGGCCAGCTAGGCGGCGAAAGAGGGAAGCAGGGCGACGGGCAGCTGCGTGGCGCGCTCCGGTGCCGCCGTCGAGCACCTGCCTGCCTGCCTGGCGAGCCAAGCAGCTTGCTGGAGCGGTAGCTGGGCTGGGCTGGCAGGTGGGCCTCTGGGTGGTGACAGGTAAGTTTTTCCTTTATTTCTGTTTCTGTTTTTATTCTGTAAGTTTGTTGAATTTCTAAAAATACCTATGCCATTCCAAAATTCACCAAACTGCACCAGGTCTTAGTTGGAATATTTCCAACATGGAACATTTTAGTTTGGGAATATTTGAGCATTTGCAATATTTTTATAAATTTTAAATGCCCAAATTCAAATACTTATGATTTAATTCAAAGACCTTTGGATGACCTAGGAAACTGTGCATCACTTTTGGCAGAGGTTCTGAGCCAAGACAAAAATGATGGACATTTTAGAAGGGCATTTCAGGTTCATTGAAAATATTTTTAGTAAACCCTAGTTTGATTCAGAGGTGGCTGGGGGTTCTGTCATCCCCATTTCAGGCTTCTGTTAAATGAAATAGACATGATGCAACACTCTAATGCATGAACTAACTAGGGTGTGACAACTCACCCCCACTCAAAAGAATCTCGTCCCGAGATTTAGGTTTCTCCGGAAAGAAGGCGGGATACTCAAGTCGAAGATGATCCTCCCTTTCCCAAGTAGCTTCCTTCTCAGAATGGTGCGACCATTGAACCTTGAGAAACTTGATATTATGCCGTCGAGTGGTACGCTCGGCTTGATCGAGGATACGAATGGGGTACTCTCGATAAGTGAGATTATCTTGAAGAATAAGCGTTTCGTGGTCCACTCCACAGATAGGATCCGAGAAGCAACGCCTGAGTTGAGAAACGTGGAAGACATCGTGGACTTTGGAGAGATGCGGAGGTAGTTCCAATTGGTAGGCAACTTCTCCTCGTTTGGCAAGAATGCGAAAAGGTCCAATGTAGCGAGGAGCCAATTTGCCCTTGATACTGAAGCGATGGGTTCCCTTCAGAGGAGTAACCCGAAGATAAGCCTTCTCGTCAACCTCGTAAGTCATAGCCTTATGTTTTCGGTCATATTGACTCTTTTGACGAGATTGGGCTGTTTTCAACTTTTCACGAACGATGCGAACTTGCTCTTCTGCTTCCTGGATCATATCCGGGCCAAAGAATTGTCTTTCTCCAGTTTCTGACCAGTTAAGAGGCGTTCGACACCTTCATCCATAGAGAACTTCAAAACGGGCTTTATCCAAGCTAGATTGATGGCTGTTGTTATAAGCAAATTCGGCAAATGGAAGGCATTTCTCCCAATCCATTCCAAATGAGATAACAGAAGCTCGAAGCATGTCTTCTAGGATTTGGTTGACGCGTTCTACTTGACCACTTGATTGAGGGTGAAAGGCAGTGCTAAAGGAAAGATGGGTTCCCATAGCGTTTTGGAAACTTTCCCAAAATCGAGAGGTGAAGAGACTTCCTCGATCCGAGTTAATTTCCAATGGAACACCATGGAGAGATACTATTCGGGAGATGTACAAGTCTGCTAGCTGGCTAGCGGTTATACTCTCGCGAACAGGCAGGAAATGAGCTACTTTGGAGAGACGGTCGATAACGACGAAGATAGCATTATTCCCTCTCTTGGTCCTGGGAAAACCGGTGATGAAATCCATACCAATTTTATCCCATTTCCATTCAGGAATAGCTAAGGGTTGAAGGGTGCCAGCAGGCCGTTGATGCTCTGCTTTTACATGACGACAGACGTCGCAGCTAGCAATATACTGAGCAATTTCTCTCTTCATCCTAGTCCACCAGAACCTCTGGCGTAGGTCCTGATACATCTTAGTGCTACCGGGATGAATGGTGAGAGGAGATTCATGAGCTTCTTTAAGGATCAATCACCGCAGGTTTCGCACTTTGGGAACCACTAGACGGTTCCCGAAGTATACGACTCCTTGATCATCAATGGAGAAACAATCCGCAACTCCTTTCTTGATGTTTCTTTTGATGCGGGAAATCCCCGGATCTACCTTCTGAGCTTTGATGATCTGATCCGTAAGGGTAGGTTTCGCCACCAAGGTGGAAAGGAATCCTTGAGGAACAATGTGAAGGTTAAGCTTCCGAAATTCCTCGTGGAGAAGTGGTTGACTTTGTTGCAACATCAGATTATTGCAATAAGATTTATGACTTAGCGCATCAGCCATGACGTTGGCTTTTCCTGGGGTGTAAGTTATTCCTAAGTCGAAATCTGTGATCAACTCGACCCAACGTCTTTGCCTGAGATTCAAATCTGGTTGGGTGAATATGTACTTCAGACTTTGATGATCAGTGAAGATTTCGCAATGATTACCGAGGAGGTAATGTCGCCAGGTTTTTAGTGCATGGACTACAGCTACAAGCTCTAGATCATGAGTAGGGTAGTTTTCCTCATGTGGGTGTAACTGCCGTGAAGCATAAGCAATTACGTGTCGATCTTGCATGAGAATACAGCCTAGTCCTTGTCGCGAGGCGTCGCAATAGATAACAAAGTCTTTAGAGAAATCTGGTGGTACCAGTACGGGAGCAGAAGTTAAACGTCTTTTCAGTTCCTGGAAACTGTGCTCGCATTGTGGAGTCTACTCGAACTTTTTATCTTTCTTGAGGAGTTCAGTTAGAGGTTTAGCAACTTTGGAGAAGTTCTCGACAAAGCGGCGACAATAACTCGCTAAGCCAAGGAAACTCCGAACTTGCTTGACCGATTCAGGTGGAGTCCAATTAAGGACGGCTTGAACTTGCTCGGGGTTGACAGTAATACCTTTACCCGAAATTACATGTCCTAGATAGGTCACTTCTGGCAACCAAAATTCTCATTTAGAAAACTTGGCATAAAGGCGATGCTCTCAAAGTTTTATCAACACTAGCCTTAGATGTTCGGCATGTTCTTCCTCGTTCTTGGAGTAGATGAGTATATCATCGAGGTAAACCACGACGAATTTATCCAAATACTCCATGAAAATTGACTTCATTAACCGGGAGAAGGTGGCTGGAGCGTTAGTTAAACCGAAGGACATGAAAGTGTACTCGTATTGGCCGTAACGAGTAACAAAGGCCGTTTTGGGAATGTCCCCGTTCCGGATTTTGATTTGATGGTAGCCTAACCTCAAATCCATCTTAGAGAAGACTGAGGATCCCGCGAGCTGATCATACAGATCATTGATCCTGGGGAGCGGATACTTGTTCTTAATTGTGACCAAGTTGACGGGTCGATAATCAACAACCATCCAGTCCGTACCATCCTTCTTCTTGACGAAGAGGACGGGGCAAGCCCATGGAGATGAACTAGGACGGATGAAACCCTTTTTCAAGGACTCATCGAGTTGTTTCTTAAGTTCGGCTAGTTCTAGGGGTGCCATCTTATTGGGTCTTCTAGAAATTGGGACAGTTCCTGGAATGAGATCTATCACGAACTCGACATCTCTGTCAGGTGGAACACCTGGCAATTCTTCTAGAAAGACATCCGGAAAGTCACGGACTACCGGAACGTCTTCGAGGTCTGGCAAGGGACTGGCATTAAGAGAATATAGCTGTCGCTTGGATATTCGGGTCAAGACATTGACTATCTTTCCCGAAAGGTGCGTGAGTTGAACAGTCCTAGAGAAGCAATCGATCTTGGCATGATGGGCTGACATCCATTCCATACCCAAGATGATGTTAATATCCGATGATTTGAGAGCTATCAACGATGCAAGGAAAACAAGTCTGTCGACCTGAATTTCATTATCATGGCTTATACTAGAAGTTTGCCATCTAGAACCAGGAGTAGAGATTTCCATGGAGGAAGGCATGTCACAGAATGCGGTGTTATGCAAGCGTGCATAATTCTCGGATATGAATGAATGAGATGCTCCAGTATCGAAAAGAACAGATGTCGGGTGGCAATTAACAAGGAGCGTACCGAGAACGACGTTGGGATCCTCTTGGGCCTCTTCAGCTGAGACACAATTAACATGGCCACGTGCAGTGGTGGCCGGCTTGGCATAGAACACCTTTCCTGCTGGCTTGCCACGGCCAACAGCTTTCCCAGTCTGGTTGGGGGTGGTCTTAGGACAATCGCGCATGTAGTGGCCTGATTCCCCACACTTGAAGCACGTCACGGGGCTAGTGCGTGGAGGAGCATTGTTGGTTGGACCACCATAGGGCTTAGCTGGTGCATACTGCTGAACTGGACGAGGCGCCTGATAGGATGGCCTCAGTGTGAATCTGGGTGGCAGGGCAGTATTAGGCACCCACACCCGGCGCTTCTGTGGTCCAGCACCGGATGAGGAACCCATGTCACGACCATGCTTGCGTGTTGCTTCGAAATCAGTCTGACCCGTCTCAGCACTGATGGCTTTGTTCACAAGTTTCTGAAAGGAGGTGCACTCATGCAGACGGAGATCTCGGCGAAGTTCGGGGCTAAGTCCCTTGCGGAACCTTGGCTGTTTCTTGGCGTCAGTGGAGACCTCTTCAGTGGCACAGCGTGAGAGATTACCGAACTCCCTGCTATAAGCGTCCACAGAGAGACGACCTTGGGTGAAACTGCAGAACTCCTCACGTTTACGATCCATGAGACCCTCCGGAATGTGATGTTCACGGAAAGCCTCGCTGAATTCTGCCCAAGTAGTGACATGGCCCGCTGGGCGCATAGCCATATAGTTCTCCCACCAGAGACTGGTGGGGCCTTCAAGATGATATGCAGCAAAGGTGACCTTATCAGCCTCAGCTACAAGTGCAGAACGCAGCTTGTGAGTAATGCTGCAAAGCCAGTCATCAGCGCCGAGAGGCTCGACGGAGTGGTGGTAGGTAGGTGGGTGTAACTTGATGAAGTCACTGAGCGACACCAAGTTATTTCTCTGATGATGTGCTGTGTTCTGTTCGATGCGCTCCAACAAATGGTTGGTCTCCCATTTGTTTCTCTCGGCCTCCAGCATAACTTCGGCCAGAGAAGGAGGGTGAGGCAGGTTCGCTTCTCCAACTCTGCTGCCTTCGGCCTGCTCTGGCGGAGCAGGGTTGTTGCGGGTGTTAACCATCCTAGGAAAAACAAGACAAGGGTTTAGTCCAGGATGATAAGATTCTGACATAGAAATGTAGAATGTAATGGATAACTCGGAATGCAAGATGATCATCCGTATGACATGGTAGATACAGAGACTGCTTCTTTATTCCATCGTCATACACACCATACAAGGTTTAGTACAGGACCAAACAAAGTACTACTACGGTGGAAGGAAGATTACATCTCATCGGAGGCATACCAAGCTCCTATACATTATTTTTCTTACACCTCCGGAATGATACACACTAAGTTATATTCCACAAGCCTCGCAAGATGGTGGAAATACAACCATTACAATACTAGTGGAACTACTACTAACTCAGACGTCTCCGTAGTAGTTCTCATAGAAGTCTCCTCCATAACCTGGAAGTTCAACGTGAGCATCCGGAAACAGACGGTCCTGAGGAGCCTGTGGACCATAAGGGCTAGGGTGAGGTCTTGGACCAACAAACGGTGGCCTGCGGGGACCACGAGGTGGGGTGATGCCCCCCACATCACGCCAATCCATCATGTCTGGCAGAGCAGATCTAACAGGATACAGGTCTCTCATATCCATATATCCAGCTTGCACAGCCGGTGCAAACCGAGTCAAAGTGGCCCAGTGATCGGCACGGGCATTGAAGAGCTCCATTCTCAAGGCCCGACTCTCTCGGTCCTTATCCTCGAGCAACTCGGCAGTGGTGCGGGTTAGTGAGTCCTCCTGACTGGAATCAGCATAGATAGCCCAGAGATACCCATACGCTCCAGGAAGTGAACCTGGCATATACCGGAAGTCGGTGTTGTGAAGCAGGCCAGTCCTGACTCGCATGATGGTCATCATAGAATAAGCAGCATCTTGCACCGCCATATCAATAGTAACACCAAGTCCATAGGAACAGTGAAGGGGCTCGGTGGAACCAGGATAAGAGGGAAATATCCTGACAGTGCAGAGATACTGGCTTTGATTAAAGTCTCGGAACTTCTCTTCGACTGTGTATTCGGGATACCAGCGGTAACCCGTCTCGATCATTACCCGGACTAACATAGCCGTATGACCGGTCACACCGATGCATCTGGTCAAACGAACCACTTGGTTTTGGTCACGAGTGGCCATCTGAAAGCATAACCACAATGCAAAGGCATTAGAATTTCTGGCAGAATTTGGACAGCATAACGGCTGTAAATGCTCAAAAGGGATTTGAGACATTTTACAAGGAATTGCATAGACACTCAACAATATCATATCAAGGTTCTGAGTCCAACTTAGTAGCATAACAGGATGGTAGAACTGAACTAGGCTTGTAATCATCAAACCTATAAGGTACTACTGATTAGTAACACGTGAACCTGATAGAGAGAAGAGATCCTAATCCTTAACCCCCGGTGGAAGAATGGACTGACTCAGATCAGAATGCCATGAGGTAAAGGAGTAAAAAGAGCCTTACGTACCATCCCACAATCAATTCCCCTACATATAACTAAAGCATTTCTAGACTCAACATCGACCAGTTTGGCTTGGAGAACCTACAGGCAGTCCGGCTCTGATACCAACGCTGTCAGGACCCCGACTCAATGTCACATCGATCTAGCCTGTAACACCTCATATCACTTTGCGGCCTCACGCACGGTATCCCCACGGGTGTCGCCTTACCTTTGCCCGGGACCGTTTGCGTGTTTTGGCACACGTATATGATAGTGTCGCTAGCATCCATATGAAAAGGAGCCCGGGCTGACATGGCTAGTTGTAAACCCAAAGTGGCACAGACTTACAGGGACAGGCATCCATGACCCAGCATCGAACATATCGGTCATCAGCAAGTAAGTTCTGGGCTGTAGCACTGGGCTAGCAGGACTCCGGTAAACCGGGCTGTAGCGGGCTAACAGGACTCCGGTACTCAATGCGTGACATTTCCCCGAAGGGACAGACACAGGAACGAAGAAGGACACATGCCGGCCAGCCTAAGTGTTCCGGAGTAGTAGCAAGCTACCATGGCTCAGTGGAATCACTAGGATACATTTCCCGGTAAGAGAGGCTACTAAAGATAAACAACTACATAGTCAGATCCCACACATACCAAGCATTTCAAACATACACACAATATGCTCGATATGTGCAAATACAACAAGGCATCACAACATGACTCTACGACACAAGTACTTTATTTAAAAGGCTCAGTGAGCCATACATAGCATACACACAAGTACGGGTCACACGACCCACATTCAAGTCATACAAGCATACAAGCCAACAGCGGAAGTGTTTTGTCTGAGTACAGACAACTAGTAAAATAAAAGAGGCTTGGGTAAGCCTAGCTATACTACATGGTCCTTCACTTGCTCAGGATCACCACCTGGGCCTTAGTCTACTCATCGAAGTCAATGTCTACGAAGAACCCATCGGAAGGGGTTGTGGCATCTTCTGAAAAATGTAAATTAAAGCAACATGAGTACAAAGGTACTTAGCAAGACTTACATCAGATCCTACATACATGCATATTATCAAGAAGGGTTGGTGGGGTTATTGCAACAAGCCAGCTTTGACTCTTGGCTAAGCTATCCTACGAGACTCCAACTTCAAATAGTTTTGCGCACTCGAGTCCACTACTCACCACTTCAATACACTACCGAGGATCCACCTCCGTCTTCCTACGGAAGAGCCATCCTCGGCACTCACGCTTATCTTGAGGCTTTTAGTAGTTTCCATTTACTTGTCTATGAACTGTATAGGCAACCAAGTAGTCCTTTACCGCGGACGCGGCTATTCGAATAGATGATGTTAACCCTGCAGGGGTGTACTTCTTCACACACGCTCTCACCACTTACCGCCGTTTACACGACATGTACTCGGCAACCTTCAAGCGGAAGCCCAACGTGGGTGTCGGCCACGACCTACCTAGACACTCAAGTCTCTAGTCCAGGTTTATCGCCTATTTGGGTTCCATCTATGAGGCGATCCGGCCGGAGTTTCGCTCACAGCCCCAAACGATGTGAGCAGGGTTCCCGAGATACCAAACGGGCATCCGGTACACCCGACCACGTACCTACCGCATCACAGCCCACCCCTACGGTCAGCGCTGCCCACGGCCTCCAGTAGGCTACAAACACCAGAAACTACTTGCAACTCCTGGACAGAAGACTAGGGTGAATAAGAAGCCGAGAGGGTCCATTGATTTCGGGCCCAATGCATGGTAGTAGCTGAATCTTAAATCACACATACAGATCTCTGTGCTTAAGGACGACCTCAATGAAACAACCCACCATGTACTCTTACGTGGCCTATCATCGATACCTTTACCAAATCGTGTTCAACACCTTACTCTCATGCTGACACGATCATTTCACTCTAGCCCATCACCCAGATGAACCAGACCTGACACGACTCTAAGCATAGCAGGCATAGCAAGGTAGGAACAACACAATCATATGTCTCAATCAACTCCTACACATGCTAGTGGGTTTCATCTAGTTACTGTGGCAATGACAGGTCATGCAGAGGAAATGGGTTCAACTACCGCAGCACACAGCAGTTTGAATCGCGTTGTCTTAATGCAGTAAAAGAGAGCAGAAGCGAGAACATGGGATTTTATCGATATGATCAAATGGTTGGTTGCTTGCCTGATGGGTCGGTGCACTGGTATTGCTCTTCGTTGGGGTTATCACGGTACTCCTCGGGGGCAGAACCTGCCGCAGAGAGCACCGATACACAAACATTACCAAACAGTATGCAACAATATGATGCATGCATGAGACATGGCAAAATGAGTGTATTGGGCTAATGCAACTAAGAACAAATGGGTTTGAGCTAATTTGAACCAAAGATTCAAAGTTCAAACTCATAAGTTGCCATTTCAAGTGCTTTATCTTATTCTGTGATAAACAGCAGGTTAGCTTGTTTAAACATGCATGAAACCAGTACAGATGGAAAGATTGTATTTTTCTGATCATTTTTCATATATAATTTGTTTCATTTGGAGTTACAGATTAATTTCTATGATTTTTTGAAGTTTCTAGCATTTTCTGGAATTTCCTGTGTAAAAGTAATTCCAGTAATTAAATTATTGCGTCAGCATTACGTCAGGATGACGTCAGTGGTCAACGGCTGGTCCAGGTCGAGCTGACCAGTGGGTCCCGCATGTTAGTAGATAATTAAACTAACTAAATTAAGTTTAAACTAAACTGGGTTAATTAGCAGAGGGGCCCCACATGTCATAGACTCAGGGGAGTCAACCTGGGCCCACCCTGGTCAAGGTCAAAGTCAAACACGCCGGCGCCTAGCCGCCGGCGAGGCCAGATGCGGCGGAGGAAGTGATTTTGTGCATTCTGGCGACCAAACGGGCGGCGGAAGGCATCTACGTGTAGCTGAGACCGAGCCGCGGCTATTGGTGGTGGTGGTTGAGCTCGGGGTGGCCGGAGACGTCGCCGACGACGACTTTGGCGGTCGCCGGAGTCGGGTGAAGATGGATCCGACGCTACAGGGCACGGCGAGGCCCATGGTGAGGTGTGTTGAGCCCCTGGGGTCGCGGTGAGTATGTTAGACAAGGTGAGGTGGCCAGTGGTTAGCCGGAGGCATGTCGGCGACGAGCTCCGCGACGGCGCGTGCGGGTGAGCTACGTGTGCTCGCTGTGGTGCACGAGAGCGAGAAAGAAAAGGAGGGGGAGTTAGCTAAGCTCACGACGGTCTTGAGGGAACAGACGGCGCGGTCGGGGACGAGCTGGTGCGGCAGCGACGGCGAAGGGGATCTCCGACGATGGCGGTTCGGTCGAGGTCGGTGCGGTGGCTTCGGGGCACGCGAGCGCTCGGGGCTCGGCTAGCTCGAAGGAGTAGAGGGCGGCGAAGCTTCTGGACACGGTGGCGCGGCGTGGAGACGACGGGGAGCACGACTACGGCGGCAGTGCAGCGACGGTGGCGTCGGCCATGGCTGGGGAGCTCGAGGGAGAGGAGCTGGGGGCGAATGGAGGTGTCCACGGGGTTCGGGGTGCGACGTGGAGCTCGTCCAGGCAGCCTAGGCGGCAAAAGAGGGAAGCAGGGCGACTGGCAGCTGCGTGGCGCGCTGCGGTGCCGCCGTCAAGCACCTGCCTGCCTGCCTGGCGAGCCAAGCAGCTCGCTGGAGCGGCGGCTGGGCTGGGCCGGCAGGTGGGCCTCTGGGTGGCGATAGGTAAGTTTTTCCTTTATTTCTGTTTCTGTTTTTATTCTGTAAGTTTGTTGAATTTCTAAAAATACCTATGCCATTCCAAAATTCACCAAACTGCACCAGGTCCTTAGTTGGAATATTTCCAACATGGAACATTTTAGTTTGGGAGTATTTGAGCATTTGCAATATTTTTATAAATTTTAAATGCCCAAATTCAAATACTTATGATTTAATTCAAAGACCTTTGGATGACCTAGGAAACTGTGCATCACTTTTTGCAGAGGTTCTGAGACAAGACAAAAATGATGGACATTTTAGAGGGCATTTCAGGTTCATTGTAAATATTTTTAGTAAACCCTAGTTTGATTCAGAGGTGGCTGGGGGTTCTGTCATCCCCATTTTAGGTTTCTGTTAAATGAAATAGACATGATGCAACACTCTAATGCATGAACTAACAAGGGTGTGACATGGATCCTCATCCGGTACGGTGGATGAGGGGCGTCGAGGTGTTGCTGTGGACGACGTCGTCGGGGAAGAGGCTTCGGCTAGGTGGCGGACGGAGCAGGGTGTGGGGTTTCGTCGTGGTTCGCGGCCTCGGTGTACGAATGGGTGAGCGGATGGGATGGCAGTGGGGAACCATGGCTTATGCGTTTGTCCGAAATGTGGGGTAGGTTACGAAAGTACCCCCACCGATTTGAGGCGGTTCTTTCGGTTCAGGGGTACCACGGGCATTTCGCGTGTCGGGATTTCACAGGAGGTGGGAGTTTTCGCGCGCGTTGTTATTTCGGAATAGCAAGGCGCGGGTTGAGATGGAGGGAGTTGTCGGAGCACAACGAGACAAAGATATATCTTAAATATTTCGGGCGAACAAGGCGCGGGTTGAAGAGGCGGGAGTTTCACAGCATGATAGACAGAGACGCTAGCTTGAATTTTCGGCATAACAAGGCACGGCTTGAAATTTCGGGAGAACAAGCTTAACGTGTACCCAAAAAAGACAATTTGCACCTCAACACACACAACACACACACAAACACCATTTAGACTAGAGTAAGGTACACGTGCATTGCACACATGAGATTTGGCAACCAAATTATGAATAAATACCACGTTATAGCATGCAAGCTTTGAGTCATATATGCATGATGTAGATGTTCGTTTAATTCTTATAGTTCATTTCATTCAAAATCATCTAGTTTTTATAAGAAAGCTAATATATTTTAAGATTCATGGAATTGTGCGTTGTAAGACATAAAGTAAAAACAAATAATGGCAAATCATGTAGAAAAACATTTGGGTAGTTCTGATACGGAAGATTCTAGTACAAAGAAGAAGTGCTTGTGTTTTGATGTTTGTGCATTATGCTTAAGTTCAACCATGGAGTCTTCTAGATTATACATGTAGCGAAATCTGGTGGAATCTAGATGATATCCAACGGCCAGTAGTGCTCAAATTTGCCATCTTTGGACCATCGGATTCGCCTCATCCAACGACCATCTTTCAAAGTTAAAGTTACCCGCACACAATATGAAAAAATATAAAATATAATATATATAGGGGTATAGATATAGATATTTGATGCTAAAGCCACCCATCATCTCCAATTAGAATAGTGTGTCCATGCACGAATGCAACGTGGCCAAATGATGTCTGCCATCGGTATCCCAAATTCAAATCAGTCTGACCTTGTTCAATGTGTATACATTACAACATGCTCGTTTCCAAACCACACCGCGTAGATCTCTGTTATATTCATGCATGCATGGGTTTCAAACATCAGGATTTCTTATTCAAATATTTTAATTCAACTTTACATTGATTATGATCTCACCTAGTCTTTTACACCCACACAGTCATCTTCTCTTTATAATTGTACCACTAACTTTCTCTCGTGCATGCATGCACACACACTACCAGTCGGCATTATCCATCGCACACATGCAATCTTTTTCTTCAGGTCGGTCTCCCATGAAGGCACACACCCACACACATCCCCCTCTCCATCATATCTGGCATTCTTTATCTCTCACGTGTGCATGCGCAATGATCGATGTTCCTCTATGTATGTGTGTATATAGCTAGGTCTTTCATAGTTTTCCACACAAACCGATCAATCGATATATCCAGTGAGGTCTCACCCTCTTTCCCATGTCCACATCGATCAATCTACACCTCTCTATATAGGATTAACATATATAGCTAATACACCCACATTAATTATATATCCAACGTCCCCCTCTCATCATCCATGCCTTCTGCTTCATCTCTCAAACGCGCGCACAATGGCGAAGAGAGGGGCAGTAAGGGCCCTGCCCCCCTAACATCACTATATATCGAGGCTAATATGAATGTGATCATTAGACAATTGCTGCTAAAAATGGTTTAAGTTCATGAATTGACCCTCCTCGTAAAGGATTAGCAATGCTTGCCCCCCTAGCTCATTTATTTTTCATGGCTCCGCCACTGCGCGCAACAGCGCACGTTCTCGCCCCCCCTCTCTAAATATCGATCTCGCACTTGTGCATTCCTTCATAGTCTCCCTCCACTCAGCCCCTCGCACCATCTTCTAGCCCCCCACCAGATTTTGCCACATGTACAATCTAGCAGGCTCCATGGTTGAACTTAAGCATAATGCACAAACCTCAAAACAACAGTGGTTCTCTTTTGTTCTAGAATCTTCCGTATCATAACTGCCCAAACTTTTTTCTAGTTGAATTGCCATTATTTTTTTTACTTCATGCTTTACAACCCACAATTCCATGAATCATAAAATAGATTAAGGGCTTCTTTGATTCAAAGGATTCTCAAAGGAATTTTGGAGGATTCTAATCCTTAGGAATTTTTCCTATCTTGGTTGTTTGATTCGTAGGATTTTAAACCATAGGAATTTTTCCATATGATTCATTTGCACTAGATTTCATAGGAAACATCCCATCCAGTCAAACCTCTTTGAAAGAATTCTGCATTTTTTCTATGCACAATCAAACACTCGTACAATCCTATAGGATTCAAGACGACATTCCACTATAATCCCATGTTTTTCCTATTCCCGCCTTTTGGAAATCCTACGAATCGAAGAGGCCCTAGCTTTTTTATAAAAACTAATTGATTTTGAATGAGATGAACTATAAGAATTAGACGAAGGTCTACATCAGGCATATATGACTCAGAGCTTACATGCTATAGTGTGGTATTTATTCATAATTTGGTTGCAAAATCTGATGCGTGCGATGCACGTGTACCTTACTAGTACTTCGAGTATGTGTAAAACACGTAAATTAGAATTCCAATGGCACACTACATTCATGAAGCCACGTGGCCCATGTGGAGGCGTTGTCGCGACCTCCTTGTGTGGATTGATCACAGTGACGTCCTGCTGGTTCCAGAAGAATGTACTCGTCCTCCCTGAGCCATACTGTCGGTACATGCACGAAGCAAAGATGTGCACACACGCCACACACGCACTCATTCCCTCGCACACACACGCGGGTACATGGGCGGATGCAATTTTGTACCAAGATCCACCCCATGTGGTAATTTTACGCGTGTAAAGTCGTTTACTTCATTGATGGTCAATTAATACAATGCATGCAAATTGAGTGGACGTGTGGGCGGAAGAAAGACATTACTACTCCACTGCACGCATGCGAGTAGTTAAATCATGGGTTGCTAGTAGCACTTCCATTGGTCTCCTTCATATTTTGTGCCAATATTTGATAGTAACATAATATTTACGCATTTGAGCAGTGTAGTCTACTTGAAATTTATGTTCCACTAAACTCATCGGGCGCCGTTTCGGGCCTCAAAACCAAAACTATCAATTAATCTTTACCTTGTTCCCATCCCATTCGAAAGCCTACTCACACCTACTAGTACGTACCAAACCTGAACGTGTTCCCACTATGCAGGTATTAGTACTAGTGATAGTACTTAGGTTATAAAAAGGAGAACTACCTAACCGAAAATTACTCTACCTTTCCTCCTAATAAGTGCTTCTTCTTCGTTCGTCCTTGCCATGGCCGGTGAGCAGAGCTCTAGGTCGAGAACTACTCATAACAAGGGAGCGGCAACCAATGCTGTGGAAAAAAAGAGAGGGCTCGCCGCCACACAGAGACCTCAAAAGATCTCTCACGGGCAGGCGATGGCTCCCAGGAGCGCCCTAGCCGCAGAGGCGAACATGCTGAGCCGGCGGCGCTGGAGTCGTTATCCCTCAACGACATGCCCGATCAGCTCAATAAGCACCTCAATAGAAGAAAGGAGTTCATCCAAGGCTTGGTGGAGCTGCTGAAGGAGAGCCTCGACGACATGCCCGCTGAGCTCAATAAGCAGCGGGAGTTGACCGCCGGGTTGGTGATGCTACTGAAGAAGAGCATTGCCTCAGAGAAGAAGGCGACCGGCAAAATTCTGCAACTTCAGGAGGACAAGGCGAAGCTCTGCCACGAGATCGACCTATTGAAGGAGAAGAACGCCGGCTGGAAGAAGCTGCATGAGAATAGTAGTTACTTGTTGAAGATGTTGCAGGCCCTCGTCATGGAACAGAAGGAGGAGTTGGCGAAGCTCTGCATGGAGCACCCGACTGCTGTCAAGGTACGTAATGCGGCCGTGGAACAGATGATGAAGGCTCGTGTTGAGAAATCCCGCATCATGGACAGAATGAAGAAGATGGCGGAGGAGACGCGCAAGGAGATGGAGGTCATGGAGGTGATGAAGAAGCAGTTACGACTCCACGGCAAATTAGATCATTTGGGGTGATAATGTTCCTTCTTCTTTTGCTCCTGTGTTTCATCTTTTGCTTCGGGTGTTTCGCCGCACGTGTCACGATCTCTGCGGGGCATGAATAAAACAATGCTTTTTTTGAGGGAATGAATAGAACAATGCTAACAATGAGATGACTAGCAAATAAGATCATTTTTATCGCCATATGGCACTGGGCTGCCGTGTTTCGTGCTCCTCCGTCGTAGTACTACTCCAGTGGAAAGCTTGAGTATACCGCACGGTTCTTTGCTCCTCCTCAGGTCGTCGGCGCATTTGTACGAGCAGTCAAATCACAAGGCCCCACCTTCCAGCAGTAATGAGCCGTCAAATCACAAAGGCCCTCGCCTCTCGTGAAACCAACAAAGCTAGACTGCCCCGCCCTCTAGCCTTTTAAAAATGTATACTTTTGTGCAGTAGTAGTATCGATGGCTTACGCCATGGAGCAAAACTTGAAATTAAAAAAAAGGTGGTACATATAGAGAGCGCTCGTCGCCAAATTATGCATATAGTACTACTACCTCCGTCCTGGTTTATAGGTCACCTTTGTAGTTTCTGCCAAATTTTGACTAAAGATTTAACTAACAAAATGTTAATGCATGTCAAGAAAAATTATATCATTGGATTCATATTTGAACATAGTTTTCAAAAATATAATGTTTGGTGACATGCATGAACATTTTGTTAGTTTAATCTATGGTCAAAATTTGGCATGAAATACAATGGGGACCAATAAACCCGGACGGAGGTAGTATTAAAAAGGCTAGTCACAACAATGGTGTCCAGCACAACCCACCCCTCAAATAAAACTAAGCATCCTGGAATTCTTTGAAAAAACTAAGCACCCTGAAATTCTTTGACAACTAAACTGTTGGTTATATGATGTTGGCCATATATATTGTACGTATATAATGTGAAGAAAAGAGTGGTAGTACTATACCAACTAAAAGATGAAATGTAAGAAATACTAGTATGTATGTACTGAAGAGTTAAAGTAACGAGAAGAAACATAACATAGTTCTGCTGGGGGCTCAGCACAACACACCCCTCAAATTAAATTAAGCACACCTGAAATTAAACTTTGCAACTATTCCGGTAGACACTGCATTAGAACCATCACGAGCAACGACACTACCACCTTACTTGGAGTCCTCGTCCACGTCCTCGACTTCGTCCTTGTCCCTCGTCCTCTTGTACTTCTTTGCTTGAACCACACACTTGGCTCTTGCTCTTCATCCAACCCTTGTAGATATTGAAACAAAGGTAGCCATCCATTGCAGCTTAGTGGATGTGGTTTATATCTAGTACATTCCGCTGCCATGCATGACAATGAAACGTGTATGGAGGTTTCTCCAGTTTACGGTACGAAGGATGAACCATGGCTCCTGGCAGGGTCAGCATTGAAGGCTGGCCACCAGAGGGCAGCAGCCGATTCTTCTGGAGGTCGAAGGGGTTACCTACAACGAGGCCTATCCAACCCAGGACTTGCTCGTCGTTCGTAAAGTCTACAGTAATGAATTTGACTAGGTTGCTCTCGAGGGAGTTCTTAAAATCTAGGCATTCAACGTCGGCATGGCATATGTTGTAGACCAAGCATAAGTCATGCACGCAAACATGGATCACAGCGGGCTTCTTCCTCTCTTCGTCCTTTAGATCCTTCTCTCGTCCCAGGACTGTGGTGTACTCAACATCTAGCCCAGCGACCCACTCATCATCTGAGTTTTCGAACATGTGTCTGAAGCAAGAAAGGCATCCTTTCATCGTCGCGGAAGAACGGGTGTAGATGACGTCGAACTCATCACCGGTGATGGTTCTAACCTTGTACTTATCGCTGATCAGGGAGATTTGGGATGCCATGGATTTGGGAGGAGGGTTAGGATTAGTGGAACTGTCGTAATGTGAAAGGACGGGACGACTAGGAGCGAACTGCCGTAGTATTAAAGGACGTGTGAGGACGAGTAGGAGCGAACTGCCAGCGTGCGAACGGCAGGGTAGTCGCTTTCCATTCTCCCATTATACAGGCTTGCGAGAGCCCTTCGATATGAGATCGAATGGTTGCATGGCGTGATTCTAGACCTATGGGTGAATATCCTATCCTGGAGGGTTATTCTGCAAATTTTCAGCAACTTAGCATGCGGCCGTTTGATCTCAGATCCAAGGGCTGCGAGCAGCCCGTATCATGTTCGTGCCTACCACGACCGTCACGTCGCTCATGCGACGTGCCCTTGGGGAATTAACACGGTTTGTTAGGCTATCTGATGTTGGCATGTCATACATAGTCATCACTTAGTCACTCATACTACAACAAGGTTAGCTATAAGGTTGGCTATAAGTGTATTTTTTTGCTTCTCTCTGTCTCTTTCTTCGTACTCCCTCCGTCCCATAATATAAGAATGTTTTTGACACTAGTGTAGTGCCAAAAACATTCTTATATTATGGGACACAGGGAGTAGTATTTATTGCATTTGCCAAGGAGTGACCTCTTCCAATGAAATGGTGTGCTTATTAGTTTTTTGTTGCTAAGTTTGCTTCATTTAATTAGCTATAGACTCAAAATTGTCTTTTCACCTAGGTACACGCGCTTAGCATCGCTTCTTCCTTGGGTCACAAAACTAGTCTCTCTCTATTCTTGATTAACTTGCCACATCAGACTTTATGCCTATGTGGCAAGCTTAGCACCTGTAGGAGCAAGTAAGTACAATAGTGCGCTTTACATGGCATTTTTGCATATGTGGAGGAAAGAGAGGTAAGGAAAAAGTGGAGAAGTGGGCTCTCATGCAAGAGCCAGCCTCTACTACATGGTGAAGCATTGGGAGAGGCACCTGTATGGAGGTGGTCAGGAATCGGGAGACTCACGCCAGTCGTAGCGCCATAGTTAAAATGATAATGGCAAGTCAAATCACGGGGCCCCACCTGTCCAGCAGTAACTCGCTGTCAAATCACACAACCCTATGTTTGCAGCAGCCTACTCCCTCATCTTCTAGCGTCTCTGTTGAACCGACTAGGCGGAACTGCCCCGCCTACCGCGCAGGAAAAGTGAGGGAGTCCTGGATTAGGGGGTCCTCGGACAGCCGAACTATGTACTTGTGCCAGACTATTGGACTATGAAGATACAAGATTGAAGACTTTGTCCCGTGTCCGGGTGGGACTCTGCTTTGCGTGGAAGGCAAGCTTGGCAATTCGGATATGTAGATTTCCTTCTCTATAACCGACTCTGTGTAACCCTAGCCCCCTCCGGTGTCTATATAAACCGGAGGGTTTAGTCCGTAGGACCAACAACAATCATAATCATAGGCTAGCTTCTAGGGTTTAGCCTCTACGATCTCGTGGTAGATCAACTCTTGTAATACTCATATCATCAACATCAATCAAGCAGGAAGTAGGGTATTACCTCCATCGAGAGGGCCCGGACCTGGGTAAACATTATGTCCCCCACCTCCTGTTACCATTAGCCTTAGACGCACAGTTCGGGACCCCTACCCGATATCAGTCGGTTTTGACACCGACATTGGTGCTTTCATTGAGAGTTCCACTGTGTCGTCACGATAAGGCTTGATGGCTCCTTCAATCATCCATAGCGATGCGATCCAGGGTGAGGCTTTCCTTCCTGGACAGATCTTCGTATTGGGCGGCTTCGCACTGCGGGCCAACTCGCTTGGCCATTTGGAGCAGATCGATAGCTACTCCCTGGCCATCAAGTCAAGTTTGGAAGCTTGAATTACACTGTCGACATCCATGGAGACTTGATCATCGATGGATTCGAGCCCATGACAGGTGCGCCGTACAGTCACGATGAACGTGACTTAGGTCTGCCATCAGACGGTGTTCAGGAGAGTGCACCTGCAGCTGCCCCGGCTCTAAATTCGGAGTATACCATGCCGTCCGAGGACGGGTGGATAGACCCTGCCATGGAGGCCACATACTCATCGTCGATAGAGCTGAACACAGACTTCGCCTCCAATGAGGTCTGTGTCATCGGACCCTCAAACTCGTCTTCGGCCATAGGCTCCGAACCGTGCGCATTCGTGCCTATTGAATCTCATTGGGCACCGATCATGGGATTTACCTCCGCGGATATCTTTCAGCACTCGCCTTTGGGAGACGTGCTAAAATCACTGAAATCTCTCTCCCTGTCAGGAGACTCTTGGCCGAACTATGTCTGGCTTGAGTGGGAAGCGGACGACAAAGATATTCGTACCCCACCCACCACCCACTTAATAGCCATTGTCGACGACTCAACCGACATGCTTGATTTCGACTCCGAAGACATCGATGGTATAGACGACGATGCCGGAGAAGAACAGGAACCACCGCCCAAAGGGTGTTGGACGGCCACCTCATCATATGATATATACATGGTGGACACACCTAAATTAAAGGGACAATTGCATTTTTACCCCTAGTTGGTTCCTACCCACGGGTTTTGCCCTTACTTTTCGAGCTTGCTCAGTTTTTCCCTTACTTTTTCCATCGAGGTCCCTCGAATGCCCTTTGACCGTTTGACCAAAACTTTGAAAATTCATAACTCATTCATCTGAACTCAGAAAAATGCAAATAAGATATCAAAATGTTCAGATAAACATTACCTTTATGGGTATATCATTTGCATTCAGGACAAAATCATCATTTAAACTACCCGAGGTAATTTATGGTATTAACATTATTAAAAATAAATATGTATAAACAATAAAAAATTCCTGAATAAAATTATATGCAAATGTAGGTGATGTTTTCTGAACATCCTGATACCTTATTTGCATTTTCCTGAGTTCATATCAACTTGTTATGAAGTTTCCAAATAATGGTCAAAGTTCTTAGAATATTCATACCAAGTTGATACAAACTCAGAAAATGCAAATAAGTTATCAGGATGTTCAGAAAACATCACCTACATTTACATGTAATTTTTATTCATGAAAAAATATTGTTTATACCTATTTATTTTTAATAATGTTAATAATATTAATTAGCTCGGGTAGTTTAAATGATGCTTTTGTCCTGAATGCAAATGATATGCCCATAAAGGTAATGTTTATCTGAACATTTTGATATCTTTTTTGCATTTTTCTGAGTTTGTATGAATTAGTTATGAATTTTCAAAGTTTTGGTCAAACAGTCAAAGGGCATTCGAGGGACCTCGATGGAAAAAGTAAGGGCAAAAGTGAGCAAGCATGAAAATTAAGGGAAAAACCCGTGGGTAGGAACCAACTAGGGGTAAAAATGCAATTCTCCCTAAATTAAACAACGGCGAGGAACGGAAGGATGCAACGGAGGATAATCCTCTTGAGAAGCAACCAAAGCGCCGACGTCGGCGCCGCTCTAAATCCCGCCACAGCAAAAACAACGATAACGGCATAAGAAAGAATAATACCCCGGTCGACTCCAAAGGTAAAGATGACCCCATGGACCCAGCGATGGAGCAGGATGAGCCAGGGGATGGTGAACATAGTGCGGGGCTGCTGTCCGATCACAGCGATGCCGAAAAAAAACTCATCAACCTGTCTCCGGGAAGGAGAACAATCCGGATGACGATGCACTCATCATCCCGGAAAATCACTTGGAACAAGAAGACCTCCACAAAAGGCTTATCGCCACCGCGAGGAGCTTTAAGAAGAAGAAGCAAAGGCTTAAGGTTGTGCAGGATACGCTCAACCGCAGATGGAACAAAGTGCTCGACACTGACAAAAAATACGGTGGTGATCACCACACAAAGAGCTACCCAAAGTGCAAGCTGTTGCCCGAATTCGACGACGAGGCTATAGAGCCCATTCCGCCGAAAAATAATATGGCCGATCTGCCGAACAGACTACCTCATGGCCGCGACAGGGCGGCTAATGACGCCGCATACAAGTCAGCACACGATTTACATGAGCTCCTGGACAAAAAAGCCGGTATGACCAGGTCATCTATGGATCTAGGAAGCCCACTCCGGCGCAGGATCGAGGCCACCAAAACGACTATACTGATCGAATACTAGCTTGGAATCAACACCGAACACTACAACCGTCGGCAGCATGCCATGACACATCCAAATACCGGGGTGCCGTGCACCCCCTGTGCTTCACCGATGAGGTGTTGGATCACGAATTTCCAGAGGGATTTAAACCCGTAAACATAGAGGCATACGAAAGGAACGACAGACCCTGCGGTCTGGATTGAGGACTTTATTCTTCACATCCACATGGCTCACAGAGATGATCTCCACGCCATCAAATACCTGCCCCTCAAGTTGAAAGGACCAGCTCGTCACTGGTAGAAAAGCCTCCCCAAAAACTCAATTGGAAGTTGGGAAGAACTTGAGGACACTTTCAGGGCTAATTTTCAAGGGATCTATGTCCGACCTCCGGATGCAGACGATTTAAGTCACTTAATCCAAAAACCCAGAGAGTCAGCCCGTAAGCTTTGGAACAGATTTCTCACCAAGAAGAATCAAATCGTCGACTTCCCGGATGCTGAAGCCTTAGCGGCTTTCAAGCACAGTGTCCAGGAGGAATGGCTCGCCAAACACCTCGGCCAGGAAAACCCGAGGACAATGGCAGCCCTAACAAGCCTTATGACCCGCTTTTGTGTGGGCGAAGACAACTGGTTGGCCCGCAGCGGCACCAGCGACCCAGGCACATCCGAAGTCAGGGATGACAATGGGAAGCCGCGATGCAGTAAAAACAAGCGTCAAAACAATGAAGACAACCCAGACAACATGGTGGTAAACGCCGGATTCAGGGGCTCTCGACCCGGTCAACGGAAAAAGCCATTTAAAGGCAACAGAGATGGGTCGTCCAGCCTAAACAAAATTCTAGACAGATCATGTCAGATTCGTGGCACCCCCGAAAAACCTGCAATCACACCAATAGAGAATGCTAGGTCTTCAAGCAGGCCGGCAAGCTAAACGCCGAACACAAGGGGAGGGAGGTGCCAAGTGAAGACGAGGACGAACCGCGCCAGCCGAACACTGGGGGATAATTTTTTTTCCACCAGAGGTCAAAACAGTGAACATGATTTACGCAACCCACATACCAAAGAGGAGGCGCAAACGCGCACTCCGAGACGTATACACTGTAGAACCAGTTGCCCCCAAATTCAACCCATGGTCGGCTTGCCCGATCACTTTCGATCGCAGGGATCATCTGACTAGTATCCGGCATGGAGGTTCGGCCGCCTTGGTGCTCGACCCAATAATTGAAGGATACCATGTCACCCGAGTCCTCATGGACGGCGACAGTAGCCTTAATCTGATATATCAGGACACTGTCCACAAGATGGGGATAGACCCATCAAGATCAGCCAAAGTAATACTACATTTAAAGGAGTAATACCAGGCGTAGAAGCCTGCTGCATGGGCTCTCTGATACTAGAGGTTGTATTCGGTTCGCCCGACAACTTCCGAAGTGAAGAACTAATCTTCAGCATCGCTCCATTCTGAAGCGGCTACCATGCACTACTCGGAAGAACGACCTTCGCTCGTTTCAATGCATTTCCGCATTACGCTTATCTTAAACTTAAGATGCCCGGTCCACGTGGCGTCATCACAATTAGCGGAAATACAGAGCGTTCCTTACGTGTGGAAGAATATGTGGCGACTCTATCTGCCGAACCACTGAGCGGCCTCTCCAACCAGAATAAATGATCGGTCGTCAAGACCACGGACACGGTTAGACGTGTCCGGCGCACCACTAGTTGTAGCAGCCCAGATAAACCTGAGCCTGGGTCGATGGATATACCCCCATAGGTGGTGCTAGGGGTTGCCTGCATGTAAAAAGGCCCATAGTTTGGCTCGACCCTATTAATACAATAATAGATTGCATTTCCATGGTTCATTAAGCATAACCAACTTTTCGCACAATTACACTAGATACTTTCACCTGGGTTTTTCTTTTTTATAGATGATCATCGTGCTACACCCTTCCAGGATATGGCACAAGGGAGACAAAGGCGCAGATGTGCAGCAGGGCCCCATTCAAAGGTTTCTTTTTAGATTAAGACCCCACGTAAACCTTTTTTATTGTCTCTTGTTGCTTCACACCCTCCGGGCACTTAAAACAACCGAGAGGGATACTGGCGTTATTGGCATTTCGTCACGCCAGATTAATGCACATGTCTGGATATTCAGGGCTCATTATCGAGGGTGGTACTCAGCCCAGTATATGTTTTAAAGTCCGAACACCTTCGGGAGTGTTCAGCGTCGCGAGTTTGGCCTTATATGCATCAGCTCTGAATCATGTCTTTGGTCAATAGTTGGGTTTGCCCGGCTCCCGTGTTTTGCTACCTTACGTTCCGCTCTATCGGCTAAGGTGGCACCGGGAGAACTACTGCGATTGTGCCCTGGTTCACTTGGATGAGCACCTCAGTAGAGAAAGCCGAAAACTGACTGTCATGATAAAGCGAGAGACTAGTCAACCACACGATGACTCAGCGGAATCTTCGCGATTCCTCCACATTAACAAAGGACCGGTCTTCCGGTCACGTATGTACGCGCACCTTATTCGGATGAATGCGGAAGTACCAGGGGCTATATAGTAGCCCCACCGTCAAACTCGTATGGCTAAGTGAAAGTGTTAAAGCTATATAGTCCGATTGCCTTGTTCGCTGCGCTATCACCTCCTCAAACGAACCAAGATGTTGGATCAAGTGTGACTACACGCTTTACCGAACACCCCCGCATTATATGCGTGGGGGCTGAAGCCAACGACCGCAAACTTTTAGGTTATATACATACATACATAAATGGCCGCACAGGAGGCACTATAATAATTCATGGGAAAAAGTATAAATATAGCCTTTATAATCAAAATAGCATTGTTTTTACAATCAAGATACATGTCACTGGAAATTCTTTGAGCACTGAGCCTCTATTAAATGGGCACCTTCTAGGACTTCTTCAAAATAGTGCTCGGGCGAGTCCTGGCACCCGGGCGGACCCTCGGTTGCAACAGCGGTGGCCTCCATCTTCACCCAATATGTCTTAACACGGGCAAGAGCCATCCATGCACCTTCTATGCATGCCGACCTCTTAGCAGCGTCGATATGTAGCATAGCATGAATAAATCGTTGCACTAAACCAAAATAGCTATCTAGACTTGGTTCCTTCGGCCACAGATGATCCACGACAGTCTTCATGGCAAGCCCAGACAACCTATGGAGCTCGGCCCACTCGGCCATTTGCTCATTCAACAGCAACGGACGCCTCGGATTACTGAACTGCGACCAGAACCATCTTTCCACCTCATGATCTTTCTGATCTTTGAAATACTCAGTCACATCAGCAACACTCTTTGCTAAATCCAAGTATGCATCTGCAGAACTCCACAGTTGATCAAGAGGGGCATACTTCGGATTACCGAACTTCGTCCGCAATAAAAAGAGCTTCCCAGTTGTGATATCTCCGGCTTGGAAAAGCTCCTCCCATGTGCTCTAATTTCAGAGCGCGTTTCCTTGGCTGCTTCCAAGGCCTTCTTCAGGTCAGCCATTTTTGCTTGGCTTTCCCTTTCGAGGAGATCATATCGGCTGGCGGCATTTTGCAGCTCAAGAGCCATGTCGGATATTTTGTCTTTGCTCTGGCGATGAGTAGCTTGTTCGGCTTTTAACTCTTTGACTGCCTTCTGGGCGGCCGCATCACTTTTCCTGGCTTGTTCCTTGGCTCGGGAAAGTTCTGCCCGAAGGGTCTCCACGGCGGCAGCTCCATCTGCAGTCAAAGCATATTATAGATACTAGCATCATGCTCCTCTTAATATTTGTTGACCACCCAAATATACATACCTTGTGCCTCGTCAAGCCGCTTATTCACAAGCGTGATGTCCACATCCGCCACGTCAAGCTGCCACCTCAATTTGACAAAATCAGCAGTCCGGTCAGCCGCCGGACCCTCAGCCGCCTGCGCATGAAAGTAGCGCTATCATTACCTGAGACTGATCCTCTGTTTGCCGCCTCTGGACGGCAACCAGAGTCTCAGGGGCTACTATCTATACAAAGCACACCTAGCGTAACTATTCTGCACACCACTTCCCCACTGCACGCTATTCTGCTAATATTAGTAGAATAACTATTCTGCACACCACTTCCGCACTGCACGCTATTCTGCTAATATTAGTAGAATAACTATTCTGCTAATATATATACAGACGGTCTATTCTGCTAATATTAGTAGAATAACTATTCTGCACACCACTTCCGCGCTGCACGCTGAACGCAAGTGCACTGCATCTTCTTGACGACGAGCACTGCAATATAGACTAGTGAACTTCGTGTCGGAAAAAATTGCACGCAGTGTTTTTTCGGTACTGTTTTCGCTCTAATTTTTTGATTGTTTATCGGAACGAGGCGTATAATATACCGTTGAAAAGCTATGGATTAGGCGCAAGTTTTCTATGTTGAACACTTTTCGAGATTCCTCGCGGTTTAAGAGCAGTTTCAAAAACGGCGCGGCGGATGACGAGTGGCAGCGAGCGTATTTTCGTGATTTTTTCTAAACCGCTCATCGGAATAAAGCAAATAATACGCCGTTGGAAAAATATCGTCAAGGCGCATCTTTTTCATATGTATTATGTTTTCTAATTCGTTACGGTTTAAGAGCAGTTTCAAATTTACTAAATCGCGGAATTACGTTTTTTTTGAAATTTTTGCAATTTTCGGTACTGTTTTCGCTCTAGTTTTTGAACCGTTTGTCGAAACGAGGCATGTAATACATCGTTGGAAAGCTATGGACAAGGCAGAACTTTCATATATAGAAATGGTTTTGAGATTCCTTACGGTTTTTAGTTAATTTTGAAAATCGTGCGGCTGACTACGAGAGGTAGCGGCCGTTTTTCGAGAAATTTTTACAAACCGCTGGTCGAAATGATTCAAATTGTACGCTGTTGGAAAGATATCATCGAGACACAACTTTTTCGTGTAGAACATTCTCTCTAATTCTTTACGGTTTAAGAGGAATTTCGAATTTACCGAAATGCGGACACTCTGTTTTTCGCGACACCCAAATCGACGTGGGTACTTCATCCGACTGAAAACCGCACTGCAACGGACGAAAAACCACACTGCATCACATGGGTAAGAGAACTGCATGGTTTCTTTTTATTCAAACGTAATTTTTTTCATGAACGAGAAAAAATAGAGTGCACTTCACATCGGGTGTAAATGAACCACAACACTATCAAGAAGTGAACCGCATGACTTTTTTCGCTTTCGTAACAATTTTTTTGCACTTACGGGATGAACAACATCATATGACCGACCACACTGCTTCTGAATGAAAACCGCACTGCATCGAATGTGCAAGCGAGCTGCATAATTTGTTTTGTCAGACCTTTTTTCTCATACGCAAGTGAACAGCATCACTCCCAAAAGTGAACGACATTCGGACACCGAAGGCACTGCAAGTGTTGATGTAGTCGACTGAATTCTGAGACACACGAAAACATTTTTGCGACACTCGGTTTTTTGCGACACTTAAATCGACGAGTGAGCTTCATCCAACATAAAATCACACTACTTCAGACGAAAAACCGCACTGCATACAAGGGTCCAGCGAGCTGCATGGATTCTTTTATCTTTCTTATAAAAAAATTATGAGTGAGTGAACCGCATAGAGGACGGCAAGTGAACCCCAACACTCTTGAAAAGTGATCCACAACACTCTTGAGAGTGAACCTCATTACTTTCTTTTACTAGTTTGAATGCCTTTCAACAAACACAACATAAATTTTTAAAATACATTTTTCCAAGTGAAGTGTACTCCAAAGTCCTTCGGAGTGGACTTCTTTTAAGACCGGAGTACACTGTAGTTTCCTCTTTTATTTTTTTTGGTTAATGAAATATGCACTGCAGGGACGACGCGAGTGGATGTTGTTTGCATGCTACACATTACACACAAGCATTCATCCACATCCATTTTTTTCTCATTTCCTCTCTTCACTTTCTCAAACAACAAAATGAACTTCTTTTTAAAGGAACATCGATGCTCTCTTCACCCTCGTTACAAGTGCAGAACAAATTACTTTTCCAAAAAAATGAAAAAGATGGATGTAGTGAACTTCCTAGTCGGTTTTTTCACAGAGCAAATGAAAAAGTTATATATAGCTTTCTGCTGTCGCCAAGAAAGCTATCGGCAAGTCGACCAAGGCGTACAAGCCGCCAACCAAGAAGGCAGTCTTAGGATTCTTCCGCAAGTGACCTCTTCTCTTCTCTTCTCTTCTCTTCTGTAGAAGACAACACATGCAAGCCTCCTATACTCTCTCAGGACCTCAATTTAAAAAAACCCAAGGAAGAAAGTAAATACCTTATTACTGATTGGCCTCACCTGCCCTGGCTCTGTACATTATTATGTATGTAGGAAGATATTCCTTACTTCATATTGTAACGAATCTTTCTGCTTTAGCAATGCACCACCACGTGAATTATTCCATCCATATATATGTATGTACTCAGTCAGATTCCTTGTCTGACCACCAAGCAACCGAAAAATGCCCACCAACGCTGCTATATCACACCTCATCCCCCTATGCCTTGGCCATCTTTCTGCATTCATCAAACACCCAGACGCCATGATTTCTGCCCTCACACTTGTCTCCTTCCAGTCTCCCTCTCTCAACCCTAAACAGCGCCTCTTGTCCCGGCGACACAAGATAAGCGCCAAGTGGGGGAAGAGCCAACAATGTTCGCCAAAGCCCAAACGATCAACACCAGGGCCAAAAGCAACCAGCTGTGGTCTCAACAAAGCTTTCCATGGAGATGGAGTTAATGCCTTACCATCTTCCCCCCTGACAGATGTGATTCACGAGTTGTACTCCTACCTCAATGACAAGGACATCGCACGGCTCATGGAGCTGATTGACCCTGACTGCACCATCGAGCACACTTCCTATTACAAACCACTCAACTTCAAGGTTATTCTCTCATCTGCTCCAATATCTCTGCAACACCACCGTACTTCTCTATCCTGACAAGTGAACAACAAGAAAGAGGTGGCTGAAGAAGTGAATCGCACATCTATAACAAATAAACTACATAAATTTTCAAAAAGTACTACACAACCTGCTTTGGCGTACTGCACGGTTGGGCTCGTCCGACATGTGACCATCGACAGCTGTCAGATTGCAGCCTGCGCGCCTGCAATTTTTTTGTCGCCCACCCATTGACGGTGGAGAACCAAAGAGAGGCTAGGCAGGCGAACGGCAAAGCGGTGGCTGTTGACCCGAGACGCTCTGTAGTGGCCAGGGATGGAAGGGAGGAGGTGAAGGAACGGGGAGGAGAGGGAAGAGTCGCCGGTGACCCGGGACGGAGAGGACGCCCCTGGGACGGTGACGTGCGGATCTGACGCCGGGCAGCTGCAGGAGGACGGCTAGGGGCTAGGGCCAGGGCCTTGGAGGACACCTCGATGGGGTTCACCCGTGGGAGGAGTATGGGGTTCACCCGTGGCGGAGGCTCGATCCGGATCATGGATGGGTGGCGGATCCGGGCGAGGGGGTGGAATCCACCTGTGGCGAAGGCACGGGAGATGCAGTGCAGGTGCGAAGCGAGCCCAGGCCGGCGGCGGGGCAAATGAGGAAGGAAGGTGTCGACGGTGCGTGGCGCGGGATGGCCGGGATTTTGGACGGTGGCGGAGCAGCAGAAGGTGGACGAGGGCAGGGCCAGACGGCGGCCGCGCGACAGAAGTTGGACGGGGGCGAGGCAGAGGCATCACGGCAGAAGGTGGACGGGGGCGGGCAAAACGGCGGTAGCACGGCAGAAGTTGGACGGGGGTGGGGCGGCGGTGGCGCGGCAGAAGGTGGAGGGGAGGTGGGGGATGGATCGGGGGATGAGGGAGTGGGGGCGTTGTGCGGGGGTCAGTGTGGGGTGGGGGTGGGGCTTTTTGTTGCGGTTTGGTTTCTCGGGTTGGGTGGTTTAGTCTGCGGGCGTGGACAGTAGCGAGGTGTTAGCACAATAAGGTTTTTGATGTGCAGAATAAGGTCTTAAGGGTGTTATCATAATAGACCCACCCTATATATATATATATATATATATATATATATATATATATATATATACATACATAAACACTATTCTGATCACGGGATTAGAATAATATTCTGATCACAACCTGAACTGCCTGAGTAACTCGCCTGAACTTCCCTCTGTACTGGGTTGAACTTCAGCTAAAAAGTGTCCAAATGGGGCTTGCAATATACCGTTGGAAAGCTATGGACACCAATACCATGATCCAAGTTAAATTTTTGGCAAAATGTAAGCGGTTTAAGAGCAGTTTTGAAACCGTTTTTTCTTCGCACAAAAAACATGAATCGTATTTTTGATCGCATTTCTAAACCGTTTATCGGAATGAGGTAAATAATATAGCGTTGGAAAGCTGTTGCAAAACCGCTCCTTCGACATATTGAAAGTTTTCTCTAATTCCCTATGGATAAAGTGTAATTTTGAAAATCATAAAATTTCGCAAACCAAACAGCCGAGTTCGTATTTTCAATGTAATTTCTAAACGGCTAATCCATTTGAGGCAAATGATATGGCATTGGAAAGCTTGTGAAAAAGCGCTACTTTTTCATGTTAAAAGTTTTTTCTAATTTGAAACGGTTTAAAAGTAATTAAGAAATTGGTACAAGTTCCACCGAGTTCGTATTTTCGAGCTAATTTTTTAACCGTATGTCCGAATGCAACAAATGATATGGCGTTGGAAAGCTTGATCAAATGCGAAACTTTTTTGTATATATTGTTTCTCCTAATTCCTTACAGTTTTAAGTCAAATTGGAAAATGAATAAAAACATATTTTTGGCATAATTTCTACATACTTTATCGGAATGGGGCAAATAATATACCGCTGAAAAGCTACGAAAAATAAGAAACTTATGGTTTTCTCTGATTCCTAACTGTTTTCAAGTAATTGCAAAAATGGCGAGATCATTCGTTCTGCCTTTATCGCGAAACTGATTCTTCGAACATGCATCGCGTGAAGAACCTGAACTTCTCGGCACGTGTACTTGAACTTTACTCTATTTTTTCATGTGCTTTTTTTGCTCGTATATATCTATCCACTGCTCCTAGCTCTCCATCCACTCACCGGAATTGAGCAAGTCATGTACCGATGGAAAGCTGCTGTAAACACGCAACTTTCCTGTGTTGATCATTTTTTCATACTCGCAACAATTTTAAAAGTTTTTCATCTGAAATTTATTCAGCGTAGTAGTTGAACTTCATGCTGTTTTCATGTTGAACTTCTGTGACGTATTTTTGTTTGTATGCGCGCCTGAACTTCCCTCTGTACGAACCCGACCTTCGGGCTATCTTCGCAACCGTGCCTTCTACCGCGAGTTTTTCTGGTTAGTCGTGTTCCATGTGATGTAAGTGTAATCTTCAAACGATTTTTAGCAACTAAATACTCGTTTTAGATAGGAATCTCGCTCATAGGTGGATTTTGCACTCGGGTCGTGAAGAACTCGCGTTTTTTGCGATTTTACTGCCTGAGTTGTTCGACCTGAACTTCCCCCTGTGCTAGGTTGAACTTCCCGCAACATTGCCCAAATGGGGCTTGTGATATACCGTTGGAAAGCTATGGACACCAATATCATGACCCAACTTAAATTTTTGGCATATATAAGCGGTTTAAGAGCAGTTTTGAAAACCGTCTTTTCTTCGCGCAAAAAATGTTAATCGTATTTTCGATCGCATTTTCTAAACCGTTTATCGGAATGAGGCATGTAATATGGCGTTGGAAAGCTGCTGCAAAACCGCTCCTTCCACATGTTGAAAGTTTTCTCTAATTCCCTATGGTTAAAGAGTAATTTGAAAAAAACGTAAAATTTTGTAAACCGAATAACTGAGTTCGTTTTTTTGATGTCATTTCTAAACGGCTAATCCAATGGATGCATATGATATGGCGTTGGAAAGCTTATGAAAATGCGCTACTTTTTCATCTTGAATGTTTTTTTCTAATTTTGAATGGTTTAAGAGTAATTTAGAAAATGGTTCAAGTCCTACCGAGTCCGTATTTTCGAGCTAATTTTTTAACTGTGCGTCCAAATGCAGAAAATGATATGGTGTTGGAAAGCTTGAACAAATGCGAAACTTTTTGGTATGTATTGTTTCTCCCAATTCTTGACGGTTTTAAGTCAGTTTTGAAAATGGCGAAAAACGTATTTTCATCATAATTTCTACAAACTTTATCGGAATTAGGAAAGTAATATACCGTTGAAAAGCTACGGAAAATGCGAAACTTTTTCATGTTGATGGTTTTCTCTGATGCGTAGCCGTTTTCAAGTAATTTTGAAAATGGCGGGATCATTCGTTCGGCCTCTATCGCGAAACAGATTCTTCGAAAATGCACCGCATGAAGAACCTGAACTTCTCGGCGCGTGTACCTGAACTTCACTCTGTTTTTCACGTGATTTTTTTGCTCGTAGGGTCTCCATCCACTTCTCGTAACTCTCCATCCACTCACCGGAATTGAGCAAGTGATATACCGGTGGAAAGCTGTTGTAAGCACATAACTTTCCCGTGTTGATCGTTTTTCATACTAGCGATGGTTTTAAAAGTTTTTCATCTGAAATTCATTCAGCATAGTAGTTGAACTTCATGTTGTTTTCACGTTGAACTTCTGTGACGTATTTTCGTTTGTAATTTTGTCATCCATTTCGTCAGTGCTACACAAATGATATTCCTTTTGTACAAACCCCTCTCACAATAATTTTTTTAACTTTCTCCGACCGAGGACTTGAACTTACACAAATGATATTCCCTGTCATTTTGAAGTAATTAGAGAAATGACGAGATCATGATTTTTGCCTTCATTGCGAATGGAAACGCACTGCGTGAAGTAATTAAACTTCTCGGGCATGTCTGTTTGAACCTCACTCTGTTTTTGACGTGCTATTTTTTGCACTGCGTGAAGTAGTTGAACTTCTGGGGTATGTCTGTTTGAACTTCACTCTATTTCACTTTATTGTTTTTTTCATATATAAAATACACACCATGTAGTACGTGAACTTCTGGTTATAATCACTTTGAACTTCTCTATAGCTTGAGAGAATTATTTTAAAACACAAAAAACAAAATATTTTTTATGTATTTTGGACATCTAAATACACGGTGAACCTGTCTCACAAGAATTTTTTGAACTTTTCCTCACCGAGCACTTGAACTTCTAGCAAACATTTTTTTCGTTTATGAGTTGTTTTTAAAAGTGCAAAAAATGGTGTTGTGTTTTTTATTTTTTGAACAGGTAAATCCTAGGTTTTAATAAACTCCAAACTTCTCTGTTATTTCAATATGAACTTCACCTTTTTATATTTTTAGTAAAGAATTGTATTCGATTTTTATACGGAAAAACTCAAACATGGAAATACAAGGTTAACCTCTCTCGTAAGAATTTTTGAACTTCTCCGGACATAGCACTTGAACTTCTTTCAACAAACCTTTTAAGCTTTTATTTTTCTACACTTTTATTTCTCACCTGAAATGCATTCCTTGCAGTACTTGAACTTCTAATTGTTTTCACTTTGAACTTTTCTCACATTTTTGCATACGTTGAATTACAAGCAATTGAAGGTCGGATGTCATTTTTTGCCATTTTCAAATATGTAATTGGAGGTCAGATGTCCCGCAATATAAATTCTGAACCGTGAACGGAGGAGCTCGTGAACTTCTTGCAACAAACCTTTTAAGCTTTTTGTTTTCTATTCTTATATTTTTCTCTAAAACGCATTCCGTGTAGTAGTTGAACATGCCACTGTTTTCACCTTGAACTTCTGTCATGTATTTTTGTTCAACCTCTCTCATAAGAAATTTTGAACTTTCTCGGGCCGAGCGCTTGAACTTCTAGAAACAAAACTTTTAGCCTTTGCTTTTTCATTCTTTTTTTCATACAAAATACACATAGTGTAGTACTTGAACTTCTCGCGGTTAATAATCCGAACTTCTCTCTATTACATGAAAATATCTGAGTTTTTTATAGACATCGAACCGCTCTACCTTTTTTATTCGAACTTCATTGTGTGTTTTTCGAAATGTGAAAATTGGAGGTTTTTTAGAAACATCAAACTTCTTCGTTTTTTGGAATTGAACTTATTGGTTTTATTCTTTAGTAACAGGAAAAGTCCAATTTTTCGAATAAATATCAAACTTTTCCGCTTTTTCCAATTGAACTTCTTGGTTTTATTCTCTAGTGACTAGGACACCTGAGTTTTTTACATACATTTAACTACTCCGTTTTTTGGAATTGAACTTCTTGATTTTAATCTTTAGTATTGGGGAAAAATGCCGAAAATGACATTGTTTTTTTTTGTTTTTTGAGCTTATAAATCCTAGGGTTTTATATACTTTGAACTTCTCAGTTATTTTAATTTGAACTTCACATATTTTATTTTTTGAATAAAGAATTGTGTTTGATTTTAAAATAAACGTCGAGTTTATCTTTTTTTCTATTTTTGAACTTCATGGTTTAATCTTTTAGTAGCGGGGAAAATCCTAGTTTTTGAAAAAAAGGGGGAAAATCTTTTTAAACTTTTTTAGTTGTTCCCTTATTTTAATTCAAACTTATTAGTTTGATTCTTTAGTAAAGAGAATGTGAGGTTTTTACAAACTTTGAAGTTCTTAGTTATTTTAATTTGAACTTCATAGTTTTATCCTTTAGTAACGAGGAATCAAGTTTTTTTGAACTTCCTTGTTTTAAAATTTTGAAGTTCTTGGTTTTATTTTTAATAATGTAAAAAATATGAATTTTTTATAGAAATCGAACTTCACCATTTTTAAAATTTGAAATTCTTAGTTTTATTGGTTAGTAACGGGGAAAATACTTTTTTATATAAACAATGATACCGCACCGTTATTTTATTTTGAACTTCTAGTTTTTATAGAATGGGGGAAATCTGTTTTTACAAAATATTTTGAAATGCTCCTCTTTTTTAATTTGGCCTTCTCTGATTTTTTAATTTGAACTTGTAGTTTGGGAATAAAAATCCTAGTTCTTTATTAAATATCGAGCCGTTTCGTTTTTTAGATTTGAACTTCTAGGGTATTTTTAGCGGAGAAAATCCTTTTTTAAATAAATTTGTGTTGAGATGTTTTTTGTTTTTTTAGATTGACCTTCCTGGTATTGTAATAAACGTTGCACTTCTTCCGTTTTTTAATTTGAACCTCTAGGTTTTTCTAGAAACAACAAAAATCCGTTTTTATATAAATTTTGCATCAACTCTGTTTTTTTTAAATTCGAACTTCTTGGTTTTTTATTTATAGATGGAGAGAAATCCTAGTGATGTAATAAACGTCTAACTGTCCTGTTATTTAAATTTGAACTTCTAGGTTTTTTAGAAACGAGGAAAATTTATTATCTTTTTTGAACGATAATCTGTACATACAAAAATCCCAAAAGGATAAGTTGCGACAAATGAAAACCAACACATAATTTTAATTTCATACACAAAATACATTCTCACATGAACATATAATTGATTCATGGTTCCCATTTTTTTAGTGCCATTCTTTCTTGTACACTTTCAGAACTTTTTGTTGGCAGAATACAATAATTAGCGCCATAATATATCCCCTTGAGCCCCTATCGTATATATATCTGAACTTCATCCATGTTTCATGTTTTTGTGCTCTTTGTTCTTCGTCACACAACACCAAAAAAACTTTTCACTGAATGTAGGATTCAGTAAAAACCTAGTGTTGTTTCCTGAACATACTTCACAAAAAAATTCAGTATACAAATGCAGGATTCAGTATATGAAGTTACAAACACCATTTTTGTTTGCTAAAATCCGTAGTTGGCAGTCAGACAGGTCAAACAACACTTTCTATCACTTAAGAAGGTCGAGGCGACCTCCCGAGAAGTTCAACTAAAACAAAGATTGCAATGGCAGAACATGGCCATGAGAATTTGTTTTGGATGAGGCGGCAGGCTAGGGCGAGCTCGGTGGCCGGGAAAACAGTGGTAGGCGGCGCAGCAAGGCCCCGGTGGCCGAGGAACACAGGAGGTAGGCAGCGGTTTGCTGGGGTAGGAGGCTCGGTGGATCCCTGGCTGGGTCGACGGGTCGCGCTCCGGCGAGCTCACGCAGGGCAGGGCAGGGAGAAGATGTCGGGGGCGCGGGGCTGGGCAGGTGTCACGCCCAATATGCGACCCTATCCAAAAGGAACTCGAAGGTCCCACCAAGGATAGACCCGCATATTGGAACACTTTTGCAAGGTGGATATCATTACATCAACATTACATAATAGATGGGGATACATACATAAGGCCTACAATGCCACATGAATACAACATCACATCATATACAAGATCAACATCCGACTATGGATGAAACATAAACAGAAACTCAAACGACATCCACCCTGCTAGCCCAGGCTGCCGACCTGGAACCTATCCCCTGATCGAAGAAGAAGTAGAAGAAGAACTCCAAAACAAGCAAACATCGCTCTCGCATCATGATCATCGCATAACCTGTACCTGCAACTGTTGTTGTAGTAATCTGTGAGCCACGAGGACTCAGCAATCCCATTACCATGGGTATCAAGACTAGCAAAGCTTAATGGGTAAGGAAGGGGTAAAGTGGTGAGGTTGCAGCAGCGAGTAAGCATATATGGTGGCTAACATACGCAAAGAAGAGCGAGAAGAGAGCAAGCGGAACGATCGTGAAGCTAGCAATGATCAAGAGGTGATCCTGAACACCTACTTACGTCAAACATAACACAGAAACCGTGTTCACTTCCCGGACTCCGCCGAGAAGAGACCATCACCGCTACACACACGGTTGATGCGTTTTAATTCGGATCAGGTGTCAAGTTATCTACAACCGGACATTAACAAATTCCCATCTGCCACATAACCGCGGGCACGGCTCTCGAAATTTATACCCTGCAGGGGTGTCCCAACTTAGCCCATGATAAGCTCTCGCGATCAACGAAGGATATACCTTCTCCCAGGAAGACCCGATCAGACTCGGAATCCCGGTTTACAAGACATTTCGACAATGGTAAAACAAGACCAGCAAAGCCGCCCGATGCACCGACAATCCCGATAGGAGCTGCACATATCTCGTTCTCGGGGCAACACCGGATAAGTCAAGCTATGAGTAAAACCAGACTTCGAGTTTCCCCGAGGTGGCCCCGCAGGCTGCTTAGTTCGGACCAACACTTAGACAAGCACTGGCCCGGGGGGCTATAATAAAGATGACCCTTGGGTTAATTACTCCCAAGGGAAAGGTAGGTGGTGGTGAGGCAAATGGTAAAACCAAGGTTGGGCCTTGCTGGACAAGTTTTATTCAAAGCGAACTGTCAGGGGGGTCCCATAAATCACCCGACCGCGTTAGGAATGCAAAATCCGGGAACATAACACCGGTATGACGGAAACTAGGGCGGCAAGAGTGGAACAAAACACCAGGCATAAGGCCGAGCCTTCCACCCTTTACCAAGTATATAGATGCATTAATAATATAAGAGATATTGTGATATCCCAACCAAAATCCTGTCCACCATGGAGAAATCTTCAACTTCACCTGCAACTAACAATGCTATAAGAGGGGCTGAGCAAAGCGGTAACATAGCCAAGCAACGGTTTGCTAGGAATGGTGTCAAAGGTTAGGGGTTCATGGCAATTTGGGAGGCTTGAAGAGCAAATGATAGGTAACGCAGCATAGCGATAGAACGAAGCAACTAGCATAGCAATGATAGTAGTGAGATCCAGGGTAGCGGTCATCTTGCCTGAAATCCCGCTAGGAAGAAGAACGAGTCCATGAAGAAGACGAACGGGAGTAGTCGAACGAATCCTCACAATCGCAACATTACCGGAACTAAGAAGCAACACCAGAAAGAAACAAACAACATGGTAAATGCACAAGCATAAACATGGAATGATGCACAAACAAGTATGATGCATGTCCGGTTTAATGAGGCATGGCAAAGTGCAACAAACAACACTACAAATTAAGTGGAGCTCAATATGCAACGAGTTGCATATTGACGGAACACCACATTCAAGTATTTAGTTCACTCTCGTTTATGCTACTCATCAATATTAAATATTGTTAAACATGGCAAGGGGTGAAGCATAATGAAACTACCTAACTAGGCAAGTTTAAATGAGGTCGGAAGAACAAACAACAATTCCGGAAAATCCTCAGATGCAATTGATGAATTTGCTACTGTTCTGCCCTAAAACATATTTTAAAGTTGTTAAACAGGAAAATAAAGTGGACCATGTTAAACTAGGCATTTTTCCACCCCATTTACATATAAAGTTTATTAAAATTGGAGCTACGGTTATTTAGTTATGAAATAAATCATTTTAACATGGCATTTGAGCAAATTAATGCAAACAGCAATTTTAAATATTTTAACATGGATGAAAGTTGGATATTGTAAAACTAGATAAAATTCTAAGCATTTTACATATATGACATGATCTATTTGGATGCATGGATATTTAGCTATGCACAATTCAAAATGATGGCATATTCCTGTAATTATGCATGCACTAGAGAAATGCTAAATTGCAGTGAACAGGAAAAAAAACATATGCGGGCCGAAAATAATGCACTGTGCAACCCCAGAAGCAGAATTTGCCCGAAGCGGATGTGGGTGTGCAACAGTAAAGAAAAACAGGGAAAAAATTGGGGCGCCTGGGATTCGAACCCCAGACCCCTCGGATGTATACTGGCCGCGCTAGCCACTCGGCTAGCTATGTGTTCATGATGTAAAAGGAGATCGGGTCAACATCACACATGTACGCATCGCGACCAGGACCAAAACTGAAGCATCCGCACGGGGACTCGCCGGCGACAGGAGTCAGCAGCAACCCTTGCTGTGGTTGTAGAGGACCGGCGGGGGTGCGGAAACGTGCCAAGGTGCGTGTGGTGGAGCAATGATGCGAGGGTGTGGGTATGGATGCGCAAGGCGTGGACGAGCAGCTGCCGCTCGCCGGTGTTGTGTGCGTGCAGAAGCAGAGAAAAACAGAGGAGGTAGCGCTGGGGACATTCGACGGCGGAGGAGCTCGTCGGAGCTGTTCCGGCAACCAAAACACGCGACGGAGGGCGCGGATGGAAGCTAGGCAACGGGGCGAACCCATTCATACTCAGCCTGCAACGGGAAGTGAACGGATTCCTCGCCGATGACGGAGTTCCGCGATGGGGCGCGTGAGCTTGATGCTCGCGGCCATGGCGTTGCGCGGAGACGCAGGGGCGAAGCAAGGCGTGCGCGTGCAGCGGCGGGATTTGCAGAGGAGGTGCCTGCGCTATGCATAGAGAGCAGTGGAGGAGCTCAGACCTGACGAACCAAGGACAAACACGGCGTGCTGAACGAATGAATTGGCAACAAAGAGAGGTTGAAACACTCGCCGGCAACGAGGTCCGACGGAGGAGCGCTCGAGCTCGACGGAGGTGGACGAAACAGGGCGCAATCAAAGGGGAGAAGCTGATGGGGAGGTGTGGACGCTCACGTAGGGTTGGTTGGTGGAGTCGATCGAGCTCGGGGACGACGAGCGGCGACAAATTCCGACGGCGATGTCCCGGACCCGAGGAAGAAGGAGATGAACGCGACAGTGTCTTAGCGTTCCATGGCGATGAAGAGGACGTCGGGGAGGAAGCGCCGGAGTCCTTGTGGTTACGAGCGAGGGTGAGGAAGATGACGATGGAGGAGGCCTCGGAAACGACGCAGAGGCGCTGATCATGGGGGCGTTCGGCTCCGTGTAGAAGAGGAAGCAGGGAAGATGCCGTCGTGGAGGGAGTCGATCACATCGGCCCTGGTCCTTCCTGGCTCCTGGCCTTGAAGAAGACGAAGAAAACGATGTAGTCGAGTCGACCCGGAGCGAAGAAGACGTTGGAGGATGGCTATGGCCGCAGCGAAGCCATGGGAGTGCGCTAGGAGCTCTCTGGTTTCTACCTCTTGAAGAAGAAGGAGAAGCAGGAGAAGGGAAAGGGTGGCGGCGGCGAGAGGGAAACCCTAGGGGGGCGCGGGATGCTGGCTTTATAGGAGAGGCGTGACGTGAGCTCGGCCACGGTGGCCATGTGCGGGCGCCCCTGGAGGTTTTACTGTGAGAGAAAAGAGATCGGGAGGAGGAAGAAAAACAGGGGAAGGAGAGGCTGCAGGTGGGGCCTGGACGGGTATCCAGCGTGGATTCACCACGGGAGAGTGGAAGGAGGCTGCGGGAGGAGAGCTGGGCTGCGGGAGGCGCTGGAGCTGGGCCAGGCTGCTGCTGCGTTGGGCTCTTTTCCTTTAAACAATTTCTTCAAACAAAAATGCAAGAAAAGGCCAAGGAGTTTGGCAAGGAATTAGGATGAGATAAAAACATATGTGGGATTCTGGATTAATGTAGAATTTGAATAAATTGCTTTGGGAATTTTTAGAGGTATAAAAATAAAACAAGTTTGAATTAAATTCAAACTTGAGCCATTTTTGAACCCAACCAAAACAACTCCAAAATGGATGATATTTGACAGAGAGGTATAAGGCATGGAGTAAGATCATCAGGAAATAGATGAACATTAATAGAGGAGGGAATAATGTTACTTGCAAAACATGAAAGAAGAAGGAATGGAGAGGTGATGATACATGGGCATGGCTTGAGAGAGATAGCAAAGGGGTTGATACAAACGACATGAATAGAGCAAGACAACATCATGAAGAATGCAACGCACATGGTGATTATGATGAAATGCAAAATGACAAGAGGCACAATGCAATGCAAACAATGATGATCATGAAGCAAGAAGCAAATATGACAAGGCACTCAACATGATCATGGCATAAACATTATGAATGAAATATGCAAAACAATTATGATAATGCAAAAAACATAATAAACACACGAGAACAACGAAAAATAAATGGAAGGCAACTCGAGCATCGCTCTCGGGGTGTTACAACTCTCCTCCACTAACAAGAGATCTCGTCCCGAGATCTTAGGACCGAGATAGAAGAGAAAGAGGAAGAGGTGAAGTACGAACGCAAGAGAGAGGATGAACAAAGTCGAGAGCACTCGGGTAGAAAAGAGGAATGACGAGTATGACGAGAATGGAAAGCTCACGGAATCAGATAGACTATGAAACCACTCATTCTAACCGGAGTGGTTAGAATGAGAAAAGAAACGAATAAGACTGATAGGATTTAGGCAGCACTCCGGCTGAAAATGGGAGGATTAGAACGAACTTGAGAGGATGGAATGGTACTTGATGAACTCTTGAAGAATGAATTAAATCATGACGATCCATCATGAAGAACTCCGGTAAACAAAAGGATGATGAGATAGAATGAAGGATGGAAGAATACGATGAGCCTTGCGGAGATTAGATGGAGGTTCCGACGAAATGGCCAAGGAAAATTGCACTCCGGAAAAGAAAAGATGAAAACACTTGGAACTAGAATTTATTCATGAAGAACAAACTCCGAAGGAAGGGATAGCTCACTTGGATGAAATAAGAATAAGATTTATTATATGCTTATCCTTCACCAAATTGAATTGATGACAACCCGGATTTGGCATGCAACTTATTCTTGTTGAAAAGAATTGAGAAGTGACATATCGCAAACTTGAGAAAGTCTTCATGAACCACCGGTAGGATTGAAAAGAACGAATGAATTAAAAAGATAATCAAGGAAAGAGGATCTTAAAGAACCACCGTTAGAATTCGGAAAAGACTGATGAAAGAGAATGAATCACCGGGAAGAATTGGAGGAACAATATGCTCGAGGGGATTTAGATGCAAAAGAACAAAGAGATCGTGAGCTGATTAAAGAACACTTGAACGAAGCACCGAGATAAATAGAGAACGATAACTGGCATGATGGCCTCCGATGAAAAGAAATGGAAAACAACTCCTGAAATACTTCGGATGAGTAAGAAAAGAATATCTGACAAATGGAATAATTCGAGAGGATAACATGAAGCTAGAATCATGAATATTCGGGAGAACGGGCAAGATTTAGAGGGAAAACTCTTCTTCGGTCTTCAACCGACGACGAGAAACACCACCAAAATTACTAAGGTACTCCGGTAGAATGAAAACCAAAAAGGTTGAGCCAACAATGAAAAGAATTTGAAAGAGATCTTGGAGAAGGCATGAGACTGATGGGATCCATTCTTACGTCACAATTGACAATAATTTGAGAATAACTCCGGGGAATCAGAAGAGTCAGGTAAGATCCTGGGAAAAGACCTGTGGGTTAGGGCCCACTAAAGAGAAAACACCATTGGAAAGGGTTGTTGAACAGATAGATGATGCATCGGAACAATTGAAATATTTGAATGAGGTGACAACCTCGAATTAATTGGAACACAGACGAATCTCCTAAGATGTCTTGAACACTCCAGAAGGATAAATTGGCGAGAGGCGAACGAGCAAGGAAAACACTTGATCCAAGGAAAAGAATGTAATCACCCGAAAAAAAAACTTGAATTGAGTCCACCGGAAAAGAAAAAGAGATGAAGAATGTCAAACAAGACGAGAATTCACCGGTTGAAATGATTGATGAAAGACTGAAGAGGTTCCGCACGAATGAAATTGATAGTCGAAAGAGACCCAGACTCCGGGGAGAAGAGGGTGGGAGGGCGGGAAAACACAGGCAACTTGGAAAGGGAAACTGACGAATATCTTGAAGAGAAAAACACCGCTTGAAATCATTGAGGAAAGAAAGCAAGGACTTCACACGAGTAGGAAGGATACTCGATTACGGACTCCGGTTCCGAGAAGGAAAAAGGTGGGTGGGTGGGAAAAGAAAACACTTTGGATTGAACTCAAAGATGAAGATGCTCGAGTCAACTTGACGAGAAATGCACCGGATAAAAGAGCTGGGGAACAACGATCGGAAAACTAACTGCGTGAACCTAAAGAAAAATTTGAACGGGAAGAGGAGTAATTCAAAACACCTACGTCAAGATTCCTCACCAGAGCGACGAAGGGACTGAGGAGTAATAGAATTCCTACTCTCCGATATAACTAGACTCCAAAATAGTTTTATTCTAGACTCAACAACGGCCAAACTACACGATCAATCAAGGGGGCTCCTAGGGTCGGTCGAGGCTCTGATACCAACTTGTCGCGCCCAATATGCGACCCTATCCAAAAGGAACTCGAAGGTCCCACCAAGGATAGACCCACATATTGGAATGCTTTTGCAAGGTGGATATCATTACATCAACATTACATAATAGATGGGGATACATACATAAGGCCTACAATGCCACATGAATACAACATCACATCATATACAAGATCAACATGCGACTACGGATGAAACATAAACAGAAACTCAAACGACATCCACCATGCTAGCCCAGGCTGCCGACCTGGAACCTATCCCCTGATCGAAGAAGAAGCAGAAGAAGAACTCCAAAACAAGCAAACATCACTCTCGCATCATGATCATCGCATAACCTGTACCTGCAACTATTGTTGTGGTAATCTGTGAGCCACGAGGACTCAGCAATCCCATTACCATGGGTATCAAGACTAGCAAAGCTTAATGGGTAAGGAAGGGGTAAAGTCGTGAGGTTGCAGCAGCGACTAAGCATATATGGTGGCTAACATACGCAAAGAAGAGCGAGAAGAGAGCAAGCGGAACGGTCGTGAAGCTAGCAATGATCAAGAGGTGATCCTGAACACCTACTTACGTCAAACATAACACAGAAACCGTGTTCACTTCCCGGACTCCGCCGAGAAGAGACCATCACGGCTACACACGCGGTTGATGCGTTTTAGTTCGGATCAGGTGTCAAGTTATCTACAACCGGACATTAACAAATTCCCATCTACCACATAACCGCGGGCACGGCTCTCGAAAGTTTATACCCTGCAGGGGTGTCCCAACTTAGCCCATGATAAGCTATTACGGACTCCGTGTAGAAGAGGAAGCAGGGAAGATGCCGTCGTGGAGGGAGTCGATCACATCGGCCCTGGTCCTTCCTGGCTCCTGGCCTTGAAGAAGACGAAGAAAACGATGTAGTCTAGTCGACCCGGAGCGAAGAAGACGTTGGAGGATGGCTATGGTCGCAGCGAAGCCATGGGAGTGCGCCGGGAACTCTCTGGTTTCTGCCTCTTGAAGAAGAAGGAGAAGCAGGAGAAGGGAAAGGGTGGCGGCGGCGAGAGGGAAACCCTAGGGGGGCGCGGGATGCTGGCTTTATAGAAGAGGCGTGACGTGAGCTCGGCCACGGTGGCCATGTGCGGGCGCCCTGGAGGTTTTACTGTGAGAGAAAAGAGATTGGGAGGAGGAAGAAAAACAGGGGAAGGAGAGGCTGCAGGTGGGGCCTGGACGGGTATCCAGCGTGGATTCACCATGGGAGAGTGGAAGGAGGCTGCAGGAGGAGAGCTGGGCTGCGGGAGGCGCTGGTGCTGGGCCAGGCTGCTGCTGCGCTAGGCTCTTTTCCTTTAAGCAATTTCTTCAAACAGAAATGCAAGAAAAGGCCAAGGAGTTTGGCAAGGAATTAGGATGAGATGAAAACATATGTGGGATTCTGGATTTATGTAGAATTTGAATAAATTGCTTTGGGAATTTTTAGAGGTATAAAAATAAAACAAGTTTGAATTAAATTCAAACTTGAGCCATTTTTGTACCCAACCAAAACAACTCCAAAATGGATGATATTTGACAGAGAGGTATAAGGCATGGAGTAAGATCATCAGGAAATAAATGAACATTAATAGAGGAGGGAATAATGTTACTTGAAAAACATGAAAGAAGAAGGAATGGAGAGGTGATGATACATGGGCATGGCTTGAGAGAGATAGCAAAGGGGTTGATACAAACGACATGAATAGAGCAAGACAACATCATGAAGAATGCAACGCACATGGTGATTATGATGAAATGCAAAATGACAAGAGGCACAATGCAACGCAAACAATGATGATCATGAAGCAAGAAGCAAATATGACAAGGCACTCAACATGATCATGGAATAAACATTATGAATGAAATATGCAAAACAATTATGATAATGCAAAAAACATAATAAACACACGAGAACAACGAAAAATAAATGGAAGGCAACTCGAGCATCGCTCTCGGGGCGTTATAGCAGGGGTGGCCAGAGAAGGTGGCAGGGGCGCGGTAGCCAGAGAAGCTGGCGGGAAGGCCGTGCCGGTGTTGGAGATCCCGCCCGGTCAAGGAGTCTGTGGATCCGGCCGGGCGGCGACCCATCTAGAGGTTGGTGGCGTCGGTCGGCGAAGGGGGCTGGCCAGGGTTCTGCTAGAGATGGCAGCGGCCCTGTCCGCGGTAGGGGACGGTGGGGGAGCTGGCCGCGTCGTCGCGGGGGCGGATCTGGGGAGGCGCCGATCCGGGGAGGCGCCAGTCATCAGGGAAGAGGTGGCGTCGGGAGCGGGGCGGCGTCGGAGGATCGGGGGCGGCACCGGTTGCGGGGCGGCGGCAGCGGATCGGGGGGAGGGGGATCGAAGGAGCTCGGGGGGCGATGCCTGCGCGGGGGGGGGGGGGGGGGGGTGGGGATCATGGGGGCTCGGGGGGTGGGAGGTTGACCATGGCCGGTTTTTCTTTTGTACTGGTTTAGGGAACACCGCGCGCGCTTCTTATAGTGCGCTGTGTGATCCAAATAACTATTCTAATCATATATATATATATATATATATATATATATATATATATTACTTTACGTACCTCAAAGCCTCTTAGTAGGCTCGTAAAAGCTTCATTCAACCCGCTTTTGGCGGATGAGATCCTCTCAACCACCGTACCCATTAAGGTACGATGTGCCTCTGAGATAGCCGCTTGCTCCAAAAGATCCATCAATGTGTCCGATTGTACACCGGATAGTCCCGGGCTTTTTCTGTTGGTCTCCTTAGGAACCAAGGAACCCGAACTTCGGGCAGCCGAAGAATTACCTTCTGGCCTTTGCGGATCAGGAGAAATACTCCGCAATGACACCTCAAGGTTGGCCGTCTCACGAGGCGGGGAAGCAGGGGGAGGCGTTTCGCTCTCCATCATCTCCGGAATAAGATCCCCCGAAGACGAACTTTGTTGAGAAGGGCTATGAGACGGACTGCAAAACATATGTCTTGGTTGTTATTCTCAGAGAAAAAGCAGGATATATTTACCAAAGTGGCTTTGTTCACTTACGGCTCGGTTGATGGCTGGCCCCCTTGCAGGCGCTGTGCGGTAAGGACGCCCTCCGGGCCAGGCCCCCTTGGTGAAGGTTTTTTCCCTTGTTTGGAAACCTCCATTTCCAAGTCTTCAGAGGCGGTCCTTTTCTTCCCGTGGGGAGAGGGGATTTTAGATTCACCTCCCTGATCACCCTCCTGCGGGGAGGCACTAATTCCACCGGTTTGGATGTGTAATGTATGAAGCCCGCTTCCGGCTTCTCTATTCCTCCCCTCATCTTCTCCCGATGGCACTTGATAGGGTGCGCTAGCCAGCATCCAGGTTAGAACAGGATCCAGCGAGCCTTTGGGAAGAGGGGCCGAACACCTGATCCTCTCCGCCTTTCTTATCCAGTCCTGGCCGAGGGCAATTTTTCAGAATGATGTTGTGACAAATTTAATAATAGCATGTTCGGTTGCGGAGTTGCTTACTTGAGTATCTGGATGGTTGCAGTTCAGACCCACATCCTCGGTGGTGTCTGGACACTTTATTCGTGATCTGAAGAATAAATGATACATTCCTTCGAGTGTCATGCCGAAGAAGTGTTGAATGGTTCGCGGTCCTTCTGGGTTGAACTCCCACATACGGAGAGATCGACGTTGGCATGGTAGGACCCGACGAACTAACATTACTTGCATTACTTTGATGAGATTGACATCCCTCTTGAGGAGATCTTGGATGCGGCTTTTCAATGTCAGCACGTCATTAACTGGCCCCCAGTCCAGCCCTTTGTTGACCCATGATGCCAGTTGGGGTGGAGGGCCTGAGCGGAAGGCTGGGGCGGCTGCCCGCTTTGTACCTCGGGGTGTTGTGATGTAGAACCACTCCCGTTGCCATAAGTCGGACACCTCCGGGAAGGAACCCTTTGGCCATAGGGCGTTGGCACCTTTGCTTATTATAGCGCCTCCGCACTCCGCGTGTCGCCCGTCGATCATCTTCGGCTTCACATTGAAGGTCTTGAGCCATAAGTCGAAGTGTGGGGTAATGCAGAGGAAGGCCTCACACACGACGATAAACGACGAGATGTGAAGGATGGAATCTGGAGCTAGATCATGGAAATCTAGCCCGTAATAGAACATTAGCCCTCTTACGAAGGGATCAAGACTAAAGCCTAGCCCTCGGAGAAAGCGGGAAACAAATACGACACTCCCGTTGGGTTCAGGAGTGGGGATAACCTGCCCTTGAGCAGGTAGCCTGTGGGGGATTTCGACGATCAGATACCTAGCCTCCCTAAGCTTCTTGATGTCCTTCTATGTGACAGAAGAGGCCATCCACCGGCCTTGAAGGTTGGATCCGGACATGGTTGAAGGTCCGGAGTGCTTAGCCTGAACCTTGGGTGTTGGAACTCGAGGTAGGGGAAGGGAAGGATCAAGCGTGGAAAGAAAAGGACAGGTCTTGGCCCCTTTAAAAAGAGGGTGAATATCAAGCGTCCTCCGCGTGGCCGTTTGGAACTTGCCTAAAATCGAGGAGTCATACTAACAGGCACGGTTGGATTACCAACACCCGTATTGATGAGAATCCCGTGATAAGGGGAACACGATCTCTGCTTCAACAAGACGTGCCAATAAAACCGCCTCGCAATACATGCTGTAGCAGGTTGTGAAAAATGGTTTATATAATGACTGGGCCGCGGCGTGATGTCATGCTATGAAAAATTGTCAGCGGATTAGATTTGTGGAATATTGTGCTCTCTACGGTGGTATGTGAAATTTATTTTGCAGAGCTGGACAGGATTCATGTGTTCAAAATCTTCTATGGAGTATTCGGAGAAGGAACCGACCTTGCAATGCCGAAGTTAATCTGCGTGTTGGACTCATCGTCATTGAAACCTGGTTCAGGGGCTACTGAGGGAGTCCTGGATTAGGGGGTCCTCGGACAGCTGGACTATGTACTTGTGCCGGACTGTTGGACTATGAAGATACAAGATTGAAGACTTTGTCCTGTGTTCGAGTGGGACTCTCGTTTGCGTGGAAGGCAAGCTTGGCAATTCGGATATGTAGATTTCGTTCTCTGTAACCGACTCTGTGTAACCCTATCCCCTCCGGTGTCTATATAAACCGGAGGGTTTAGTCCGTAGGACCAACAACAATCATAATCATAGGCTAGCTTCTAGGGTTTAGCCTCTACGATCTCGTGGTAGATCAACCCTTGTAATACTCATATCATCAAGATCAATGAAGTAGGAAGTAGGGTATTACCTCCATCGAGAGGGCCCGAACCTGGGTAAACATTATGTCCCCCGCCTCCTGTTACAATTAGCCTTAGACGCATAGTTCGGGACGCCCTACCCGAGATCCGCCGGTTTTGACACCGACAAAAAGCCCCACCCTCTACTTTTAAATAGTACAATATACTAATTTTGTATGCATGGATTGTGCCATGGAGCAAAGCCTCTAGAAAACGGCAGTACACATGTACGGAGTATACAACACCCCCGTCGCATTCGTGTAGCACCCCAGACGGTCGGTCGGTCTGGCACGCTGCTCTCCGAATGGAACGCGCGTCATATTGCGTTTGCACACACATGTGGGACCGCAATTGAGAACCGACCATAGGCACACTCCCCGGCCCCGCACGTCGGGTGACTTAATATAAAGAGGGAGACGAGCGATAGTAATAGAGGAGTGTTGTTAGTATGTTGGTGCTGAGGGAGTCCTGGATTAGGGGGTATCCGGACAGCCGGACTATATACATCGTCCGGACTATTGAAGCGTGAAGATACAAGACTCAAGACTCCGTTCCGTGTCCGGATGGGACTCTCCTTTGCGTGGAAGGCAAGCTTGGCGATCCAGATATTGTATTTCCTTCCTTGTAACCGACTCCATGTAAATCCTAGCCCTCTGCGGTGTTTATATAAACCGGAGAGGTTGGTCCTTAGAAGGCCGATCGCAATTACAATCATAATCATCATAGGCTAGATCCTAGGGTTTAGCCTCTACGATCTCGTGGTAGATCTACTCTTGTACTACTCATATCTTCAATATTAATCAAGCAGGAAGTAGGGTTTTACCTCCATCGAGAGGGCTCGAACCTGGGTAAACATTGTGTCCCTTGCTTCCTGTTACCATCAGCCTAAGACGCACAGATCGGGACCCCCTACCCGAGATCCGCCGGTTTTGACACCGACAGTGGTGCTTTCATTGAGAGTTCCTCTGTGTCGTCGCTACAAGGCTTGATGGCACCCCGATCATTAACAACATGGTCCAGGGCGAGACCTTTTTCCCCGGACAGATTTTCGTGTTCGGCGGCTTCACATTGCGGCCCAGTTCGCTTGGCCATCTGGAGCAGATCTACAGCTACACCCCTGGCCACCAGGACAGGTTCGGAAACTTGAATTACACAACTGACGTTCGCGGAGACTTGATCTTCGACGGATTCGGGCCTGTGCCAGGAGTACCGGACAGTCACGACGAGCACGGCTTAGACCTGCTGTCGGGCAATGCTCGGGATATCACCCTTGTAGTAGCCCCGGACCTAAATCCGGAGCTGGCTGTGTTGCCTAAGGATGGAGGGATGGACCCCGCCTCGCAGGCCGCACACTCATCAGCGATGGAGCCGAACAAAGGCCTCACCTCTGTGGAAGCCTGTACCTCCGGACCCCCGGACTCGTATCCGGTTGTTGGTTCCAGTCCCCGCACTCTCGAGCCAGACGAGCTAGGTTGGGCTCCGGTGATGGAGTTTACCGCTGCGGACATCTTCCAGCACTCGCCCTTTGGCGACATGCTGAACTCATTAAAGTCTCTCTCTTTGTCAGGAGGCTCCTGGCTGAACTATGTCCGGCTTGAGTGGGAAGCAGGCGACGAAGGAATTCGCTGCCCACCCACCACCCACTTCATTGCCACGATCGATGATCTAACCGACGTGCTTGACTTCGACTCCGAAGACATCGACGGTATGGACGACGATGCGGGAGAAGTACAGGAACCACCACTCACAGGGCGGTGGACAGCCACCTCCTCATACGATATATATATGGTGGACACTCCAAAAGAAACCAATGGCGATGAGGCAATGGAGGATAACCCTTCAGGGAGAAAAACAAAGCATGGGCGTCGTTGACGCCGCTCCAAGCCCCGCCACAGCAATACCAGCCCAGGAGACGAAAACAATCCGGGCGGTGCCGAAGAGGAATACAACCCTGATCAGCCCGCCTTCGAGCAGGACGAGCAGGATGAGGAGCAGGTCAGCCCAGACGAACAGGCAACCAACGGATATCCAGAGGAGGACAACTACATGCCCCCTTTGAAGACGAGATTACCCTCGGCGACGACGAGTTCGGCGTGCCTGAGGATCCCGTGGAGCTGGAGCGCTTCAAGCGTCGGCTTATGGACACTGCGAGGAGCCTGAAAAAGAAGCAACATCAACTCCAGGATGATCAAAACCTGCTCACATATAGATGGACTGAAGTCCTGGAAGCTGAGGAATACGGACTCGAGTGCCAAACGGCTGACTGGCCACCCCGTGGCCGGGATAAAACGGGATATCAGCCCGAATACCAGCCTGCACCCCCACGCCAATACACTACGGCCTGGGGCAACATGCAAGACCTGCAAGATATACTAGAAAACAAAGCAGGACAACCAAGATCGATCTACGGATCGCGGGGGCGTGCCCAGCGCGTGACGATGACCGTCACGCCGGATACATTATCAACAAGTCCGGCCGGGCCGAACACAGCAACCCAGACCAATTCGAACTGCATAGCCACATAGCCCGGCACAGAGGCGCCGCACACCCCCTCATCTTCACTGACGAAGTGATGGATCATGAATTCCCAGAAGGGTTCAAACCCGTAAACATCGAATCATACGATGGCACAACAGACCCCGCAGTATGGATCGAAGATTTCCTTCTCCACATTCACATGGCCCGCGGAGACGATCTACACGCCATCAAGTATCTTCCCCTTAATCTCAAAGGACTAACCCAGCACTGGCTAAACAGCTTGCCAGCAAATTCCATTGGCAGTTGGGAAAACCTGGAAGACGCATTCCTCGGCAACTTCCAGGGCACATATGTGCGACCACGGGACGCCGATGACTTGAGCCACATTACTCAACAGCCCGGGGAGTCAGCCAGGAAATTCTGGACTCGGTTCCTAACTAAAAGAACCAAATAGTCGACTGTCCAGACGCCGAAGCCCTGGCGGCTTTTAAGCATAATATCCGTGACGAGTGGATCGCCCGACACCTCGGCCAGGAAAAACCCAAGTCCATGGCATCCCTCACGACACTTATGACCCGCTTTTGCGCGGGCGAGGACAGCTGGTTGGATCACAGCAGCACCACGCCACACTCTGGCACTTTGGACGTCCGTGACAATAACGGCAAGCCACAGTGCAACAGAAACAAACGACGGAACAACGGTGACAACACCGAAGACACGGCAGTCAACGCTGGATTCAGTGGATCCAAATCTGGTTAGCGGAAGAAGCCGTTCAAAAGAAACAATCAGGGATCGTCTAGTCTGGACCATATACTGGAGCGCTCGTGCCAAATTCATGGCACCCCTGACAAGCCAGCCAACCACACCAACAGAGACTGCTGGGTGTTCAAACAGGCCGGCAAAAATAAACACCGAAAACAAGGACAAGGGGCTGCATAGCGACGATGATGAGGAGCCCCGGCGTCCGAACACGGGGGGGCAGAAGAAATTTCCCCCCAGGTGAAAACGGTCAACATGATTTACGCCACTCACATCCCCAAGCGGGAACGGAAGCGAGCATTACAGGACGTCTATGCGATGGAGCCAGTCGCCCCCAAATTCAACCCATGGTCAGCTTGTCCGATCACCTTTGATCGTAGGGATCATCCTACTAGCATCCGTCACGGCGGCTCAGCCGCACTGGTCTTAGACCCAATCATCACCAGATTCCACCTCATGCGAGTCCTTATGGATGGCGGAAGCAGCCTAAACCTGCTTTATCAGGACACAGTGTGCAAAATGGGCATCGACCCTTCAAGGATCAAGCCCACCAAAACCACCTTTAAAGGTGTAATTCCTGGAGTAGAGGCCCGCTGTACGGGCTCTATAACATTGGAAGTGGTCTTCGGATCTCCGGACAACTTCTGAAGCGAAGAGTTAATCTTCGATATCGTCCCTTTCCATAGTGGTTACCACGCACTTCTCGGACGAACCGCATTCGCTAGATTCAATGCGGTACCACACTATGCATACCTCAAGCTCAAGATGCCAGGCTCGCGCAGGGTCATAATAGTCAACGGAAACATGGACCGCTCTCTCCGTACAGAAGAGCATACTGCAGCCCTTGCGGCAGAAGTACAGTGCGGCCTCCTCCGGCAAACCACCAATCCAGCGACGACAACCTCAAGCACGGTCAAGCGAGTCCAGAGCACCCCGCAACAGGATCACCAGGCACACCAAGAGTGCGACTAGCAGTCCGGCCTCCGCTCAAACCCCATCAAAGCAGCACTCATGCCACGCGCACACAATTACGCACTCAAAATACCATGGGCACAGGCGGAGGCGCAACAGTGACCCAGTCAATAGTGCGGTATCACCGCAGCATACTTTCATAAATAAAAACCTTCCTTTTTTTATTTCTTTCAGGACACTGCCTTAGGGCAGCCTCTTCAGAAGAGCCGGATTGTTGGACCTATACAGGGGAGAAAACCAAAGAGGCAACAGGCTTTGCACACAGAAGGAAATATCCAGGTGGAATCTATTTACGATCATATGTCCCTGGATAGGACATGTCAAATAGTCCTATTTATCTCCGCTTAATGCATTCATTGTAAACATACGCTTAAACGTATTATTCATTAATGGGAGATCATATGTAGCGTCAGCTTATTATTCTTATTTGAGCATTTTTCTTACAAATGTTTATTTGATATTGCATCCGTACACCTTGGTACGGTCAGTTTGCCAGGGGTTTCTCATGGCGCCCCGTAATACGGCAAGTAAAGTCTGAACACTTTCAATAGTGCGGCACCCCGAACTTATAGCACTATATGCATCAACTCCGAATCATGTCTTGGGTCCACAGTTGGGGTTAGCCCGGCTCCCTTGTTTTAGTACCTTATGTTCCGTTAAATCGGCTAAGGTAGCGCAGGGAGAACTACTGCGATTGTGTCATGGTTCTTCCAGACGAGCACCTCAGTAGAGAAAGCCGAAAACTGACCAACATGATGCGGCGAGAGCTGGTCGCTGTTCGAGAGGTCTTAAAATCCTTAAAGATTTTTCCACTTTAGGCGAGGAATTGGCTTCGTCCGATTTAGGCGTATATAGTGCCCCAATTCGGCCTTTCGAATTCTAGGGGCTTCGCTGAAATTTAAAATTATAGACTTCTATGGCTAAGTGAAAGTTATAAAGCCGCATAGTCCGATTGCCTTGTTCGCTGCACCGGATACCTCCTTAAGGGACCAAACATTTGGATAAAGAGTATCCGGGTTTTTCCAGGAACACCCCGGTACTAGTTGCATGGGGGCGGAAGCCGGCGACTGGCCTACTTTCAGTATTCTATAAACAGCCGCACAGAAGGTAATATTTTAAATCAAACAGTGCTACATAGCACAAGTAACTTCGTCTTTAAATTAAAACAGCGGTAGAGGTACATTTAGTCAAAGATCTTGTCCTTGGTACATTCATCGGCCACGAGACAAGCGCCCTTCATAACGCCATCATAGTACTTCTCGGGATGGCGATGCGCCTTGCCCTCCGGCGGACCGTCCTTCACCAGCTTCTCCGCATCCAGCTTGCCCCAATGCACCTTCGTGCGGGCAAAGGCCCGGTGGGCACCCTCAATGCAAACGGATCGCTTGATTACTTCAAGCCGTGGACAGGCATTCACCATCCGCTTGATCAAGCCAAAGTAGCTAGTGGGCAGGGGCTCACTAGGCCACATCCGGACTATGAAATCTTTCATAGCCACTGCGGCCGCCCTGTGGAGTTCGACCAACTGCTTCAGTTGGTCACTCAGAGGCATTGGGTGTTCGGCCCCAGCATACTGGGACCAGAACAGCTTCTCAGTTGAGCTCCCCTCTTGGGCACGGTAGAACTCTGCGGCATCTGATATGCTGCGTGGCAGATCTGTGAATGCCCCTGGAGAGCTCTGAATTCGGGTAAGTAAAAGAAATGCCTCCTCCACATGTTTGCTTTGCATAAAGAATTTCTTACCCGCCTCTACCTTTTTGGCCTCCTGGATTTCCTGCTGTGCCTTCTTGGCTTCGGCCTTGGCGTCTTTCATACTCACAAGGGCCTTCACAAGCTTGGCCACTTTCATCTTTAGATCATGATCCATGGACTCGAACTTCTTACCGAGATCCTGGAGCTCTTGTTGTACCTCGCCCACTCTGGCACTTTGCTTTTCGCGCTCCTTGTGTTCCAAGGCCGCCTTGTCTTCGGCCTCAGACAACGCTTTCTTCAGGGACGCCACTTCGGCGGTGGCCCCTGTTACACAGCCACGACACTTCATCGTTAGACTAACCAATTTTATCCATCCTTAAATACATAAGAGCGGGGAATCACTCAACTTTGTTCTCTTCGAGCTGCATCTTCGTGAGGTCGAGCTCTCCTTGCGCCTGCTCCAGGTCCCACTTTAGTTCGGCAACCTCGGCTGTGTGGGCAGCAGCGGCAAGCAGCACGGCCTGCTTATTCACATGAATATTTATTATTAGACTCTTGCGGATTATAATTGACCCTCCGTTTGGCTTTTCCTTCCGAACACCAAACAGAGTATCAAGGGCTACTACCTATCGGGTGGTAATTTCACACATTTTTATTACTTACCTCAAAGCCTGTCAGGAGGCTGGTACACGCTTCGGTCAGTCCGCTCTTGGTGGACAGAACCTTTTGAATCACCGCACCCATAAGAGTATGGTGCTCGTCATCCATGGAAGCGCCGCGAAGCGCTTCCAGCAGACTATCCGACACCTCTGGCGTCACGGAAGTCATCAGCACGGACGGGTCGCCCTCCCTAGCGAGGGGCCGCTTGCCCGCATCCAGAGCCATTGAAGGCTCCGGCACAGTATCCGGATGAGAGTTCGGCTTGCTACGGCTCTCATCGGAACGATCTGCGGGGATCTTGAACCCCGCGTGTCCGACATCTGGAATCCTGCCTTTGGGCGTCTCCAGAGTCATCTCACCCCGCTCTGGGAGCCTTCAGGACAACACCTTGGTGTCATCCGCGGGCTGAGGGGTAGTGGCCGTCGGGAGCGAGTTCATCGCTGAATCGCTCAGGGACCCATCCAAAGAAGATACCTCGGGATGAACCCTGGCCGGCCTGCATATATGTCTGGCGTTATAAAAAAAACTGTGAAGTAAAGTCATGATAGAGTGCGGATACTTACGATCGCGCTAGGGGCTTCCCCTTGGGCAGCCACCCCTCCTCGCTATGGGCGGCCGTGGCGGAGTAGTCCGGAAGAGACACCTTTCCCCTCTTGGACGTCCCAGCCTCCCCCTCCGGGGCGGCTTTCCTCTTTTTCTCCTCCCCAGTGCGGGGAGGTAGAGTTTCTTCTTGCTTCCCCCGCCTCCGCGGGAGGAATCTGTCTCGTCGTCGTCAGACGACGTGGGTATGACGGCCTTGCGCCGAGGGCCTTTCCCGGCCCCCTGGTCCGCCTTCTCGGGCCCCTCACCCTCTCCGGGTCGGGTGGTCCCTTCTTCTTCTTATTCCTCCCCTTCGGGGGAGGAGTGTGCCTTGTCATCTTCGGACGAGGCTTCCAGCACAATCTTACGCCGGAGACCCTTTCGGATCCCTAGGGCCTTCTTTTCGGCCTTCTCCGGCACCTTGTAGGGCGTCGGGACTAGCATCTCCGTTAGGAGAGCATCAGCTGGGCCTTCTGGCAGCGGAGCTGGACAGTCAATTTGCTCCGCTGTCTCCACATAATCCTGAACAAATACACACAATTATTTAAAGACTCCCCCATGAATATATTGGGAAGAACCGAATCCGGTGGTAGCCTGAAAATTCACCTGACTAGGAGGCCACGCGGCGTGGAGCCCACGGTCCTCGGATGTGGGAGGAGGTACTTCGGAGGCCTTGAACAACGCCTTCCATGCGTCTTTGTACGTCATGCCATAGAGCCTCTGAAGCGTCTGGTGTTTGGCTAGGATGAACTCCCACAGATTAAATGCCCGCCTTTGGCACGGGAGAATTCGGCGAACGAGCATGACCTGGATCATGTTGACAAGCTTGATGTTCTTGTCCTTCATGCTCTTGATGCAGGTCTGGAGTTCGGTCAGCTCCGTAGATTCGCCCCAGGACAGGCCCTTCTTTTCCCAGGAGGTGAGCCGCATGGGGGTTCCGGATCGGAACTCGGGGCCGCCGCCCAGTTGGCGCCGCACGGCTTGGTGATGTAGAAAGACCCCGACTGCCACCCCTTCACGGTTTCCGCAAAAGAGCCATCGAGCCAGGTGACGTTAGGCATCTTGCCCACCATGGCCCCTCTGCACTCCGCTTGCTGGCCGCTCACGATCTTCGGCTTCACGCAGAAGATTTGTAGACACAAGCCGAAGTGAGGCTTGATGCGGGGGAAGGGCTCACACATGACGATAAACGCCGAGATGTTGAGGACAAAATTCGGGGCTAGATCATGGAAATCTAGCCCATAGTAGAACATGAGCCCACGGACGAAGGGGTGAAGTGGAAACCCCAGTCCACAGATGAAGTGGGCGAGAAACACGACCCTCTCATGGGGTCCTGGGGTTGGAATGACCTGCCCATCGTCTGGTAGCCGATGCGCTATGTCTGCGGCCAAGTATCCGGCCGCTCGAAGATCTGTGATGTGCTTCTCCTTCACGGTGGAAGCCACCCACTTGCCTCCTGCTCTGGACATGCTTAGCTGTGCGGATAAGACTTGGGCTAGGGCGCTGGAGCTCGAGAGGGCAAGAGTGGGCAAAGGAGGAAGAAGGCGTGGGTAAAAATGGGGAACTCTTATCCCTTTATAGAGGCGACGAAAGCGGTGCGCCTCCCCACTCACCCGTTGAGAATCGCTTACTTCCCAAGCGCCACGATTGATGGCATGGTGGGATTACCCATACCCATATTGATGAGAATCCCGTGATAAGGGGACATGATCTCTGCTTTGACAAGACGTGTCAAGGAAACCGCCTCGCAATATGCGCTGTGGCTGGTTGTAGGAAAACGGTCTGAATAATGACCCGACCGTAATGACATGTCATGTTGTCTAAAAAGTTCTCAGCAGATTGCATTTGTGAAATATCATTCTCTCTACGGCGGTATGTGGAGATCATTTTGCGGATCCGGACACGGTTGAAGTGTTCGATAATTACCTTGGAGTATTCGGAGAAGGAACCCGCCTTGCAACGCCGAAGATAAGACTGCGCACCGGACTCATCGTCATTGAAGCCTGGTTCAGGGGCTACTGAGGGAGTCTTGGATTAGGGGGTATCCGGACAGCCGGACTATATACATCGTCCGGACTATTGAAGCGTGAAGATACAAGACTCAAGACTCTATTCCGTGTCCAGATGGGACTCTCCTTTGCATGGAAGGCAAGCTTGGCGATCCGAATATTGTATTTCCTTCCTTGTAACCGACTCCATGTAAACCCTAGCCCTCTCCGGTGTCTATATAAACCGGAGAGGTTGGTCCTTAGAAGGCCGATCATAATTACAATCATAATCATCATAGGCTAGCTTCTAGGGTTTAGCCTCTACAATCTCGTGGTAGATCTACTCTTGTACTACTCATATCTTCAATATTAATCAAGTAGGAAGTAGGGTTTTACCTCCATCGAGAGGGCCCGAACATGGGTAAACATTGTGTCCCTTGCTTCCTGTTACCATCAGCCTAAGACGCACAGATCGGGACCCCCTACCCGAGATCCGCTGGTTTTGACACCGACAGGTGCCTGGACGATCACTGCAAGACACGGAAGATCAGTTCGTCCATGCTTGTGACCAGACTCCAGCAGACACGCCTGGATTGGCTATCGTATACAAACCGTGCAGGCTGTGTTGTACATGGTTGTAGTTGTGGTGAGAAATCTAAAAAAGGTTTCTTGTCATCTTGCAAAATTAGGTGTCATGTGCTTCGGATCACTGCGAGGGTTAAACAGCGACAACTGAGTTGGGCTAGTCATTGGGGGCACATGCACGAAGACTACTCGGCTGCCATCTAGGTCAAGCCGGCTATGATAATAAGGACATCTATCGACGGACCCCTTTTCTACGAGTTTATCTTTAATTTGAGCTTTGTTCCTCGTCTAGTTTGTCCGACGGGATTCATGTTGTCTCCTTTGGGTAGTGAGGTTATGATTTCTTGTCATGTGGCATTTTTTCGTGTTATATGTTATAATCTGGCGCTTCAGATCAAAATGACGACAACTGCGCCTCCGGGCCACGTGCATGAAGACTTCTCGACAATCATTGACGAGGTCAAGCTGGCTCCGGTAGACAAAAGAAAACAAGTACTACTCCACTATATAGGCAGGAGCCTCCATGCTTGCTTGCTAGTGTTGCTCTCTTCACACTGTCTCATCCTCTCCAGATCTAAACACGACAACGGTGGCCACACACTCTCTCTCTCTGCTCACCGCTGGTCACAGATCCAGCCAGATCCTCTCCGCCGGGGAAGGTGAGAAGGTGCAACGTTCACGCGGTCGTCCTCGGCGACGGCTCTTACCCACTTCTGGCGCGTCCCAATCAGCCTGCCTTGCCGTTCTCTCCCAAGCACCGCTGGCGAGGGAGGGCCTCCAACCCCTTCTTCCTTGCTGCCGTAGTGTGGGCAGATCCGGCCTCCTGCCACCCACCTAGCGACATCCCGGCGACCATCAGGTATAACTTCCTTCGAAACCGGCCTTGCTCTACTTCCCGAGCTCCTAACGTTGCTACATTTGTATCTTTTACTATTTCTCAGGCCCCCTCGTAGATAGGATCGATCGGCTGTTCGAAAAACACCTATTTTTTTATGTTTAAGAGGTAAAACTAGTTCATGCAGTTGAATCTAGTACTACTTGGTTCAAACAAGGAAGAAAGGGGGTGGGGGTGGGGGAGGATTTGTTACCTGAATCTAGGACTTGGTTGAAAGAGGAAATAATGGGGGTGAAAAGTAGCAGAGACTGGCTATCCAACTAGTCTCTAGGTCTAACAGGGAAATAAAGGGAAACGTAGTAGAAACTCAATATAAACCCAATCTATTGGTTGAAAAAGGAAACAAAGTGGGGACTGGGGGACAATTCAACAAAGTAAGTCCAGCACTAGATTTGCTAGCCTCACACAGTATAAGGTGGCTATATCGAAAAAAAATGGGACCAACCCAGATATCCTGTTCTGATGTTTGTTGCCTTGAGCCACTCTTATGTAATGCCACTGGTAAAATGTAGCAGTCGCACTGTTAAAAGTAAGGACACGTTAAACCAATGTTGTTTTCAATGTAATGCCTCCATTAATATGAATCAATGGCACTTTTTTACATGTCCTGCTAAATTTCCCATTAAGATAAGTTGGTTCTTTTCGTTAGAAATGCAACTGTCCTGGTCCGCCTACTCTCCCCTGCCCAAAGTAATGTCGTATTTAACGGTTGTCATAGTTAATCCTAATTCCCACACTAATATCTAGCAATGCCACTACTTTATAAATTGCTACTGTCCTTGTAGGATTGCCATTCAGATAAGGAACATGCTTCTTTTCATTTGATGCATGTTTCATCACTTGTTAGTCACCCTCCTTTCCACCTTTTTTGTGCAAACAAAGATATACATTTCACGCTCGATCTTAGTTGAACTGCACAAATGATATCCAAAATATAGTTGAACATTCCAGGAGCTTCACAACCAACCTTGATGTTGCTCAATTTTATTGCAACTAATGAAGAAGAAGCTTTGTGGGTTTCGTTTTCTGATGGAAATGGAACCGGGGCTGGAGCCCTTTTCTTAATTTTTTTTTTGAAGAAGCTGCTAGCTCACGGGACATTGCTTCATTTTAGGTGAACTGCACCAAAATGTCCCATTAATTGAATCATCCATGTTGGTGACTGAAGAGCCAGCTTCAGCATCCCAGTCTAAGCACCCCCGGCCTCCATCCTTGCGATGCACGGTACACCTCGTTTGCCACCTGCTCGACCCTAGTGTCACTGATAAAATGAAGTAATAATACAGTTAAAATAGAGCGAGTGTCCTCTCTATCATTTCATTTCCAATGTAGATAAAGAAAGTGCCTCTCTTTTTTAATGTATGTTTCATCAACTAGTCCCATTGTTAATGTTTAAGCGTTTCTGCAAACTGGGTGCTTAATTTTTGTTGATCTGTACAAAAATAGAGATTTGGATGTCTCAAGGTGCCTCCTTGTACTACCGCTGTACACTGTTGTTCATCACTGGCAGAAGGTGTATCTGGGAGACTTGGAACGATTTCCAGTATGAGGTGTACCGTATGAGGCGTCGCAGGGCCCATCTCGCCCTCGCAGCATGGCATACTATGATACTATCGCAATATTTTCTTCTATTTATTTCGTGTTTCATCAACTAGTGCCACTATAATGTAATCATGTTTTTCATTATCAGTGCAAACAGGGTTATTCAGCTGCATTTTGGTGGAACTACACAAATGTACGTATGGAACCGCCATATATGCAGAGTGCAAGGTGTGCCAAGTAAAAATTACCGACGCCAACCATGCTGCATGCACGCATTGGCATCCACCACCACCAGTGGGATGTGTGGCGCTCTCTGTGGACGGAGCTTTCTCGGCAACAAATCCTCTAACCAAATACTAGTAGCTTATATTGGCAGTTTTCTAGGGAGTACTCTTTTCTGAAAGAAGCACCTATCTATTTTTCTTTATTTGTACACTATGTCACAACTTTCACCCAAAGGTCCAGAGCTATTTTAGCGTGATTGGTGTAGTACTCGGAGACTGATTGTAAGCATGATTTTCATTAGCTATCACACTGATTGTAAGCATGAGCAGGTGGAATATTAGGTTAGTGTGAAGCTTACCTTAAACCCTATCGCCGCCGTTAAAAAGAGGCGAGCGTCAAGGGAACCGTGGAGAATGGCGGGGACGCGACGTCGTGCCATCCGGCCTCCTCTTGCGGTGGGAGAACGAATAGTCCTATGGCTCCGGCTGGCTCTACACCCTCACGAACGGCACACCATACTCGATCGATTCGTTATCCTCTGGGTACTCGACCTTCGACCTGTACGCCCACCACCTCCTCTTGATTGTCGCCTCAGGCGAATCTGTCTACTCCATCGCCCAGAGAAGATAGTCAATGAACTCGGAGGACTGCGATGTGACTGCTGCCGAGGAGTACATGTACATCGCCGCCCTCATCGCCGCCGTCTCTCTCTTTCGCATACATTGCCACATGGCCCGCACCGTCCTCGAAATCTCCCACTCATTGTCAAACCAGGTAAGGATCTCCTTCAACCTGGCTAATTTTACCTGGTCCCCACCGGCGATCTGCCTGATTTGCTACTGCATCCTCTCCATAGATGTCCTTCTGAGTGGTCTGGTGCTAGCTTTTGAAGATGGGAGGAGAGACAGTGGTCTTGCAATAGAGAAGAGGGAGAGGCGAGACGGTGGTTTTGGAATCGAGATGATGGAGAGGAGAGGAGGTGGTTTTGCAATGGAGAAGATCAGAAGAGGGAGAGGCGTGATGGTGGTTTTCGAATGGAGATGATGGAGAGGAGAGGAGGTTGTTTTGCAATGGACAAGAGGGAGAGGAGCGTGCGGCAGCGATTTAGGATTGGATGAGAGGGCCAGCGCGCTGTGACTCGATCAAAATCAAAATCAATTTACCCTTCAATTAAGAAAGCGACCCACATTAACTAGTCTCCCTTTTATTCTGGGTCATAATTGACCATGATTTTCGCACATAAAATACATGTTATACGTTGCAAAAATAATATAATTTGAAAGTACACTGATACGAACCAAACGATACAATTTGTGGTGACATGCATTCACATTTTGCTTGTCAAATACAGTACATGGTCAAACTTTGACCCAAGATACGCAAAACAACACAAAAATACTTCCAAGACCAGCGCCGCTCTTCCGCTCTTCTCCTCTTAAACCACCGCCGCTCCTCCCCTGTTCCAATCTAAATCCAGCGCCGCTCCTTTCCTCTTCCATTTCAAAACCACCGCCCCTCCTCTCCTGTTCCAGTCCAAAACCAGCATCGCTCCTCTCCCGTTCTAATCCAAAACCAGCGTTGCTCCTCTCCTCTTCCATTCAAAAACCACCGCCGGCGAGTGAAGGTGTTGTAGAGAAGTAGATCGATGGAGGAGTACAACCGATACACGAGGATCGCAGACGGCGACCCTGTGAAGCTAGCTAGGATGTTGGAGATATAGTCTTGGTTTGATAACAAGGACCAACTAGCCGCGACGACGACACCCATGGCCAAATATCTACAATAGAGTGAAAAGGCGGCGATACTCCCGGAGGGAGTCGCGTGGGAGTACACAGAGCTGCTCCTCCGGGACATGGAGCAAATAGATTCACCGATTCCGATCGTGAGGGAGCGGTGGTGGGAGTATCGATCCCAGATGGAGCATCCACCAGAGATTGAAGGATCGAGCATCTACAGGGTGCCGTTTGTGAGGGTGTCCTGCCAGAGCGAGCCGGTGGAGTCTTCGTCGACCGAACCAAACTGCAAGAGGAGAAAAGCAGTTGGCCCGATGACGCTTCCCCGCCATCCTCTCCCTCGTCGTTCACATCGTCTCACGGGGCGGCTGTCTGCCGTCGAGGAATAGGAGGGGACTGCCCCCCCCAGCCCAATTGTCGGGCATGTTGTGAATTGTCAGGAGGAGCTTAGGGTTGTCAGTATTTGCAGGTTGTTAATTGTGTTTTATGTTGTGTATTTTGAGAGTACTTTCAGATATGAATATCTTTTGAATTTCATATTTACAGTATTGAGCATATGAAGTATTTTATGAATTCTAGAGATCTATTTTTAGCACTTAAAAAATGTAGTTTCATAGGAGTATAAAAGTGCAGACAATGTGACTCTCAGAGAAGAAATTGCAAGTTTCAGTTTCAGATAAGAAACTGCAAGTTCAGTTTCAGATAAGAAACTACAACTTTCAGAGGCACAACATTTATATTAACACACCCTTTTCAAACAGGGTTAACATCATGTTGGAAGTTTTATTCATGGTCGAAAATGGAACTACCAGCCAGCTAACATCATGCTGATCAACATTCATGCATAGCACATCTTCATATGATGCATAGTCAAAATGCCCACACAATGTCGAGTGTGCGAAACACAGAGAAAATGAGGGACAAAGTTTTGGCAATAGTTGGACGTGGTGTGCATAGATGACAATGGGGACCCACATGTCAATAAAGGCAGAGGCAAAAAAATTGGAGATATTTTCCCTGCACAGGTGGAATCGAACCCGGGCGGAACAGCTGTCGGGTAGTGTCACTTGACCACTAGGCTAGTTCAGTAGTTTCGTTAATAATAAGGCACTTCCTCAGGTGGTTGGATCCCCTCCTGCGCCTTTGTGCGCTCACCGCGACGCTGCTGTCTGCCGTTGTGAACATGCTGAACAAACGAGAGGAATCTGGAGAGGACTTACGTGGAGAGGCGGACAGTCGGGACCCACCAGGTCTATAGTCGTACGCAAGCAAGTGCCTCATCGAGGAAAATACTTCCTCCTAATTCTATACTGACATTGGGGCCCACCGGTTTGTCAACATAGTTACATTTTTAGGTGCTTCAACGTAGTTACTATAGGAGATAAATTCACAAGAAGCCGGGGAGCTGGCAGGTATCATTTATTATCACTGGGGCAGCAAGTATCAGCTGGGTTTTGGGCTGCCACGTCTAGGCTTTCATTTTTAACATGCGCAGCCCACGACCTCGGTTGGGAGGTCCATAGGCCTATTTGTATTTTCTTGAGGCCAATTTATGTATTTTTTTGAAGAAAATGCAGAGGTCTGTTCTATTTTTCTATATAAGAATAGGAACTCCAGGTCCAACTTATGTTTCCCTTCTAACTATATTATATATATTTAAATTATTTTATATGTTATTATATATTATTTTTATTGTCATCATATATTTAACAGATACTTACAAATGTAAGAAAACAATATCCCACATCTTATTAACTTATAAAAATAATTTCTTAACAATAAAATCCTGGATCGTTTTGGCACGAAAATCCTAGTGATTGTGTACAAAAGCTTGGTAAGATTTAAGGACGAATGTAATAATATCACTTATTATTTAAATATATTTATAACAAAATGCTCAGCCCCATTTTATTTTTTGATAATATTGCTGGCCCAACCCAACATTATAATTAGAATCAGCCCAGCAAAATCGTGTATTTCGAGAAAGTGCAAATGGCCTGTAATTTTTTAGGAAATAAAATAAATGGGCCGCATGGATGCTACATTATTTGTTCACCCAACCCAGCTAATGGACTATAATTCAAAAAAAATATCAAATTAACTGTAAATTCTACCGTGCAAAAAAAGACTGTAAATTCTGAAAAAATGGGTTGAATACCTGCCACATTTTTAGGCTGAAATGTGGGCCAATAGGTTGAAGCCAATGCAAGTCGTTGTCAATTTAGTCAACAAATGATTCTGACATGTTAGCCGTTGGATTTACATCCAACGACCGGCATCCATCTTCAATCTCTCGTCTTCTTCCTCCAGCACCGCCGGGACCACCTCCCGCCTCCTGCTGCTAGCAGCTCTGCTTAGTACACTTCGCTATGCAGCGCTACTCCACCGTTGGCCAGGCCATCCCTCCACCCCTCCACACCTCTTGTTCGTCTCCACCGACTGCCGAACCACACCGCACTAGAACCAGTTAACCCTCGTACACCTCTCCGTCTGCGACTCTACTCCCGCGTCTTCCCATCTCCGGCTCGTTGCTGTCCGGGGCCTCGCCGTTGTCCACCACCTTGGATGCGCTCGGCACGGCGTGGTCAACGAACGACACCATCAAAAGTAGACTGTGCGTGGAGAGTCTGACAGCTGGATCCACGTCCGCACACAAAGAAATGCCTCCTTATTACACGCAAAATAATGATTCCTCCACCTGACATTTGGGACCCACCGGAAGGGCCTCTGTATTTCATGAAAAAATGTGCCCCCCACTGATACGTCAGACCCACCAGCTATCTTTGCACGCACATAAGTGCCTCCTTATTACGCACAAAAAAATGAATACTCCCCCTGCCAGCTGGAACCCAGCATAGTGGAAGGCTGACTTGTGGGCCTACCAAGTTGACAGGGACGGAGGGCTTTGTCAACTTAGTCAATATGAACGATTCTAGCTCCTGTTACCGTACAATGTTCATCCAACGGCCGTAGTGCTTCTTGAACCTTTGGTCTTCTTGCTCCAGCCGCCCAAACCAGCGCCGGTCGTGTGCATGCTCCTGCCTCACGTGGCCGGTTGTGATGCCGCGGAGGCCTCACCGCCCCTACTACTCCCACCACTGGCCAGTCCATCCCTCTACTCACCAACACCCCCTGTTATTCTGTGATGACGGTAGCCTCACACCGCAGCCGAACCAGTGAACCCTCGTACTCCTCTTTGCGTGGGCATCCACTGCCGCGTCTTCTCCGGCTCCATGTCGTCCCCTTCCTAGGCCTCACCGTCATCCATTGCCGTGGTGCTCTCGGCGCGGTGTGGTCAATGTGGTCAACGACCGACTTCCATCGGAAGAGTACTGTACGTGGAGAGGCTGACAGCTGGGTCCATGGCAGCCGCAAGGAAGTGCCTCCTTATTACGCGCAAAATAATTATTCATCCACCTGACAGCAGGGACCCACCGGATGGGCCACCATATTTCACAAAAAAACATTTCCCCCCTGACTACTGGGACCCACCAGCCACACCTTCACACGCCAGGAAGTGCGTCCGGGCAAAAAAAAACGATTCGCCCCCTGACTGCTGGGACCCACCAGCTACATCTTCGCAAGCAAGGAAGTGCCTGACAGTCGGGACCCACCTGATCGAAGCATACGTAGCATTGTCATTCTGGTCGCAAACGTGTACGTACATACTGGTGGATGTAGAGGCACGCACGTGTCATAGTAGAGGCGCGCACGTAGCATGTACACGCACGTACAATGGCCAGTGTGCAAGAAAGAAAAGACGGCCACGTACGTACATACGGGCGGGGTCTCGAACGCCTACTCGCGCATACGTACGGCCAGGGCTCGTGTACATGGCTGGGTCAGAACGGAGAAACAACGTCGTCGTCGTGTTCATGGGGAGCCAACCGGCTGGGTCAGAACAGAATGTGTCGTCGTGTTCATCGGGAGGGCTTGGACAGAACAGGCGACGGAAACGAGGCCTGGCGTACCGCAGAACGGAGGAAACGGCCTTGTGTTCGACCGGCTACGTTCGAAACGGGATCCTGTTCATCGGGAGGGGTCTGGCGTACCGCAAAATGAAGGAAACGGACCTCGTATGGTCGAAACGGGGGTCCTGCTGATCGGGAGGGGTGTGGCGTACTGCAAAACGAACGAAACAGACTTGTGTTGGAGCGCTACAGTCAAAATGGGGGTCCTGTTCATCGGGAGGGGTGTGGCGTACCGCAAAACGGGACTCCAGAGGATACTGTTCATCTCCACCGTCGACCTCCTCCAGCCTCCATGGGCTACTATTCATCCACCGTCGACCTCCTCCAGCCTCCACGGGCTCCTGTCAATCCAGCCTCCATCGTGCGCTACTCCACCGCCTATAGTGCAACCACCCCTCTCCACGGGCTCCTGTTCAACCACCCCTCCACCATGTACAGTTCATCCAGCCCTCCACGGGGTCGTCCTGTTAATCCAGCCCTCCATGGGGTCCTGTTCATCCAGCCCCAACCGGCTCAATCGATCGGGGTCCTATTCATCCAGAGGCAACGCCACGGGGTCCTGTTCATCCACCCCACCGCTCACTGTTCATCCAAACCCCCCCGCAACGCTCACTATTCATCCAGAGGCAGCATCGATCGGCTTCAGTTAGTAGCAGTAGCGAAGGAATCGCTCGATCGGGTTCAGTTAACAGCCATCGATCGATCGCTCGGGATCAGTAACGCGTAGCCTGCAGTGCAATCACTCGGGTTCAGTTAGAGCCCAATGCCTCGCTCGGGTTCAGTTAGAGCCCAACGCCTCGGTCGGGTTCAGTTAGAGCCAACGCCTCGCACACACGCACGTACATGTACGAGAGAAACGCGCATCGCTCGGCCCCCGACCTCCCACCGTAACCGGGAACTCACCAAAATTTTCCTCGCCCTCGCTTCTACCATGGTTTTTTCCGTCATGGACGACCCAAAGAATGTCATGCAGCTGCGTCTCCGGCCCGCCCAGGACGAAAAACCCATTTTCTGTCATGATTTTTTGTCATAGAAGTAGGAGCCCACCACATCTATGATGATACTGGGTTTTGTCACAATTATTGTCATAGAAGTTTAATAAGTATGACATAATTTTTTTTCGTTCGGCCCAAAATGTCATGGATGTGTCTTTTTTTTGTAGTGATGCATGTCAGATAACAAAAACATATAGCACGACTGAAATAATAGCAGACGGAACAGGCAAGAAACTACTGCAACTAAACACACACACGAGGTGCAAGCAAAGTCAACATGCAATTTTGGGGCTCATGAAAAGAGGTTGGCTTGCCTGGGGGTCTAGGAATACTCCGAGAATAGATATGATCAACTCGCGGAAAAATTTACCGGAGAACGGTTCTCCCTCAAAGGGGCTGAATTAGGGCAAGGGCAAAATGGGCATTTCTAGAATGTGAAAACCTAAAGAAAATAGTCCCATCAAAATGAGCTCGTCGAACAAAGAACATGAGCATTGGAATCACCTCAATCAGAGTTACGGTTGCAAAGTTGTGTCTGTTCACTTTTTAGGCAGAAAAGACACTAAACAGTGAACATTCACAATTTAGCCTTTTCGGCCGGCTGAGCTGAAAAAGAGAAAGTGCCTTTCTGACAATACGCCTTCAGAGAAGTTAAAACGTATTTTCATCTAAAGGAACAAGAGAATACGCTTTCTAATCCGAGAAACGTATCCAGGGGGAAATACGTCTTTAGAATAGGGAAACGGCTTCGTGGCGGGGGCGCCGCCAGTTATCCACGTTGGCAGGACTGGGTCAACATGGCAGCCGCGGGGCTGGGCGCCTGGGTCACTACCAGGTGGGGTCGAGGAAAAGGCGCGGGGCCCTTCTGGCCAGGTCAACGCCTCCTTCTTTCTCCTTTCTCCCGACGCGGCACAGAGGAGGCGAAGCCAGGTACATCGCCGACAAAGGGCTGCCCGTCTCCGGCCACCTCCAACCAGGGCGAAGACGGCGGCGGGCTCAGGGAGGGATGCCGCGTCAATCTTGAGGGGAAACGAGCGCCGGGGAGATCCACAGCCACGGCGAGCTTGGCGACAAAGAGCTCCGCGGTGGCGGTAGTGGCTTTACAGGCGCGGCCACAGGGCACTCCGGCGGTAAGAGGAGGGGGTGGGGAGGCTATGCGTGCTCCAGGCGATCCTATGGTGGTGGAAAGAGGGAGAGGTACGCCTGCCATTGCTCGAATTTGAGCTGGCCGAGGCGGCGTCCATGGCGATGGGGAGGGGATGGAGAGGCTTCGAGGCGAGGGGGAGAGAGCTGCAGCTGGCTGGGGACTGTCGGTGTCAAAACCGGCGGATCTTGTGTAGGTGGTCCCGAACTGTGCGTCTAAGGCTAATGGTAATAGGAGGCAGGGGACACAATGTTTTACACAGGTTCCGGTCCTCTCAATGGAGGTAATACCCTGCTTCCTGCTTGATTGATCTTGATGATATGAGTATTACAAAATTTGATCTACCACGAGATCGTAGAGGCTAAACCCTAGAAGCTAGCCTATGATTATGATTGTTGTTGTCCTACAGACTAAACCCTCCGGTTTATATAGACACCGGAGGGGGATAGGGTTACACAGAGTCGGTTACAGAGAAGGAAGTCTACATATACGAATATCCAAGCTTGCCTTCCACGCAAAGGAGAGTCCCATCCGGACACGGGACGAAGTCTTCAATCTTGTATCTTCATAGTCCAATAGTCAGGCCAAAGTATATAGTTCGGCTGTCCGAGGACCCCTTAATCCAGGACTCCCTCAGTAGCCCCTGATTCAGGATTCAATGACGATGAGTCCGGCGTGCAAATTGTCTTCGGCATTGCAAGGCGGGTTCCTTCTCTGAATAGTCCACAGAAGATTTAGAACACAAGGGTCGTGTCCGGCTATGAAAAAGAAATTCCACATACGACCGTAGAGAGTATAATATTCCACAAATCTAATCTGCTGACAACTTTTTGCAGCATGACATCATGCCACGATCCGGTCATTATTCGAACCGTTTTTCTCAACCCGCTACTGCGCGTAATGCGAGGTGGTTTCCTTGACACGTCTTGTTGAAGCACAGATCGTGTCCCCTTATCACGGGATTCTCATCAATACAGGTATGGGTAACCCAACCGCGCCATCAATCGTGGCGCTTGGGAAATAAGCGATTTTAACGGGCAAGTGGGGAGGCGCACAGTTTCTACCGCTTTTATAAAGAGATAAGGATTCTCCTCTTTTACCCATGCCTCCTTTCTTCTTCGCTCATCCATTCTCGCACACTAGACCTCCAGCATCCCAGTTCTCACCTTCTTCGCATAGTCAAGCATGTCTGGAGCGGGAGGCAAGTGGATGGCCTCCTCTGTCAAGGAGGAGGACATTACAAAGCTCCAGGCGGCCGGATACTTGGCCGCAGACATCGCGCACCGGCTTCCGAACGCAGGGCGGATCATCCCGACTTCGGGACCCCATGAGAGGGTCGTGTTCCTCGCCCACTTCGTCCGCGGACTGGGATTCCCCCTCCACCCATTTGTCCGCGGGCTCATGTTCTATTACGGGCTGGATTTTCATGATCTGGCCCCTAATTTCATCCTCAACATCTCAGCATTTATCGTCGTGTGCGAGGCTTTTCTCCGCATCAGGCCCCACTTCGTCCTGAATGTGAAGCTGAAGATAGTGGTCGGCCAGCAGGCGGAGTGTGGAGGCGCCATGGTGGGCAAGATGCCCAGCGTCACCTGGCTTGAAGGCTCCTTTGTGGAGACTGTGAAGGGGTGGCAATCGGGGTGGTTCTACATCACCGAGCAGCGCGACGCCAACCGGGTGGCGGCCCCTGAATTTCGAACCGGCATCCCCGTGAAGCTCACCTCCTGGAAGAAGAAGGGCCTAGCCTAGGGCGCATCTGCGGAGCTGACCGGACTCCAGAATTGCGTCAAAAACATGATAACCAAGAATATCAATGAGGGAGTCCTGGATTAGGGGGTGTCCGTATGGCCGGACTATGGCCTTTGGCCGGACTCTTGGACTATGAAGATACAAGATTGAAGACTTCGTCCCATGTCCGGATGGGACTTTCCTTGGCGTGGAAGGCAAGCTTGGCGATACGGATATGTAGATCTCCTACCATTGTAACCGACTCTGTGTAACCCTAACCCTCTCCGGTGCCTATATAAACCGGAGGGTTTTAGTCCGTAGGATGAACAACAATCATACCATAGGCTAGCTTCTAGGGTTTAGCCTCTCTGATCTCATGGTAGATCTACTCTTGTACTACCCATATCATCAACATTAATCAAGCAGGAGTAGGGTTTTACCTCCATCGAGAGGGCCCGAACCTGGGTAAAAACATCGTGTCCCTTGTCTCCTGTTACCATCCGCCTAGACGCACAGTTCGGGACCCCTACCCGAGATCCGCCGGTTTTGAAACCGACATTGGTGCTTTCATTGAGAGTTCGTCTGTGTCGTCATCTTTAGGCCCGATGGCTCCTCCGATCATCAACAACGATGCAGTCCAGGGTGAGACTTTTCTCCCCAGACAGATCTTTGTATTCGGCGGCTTTGCACTGCGGGCCAATTCACTTGGCCATCTGGAGCAGATTGAAAGCTACGCCCCTGGCCATCAGGTCAGATTTGGAAGTTTGAATTATACGGCTGACGTCCGTGGAGACTTGATCTTCGACGGGTTCGAGCCACAGCTAAGCGCGCCGCATTGTCATGATGGGCATGATCTAGCTCTGCCGCCGGACAGTGCCCTGGAGGCCGCACCTGTGTCCGCTCCGACCCTTAGCTCGGAGCCGACTGTGCCGATCGAGGACGGGTGGCTAGACACCGCCTCGGGGGCTGCTATCTCTACGGTGATTGAGCCGAACACCAACCCTGTCCTTTGCGAAGCTCGTGACTCCAAGGCGCCGGACTCTGATCCTTCCGTGCCCCTGCCAATCGAATCCGATTGGGCGCTGATCATGGAATTCACCGCCGCGGACATCTTTTGCCACTCGCCCTTTGGCAACATCTTGAATTCACTAAAGTCTCTCTCTCTATCAGGAGAGCCCTGGCCGAACTATGGTCAAGAAGGTTGGGATGCGGACGACGAAGAAATTCGAAGCCCACCCACCACCCACTTCGTAGCCACTGTCGAAAGTTTAAATGACGTGCTCGACTTCGACTCCGAAGACATCGACGGTATGGACGACGATGTAGGAGACAAACATGAACCAGCACCTATAGGGCATTGGACAGCCACCTCATCTCACGATGTATACATGGTGGACACACCTAAAGGAAGCGACAACGAGGAACAACGGGACGTCACGAGGGATCATTCCCTCGAAAAGCAGTCAAAATGGCGACGTAAGCGCCGCTCAAAGTCCCGCCTCGACAAAGACAGCAGCCATACAGACCCAACCATAGAGCAGGGCGAACCGGTGGACGACGAACATGCTATCGAGCAACCGTCTGAACAGGACAATCTGGATAAACAACCCGTCCCCGGCGAAGATAACAGTCCGGACGATCTCACGCCGAACAAGTTACTGGAGCAGAAGAACCTCCACAAAAGGCTCGTCACCACTGCGCGTAGCCTGAAAAAGCAGAAGCAGAAGCTCAAAACAGCGGAAGATGCGCTCAAAATCAGATGGAGCAAAGTACTCAACACCGCAGACAAATACGGCGATTGTCGCCGAACAAAGAGCTACCCGAAGTGAAAACTACTACCGAATTTGATGAGGAGGCCGTAGAGCCCCTGCAATCAAAAAACAAGGAGATCACTCGGTCGGATACACGACCCCATGGAAAACATAGAGCGGCAAATGGCGCCGCACACAAGCCGGCCCGCGATCCGCACACGGATTCACATCAAAAAGATGGCCCAGTTAGATCTATCTATGGGCCAAGAAAGCAAGCTCTAGTAAGCAATGCAACACATCAAGTATCCGAATACTACGGTACACCTAAATATAGGGGTGCCGCACACCCCCTATGTTTCACTGATGAGGTTCTGGATTATGAATTTCCAACGGGATTCAAGCCCGTAAACACAGAGGCATACGACGGAACAACAGACGATGGAGTCTGGATCGAGGACTATATCCTCCACATACACAAGGCTAGAGGAGATGACCTCCGCGCCATAAAATACTTACCCCTCAAGCTCAAAGGTCCAGCCCGACATTGGCTCAAAAGCCTCCCCGAAAACACCATTGGAAGTTGGGAAGAGCTCGAGGATGCTTTTTGGGCAAATTTTCAAGGACCTATGTCCGACCTCCGGATGTAGACGATTTAAGTCACATAACTCAACAACCCGGAGAGTCAGCCTGAAAATTCTGGAAAAAATTCCTTACTAAAAAGAACCAAATAGTCGACTGTCCGGATGCCGAAGCCTTAGCAGCTTTCAAACACAACGTCCGAGACGAATGGCTCGCCAGACACCTCGGCCCAGAAAAGCCAAGAACAATGGCCACATTAACAAGCCTCATGACCCGCTTTTGCGTGGGAGAGGATAGCTGGCTGGCAAGATGCAGTACCAGCGACCCAAGTACATCCGAAGTCAAGGATGGAGACGGGAAACCGCAACGCAGCAAGGACCAGCGCCGGACCAAGGGAAACAGCCCGAAGAGCACGGCAGTCAACGCCGGATTCAAAAGCTCACGGCAGAATCATAAAAAACTTCCCTCTAAGGATAACAGGGACGAGCTATCTAACTTAAACAAAATCTTGGACAAGATATGCCAAATCCACAGTACTCCCGGGAAGCCTGCAAACCATACCCATAGAGATTGTTGGGTCTTCAAGCAGTCCGACAAACTCAATGCAGAACACAAGGGGCTCGACAAACCAAGCAAGGATGATGGCGAACCCTACAAGCAGAGCACCGGAAAACAAAAGAATTTACCACAAGAAGTCAAAACAGTAAACTCACTTCGCGTGACAAAAGGGAAAAATAGAGCGGGCCCATAGAGGTACGCGCCATGCGGCCTATCCCAGAGGAGTCCCGCCACTGGTTGTTAAAACCAATCACCTTCGACCATCAGGATTACTCTAGAAGTTTCCGGAATGCAGGATGGACTGCCATGAAATTAAATTCGATAATTGACGGACTCCAATTTACTCAAGTCCTAATGGACGGCGGTAGTGATCTAAACCTGCTATATCAGGACACAATCCGCAAAATGGGGATAGACCCAACCAAAATTCGCCATAGCAACACTTCCTTTCAAGGGGTAATGCCAGGCCCATATGCCCATTGTACGGGCTCTCTACTACTAGAAGTTGTGTTCGGCTCACCCGACAACTTCCGCCGCGAAAAGTTAACCTTCCACCTCGCCCCATTTACAAGTAGCTACCAAGCACTACTGGGATGCGAAGCTTTCGCCCGCTTTAACGTAATACTGCATTATGCATCCCTCATACTTAAAATGCCCGGTTCGTGAGGCATCATCTCCTTAAAGGGAAATATCGAGTGTTCCTCGAGAGCGGAAGATTGTGTGACTGCTTTAACAGCCACACACTAAACCGGCTTCACTACTCAAAGCACCTAAACAGGTCGTTCAGACCCTGGACACGGTTAGACGAGTCCGGCGTAAACATACAAGGGCTTACTAGCTGCATACCCCCGCACAAGGGGCTCCGCGCATGTACAACGAGAGATAATTGTAGGACCTTGAGAAGAGGTGTCTAGAGGGGGGATGATTAGACACTAAGTACCAAAGTTGCAGTTTTTAAGTTTTCTTAAGTTTAAGTGGAGTTTAGGCACAAGTTTAACATTCACAATACATATCAAGCAAGCATGCAAAGAGTGTATGAGCAGCAGAAAGTAAAGCATGCAACTTGCAAGAAAGTAAAGGGAAGGGTTTGGAGGATTCAAACGCAATTAGAGACACGGATGTTTTTGGCGTGGTTCCGATAGGTGGTGCTATCGTACATCCACGTTGATGGAGACTTCAACCCACGAAGGGTAACGGTTGCGCTAGTCCACGGAGGGCTCCACCCACGAAGGGTCCACGAAGAAGCAACCTTGTCTATCCCACCATGGCCGTCGCCTACTAAGGACTTGCCTCACTAGCGGTAGATCTTCACGAAGTAGGCGATCTCCTTGCCCTTACAAACTTCTTGGTTCAACTCCACAATCTTGTTGGAGGCTCCTAAGTGACACCTAGCCAATCTAGGAGACACCACTCTCCAAGAAGTAACAAATGGTGCGTTAATGATGAACTCCTTGCTCTTGTGCTTCAAATGATAGTCTCCCCAACACTCAACTCTCTCTCATAGGTTTTGGATCTGGTGGAAAGAAGATTTGAGTGGAAAGCAACTTGGGGAAGGCTAGAGATCAAGATTCATATGGTAGGAATGGAATATCTTGGCCTCAACACATGAGTAGGTAGTTCTCTCTCAGAAAATGTATGCTGGAAGTGTAGGTTTAGTCTGATAGCTCTCTCTACGAATGAAGAGGAGGTGGAGGGGTATATATAGCCTCCACACAAAATCTAACCATTACACACAATCTACCAAACTCGGTGGGACCGAATCGTTAAACTCGGTCAGACTGATTTAGCAAATAATGTGACCGTTAGGATTTTCGGTGGGACCGAAATGCAACTCGGTGAGACCGATATGGTTAGGGTTAGGGCATAACGTAATCTCGGTAAGACCGATTACAAAAACTCGGTGAGACCGATTTTGGTAATAAGCTTTCTAAAGAGTTGGTCAGGCAAACTCGGTTTGACCGATTACACAAACTCGGTGAGGCCGATTTTGGTAATGAGTTATCCAGAGAGTTTGCATTGTAATCTCGGTAGTACCGATTTCTCAAACTTGATGAGACCGATTTTGATAATGGACATACACAGAGAGATTACAATCCCATCTCGGTGAGACCGAGATCCCTGTCAGTAAGACCAATTTGCTTAGGGTTTGTGGCAGTGGCTATGACTTTTGGAATCGGTGGCGCCGGATAGAAAGAATCGGTGTGACCGATTTTTGGCTTTGGGTTTAGGTCATTTGTGGAAGTGGGAAAGTAGCTGAGGGTTTTGGAGCATATCACTAAGCACATGAAGCAAGAGGCTCATTAAGCAACACCTCATCCCTCCTTGATAGTATTGGCTTTTCCTATAGACTCAATGTGATCTTGGACCACTAAGATGTAAAATGAAGAGTCTTGAGCTTGAAGCTTGAGCCAATCCTTTGTCCTTAGCATCTTGAAGGAGTTCCCACATCCTTTAGTCCATGCCACTCTATTTTTGAACTTATCTGAAACATGCTAGATAAAAGTGTTAGTCCAACAAGAGATATGTTAACATTAATTACCAAAACCACCTAGGGAGCACTTGTGCTTTCAATCTCCCCCTTTTTGTTAATTGATGACAATATACATCAAAGCTTTAGATAAAGATATAAAGAGTAGTAAGTAAAGCTTTGGAAAGAAATGTAACAAACATAGGCTCCCCCTACATGTATGCAATCTTGTGAATATGGAATATAGAGGCATGTGAGAGCATAAACATGATAGAGTAGGCAATGTGTTACATGTATCTTGGCCATATGCATCAGAGCAAAGAATGTTAAAGAAATTACCTTCATGCTCATGAGTCCTTATTGCAAACAATATGTACATCAGCAAGAATTCCTCATACACATGATTGTGATGTATATACTTACCTTGAACTCTTGAGTTGGCTTAGGATGAAATGAACCTGCGCAAATAATGTTAGATAGCACAGATGCACCTACCAGCCAGAGAAAACAAAAGAAGCCACAAGAATACCAAGATTGGGATGCCATGTAGAGAGTGAGTACTAAGTACCACATTGGATTAGACATGTCCCCAAGAGTAAAGATATGCAATGAATTTAAATGATTTCTTTCCGTTAGATGTCTTGCTCCCCCTGAATCTAACATGGGATATTGGGAGAAGATAGGGAATAGAAAATCAGAGCTGAAAAATCAAAGCTGAAAGATATGAATGATGAACAGAGCTAATGTATGCAAATAAGCACAACAGATCATATGAACATGTCTCTCCCCTCAAGAAGACATGTGGCATCTCTCCTCTTGAATACCAAGCATCTGGGATCCTTGAGAAATACTTTCTACTTAAGTATTCTCTCCCCCTGGAGATCTCTCTCTCCCTTTGAGAATCTCTCTCTCCCTTTAGGAGATGATGAACTCTTTCTCTCGTTTGATCTCTCTCTAAATGATAAGCTTTGATGTTCTCTCTCTCCCCCTTTGACATCAATTTCCAAGAAGGGTCTTCTGGAATCTGTCGAATGGGTTGGTCCTTGAGACATAGCACAAAGCAATGATAAAAATGTGATGCTTGTAGAGGACAAGATTCATTGAGTGGAGCTGGATCAGAAGAAACATAGAAGATGTGGCAAATTGTTTTTCCTGTTGTGAAATCGGTGGCACCGAGTGGTATGCTTCGGTTGTACCGAAAGGATTCAGTTGGACCGAAAGCAACAAATTGGTGAAACCGAGTTCATCGCAGAGAAAACACTGGTCACCTCAGCTCACTTAGACTAGTAAGATCTCACAAAGATTTTCAAGGAATTCACTGAAAGATGTGCAATGAATTGGAATGCAGAAAATGTAGAGCAAACAGAAAGAAAGCTAGATGAAGTTTTTTTTATTGAAAGGGGAAACACATATACATGAGACAAATGCAAAAACACAGACAAGAACACAAGTGAACTTCATCTAGAGATGGTCGGCGACAAAGTCACCTATGTTAGAGTATATTGACTTATAGGAGTCAAGTGAGATCACTTGATCATAGGTCATACTCATCGTTTAAGCTCAAAATGGGGTTGCCATTTTTCATTTAAGCATCTTGATGTATTCACATCTTGTCGAGTTGCTTTAGCTCATGACTTGGAGTAAAGCTTCTCTAAGATGGAATAACATACCTTGGTTGGTGGTGTTGTCCATGTAGTTGAACTTGTGTGGGTTGCTCAAGGTTGATGTAGCTCATCAAGAATTTGGAGCACCACTTGGAATTTTAGTCCATCTACCTACATGGGTTAGTTCTTGCAAGGAAGAGCACTTGTGTATCCAAAAATGACAATCATGAAGCTTAACATAGAATTTGTCAAAGGATATGTTTGAAAGGTTCCATGCTTCCTTGTCTTCAACCACAATAGTGTAGAGACTTGGTGATGTAGAGATTGCTCAAGATGTGATTAGATTACAATCTCATGGAATTTGATTCCACCAAGTACCTACATGGGTTAGATAACATGCAAGATACAAATATTTCCAAGACATAAGATTTTCATCGTAAGAGAATTATCAAGGATTAGTCATAAGCTCATGTCTTGCATGTATCCAATGGAGTTTCTACTCCAAGTTTGAAGCATCGATGATGTTCAATTCTCCTCTTAACCTGCAAAACACTTTCTCATCAAGAGGTTTAGTGAATATATCCGCTAATTGCTTTTCGGTGCGAACATGCTTAAGATCAATGTCACCCTTAGCAACATGATCTCGAATGAAATGATGACGAACTTCAATATGCTTAGTTCGAGAATGTCGCACAGGATTATGACCAATTTTGATAGCACTTTCATTGTCACAAAGCAATGGAACATGTCTCACATATATCCCATAATCTTTAAGAGTTTGGGTCATCCAAAGTAATTGAGCACAACATGAACTAGCGGCAATATATTTAGCTTCGACGGTGGATAAGGATACCGAATTTTGTTTCTTGGAGGACCAAGACAGAAGAGATCTACCAAGAAATTGACAAGTACCCGAAGTGGACTTTCTATCAACCTTGTCTCCGGCATAGTCCAAGTCGGAATAGCCAACAAGATCGAAAGAGGCCCTCTTAGGATACCAAATGCCAAAGTTTGGTGTATGGATTAAGTATCTCACTATCCTTTTCACAGCCTTAAGATGACATTCCTTAGGAGCAGCTTGATATCGTGCACACATGCACACAGTTAACATGATATCGGGACATGAAGCACATAGATATAACAATGAACCAATCATAGAGCGATAAACCTTTTGATCAACCGGTTCACTATCTTTGGTCAAGTTAAGATGTCCACTAGTAGGCATGGGTGTAGACATACCTTTGCATTCTTGCATATTGAACTTCTTGAATAAGTCCTTGGTGTACTTCGTTTGAGAAACAAAGGTACCTTCCTTAGTTTGATTGATTTGCAACCCAAGGAAGAATTTGAGTTCACTCATCATAGACATCTCAAACTTCTCCGACATTAGCTTCCCAAACTTTTCACTAAAATGAGGGTTAGTTGAACCAAATATAATATCATCAACATAGATTTGGCACACAAATAGTTCTCCATTAACCCTTTGAGTAAAAAGAGTAGAATCAATTTTCCCAATTTCAAAGCCTTTTTCAATAAGGAACTTGGTCAAGCATTTATACCATGCTCTAGGAGCTTGTTTAAGACCATAAAGAGCTTTGTGAAGTTTGTAAACATGATTGGGTTTCTTAGGATTGACAAAGCCGGGAGGTTGCTTAACATAAACTTCCTCCTCTATTTCACCATTTAGAAAAGCACTTTTAATGTCCATTTGGTACAAGGTGATATCATGATGATTAGCATAGGCAAGTAAGATGCGAATGGACTCAAGTCTAGCAACGGGGGCGTAAGTCTCACCATAGTCCATACCTTCGACTTGTGTGTAGCCTTGGGCGACGAGACGTGCTTTGTTACAAACTACCTGTCCATCTTCATCTTGCTTGTTGCGAAACACCCATTTGGTACCGATGACGTTGTGGTTGTTGTCGGGCTTCTCAACCAATGTCCAAACTTGGTTCCTCTCAAAGTTATGTAGCTCTTCATGCATAGCATTTATCCAATCCGGATCTTCCAATGCTTCTTCAACCTTCATAGGTTCAATGCTAGAGATGAAAGAATAGTTTTCACAAAAGTTAGCTAAACGAGTTTTAGAGCGAGTGATTCTCCCGGTTTGAATGTCATTGTAGATTTGCTCGACGGGATGATCTTTAGCAATTCTTGCTCGAACTCGTGAAAGCTTTTGCTTGGGTCTTCGTTGAACATCTTCTTCATCTTGTTCTTGTTCTTCTTGGCCTTCTTCATTGTTGGCGTTGTCGTTCTCTTGTCGTGGTGGAGAAGGAGGTTGTTGACGTTCATCTTGATGCACTTCCTCGTTTTCTTCATCTTGGTGTGTCCCACTTGTGGATGCTTCCGTGTCAACTCTTGGTTCACCTTGTCGTGAAGTGGAAGCTTCCACTTGGACGGACGAGGTACTCTCCTTCACCTCCGTTGGACAAACCTTGCCAATAGACAAGTCTTGGATTGCTTCTGAAGGATCTTTATCTCCTACATCAATTGGCAATTGCTCGACTTGCGAGCCGTTAGATTCATCAAACTTCACATCTACCGTCTCTTCAACCTTTCAGGTGAAATTGTTGTAGACACGGTAAGTGTGAGAGTTTGAGCCATAACCAAGTAGGAAACCTTCATGAGACTTAGGAGAAAATTTAGAACGACGATGCTTATCAAGAATGTAGCACTTTGAGCAGAATACTCAAAAGTATCCAACTTGGGGTTTGTTACCGGTGAGGAGCTCGTATGCCGTCTTGCCGAGTAGCTTGTGAAGATACAAGCGATTTGTTGCATGACAAGCTGTCTCAACCGCTTCTGCCCAAAAGTGCTTCGGTGTCTTGTACTCATCAAGCATCGTTCTTGCCATTTTGATGAGCATACGGTTCTTCCTCTCAACCACTCCGTTTTGTTGAGGTATGTACGTAGCTGAGAACTCGTGTGAAATCCCTTCTTCGTCAAGAAAGGTGTCCACATTTGCGTTCTTGAACTCCGTTCCATTGTCGCTGCGAACCTTCTTGATCTTCACTTCAAATTGATTTTGAGCCTTCCTTGCAAAGTTTTTGAAGATATTTTGGACCTGCGATTTATCATCGAGAAAGAACACCCACGTAAATCTTGAAAATCATCAACTATAACTAGACCAAAAGAATTTCCACCGAGACTCTTGTAAGAGTTGGGACCGAAAAGATCCATGTGAAGTAGCTCGAGTGGCCTCCTTGTGGTCATGATGTTCTTCACAGGATGCCTTCCTCCAACCTGTTTACCTGCTTGACACGCACTGCAAAGTCTGTCCTTATCAAATATGACATCATTAACACCAAGGATATTATTTCCTTTAATAAGCTTGTCAAGGTTTCGCATACCAACATGACCTAGTCGTCTATGCCATCACCAACCATTTGAGGATTTAGCAATGAAGCAAGTTTTAGATTGAGCCTTTTTAGTGAAATCAACAATGTATAGATCACCTCTACGCACACTGGTAAAGACCATTTTATGATTGTCTCGACGAAACACTTGGCAATCTACTTCAGTAAATAAGACAATGAAACCGAAATCAGCAAGTCTAGATACTAAAAGTAAGTTGTATCCAAGAGATTCAACGAGCATGACATTTTGTATGGAGCTATCATGTGATATGGCCACCTTACCGAGGCCAACCACCTTACCCTTTGAGTTGTCACCGAAAGTGACATACTTTCGAGGACTATCATTATCAGCAAGCTCATGAAACATGTCTTTATCTCCGGTCATGTGGTCGGTACATCCACTATCAAGAACCCATTCCTTTCCTCCTGACATATATCCCCGAAGATTTGCCATAAGACCAAAATGTCTCATTGCATCGTCAAGAGCGAAGTCACTATCATCATCCTCATCATAGTATCCATGTTCAACATCGTCATGTGGTGGATCAAGTCCTAGAGAGGGTAATTCATTAGAATGAGTTTGACAATGATCTTGCTTATGAATTTTTATAGATTCGGAAATAATATCACTAATAATACCAACATTTCCTTTGGCACGCATAAGGTTTGTAAGCTCAAATAGACGATCACCAAAGATAGGATCACTAGTATTCATCTTACTCAAGGCAATAGACTTATGGAGAATTTCATCTAGATCTTTCAAGGAATAATCTGGAAATCGTTCCTCAAGAAATTTCCATATAGTGTAGGCACACTTAAAAGTAGGCAAACATCAAATCAAGTTTCTAGGCAATCCTCTAATGATAAGTTCGGCAGTTCTAAGATTCCTAATCATGTCAATTGACTCATCATGGGTAGGATGCATAGGATCAACATAAGGTGCACAAGGGCTAGCAATGTACTTGTTCAAATGATATTGATTGAAAATAACAAGCATCTCATTTTTCCATTCATGAAAATACTCTCCATCAAGAATAGGCACTCTATGTCTAAGACTCCCAATAGTAGACTCATCCATCTTCCCCCAAAGGTGATTAAACCAAAGAAATGGAGACCAAAGCTCTGATACCACTTGTAGGACCTTGAGAAGAGGTGTCTAGTGGGGGGGATGATTAGACACTAAGTACCAAAGTTGCAGTTTTTAAGTTTTCTTAAGTTTAAGTGGAGTTTAGGCACAAGTTTAACATTCACAATACATATCAAGCAAGCATGCAAAGAGTGTATGAGCAGCGGAAAGTAAATCATGCAACTTGCAAGAAAGTAAAGGGAAGGGTTTGGAGGATTCAAACGCAATTGGAGACACGGATGTTTTTGGCGTGGTTCCGATAGGTGGTGCTATTGTACATCCACGTTGATGGAGACTTCAACCCACGAAGGGTAACGGTTGTGCGAGTCCATGGAGGGCTCCACCCACGAAGGGTCCACGAAGAAGCAACCTTGTCTATCCCACCATGGCCGTCACCCATGAAGGACTTGCCTCACTAGCGGTAGATCTTCACGAAGTAGGCGATCTCCTTGCCCTTACAAACTTCTTGGTTAAACTCCACAATCTTGTCGGAGGCTCCCAAGTGACACCTAGCCAATTTAGGAGACACCACTCTCCAAGAAGTAACAAATGGTGCGTCGATCATGAACTCCTTGATCTTGTGCTTCAAATGATAGTCTCCCCAACACTCAACTCTCTCTCTCATAGGTTTTGGATCTGTTGGAAAGAAGATTTGAGTGGAAAGCAACTTGGGGAAGGCTAGAGATCAAGATTCATATGGTAGGAACGGAATATCTTGGCCTCAATACGTGAGTAGGTAGTTCTCTCTCAGAAAATGTATGCTGGAAGTGTAGGTTCAGTCTGATAGCTCTCTCTATGAAGAGGAGGTGGAGGGGTATATATAGCCTCCACACAAAATCTAACCGTTACACACAATCTACCAAACTCGGTGGGACCGAATCATTAAACTCGGTAAGACCGATTTAGCAAATAATGTGACAGTTAGGATTTTCGGTGGGACCGAAATGCAACTCGGTGAGACCGATATGGTTAGGGTTAGGGCATAACGTAATCTCAGTAAGACCGATTACACAAACTCAGTGAGACCGATTTTTGTAATAAGCTTTCCAGAGAGTTGGTCAGGCAAACTCGGTTTGACCGATTACACAAACTCGGTGAGACCGATTTTGGTAATGAGTTATCCAGAGAGTTTGCATTGTAATCTCGCTAGTACCCATTGCTCAAACTCGGTGAGACCGATTTTGATAATGGACATACATAGAGAGATTACAATCCCATCTCGGTGAGACCGAGATCCCTATCGGTAAGACCGATTTGCTTAGGGTTTGTGGCAGTGGCTATGACTTTTGGAATCGGTGGCTCCGGATAGAAAGAATCGGTGTGACCGATTTTTGGCTTTGGGTTTAGGTCATTTGTGGAAGTGGGAAAGTAGCTGAGGGTTTTGGAGCATATCAATAAACACATGAAGCAAGAGGCTCATTAAGCAACACCTCATCCCTCCTTGATAGTATTGGCTTTTCCTATAGACTCAATGTGATCTTGGACCACTAAAATGTAAAATGAAGAGTCTTGAGCTTGAAGCTTGAGCCAATCCTTTGTCCTTAGCATCTTGAAGGAGTTCCCACATCCTTTAGTCCATGCCACTCTATTGTTGAACTTATTTGAAACATGCTAGATAAAAGTGTTAGTCCAACAAGAGATATGTTGACATTAATTACCAAAACCACCTAGGGAGCACTTGTGCTTTCAACAATAAAGCTCAATTTTATTTTTTGAATCGTACTTTGTTTATTTGATATAATGTACATTCTTGCATGATCCTTTTCAACTAAGTTCCTCTCTTTTACATATGAACACCGTGCAACACCCGTCCAGGATACGGCACAACGGAGACACAGGCGCAGACGTGCAGTAGGGACCCGTTGCAAGGATTCTTTTCAGATTAAGACCCTGCGTAAACCTTTTTTACTATCTCTTGTTGATACACATCCCCTGGTTTCTTACTATAACTGAGGAGGAGGCTGGCGTTTTGGCATAGGCCACGTCAGAATTTTGTGCGTACCTGGACACCAGGGGCTTATTACCAAGGGCGTTGTTCGGCCCGTTTTCATAAAGACCGAATACCTTAGGGAGTGTTCGGCGTCTCGAGTTAGGCCTTATATGCATCAGCTCCGAATCATCTCTTTGGTCAAATGTTGGGTTTGCCCGGCTCCTGTGTTTTGCTGCCTTACGTTCCGCTCTATCGGCTAACGCGGCACCAGGAGAACTACTGCGATTGTGCCCCGGTTCGGCCAGGCGAGCACCTCAGTAGAGAAAGCCGAAAACTGACTGTCATGATATAGCGTGAGACTAGTCAACCACTCGATGACCCACCGGAATCTATAGGATTCCTCCGCATTGACGAAGGGCCGTTTCCTGGTCAGGCACATACGCGCCCCGAATCCGGGTGAGCGCGGTGCCCCTAGGGGCTATATAGTAGCCCCACAGTCAAACTCCTATGGCTAAGTGAAAGTGATAAAGCATTATAGTCCGGTTGCCTAGTTTGTTGCGCTACCACCTCCTTTATAGGACCAAGACGTTGGATCAAGTGTGAAAATGCGCCTTTTGCAAACACCCCCGCATTATATGCGTGGGGGCTAAAGCCGAAGACTGCCATCTTTCAGGTTATATACACATATACATCAACAGCCGCACAGGAGGTATTTTAATTCTTGAAGGCACAAGTATAAAAAGCTTTTATATTCATTGAAACATTGTTTCACAATAAATACATGTTATTCGAACATAATATCCTTCGAGCACTGCGTCTCTATTAAACGAGCGCCCTGCAGAACTTCCTGAAAATAGTGCTCAACAGGTACTCGGCTTCCGTCCGAATCTTGGGATGCAACATCGGTGGCCTTCATCTCCGCCCAGTATGTCTTGACACGGGCAAGAGCCATCCTCGCACCCTCTATGCATGCCAACCTCCTCATTGCATTGATATGTGGCACCGCACCAAGGAACTGCTGCACCAAGCCAAAATAACTCTTCGGCTCGCGCCTCTTCGGCCACAAAAGACTCACGACATCCTTCATGGCAAGTCCGGATAACCTATTCAGCTCTGCCCATTCGGCCAAGCGATCGGTTAATGGAAGTGGGCGCTCTGGATTATGGAACTACGACCAAAAAACCTTTCCATTTGTGATCCTTTTGATCTCGGAAGTGTTCGGCCGTGTCCGCCGCACTTGCCGCCAAGTCCAGATAAGCATCCTCCGCACTCCACAGCCGGTCCAACTAAGCATATTTAGGATCCATGAATTTCCTCCGCAGCAGAAAGGGCTTTCCAGCCGCGATATCTCCGGCCTGACGCAGCTCCTCCTTCAAAGCTCTCATCGCAGAGCGAGCATCCTTGGCCTCGGTAGTGGCCTTCTTCAAGTCCTCTTGTATCGCTCGATCTTCTTTTTCAAGAAGCTTGCAGCAGTCGGCAGCATTCTTCAACTCCACGACCATCTCAGCCATTTCCTTCTTGCTTCGGCAGTGAGCAGCCTATTCAGCTTTTAGCTCTTCGGCCGCCTTTAAGGCAGCCGCGTCACTCTTTCTGGCCTGCTCCTTGGCTCGGGCGAGCTCCGCCCGCAGGTTCTCCATGGCAGCGGCACCATCTGCGTCAAGCATACTTGTTTTAAGGCACGGTCATCAAGCTCCCTTACCAGGTGTCCGCGGGGAAATTGCATACCTTGTGACTCGTCAAGTCGCTTATTGACAAGCGCGATGTCGGCATCCGCCACATCAAGTTGCCGCTTTAGTTCGACAAATTCATCAGTCCGGCCAGCCACCGGACCCTTCGCCACCTACATAGGAAGGGCGACATATTATACCTGGGATTATGATCCTTGGCGCGCTGTCATTTTTTGACAACACACCGAGCCTCAGGGGCTACTATCTACACAGGGCGCATTTTATATGCAGAACTGTCAGAAGGTACATCATTTTGCGTACCTCAAAACCTGTCAGTAAACTTATGATGGCTTCATGCAATCCGCTCTCAGCGGATGAAATCCTTTCAATCACCGTACCCATTAACGCACAGTGATCTTCTGAGATAGACGCTCGCCCGAGCAGATCCTTCAACTCCTCCGACCGTACACCAGGTGGTGCCGGACTCATCTGATGGCCTTTTTTGAAGCCCGGACACGAAGGATTTTGAGGGGACATACGACTGCCTTCCAGCCCCGCCGAACTCGAAGAAACCCTCCGCGACGACACCTCGGGGTCGCCCGCCTCGCAAGATGGTACGGCAGGGGGAGGCGTTTCGCTCTCAATCATCTCCGGACGAAGATCCCCTGAGGATGAGCTCTGCTAAGAAGGGCTGAGATCCGAACTACAAGGTAACATTTTGGTTATCTTCATCAGAAACAGGGCAGGGATATCCTTTATTTTAAAAATAACTCCCCTTTTTTCTTACGGCTCGGTGGAGGGCTGATCCTCTTGGGGGCACAATGCGGTCGAGGCATCTCTCGGCGTAGGACCCTCTGACGAAGATTTCTTCCCCCGCTTTGAGACCATGGTCTCCGGGTCTTCAGAGGCGGTCCTCTTCTTCCCCTGGATAGATGGATTCTCGATCCCTCCTTTCCTGACAACCTCCTTCGTGGAGGCGGTAGCTTCCTTGTTCCCCCCTTCACCTTGTTCCGAAGGCGCAACCTCCAGCATCCTGGTTAACACGGGATCCGGCGTGGTCTCAGGGAGGGGGGCCGGACACCTGATTATCTTTGCTTTCGCTATCCACTCCTGTTCAAGGGACAGCTCTTTTGAGGGCAAATTCATGATAAATATGGGATATCGTGTCCGGGTACAGGGCTACTTACTTGAGTATCCGGGCGATTGCAGCTCAGACCTGCGTCCTCGGTCAAGTCCGGACACATCGCTTGTGATCCGAAGAAAAGCTTGTACATCTCCACGGGCGTCACGCCCATAAAATGTTGGAGAGCTCGTTGTCCCTCCGGGTTAAATTCCCACAGGCGGAGGGGGCGACGTTTGCAGGGCAGGATGCGACGAATCAACATGACCTGCGCTACTATGACTAGAGTGATCTCTCTCTCTAGGAGATCTTGAATGCGGCCCTGCAGCAAGGGCACGTCCTTGGATGGCCCCCAGTCAAGTCCTTTATTGACCCATGACGCCAGCCGCGGTGGAGGACCCGAGCGAAAGGTAGGTGGCGCCACCCATTTGGTGCCCCTGGGAGCTGTGATATAAAACCACTCTTGTTACCATAAGCTGAGCTCCTCTTGAAAAGAGCCCTCGGGACATAGAGCATCAACATTCTTACTTATAACAGCCCCTCCGCACTCTGCCTGCTGCCCCTTGATCATCTTCGGCTCCACTTTGAAGGTCTTGAGCCACAATCCGAAGTGAGGGGTAATACAGAGGAAGGCTTCGCACACGAAAATGAATGATGAGATGTGGAGGATGGACCCCAGATCCAAGTCGTGGAATTCCAACCCATAGTAAAACATGAGCCCCCTCACGAAGGGGTCCGTCGGGAAGCCTAGCCCCCGAAGAAAGTGAGACGCGAACACTACGCTTTCGCCAGGCTTGGGAGTGGGAATAACCTGCCCTTGGGCAGGCAGCCTATGCGAAATTTCGCCGGTTAGATACCTGGCATCTCTTAGCTTTAGCACGTCTTCTTCCGTAATGGAGGAAGGCATCCACCGGCCTTGCAGGTCGGAGCCGGACATCATCTAAGGTCCAAAGCGCCTTAATCTGGAGCTTTGGGTGTTGGAACTCGAGGCGAGGGGCGGATTGGATTGAGATTGAAAGAAAGGAGTGGAGCCTTGGTCTCTTTATAAAGAGGTTGAATACCAAGAGCCTTCCCCGTGACAGTTCGGGACTCGCCTTCGATAGAGGAGACGTGCCGACGGGCACGACTGGGTTACCCACGCCCGTATTAATGAGAATCCCGAAATAAGGGGACACGAACTCTGCTTTGACAAGACGTGCCAAGGAAACCGCCTCGCTAAACACACTGAGGTGGGACAGTAAAAATGATTCGAATAAATGCTTGGCCGTGGTGTGATGTCATGCCACGAAATACGTCAGCAGATTGAATTTGTGTAAATATTATTCTCTCTACGGTGGTATGTGGAACTTATTTTGCAGAGCCGGACACTATCCTTGTGTTCAAAATCCTCTATGAAGTATTCGGAGGAGGAACCCGCCTTGCAATGCCGAAGACAATATGCGCGCCGGACTCGTCGTCATTGAAGCCTGGTTCAGGGGCTACTGAGGGAGTCCTGGATTAGGGGGTGTCCGGATGGCCGGACTATGGCCTTTGGCCGGACTCCTGGACTATGAAGATACAAGATTGAAGGCTTCGTCCCGTGTCCGGATGGGACTTTCCTTGGCATGGAAGGCAAGCTTGGCGATACGGATATGTAGATCTCCTACCATTGTAACAGACTCTGTGTAACCCTAACCCTCTTTGGTGCCTATATAAACCGGAGGGTTTTAGTCCGTAGGACGAACAACAATCATACCATAGGCTAGCTTCAAGGGTTTAGCCTCTCTGATCTCGTGGTAGATCTACTCTTGTACTACCCATATCATCAATATTAATCAAGCAGGAGTAGGGTTTTACCTCCATCAAGAGGTCCCGAACCTGGGTAAAAACATCGTGTCCCTTGTCTCCTGTTACCATCCGCCTAGATGCACAGTTCGGGACCCCCTACCCGAGATTCGCCGGTTTTGACACCGACAATCAAGCTTGTCAACGTGGTCTAGGTCATGCTATTTTGCCGGATTCTCCCGTGTCAAAGACATGCATTCAACCTATGGGAGTTCGATGCAGCCCAACACCAGGCACTGCAAGAGCTCTTCGACACGACGCACAAAGACGTCTGGAAGGTGTTGTTCAAGGTCAGCGAAGTTCCTCCTCCCACCTCCAAGGACCGCGGACTCAGCGCCAAGCGCCACGCCAATGCGGTAAGCATTCTACATTTCGCAAGATGTGCCTTTACTTAGTATATTTGTGGGAGGAACTTAAGCCACCGTACTGATCTAATAGGAATATGTGGTGACGGCGGAGCGGACTGACTGTCCGGCTCCGTTGCCTGAAGATCCAGCAACCGCTCTCCTGACGGAGATGCTAGTTCTGGCGCCCTATGAGGTGCCGGAGAAGAAGGCCAAGAAGAAGGTCACGGGGACCATAAAAAGCATCCGGCGCAAGGTGGTGCCGGACTCATCGTCCAAAGACACCAAGGCGCACTCCTCCAACGACATTGAGGAGGAGGAGGAGGAAAACCCTCTCCCCCAAACCACGGGGGAGAAGAAAAGGAAGGCCGCCCCTTCCGGGGAGGCCGAAGGGTCCAAGAAGGGAAGGACCCTCCCTCCGGACCATTCCACAACCGCCACCTATAGCGAGGAGGATTGGCTACCTAGGGCCAAGCCCCTGGAGAAGTCGTAAGTATTCGTATGCCAGGATACTTCTTGCATGTTTTAGCGTTATGACTTCTTATTATGTCAAGGTTTGCTTGTGCAGTCCGTCCAAAGCCCACATCGACTTACCCTCCTCGGATGGGTCCTTGAGCTCGTCGGAGATGAACAACTATTCGCTCCCGATGGCTTCCACTCCCCGGCCCAAGGATGACCCGGGGGTGTTATCTCAGAGGACACCAGGCCAGGAGGAGGTAGTCCTGGAGACGCCTCAAGGCGAGACTACCGATGCCGGTCTCATGGGGGGGGGGGGAAGATCCCCATGGATTCGGATGAGGGGGGCCGCAGCAGGCTTGGCCCCCAGCCGGATACTGCATCGGAACCTCCAGTGGTTCCGGATTCAGGCAGGCAGCCACCTGCCAAGGGGGGCGAACCGTCTGTGCCGATGACCTCTGTCCATCCAGAGGCATCGGATAACTTGGTGGAAGTGCTTTAGAGTGCTTCCCTTGATGAAGGACACCGTACTCTTATGAGTACGGTGATTGCGAAGGTTCAGTCCGCCAAAAGCAGATTGACCAAAGCTTGCGGTAGCCTCCTGATAGGCTTTGAGGTAAGTAATTTAAATTATGAGAAAGTATCACAGTGTAGACAGTAGCCCCTGATGATCTGTTTGGTGTTCGGGAAGAGAAGCCGAACAGAGGATCAAATATCATTCTCAGGAGTCTAATCAAATTATGTCAATGTGAATAAGCAGGCGTCGCTGCTGGCTGCCACCGCCGCCACTGCGGAGGTCTCTGGATTGAGGCAGAGCCTGGGGTGGCCCGAAGAAGAGCTTGGCCTCGTGAAGAGGCAGCTCGAGGAGAACAAAGGTAAGAAATACCCCGTCTGAATGTTATATAAAGGAAAAAATCGTGGATGCTAATAGAAGCATGATAACTTTTACTACGGGCCACGACTGAAGTGGCGGCCCTTAAGAAGGCACTGTCCGAGGCTTAAAACAAAGCGGCCAAGGAGCACACCGAGCGCGAAAAACAAGAGGCGTGAGTTGATGAGGTCCAGCAAGATCTTCAGGACTTCGTCCAAAAATTCGAGTCCTTGGAGTGTGACTCCAAGACGCAAGAGTCGGAGCTTGCGAATGCCCGTCAGAGCACACAAGACGCCAAGGCCGAAGCCCAGAAGGCCCTCCAAGAAATTGAGGCGGCCAAGAAGATAGCTGCGGGTAAGGCTTTCATTATGCAAAGCAAGCATGTGAAGGAGACTTTCTTTTTACTTACCCGAATTCGGAGCTCTCCAGGAGCATTCACACATCTGCCGCGCAGCATCTCTGATGCCGCAGAGTTCTACCGGGCTGAGGAGGGGAGCTCGACAGAGAAGCTGTTTTGGTCCCAGTATATTGGGGCCGAACATCCGATGCCCTTGAGCGACCAGCTAAAGCAATTGGTCAAACTTCACAAGGCGGCCGAACTGGCCATGAAGGACTTCATAGTCCGGCTGTGGCCTGGCGAGCCCCTGCCCAGCAGCTACTTCGGCTTTGTCAAACGGATGGTGAATGCCTGTCCACGGCTTGAAGTCGTTAAACGGTCCGTCTGCATTGAGAGTGCACGCAGGGCCTTGGCCCGTGCGAAGGTGCACTGGGGGAAGATGGACATCGAGAAGCTGGTGATAGAGGGGCCGTCGAAGGGCAAGGAGCATCGCCACCCCGAACAGTACTATGACAATGTCATTAAGGGTGCCCGCCTTTTGCGGATGAATGTACGAAGGATGTGATATTTGAATGAATGTACTCATGTCATCCTATATTATGAAAACCAATTCATGTGCGCTATGTAACGCTTGTTAATTTAAAATATTACCTTCTATGCGGCCTTTTAAGAAATCTTGAGAGTTGGCCAGTCGTCGGCTTCCTCCCCCATGTAACTAGTACTGGGGTGTTCGGGATAAATATAAACACTCTTTATCCAAGTTTTTGGTCCTTTTAAGGAGGTGTTTAGCGCCACAAACGAGGCAATCGGACTATACAACTTTATCGCCCTCACTTAGCCATAGAAGTCTACAATTTTAAATTTTCGCGAAGCCCCTAGTATCCGGAAAGCCGGACTCGGGGCGCTATACACGCCTAAATCGGACGAGGACGATTCCTCGCCTGAAGCGAAAAAACAAATCTTTAAGGATTTGAGACCTCTCGAACAGCGACCGGCTCTCGCCTTATCATGACAGTCATTTTTCGGCTTTCTCTACTGAGGTGCTCATCCGAAAGAACCGGGACACAATCGCAGTAGTTCTCCCTGCGCTACCTTAGCCGATATAGCGGAACGTAAGGTACCAAACCATAGGAGCCAGGAAAACCCAACTATTGACCCAAGACATGATTCAGAGCTGATGCATATAGTGCTATAAGTTTGGGCTGCCGCACTGTCGGGTAGGGGGTAGGGGGTCCCGAATTGTGCGTCTAAGGCTAATGTTAACAGGAGGCAGGGGACATGATGTTTTGCCCAGGTTTGGGCCCTCTCGATGGAGGTAATACCCTACTTCCTACTTGATTGATCTTGATGATATGAGTATTACAAGAGTTGATCTACCACGAGATCGTAGAGGCTAAACCCTAGAAGCTAGCCTATGATTATGATTGTTGTTATCCTACGGACTAAACCCTCTGGTTTATATAGACACTGGAGGGGGCTAAGGTTACACAGAGTCGGTTACAGAGAAGTAAATCTACATATCCGAATATCCAAGCTTGCCTTCGACGCAAAGGAGAGTCCCATCCGGACATGGGACGAAGTCTTCAATCTTGTATCTTCATAGTCCAATAGTCCGGTCAAAGTATATAGTCCGGCTGTCCGAGGACCCCTTAATCCAGGACTCCCTCAGGGACTGCGAGGGAGCTCGAGGGAACTCTTAAATAGCCGAATGAAGGCTCGAGAGAGAGAGAGGGGCGAGGTGGCACTCGGCTGGCAACGTGTCTGCGCTCCGGTGACGGGCATGCGCGGTCAAGGGCCACGGGGAGGAGCGAGAAGGCGACGAGGGGGAACCCGACGACACGCAGGAGCTCACGGAGTTGAGCAACGCTCGCGGACGAGAGGAGGAAGAGTACAGGAGGCGAGGAAGAAGACGATGGCCATGGGAGCACTGTTCGATCGTTGGCACGGCTCGTCGGAGAAGAAAACAGAGGGGTTGATGGGTCCAGGCGAATGGCGACGACGATGCTGAGCTACTGGACATGCGGGGTCGAACCAAATCCGGCCGGAGCTGCTCTACCAAGGCCAACAGTGCGCAGACCACCGTTTTGGCTGGCAAGCACTCGTGATCACCACGGACACTGCATGCTCTGGCCTCCTACTTAGTGCCAAACCATGTCAGCAATGGAGTCCTTGCAAGGCTCATTAAAGAAGAGGTGAGGTCACGGGCAGAGGCGTAGGGAGCAGAGGGAAACAAGCTCCACAAGTTTGCTGTTGCAAACTTGGCCACATTCTAGAGATTAAACCAGAGGGGTTAACATGCAAACTTGATGTCTGGCAAGCTTAGGGTAGTAATGACTACGTTCCTGGGGGTTATGAGGTCAGTACGGCAAAGATTTAACATAGTTGCTTTGCAACTGCTAAAATAGGTCCAGAAACTAAATGAGGAAGAAGCACTCACTAGGAGTGTTGGCTTGGGCTACCACTTGGCAAACCTTCATGATTTGGTCATATTTAGATGCTGCAAAAAGATAATACCAAATGGACTTACCAAATTGGTACTTGTTTCACAAGCATCACTCTTGACCATAAACTTGGAAAAATTCTAGGAAAATATGGTCTACATGGAATGAGCCAAACTCTTGGGGTAGGTGGATCATATGGATAGGAGAAGGCTTGGGAATATTTTCAGCCATAATGGAGCAAGATAAAATATACTTGCTTCACAAACTGAAAATTTGGACAGAAAACAAGAATTGCTCCTGTACTCACATAGTTCAATGAAATGATCTGAATTTAGGTGGAGGCTAGTGATTTGGGATACTTGAGAAGATGGCAAAGTTTCATCCTATTTGGAAACACTATGAAAAGTACTTCCTTCAGAAAGTTACAATCTGGTCAGGAACTTTGAAAAATTGCATAGGGAGCTAGGATGAATTGATTGAGATCATTTTGGGTATCCATGGGTGATTTATCAATGTTAATCACCCTGCCAAATTGCAGCTCAATTGGAATTAGGAATAAAGCACTTCCTTTGCAAAATTTCAGAGAAGGCAGAAACTTGCATTGGATCAAGTGCCCAATTTTTGATCCGTGGAACATGAGATAAGGATGGAACTAGTGATTATATAGCAAAGACAAGCTTCACAATTTATGTGGGAATTTTCTATGCTATAAAAATAGTAGTTCCTTTAGAAAATGGCAGAAATGCAATATTGGCATAAAATAAGAAAAGGCCAATATCTCTGCCAGAGCTTGGATTGGGCACAATTATCAACTCCACCAATTCACATGAATTTAGGAGACGGCTAGCTATGCCTTTGGATTTTATTCCTCAAAAAGGCAAGAAAAGGAATAAATCACAATTCAAAAATATTGCATGAGACTTGGCAATATTTTTGCATATCCAAGGTTTCGAAGGATAGGAGGGTCTCTGGGAACAGATGAGATGAGAAACAAATCAAGGAAATTGATGGCTCCTTTGTAATCACAAAGGCCACATTCAAATTCAAAAATTTTGGAATTAGGGTTTGAGAGGGTTTGAGATGATGCAAATGAGGTCTTGCCCACTGACAAAGACATGAGCAAGGTTTTGAATGGTTGGAAATGACAAGAATTCTCAGAGTCATCCAGCAAACTCAGGAGAAAGATATTGAAAAAGATTGCTATGAAGGAATAACAACACAAAAATTGATAACCCAATTTTCGGGTTGTTACACCAGTATAGCCCAAACTCTGCCACCGCCGTCTCCAGCGTCATCAACTCCAGCCACTGCATCACCCTGATTGTGCCCAGAAACCACGGCGCTCCTCCTTTGTCCATCAGCACCGACAAGTACCTTTTCTGCTTCATCTTAGATCCGCACTAGGGTTTCCTCCGTTCATCGGAGTTCTTCTGTGTTCATCAACCACCTCCCCATAGTTCCTCACTGATGACTTGTTTGATCCAACCATAGTATAAGACTAGCACGGCCGCAGTTTTAGTCCTTATCTCAAAAACACAGATGCGTTCCGTCTACTGGAACACAACTCCTAGTTCGCGTGTTCTTCGGCCACGGTAGTAGGTTAGACTTTATTTTTCAGTTTTGAGCTGCTGTAGATCCAAAAATGTAGAACCAATCTGTGTAACCTGTTTACTGAAGACTTAGCAAAAATTCTGCTCCACTCCATATCTGTAGGCATTAGCCCCTTATGGCGGCTTAAATGACAGACTTGCAGCTCACCAAATATTCGTTGGCTTGTCTTGGAGTACTTTTAAACCGCCAATATAATACTCTAACGTAACCTGGCTATTCTCACCGGTTTAACCATACCAACCTTTATAGCACATATTCTTGTTCGAAAATCAACTATTCTTGCCTTGCACATCTGTCCTCAAATCACTTGCCGGCTTAACATCACATTCTTAACCCGGCAATCTCTTTTCTTCTAGGCTTTTCATCAAAAATGACAAAGACTATTACTTCATGCAACTAGGTGGCCTCCACTTTCACCGAAGAAGCTCTGAATGACCATGTCAAGGTGGGCGTCTTTGCCCCAAAACAAGATATCCATTGGAGGGTCCCTGGAGATGAGGCCAGACCCGCCCCTAAAGAGGGTGATGTTGTGGTTTTTACTGATCATATGCTGCGTGGGAACCGGCTCAAAGTTCTTTCACGACGTGCTACATTTTTTCAAACTCCATCCTCAAGACATCGGGCCCAATTCTGTTTCGAACATCTGCAATTCTCAAGTGTTTAGTGAAGTATATCTCCAACAAGAGCCCAGCGTAAAACTATTCAGGGAGTTTTACTATTTGAACCGGCAAACCGAGTTCACTGATGGGCCTAGCTTAGAGCTGGGAGGCATTTCCATTCAGAGGCAGAAAGAAGCCACTTTCCCTGCCGCTTCACCTCCCAGTCATCCTAAGGACTGGAACCAAACATGGTTTTATTGTCAAGATACATCTCCAGAAGGAATAAATCCTCTGCCAGGTTACCGCAAAAGCTGGCTCGACAACAGACACCATCTTCTAGAATGAACCAGCACAAAGGCATGGGCTAAATATATGCCCATTTTTTTCAAAGATTAGAGCCTTAATGGCCAACAGCTTAACTGGAATCGATCTAGTCCAATGCTAGGTCGCATGGAGGATCTTACCCTTGAGCCGCCGGCCCGGCTTAATGTGCGAATATACTAGCAGCATCAAAGATCCCCAATGCCATTGCCAGATAGAAATGGATGATGACACTATCAACACAATGACCAAGTCCCTACTTAATGAGAGCTGGAAGGATTGCAGCAAGACTAGATTGGCTCCTTTTTATCCAAAGAACAAAGCTCCAGATGTAAGTGCTTTAAACAATTTCCAATTTACTCATTATCTATCAATCTTCTTTCTCATTCTTGCTTTAAATTTCTACAGGCTGACTCCTCGTTTTGGAAGAAGAAGCTCTAGGATAAGCCAGTCAAAAAGGCTAGGGAAAAGAACAAGGCTGTCAAAAAGCCTGCAAAGAAGAAGACCACTCTCGCAGATCAGCTTGCTTTAGACGACTCTAAGTTGGAGGTAGAACTTGACTCCCTTGGCTCATTTTCTAATCATCTTATTAACACTGATTACCATCAGGATGAAGCGGAAGCTAGACGCGCAGATGATGAAGAGGTAATTATCCTTTCCACCGGCTCAGAATCTCTACCGAGATAGAAAACTCGACAAGCGAGCCGAAAAGTAAGGTTTTCTCACCCTTTGGCTTACTTGGATCCCAACTTTATTTTGAAGAAGCAGCAGCACGAGGTTCACCACACGACCTGGAATAGTGGCGGTGGGGTTCTTTCCTCCGGCTTACCCAACACGCCGGCTCCAGGCAAACGCCGAGCAGAGGTTTCACCACTTTCTTTCCAAAGGCGGGTCTCATTCGACAACCCCTTAACCCTTCTGATTCAAACTATTAGGGCACTTCAAATTCGTCTTCTGGTGACTCATCGAGGACTCTTATCCCGACTTTCAAGATTGCCCCCGGGTAACAATTCTTGCCTTTATTGTCTTAACTTTGTAAACATATACATATTGATCTCTTTCATTTTTCCTTTGTCAGCGGAATGGCCAAGCCAAGCAAAAAGGCCAAAGTAAACAAGCTGGTTGAGGACCCCAAAGCGCACGAGCCAGAACAGCAAGTGCTCGAGTCTAAAGCCTCAATGCATCAAGTTGAAAATCCTGCTGATGAACTGCCACTAGAAATCCCAGAGGCCTCTATGGATACTATGACTGCTGATACATAAGGTTCTAAGCTGCTAAGCCCCGCCAAGCATACCGAAGAGGCTGAAGATGGTGTTGTGGTCATCGACACCAGATATAATGAACCGAGTAATCCCACGATGCTGGCCAAACATACTACCAAGGAAGAATTCTCAACTGCTGACAAGGGCAAGTGGAAATTGGACTTGGAGAGCTATGCTCAATTCAATGCTCAAGAGCTTCACACGGGTTATCTGAACCGCCTTCATAACAGCCGTGACTTTGAAGCCGGCTTGGTCAGTCTTATGAAGGAGCGCTTTGAGGTAAGCATTGACAAGACCTTTCTCATATAAGTTTATATCAATCAGCCGCCAAGTCTACTGAATATGGAAGAATGGAATATACTGTAGACTTAGATAATCTTTTTGATCTTGTATCTATACCACTGCCATGTGTATCTGCTGAATCATAATATGTAGCCCCCAAGGGCTGACTTAAAATTTGGAAAGTTTTAAGCTGGGACTTCAAAGCTGAAACTCTAAAATTCTCACATGTAGCCCCAAGGGCTGGCTTAAGATGCATAGCTAAGCCGGGACTTATCATCATATGTAGGAACAAATCCAACATGTAGCCCCCAAGGGCCGTGTAGCGACCATGATCCCAATGGACCGAAGTCTCTGTGCTTAAATGTCATCCCTGGATCGGTTTGCTGACACACACAGTACTCGAGGAATTATAACAGAGTTCAATCACACACTTATTACATCGAGGTCCTGATACATCTCCAACGTATCTATAATTTTTTATTGTTCCATGCTATTATATTACCCGTTTTGGATGTTTATGGGCTTTACTTTACACTTTTATATCATTTTTGGGACTAACCTACTAACCAGAGGCCCAACCCGAATTGCTATTTTTTTTGCCTATTTCAGTGTTTCGAAGAAAAGGAATATCAAACGGAGTCCAAACGGAATGAAACCTTCGTAAGCGATCTTTTTGGAACAAACGTGATCCAGGGGACTTGGAGTGGACGTCAAGCAACAGAGGAGGCGGCCACGAGGGTGCCCGGTGCGCCCCTTGGGGGTGGGTGCACCCCCACCCTCGTGGGCCCCTCGAGCGTCCACCGACCAACTTCTTCCTCCTATATATACCTACGTACCCCGAAAACATCCAGGAGCACCACGAAAAACTATTTCCACCGCCGCAACCTTCTGTATCCGCGAGATCCCATCTTGGAGCCTTCGCCGGTGCTCCACCGGAGGGGGAATCGACCACGAAGGGCCTCTACATCATCTCCAAGGCCCTTCCGATGAGTTGTGAGTAGTTTACCACAGACCTTCGGGTCCATAATTATTATCTAGATGGCTTCTTCTCTCTCTTTGAATCTCAATACAAAGTTCTCCTCGATCTTCTTGGAGATCTATTCGATGTAACTCTTTGCGGTGTGTTTGTCGAGATCCAATGAATTGTGGGTTTATGATCAAGTTTATCTATGAGAAATATTTGTATCTCCGCTGAATTCTTTTATGTGTGATTAAGTTATCTTTGCAAGTATCTTCGAATTATCAGTTTGGTTCGGCCTACTAGATTGATCTTTCTTGCAATGGGAGAAGTGCTTAGCTTTGGGTTCAATCTTGCGGTGTCCTTTCCCAGTGACAGCAGGGGCAACAAGGCACGTATTGTATTGTTGCCATCGAGGATAAAAAGATGGGGTTTATATCATATTGCATGAGTTTATCCCTCTACACCATGTCATCTTTCTCAATGCATTACTATGTTCTTCATGAACTTAATACTCTAGATGCAGGCAAGAGTCAGTCGATGTGTGGAGTAATAGTAGTATATGCAGAATCATTTCGATCTACTTGTCACGGACATGATGCCTATATACATGATCATGCCTGGATAATCTCATAACTATTCGCTTTTCTATCAATTGCTCGACAGTAATTTGTTCACCCACCGTAATACATATGCTATCTTGAGAGAAGCCACTAGTGAAACCTATGGCCCTCGGGTCTATCTTTTATCATATACGTTTTTCATCTACTTTTATTTGCATCTTTACTTTTCCATCTATATCATAAAAATACCAAAAATATTTATCTTATCATATTATCTCTATTAGATCTCACTTTCGCAACTGGCCATGAAGGGATTGACAACCCCTTTATTGCGTTGGTTGTGAGGTTCTTGTTTGTTTGTGTAGGTGCGTGGGACTTCTGAGGAGCCTCCTATTGGATTGATACATTGGTTCTCAAAAACTGAGGGAAATACTTACGCTACCTTGCTGCATCACCCTTTCCTCTTCAAGGAAAACCAACGCAAGCTCAAGACATAGCAGGTCCTCATAAAGAGTACTCATTACAAAAATAATATGGCTGAAGGCCATCTAAATAAAGTAACTGCAGAAGCTTCAAAGATAAATGAGTCCATCAAACTCCAACGGCATAGCTGAGTGCATGACAACGACCTAGCGCACCTTATTCTTTGTTGGTAAAGTCTGCAACATGAGACGTTGCAGCCGTGTAGGTCAGCACATGGAATATGCTGGCAGTGTTACACTGTAGAGAAAATGAATGAAAGAAACTATATCTACATGCATATTTGGCTGGTGAAGTCTCTAAGTTTAATTTTTGCATAAAGCTAATTTTTCCCTACAACAAAGGAATAAAATTTATTTACTACAAAGTTTATACAATTGCTAGTGAGTTTTGTGCACTATATTATCTTTATGAAGCTTTGCTTGAAATTCGTGAATCTGAAAATTATGATGAAGAAATTTATGAAGAGATTCACGATAACTCTTTGAATAAAAAGCATGATTGCCATGATTTTACTATAAATTATCTTCATGTCAATTGTGCTAATAATATGCAAAACCCTAAGCTTGGGGATGCTAGTTTTGCTATGCCTATTACTTGTTGCAATGATCATGATTGGGGTGATTTTTCTTATCTTGAAAATTTATTTAAGCCCCATGATGAATATGAGATTGATAATAGTGTTTGCAATAATATTGAAAGTGAGTTTGGAAGAGTGTTAAATTTAGATCCCACATATTTGGAGTATGTTCAATCTTATAATATTTTTGATAAAAGTGGGTTTGGAGAGGTCATGACTTTAGTTAATCTTAATCCCACTATCTTGGAAGACTGTCAACTTTGCATGCATGTGGATCGTGTTAAGAATATGTTATGTGATAGCTATTTTGTTGAATTTGCCTATGATCCTACATGTAATAATTATGAGAGAGGAAAATATGGTCGTAGAAATTTTTATCTTACTAAATTACATCTCGTCATGTTGAGATTGCTATCGTCTCTTTCTTATTCCTTGCATATGCTAGTTTTTGTTTGCCTTGCAAATTTGTTTGCTTATAATATGCCTATGCATAGGAAGTATGTTAGACTTAGATGTGTTTGTCACGTGTTTCATGATGCTCTCTTTGCACTTCAATTCTCTTCTTTCATGTGAGCATCATTAAAATTATCAGTACCTAGCTAAAAGGCTTTAAAGAAAAGCGTTTGTTGGGAGACAACCCAATATTTTTCCTTTCTTTTATTCAATAAATATTTCATCTAGCTTCTGTTTAGATGTGGTTTTATGTTTTAATTAGTGTTTGTGCCAAGTAGAACTTGTAGGATAACCTACGGTGATAGTTAATTTGATTCTGCTGAAAAACAGAAACTTTGCACGCACGAAAATAATTTTAGTAATTCACAGAAACGTGATTTTGCATTGATTAATTTTTCTGTAGATGAATAGACAAATTTACATTGATAGGATTTTTAGAGTTCCAGAAGTATTCGAGAGTTACAGATTGCTACAGACTGTTCTGTTTTTGACAGATTCTGTTTTTCGTGTGTTGTTTGCTTATTTTGATGCACCTATGGCTAGTATCAAGGGGTATGAACCATAGAGAAGTTGTAATACAGTAGGTTTAGCACCAATATAAATAAAGAATGAGTTCATTACAGTACCTTATGTGGTGGTTTTTCTTTCTTGCACTAACGGAGCTTATGAGATTTCCTGTTGAGTTTTGTGTTGTGAAGTTTTCAAGTTTTGGGTAAAGATTTGATGGACTATGGAATAAGGAGTGGCAAGAGCCTAAGCTTGGGGATGCCCATGGCACCCCAAGATATTAAAGGATAACCAAAGGCCTAAGCTTGGGGATGCCCTGGAAGGCATCCCCTCTTTCATCTTCGTCTATCGGTAACTTTACTTGGAGCTATATTTTTATTCGCCACATGATATGTGTTTTGCTTGGAGCGTCTTGTATGATATTAGTCTTTGCTTTTTAGATTACCACAATCATCCTTGCTGTACACAACTTTTGGGAGAAGCCCACTTGATTTGGAATTTATTAGAATACTCTATGTGCTTCACTTATATCTTTTGAGCTAGATAATTTTTGCTCTAGTGCTTCACTTATATCTTTTAGAGCACGACGGTGGCTTAATTTTGTAGAAATTGTTGATCTCTCATGCTTCACTTATATTATTTTGAGAGTCTCTTAGTACAGCATGGTATTTGCTATGGTTATAAAATTGGTCCTAGAATGATGGGCATCCAAGTTGGGTATAATAAAAACTATCATAGAAAGTGAATTGGATGCTTGATAATTGCTTTGAGATATGAGGATAGTGATATTAGAGACATGCTAGTTGGGTAATTGTGAATTTAAAGAATACTTGTGTTAAAGTTTGTGATTCCCATAGCATGCACGCATGGTGAACCCTTTGTGATGAAGTTGGAGCACAATTTTATTTATTGATTGTCTTCCTTATGAGTGGCGGTCGGGGACGAGCGATGGTCTTTTCCTACCAATCTATCACCCTAGGAGCATGCGCGTAGTACTTTGTTTTCAATGGATTGTAGATTTTTGCAATAAGTATATGAGTTCTTTATGACTAATGTTGAGTCCATGGATTATACGCACTCTCACCCTTCCACCATTGCTAGCCTCTCTTGTGTCGTGCAACTTTTGCCGGTACCATACACCCACCATATACCTTCCTCAAAATAGCCACCATACCTACCTACTATGGCATTTCCATAGCCATTCCGAGATATATTGTCATGCAACTTTCCACCGTTCCGTTCATTATGACACACATCATCATTGTCATATTGCTTTTGCATGATCATGTAGTTGACATCGTATTTGTGGCAAGACCACCTTCATAATTTTTCATACATGTCACTATTGATTCATTGCATATCCCGGTACACTGCCGGAGGCATTCATATAGATTCATATCTTGTTCTAAGTATCGAGTTGTAATCTTGAGTTGTAAGTAAATAGAAGTGTGATGATATTAATTATTAGAGCATTGTCCCAAGTAAGGAAAGGATGATGGAGACTATGATTCCCCCAGAAGTCGGGATGAGACTTCGGACTTTATAAAAAAAAGAGGCCAAAGAGCCCACCATATAAAAAAAGAGAAAGGCCAAATAAAAAAGAGAAAGGCCAAATAAAAAAATGTGAGAAAAGGAGAGAAGGGACAATGCTACTATCCTTTTTACCACACTTGTGCTTCAAAGTAGCACCATCATCTTCATGATAGAGAGTCTCCTATGTAGTCACTTCCACATACTAGTGGGAATTTTTCATTATGAACTTGGCTTGTATATTCCAATGATGGGATTCCTCAAAATGCCCTAGGTCTTCATGAGCAAGCAAGTTGGATGCACACCCACTTAGTTTCTTTTGTTGAGCTTTCATACATTTATAGCTCTAGTGCATCCGTTGCATGGAAATCCCAACTCACTCACATTGATATCTATTAATGGGAATCTCCATAGCCCGTTAATACGACTAGTTGATGTGAGACTATCTTCCTCCTTTTTGTCTTCTCGACAACCACCATTCTATTCCACATATAGTGCTATGTCCATGGCTCACGCTCATGTATTGCGTGAAAGTTGAAAAGGTTTGAGATTACTAAAGTATGAAACAATTGCTTGGCTTGTCATCGGGGTTGTGAATGATTAAATACTTTGTGTGATGAAGATAGAGCAACAGCCAGACTATATGATTTTGTAGGGATAACTTTCTTTAGCCATGTTATTTTGAGAAGACATGATTGCTTGATTAGTATACTTGAAGTATTACTATTTCTTATGTCGATATGAAATTTTATTTTGAATCATTTGGATCTGAACATTCATGCCACAATAAAGAAAATTACATTGAGAATTATGCTAGGTAGCATTCCACATCAAAAATTCTGTTCTTATCATTTACCTACTCGAGGACGAGCAGGAATTAAGCTTGGGCATGCTTGATACGTCTCCAACGTATCTATAATTTTTGATTGTTCCATGCTATTATATTACCCGTTTTGGATGTTTATGGGCTTTACATTTCACTTTTATATCATTTTTGGGACTAACCTACTAACCGGAGGCCTAGCCCGAATTGCTGTTTTTTTTTGCCTATTTCAGTGTTTTGAAGAAAAGGAAATCAAACGAAGTCCAAACGGAATGAAACCTTTGGGAGCGATCTTTTTGGAACAAACGTGATCCAGGGGACTTGGAGTGGACGTCAAGCAGCAGAGGAGTTGGCTGGCTAGCCGTTGTGCTAGCGCGGTGGCAGGATCTTCACGAAGAACTGCATGCCACCATGCAGGTGCTTGCCTAGTTGGCCGGCTGGTTGTTGTGCTGGAACGGCCGCGGGGTGGCGGAACCTTGTTGTATGCGATCCCTGTTGTGTCTTCGCAGTTGCCCCGGCAAGAGCCTTGCCTGGGTCTCATAGTCGTCCCCGGCAAGAGCCTTGCCGGGGGGCTTTGTCCTCTGGTCTCCATGAAGATCCGCATGCCACCAGTCTTCACTAAGATCTGCATGCTACTACGCATGTGCCCCCGAGTCTTGGCCTTGACGTTGTCGATTGTGTTAGAGCTCTCAGCCTCAAGGGTTGTGGCCTTGCTGGTGCTTCGCAATCCATCCTGGCAAGGATCCGGTCGGGGCTACGCAAGCCGGCCCGGCAAGGATCTTGTCGGGGGAGGTCTAGCGTGCCTTCTGCTCTCTATTTACTGGCTTGAATGCTGCCTTGGTAGTCTCGTATCTTGCCTTCTACTGCCCCGTCAAGCCCTGCCACAGGTGTGGCTACAACTGCCCGTGCACAAGTAATGGGTACAGAAGGGCCCAGACTTATATATGTACACCGACACAAACACATAGCTACTGGTACATACCCTCAGCCCCGAGGGTGAACTACTTACTCCTTGTCATGGAGAGCGCCGGGATGATGAAGATGTCCACCGGTGATGGATCCCCCCTCCAGCAGGGTGCTGGAACGAGGCTAGATTGGTTTTTCGTGAACTCAGAGGCTTGCGGTGGCAGAACTCCCGATCTAGGTTATGTTCTAGAAGTTTAGGGATATATAAGTGGTGTTGGTGTCGGGAACAAGTCAAGGGGGTCCACGAGGCAACCACGAGGTAGTGGGCGCGCCCTCCACCCTCGTGGTGGCCTTGGGACTCTTCTGGTCCATCTCCGATGCTCCGTGGGCTTCTTCTGGTCCAAAAATAATCTCTGTAAATTTTCAGGTCAATGGGACTCTGTTTGATATTCCTTTTCTACAAAACTCAAAAACAAGGAAAAACCAGAAACTGGCACTGGGCTCTAGGTTAATAATTAGTCCCAAAAATCATATAAAATAGCATATAAATGCGTATAAAACATCCAAGTTGGATAATATAATAGCATGAATACTTCATAAATTATAGATACATTGCAGAAGTATCACATGTCACGCAGTCCCATCTATATCGTGTACACGTACGTACGGCCACGCTCCAAGATAGTAAATACAACTGCGTACGTACATACGGGCGGGGTCTCTAACGCGTACAACAACTAATCCTGTTCATCGGAAGCCAATGGGCTGGGTCGGAATGAAGAAACTGCGTCATGTTCATGGGGAGGCAACGGAATGCGTCGTGTTCATCGGGAGGCACCGAAATAGATCGTGTTCATCGGGAGCCAACTGGCTTGGACGAAACAGCCAAAACAAGCTCTGGTGTACCGCAGGACGGAGGAAATGGGCATTTAGTTCGACCGCGTATGGTCGAAACAGGGTCATGTTCATCGGGAAGGGTCTGGCGTACCGCGAAACAGAGGAAACAGACTTGTGTTTGATCGCATACAGTCGAAACAGGGTCCTGTTGATCGGGAGGGGTGTGGCATACCGCAAAACGGAGGAAACAGACTAGTGTTGGAGTGCCTATGGTCGAAATGGGGGGTATTGTTCATCGGGAGGGGTGTGGTGTACCACAAAACAGTACCCCATGGGCTACTGTTCATCCACCATCAACTTTCTCCAGCCACTACCTGCTACTGTTCATCCACCGTTAACTTTCTCCAGCCTCCACCAGCTACTGTTCATCCACGGGGTCCTGTTCATCTAGCCTCCATCGGCTACTATTCATCCAGCCCTCCACGGGGTCCTGTTCATCAAGCCTCCGCTGCCTACTGTTTAACCAGCCCTCCACAGGGTCATGTTCAACCAGCCGTCCATGTATGAGGTCCCTCCACCGGCTAATATTCATACACCCCCACGCCTCCTCGATCGGGGTCCTGTTCATCCAGCGGCAACACCACAGGGTCCTGTTCATCCAACCCCCGCTAGGAACTGTTCATCCATCCCCCACCGGGAACTGTTCATCAAGAGGCAGCTTCGATCAGCTTCAGTTTGCAGCAATAGTGAAGGAATCACTCAGGTTCAGTTAACAGCAAGGGATCGATCGGGGTTCAGTAACGTAGCTAGTGCAATCGCTCGGGTTCAGTTAGAGCCCAACGCCTATCTTGGGTTTAGTTAGAGCGCAACGCCTCACACACATGCACGTACATGTACGAGAGAAACGCACAAACCTCCGTGCATCGCTCGGCCTCGACAACCCACCATAACTGGGAACTCCCCGATATTTTCCTCGCCCTTGCTTCTACCATGATTTTTTCCATCACGGACGGCCCAAAGAATGTCATGCAGTTGCGTCTCCGGCCCGCCCAGGACAAAAGGCTCATTTTCTATCATGATTTTTTGTCATAGAAGTAGGAGCCCACCACATCTATGATGATAACGGATTTTGTCATAATTATCATCATAGAAGTGTCATAAGCATGATAGAAAAAAATCGTTCGGCCCAAAATGTCACGGATGTGTCTTTTTTTGTAGTGTAGGAATGATGTCATACTATGTTCATCCTACTTTAAACCATGTCTCCATCCTTACATGTCAAAGAATGTGAGGAAATAGACAATACAGTAGGCATGCTACATGACATATGTTCTGAAAGTGATTTTATTATGTAGTTGGCAGTACAATACATGCTAATGTATTACAATAGTTCACCAAAATAAGTTACGTATAAATGTGAAACCTACTTTGTTTGTTTTTGTCTCGTTAGTAACTTATCTGGTACACTAATCTACAAGTTCAAACTTTTAGCAAGCTATGGAACAAATGATTGAATAGCCACAACCACCTGAAGGTGACGAGGCTACCACAGGCACAATGTCACCTCTTGCTGCAGTACGTCAGTATCTCTCCACTAACTGTGCAAAAAGCACCTTCCTGCGTAATTCTGGGTTTGTCAAGGTAACCTCGTCCAAATCGCCTACTGAACAAAATCTTTCGGCTAGCCGGGGTGATATATCTGTGCTCCTGACACAAGTCCAATCCCTAATGGACGTCGTTTCGAAAACAAGAATAGTGGTTGACAAATGTCATCAAGATATGAATGGTTTTGAAACAAGACTATTAGACATTTGCTCGTTGTTTAAGAGCAATGGCAGAGAAAAGGGGATGATCATGCTGCTCCATCAGATTCTATAGCCTAAAACATTAGCACCCAGGTCAAATGATCTACGCTTCTATACATCTGATGGTGCTTTTATCTGCAAGGACTGTAAACTGTATGCCAACATGCCTTTTGTTGTATGGCTGGATTTTTTTTGTTGTGATACAACATTTATCGTGCTGCCAAAGGTTGTAGAAATTACGACACTATTGTTGTATAGTGTAGGTTTATCTTAGGTATTCGGCCGAAAGCTTCGTAGGAGCCGAATGCGCCAACATTCTTTAGGCCCATTCCAATTGGGCTAAATACGGTTATGGGTCGTAATTTGCATGTAGCCCACTAAAAATATCTGGGCCTAAATCGGTATAAGCTTTCATATTTTTGGTAGGCATGTGCCCCTAGTGGGCCTTTAACAGGCCTAAGCATAATTTGGGCCCACGGTAACAATAGGCTGTTAACATGTGTAAATATCTCAAGCCCATAAATAACATGGGCCTTTAATAGGCCGAAAGTGAGATTGGGCCCTGATTGGGCCAAATAACCCACTGATCATTAGCAGCCCGAAATGTATCTCAGCTCGTGGTGGCCCATTTACAATGCGGATCCTTCACATGCCGAAATTTAGACGAGTCGTAAATGCGCCGACCTACTACATGGGCCTTTGACAGGATGGAAGTTCGGTCAGGCTTGATTAGTATCTGTTTTATATGGGCCTCTAATGCGCCCGATGTGAAGTTGGGCCACATATGGCCCATGGATTTCGTCCGATGTTAACAGGTCAAAAATCACAACAGGTTGGAAGTGGCCCCAATCTACAGTGGGCTGATGACCCACAAGTGTAGGGGATCTATCGTAGCCCTTTCGATAAGTAAGAGTGTCGAACCCAACAAGGAGCAGAAGGAAATGACAAGCGGTTTTCAGTAAGGTATTCTCTGCAAGCACTGAAATTATCGGTAACAGATAGTTTTGTGATAAGGTAATTTGTAACGGGTAACAAGCAATGAAAGTAAATAAGGTGATGCAAGGTGGCCCAATCCTTTTTGTAGCAAAGGACAAGCCTGGACAAGTTCTTATATAGAGAAAAGCGCTCCCGAGGACACATGGGAATTATCGTCAAGCTAGTTTTCATCACACTCATATGATTCGCGTTCGTTACTTTGATAATTTGATATATGGGTGGACCGGTGCTTGGGTAATGCCATTTCTTGGACATGCATCCCACTTATCATTAACCCCTATTGCAAGCATCCGCAACTACAAAAGAAGTATTAAGGTAAACCTAACCATAGCACGTAACATATGGATCCAAATCAGCCCCTTACGAAGCAACTCATAAACTAGGGTTTAAGCTTCTATCACTCTAGCAACCCATCATCTACTTATTACTTCCCAATGCCTTCCTCTAGGCCCAAATAATGGTGAAGTGTCATGTAGTCGATGTTCACATAACACCACTAGATGACAGACAACATACATCTCATCAAAATATCGAACGAATACCAAATTCACAGGACTACTAATAGCAAGACTTCACCCATGTCCTCAGGAACAAGCGCAACTACTCACAAAGCGTATTCATGTTCATGGTCAGAGGGTTATTAATATGCATTAAGGATCTGAACAAATAATCTTCCACCGAATAAACCAACTAGCATCAACTACAAGGAGTAATCAACACTACTAGCAACCCACAGGTACCAATATGAGGTTTTGGTACAAAGATTGGATACAAGAGATGAACTAGGGTTTGAGAGGAGATGGTGCTGGTGAAGATGTTGATGGAGATTGACCCCCTCCCGATGAGAGGATCGATGGTGATGATTTCCCCCTCCCGGAGGGAAGTTTCCCCGGCAGAACAGCTCCGCTGGAGCCCTAGATTGGTTCCGCCTCGTGGCGGCGGAGTTTCATCCCGAAAGCTTGCCTATGATTTTTTCCAGGGTAAAAGACTCCATGTAGCAGAAGATGGGCAATGGAGGGCAGCCAGGGGGGCCACAAGGCAGGAGGGCGCGCCCAGGGGGTAGGGAGCGCCCCCACCCTCGTGGCTAGGGTGTGGGCCCCTCTGGTACTTCTTCCGTTCAATATTTATTATTAATTCCAAAAATGACTTTCGTGGAGTTTCAGGACTTTGGGAGCTGTGCAGAATAGGTCTCCAATATTTGCTCCTTTTCCAGCCAGAATCCCAGCTACCGGCATTCTCCCTCTTTATGTAAACCTTGTAAAATAAGAGAGAATAGCCATAAGTATTGTGACATAATGTGTAATAACAATCCATTTTGCAATAAATATTGATATAAAAGCATGGTGCAAAATGGACGTATCAACTCCCCCAAGTTTAGACCTCGCTTGTCCTCAAGCGGAAGCTGATATCGAAAAATATGTCCACATGTTTAGAGATAGAGGTGTCGATAAAACAAAATACGGACATGAGGGCATCATGATCATTCTTATAATAGCAACATACATAGATTTTGTCATATGACTTCTTAGGCTAAAGTAACAATCTATTCACAATGTCAAGTATGAATCAGAAACTTCATTGAGAACCAACAAACTATGATCTCGGTCATTGAAGCAATTGCAATTTATCATAACATCAGAAAGAGTCAATATAAGAGCTTTTCAGCAAGTCCACATACTCAACTATCATTTAGTCTTTCACAATTGCTAACACTCACACAATACTTATGGTTATGGAGTTTTAATCGGGCACAGAGAAAGATAGGGTTTTATAGTGTTGCCTCCCAACCTTTTACCTCAAGGGTAATGTCAACAATAATATTTCATGCTAACTTACATCCAATTGGATATATATATCAAGATCTTTCCAACACGAGGTGCTTGCCAAAGGATAAAATAAAAAAAGGAAAGGTGAAGATCACCATGACTCTTTTATAAGATAGAAAGTAAAAGTTAGGCCCTTCGCAGAGGGAAGTAGAGGTTGTCATGTGCTTTTATGGTTGGATGCACGAAATCTTAATGCACAAGAACGTCACTTTATATTGCCACTTGTGATACAGACCTTTATTATGCATGTAAGTGCATCTAGTGCCACCCCTAGTTGGTTTTGGAGTATTGACGACAAAGTTGGTTGAGGGACTAATGCGTTTGTGAGAATTGCAGGATAACACAGGTAGTGTCCCTCATTGATTCGGTTTACCTACCGGAGATGACCCCTAAAAATGTATGAAGACATTGAAGACAATGGTGGTATGAGAAGGTATTCATATTGAAGACTATGACATGAGAAGACATTGCGTGAAGACTTTGGAGCGCGAAGACTGTGTGGATTCGCTGTTTCATTTTCTTCTTTGTTGAGTCATAGGAACCACCGTACTGTTAAGTGGGGTCCAAGTGAACTAAGTTAGAGTGACTAAAGTGATGCTCAACTCAAATCCTATGTCTTCGAGCGAAGACAATGAGAGCAAATCTTATCCAGAGCTGGATGAGTCAGCTTTGCTTGTAGCCCAAGTAAAGTTGTTGCGTGTGTTTGAAATCTGACCGTTGGAACACGTGTCAGTTCCTTAGTGACCCAGGGTCATTTTGGACAAATCAGGTCGGGTTGCCTAGTGGCTATAAATAGCCCACCCCCTACACCATAAATTGGTGGCTGCTCAGAGTTTGTGCACGGCTTTTGTCGTTTGAGAGCAACCCACCTCGAAGCATTTGAGACAGAGAAATCCTTGCGAGGACAAAGCCCAAACACCTAGAGCCAAAGAGTGTTAGGCATCACTGAAGTCTTTCTGTCTGTGTGACCTGAAGACTTATTACACTTGAGGACTGTGTATCCTCCAGCCGGTTAGGCGTCGCGTTCTGAGCATCCAAGAGTCATTGTGGATTGCCGGTGAACGAAGTCTGTGAAGGTTTGGAAGTCTCCCTTGAAGACTTACCAGAGTGATTGGGCGAGGACTGGGTGTCCTTAGCTCAAGGGGAATAAGGTGAAGACGCGGTCTTCTGAGTTAAATCTCAGCCTCCCTAACCAGACGTACAGTTGTCACAGCAACTGGAACTGGTCCAACAAATCCTGTGTCTTCAACAAGCAACTGGTTCTATCCCTTCCAACCTTACTTAAGTTTGTCTTCATGAAGTCATTGCTTATCTGGTTATCTGTTTGACTTCATTGCTTGACTACTATTGTTGATTGGCTTCATATTATCTTCCATATTGATCCTGTCTACCCAACTGCTATTAGTCCTGTACTTTCACTTCATGACATGCTTGATCCTCTTCCATATTGATCCTGTCTACCCAACCGCCTCACTAATATCACAAATGAACTTCAAGCTCTTGGCGCAACTGAGATTACCAAGCATGAAATCGTCAAGACACTGCTGAGATCTCTTGACAACTCCTTTGACACCCTTGCCCTCATGATACAAGAACGTCCTGACTTCAAGACACTCGATCCGTCTGATATACTTGAGAGGCTCAACACACATGGATTCCAGCTATCTGAGAAAAGAGATATCTATGGTCTAAGCTATGGCCGAACTCGTGCTTTGAAGGCAAAAGTTGTTTCCTCATCTGAAGAAGAATCTGACTATAGTTCTGAAGATCCTGAAGACATTGGAAGGGAACTTGCTATGCTTGTGAAGAAGTTCCAGAAATTCACAAAGAATAAAGGCTTCAGAAAGTCTTCACGATCCAGCTCAAGGAATGATGAAGCTTCCACTAATGATCACAAGAAGAGAACCTGCCACAAGTGCAAGAAACCTGGCCACTACATATCTGAGTGTCCACAATGGGACAATGATAAGAAGAAGAAGAAAAGCAAGGAATATGATTCCGATGACAAGAAGAAGAAGAAATCTTCAAAGTCTTCAAAGTCTTCTTCCAAGTCTTCAGCATACAAGAAGAGCTCATCTGGCAAGGCTCGTGCTTTTGTTGGCAAGGAAATGGATTCAGAAGAGGAATCTGCTTCTGAGGAGGCAGAGGTGGAGTCTGGAGAGGAGTCTGACCCTAGTGTTGCAAGTCTGGCTCTAGCCACTGCTTATGTTGCCAAGTCCATCTTCAACACTGAAGACAATGACTTCCACACCAACGCTGAAGCTAATGACAAAGACGATCTTGCTCCCACCTACTGCTTCATGGGATGTGGTGCCAAGGTAAAATCATGCGATGCTTACTTTCAAACTTCAAGTGAAGATGACTCTGACTGTGAATCCAAACCCAGCTACAAAACACTTGCTAAAATTGCAACTGAACAACAAAAGGCTATGGAACATACTCAAAAAATGTTAGACAAAAGCGATGACCTGTTGGACGCTGAAATGAAACGTTCACAGTCCTTAGTTGACGACATAAAAAATCTTCATACTAAGTACCAAGAACTTGAAGGTCGTCATGAATCGCTCTCAACTACCTATGAAAGGCTCTCCTATGATTATCTTCAAAGGAAACAAGAGCTTGAGAAATTGAGAGCGGCTCATGAAGATCTTCAAAAGGTGAATGAGTTACTTCGTGCCCAACAGATCAGTTCCGATCAGGAAGGATTTGAACCACCATGTCTAAAATGCATTGAGCGTGATAATGCTACATCTGTTGCTGAATGTTCCACTGCTGCTACTATTTCATTGTCTTCACCTACTGATGTGGTCACTAACCCCTCTGCGGGGGATACCACTGTTGTTGCTGATGAAAATGCTATGTTGAAGACATTGCTTGAAACAGGGATGTACAAAAGTTTGAAGGGACATCAGACTCTCTGCGATGTCCTCAAAAAGCATATTCTGAACTGAAACCCTAGGAAAGAGGGTGTTGGGTTCGAGAGGAAAATGAATGTTGATGGCTCGTACTGGAAGCCTGAGTAGTACCCCAAAACCACATGGGTTGCTGCAAAGGAATCCTCAGTAGATCCATCCACTTTATCTGGCTTTACCTGTGCTAATCCTATTTTCATTGATGAATCCTTTGATGCAAACTATAAGCTATTCAAAAATCAGAATGGTGAAGTGTTTGCCAGGTACATTGGTACTAACTGCAGGAATGGACCACCTATGAAGAAGATCTGGGTACCTAAGTGGTACATTGAGAATCTTCCTGTGAATGTCGTCATGACACCACCAAGGAAGAAGACAAACCCCAGACCTAAGGCTTCATATGGCCCAAAGGCTTCATACAGATACAGGACTCACATGAGTCACCCTAACGCCAATGTTTTGCAGGGAAATCATGCTCAGACTTATGAATATGAGCGTGTGTCTTCGAACCGCTATGTTCATAGGACTAAGAACTTTTCTGCCTATTCATATGAGTATCATTCATCTCCTGCAAGGCTATTTGCTAGGGCTCCAAAGCAAAAATTCTCATATGCTGCACTTAGACTCGTTGTTTCTAAGCCCCCACTGAAAATGTGGGTGGCAAAGAAGAACTAACTCTCTTTTGCAGAAAATGGTCTCCAACCAGCAATCAATGGCGTCCGATACTATTGCTGGGGACCTAAAACTTACTGAGGATGCATGATGAAATGTCATTCTATATATGCTTCACATCTGAATTTCTTATCAGTCATACTATGTCCTAACTGTGTTATAAGCTGTGACTGTCCCTATATGTATCAAATGCATATGCTTCACAACACTTGTGTGAAGCCTGTCCTCCTAACTGCACTATAGGGTACATCACCAAAAGCTTCAGAATGGATTATGGACAGTGGATGCACAAATCATATGACTGGTGATCGAAGTCCTCTCATGGACTCAACCTTACTTCCATCCGACAAGAGTCACATCACATTTGCTGACACTGGTAAAAGCAAAGTATTGGGTCTAGGTAGAGTTGCAATCTCAAAGGATCAACACATGGATAAAGTGATGCTTGTTGAATCCCTTGGTTTCAACTTAATGTCTGTCTTAATGCTTTGTGACTTGAACATGATTGTGATATTTGGCAAATATCGTTGCCTTGTACTAATGGAATCTGACAAATCTCTAGTCTTTGAAGGGTATCGAAAAGATGATCTGTACATGGTAGATTTCTCAGCAGGTCCACAGCTTGCCGTTTGTCTTCTCACAAAAGCTTCAGAATGCTGGCTCTGACATCGAAGGCTGGGACATGCTGGCATGAGGAACTTACACACACTCGTCAAGAAGAAGCATGTAATAGGCATCGAAGATGTCAAGTTCAAGAAGGATCATTTGTGTGGTGCCTGTGAAGCTGGAAAGATGACAAGGGCAAAGCACCCATCAAAGACAATCATGACAACATCTCAACCCTTCGAGCTGTTACACATGGACTTGTTCGGACCTACTCACTACTCCACCCCCACAACAACTGCCTGTCTCTATGGCTTCGTCATTGTTGATGATTACTCAAGATACACATGGGTTCACATAATTCTGTACAAGACTGAAGTGCAAGATGTCTTCAGACGCTTTGCAAATCGAGCGATGAACAACTATGGTGTGAAGATAAAGCACATCAGAAGTGACAATGGCACTGAATTCAAGAACACTGGACTTGATCTGTATCTGGATACAATGGGAATCACTCATGAGTTCTCTGCTCCATACATACCTCAGCAAAATGGCATCGTTGAGCGCAAGAACTGAACTCTTATTGAGATGGCTCGAACAATGCTAGATGAGTACAAGACACCAAGAAAGTTCTGGCCTGAAGCTATTGATACAGCATGTCACATCATCAACCGTGTATACATTCATAAGCTTCTGAACAAAACATCATATGAGCTGCTTACTGGCAAGAAGCCAAACGTCAGTTACTTCAGAGTATTTGGAGCAAGATGCTGGATAAAGGATCCCCATCACAAGTCAAAATTTGCACCTAAGGCTCATGAAGGCTTCATGCTTGGCTATGGAAAGGAAGGATTCACACTTCTACAGAGTCTTCAACCTTTATCTCTACAAAATCATTGAAACTATGGATGTGAAATTTGATGAAACCAATGGCTCACAGAGAGAGATTCTGCCAAGCACACTGGATGAAGCTCCTTCAAACGAAGCAATCAAGCTGATGGGAACTGGTGAAATCATGCCCTCTGAAGCACAGCCTGAAGAGTAACTTATCATCTCTGCACCAAATCAACCTGAAGACAATGCTCAGACCGAAGACAATCCTTCCGATGATGACAATGATCAGCCAGAGAAAAATCTTCGTCCTGTTCATCCCTGTGTTGCAAATGAAGTTCAAATAGAGAGGATAATTTACAGCATCAATGCACCTGGTCCGCTCACTCGATCAAGAGCAACACAGCTAGCAAACTTCTGTGGGCACTTTTCATTTGTGTCAATATCAGAACCCAAGAAGGTTGCTGAAGCTTTTATGGAACCAGAATGGATTCAAGCCATGCAAGAAGAACTTCAATAGTTCAAACTGAATAATGTCTGGGAACTTGTCAAGCAACCTGATCCTCGCAAGCATAACATTATTGGAACAAAATGGATATATCGAAACAAGCAAGATGAGCATGGTCAAGTCGTCAGAAACAAAGCACGTCTTGTGGCTCAAGGATACACTCAAGTTGAAGGAATTGACTTCGATGAAACATTTGCTCCTGTTGCTAGGCTTGAAGCTATTCGCATACTACTAGCCTATGCTAATCATCATAATATCTTGCTATATCAAATGGATGTAAAGAGTGCATTTCTCAATGGCAAGATTGAAGAAGAAGTATATGTCGCACACACTACTAGAAAAAGGGCGATAGATGGGATTGACACTAATGGCGCACCAGACAGGTGGTGCGCCATTAGTATATACTAATGGCGCACCGCCTCCTGATGCGCCATTAGTGTTGAAACTACTAATGGTGCACCCTGCCCACGGTGCGCCATTAGTATCAAATTTTTTTTTTAACTAGTGCGCCTGTCCAAACATACTAATGGCGCATCAACAGGGAGTGCGCCATTATTAGTTGTAACTAGTAATGGCGCACCAGCCAGAAAGTGCGCCACTAATGTTATTTTTTTTTATACCTTTGTTTTGCTAAACTACTAATGGCGCACTCTCACGAGGTGCGCCATTACTAGTTTAAACTAGTAATGGCGCACCCTGCCAGAGTGCGCCATTAGTACGTTTTTTTTTTTTGCAAAACTACTAATGGCGCACCACCAGGGGGTGCGCCATTAGTAACCTGGATTACTAATGGTGCATTTGTTGCTGGTGCGCCATTAGTAAGTGGGCAGTAACAAGATATTTTGGACAGCCTCTCCTCCCACACTCACTTTCTCCCCACTTCATTCTGTCCACCGCCTCCTCCTTGTCTCGGGTGCCTCCTCTTTTTCACCTCATTTCCACCATAGATTCATTCAAATTAAGTGGTTAAGTTACCTAGCTAGATCTATGTATGTTCATGGTGTTGCATATGTTTGTGGTGTTGCATATGTGTTTGTGTTTGGAGGTGTACCGGTATTTGAAATGCGATAGTTGCCAATATTTTGCCGGAATGTTGATTCATTTCCGTTTCGGCGAGAATTTTGGCATTAAGCATTCTTTTTGGTCCTATTTTTAGGGAAAGTCATGCCAAATTTTTTCTTGGTTCTAAAATATCGTTTTGCTCTACCCCGCAGGCGACCATGGTCCGCACGATGACCGAAGGCATTGTGAATAGGTTTTTGAGGTCCGCGAAGGCCGAGATGCTTCAAAAGAACGAGACGGAGATAAGATGTCCGTGTCGAAGATGCAAGCTGAATAGCCTTATTGCGGACCCGGATTCCGGGAAGGTGCGGGACCACCTGCTCTTGCGTGGTTTCATGGATGGCTATCGGTGGCAAGGTGATGAAGATGACTACGAAGTCGTCCATGGGGGCCGGGCAAGAAATGAGGAAGGGCAGCAAGACAACCACCGCGGCTCGGGTAGGCGAGAAGACGAAGAATCCCCAGGAGATGATCACGACGGTGATGCTGTACACAGTCATCATGTAGAAGATGCAGGACATGATGATGTTGCCGGCGGAGCAGACGACGCTGGACCATCGATGGGCTGGGTGCAGGACCCTCATATTCAAGAGCTGCTTCTCAAGTAGACGGATAACGCAAGAGCTGCCGCCCGAGTGAAAGCCAAGATGGATCAACTTGAGTTAGAAGCGGTTACTCCATTGTATGAAGGATGCAGGCCCGAGGATACCCGCCTGAAAGTAACGCTCATGGCTCTGGAGATGAAGGTAAAACACAAAATGACCGACGCATGCTTCGACAAGAACATGTCATTCTGGCACGAACGTCTTCCCAAGGGGAACAAGTGCCCGACCAGTTTGGAGGAGGCGAAGAAAATCGTGTGTCCTCTGGATTTACCGCACATGAAATACCATGTGTGCATGAACAATTGCATCATTTATCGGGACGAGCACGCGGAGTCTACCATATGTCCGGTGTGCGGTGTCACTCGATAAGAGAAGAGGAAGAAAGCTCCTCGAAAAGTGGTGTGGTACTTTTCGATCACTCCTCGTCTGCAGCGGTATTTCGCGGACCCTAAGGTAGCAAAGCTCCTGCGTTGGCACGCGGATAGGGAGGAGAAGAAGCGAGAAGATGACGCAAATGATCCGGAGATAGATAAAAAAGACAAGATCCAAGGAACATCGAATACCCAGAGTTTGGGAACGATCCAAGGAATATCGTGCTGGGCGCGAGCACCGATGGAGTCAATCCGTTTGGCAGCCAGAGAAGCACACATAGCACCTGGCCTGTGTTTGTGTGGATGTACAACCTTCCCCCTGGTTGTGCATGAAGAGGAAGTACATTCACATGAGTATGCTAATTGAAGGGCCGAAACAACCAGGGAACGACATCAATCTGTATCTGGGGCTGCTGAAAGAGGAGCTTGGCACGCTGTGGAAAACGCCAGCCAATACGTGGGACGCTGCAGAGAAAGAATATTTCCCTATGAGAGCCGCACTGCTCACGACGGTGCACGACTATCTCGGTTACAGATATCTTGCGGGGCAGGTAGTCCACGGATTTTCTGGATGCGTAAGGTGCATGGATGACACAATGTATCGCCAGCTAGATAGAGATCCCGGGTCTTCGAAAACCGTGTTCATGGGACATCGAAGGTGGCTTCGCGACGATGACCCGTGGAGGAAACGCAAGGATCTGTTCGATGGTGAAACCGAACCCCGAAAACGCCCGTGTATGAGGAGCAGCGAGGAAATAGACAAGCTGTTGAAAAATTGGAAAGACTGCCCACTGCCGGGAAAGAAGCAAAAGGCGCCAGAGCCGGGAAAGAAGTGAAAGGCGCCAGAGCCGCTGCTGAAGGTATGGAAAACGAGGTCTGTTTTCTGGGACTTGCCGTACTGGAAGATCCACCGTGTGCCTCACAGCCTTGATGTCATGCATATCACGAAGAACGTGTGCGAGAGTCTGCTTGGTACCCTGCTCAACATGCCAGAGGGGACCAAAGATGGGCCGAAAGCAAGGGCAGACTTGAAATCAATGGGCATCAGGCAGGAGCTTCACGCTATATATGATGATGATGATGATGATGATGATGATGATGATGATGATGATGATGATGATGATGATGATGATGATGATGATGATGATGATGATGAGGCGAAGCAGGACACAGAAAGTCGTCGCAAAGGCAAAAAGGCCAAGAAGACCGGAAATGACTACCCTCCCGCGTGCTTCACTCTAAGTCAGGAGGAGATCGAGCAGTTTTTCACCTGCCTCCTAGGAGTAAAACTTCCTTACGGTTACGCGGGGAAGATAAGCAGATACCTAGACCCAGCGAAGCAGAAGTTCAGCGGATGAAGTCTCACGACTGTCACGTGCTGATGACGCAGATACTTCCAGTTGCAATCCGTGGGATCATGGACGCGCACGTCCGTGAAACGCTATTTGGCCTATGCAACTTCTTCAACGTCATCTCTCGGAAGTCGATTGGCGTGAGTCAACTCAGAAGGTTACAGGAAGAGATCATGGTGATACTATGCGAGCTTGAGATGTACTTCCCGCCCGCATTCTTCAACGTTATGGTGCATCTGCTGGTCCATATAGTGGAGGATATCATCCAACTCGGGCCGACATTCCTGCACAGCATGATGCCGTTCGAAAGGATGAATGGTGTCATCAAAGGATACGTTCGCAACATGTCACGTCCAGAAGGAAGCATAGCCAGGGGCTTTGTGACCGAAGAGTGCATCTCCTACTGCACGAATTATCTAGGCATCGAGAACCCCGTTGGTCTGCCCGTCAACAGGCACCTCGGCAGGCTCGCTGGATGGGGTCACCGTGAGGGTCGCCGCGAAATGCATGTCGACTTCGAGGGTCGACTCGCCGACTTTGAAAGAGCAAACCTAGTCGCGCTACAACACATAGACGTGGTCGATCCTTGGGTGGTAGAGCACAAAACCTTTATTAAGAAGACGTACAATGACCGAGGCCAACAGAGGACGGACGGAGATATAATCAAAGAGCACAACTCATGTTTCACGCGTTGGTTCAAGCAGAAGCTTCTGTCGTACCCTTTACATGAGGATTCTTCCGCGGAAGAACAACTCATATTCGCCTTGTCACAGGGCGTCGAGCACAACCTGATGACCTATGAGGCGTACGATATCAACGGCTACACATTCTACATCGAGGCCAAGGACATGAAGAGCGATGGTTATCAGAACTCCGGGGTAACGATGGAATCCTACACCGGTAACGACAAGGACAGATACTACGGAAGGATCGAGGAGATCTGGGAGCTGAGCTACGCTAGAGAGAAGGTCCCGATGTTCCGTGTCAGATGGGCCAAGAACGTCATAAAAGAAGACCGGTATTTCACCACCATGGTTATACCCGTAGCCAAATCCAAGACCGCGGGCGCAAATGTCACCGCGAAAAATGAGCCATGGGTACTGGCTTCCCAAGTGGACCAATGCTTCTTCATTACCGACCCGCCAAAGCCCAGTCGTGTTGTCGTGAGGAGAGGCAAAAGGAAGATCATCGGAATGGATGGATTAGCCAATGAGCAAGACTTCGACAAGTACGGCGACCCGAGGATCGAACATGACGACGATGATGAAGTAGCAGCATACACCACAAGAAGAAGCAGGACCACCCTACCTAAAGGACGTCCGTTCCACAGAAGAACTCCATTTGCGAAAAAGAAGGGAAAGAAGATTGTGAACAGATAGCTAGCTAAGATCGATTGTATTTAAATCGTAGCCTTCATTTCTCGATTGTATTTCATGGGTACTTTTTGAACTATCATGAATATTTTTAAATTTCATGGACACTCGATCTCGATCCCCCTCCATCTCGATCGCTATCCCACCTCGCCAGATCCGGTCCCCCTCGCCGCCGACCCCCCGCACCCTCGATTCCCCTACTCAACCGCCGCCGCCGACCCCCCGCACCCCGCGCACCCTCCCCCGCTCCACCGGCATTACTGTTTGATGATATTTTAAAAAAATTATTACTGTCTTATAGAAAAAATATTACTATTATGATTTAAACAAGATTGAACATATTTAAACACAAATAAGTATCAAATATCCTACCTCGCCAGATCTGGTCCCCCTCGCCGCCGAGCACCCCCCAGTCCACCGGCCGCCGCCGCCGACCCCCCGCACCCTCGATTCCCCTACTCAACCGCCGCCGCCGACCCCCCGCACCCCGCGCACCCTCCCCCGCTCCACCGGCATTACTGTTTGATGATATTTTTTAAAAAATTATTACTGTCTTATAAAAAAATATTACTGTTATGATTTAAACAAGTTTGAACATATTTAAACACAAATAAGTATCAAACAGCTTTTTAATGGCGCACCACGGTGAGGTGCGCCATTAGTATGGATGTACTTATGGCGCACCGAGGGGTGGTGCGCCATTAGTATTGTGCCCGATCCCCCCTTCCCTCTCCCCCTTCGCCCGATCCCCCCTTCCCTCTCCCCCTCGCCAGTTTCCTCTCCCTCGATCCACCGCCGCCGCCGCCGTTGCCCTGACCCACTGCGCCGCAGCCGCCCACGCGCCCCCGCCGCCTCCCTCTCCCCTTCCTCCCCCTCGAGCATGCGCCGTCCGCCCAAACCTAACCCGACGCCGCTGCCCCGCCACCTCGACGCTGCCCCGCCGCCTCGACGCGACCCCGCCGCTCGGACGCCGCCCCGACGCCGCCTCGACGCTGCCCCGCCGCCCCGACGCCGCCCCGACGCCGCCTCAACCCCGCCCCGACGCCGCTGCCCCGCCACCTCTACGCTGCCCCGCCGCCTCGACGCGACCCCGCCGCCCGGACGCCGCCCCGTCCACACCACCGTCGCCGGAGCACCACCACCACCCGGACCTCGTCCCCGACATCCTCCCCGCGCCCCACTCCCCGGCCCCCGTGAGATCCCCCTCCTCCTCTCCCCCTCTCCCCCTCTACACTGTAATTACTGTGCATTTTCAGTGAAATTTACACTATAATTGTTAGTGGAATTTACACTGTAAATGTTAGTGGGTTTACAGTGTACTTCTAGTGGATTTTTGCTCTGTATTTGCAAGTGGCATTTTTAGTGGAATTACTGTGTATTTCCATGGTTTTTACACTGTAATTATTAGTTTAAGATATTGTTGCAATTAAATTTAGAAATGGCGGCTCTTGGTGGCTTGGTGTACCTGTATTTTCTCTCTGAAAATTCTCTAAACAAGCATTGCAATTTGATTTTGGCCCTGGTACATGTAGTAGTAGTAATGTTTGAGGGTTGCATGCTTCGGTGCTAAATTTGCATCAGCGGTTGACGTTTCTTGAGTGATTATAACTTGTGGAATATGCTATCTCAAACTATGGAACATGAGATCTGCGTTTAGGAGCAGCCAAGGTGGTTTCTTTTTGTTGTACACTCCAGTTTGATTCTTGTGTGCATCACACTGGTTCATAGTCTGGAACATTCAGTCTTGCTTGCTCTATGTTTGTTCGATGTCCAGGGGCCCAATTACAGTTAAGTTGCGGATACAACACCTATTTCACCAACAACAGAGAACACAACAACACAATTAGGGCTCGAAAATAAATCAAGCAACACAAGTATTTCTATCTAGTGAAGACTAAAGTTGCATCATCAGCAGCTTCATATAGAAGATAATGATTCCTGTTTTTTAGTCTACTGTAATTGTTTTTTAGCCCACAGCACTTTGCATTGTTTTGAGGTTTTGTACATCAGCTTTCTTGCTAATCCAGCCCACGCGGCTGCTGTACTACTTGTCAAGTGATGCTGCTGCTGCTATCTGCGAGTTGTTGCTGCTAGTTGTGATTTTGTCAAGTGATGCTGCTGCTACTTGTGATCTTCTAAAATAACCCCTTTCTCCTGAAACGTTGATTAATTTCCGTTTCAGTTGAGAAATGGGGCACTCCTAGGTCAAGAAAATTAGCAAAGGTCATGCCCAATTTTCTTGACCTAGAAGGTTCCCGATTCTCAACCGAAATAAAAATTAATTTGCTTTAGTGGTTGGATTAGTTTAGTATTTTATTCACACACTCAGACACCCTTGCTTGCCATGTGTGATAGAGAGATAGTGAGAGGAGACAATAAGCTATCTGCAGCTTAATTTGCATTGCATACTAGCTAGATAGCTTTTGTTTTTCAGGACCAACCGAACAATACATACATATACCTGTAGGCACCAGCTTAATTTCCAAGGCAGGACAATTACTTGCTTCATTATATTCATCCATCCATCCATTTTGCATCATGTACAGGACCAAAAATAATCGCAAAAGCCTTAGTTCGAAGCGGATGAGCATTCTATTCTCAGGAAGCAAAGGCATTCTCAATACATGTTGGTGAATGTCAAAACCTACAATTTCTTTGTTTGTTGCAAAATGAATGATCCGAAAGAAGATATCAATAGCCTTTAAAGCCACCCAATTGTTTGTATACACAACATGAATCGCAAAACTTACAGTGTTGAAGATGATCAGAAAGAAGAGGACAAGTCAAACCTTCAAATCGATCAGATCAGCTAACAGCTACTGCAATTCGCCCGCCTTGACCTCGAACTCTTCTCTGGTTGATAGTATCTTCACACAAACCATGCCTCGCTCCCACTCGGATTTCCCAACCAAGATCAGCCTGCTAGCGTTTATCCTCTCCGCGTGTTTGAACACCCTGCGGTGTAGTAAAAAGTAATTACAGATACACTCACCCACATAAGTATTCAACACAATGAAAATATAGTACAAATTAAGGAAAGGCAATACCATTTCAGATGCTTGTCTTCTAAAAAGAAGAGTGAACTTTCTAGACACACCCCTCAAGAACTAGGTTACCCTGAGAACGTGGACTTGGACCTTAGCAACAACACACTAACAGGTTCTATCCCAAAACACCTAGGCAATATCACAAACATCTCTCAATTGTTCCTTGACAATAACCAACTTTTTGGCGACATTCCTCGAGAATTAGGTTATTTGGTCAACTTAGAGATCTTGTTCCTTGACAATAACCAACTTTTTGACCAAACTTTGTTTCTATTTAGAGAGAAACATGGCCCACAACGATGAGGCCGGGGGTTCGGGCGGCAAGGCATTCTGGGAGCTGTCCCAGGAGATGGAGGAACAACCTCACTTGTATGAGGCCGCCGCCTTCCCCACTGATCCTGAGACCACTGATGGTGCCGCCGAGGATGACCACACTGATGCCACCACTGATGGTGCCGCCGAGGATGCCACCACTAATGATGGCGGCGCCCGCACAGATGGCAGCCAACCGAAGAGGCAACGGAAGGACCGGCGCCCGATCGTGCTCCTCACCCTCAAGGAGGAAGTTACTGAAGTGGACTCCAACGGGAATCCAACGGTGCCCGAACGAATAGTCAAGGGGTACTCGCTTCAGCTCGGGTGCATTGTCCGGAGCACCGTCTCAATCAACACCGAGAACCTGAGGCATCTTGACCGAGGGAATTTGCGCCACCTCCTCTTCACGAAGCTGCACGAACGATACAAGTTCCCCGCTGAATTTGCAAACACAAGCCTCAAAGGGAATAAAAGTGAACAATGCTGCCCTCACGAAGATGAGCAAGGCCCTGTCTACTTGGAAAAGCAATGTGAAGAAAATGATCGAGAAAGGTGAGAGTTATCAGAAGATCAAGGAGAAAAATCCTTCGATCACCGAAGATGACTACAACGACTTCAAGATCAATTGCTCGAGCACCGCAAGCTCCCAATCAAGTGAGTGGGGGAAACAAATGCGGGAGCTGAACATAGGGGAACACACACTCGATCCCGGCGGTTACAGAGTGGCGGAGCCTATATGGGACAAGGAGGAGGCGGACCGTGCCGAGCAAGGCCTACCGCCCCTCTTCGAGAAATACAGCGGTAACAAGCAGACCAGGAACTTTGTCAGGGCCCGGTACAAGAAGGACCCGAAAACAAAGGAGCTTACCACGGATCCGAAGACCAGGCAGCTTGAGCTTGTTCTGGTAAGGAATACACCCCCGCGTAATTAGCTCCATATGGTTTCATTCTAATTAATGAAGCCAAATTTCTAAATGGTTCACATTCCTTCCGCAGGCGACTGAAAGTAGTAGCACGGGGTCGACTAAGAGCAACCCTTGGGACACCACTCTAAATAGGGCGTTGAATGTAATGAAGAACAAGGATAAGCTCAGTAAGCCGATGTCAGCTGGTCGTGTGGCCGGCAAAGGCTTGTCGACAAAATGGGGGTCATACTATACCGCTGGTGTGCAGAAGGAGAAAAAGACCAGCTCGGAAAGCCAGGCGCGAGAGGTTCAAGAACTCAAGGCACAGGTGGCGCGGATTCCGGAGATTGTCCAAGAGCAAGTGGAACAACGACTCGGAGCGACGATCACCGCCATTGTGCCTACCTTGATCTCGGGGTTGAGTGCGTAGATTGCGGGCGGCCAACAGGGGCCACCCCCGATTCCTAGCTTCACAGCCAGCAACTCGCATAATGCAATGGCGGGGCCATTGGTGCCTCCGGCAGAGGCGGCATTGGTGTCTCCGACGTCGGCACGGGAGCTTAATGCACCCGGGTGTACGCCGGCCGGCACCTCTGCAGCAAGCGGCCCCTCCATCAACTGCACGCCCGCCATTGGCGGTGCATCGACATTAGCCGAGCTCGACGCCATCATCACGGTAACTAATTAAGCCTCTCTCGGCCGAGGACTTCATCTCCTTGCCTTTGACTGGGCATCCCTGACGCCCTACATGTTTTCGCAGGGCGCCGCCGACGTTCCGTGCACTCTCCTCCACTTTGTGAACAATGAGTTGGTCGATGTCGCCAAGGGCAAAATCGTTCAACCGGGAAACCCCTTGTTCCACGGTACCCAGATGCCACCCAACTTGTTTAGGGTTCAACTGGTTCGGGTGCTGCCAGGCTGCGACGACTTGTTACCTCCGATTCGACCCGTCGGGGCCGACAATGATGACGTGATGACCCTCAGCGCCTGCCTGAGCTGGCCCCTGGTTTGGCCAAAGAGCCAGATTCGTTTGGGGGCGGGGGACACCACCCCAAAGACAACACCGCCAGTCGTGCCGGCGCCAAGTCGGCCCCATGGCAAGACCGCCGTAACGGTGCCGGACATCCCTATGCCACTGGATCCAAACATGCATATGGCACAGGATCATAACGACGACGACGACGACGATGATACATTTGGCAACGTCGATTAGTACTTTGCCGATCATGGGTACGATGGCGACTTCATGGGGCCTCCTTCTCAAGAACCAAACCCAACAAAAGACGTGTGCGATCTAGCTGGTACCGCAGAGAAGCCAAGTTGCAACAAGCGCCGTCTGGCGTTCAGCTCTCAGGAGACGCCTCCAGCTGCCGACTTCACCGAGCCTCAGATAGGCGAGGTGCGAAATATTATCAACCCCAACACACTCAAGAAGGTGGTGTGTGAGCAGAACTCGGTCCCATTACAGGAGAAGAAGAAGGCACGCAAAAGAAAGAGTAAGAAGGGTGCGAGCCAGCCGGCACCGAGTACGATCCGTGCTCAAGACGGGCCACCTTCACCGCAGGATATCTCGAGGAGGGTGCATGTGGCGGGTAGGGCGATGCTACCGACAAATATGCTCAATGCTGCAACCAATGCTATGCGGAGTCTGCATGACAGTGTTCTTGCTTTGGAGAAGCGGCGTCTCAGAGAGAAGGATGTGGCATACCCGGTTTTCGCGGCCAAGGTGCCAGAGGGCAAGGGCTTTGTGGATAACTCCATCGGGCGTACGATCGTCCTGCGTTTTGATGACATCCACGCTATGTTGAACCTTCATCCGCTGCACTACACCTTCGTTCGGCTATTTTCGCTGAGTATGGAGATGCGGATCATTCGCGACAAGACCCCGGACATTGTGATAGTCGACCCCTTCTACATGTGTGCCAAGATCTTGGGCAGCGCTGGGGACCGGCAAGTCGCGAGTTCTTACCTCGAAGGCGTCATTCTGGCAAACCAAGATAAGGATAACTTCCTCGTGCCTTACTTTCCCGAGTAAGTCCTCCCCTCAACCGGCCCGTAACATATGAATTCTTACATTTCGATTGTTTTTCTTTTAACATTCCGTGTTTTCTGCAGTGACACACGTTGCACGCTCATCCTCCTAAGCCCCAAATATTCCATGGCCACGTATTTCGACCCGGACCGTCAGTCGAATGTAGACTACACAAATGTCAAGAAGGTTCTTGATGACGTTCTCCCCGGCTACGCCAAATCTGGAGGCACCTTCACCAAGCCTATTCGTAAGTACGGCAAGCACGTGTTCTCCCACAATACGACGTTCTGCTGCGTCAAGCAGCCGCCTGGCGGTCAGAAGGGTGCCTACTACGCCATCCATCACATGCGGGCGATCGTACGGGACCATCATCAACTTCTGCTACCGAGTAACCTCAAAGATTGGGCAAAGAGCGTGTCGGCAATCCAGGACGCGGACCTCCGACAAGAATTCTTTCGCATCCAGTCGGAGTTTGCGGAAATCATCCATCAAGATGTCCTTCGTACCTCGGGGCAGTTCTACCTCAACAATCAACTGTCCAACAGTGACATCGACACAATGCTACAAATGCAGGCTGACGACGACCATTATTTCATGACTCCCACGATAGACGGCGGCTTCATCCACGCTCCGGTCCCTTGAGTCGAGTCGAAAGCAGTGATGCTGTGTCTAGTTCTGAAACATCAATTGGCTCATGTTGTAATTAAACTTTAATGAACTTGTAGTATGTCTCTTTGGTTTCGAGACTCGTTCAACTTAGATGTAATCGATGCTATTAATTTCTTGCTTTTCTCTTCCGATCGTTCTGTTGCATACTTATATATTGCTTATGTATTGTCTGTGAATTGGTACTAACGTTTCGTTTGGCTAGTGCATAGCGATGCCGACGTATGTCGTGTACAAGGGTAAGGTTCCCGGAGTCTACGATGACTGGGAGGAGTGTCGGAGACAGGTTCACCGATTCAGCGGTAAGAGTTACAAAGGGTACACCACTAGGGCCGAGGCCGAATCTAGATACGCCCGCTATCTAGCGGGAGAGGAGAGGGAGCGTTGGAGGAACCGGATGAAGACGAGTTTCATCGTGATGATGCTCATCGTGATGACCGCAGCTCTCTTCTATGTGATGGTAGTTTAGATGATCGATATCGACTTGTAATGTGAAGACAAACTCGCTACTCGCGGTCTCGAGACTTGTAATATTATGTTCTATCTTTGTTCGATCTTTTCAATTCGGATACTAATATGATGAATTGTATTCAGAGACTAATATGATGAATTGTATTCAAAGACTAATCTTCTATTGTATTCGATGAATCTGTTGTTGATGTGTGTTGTCTATATTTTGTCAAATTATATATTTTGTAACCTGTGCAAAAAACAGAAAATAAAAAATAAAAAAACCTAATATTCATACTAATGGCGCATCAAATGACAGTGCGCCATTAGTAGGACAAGGCATACTAATGGCGCATCACAGGACAGTGCGCCATTAGTATGCCGCGGTTACTAATGGCGCATCACGTTGTAGTGCGCCATTAGTATGCCAAAGCACCTGGGTATACATGGCCCCTGGGAGGCATACTAATGGCGCACCCTGGCCTATACTAATGGCGCACCAGTGGTGCGCCATTAGTATACCAGATGCTAATGGCGCACCATTGGTGCGCCATTAGTAAAAATTACTAATGGCGTGCTACTAATGGCGCACCACTGATGCGCCATTAATGGCCATATTTGGTGCGCCATTAGTAGGGGTTTTTCTAGTAGTGACAACCACCTGGCTTTGAAGATCCAAAAAATCCTGATATGGTGTACAAGCTAAACAAGGCACTGTATGGCCTCAAACAAGCCCCTCATGCCTGGTATGATACAATCAAAGACTTCCTGAAGAGCAAAGGCTTCAAACCTGGATCCCTCGATCCCACTCTCTTCACGAAGACATATGATGGTGAACTATTTGTGTGCCAAATATATGTGGATGACATTATCTTCGGGTGCACCAACCAGAAGTACAGTGATGAGTTTGGGTACATGATGCAAGAGCAATATCAAATGTCCATGATGGGTGAGCTGAAGTTCTTCCTTGGTCCTCAAATTCGTCAGCAGAGCAATGGCATCTTCATATCTCAAGAGAAATACCTCAAAGATTGTCTGAATAAGTTTGGAATGGAAGACTGCAAAGGCTACACGACGCCAATGCCAGCCAAGCACCATCTTTGTCCTGATGACAATGGTAAAGAGTTCGATCAAAAGGTATACCGCTCCATGATTGGTTCTTTGCTTTATTTATGTGCATCTAGGCCAGATATTATGCTTAGTGTTTGCATGTGTGCTCGGTACCAAGCGGCACCAAAGGAATCGCATCACTTAGCTGTGAAGCGAATTATTCGATATTTGGCTTACACCCCAACACTCGGATTATGGTATCCCAAGAGCTCAAGATTCGATTTGGTTGGATTCTCGGATGCTGATTATGCTGGTGACAAGGTGGATCGCAAGTCTACATCTGGCACATGCCATTTTCTTGGTCGATCACTTGTCTGTTGGTCTTCGAAGAAGCAGAACTGTGTATCACTCTCAACTGCTGAATCTGAATACATTGCTGCTGGATCCTGTTGTGCTCAGCTTCTATGGATGAAGCAAACTCTCAAGGACTATGGCATCAACCTGACACAAGTACCTATCTTCTGCGACAACGAGAGTGCCATCAAAATAGCCAACAATCCAGTCCAACACTCGAAGACAAAGCACATTGAAATTCGTCATCACTTTCTCAGAGATCATCTTATGAAGAAAGATATCGATATCATTCACGTCAACACTGAAGAGAAACTGTCAGATATCTTCACAAAGCCCTTGGATGAGAAAAGGTTTTGCAAGTTACGGTGTGAGCTAAATATCTTGGAATCCTCTAATGTCCTGTGATCAGGCACACATCCTAACACTTATGCATGTTGATGACTTAGATGTGCAACACACAAAGTAATGTATATCTTCAATCAATGAAGATTTACACTCTGAGTGTGAATACATTAACATGGAATTTGACTTCAGAGCGCCACGATAATTGTGCGCCGTGTCTGGGTCTAATACTTCCTATACGGTGGGTAACGCCACCACAAACCTTCTTGTTTGAAGTGTTTCACTCGAGGCGTTATATTGAAGTGTTTCACTCTCCGACATGCCTGGCGGGCGTGGGAACGTGGGACAACCCTGGGTGTGTTACATGCTTGCCACGTACCCCTCAGATATGAACCGGCAGGGGCACCAGCGTAATTTGTGCTGTGTCTCTCACCTACTTATAAATACCTATCCCCCTGTGGTAAAGAAATCCTTCTCCCACCTCTCCACCTCCGTCAAAACCCTAGCGCCACCGCTGGCTCGAGACGACGCCCGCGACGAAGCGCTTAGCTGTCGCGACTTCTCCGACGCCGTCCTCACGCCGGCCGCGGACATCGTTCTCTCTGACGTTGCCGTAGGTGTCCTCTGTCGCCAAGTTAGGGCACGGTGGGCTGAACTGCTCGGTCTCCTATTCTTCTCCATCTAGCAGTTCTTCGTGCGGTAATTATAACTCTATTTTTACCACCTTTTTGATCTTCAAGATTCATCCTGTTTACCGAAAGTAGTTTCTGTCTATTCAAAGCTAGATCTATTCCGTCTGCATCTCATACTGCTTAGTCGATTAACTTAGATTTCTTCTAGTTTGATTCCTCACTTGCAGTTATTCACGGATTGGTACAAATCTGGAACCAACTCACCTATATAAGTGAATGTCTTCGCAACATGAGGTCAATGTCTTCAAACTGATTTATCTTCAAAATCTTCTGAGAATGCATATGACCTCTTCCCCTTCTCTCCCATCTCTAATGCTGTCACAGGTACATTTCCGTGGGGGAATCCCTTGGTTCTCATAGTCTGCATTCGTTTGCAGAATACTTACAGCATCATATAAATTCTCCTGAAGCCAGTTCCTGCTTGACCAGCAAGCGCAAATCTCTGAAGCCTTTGAATGTACTGAAGCCTTTCAGCTTGAAGTTCATGGCAACAGAGAAATCAGCAAGGAAGGGTGGCAGACAGCGCCGAGGAGGCACATCCAAAGATCTGCCTGATGACTTAGCAGAACTGTACAAGACAGATCCTGAAGAGAATTATCATCAGAGGAAGATGCAAATCCAATGGATTCGACGCATTTGGGCTGAGGAGTGGTTCGAGTATAGATTTGTAACAAAGGAATATGCAGAGAAGCATGCCATCAAGAGTCCATGGGGTGATATCCTCTATCGAGGGCTTCAACCCAAGAGCCGAGCTGAAGCCATTGAACAAGGCTTCTATCCATGCATGGTCCGTGGGCCACAGCCAGCAAACGCAGATCCCACTTCACTTCTATGGTGTCGTGAAGATTCGCTCTTCAAGCGCAACTATCAGTTTGTTGTGGCTTCGGCCAAGGAGAACAAGAAGTCCTTGGGTTTGGACTTCAATTCGGGTACAGAAGCCAAAGCCCAGGTTGCCAAGGTTTCCAGGTACTGCCAACTCACCAGGATCATTCAATGCCAATGGCTTCAAGAGCCACAATACCTTCTTTGACAGCGCCAAGAACCCCTACTCCAAGCCAAGGATTTCATCAGATCGGTTCTGGAGCTATCAGCAGAGAAGCTATTACTCCTGCGTGTTATATGATCAAGGGCGCATCTTCCCTCATATGCGTCTTGACACTGAAGCTATTGCTGGACTGCCGTGCTTGGAAGAAGCACTAGACTGCTTTCGTGATGCTGGTCTGCTCCACTTTGTGATAGACAAAGAACATTGGAATGAAGAGCTATTGCTTCAATTCTATGCCACTCTGCACATTCGCGGCTACTACAGAGACATCAAGACTTGGGTTCTCGAGTGGATGACTGGCAATGTTCATCATGAAGCCAAAGCTATGGACATCATCAAGCTTACTGGGCTAGCCACTCCTGGAGAACTGTATGAGCCTAACTGTCAGCTACACCGCAATGCTGTGGAGAGCATCTTTCATAAGCCAGAACCCAATATGAGCCAGATGCTGAGCATGATGAAGCCTTTGCCATCTGACGCTGAGTATCCCACACATTTATTTGTTGAAGACCTTGAGTATCTGCCGCGCACCATATATCATATCATCAGGCGAACTCTATGGCCAGTCAAGGGACACTCATCATCGGCCAAGCTTGAAGGAGCCATGAAGACTTTGGTCTTCTATATTCTAAATGGCATCAGCTTCAACACTCAGGAATTCTTCATCAGGCAACTTGTTGCTTCCAGCTCTGACCTATTTGGTCTGAAGTTTTATGCTCCATGGGTCATGCGCCTCATCAAAAGACACTCATCTGTCAATTATCAGCCCTCTGCTCGCAATCATATAATATTTCTGCCCGAGGTTGATATGTCAGTTGATGCTGTATACTCCGACCCTGCCAAGACACCGCTTTGTCTTCAGAACATTGAGCACCAAAGCGTCACTCAGCCTATTGAAGGTGTTCATGCAGCAACAAGATACTATCCACTAGCTAGTAACACCCATCTGCCTCACAGAGCGCCAACTGAAGCCACTGAAAGCACCATCGCCCAAAGGCCTCGGAAGCGTTCTCGTGTCCTCAATGACCGAGAGCTTCTTGTGGCTCTTCATCAAAAGCAGGATAAGCATCATTTCTGGTTCAAGCGCCAAATGCAAAGCCTCTTGGTGGATGTCAATCGCATTCGCAACCTTGCCACCAAGAATGCCTTTGTTGCTCATGAAACTTGCCGAAGATCATGGAAGAGTTTGACCCTGCTCAGTGCTGAAGCTGATCTTCAAGATGATAGCTTCAATGAACGATTCCAGATCGACTCCACCCCTCCAAGGACTGCTACCCTGCGTCGAACCCCATCTCTTGAAGACTCTGAATATTCCTCTTCCGCGACAACAGTCAATGCCAGAGTGATCGATGATGAAGATGATGCTACTTCACCACCTCCAACTACTACTGCGCGCATCGACACTGCACCAAGTTCGTCTGCACCGCCAACCAATGAGGACAACCCTGCTGCTTCACCTACTCATGATGACGAATAGATGCTCTATGTCTTCAAACCTTTTTGGTCATTACTGACAAAAGGGGGAGAAGCGTATGAGTTGATAGTCTTCAAGCGGGTTCATATGGGCAGTTGCATTATATTTTGCTGCGTGCTTACAACTCTTGCATTTTGAAACATTTGGTTCTTTGAGTTGTAACACCTAAACTTGATGGTCGTCTGCTACTTATGCTATGTATTTGCTTTACCAGGATGCGATGATAAATTCCGCATGTGCGATGATAACTTCCGCACTTAGATCATCCTGCAGACGTCCATTTTTCATTATGCATGTCATTCTTATTGCTATATCATTTCATGCATGATGAATTATCTTCATAAGTTGAAGTGGATCTCCACAAGTACAACCTGCCATGTGCATTTGCATTCCAAAAGCAAATTACTTATATGCACATCTTCAGGGGGAGCCCTTGCAACTTATGAAGACAAATTACTATCCTTACAATTTCACATACTTTATCCCCGTTGAAAACTTCAACCAGTTTGTCATCAATCACCAAAAAGGGGGAGATTGTAAGTGCATCTAGTGCCACCCCTAGTTGGTTTTGGAGTATTGACGACAAAGTTAGTTGAGGGACTAATGCGTTTGTAAGAATTGCAGGATAACGCAGGTAGTGTCCCTCATTGATTCGGTTTACCTACCAGAGATGACCCCTAAAAATGTATGAAGACATTGAAGACAATGGTGGTATGAGAAGGTATTCATATTGAAGACTATGACATGAGAAGACATTGCGTGAAGACTTTGGAGCGCGAAGACTATGTTGATTCGCTGTTTCATTTTCTTCTTTGTTGAGTCATAGGAACCCCCGTACTGTTAAGTGGGGTCCAAGTGAACTAAGTCAGAGTGACTGAAGTGATGCTCAACTCAAATCCTATGTCTTCGAGCGAAGACAATGAGAGCAAATCTTATCCAGAGCTGGATGAGTTAGCTTTGCTTGTAGCCCAAGTAAAGTTGCCGCATGTGTTTGAAATCTGACCATTGGAACACGTGTCAGTTCCTTAGTGACCCAGGGTCATTTTGGAAAAATCAGGTCGGGTTGCCTAGTGGCAATAAATAGCCCACCCCCTACACCATAAATTGGTGGCTGCTCAGAGTTTGTGCACGGCTTTTGTCGTTTGAGAGCAACCCACCTCGAAGCATTTGAGAGAGAGAAATCCTTGCGAGGACAAAGCCCAAACACCCAGAGCCAAAGAGTGTTAGGCATCACTGAAGTCTTTCTGTCTGTGTGACCTGAAGACTTATTACACTTGAGGACTGTGTATCCTCCAGCCGGTTAGGCGTCGCGTTCTGAGCATCCAAGAGTCATTGTGGATTGCCGGTGAACGAAGTCTGTGAAGGTTTGGAAGTCTCCCTTGAAGACTTACCAAAGTGATTGGGTGAGGACTAGGTGTCCTTAGCTCAAGGGTAATAAGGTGAAGACGTGGTCTTCTGAGTTAAATCTCAGCCTCCCTAACCAGACGTACAGTTGTCACAACAACTGGAACTGGTCCAACAAATCATGTGTCTTCAACAAGCAACTGGTTCTATCCCTTCCAACCTTACTTAAGTTTGTCTTCATGAAGTCATTGCTTATCTGGTTATCTGTTTGACTTCATTGCTTGACTACTATTGTTGATTGGCTTCATATTATCTTCCATATTGATCCTGTCTACCCAACTCCTATTAGTCCTGTACTTTCACTTCATGACATGCTTGACTATGGCTTGTTTAGGGTAGTTTAACTTCCGCTGCATATCAATTAGGTTGTTTCTGTTGTTTGTCTTCGAAACTACCAAGTTTTGAAGACTTTCATAAAAATCGCCTATTCACCCCCCCCCCTCTAGTCGATACTAGCACTTCCAATGCAGTCCATCGCTTTTATTACTTCCATATCACAAGATCATATAAAGCTTATTTTCTCCACACTAATAAGTCATACATATTTAGAAAGCAATTTTTATTGCATTCAACATGACAACTTACTTGAAGGATCTTACTCAATACATAGGTAGATATGGTGGACTCTCATGGCAAAACTGGGTTTAAGGATATTTGGAAGCACAAGTAGTATCTCTACTTGGTGCAAGGAATTTGGCTAGCATGAGGGGGAAAGGCAAACTCAACATGTTGGATGATCCATGACAATATACTTTAATTAAGATGTGAGAAAACATAACCCATTATGTTGTCTTCCTTGTCCAACATCAACTCTTTAGCATGTCATACTTTAATGAGTGCTCACAATCATAAAAGATGTCCAAGATAGTATATTTATATGTGAGAACCTCTCTTTCTTTATTACTTCCTATTAATTGCAATGATGACCAAAACTATGTTTGCCTACTCTCAACAACTTTTAATCATCATACTCTTTATATGTGAAGTCATTACTATCCATAAGATCAATATAGTCTCTTTTATTTCTTTTTATTATTTTATTTCCTCAAGATCATAGCAAGATATCAAATCCCTTGACTCAACACTAATCTTTATTATATATAGCTCACAAACTCAATTACATAGAGGGATCATAAAGCAAAACTCAAAACTAATTCATACCAAAACTTTATTCTACTAGATCAAGATATTACTAAAAGGATCGAACTAAGTAAAACGGTAAAGATAGGAGTGTGATGGTGATACGATACCGGGGCACCTTCCCCAAGCTTGGCAGTTGCCAAGGGGAGTGCCCATACCCATGTGATTATGTCCTCGGAGGTGATGAACATGGTGATGATGATGGTGGATAGTCGCACATCGAGCGTAGGAGCTCTTCCAATTTGCGGATAATGCCCTTGAGTGCGACGATATGATCCTTCAATAAAATATTTTCATGTGTGAGATACTTGTTTTGCATGCGAGCTAACTCAATCATCTTGAAAGCTTCAATCTCAGTTGGGGTAAAGAGGTTGGGAAGAGGTTGAATGATGTCTTCTTCTTCTGTCGCCGGAGCTTGAACCTCCATGGCCTTCTTGATCCCATCATCCTTGTTGATCTCCCCTGGTTCTTCTCTCTTCAGCTCTATCTTTGATAGCCAAGCATCCTTTTCTTCATTGTTGGAGGAGGGTGATGTCATGATGCCTGGCCTTGACAAATCTGACAGAAAATAGCTCGAAACAAAGACAGAGGATATTTGCGTGATATGGTGGTCAAAACCTTTGAGAGATAATATAATGAATTTTTACCGACCGAAAGAAGTATCGTGCAAGATAACAGAGTCCGGAGAGCACATGAGGTGCCCACAAGGCATGGGCGCGCCCAGGGGGGTAGGGTGCGCCCTCCACCCTTGTAGATGCCTCGTGTCCTTCCCGGACTACTTCTTATTTTCCAATTTTCTTAAATATTCCAAAACGGAGAAAAATTTCTATTAGAACTGTTTTGGAGTCGGTTTACTTACCGTACCACATACCTATTCCTTTTCGGAGTCTGAAACATTCTGGAAAGTGTCCCTTATGTACTCCTCCGGGGTTACGGTTTCAATAACATTAGTTTCAACATTTATAGTATTACCTGAGATATAATGTTTGATTCTATGACCGTTCACCACCTCTGGATTTGTACCATCGAAGTTGTTGATTTTTATGGCACCGGAATGATAGACCTCCTCGATAACGTAAGGGCCTTCCCGTTTAGAGAGAAGTTTTCCTGCAAAAAATCTTAAATGAGAGTTGAATAGCAACACATAATCACCTACATTAAACTCACGCTTTTGTATCCTTTTGTCATGCCATCTTTTAACTTTTTATTTAAACAGTTTGGCATTCTCGTAGGCCTGGGTTCTCCGTACATCAAGTGAGCTAATGTCAATCAACCTCTTCTCATCAGCAAGTTTGAAATCATAATTGAGTTCTTTAATGGCCCAATATGCCTTATGTTCTAGTTCTAGAGGTAAATGACATGCTTTCCCATAAACCATTTTATACGGAGACATGCCCATAGGATTCTTATATGCAGTTCTATAAGCCCATAATGCATCATCAAGTTTCTTGGACCAATTCTTTCTAGATCTATTAACAGTCTTTTGCAAACTTAACTTGAGTTCTCTATTGCTAAGTTCTACTTGACCACTAGACTGTGGGTGATATGGAGATGCAATTCTATGATTAACATCATACTTAGCAAGCATCTTACAAAAAGCACCATGAATGAAATGTGAACCACCATCAGTCATTGAATATCTAGGGACTCCAAACCTCAAAAAAATAACTTATTTAAGCATCTTAATAGAGGTGTTATGATCAGCACTACTAGTTGGAATAGCTTCTACCCACTTAGTAACGTAATCAACAGCAACTAAAGTATGTGTATAACCATTAGAGGAAGGAAACGGTCCCATATAATCAAAGCCCCAAACATCAAATGGTTCAGTAACAAGAGAATAATTCATAGGCATTTCTTGACGTCTACTAATATTACCAATTCTTTGACATTCATCACAAGACAAGACAAACTTACGGGCATCTTTGAAGAGAGTAGGCCAATAAAAACCGGATTGCAATACCTTATGTGCAGTTCTATCTCCAGCGTAGTGTCCTCCATATGCCTCGGAGTGACACTTGCGTAGGATCTGTTCCTGTTCATGCTCAGGTACACAACATCTAATGACACCATCTACTCCTTCTTTATAAAGGTGTGGGTCATCCCAAAAGTAATGTCTTAAATCATAGAAAAACTTTTTCTTTTGTTGGTATGTGAAACTAGGTGGTATGAATTTAGCAACAATGTAATTAGCATAATCAGCATACCATGGAGCAGTACAAGAAGTATTTATGACAGCTAATTGTTCATCAGGAAAGCTATCATCAATAGGTAGTGGGTCATCAAGAACATTATCTAACCTAGACAAGTTGTCTGCAACGGGGTTCTCAGCACCCTTTGTATCAATAATATGCAAATCAAATTCTAGTAGCAAGAGAACCCATCTAATAAGTCTAGGTTTAGCATCTTTCTTTTCCATAAGATATTTAATAGATGCATGATCAGTGTGAATAGTTACTTTAGAATCAACAATATAAGGTCTAAACTTATCACAAGCAAATACAACTGCTAAAAATTCTTTTTCAGTAGTAGCATAATTTCTCTGGGCACTGTCTAGAGTTTTACTAGCATATTGAATAACATTTAGTTTCTTATCAACTCTTTGTCCTAGAACAACACCTACAACATAATCACTAGCATCACACATAATTTCAAAGGGTAAATTCCAATCAGGTGGCTGAACAATAGGTGCAGAAATCAAAGCTTTCTTAAGTATTTCAAATGCTTGTACACAATCATCATCGAAGAGAAAAGGAATATCTTTTTGTAAGAGATTAGTCAGAGGCCTAGAAATTTTAGAAAAGTCCTTAATGAACCTCCTATAAAAACCGACATGACCAAGGAAACTTCTTATACCTTTAATGTCCTTGGGACACAACATCTTTTCAATAGCATCAACCTTAGCTTTATCAACTTCAATACCTCTTTCAGAAATTTTATGCCCCAAGAAAATACCTTCATTAACCATAAAGTGGCACTTCTCCCAATTCAAGATGAGACTAGTATCTCCACATCTCTACAAAACTCGTTCGAGGTTTCTCAAGCAATCATCAAAAGAAGACCCATAAACGGAGAAATCATCCATGAAAACCTCACAAATCTTTTCACAAAAGTCAGAGAATATAGCCATCATGCATCTTTGAAAGGTAGCAGGTGCATTACATAAACCAAAAGGCATACGTCTATAAGCAAAAGTACCTAAAGGGCAAGTAAAAGTGGTATTTTCTTGATCCTCTACTGACACAGATATTTGAGAGAAACCAGAGTAACCATCTAAAAGCAAAAATGTGTATGTTTGGATAATCTTTCTAGCATTTGATCAATAAAAGGTAAAGGGTAATGATACTTTTTAGTAGCTTTATTTAATTTGCGGAAATCAATTACCATCCTGTAATAATTCTTTGCGGGATCAATTCATCTTTATCATTAGGAATGACAGTAATACCTCCCTTCTTAGGGACACAATGGACATGACTTACCCACTGACTATCAGCAACGGGATAAATTATACCTGCCTCAAGGAGCTTTAGTATTTCCTTTCTTACCACTTCTTTCATCTTAGGATTAACAGTCGTTGGTGATCAATAACTAGTTTGGCGTCTTCCTCCAATTTTATTTTGTGTTGGCATAGCGTGGGACTAATGCCCTTAAGATCATCAAGAGTGTACCCAATAGCAGCACGGTGCTTCTTCAGAGTTTTCAATAATCTCTCCTCTTCCTGCTCTGAAAGGTTAGAACTAATAATAACATGATATATCTTCTTTTCATCAAGATAAGCATATTTAAGAGTATCAGGTAATGGTTTAAGCTCAAAGACAGGATCACCCTTTGGTGGTGGAGGATCCCCTAGGATTTCAACAGGCAAGTTGTGTTTCAAAATAGGTCCCTGTTTAAAGAATACTTCATCTATTTCCCTTCTTTCATTCAAAAACATATCATCTTCATGGTCTAGCAAATATTGTTCTAAAGGATCATTAGGAGGCACGACAATAGATGCAAGACCAATAATTTCATACTTACTAGGCAATTCTTTATGGTGGGGTTGTCTATGAAATTTAGCAAAATTAAACTCATGAGACATATCCCCTAACCCAATAGTAACAACATCCTTTTCACAATCTATCTTAGGATTAACAGTGTTCAAGAAGGGTCTACCAAATATGATGGGACAAAAGTCATCTTGTGGGGAACCAACAACAAGAAAATCAGCAAGATATTTAACTTTCCCACACAAGACTTCAACATCTCTAACAATCCCGATTGGTGAAATAGTATCTCTATTTCAAGCTTAATTGTAACATCTATTTCTTCTATCTCAGCAGGTGAAATGTCATGCATAATTTCTTTATATAAGGAATGAGGTATTGCACTAGCAATAGCACACATATCACATAAGCCATGATAACAATGATCTCCTTATTTTAACAGAAATATCAGGCATGCCAACAACAGGTCTATGTTTCTTAGCATCGGCTCTGGCAATTCTAGCAGCTGTATCACAGAAATAAATAACATGCCCATCAATATTATCGGCCAAGAGATCTTTAAACATAGCAATACTAGGTTCAACTTTAATTTGGTCAAGATGTGTATATGTTCTTGTATTACTCTTACGAACCACATTTGAAGCTTTAGCATGATCCTTTATCCTAACAGGGAAAGGTGGTTTCTCAATATAAGTAGCAGGAACAATAGGATCATTATAAGTGATAGTCTTTTCTTCAACTGTAATAGGTGCAACTACTTTTACATCAGTGGGAGGATTATATTTAAACCACTTCTCCTTAGGGAGTTCAACATGAGTACCAAATGATTCACAGAAAGAAGCTACTATCTCAGAGTCAAGTCCATATTTAGTGCTAAATCCACGAAAAACATCGGTATCCATAAAAGATTTAACACAATCAAACTTAGGTGTCATACCTGACTCCTTACCTTCGTCGAGATCCCTATCTTCAGAGTTGCATTTAATTCTTTCCAATAAATCCCATTTGAATTCAATAGTCTTCATCATAAAAGACCCAGCACAAGAAGTATTGAGCATGGAGCGATTGTTGAGGGAAAGCCGAGCATAAAAATTTGAATAATCATTTCTCTTGAGAGCTCATGATTGGGGCATGAATATAACATTGACTTAAGCCTCCTGCAAGCTTGAGCCATGCTTTCTCCTTTGCAAGGCCAAAAATTATATATGTAATTACGATCACGATGAACAAGATGCGGAGGATAAAACTTCTGGTGAAATTCCAATTTCAATCATTTATAGTCCCATGATCCCGTATCATCACATAGCCTATACCATGTCAATGCATCTCCCTTCAAAGATAAAGGTAAGACCTTCCTCTTGACAACATCATCGGGCATACTTTCAAGCTTAAATAATCCAAAAACTTCATCCACATAGATTAGGTGTAAATCGGGATGCAATGTTCCATCTCCTGTAAAGGGATTAGCTAGTAGTTTCTCTACCATACCCAAAGGAATTTCAATGTAAACATTTTCAGTAGGTTCAGTAGGTTGAGGAGCAACTCTTTGCTCTACTGGTCGGGGTGAAGATACCGCGAACAAGCCCCTCAAAGGATTATGTTCCATAGTAACAAGTGACAGTAAATTTCAGCACACTATATAAATTTTTCCTTACTAAGTTCCACTTACCAAAGGCGCTTCACTCCCCGGCAACAGCGCCAGAAAAGAGTCTTGATGACCCACAAGTGTAGGGGATCTATCGTAGTACTTTTGATAAGTAAGATTGTCGAACCCAAGGAGGAGTAGAAGGAAATGACAAGCGGTTTTCAGTAAGGTATTCTCTGCAAGCACTGAAATTATCGGTAACAGATAGTTTTGTGATAAGGTAATTTGTAACGGGTAACAAGCAAGGAAAGTAAATAAGGTGCATCAAGGTGTCCCAATCCTTTTTGTAGCAAAGGACAAGCCTAGACAAGTTCTTATATAGATAAAAGCGCTCCCGAGGACACATGGGAATTATCGTCAAGCTAGTTTTCATCACGCTCATATGATTCACGTTCGCTACTTTGATAATTTGATATGTGGGTGGACCGGTGCTTGGGTACTGACCTTTCTTGGACAAGCATCCCACTTATTATTAACCCATATAGCAAGCATACGCAACTACAAAAGAAGTATTAAGGTAAACCTAACCATAGCATGAAACATATGGATCCAAATCAGCCCCTTACGAAGCAACTCATAAACTAGGGTTTAAGCTTCTGTCACTCTAGCAACCCATCATCTACTCATTACTTCCCAATGCCTTCCTATAGACCCAAATAATGGTGAAGTGTCATGTAGTCGACATTCACATAACACCACTAGAGGAGAGACAGCATACATCTCATCAAAGTATCGAACGAATACCAAATTCACATGACTACTAATAGCAAGACTTCACCCATGTCCTCAGGAACAAACGTAACTACTCAAAAAGCATATTCATGTTCATGATCAAAGGGTTATTAATATGCATTAAGAATCTGAACAAATAATCTTCCACCGAATAAACCAACTAGCATCTACTATAAGGAGTAATCAACACTACTAGCAACCCACAGGTACCAATCTGAGGTTTTGGTACAAAGATTCGCTACAAGAGACGAACTAGGGTTTGAGAGGAGATGGTGCTGGTGAAGATGTTGATGGAGATTGACCCCCTCCTGATGAGAGGATCGATGGTGATGACGATGGTGATGATTTCCCCCTCCCGAAGGGAAGTTTCCGCGGCAGAACAGCTCCGCCGGAGCCCTAGATTGGTTCCACCAAGGTTCCGCCTCGTGGTGGCGGAGTTTCGTCCTGAAAGCTTGCCTATGATTTTTTTCCAGGGTAAAAGACTTCATATAGCAGAAGATGGGCACCGGAGGGCCGCCAGGGGGCCCACGAGGCAGGAGGGCGCGTCTAGGGGGTAGGGCACGCCCCCCACCCTCGTGGTCGGGGTGTGGGCCCCCTCTGGTACTTCTTCCGCTCAATATTTATTATTAATTCCAAAAATGACTTTCGTGGAGTTTCAGGACTTTTGAAGTTGTGCAGAATAGGTCTCCAATATTTGCTCCTTTTCCAGCCCAGAATCCCAGCTGTCGGCATTCTCCCTCTTTATGTAAACCTTGTAAAATAAGAGAGAATAGCCATAAGTATTGTGACATAACGTGTAATAACAGTCCATAATGCAATAAATATCGATATAAAAGCATGATGCAAAATGGACGTATCATGGGCCTCTAACAGGCCGAATGTCAGACATGGCTGAATATGACCCAAATCCTTCACGGTCGTTTATGGGCCGAAAGTTTCAATGGCCAAAAAATGTGCCCAAATGAAGTAGGACCTTTAACAGGCCAGAAATACACCAGGCCATAATTCGGCCCAAATACTTAGAGGAATATTAATGGGCCAGAAGTGACCATGGGCCGCGATGATGACATGTTTAGAATGGGACATTGACGGGCCAATTTGACAATAGCCGTACGGGCCTTAACTGGGAATGGGTCGTCTACAAGCAAGCTGTTAATCGGTCAGCCCGCTAATTTTGATTGGGCCAGCCTTTTTAACCTAAATGGGCCGTTGTTGGGAATTGCCATGTGTCGACGTATCATAGGCGCCTCCTGTCCATTGGGCGGTTGACATCTGTCCTTTTCGGGTGCTGACACGTGGTTGCTATAGCCAATGATAATTTTACACGTTGAAAATCCCCATTGGTCAGGGCTGTTAACGGGTTATCGGATCCAAAACGGAACCCGATAGCTTAACGGCGACCTATTATGGTGGATGCCATGCGTCGATCACCGTTGACGAAAGCACTTCTATGACGCGCGATTTATCATCATGGAAGTGGATACTTCCGTGATGATAATTTTGGTAATGTCATGGAACACTTCTACGACAGAACAGGTATGACTATCTTGATTCTGTCATAAAATCATCATGGATGTACATGCATGACAGAAAACGTGACCTACTGTGACAAACACGTATCATCACGAAAGTGTATTTTTTTTTGTAGTGATGTCATGCGACCACGCCCGAGACGTGGGCGGTCATAGGATTGCGATTCTCCTCAGGGCGAGCGTCACCGCCATGGCTATGTCCCTCGGCTAGGCAGTGAGGGACAAAAGGAATAATCTCTCTACCCGTACCTCGTGGAGCATGGTCGCCAGGGTGTTGTTGGTGTTGTCCTTCTCTAATGCCTCCCGCTCCTGCTTCGGCCGCGGGGGAGGTGGTGACGATGCCGCCTGCGCCGACCACTTCCCCTGCAGTGCCTGCATCCTCGTCCGTCTCCGCATTCCCCATGACGTCAGCAGTCGCGGGCGGCAGGGCCTCCGAGGTGGACGGGTGAGCTGTGGCACCGGGCTTCTTCTTGGGCACCATAGTCGATGGAGCCGTTGATGATGAAAATGGCGATGAAGATGATGGCTGCTTACGCTCTCGGGGTTCACGCAAGTGATCCCCGTACCTGGTGCGCCAAAGATGTCATGGGAAACGATGGCCACCTATGGGGGGCCATGAGCCCCTTTTTTGTTCGGCGGGGGGATGGGCACGTTGCACAAAGAGCGGAGAAGCGTAACACAGCATGGCAGAGATCACACGGGCAGTTTTACCCAGGTTCAGGCCACCGTGAGGCATAAAACCCTACTCATGCTTTGGTGGATTGGTGGTGGATAATGGTGGAGAGCACGACGCTCTTGCCCGGCAGGGTTGCCTCGGGGCGAGAGTGGATACGCGTGTATGAATGTGTGAGGCTCTAAATCCTATCTATGGTGGCCATGGGCCTCCTTTTATAGATGAAAGGGTTACCACAGTGGCAAATTAGTCATTACATACTGATTAGATAGCAAATAGTGCTATCATACCTAACTCTGCAGGCTGACATATCAGCCATTACATACTGATTATATAGCAAACAATGCTATCATACTGAACTCTGCAGGCTAACAAAGCGCATTAAATGTGCCGCTCCACGTCACATCATTGTGCGCCCGGCAAGCCTTGTCGGGCCATTTTTCCAGCTTCATGCCTGCTTGCTTGACACGTCTTAGGACGGGTGTCATTTGGAGGTATCTTCTGTTGGAAGTGGCTGCCATGTGGCAGGAAGCAGCCACTTAGTCACTTAGGAGCTTGACAACGCACTGATTGACGATGTGCGTTGCTGTGAGGTGGCGTGGTGGAGCGGTTTGCCTTCGCAAGCCCCGGCAGGCCTGCCGAGACAATCTCGGAGGCTTGCTTCCGAGATAGTCCCAACCTTGCCAGCCTCGCCTGCCCGGCAAGGGAGGTTCTTCCCATAGTGATTTCTTTCTCCTATGGATAGTCTTGGTTTTCTTGATCTGCACTTTGGTCCTTCAAAGGACTGATCTCTTGTGCTTGGTCTGATCTTGGGTGTTGTAATCTTGCTCTTGGGCCTATGCACAGTCTGGGCAATGGACCCCAGGGTTTGTTGCACCGACAGTATGTATGTTGTGATTCCCTTAGTGGTGTCATGTGAACGTTGACTACATGAAACTTCACCATATTTGGTCCTAAGGGAATGCATTGTGGAGTAGTTATTAGATTATGGGTTGCGAGAGTGACAGAAGCTTAAACCCTAGTTAATGCGCTATTACGTAAGGGACTTATTTGGATCCAAAAGTTTAATGTTATGGTTAGAACTTATTCTTAATACTTTTATCGTAGTTGCGGATGCTTGCGAGGGGGTTAATCATAAGTAGGAGGTTTGTTCAAGTAAGAACATCACCTAAGCACCGGTCCACCGACATATCAAATTATCAAAGTAGGGAACACAAATCAAACCAACATGATGAAAGTGACTAGATGAAATTCCTGTGTACCCTCAAGAACACTGTGCTTATCATAAGAGACCGTTTTGGCCTGTCCTTTGCCTCAAAAGGATTGGGCTACCTTTCTGCACCTTTGTTACTACTATCATTACTTGCTCGTTACAAATTATCTTGCTATCAAACTACTCGTTACTTATAATTTTGGTGTTCGCAGAGAATACCTTGCTGAAAACCACTTGTCATTTCCTTCTACTCCTCGTTGGGTTCGACACTCTTACTTATTGAAAGGACTGTGATTGATCCCATATACTTGTGGGTCATCAAGGCTCTTTTCTGGCGCCATTGCTGGGGAGTGAAGCGCTCTTGGTAAGTGGAAATTGGTAAGCAAAAATTATTACTACATGCTGAAAATTTATGTCACTTGTTACTATGGAAAACAATCCTTTGAGGGGTCAAGGATCTCCTGGTTGAAAATAAAGATGGGCATGTTATTTACTTCTGTGATGAAGCTGCTAGAATTGCCAAACCCGATGAAAAGGATAAACATAGATCCGTTGTTGGCATGCCTGTTGTCTCAGTTAAGATAAGAGATCACTGTTATCATGGCTTATGTGACATAGGTGCTAGCGTGAGTGCTATTCCTTTTACCTTATATCAAGAAATTATGAATGATATAGCACCCGCTGAGATAGAAGACATAGATGTTACTATTAAACTTGCTAACAGAGAAACCACCACACCACTTGGGATTGTTAGAGATGTTGAAGTCTTGTGTGGGAAAATAAAATATCCTACTGATTTTCTTGTTCTTGGTTCCCCACAAGATGACTTTTGTCCCATTATATTTGGTAGACCTTTCTTGAACACCGTTAATGCTAAAATAGATTGTGAGAAACAAACTGTCGGTGTTAGTTTTGGTGATGAGTCTCATGAATTTAATTTTTCTAAGTTTAGTAGGAAGCATCATAAGAAAGAATTGCCTAGTAAGGATGAAATAATTGGTCTTGCTTCTATTGCTATACCTCCTACTGATCCACTAGAACAATATTTGCTAGACCATGAGAATGATATACATATTCATGAAAGAAATGAAATAGATAAGATTTTCATTGAACAACGTCCTCTGCTTAAACACAATTTGCCTATTGAAACTCTAGGAGGTCCTCCTCCACCTAAAGTTGATCCTGTCTTTGAATTAAAACAATTGCCAGACACTTTGAAATATGCTTATCTTGATGAGAAGAAGATATATCCTATTATTATTAGTGCTAATCTTTTAGAACATGAAGAAGAAAGATTATAAAAGGTTCTGAAGAAGCACCGAGCTGTTAGTGGGTATACTTTTGACGATTTAAAGGGCATTAGTCCCACTCTCTGTTAGCACAAAATTAATATGGAACCTGATGCTAAACCTGTTGTTGATCACCAACAATGTTTAAAACCTAAGATGAAAGAAGTGGTAAGAACTGAAATACTGAAGTTTCTGGAAGCAGGTATAATCTATCCTATAGCTGATAGTAGATGGGTAAGTCTTGTTCATTGTGTCCCCAAGAAGGGAGGTATTACTGTTGTTCCTAATGACAAGAATAAACTTATTCCACAAAGAATTGTCACTGGCTATAGAATGGTAATTGATTTTAGAAAATTAAATAAAGCTACTAGGAAAGATCATTACCCTCTGCCTTTTATTGATCAACTACTAGAAAGATTGTCAAAGCACACACATTTTTGTTTCCTTGATGGATATTCTAGTTTTTCTCAAATACCTGTCTCACAACCTGATCAAGAGAAAACCACCTTTACTTGTCCTTTTGGAACATATGCTTATAGATGTATGCCTTTTGGTTTATGTAATGCACCTGCTACCTTTCAAAGATGTATGACTACTATATTCTCTGATTTTTGTGAAAAGATTGTTGAGGTTTTCATGGATGATTTTTCCATTTATGGAACTTCTTTTGATGATTGCTTAAGCGAACTTGATCGAGTTTTGCAGAGATGCGAGAAGACTAATCTTGTCTTGAATTGGGAGAAGTGCCACTTTATGGTTACTGAAGGTATTGTCTTGGGACACAAACTTTCTGAACATGGTATTGAGGTGGATAAAGCTAAAGTTGATGCAATTGAGAAAATGCCATGTCCTAAAGATATCAAAGGTATTCGTAGTTTCCATGCTGGTTTCTATAGGAGGTTTATTAAAGACTTCTCTAAAATTTCTAGGCCTCTTACAAATCTTTTACAAAAGGAAGTTCCATTTGTTTTTGATGATGATTGTGTAGAAGCCTTTGAAACACTTAAGAAAGCCTTGATTTCCGCACCTATTGTTCAACCACCTGATTTGAACTTGCCTTTTGAAATTATGTGTGATGCTAGTGACTATGCTGTTGGTGATGTTCTAGGACAAAGAGTTGATAAGAAATTAAATGTTATTCATTATGCTAGTAAAACTCTAGACAATGCTCAACGAAATTATGCTACTACTGAAAAAGAATTCTTAGCAGTGGTGTTTGCTTGTGATAAATTCAGATCATACATTGTTGATTCTAAAGTTATTGTTCACATCGATCATGCTACTATAAAATATCTTATGGAAAAGAAAGATGCTAAGCCTCGACTCGTTAGGTGGGTTCTCTTGCTGCAAGAATTTGACTTACATATCACTGATAGGAAGGGAGCTGACAATCCCGTGGCTGATAACTTGTCTAGGCTAGAAAATATTCTTGATGACCCACAACCTATTAATGATAGTTTTCCTGATGAGCAATTAGCTGCAATAAATGTTTCTCATAACACTCCTTGGTATGCCGACTATGCTAATTACATTGTTGCTAAATATATACCACCTAGCTTCACATACCAACAAAAGAAAAAAAATTCTTATTTGATTTAAGACACTACTTTTGGGATGACCCACATCTTTATAAAGAAGGACTAGATGGTATTATTAGCGTTGTGTACCTAAGCATGAAAAGGGACAAATCCTACAGAAATGTCACTCTGAAGCTTATGGAGGGCATCATGCGGGAGATAGAACTGCTCACAAGGTATTGCAATCTGGTTTTTATTGGCCTACTCTCTTCAAGGATGCCCATAAGTTTGTTTTATCTTGTGATGGATGTCAAAGGATTGGTAATATTGGTAAGTGTCCCGAAAGGCCTATGAATTATTCTCTTGCTGTTGAACCATTTGATGTTTGGGGATTTGATTATATGGGACCTTTTCCTTCCTCTAATGGGTATACACATATTTTGGTTGCTGTTGATTATGTTACTAAGTGGGTAGAATTTATTCCAACTAGTAGAGCTTATCACAACACCTCTATTAAAATGCTTAAGGAAGTTATTTTCCCAAGGTTTGGAGTTCCTAGATATTTAATGACTGATGGTGGTTCACATTTTATTCATGGTGCTTTCCGTAAAATGCTTGCTAAGTATGATGTTAACCATAGAATTGCATCACCTTATCATCCTCAATCTAGTGGTCAAGTTGAGCTTAGCAATAGAGAAATAAAATTAATTTTACAAAAGACTGTCAATAGGTCCCGGAAGAATTGGTCTAAGAAATTAGACGATGCACTTTGGGCTTATGGAACAACATATAAAAATCCTATGGGTATGTCTCCTTATAAAATGGTTTATGGAAAAGCTTGTCATTTGCCTCTTGAGTTAGAACACAAAGCATATTGGGCAATTAAAGCACTCAACTATGATTTCAAACTTGCCGGTGAAAAGAGGTTATTTGATATTAGCTCACTAGATGAATGGAGAGACCAAGCTTATGAAAATGCCAAGTTATTTAAAGAAAAGGTCAAAAGATAGCATGATAAAAGAATTCAAAAGCGGGAGTTCAAAGTTGGAGAATATGTTCTTTTGTACAACTCTCATTCCAGGTTTTTTGCAGGAAAACTCCTCTCCAAATGGGAAGGACCCTATATTATCGAGGAAGTTTATCAATCGGGAGCCATCAAAATAAATAATGCCGAAGGTACTAACCCGGAGGTCGTCAATGGGCAAAGAATAAAACATTATATCTCAGGTACGCCCATTAATGTTGAAAGCAATATTATCCAAACTATGACACCGGAAGAACACATAAAAGAAACCTTCCGAAACACTCCAGAATCATGAAAAAAGAGGAGGTACGTGATACGGTAAGTAAACAAACTCCGAAAAATCGGCAAAAATATTTTTTGTCAGTTTTGGTATATTTAAAAAATTAGGAAAATAATAAACTACCAGTATGGTGACCCTGGTGGGCACAAGACACCAGGGCGCGCCTGGCTGCCAGGCGCGCCCAGGTTGGTTGTGCCCACCTCGGGTACCTTCCGGACTCCGTTTGCTTGTTTCCTAAGATAAAATACCTTTATATACCCCCCAAATCTATTAACCACCGTATCATGGAGAAATATTATGTTCTTCTTTTTCGCTATTTTCCTGACACATCTGAAAATATGTCGCTCAAAATTTTGAGGAGGAGTGTCCGGTTTCTTATCATCCCTTAGATTAAAAACATCTTTAAGGACACCTATCCCTACATATGGTTCTCTGATGAGGAGGATGAAGATGAACCAGTCCCTCCTTGTTTCAAGCACGAAAGCATGGAGGCATTATGCAAGAGGATAATAAATCACGAGATGGAGAACGATACGTTGAGGATAGATAACTTTATCCTCCAACATAAGCTGGAGGAAGAGAAATACAAACCCTCTACTTCATCACCACCACCTCCTTCTTCATCACCAAAGGAAACTTGAGTAATGGGTATGGGCACTCCCCATGGATTGTGCCAAGCTTGGGGGAGGTGCCCCAGTATCGTATCACCTCCATATCTTTTGCCTTTATTATCTTAGTTTGATCCATAGTTATCTTTTGCTTTAGATGAATAAAAGTTTAGTTCGATCCTTTCTTTTCGAGAGTTTGCTTAGTGATCTATCTTTGCAATCGTGTGCAAGATATATAATAAAGTTTAGTTTGATTTTTTGCTTTCTTTACTTTCATGTTTCAATAAAAATAAAGGAAATAAATGAAAAAGATCATATGCTAATCCTATGGTAAGTAATGACATCACATAAGGAAGAGTATAAGTAGAAAAAATTATTGGAGATTTACAAACATAGCATTAGTAAATGATGCAATTCATGAAAGAATTAATAAGGGAAGAGAAGATTCACATGCAAATACACCATCTTGGATATCTTTTGTGATTCTGAGCCCCCATCAAATTATTATATGCCAAAATTGTTGACATTGGACAAGGAAGACAACATAATCATTTATGTTTATTCATATTCACGTAGAAGTTATATTGTCATAGATCCTTTAACATGTGGTGCTTGCCCCTATCTTTGCTAGCCAAAAATTCCGCACTAAGTAGAGATACTACTTGTGCATCCAAAAACCCCTAAACCCAAATCTTGCTTTGAGAGTCCATCATACCTACCTATGGATTGAGTAAGATCCTTCAAGTAAGTTGTCATCGGTGCAATAAGGCAATAAAAATTGCTTCTAGAAGTGTTGGATCATTTAGTGTAAGAGAAAATTGAGCGTTGTACGAACTTGTGATGGCAAAGAATAAAAGCGACAGACTGCATAATAAAGGATGCTATCATAAGGGGCAATATAACGTGACGTTCTTTTGCACTAAGATATTGAGCATACAAACAAATAAACGCATGGCAACCTATGCTTCCCTCTGTGAAGGGCCTATCTTTTACTTTCATGTATTTACTTTTATGCAAGAGTCAAAGTATTTCTCTCTATTCCTTTGTATTTTCTATTTTGGCAAGCATCATGTGGTGAGGAAAGATCTAGGCACATATATCCAGTTGGATATGGGTGGCATGAATTATTATTGTTGACATCACCCTTGAGGTGAATACATTGGGAGGCGAAGTTATAAGCCCATATCTTTCTATGTGTCAGGTTGAAACGTTTTGCTCATGTATATGCGGTGAGTGTTAGCAATGATAGAAGACTATATGATGGTTGAGTATGTGGACTTGCCTAAAGGCTCCGATACGTGACTTATTGTTGCAAAGTTGACTAAGAACATAGTTTGTTCATCTCCAATAGACTTTATGCTTTATACTTTGATGTTGTGATGAATTGTTACTTATTCATGAGAAGTCTATGATAAAAGTTTTATGTTAAAGTTTGTTGCTATTATAATAATATACATGATGCTTCTATGTCCATATTTTGTTTTTATCGACACCTCTCTCTCTAAGCATGTGGACATGTTTTTCGATTTCGGTTTTTGCTTGAGGACAAGCGAGGTCTAAGCTTGGGGGAGTCGATACATACATTTTGCATCATGTTTACCTACTGTTATTTATATTGTTTTTATGTATAATAATGCTTTTTTGAGTATTTCTAATGCCTTTTCTCTCATAATATGCAAGGTACACACAAAGACGGAGAATACCGGCAGCTGGAATTCAAGACCTAAAAAAGCTACATCAGGCTACCTATTCTGCACACTCCAAATGAGGTGAAACTTTATGGGGAATTTTTATGGAATATATAAGAAATATTGGAGCCAATAAGTACCAGAGGGGGCCCACCAGGTGGGCGCAACCCACATGGGTGCGCCAGGGAGCCCAGGCGTGCCCTGGTGGGTTGTGCCGTCCTCGGCCCACCTCCGGTGCCCCTCTTTTGGTATATAAGTCATTTTGACCTAGAAATAATAAGGGGAGGACTTTCGGGATGAAGCGCCACCGTCTCGAGGCGGAACTTGGGCAGGAGCACTTTTGCCCTTCGGTGGAGCGATTCCACTGGGGGAACTTCCCTCCCGAAGGGGAAATCATCGTCGTCATCATCACCAACAACTCTCCTATCTTGGGGAGGGCAATCTCCATCAACATCTTCAACAGCACCACCTCCTCTCAAACCCTAGTTCATCTCTTGTGTTCAATCTTTGTACCGGAACTATAGATTGGTACTTCTGGGTGACTAGTAGTGTTGATTACATCTTGTCGTTGATTACTATATGGTTTATTTGGTAGAAGATCATATGTTCAGATCTAATATGCTACCCCTCTGATCTTGAGCATGATTATCATTTGTGAGTAGTTACTTTTGTTCCTGAGGTCACAGGAGAAATCTTGTTGCAAGTAATCATGTGAATTTTATATGTGTTCGATATTTTGATGGTATGTATGTTGTGATTCCCTTAGTGGTGCCATGTGAACGTCGACTACATGATACTTCACCATATTTGGGCCTAAGGGAATGCATTGTGGAGTAGTTATTAGATGATAGGTTGCGAGAGTGACAGAAGCTTAAACCCTAGTTTATGCGCTCTTCCGTAAGGGACTGATTTGGATCAAAAAGTTTAATACTATGGTTAGAATTTATTCTTAATACTTTTCTCGTAGTTGCGGATGCTTGCGAGGGGGTTAATCATAAGTACGAGGTTTGTTCAAGTAAGAACAACACCTAAGCACCGGTCCACCCACATATCAAATTATCAAAGTAGCAAACACAAATCAATCCAGCATGATGAAAGTGATTATATGAAATTCCCGTGTACCCTCAGGAACGCTTTGCTTATCGTAAGAGACCATTTTGGCCCGTCCTTTGCCTCGAAAGGAATGGGCTACCTTGCTACACCTTTTTTACTACTATCGTTACTTGCTCGTTACAAATTATCTTGCTATCAAACTACTCGTTACTTATAATTTCAATGTTTGCAGAGAATACCTTGCTGAACCACTTGTCATTTCCTTCTGCTCCTCATTGGGTTCGACACTCTTACTTATCAAAAGGACTATGATTGATCCCATATACTTGTGGGTCATCAGGAAGGTAGGGCTAGATGCCAGGGTTCATGGTGTTTACCCGTGGGATAGACGGCGGAGTCCGTGGCGTCTACGTAAATGCTGTGGACCATGGTGTTTAGCCCTGGAGTCCGAGATGGACTCATCTTTTGTTCCAAACCAACTTTGGGGAGGCCTCCTCTCCAAGTTAATACACCCAGGGCTCAATATATAAATAGAGGAGCAGGACTAGCCCCTAGAACACAAGTTTTTGAGCCTCCTCTAGTTGGCCCTAGTTGAATAATTAGAGCTAGCCCTAGCTACCTCTAATCCTCATAATTAGAAGCGAGTGTGGTTCTAATCTCCTCCCTCTAGTTCACCACCACCGTCACCACGCCGTCGTGCTGCTGTAACTCATCTAGTACTTCGCCCCTCTTGCTGGATCAAGAAGGTGAGGATGTCATCGAGCTGAACGTGTGCTAAACGCGGAGGTGCCGTAAGTTCGGTGCTTGATCGGAACGGGTCGTGAAGGAGTATGACTACATCAACCGTGTTGATAAAAGCTTCCACTTAGTGATCTACCAGGGTCTATAGATGCTCTCCCCCTCTCGTGGCTATGAATCTCCATGGATAGATCTTGCATGTGCGTAGATTTTTTTTGTTTTCCATGCAACGTTTCCCAACACGAAGTGCAATGGCTATGGCAGAGTCGCGTTCGGTAATTTTGATCAATTTGTCTCGGTAATTTCAAAATGACACTACTTCATTATAGAAGCTTGGCAAGGCCGTCTCAATGGGATTGAGAACCATTTCGATCAGACCGAATTGTTAGGGTTTTGGCTGTGGCAATAGAATGATCATCTCGGTGGGTCCGGAGTGGATTGTATCGGTGGGACCAAAATGATGAGTTAGGGTTTGGACAGATGTGTTTTTCGGAAAGTGATGGAGGGTTTTTGGAGCAATATCACTAAGCACTTTGAGCGACAACCTCATAAACAATACCTCATCCCCTTTTAGTAGTATTGGCTTTCCTAAGGGACTCAATGTGATCTTGATCACTAAACCAAAAATGTAGAGTCTTGTGGTAGCCAATTCTTGTTCTTCACATTTTGACGGAGTCCACATCCTCATGTCCTTGCCATGCCATTGTTGAACTTATCTGAAATATTCTAGGTAAAACTATTAGTCCAATAATATGTATGTTAACATTAATTACCAAAACCACCAAGGGAGCAAATGCGCTTTCATCGGCAACCCCATTGTCGGCGTTCTGGGAACGGGGGTCCCCAGACTTGCCTGCCTGCAGCGTGGCTCCACCAGTGGCCCGGTACGGACCGTCTTCATCAACCCAACACTCAAGACCCTCGCGAGGGGCCAAGCATCACGGGGCAGACGACACAAGGCCTCCTCAGGGGCGACCTCACCAGGCAGGCTCGTGAGGGAGGCGGAGAGATCAAGGCAAGGGATGCCTCGCGAGGTTCCCGTGACGGAAGCCATGACGACCAAGGCCAGGCGGGCGCCAGCACGCGCAGTGTCCTCGTTTCCCCTTTGGTGCTAAGAAGGCAAGCACAAGCGCGGAGTACCGAGGCATCAGGAAAAGGTTTCCATATTGCTGCAACAAGAGTGCAGGACAGAGGTCACCATGGAGCCCAAGACGGCGTCATCACGAGCACCTTTGACAGGCGAAGACCACCTTTAGTCAGGATAGCTGTACTAGCTGTCCCCTTTCAAAATGGCCATTGTTGGATCCCTTCCCGCTCAATATTTGGGAAGAGGACCAGGGCCTCTATAAATAGGGCTAGCCACCACAGTAGGAAGGGCATCTCATCTGGAGACGGATCGAATCCTTCCCAAGCAGAACACCTCACCAACTCAAGAACACCCCTCCTCACGAGGATGTTCTTCCCTTGTACTATTCATCATCAGCCTAAGAGGCAATCCACCACCACACACATGAGTAGGGTATTACACCACAACAGTGGCCCGAACCTGTATAAATCTTGTGTCTCTTGTGTTGTGAGTTCATCGTGCTAGCTTAGAGATCGCGACGAGGTTGAGGGCATGTTTCGGTAGGGGAAAATCTTCGTGCGCACCCCAGTGTTGAACCTTAAGGGTTTTGCTGGAACCCGATATCCGACATTTGGCGCGCCAGGTAGGGGTGCGCTGAAATCTTCTTTCCGCTGATCCGCGTCCCATCGCTTCATCGCATCCATGTCGGACGCCCACCGAGCCCGCTCTGAGCGTCAGGCTGCTCTTGCTGCTCGCGTCGCCCAGACGGCTCCTGTTGGCGGGCCTCCCCGTCGTTCTTCATCTCCTGCCGCCACCGGCCCGGCGGGGAACAAGCAGCAAGCATCCTCGCTGCACCCCTCGGTGCAGCGGGAAGGCCGCACCACCACTCCGTCGCTGACCCCAACTGGCTCGTCGTCTCATGCTCGTCGCACCCCCATGGACGCGCGGGCCGTGCTGCTTCTGGCACGTGAGCTCCTGCATTACCGCCCGTCGATGACCTCTACGAAGAATGGCTCGCCTGCATCATCGAGCTCGTCAACGCCATAGGGGGCTATCCTGCGCCGTCTCTCTTGCTGCCTCGCCCTCTGCCAGGTATGGGCGACGTGGCTCAGGGAGTGCCTCCACCACCTCCGCCCCAAGACGGCGCCCTGGCCCCAAGGCGCGCGGCCCCTGGACGTGACCCACCGCATCCAGCGCCTACGCGGCAAGAGAGAAGCTGCCAAGAAATCCCTCGGTCACAAGAAGGTGCCCCCATGCTCCCTGCATCGGCGCGACAAGACCATGTACTGCCCCTGGCGGTGGTGCGCGGGTACCATCAAGAGCAAGCTCCGGTGACCACAGCAGGTTGCCGCGCCTTCACCCCCGAGCTGCGTCACGTCGCCTGGCCGGGCAAGTTCAAGCCGGACCTGCCTCCACGCTATGACGGTACCGCCGACACCGTGGAGTTCTTGCAGCTCTAAGAGCTGAGCATTGAGGCGGCCAACGGAGACAAGAAGGTCATGGTGAACTGGTTTCCCATGGCGCTCAAGGACGGTGGCCGCACGTGGCTCCTGAACCTGCCTCCCGGCTTGATCTCCTCCTGGGACGAGATGCGCAGCCGCTTCATCGCCAACTTCCAGGGCACTCGCGACCGCCCTTTGGCTGCGGGTGACCTGCGCCGCATCAAGCAACAGCCTGGGGAGACCCTGCAGAAATACATCCAGCACTTCAACAACGCCTGCCTCAAGATCCCTAAGGTGACGGATGAGGCCATCATCTCAACGTTCTCTGATGGCGTCCGTGACGTCAAGAGGAAGGAGGAGCTCGCCATCGACAAGGAGCTGTGCACATCCCTGGAGCTATTCAACCTGGCGACCAAGTGCGCAAGGGCTGACGAAGGACGCCTCTCCCTCCTCGAGCTTCCAGCTGCTGGCCCAGAAGAAAAGAAGACCAAGGCCAAGGACGTGAAGCACAAGGGAGTAGCCGTGCTTGCGGCAGAACCGGACACGAAGCACGGCAGGAACCAGCCGGAGTCGTCCAAGGGCAGCCGACCGTTCTGCACCTACCACAACCTCCACACCCACAACACCAGCGACTGCTAGGAGCTCAGGGCCGTTCGAGAAGGACGCTTCGGTCGACGCCCCGAGCGCAATGACCGAGGCTACGGCCAAGGAGGAGGACGAGGCGGAGGACGATGGGACGACCGTGGACCTCGTCAGGAGTGGCGTGACCGACCTCGCGAGGATCGTTGGCAGGACCAGCCTCGCGAGGGTGCCTGGAGAGATCAGCCTCGCGAGGACCGCCTGCAGGGTAACGCAGGCCTTCCTCCTCTGTCGCCACTGCCAAGAAGGAATGACGACCATCATCAGGACGAGGGGTTGGGGGCTTCCAGGAGCCACGTGCTATCGCTTGCATCTTGGGCCGAGCTCAGGCCCCCAGCCTCTCGGCGCATCTTCAAGCAGTTTGCTCGCGAGGTTAACGCAGTCCTCCCCGGGCTTGAGGCCGCGCGCCCGCTCAGGTGGTCCAAGTGCACCATCACCTTCAGCTCAGCAGATCAACTCAAGTGCGCGGCTACTGCTGGCGTCCTCCCGATGCTTTGTTCCCTAGTCATCAGCAACATGCAAGTCACCAGGACCCTCATAGATGGCGGCGCAGGGCCTAACGTCCTGTCCGTTGAGAAGTTCGACAACCTTCAAGTGCCATACGATCAGCTCCAGCCTACCAATCCTTTCTCATGAGTTACCGACGGTTCCACCACCCTGATAGGACAGGTGAAAGGACCACGATGTTGCCTAGAGGGGGGGTGAATAGGCGTTTTAAAATCTTTTACGGATTTGCCTATATCCTAATGCGGAAATAAACTAAGCGGATACTTCTCAAGCACAAATCCTAAATATACTAGGCTCACTAAGTGCACCAACAACTTAGCATAAACAAGATGAGAACAACGAGGATATGAGTAAGCACAAGTAAGTCACACAAACTTACTCAGTGTATATCACGAGGTATGGAAATGAATAATACACACAACCACAAGTAAGCAATACAAGCTTACACAAATTGTATCACAATATATGGAATTGAATGATACAAGCAAACTCAAGTAAGTTACACAAACTTACTTGAGCAATATCACAATATATGGAAGTTTATAACACAAGTTAGCAATTCACACTAATCACAATGTATATCAATAGTAGCAAGTATGAATTGCGGAATATGAAGTGTAGGCCTAAATAATCTCTACAAGGAAATGGCCAACACAATATAATCAACCACCACAATATAATGAGGACAACAAGATATAGTGAATGCATGGTCAAATGACCAAAGTAAACCACAAGTAAGGAGTTAGGGTTAGGGATAACCAAAGTCACGGAGATGAGGATGTATCCCGATGTTCACTTCCTTGGAGGGAAGCTAGTCACGGTTAGAGAGGTGGATGTTACCACGAAGGCACACCAACGCCATGAAGGCTCACCCTATTCTCCTTGAGATATCACCACGAAGGCGATTCTCAACCACTAGTGGTAGACCTTGAGGCGGCCTCCAAACCTTCACAAACTTTCCAGGGGACGATCACAAGTTGATTCCTCACCGGAGCACTCCTACCGCCTAGGAGTCTCCAACCTCCAAGAGTAACAAGAACAAAGGGGAAATGCTCAAGACTTGCTCAAATCACGAATTCCTTTGGTAAAGAGAGGGAGAGGGAGTGGATCTATCACTTGATTGGAAAATCTCTCAAGAACTCTCACGAATCTCTCCGGGATCTAAGATTTGGTGCAGGAGAAGTGAGAGGGAGCCTTTTTGTGTTCTAGGGTTCATATGAATGTGTTGCTCAACCCTCTACCGGATTAGTAGAGGGGTATATATAGCAAGCCTAGAAAACTAGCCGTTTGTGAGTAAGTGGCTATGTTGGGCCGGACATCCGGGCAAGGGCCGGATATCCGGCGGCTGAGAAATGCACACACACGCATGTGAAAAACAGAGGCCAGAGTACAGGGGCCGGACATCTGGCCAAAGCCCAGACATCTGGCCCAAGTTGGGCCCCCGGACATCTGGCCCAAGTTTCTGGACATCCAGAGGACACAACCAGCATTTCAACACGGTTCTGGACATCTACGGTCGGATTTCCGGGCCAAGTCCCGGATATCCGGCCAACACAAAAACTGCAAGCGCCCCAAAAGTAAAACATCCATAACTTTCTCATCCGGACTCCGATTTTGATGATCTTGGGCTCGTTTTGAAGCTATGGAAAAGCTCCAGGTCCTCACATAGAGAACCACCAAATATAAACCAAAATGGAGGATGCAAAGTATGCAAAGGTTAGATCATATATTTTGGGGAACCTAGTTGGCTATGGATTTATTTCGTATATAGGATATGAGTGGAATTGTGTTGGATAGGAGTGAAATATGCCTATGTTGGAATATGATGTGAGGAAGTAGAAATAGAAGATGTTGACTTGAGCAAATCTAGCACTAACCCCTTTCATCCCCTCTTAATAATGCGGGATCCCTATAACTCAAGAAACATAAAAGAGCTATACTACATAGCTATCGAGAACCATTCTTGAGTGTATATTTTTCTTCGATGGTCATCTCTCCACAACACTAATGCCAAAAGTAACTAATACCTTTGACTCAAGCCTTTAACTTGAGCTTGATGTTTATGTTTCTTCTTGGCTTAAGTTGAAGGCAAGACATTGGTGAAGTCTTCAAGTAGCTCCCACATATGGGAGGCCTTGCTTTGTATTCATCTTCACTTGCCCATCATGTGATCATCTACAAGCTTCAAGCATGTAATTCCTCGGGATGGTTATATTGAACTTGCCCTTATCAACCATGATCACCAACACTTGATGTTATCCTCTCATAGACACTTGAAATCTCTCTCTCGATGCGATCCCATGAGAATCACCTAACCCTCGAAAACATAGACAACACATAGTATGGGTTAGTACACAGAGTGCAATTGGTAATTTCTTATAATACCACAAGATCTTATGTGATGCATCATTTGCGCTCGTGTGTTGACCATTTAGAGTTCAATCTCCGAGCTTCAACTTGGTCAACCGATATCTCTACTCCATGTTTAATCTTGACGTCATGAAGGATATATTGAATTATTCACTTGAATAGCTTGCTCAATCATGACTCAACACATGAGTCCATTATGATCATATCTTTGAGCCACTCCTAGAATTCATCATTCGAATCATTCTTTTTAAGATCTTGATCCATTATGGCTCAAACCATAGCTCTAAGCATGGCAACCCTTAAGATACTCCAATGAACTCCATTTTGATCATCTCGATGTAATTGTTGCTTCAAAGGAGTTTTCTTCCATTATTCTTCAATCATTTTCCAATGGGACTAATCTTCAAATGTATATCTCAATGCAAACATTAGTCCATAAGGATTGTCATTAATTAATTACCAAAACCACACATGGGGACTATATGTACTTTCAATCTCCCCCATTTTGGTAATTGATGACAATCTCAACAAGAGGGTTTATATAATGAAATTTTAAAACAATCATGCAATTTATCCGAGGATAAATTGTATACTTGGGATGGTTGTACTATCATCAAGACACTACATAAGCATTTAATGATAGTACACCCATAGTATATATAGCAAACTCCCCCACAATATATGCATGTGTGAATGAACTTTGAATGTCATTGCATATATCGGTTGACATAAACTAGGAGGAGATTTCTCTATATACAATACTCATTCATGCAATAAGAATATATAACAAGGGTAGATATGCATGAGTGACAACAAGAACTACAAAAGATATTTATCTTAAACCCTCTAAGCTTCTCCCCCATTGGCACCAAATGCCAAAATGGAAGACAAAACATCTAGCAGACCAATATAGTATGAGTCCGTCCTTGATGTGTGCATATCACAACATGTGAGTGAAAACAAATGCACATATTCAATAATGAACAATTAAAGGAGCTCGGAATCTATAGAATGCAATTAGATACGAAGATATGAACTTTTTCATGTATAAAAATTTCTATGTGTCCAATAATAATCATGATATGTGTCCATAAAGAAACTCGTATACACAAAAAGAAAGGTTGCAATTGATAAGAACATGATATCCACAAGTGAATCCACAATTATACAACTTGAGCCTAGTCATAATAGCAAGGTACATGGCACAAAGCTCATGGCACAAATTGATCTCATTTGTATAACACAAAGTGAAGCAAGCAATCAAAAGATCTGATGAGCCAAATGGATAAAAGAATATTACGATTTGGGTAAAGGAGTGTTCTAAGGAAAATAGAGAAGCTCCCCATGATTTGTGCACAATTTAGGATTTTTTTATTGGATACAGGTGCACAAAGTAGGATCATCACTCCCCCAAAATCAATAGGAACACACAATGATTGCAAGCAAACATAGATAAGAAAAGAAGCCTAGCATTTGCAACAAACATATGGTTGAGCAATATGTACATGAGGCAACCTAAGAATAGGCACAACCAAAATGATGTGTGAGAGTCACGTCAAAGCACTTGAGAAGACTATTATAAGGATGGGAATTAAGCATCAACATAGTCTTGAGTAAATGAGATACAAAGTGCAAGACATGTCCTTCCCACTCACACGAAGTTAAGAAAGTCACACACACATCAAGCAAATGGGTTCACAAGCTCACTAATAGCAAATTAAAAATCGAATCTTGTGACAACCCATGATGAAGATAGGAAATAATAGGCTTGTCAAGACAAGAACGAGGACAATAATCTTCACCAAACATGAGTGGACTAAGACGCAAAGAGGTAAGACACGCACTCATACAACAAATGCTTCCACGAAGCCACCAAAGATATAAAAAGTGAATGAAATGGCGGACATGAAAGAAAAGGGATATCAACTAGAGATGTAACTTCTCTCACGTGTATAAGATACTAGGTAGATGATATCCACACAGAAGGATGTACACATAAAATAGTTACAGAAGGAAGGAATAAGATATCCAAACGGGAGACATAAAATATACCAACGAGATCTTTGCTTGAAAGCATAGCACATGGCTTAATATAATCTTATTGTATATTAATGAACTCCAAACACACAACCATCAAAGACATCACAACTAGCAACAAGAGATCATTGTTGGGATGCTTTGAGAAAGGAAACAAGTATCACAGGAACGAGTCAAGAAATTCATGCCATGATGCAACCTACACAAGGCCGACCTCATTTCTATATATATATATATATATATATATATATATATATATATATATATATATATATATATATGCATGAAGTAAATACTTGTTACCAAGATAGCATTGGTATGAAGTTGTAGATCAATAAAATGTCCAAGCTTGGCTCTAATTTCCTCATAGTGCCACCACCTTCATGAATAAGCCAAGCACTCAATGCTTCTCAAATGTACCTAAAACATTTTAAGTACAATATGGTCCCCAAACTTATTGGGTCCGAAGTAGTTAGCATAACTACAACACATAGGGTAAAACCACTTAAATATGTGCCTATTGATATGAATTTGAATTTCATGCACATCATAGCTATTAAGAATTTGATGGATTTACCATATATATATTGGATCAAATAAGGCAAACAAGGCATGTGAATTTACACATAGTAAATATGCATGCACAAGCCTACCAAAATCCAGGGAGATACAAATTGGACAAATAACCACATAACCGTTAATACTTCCAATAACATCACTAGTCATTCATGTTGTCCAAAATGATCAAAGTGACAAATCAACATATGATAGCACACAAAGTTCAACACATGAACCAAGGAAAAAAAATGAGCATATAAGATATGCATTGCACACATACTCATAGGAATATATCACTCAAGTAGATACAGGAAACTATAAACAATGAGATAACAAACTCTCATATAGAGCAATAAGATGAGTTCAAACAAAATGGTATTTCGGGTTATCATTCGGTGTAGAAACCAAATAAGTACATGATCATCTATACTAACACAAGCATAACATGAGAGTTTAGAAATAACCACAATGCTTGGATAGCATAATATTAACATTCCAACTAGATAGATAATCATGTAAAGCAATAATTGGAACAACTTTAATCAAATGATTTTCCAAATATGATTTTAAAGATAACCATGGGCAAAACCGCACAAGAATGCCATACGTAAAAAAGAAATTGCATGCCACGGAGATATAAGATAATCTCAAATTAAATTCTAGGTGGCATCCCTCAATTGTTCATATTAACAAGGATTGTGATATGCACAAAGCATATCACTCCCCCATAATATGATGATCCATGTATTATCCACAAGAAGCAAATGAAACCCTACTAAGGATAATTAATGGATGAGAATTTGAGTTTCAAATGAGCTTTACATACCACATAGTACCTAGATAATATTGCACTAACAATACTAGGTGGTATCCCACATATATACACATTTAAGGTTTGTGATATCCGTAAAACATAGCACTCCCCCATAATGTCATGATCCAGCCAAGGAAGATTCAACCAATGAAGCAATAAAGGCTTGAAACCACACACGCACAAATATATGAAGTGCATTGTGACATACACATGCTAGATAACACGAACAAGCATACTAGGAAGCACAACTATAAAATCACATGCTAGGTACAAAACCTAAACATGCAAGGGACATAGTAACTTTCAATGTCAACAATGCAAGTACAAGTTACCGCAAAGAGGAGAATTGGATTGATAGATATGATGATAATCCACTTGACTTGGCATTAACCATAACATATGGTGAAAATAGTTTTTCTTCATGAAGTAGCCAAGTCTCCAATGCCGTCCACACACCTATTGATCAAGTTTGAGATTGATTGTCCCCAACCAAGTTGGGTCCTAATAAGTTAGTAACAATAGGCTTGGCAACCCAAATGGTATTGTCCACTTTCAAACTTCTTTGGGAACCCACAAACGTGGCAAACACATTGCCAACAATATCCTTCCTTAGAGAATAATGATTATTGACTACAGGAGGCTTAGATATGTTACCATTGGGACAAGATGAAGCTATGTGTCCCTTCTTACGGCAAATATAGCAACATGTGCTCCCCTTTCTCTTCTTCTGTACCTTTTCAACTTGGAGAGCATTATCTTGGTTAGGCATGGGAAGAGGCCTTTCATTATCTTGATATTGAACTTGAGGCCACTTCCCTTGATGCTTCACATTTGAAGCCTTCTTCTTCAATGGACAAGATCTCACATGGTGTCCAACATTCTTGCACTTGAAGCAAGTAATGTTGGCCGAATTCTTGACTTGATCTTGTCCCTTCTTCTTGTTCTTGGACTTCTTCTTGTTGGAGATGAAATCAAGTCCTATTTTGTCTTGAGGGTCCTTTTGCACACTCAAGATATTATCACAACATTTTTCCAAGTCTTTCTTCAAACTAGTGACTTGGGCCTTGAGTTCTTTATTTTCCTCTACAAGGTTAGTATTAACAAAAGAACTAGAGGAAGTAGAAGCTTCATTGTTAGAGCAACAAGGCATGGTGAGCAATTCATTACAAGATGTACCAATATCATGTAGAGAGGAATTGCAAGGACTAGCACATGACAATAAGGCATTTCGAGTGGAAGATGTGCTAATATCCACATGAGACTCACATGATTTTACCTTGGTGACCATAGCCTCATGAGCTAACTTTAACTCATCATGAGAGATCAGAAGATCCTCATGAGTGCCTGAGAGCTTTTTATGACTTTCTCCCAATTTCCCATAGTTGCTAGTCTTTTAATATCGATGCTTCACATAAGATAGAGTTAGTAGCACAAGCATCATTATCAATATGAGAGTAGCATGTAGAAGCTAGAGACTCTGCATGAGTAGCTTGAAGTTCCTCATGAGACTTAGAGAGTTTGGTGAGCTCTCCTTTGACCTTCTTGTAGTCAAGGTCAAGGTGCTCAAAATCCTCTTTAAGTTTACAATGAGTAACTTCAATCTCTTCTTTTAAAGACCTCAAGTCACTAAGACATTGATGAGACATAGCAAGTTCATGTTCAAGTTCTTCACTTTTTGCTTGTTCGTAAAGAAATAAGTCGTTACGTTTTTGAAAGCAAGCAAGAACATCTTGGAGCCTTTTATAAGTGTTATTTTTAGCTCTACGAAGAGTTATCCCAATCTTATAGAGATTTTGAGTCAAGACTTCATCATCTTCCTCATTACAACTATCATCATTATCACTAAGAGAAGATGATACCTCGTCATTACCTCTTGCCATGAGGCACATGTGAACAAAAGTGGTTGATGATGATTCTTTTGGAGAAGAGGGTTCTTCATAAATCAAGCATGCCTCATATTTCTTGATTTCCTCTACATGGTTAGTCATAGAACAACTAGAGGAAACCAAAACATTTCTATCATGGCAACATGGGAGATCAAGCATATCATCACAAATGAGCTTAACACCATCATTACAGGATATTTCTTCACTCACCATGTCATTACCTTGTGATATGCCACATGTTGGTGAAGTGAAAGATGTTGAGGTATGCAAGTAATCGGAGGTCGAAGCAATAGAGAGCTCTTCATGATTTAAAAATGTGGAGAACTCCTCCATTAACTCCCCAAAAAGAATATTGTCTTCATGAAGATTGGACCCACCATATATATCTTAAATTTTGGTCCAAGCATCATGAGCCAACGAACAAGACGAGATTGACTTGAACACCTCAAAGGTTATAGCTTGGTGAATGATACTTAAAGCTTCACTATCAAGATGCATATCACCAAGTGACGGAGATTGTTCATCCTTTAGATTTGAATTCCCTACAACCACAATCCGCCAAGAATTTGGACCCATGGCCCGAAAATGACAAAGCATGTGTAATCTCCACATAATGTAATTTGTGCCATTAAAACAAAATGTGTCATCGTGCACTAGTTCACTAGTCGACATCGTTACTCTCTAGGCGGTTAAGCCTAATAAGGAGAGACCTTGCTCTGATACCAATTGAAAGGACCACGATGTCGCCTAGAGGGGGGGTGAATAGGCATTTTAAAATCTTTTACGGATTTGGCTATATCCTAATGCGGAAATAAACCAAGCGAATACTTTTCAAGCACAAATCCTAAATATACTAGGCTCACTAAGTGCACCAACAACTTAGCATAAACAAGATGAGAACAACGAGGATATGAGTAAGCACAAGTAAGTCACACAAACTTACTCAGTGTATATCACGAGGTATGGAAATGAATAATACACACAACCACAACTAAGCAATACAAGCTTACACAAATTGTATCACAATATATGGAATTGAATGATACAAGCAAACTCAAGTAAGTTACACAAACTTAATTGAGCAATATCACAATATATGGAAGTTTATAACACAAGTTAGCAATTCACACTAATCACAATGTATATCAATAGTAGCAAGTATGAATTGTGGAATATGAAGTGTAGGCCTAAATAATCTCTACAAGGAAATGGCCAACACAATATAATCAACCACCACAATATAATGAGGACAACAAGATATAGTGAATGCACGGTCAAATGACCAAAGTAAACCACAAGTAAGGAGTTAGGGTTAGGGATAACCAAAGTCACGGAGATGAGGATGTATCCCATTGTTCACTTCCTTGGAGGGAAGCTAGTCACCGTTAGAGAGGTGGATGTTACAACGAAGGCACACCAACGCCACGAAGGCTCACCCTATTCTCCTTGAGATATCACCACGAAGGCGATTCTCAACCACTAGTGGTAGACCTTGAGGCGGCCTCCAAACCTTCACAAACTTTCCGGGGGACAAATCACAAGTTGATTCCTCACCGGAGCACTCCTACCGCCTAGGAGTCTCCAACCTCCAAGAGTAACAAGAACAAAGGGGAAATGCTCAAGACTTTCTCAAATCATGAATTCCTTTGGTAAAGAGAGGGAGAGGGAGTGGATCTATCACTTGATTGGAAAATCTCTCAAGAACTCTCACGAATCTCTTCGGGATCTAAGATTTGGTGTAGGAGAAGTGAGAGGGAGCCTTTTGTGTTCTAGGGTTCATATGAATGTGTTGCTCAACCCTCTACCGGATTAGTAGAGGGGTATATATAGCAAGCCTAGAAAACTAGCCGTTTGTGAGTAAGTGGTTGTGTTGGGCCGGACATCCGGGCAAGGGCCGGACATCCCGCGGCTGAGAAATGCACACACACGCATGTGAAAAACAGAGGCCAGAGTACAGGGGCCAGACATCTGGCCAAAGCCCGGATATCTGGCCCAAGTTGGGGCCTCGGACATCTGGCCCAAGTTGCCGGACATCCGGAGGACACAACCAGCATTTCAACACGGTTCTTGACATCTACGGCCGGATTTCCGGGCCAAGTCCCGGATATCCGGCCAACACAAAAACTGCAAGCGCCCCAAAAGTAAAACATCCATAACTTTCTCATCCGGACTCCGATTTTGATGATCTTGGGCTCGTTTTGAAGCTATGGAAAAGCTCCAGGTCCTCACATAGAGAACCACCCAATATAAACCAAAATGGAGGATGCAAAGTATGCAAAGGTTAGATCATATATTTTGGGGAACCTAGTTGGCTATGGATTTATTTCGTATATAGGATATGAGTGGAATTGTGTTGGATAGGAGTGAAATATGCCTATGTTGGAATATGATGTGAGGAAGTAGAAATAGAAGATGTTGACTTGAGCAAATCTAGAACTAACCCCTTTGATCCCCTCTTAATAGTGCGGGATCCCTATAACTCAAGAAACATAAAAGAGCTATACTACATAGCTATCGAGAACCATTCTTGAGTGTATATTTTTCTTCGATGGTCATCTCTCCACAAAACTAACGCCAAAGGAACTAATACCTTTGACTCAAGCCTTTAACTTGAGCTTGATGTTTATGTTTCTTCTTGGCTTAAGTTGAAGGCAAGACATTGGTGAAGTCTTCAAGTAGCTCCCACATATGGGAGGCCTTGCTTTGTATTCATCTTCACTTGCCCATCATGTGATCATCTACAAGCTTCAAGCATGTAATCCCTCGGGATGGTTATCTTGAACTTGCCCTTATCAACCATGATCACCAACACTTGATGTTATCCTCTCATAGACACTTGAAATCTCTCTCTCGATGCGAGCCCATGAGAATCACCTAACCCTCGAAAACATAGACAACACATAGTATGGGTTAGTACACAGAGTGCAATTGATAATTTCTTATCATACCACAAGATCTTATGTGGTGCATCATTTGCGCTCGTGTGTTGACCATTTAGAGTTCAATCTCCGAGCTTCAACTTGGTCAACCGATATCTCTACTCCATGTTTAATCTTGACGTCATGAAGGATATGTTGAATTATTCTCTTGAATAGCTTGCTCAATCATGACTCAACACATGAGTCCATTATGATCATATCTTTGAGCCACTCCTAGAATTCATTATTCGAATCATTCTTTTTAAGATCTTGATCCATTATGGCTCAAACCATAGCTCTAAGCATGGCAACCCTTAAGATACTCCAATGAACTCCATTTTGATCATCTCGATGTAATTGTTGCTTCAAAGGAGTTTTCTTCCATTATTCTTCAATCATTTTCCAATGGGACTAATCTTCAAATGTATATCTCAATGCAAACATGAGTCCATAAGGATTGTCATTAATTAATTACCAAAACCACACATGGGACTACATGTACTTTCAACAAGTCCGCCTCCCTGTCACTTTCGGAAAGCGCGACAACTACCTCACCGAGCTCATCGACTTCGACATCACCCACATCCACCTACTGTACTATGCCATCCTCGGGTATCCAGCCCTGGCCATGTTCATGGCAGTGACCCACCACGGCTACAACGTCCTCAAGATGCCGGTAAGCGGCGGAATCATCACGGTCCCCTGCAAAGAGAGAGATGCGGTGTGCTCCCTCGAGCGTGCCTTCCAAGCTGCATCAATCAAGGACCCGGACGGCAAGGGCGAGAACCCTCCTGAGGCCATCCCTAGGAAGAAGAAGCAACCACTCAGCACGAGGCCTCAGGAGGTCGGCATCTCAGGTGGTGTCGCGTCAGGATCGGCGCCCGTGCAAGGGGCGCCTCCTTCCATCGCATAGGAAGACACGCCCGGCGCCCTCCTCGGGCAGGGCTCGGGGGCTCTCTTCTAGAGGGCCTCAAACCTTGCCAACATCATGAGGGAGGCGCTCGGGCACCACTTGTAGGCGTGCTTCGTGGCACGTTTCTCCCAGGAAGGCACAGGGCGTGGAAAGCCCAACGTTCAGGAGTTCATCACCAAGGCCACTCAGGACCTTCAGGAAGTGAGAGCCATGCGTGGCGACCGCCGCTTGCCCGGTGTGGCTCCCCATCTAGGCGACGATGGCGGGCTGCGTGTCTACATCGACATCCTAGGGCTCAACCGAGCCGCATCTCGGGAGCGCCTCCGGCCTTCGCGCGTGGGACGCTGCGAGGGTCCGCCGCACAGCTACGTTTGCATGCCTTTCGGCCTGCCGAACGCGGCTGCCACCTACCAGCAACACCTGCAAAGCATTCTGGCGGCTTAGGAGGCCAGGCATCACGTAGTCCTAGCGGAGATGGAGGCGGTCCTCAAGGAACCACCTGGACCCCCAGAGCCTCCCGAGGCCCAGGGCCCCGGCGGCTCGTGAGGGTCGGCCTCTTCACCATGCATCTCCAAGCTACTCCAACACCCCCTTTACAATGGAACCAGGTGACATCTTCCAAGTTCATTTCAGCTGGGAGTGCCCTCAGGGCTGCATCATTCCCAGGCTGCGTGGGTCCATCCTTGCGGCATGTATCCCTTTTTCTTATGTCTTCAGCTTACCTTGCTGGGGGCGCCCCTCGGGCTGCATCTTCCCCAAACCACTTGGGTCTGACCTAGTGGCATGTATCCATCCTGCATTTGCCTAAGCTGATTTGCCTTTCATGCCTAACCTGCCTATGATTATCACCTGCCGCCTACCACGAGCCTCCTCTCTCTCATGCAAATCGCTTGCGCGTTAAAAGGGAGGATCTTGAGCATCGTGACTCAGGAGCTCTTACTGGCTCTCCAGCCCTCACCCCCTGGCCTTGACCACGGCATCACGACCTGGCATACCAACGATGGCTGAGCTTGCTCGAGGGCCAGGACCTGAGGACGCAGAGCATTTATATCTAACCATCTCGTAGGAACACATAGCTGTCAAAGATCCAAGACCAGGCGCAACCCGCCTTGAGGTAGGGCCTCGTGAGTCCCGCACTGGCTCACGAGTGCCCAGATACACCTCGTCTAGCCCTGCCGTGCAAGCCACGTGTTAGGGCGGGGCTGTACACGCCCCGGGGGCTCCTCCCGGAGGGGGGGGGGCCTCCCACGCACCAGTGGAAGCACCATGCTCCGTGCTGGCTGATGACACTGCCGAGGAGCGGCTATGCCTGTACACATACGGAAGCGCTTTGCTCCGTGCTGGTGATAAACAACTGAGGGCGGACCATGGCCGTATCAACCTCAGGGAGCCCAGAGCTCAGTGTCTGGCCTCATCGCAACACCTCCCCTTGGGAGCGTCCCGCGAGGGGGCTGGACACAAAGGGCTGCGCCCGGGTCACGCCCGAGCGTATGCCACCCAGCCAGGTCCCCCGGACCTGGTCGTCGCGTGCCCCTCCTCGAGCGGAGCCAAGGTGTGAAGATTGTTTGAACGTCAAGGGGGACTCCTGAGCATCGCGACTCAGGAGCCTAACTGCTCACGCAGCCCCTCACTCCTTAGTCCCGTCTTGGTGATCCGGTCGGGGCTAATGGCGATTGAGGTATGCGCGGGCCGGGCTCTGCCGATGTAGAACGCCAGATCTACTCCTATGTCGCCTCCCTATTTGTTGTTTGCGCGTCAAGGGAGACTCCTGATCATCGTGACTCAGGAGCCTAACTTGTCACATAGCTCCTCACTCCTTGGTCCCGTCCTGGTGATCTGGTCGGGGCCAACGGCGGCTAAGGTATGCGCGGGGCCGGGCTCTCCCGACGTAAAACATAAAGAAAATAGGAAGGAGACCGCAAAATCTCGAAGCAAATCTCGGAGCAAATATTACAAACCATAATTGTCTTCACAATACCAGACGTAAGTTTAAACGCCTTCACGAGGCATGGTGCATGTTGCAGGAATTAAGCAGGAAATAAGCTGTCACCCTTGGACGTCGCCGTCGCCTGCCAGAGACTCCACCCATGTGGTAGCACCACTTGGGGCTGCAGGATCAACAGCACCGCCTGTCGTGGGTGCAGGAGCGAAGGCACGGAACTTCCCCCAGCAAGGCCTCCACTTGGCTCTTCACGGCTTCAGCAGCAGCAGCGAAGGGCTCGCTGTCCACGGGCTCTAGCAGCTCGTAAAGATTGGCGTCAGGGTCATGAAGGTGGAGGTGGCTGAAGACACGCATCAGTGCTGCGGAAGAAAGGACGCGAGCTTCTACCTCTGCCATGGGGCCGACGCCGCTCACGACTTCCTCAAGCACCTCGACCAAGTAAGGAAGTAGCTGGGTGGGGCCATCCTTGTCGGTAACCAGCGGCTTCTCCAGGCCCTTCTCATAAAGAGTCTTTAGCGCCACACGAGACCTCTCCTCAAGGAGTGCCAAGGCCACGCGGTCCTCGGCCAGGACCTTCGCCTTGGCGTCCAGCTCGGCCTTCTCTGCCCTCACCTTCTGCTCCAGCGTCTCCAGCCGGCCGCGCTCAGCGGTCTATGCCTCCGCCAACCACATCAGCTCGGCATCGCGGTCCCTGACGGTGTCCTCCAGAGCCTTCATCTTCTCCTCCTTCGCCTGGCAGTCGCGAGCTTCTTTGGCGTGCTCATCGCGCAAACCCTACTGCTCGGCCTCTGGTGCCTTGCAGCGGTCTTGGGCGACCGCGGCATCCTTCAGCGTTGCCTCGCGAGCGGCTGCGCTTGGGTGGCGGCCTACTTCTCCTTCTCAGAGGCTGTCGTGGCCCGCCCTAGCACTGCTTGGACAGAGGCGTCAGAATGAAGCCAGCCGGCGACCAACTCCAGGCGCCTAGCTACCAGATGGGAGTCGGTGCCATGGAGGTCTTCTCATAGCTGGACCACCTCGGAAAGGGTGCAGTCCAAGACATCAGAGGAGGCAGAAGAACCCGGAACCAGCGGCGCAGGAGGAGGAGCGGCAGCGTAACCACGGCTCGGGAGACTGGGGGCTCCTGAGCCTTGGGTACCTCAGCAGCAGCGTTAGGCATCGGCACCTCCGGAGCCAGCAGGGCCATGGGGGCTGGCCCCCCACCAGGGCGCTCCTCCAGGCCTCGCGAGGATGACCGGGCAGGGGAGGTGCGAACGTCGTCGCCTCCCCTCCCCACGGATGAAGGAGCGGCCGCGGCAGATGAGCCTACCCCAGACAGAGTCATCGCGTGCCCCTTCCTCTTCTTCGCCACAGGCGGCGGCCTAACCAATCGATGGAGAACGTCAAGATAAATTGGGTTGCTTTGGAACACATGTGGCTGGTTAGGGTTTTGGAGTAGAAAATGAATATTTTTCATTTAAGAAAAATATTCATAATATTATTTTGAGGTTGACCAGAGAAGTAATGATGGCTAGAGAGAGAAATGAGTCACTTGGGTGAAAATCAAGGTGATGCCCAAGTGTTTAAGTCCAACTGAAGTGATTCAAAACTCCAAATTCAAACCAAAACCAAATAAAAAATCAGAAAAGAAAAGAGAGCAAAAACCAGGCTGTCACAGACGTCCCCCACTTAGGATGAATCTCGTCCCCGAGATTTGGTTGCTCGGGAAAACAATTCTGGATAGTTTTTTTTAGAAACTCTACTTGTTCCCAAGTTGCTTCCGCCTCTGTGTGGTGCTTCCGCTGAACCTTGTAAATTTTTCTCATCTTACTATGAGTGACCCTTTCCATCTCATCCAAAATTCTGAACGGTCTCTCTTCATACGTCAAATCCTTAGCCAACTCTATTTTTGTCATAGCAGTCTTTCCTCGGGCGATGATATACATCGTCTCAACTAGGAGACATGGAACACATTGTGCACTTCTGACAATTCTGGGGGCAGTTCCAATTGATATGCAACAGTACCCACTCTGGACATAACTGGGAACGGATCAATAAACCTGGGTGACAATTTTCCATGAGTCTGAAACCTTTTTACTCCCTTTATAGGAGTGACTCGGAGGTATACATGTTTTCCGGGTTCAAAACTGGCCTGTTGGTGCTTTGCATCATAGTAAATCATTTGTCGGGATTTGGCTAATCGCAATTGGTCTCAGATTTCCCTGACTTGCTCTTCGGCTTCCATCATGAGATATGTTCCGAAAATGCGGCTATCTCTGGTTTGTGACCAATTCATGGTGCGGCACTTACGGCCATACAGAGCCTCAAAAGGTGACATCTTTAAACTGGCCTGGAAATTATTGTTGTAGGAGAACTCAGCATACGCAGACAGTCTTCCCATTTAGGCCCTTGGGCCAAGGCACATGCTCAAAGCATATCTTCAAGTATTTGGTTTACCCGCCCAGTCTGTCCATCGGTCTGAGGATAATAAGCAGTACTATATTTCAGCGCTGTTCCCAAAGCTTGATGGAGACGGACCAGAAAGCGGAGGTAAATAGGGACCCCCGGTCGGAAGTGATTGTTCGAGGTACCCCATGTAGACTGACTATTCTGGACACATACAATTGTGCGAGCTGATCGGCATGGTATGTGGTTCTGATGGGAATAAAATGAGCTACCTTGGTTAAAGTGTCCACTATGAACCATGCTGCGTCATTGCCTCTCTGAGTTTTTGGTAGCCCTGTGATAAAATCCATGCAGACATCATCCCAATTCCATTGTGGAACGGGCAACGGTTGGAGGAGTCCGGCTAGTTTTTGGTGTTCTGCCTTTACTTTGTTGCATATGTCGCAACAGGCCACAAAATAGGCAATGTCTTTCTTCATCCCATCCCACCAGAATATTTGTTGAAGGTCTTCGTACATTTTAGTACCTCCGGGGTGAATAGAATATGAAGATTCGTGTGCTTCGGACAGTATTCTCTTCCTTAAATCTTCTTGCCTTGGTACACAAATCCTTCCACGAAATCGCAGTGTACCCTGCTAATCCTTAGAAAAGTCTGGGGTCTGTTCTGCTAACATACGTCTGGCATGTTTTTGTAGAACTGGGTCATTCGGCTGGTGTCGTGGAATTGTCACGTCAGATGTCCTAGTGAAAGGACTTAATCGTGGAGCCATTGCAACTAGGAAGCTTGAAGGGGTTAATCAGGACAAGAGACACGAGATGTTTATACTAGTTCGGCCCCTTACGATGAAGGTAAGGCCTACGTCTAGTTGGGTTAGTATTGCTTGATGTTTCGATGACCAGGGAGCGAGATACGCTATGCCCGGTTCTCGATGAGTTGTTTCTTACCCTAAGCCGCCAGCGGGTCGTCCCCTTATATACACGGGTGGACGCCGTGCTGCCTACAGAGTCCCGGCCGGCTCATAAACAGTGTCCGGCTTGGTGACTAGTTAAGTCTACCTTATGTTACAAGTTATATCATCATGGCGGTTTACCACTATGGTCCTGAAGCCTCCTGTGGGACTTAGACCCTTTATTGAACCGCCATCTTCATGCTTGGTCTTGGGCTTCTTTCTGATGAGTCTTCTTTGCGTAACCCGACCCCTCCTGGGCGGCTTACACAAATAGTTATATCCCCAACATTAGGTCCCAGATTGATTTGAACCGGTTCATGTCAATCTTAAAATACCTTAAGAAATAAGCCTTCGGTCTTCTGTCTATCCAAAATGGTTTAACCCGCCATGCCATCATCTTATGGATCCATGTTAACCCGTCGTGACGTCATCTCCAGTTAAATCCTTATTTTATTCTGCTATATCTTCAATGGATCCTTGCCTTTACTGATTGTCCCGAAAACCGAGGCGTCGGGGTCGCTGGATAATGATGTTTAATCTCCTCGTTTCTCGCACCGTCTTAGTCAGTCTTCCCTTATAAATAGGCACGACCTAGGTCTTCCATTCTCCCCCTTCGTTCGTCTTCTTCCTCTCTGTCGATGTCAAAACCGGCGGATCTCGGGTAGGGGGTCCTGGACTGTGCGTCTAGGCGGATGGTAATAGGAGAGGAACACGATGTTTTTACCTAGGTTCGGGCCCTCTCGATGGAGGTAAAACCCTACTCCTGCTTGATTGATATTGATGATATGGGTAGTACAAGAGTGGATCTACCACGAGATCAAGGAGGCTAAACCCTAGAAGCTAGCCTATGGTATGATTGTTGTAATGGTTGTGTTGTCCTACAGACTAAAACCCTCCGGTTTATATAGACACCGGAGAGGGCTAGGGTTACACAGAGTCGGTTACAATGGTAGGAGATCTACATATCCGTATCGCCAAGCTTGCCTTCCACGCCAAGGAAAGTCCCATCCGGACACGGGATGAAGTCTTCAATCTTGTATCTTCATAGTCTTGGAGTCCGGTCGATGATGATAGTACGGCTATCCGGACACCCCCTAGTCCAGGACTCCCTCAGTAGCCCCTGAACCAGGCCTCAATTACGATGAGTCCAGCGCGCATAATGTTCGGCATTGCAAGGCGGGTTCCTCCTCCGAATAAGTCATAGAAGATTGTGAACACCAGGATAGTGTCCGGCTCTGCAAAATAAATTCCACATACCACCGTAGAGAGAATAATATGTACACAAGTTCAATCTGCTGACCTTTTTTGTGGCATGACGTCACACCACCACCAAGCTTTTACTTGAATCGTTTTTTATTATACCACCTCAGCGCGTTTAGCGAAGCGGTTTCCTTTGCACGTCTTGTCGAAGCAGAGATCGTGTTCCCCTTATTCCGGGATTCCCATCAATACGGACGTGGGTAACCCAACCGCGCCATTGATGGTGGCGCTTGGGAGATAAGCGAGTTTTACTAGGCTGGTGGGGACGCATAGTATTCGTCCGCCTATATATAAGGGGATAAGGATCCACCTTTTTTACCTATGCCTTCTTCCTCCTTTGCTTATCCATCTTCGCGCACTCGAGCTCCAGCGCCCAAGTTCGCACATCTCGCCTCAACCTTCTCCAGCCATGTCCGGAGCGGGAGGCAAGTGGCTGGTCTCCTCCGTCACGGAGGGGCACATCGAAAAGCTGCGCGGCGCCGGATACCTTTCCAGCGATATCGCGCACCGGCTGCCCGACAAGGGGCAGCTCATCCCCACCCCCAGGCCACATGAGAGGGTCGTGTTCCTTCCCCACTTCCTCCGTGGACTGGGCTTCCCACTTCATCCCTTTGTCCGGGGGCTCATGTTCTATTACGTCCTGGACTTCCACGATCTGGCGCCAAACTTCATCCTCAACATCTCGGTGTTTATTGTCGTGTGCGAGGCCTTCCTTTGCATCCGGCCCCTCTTCGGCTTGTGGCTCAAGACCTTCAATGTCAAGCCGAAGGTAGTGAAGGGCGTCCAAGCGGAGTGCGGAGGCGCCATGGTGGGCAAAATGCCCAACATCACCTGGCTCGAGGGGGCCTTCGTGGAGTCCATCAAGGGATGGCAATCGGGGTGGTTCTACATCACCGAGCCGCGTAACCCTAAATGGGCAGTGGCCCCCGAATTCAGATCTGGTATCCCCATGCAGCTCACCTCCTGGAAAGAGAAGGGCTTGCTATGGGGCAGTTCGGAGGAGCTGAGAGGACTCCAGTCCTATCTCCAGACCTTGGTGAACAAGAAGCTTAGGCTTGTCAATGTGATCCAGGTCATGCTCGTCCACCGGATTCTCCCCTGCCAACAGCGGGCCTTCAATCTGTGGGAGTTCGATCCGGCACAGCACCGGACTCTGAGCGGGCTCTTCGACACGATGTACGAAGCCGTCTGGAGGGTGCTGTTCAAGGGCGGAGAAGCCCCCGCGTCCGCGACTGAAGATCGCGGATTCAGCACCAAGCGCCCGGCCGGTGAGGTAAGCTTTGTTATCCTCTATGGGACATTTATTTTCTTTCATAGTTTAATTCTATGCGGGATTTGAAACTCCCAATGCCTTTGACAGGACTGGTAGAGGACGTCCGGACAGGTAGACTGTCCGGCTCCCCTTCCCGAAGACCCAGCGGACGCCCGTTTAACGGGGCTGCTGGTCCCGGCACTCTATGTGGTGCCGGAGAAGAAGGCCAAGAAGAAGGCCACGGGAACTCGAAGAAGTTCCCGGCACCAGGTGATATCGGACTCATCGTCCGATGGCTCTGAGGTGGACTCCTCCCCTGAAGACGAGGAGGAGAAAGAGGACTCTCTCCCAGAGGGGGAGAGAGGAAGAGGAAGGCTTCCCCAACGGGGGAGGCCGAAGGGTCCAAGAGGGGAAGGACTATTCCCCTGGACAGCTCCGCCAATGTCAACGTTGGCAATGAAGAGTGGCCCTCAAGGGCCAGGCCTCCGGCAAGACCATAAGTATCCGGATTCCTGAATGATTTGTAATTTATCTTTTGTGTCACATAGTGTCCTTCTAATGCCACACACTACCTGTAGTCCGGCCGATGATGATCTCCCCGCTTCATCGAGCGGGTCGTTGGCTCCGTCGGATGTAGATTCCATCCCGACTGCCTCCACCCCTCGCGACGCTGAGGACGCCGAGGTGGGATCCCAGGAAGGGACCCATCAGGAGGAGGCTCCGGAGGCGCCACAAGGCAGCCTCCCGGACATTGCGCCGGACTCCATGCCGGAACCCGCAGTGGTTCTGAAGTCCGGCAGGTGGCCCCTTTGCAAGAAGGGCAAGACCGTGACGCCGGCGGCCTCCGTCCAACCGGAGGCGCCGGACAACTTGTTGGAAGCACTTGACGGCGCTTCCATCGAGGAAGAACACCGCACTATCATGAGTGCGGTGATTCAAAAGGTTCAGCTCGTCAAGAGCGGGCTGACCGAAGCCTGCAGTAGCCTTCTAACAGGCTTTGAGGTAAGAAGTTTAAAATATGTAATGTAGTACCGCATAGACAGTAGCCCCTGATGCTCAGTTCTGTGTTCGGAAAGAAAAACCGGATTGAGGATCTAAAAAAGATATACGCAGGAGTGCTAAGAATTATGTCAATATGGGTGTGCAGTCTGCGCTGCTGACCTCTACCGCACTGACTGCGGAGGTCGGTGCTTTGAAGCAGGACCTCGAGCGGTCCGAGCAAGAGCTCGGACTTGCTAAGAAGCAGCTCGAGGATAAAGAAGGTGAGTAACACCACTTTTAAATTTATACCTTACAGAAAAGGATTTTGGTTGCAATAAAAATAACAAGGATAACGTAGGTACTGCAGGGGCCACGAACGAGGTGGCAACCCTGAAGGAGGCCGTGTCCGCGGCCGAACGCAATGCGGCCGCAGAAGGGACGGAGCGAGAGAAGCAGGAGGCGCGGGTGGCGGAGGTGCGGCAAGAGCTCCAGGCTCTCATGGAAAAGCATGAGAGTTTGGAGCGTGACTCGAAGACTCGAGAGTCTGAGCTTGCCTCTGTTCTTGAAAGTGCCAAAGCCGCTAAGGCCGAGGCCCATAAGGCCCTCCAGGAGATTGAGGCGGTGAAGAAAATAGCGGCGGGTAAGGCATTTTTCATGCGAAGCAAGAATGTTAATGTAAATTACCTGTTACTTACCCGAATTCGGAGCTCTCCAGGGGCGTTTGCAGATCTGCCTCGCAGTGTGTCTGATGCCACTGCATTCTACCGAGCCGAGGAGGGGAGCTCAACGGAGAAGGTTTTCTGGTCTCAGTACACTGAGGCTGGACATCCGGTGCCCCCTAGCGACCAGCTGAAGCAGCTGGTCGAACTCCACAAGGTAGCTGAGCAGGCCATGAAGGGCCTCATAGTACGGCTGTGGCCTGGAGAGGCCATGCCTGGGAGCTACTTCGGCCTCGTGCGGCGGCTGGTGGATGCGTGCCCCTGGGTGGAGGTCATCAAGCGCTCTGCCTGTATTGAAGGTGCCCGTCGGGCCCTTGCCCGCGCAAAGGTGCATTGGGGCAGGCTGGATGCGGAGAGGCTTATCACTGACGCGCCGCCAGCGGGCAAGGAGTATCGTATGCCCGAGATGTACTATAAGACTGTCCTGAAGGGTGCCTGCAAGATTGCGGATGAGTGCCCCAGAGATGTAATTATTGAGTAAACTCGCAATGTGTTATCCTGTGCGCTGAAAACTTTGTTCATATGCGCTAAGCAACGCTTATTGATTTAAAATATTACCTTCTGTGCGGCCGTTTATTAAATCTGAGAGATGGCAAGTCGTTGGCTTCAGCCCCCATGCCATGAGTGCTGGGGTGTTCGGGATAAACTTGAGCACTCTTGTTCCCATTTTTGGGTCCATCTAGGGAGGCGCTCAACACAACGAACAAGGCAACCGGACTTATAATGCTTGAACACTCTCACTTAGCCATTGAATTCTATAATTTTAAATTTCGGCGAAGCCCCTAGTATTCGGAAGACCGAGTTCGGGCCGCTATCCACGCCTTGGCCGGACATTATCCGGTTCTTCGCTCGAAGCGGCATAAGTCTTTAGGGACTCGAAAAGACCTCTCGAACAGTGACCAGTCTCTCGCCTTATCATGACAGTCAGTTTTAGCTTTCTCCATTGCGGCGCTCGCCCAGCTCAACCGAGGCGCAATCGCAGTGGTTCTCCCAGTGCTATCTTAGCCGACGGAACGGAACGTAAGGTACCAAAACATGGGAGCCGGGCAAACCCAACTATTGACCCAAGACATGATTCGGAGCCGATGCATATAATGCTATAAGTTCGGGGTGCCGCACTTGTGAAAGTGTTCGGACTTGTCACACCATAATGCGGGGAACATAAGCCCCTGGTGTATTTGGCTGTACCAAAATGTACGGGTGCAAGATGTCAAGAATAAGCATATATATAAAAAGAGTAATGCAATTATAGGCAAAAAATAATGCATTGTTTACTCAAAGAATTCTGCCATGAGTGCAGAACGATACAAATAGTGCGGTAAGCAAGGGATTGGACTATTTAAATATGTCCCCCTCCAGGGGTAGGCTGCGGACTGGTGTATTTAACAAATTTAATGCTCATAATGGAGACCACCTGAGTGTTCGTCGCAGCCTTTGTCCCTCCCTGGCTGTTGCATCGTGAGTTCGGCAGGTTCGCCACCGGACAGGGCCTCTGGTGAACGGAGTCCTGTGTATAAAAAGAAGGAGAAAAAATAAAGATAAAAAGAGCGACACACTTGGGAGCCCCTGGTGCGGTTGAGCCGCACTCTGGGCCTGTCGTGGTCGTGCCCCTCCCCCTATGCCCATGGTATCTCCAGAGCGTAATGATGTACGCGGAGAGCTGGTCTTGCAATCATGCAAGGGCTGGGGTTGGGGCTGCATTGCTATGCGTGCTCGGAACGTGCCAGATGGTCTTGATGGATGTTTCTCCGGGCACGTTTGGTCGTGTCCGGTCGTTTAACGGCCGGACTCGAAAATTGCCTTAAAAGGCTACTCTGTACTTCTGCCACGAGAGCCGCTATGTGTTCCTCCATTCGGAGGGAGCATTCTGTATTTCCGTTGACCGTGATGACTCCACGAGGGCCTGGCATCTTGAGCTTGAGGTATGCATAATGCGGCACCGCGTTGAACTTTGCGAATGCGGTTCGTCCGAGCAGAGCGTGATAGCCGCTGCCGAATGGGACTATGTCGAAGATTAACTCCTCGCTTCGGAAATTATCCGGGGATCCGAAGACCACTTCCAGGGTGACTGAGCCTGTACAATTGGCCTCAACGCCTGGTATGACGCCTTTGAAGGTCGTCTTTGTAGGTTTGATCCTTGAGGGGTCTATGCCCATCTTGCGCACTGTATCCTGATAAAGCAGGTTTAGGCTGCTGCCGCCATCCATCAGGACTCTAGTGAGGTGAAATCCATCGACGATTGGGTCTAAAACCAATGCGGCGAATCCGCCATGGCGGATACTGGTCGGGTGGTCTCTTCGATCGAAAGTGATCGGGCAAGAGGACCATGGATTGAACTTCGGGGCGACTGGCTCCATCACATATACGTCCCTAAGTGCACGCTTCCGCTCCCTCTTGGGTATATGGGTTGCATATATCATGTTTACCGTCCGCACTTGTGGGGGGAAACCCTTCTGTCCTCTACTGTTCGGCGGCCGGGTCTCTTCCTCGTCGTCGCTGTGCAGCCCCTTGTCATTGTTTTCGGCAATTAACTTGCCTGCCTACTTGAATACCCAACAATCCCTGTTGGTGTGGTTAGCTGGCTTTTCGGGGGTGCCATGTATCTAGCAAGAGCGGTTGAGTATTCGGTCTAAATTGGACGGACCCGGAGTGGTTCTTTTGAATGGCTTCTTCCGCTAACCGGGTTTAGAGCCTCGGAATCCGGCGTTGACTACCGTATCCTCATTGTTATCGCCGTCAACACGGCGTTTGTTTTTGTTTCGACGCAACCTGCCATTGTGGTCCTTAGTATCCGGACTGCCAGCATTTTTGCTAAGGTTGTTGCTACGAGCTAGCCAGTTGTCCTCTCCCGCATAGAAGCGGGTCATGAGTGATGTGAGTGCTGCCATGGATTTCGGCTTTTCCTGTCCTAGGTGCCGCCAGCCACTCGTGGCGGATGTTATGTTTGAAGGCTGTGAGGGCCTCTGCATCCGGACAGTCAACGATTTGATTTTTCTTTGTTAAGAACCGTGTCCAGAACTGTCTGGCCGATTCGTCTGGCTGCTGAATTATGTGGCTTAGGTCATCGGCGTCTGGTGGCCGCACATATGTGCCCTGGAAGTTGTCGAGGAATGCGGCTTCCAGGTCTTCCCAACACCCAATTGACTCTGCGGGCAAGCTGTTAAGCCAATGCCGAGCTGGTCCTTTAAGCTTGAGTTGGAGGTATTTGATGGCGTGGAGATCGTTGCCGCGGGCCATATGGATATGAAGGAGATAATCCTCGATCCAAACCATGGGGTCTATTGTGCCATCGTAGGATTCAATGTTCACGGGTTTAAACCCTTCAGGGATTTGATGATCCATTACTTCGTCTGTGAAGCATAGTGGGTGTGCGGCGCGTCTATATTGAGCAATATCACGACGTAGCTCAAGAGAGCGTTGTCTGCTGTGTTCGGCCCGGCCGAAGTTGCTGTATCCGGCGCGACGGTATTCGTCGTGGGTCGTGGGGCGCCCACGTGATCCATAGATAGATCTGGATTGTCTTGCCTTGTCCTCCAATATATCTCGCAAGTCCGGCGCGTTCCCCCGTGGCTTCGTACTTTTCGAGCGATGCCGGGGTACGGTCCTGGTGGAGGGCCTAGATGCCTCTCTGTCGCGGCCACGAGGTGGTCGGTCTGCCGTATTGTGCGCTGGTGATGAAGGTTTATATGCCTCCTCCTCTAATCGGGGGAGCAACTTGCGTTTTGGGTAGCTTTTGGAGGGGCGTTCGAGTTCATACTCTTCGGCCGCGAGGACCTCGGTCCATCTGTCGGCCAGCAGGTCTTGATCAGCTTGAAGTTGTTGCTGCTTTTTCTTTAGGCTATTTGCCGTGGCCATTAGCCTGCGTTTGAAACGCTCTTGTTCGACGGGATCCTCAGGCACGACGAATTCGTCGTCGTCGAGGCTTGCCTCGTCTCCGGAGGAAGGTATGTAATTATCGTCCTTGACCTCTTCGTCTGTCGCTCTCTCGTGAGGGCTAGCTTCTGCATCCTCCTGCGCTGAATCCTGCTGGAGGGGGTTGTCTTCCGCACTTTCTGGGGTGTTATTATCTCCTGTGCCGGAATCTCCATTCTTGTTGTGGCGGGATTTAGAGCGGCGCCGCTGACGTCGGTGCTTGGGCTGTTTCTTTAAGGAATCTGCCTCCGCTGCTTCTTCGTCGTCCCCATCTTTTGGGGTGTCCACCATGTATATGTCGTATGACAAGGTGGTCTTCCAGTGCCCTGTAGGCGCTGGTTCTTGATCGTCTCTAGCATCGTCGTCCATACCGTCGATGTCTTCGGAGTCGTAGTCTAGCATGTCGGTTAGATCGTCGAAAGTGGCTACAAAGTGGGTGGTGGGTGGGCTTTGAATTTCTTCATCGTCCGCATCCCAACCATCGTGGCCGTAGTCCGGCCAGGGCTCTCCGGATAGCGAGAGATGCTTTAGCGAATTTAAGATGTCGCCAAAGGGTGAGTGTTGAAAGATGTCCGCGGCAGTGAACTCCATGATCGGCGCCCAATCGGATTCGATTGGTAGGGGGCACGAGGTTTGGAGTCCGGCATGGAGTCCGGCGCCTCGAAGTCACGAGCTTTATTAGGGACGAGGTCAGTGTTCAGCTCCATCGCCGTAGCGGTTGCAGTTCCCGAGGCGGTGTCCAGCCACCTGTCCTCGATCTGCGTGGTCGGCTCCGGATTCGTGTGCGGCCCCCAAGGTATTGTTCGGCGGCAGAGTTAGGTCATGCCCATCATGACAGTGCGGCACGCTCGGCTGTGGCTCGAATCCATCGAAGATCAAGTCCCCGCGGATGTCAGCCGTGAAGTCTAGGCTTCCAAATCTGACCTGATGGCCAGGGGCGTAGCTTTCAATCTGCTCCAGATGGCCAAGAGAATTGGCCCGTAGTGTGAAGCCGCCGAATACGAAGATCTATCCGGGGAGAAAAGTCTCACCCTGGACTGCGTCGTTGTTGATTGAAGAAGCCATCAAGCCTATCGGTGACGACACAGAGGAACTCTCAATAAAGCACCAATGTCGGTGTCAAAACCGGCGGATCTCGGGTAGGGGGTCTCGGACTGTGCGTCTAGGCGGATGGTAACAGGAGACAAGGAACACGATGTTTTGACCCAGGTTTGGGCCCTCTCGATGGAGGTAAAACCCTACTCCTGCTTGATTGATATTGATGATATAGGTAGTACAAGAGTGGATCTACCACGAGATCAAGGAGGCTAAACCCTAGAAGCTAGCCTATGGTATGATTGTTGTAATGGTTGTGTTGTCCTACGGACTAAAACCCTCCGGTTTATATAGACACCGGAGAGGGCTAGGGTTACACAGAGTCGGTTGCAATGGTAGGAGATCTACATATCCGTATCGCCAAGCTTGCCTTCCACGCCAAGGAAAGTCCCATCCGGACACGGGATGAAGTCTTCAATCTTGTATCTTCATAGTCTTGGAGTCCGGCCGATGATGATAGTCCGGCTATCCGGACACCCCCTAGTCCAGGACTCCCTCACTCTTGTTGTCTCCCTGCTGCTCAGAGCTTCGCCGCCACCGCCGCCGCAGATCTCCTCGTCTTCACCAACTCAGGCCGTTGCATCAACCTGACTTGACCAGAAAAATGCGACGGACCTCCACAGCAACTCTGCATCTGTAAGTTTCTTCCTCCCTGTTCCTCAGATCTGCATTAAAATTTTTGAGTTTGTCGGTGTTCGTCGCCATCCGTTATGAACCCTTGATAGATTCCACCTCCGACGCCTCTTTCTGATCTTAAGACAGTATAAAACCACTATGGTAGCTGTTTCGCACTCATTTCGAATGCAAATAGATCCCTTTTCTCTTGCAGATAGGCCTCCTTCAAGTTTATGAACTCATCTGTACTGGTTTCTAGGTTTGGAAATATTTCCTTTTCTGCACACCTGTTTGATCCAAATTAATCTCTGTCAGTTGCAAAACTTGTTTGTGCGACACTTAGGCAAAAATCTGTTTCTGTTAGGCCCATTTAACTCTAGCGGCTCTCATTGCCGGCTTAAAATAGATAATGTTAATCGACAGCCTTGCCAGCTCCTGGCGACTTAAAATAATTTAACTATTACTGATTCCCATATTGGCTTAGATAACCAGATATAATTAGCCATATGTCATTAGGCCCCGTCTTAAGCCGCCATTTAGAATAGACTTAAAAATACTTTCCTTCTGGGTTAAAATTGAACTGGAGCTTCTTATTTTGTCATAGGCTTCCACTTACGTCATGGCGCCTAAGGCAACCAAGGCTCCTGTGACCTGTAATTGGGTCCAATCCACTGTCACAGAAAGCAAATTATCTGAATTTGTGAAGTCTGGCCACCTGCCCAAGAAGGAGGTCATGTTTTATCGTGCCCCTGACCCGTCCGAGGAGAAACCTCATCCCAGAGAAGGGGAGATGATAGTTTTTATGGATCATATGAACCGGGGATTTGCTCCACCCGGTTCAAAATTCTTCAGGGATGTTTTGCATTTCTTTGACCTCAGACCTCAAGACATGGGACCCAATTCTGTGTCAAATATCTGCAACTTCCAAGTCTTCTGCGAAGTGTACCTGGGAGAAGAGCCCAATCTACTTTTGTTCAGAGAGCTATTCTATTTAAACCGGCAAAATGAACATGCCAACAGGCCCAGTCTTGAACTTGGTGGCATCTCCATTCAGCGGTGGAGAGACTGCCTTTTTCCTTATCCTGAACTGACGAGTCATCCAAAGGATTGGAATCAGACGTGGTTCTACTGCCATGACACTTCTCCGGCTGAGGAAAATCCTCTGCCCGGCTTCCGCGCCTTATGCCTTGAATCCAACCACCCGCTGCCGGATAAACTGACTGCTGTTGAACGTCTGCCACTCGCTCCCACCATTAGAAAAATCGAAGCTCTTTTGGGAAATGGCTTAGACGGCATCGACCTGGTCCGAGTCTGGGTCACTTGGCGAGTGCTTCTGTTAAGCCGCCGTCCCGGCTTAATGTGCACTTACTCAGGCGAGAACAATGACCCACTGCGCCATAATCCTGATGACTTACCAGATGATGTGGTGGAGGCTACGACCCAAACATTGTTGGAAGAGGGCACGGTGACTAGTAATGCCTTTGGCTTACTTCCTTTCTGCAAGAAGAATCCGACCCCCGCAGTGAGTCATCAACCTCAATGAATACTCTTTACTATATTACACCTTGCTTTTACTCATAACCCCTTATCTTTTTTTCACAGGCCGATGACAACTTCTGGAAGGTCAAGTATGACCATGAGGCGGCCAAACAAGCCAGAGCGGCAAAAAGAGCCGAAAGGAAAACCGCCAAGACTGGAACTTCAAAGAAAAGGAAACCAAGCGCTTCAGATATGTTTAAACTTGATGATACTGATGATGATAAAGAAGAGGTAACTTTCAACTCCCTTGACTCTTTATCATCACCTTACTGACATTAAATCTTTTCAGGAAGACACAGGGAACAGCCAAGCCATCGAGGAAGAGGTAACTATAATCTCCTCCTACTCCGAGCCCCCGCCACATCAGAAAATTCAAAGAGTAACCCGGAAAGTAAGATTTTCACATACTTTGGCTTACCAAGATCCTCAATTTCTTTTGAAGAAATAGCAACTTGAAAGCCGGAGGCAGACCCGGACCAGCAAGGATATAGAGCTCTCCTCCGGCTTACCTGACGTAACCAGGAAGCGTCGGACTGAGGTTATCTCCGATTTACGTTCTGTTTTATCTTTGGCGGGTTTAATTCGTCAACCTCTCAATTCATCTGACTCCAATTATCAGGATACCTCTCCTTCCTCGGCGAGTCTATGCAATCTAACATGTCGGCTTTCAAAACTGCCCCCGGGTAATGTAATTTTGTTTACCTTATGATTTACCTTACCCATGTTTTTGTACTCATTCTTCTGCCTTTGTCCACAATGTGCAAGTAAAGCCCAGTAAGAGGGCAAAAAAGAGTAAGCCGTCCCAAGACCCGGTCTCGACTGAACCGAAGCTTGGTACGGCTACTCCTAACAGCTCTACCCATCAACCGCCGCCTGAACCAGCCTATGTCATTCCAGCACCAACCTCTGATCCACCCGCTGAAGATACTCTCAACAGCTCTGATAACCCGGAAGCTCCTAGCCCGGCCAAGACAACTGATCCGGAAGTTGAGATTCTGACGGCTCAGTTTGTTGAGCCAGGGCGGCCCATTGTCCTTGCCAAGTGCTTTGCTAAGGAGGAGCTTCTGGAACGCCGGAAGGCCAAGCTTGACGTTGCTGACTATACTCATTTAAGCATTGGAGATATAGTCTTTGGCTATGTCAATCAAGTACATAGCAGTCGTGACCTGGAAATTGACATGGTGAAGCAAATATAGCAAAAATCTGAGGTATAACTTATGCTACTTTTCTGAATCATACTTACTGTCACAGCCCCCAAGTCTATTGCTTATGAATAAATATGATGTAGACTTAGAAAACTGCTTAGCACTGCTTTGTCCGGTTTAGAAAGAAGATATTCAACCCAGTTGTAACATGATACCTTGAACTTGCGATACACATTAGCCCCCAAGTGTCAAGTATATTTGCTTGCAAAGTGCTTGGGACTTAATTTCCATGAGCCGGCATTGTAAGTTAAAATTCTTCAGTACACATTAGCCCCCAAGTGTCAAATATCTTTGCTTTGCAAAGTGCTTGGGACTTAATGTTATCTTACCATGATTCTGACTATAACCTGGCATCAATGCAGGCCACCATAAGTCAATTTGAGTCAGAGATTGTTGACCTGAAGAGCCGCCTGGCAGCTCAAGAACTTGAAATTCAAAAGGCCAGCTCCAAATTTGAATTCAGTGTCTCTGAACAAGAGAAATTGAAGAAGAATTTTGAGGCGGAGAAGAAAGTCTGGGCTAATGAAAAGGCTTCACTGGTGACCCGAGCCGAGACGGCAGAGTCTTTGCTTGCAGAAGCAACAGCGGAGCTATCCGGCTTAAAGCGCCAGATATCTCAAATGGTCTCAGCAATCTTTGGTAAGTTACTCATATAAACTTTAAACTTTGAAAACCTCCTTTCAATGATTACTTCAATTGTCAGCTCCGGCTCACCTTATGTTTAATAATGCAGGCCCCAGGAGCACAGACCTCAAGCAGAACATGTTGATCAAACTGAAGGCGGTTTATACTTTGGTGGAACAGCTCTACACCGGGTCACATCATGCTTTGGCCGTTGTGGCTTTATCACATAACACTCCCCACCTCCTGCAAGACGTGTTGAAGTGTCTTGCCGTACTACCTCAACGGGTCCAAGATCTAAGGCGGGCGTCCTCAAGAGCCGGGGCCATAGCCGTGTTGAGCCGGGCAAAAGCATGGATTCCAGAACTAGACCCGGCCGACCTCGCTCTTGGATACCCGAGTCTAAAAGAGGATGGGACCGTATTTGATGAACAAGATTTCACCGCCTGTGTCAAAGATATACGCCCCGTGGCTACTCTCATTGGGAACGATACTGACCTTACCAAGTATCAGCCGGGCTATGACAGTGAGAACCAGAGAATTCGAACACCTCCCTATGATGAAGTTAGCCTGATCCCTCCAACTCGTAAGCATACTTTTGCCCCTAAAGTGGACCCAGCCGGTTTAATAGATGATGAAGCTGAGTTTGAAGCCTTGAGTGGCATTGACTGGGCCTTGTCAACCTTCCAGGACAAGGTAGCCGATGGAGAAGCGGAGAAGGATAACCCGGAATCTTCAAGCCCACCAAAGGAGTGAACCGCCAGGCATTTATGACTTTGCGAAAACAATGCTTCATTATTCAGACTCGGGGAGTCTTGTAATAGGGTAGAAAAAAACTCTCGACTTTTGCCATGCCTTAGCGCACGTTTATGGCGCTTACTACTTTCGTAAGCCGCCATCGCTATATACCTCCAGCTTATGTTGATCTTTAATTTTCTTGATGTTAAAAATTTGCTTGCCTTATCCTGCATATAAACAAGCAAAATTCCCTTGGCGATTTAACGCATCGGGTGTCACATAAGGTATTGATGCCCCGGAGTACAAACCAAGACATCATATAAAGGCCGGTTTATGACTATATTTGTTTAAACATAATCACAATAGCATACCTGCGATCCTTTTGGTAATCTCACCGGTTTATGTGACCTAAATCATGATGGTAAGTTTAACTCCTGAAAGTTGGCACACATACTGTTCACCTGGCACTTAAAAACCTGAGGTGATCAATATTAAGCCGGAAGAACAAAAACCATCTCATAGCGCTTTCAAGAAGGTCTCAAGATAGTCAAATAATTGTGCTTATGAAATATGATGGATAATAAACAATATTCAAAGGCTTTTGATTCGAATACGATCAGTAAACCATTCCAAAGGGGTTAAGCTAAGATTCGGATATGATCATATAGCCCCCAGTGGCTTTGGCGATGTCGATCAAGTGGGTATCGACAGCTATGTTCTCTTTGGTTCGAATACGACCTATGTTTGAACAGGAAGCCCCCAAGTGGCCATAAGAGTTGTTTAATGACGCTGATTCGAATACAATCCACGTCAGACCCAAAGGGGTTAAGCTATGATTCAAATATGATCAAGAAGCCCCCAAGTGGGTTGGGCAGTATGCCAATCTAATGGGTATCGACAGCTATGTTCTCTTTGGTTTGAATACGACCTATGTTTGAACAGGGAGCCCCCAAGTGATCATGGCTAGATTCAGATATGATCATAAGCCGGACCAAAGGGAAAGCCGGATTCAGATATGATCCGCTCCCTGTTGGTTGTTTCCACCACCTGATAAAAATGTCATATAAACCTTTGAGGGTAAAAAGGACAGAGGTCCTGCTTTATTGCTTTATATAATATATACATTGTCAAAATATATACATCTTAAGAGCCGGCGGTTCAAGTATAGTAAGGCCAAAGATGAGCGACATTCCACGGCCGGCGGGTCTCCTCCTCCGACTTACGTGAGTCTTTGTGCTCTCGAACATCGATGAGGTAGTATGACCCATTGTTCAGATTCTTGCTGACCACAAAGGGTCCTTTCCAAGGAGGGGATAGCTTATGCATATCAGACTGATCCTGGATGAGCCGGAGCACTAAGTCGCCTTCCTGAAAGGTTCTGCTTCTAACCCGGCGGCTATGATAGTGGCGCAGGTCTTGCTGTTAAATCGCCGAGCGGGCTATTGCCAAGTCTCGCTCCTCATCCAACAAGTCAAGTGCATCCTGCCGAGCTTTTTTGTTATTAGCCTCAATGTAAGGCGCCATGCGGGGTGAATCGTGCTGGATGTCACTTGGCAGGACTGCCTCTGCTCCGTATACCATGAAGAAAGGTGTGTAACCTGTAGATCTGTTAGGCGTAGTGTTGATGCTCCATAGTACAGAAGGTAACTCCTCCACCCAACAACCTGGAGTCCGCTGTAAGGGGACCAAGAGCCTGGGTTTGATGCCCTTCAGGATCTCCTGATTAGCTCTTTCTGCTTGACCATTGGATTGAGGATGAGCAACAGCCGAAACATCAAGCCGGATATGTTCTCGTTGACAGAACTCTTCCAGGGCACCCTTGGAGAGATTAGTGCCATTATCAGTTATGATGCTATGTCGGAAACCAAAACGGAAGATCACATTTTTATGAACTGAACCACTGTGGCTGCATCACACTTACTGACCGGCTTTGCCTCAACCCACTTTGTAAACTTATCCACTGCCACCAGGAGGTGTGTATTTTTATCCTTAGACCTTTTGAAAGATCCAACCATGTCAAGCCCCCAGACTTCGAACGGCCAAGTAATTGGAATCATCCTCAATTCTTGAGCCATCACATGAGCTCGTCGTGTGAATTTTTGACATCCGTCACATTTGCTGACTAGATCCTCCGCATCAGCATGAGCCGTCAGCCAATAGAAACCATGACAGAAAGCCTTGGCCACAATAGATTTTGAACCGGCATGATGACCACAATCTCCTTCATGGATCTCACGAAGTATATCCTGACCCTCCGCAGGCGACACACAACGTTGAAACGCCCCAGTGACACCGCGGTGATGTAACTCGCCATGAACAATCGTCATAGATTTGGACCGCCTGATGATGTGTCTCGCCAAGGTCTCATCCTTAGGCAACTCTCCCCGGGTCATATAGGCCAAATATGGCACTGTCCAATCCGGCATGACGTGAAGAGCTGCCACCAGCTGTGCCTCCGGGTCTGGCACTACTAGTTCTTCCTCTATAGGTACCTTGACAGAAGGATTATGCAAAACATCGAGAAAGGTGTTAGACGGCACCGGCTTACGCTGAGATCCCAACCGTCTTAAAGCATCAGCCGCTCATTCTTCCTTCGATCAATGTGCTCAACTTGATAACCTTTGAAGTGCCCAGCCACAGCATCTACTTCACGACGGTAAGCCGCCATAAGGGGATCCTTGGAGTCCCACTTTCCTGACACCTGTTGGGCCACGAGATCTGAATCGCCCAAGCATCTTACCCGGCTCAAATTCATCTCTTTGGCCATCCGGAGACCATGGAGTAAGGCCTCGTAGTCAGCTGCATTGTTAGTACAAGGAAACATAAGCCGGAGCACATAACAAAATTTGTCACCTCGAGGGGAGGTTAAAACAACTCCAGCCCCCGAGCCTTCTAACTGCCTGGACCCATCAAAGCGAATAGTCCAATATGTGTTATCTGGCTTCTCCTCAGGTGCCTGCAACTCTGTCCAATCATTGATAAAGTCCACCAAGGCTTGCGACTTAATAGCGTTACGTGGCATGTACTTCAAACCATGAGGCCCAAGCTCAATAGCCCACTTGGCGACTCGTCCCGTGGCCTCCCTGTTCTGGATGTTGTCTCCCAAGGGGGCAGAACTTACCACAGTTATAGGATGACTTTGGAAGTACTGCTTCAGCTTCCGGCTTGCCATAAACACTCCGTAAACAAGTTTCTGCCAATGTGGATACCTTTGTTTAGACTCAATGAGCACCTCACTGATGTAATAAACCGGACATTGAACCGGATGCTCCCTGCCAGCCTCCTTACGCTCCACCATGATGGCAACACTGACGGCTCGTGAATTAGCAGCCACATGTAACAGCAACGACTCTTTATCAATGGGAGCTGCAAGGACCGGCGGCTCAAACAACTGTCTCTTTAAATCTTCAAAGGCAGTATCAGCAGCATCACTCCAGACAAAAGTGTCCATTTTCTTCATCATCTGATACAGCGGTAGGGCCTTCTCACCTAACCGGCTTACGAACCGGCTTAAAGCAGCAACACGACCCGCCAGTCGCTGAACATCATTGATGGTAATTGCCTTGATCTTCTCCGGATTAGCTTCAATGCCTCTGTTTGAGACCAGAAAACCCAAGAGCTTGCCTGCAGGTACACCAAATACACACTTGGTCGGGTTAAGCATCATCTTATAAACTCGGAGATTATCAAATGTCTCTTTCAAGTCAGATATCAAGGTTTCCTTCTCTCTGGACTTCACCATGATGTCATCCACATAAGCATGAACATTGCACCCAATTTGATCGTGTAGACAGTTCTGTACACATCGTTGATAAGTCGCCTGAGCACTCTTGAGCCCATATGGCATAGATACATAACAGAAGGCTCCAAATGGAGTGATGAAAGCCGTCTTCTCCTGGTCCTTAACTGCCATTTTGATCTAATGATAACCAGAGTAAGCATCCAAAAAGCTCAAACGCTCGCAACCCGCCGTAGCATCAATGATTTGATCAATACGGGGGAGAGCAAATGGATCAGCCGGACAAGCCTTATTTAAGTCCGTGTAATCCACACACATCCGCTAGGTGCCGTTCTTCTTGAGCACGAGCACCGGGTTAGCCAACCACTCCGGGTGAAAAACTTCAACAATAAACCCAGCCGCTAAGAGCCGGGCGACTTCCTCTCCAATAGCTTTCCATCTCTCTTCGTCAAACCATCGAAGAAACTGCCTAACCGGCTTATACTTCGGATCAATATTCAGAGTGTGCTCAACGAGTTCTCTCGGTACACCCGGCATGTCAGAAGGTTTCCATGCGAAGATGTCCCGGTTCTCACGGATGAACTCGATGAGCGCGCTTTCCTATTTAGGATCCAAATTGGCACTGATGTTAAACTGCTTAGATGAATCACCCGGATTGAAATCAACAAGCTTGGTTTCTGCAGCCGACTTAAACTTCATCGCCGGGTCATGCTCAGTGGTTGGCTTCTTTAGAGAGGTCATATCTGCCGGCTCAACGTTCTCTTGATAAAACTTCAGTTCCTCTGCTGCACAAACAGACTCAGCATAAGCCGCGTCGCCCTCCTCACATTCCAGGGCTACCTTTCAACTTCCATGCACTGTGATGGTGCCCTTGTGACCCGGCATCTTAAGCTGCAGATAAACATAACACGGCCGTGCCATGAACTTGGCATAAGCCGGCCGCCCAAACAGAGCATGATATGGAGTCATGATTTTGACCACCTCAAACGTCAATTTCTTAGCCCTGGAATCATACTCATCTCCAAAGGCCACTTCCAGTTCAATTTTGCCAACTGGGTAAGCTGACTTACTAGGAACCACTCCATGAAAAACAGTGTTGGACGTCTTCAAATTCTTATCAGTTGACCCCATGCGTCGAAAGGTCTCATAATAGAGGATATTGATGCTGCTACCCCCGTCCATGAGTACCTTAGTGAATTTATATCCACCAACCTGAGGTGCTACCACCATGGCTAACTGACCCGGATTATCAACCCAGATGGGGTGATCTTCCCTGCTCCATACAATGGGCTGTTCTGACCACCTCCGATAACGGGGAACCGCCAGCTCAACAGAATTCACGGCCCTCTTATGAACCTTCTGGTCACATTTGCACAAGCTAGTGGTGAACACATGATACTGCCCACTATTCAGCTGCTTCGGATGGCTTTGATAACCCGACTGTTGTTGCTGTTGTTCCCCTTGACCAGACTGCTGTTGATTATAACCGCCTTGATGTCCCTGAAAGCCGGAACTAGAACCGCCGCCTAGACCATGAAAGCCGCCAGCTCCTGAGCCGCCGCCCGACCCATGATTGCCATCAAACGTGTTGGAATTCTTAAAAGCCTTCATGATCACGCAATCTTTCCATAAGTGGGTGGCGGGTTGTTCCCGGGTGCCGTGTCTCGGGAAAGGCTCATTGAGTAGCTGCTCCAGAGATGGGCCTGACCCGCCAGATCGAGGGGGCGGTTTTCCCTTACGTCTCTGATTATTACCCTGCGCATTGGCATTGGCCACAAACTCTGGGTTACCTTCCGCCTTACGCTTATTGCCTCCTTGATTCATCGGATTATGCTGCTGACCCTTTCCATTGTCGTTCTTCTTTCCCTTCCCTGTCTTTTCATCATCAAATGCGGGATCCTTGGTACTATCAGAATCGGCGTATTTGACTAAAGCTGCCATCAGTGTACCCATATCATTGCAATCACGCTTAAGGCGCCCTAGTTTCTGTCTCAGCGGCTCAAAGCGGTAGTTCTTCTCCAACATGAGGACTACAGAGCCGGCATCCATCTTGTCAGACGAGTGTATTATCTCCTTGACCTGGCGTACCCAATGAGTCATGGATTCACCCTCCTCCTGCTTACAATTTGTCAAGTCCACAATCGACATAGGTTGCTTGCAAGTGTCCTTGAAGTTCTGGATGAAATAGGCCTTTAGCTCTGCCCATGAACCAATGGAATTGGGTGGCAAGCCCTTTAACCAAGACCGGGCCATTCCATCTAACATCATGGTGAAGTACTTAGCCATTGCCGCGTCGCTGACCTCCAACAGCTCCATGGCCATCTCATAACTTTCGATCCACGCTCCGGGCTGTAAGTCGGCCGTGTAATTCGGCACCTTTCAAGGTCCCTTGAAGTCCTTGGGTAGGCGTACATTACGCAGAGCCGGCACCAAACAAGGAACACCACCGGTTCTAGTAGCCACTCCCGTCTCAACGGAAGTCGTCGGATACTCTGGGATATCTTGATGAGCCGTCTGTTGAGCCGCTAGCTGAGCCACCCACTTGTTCTCCTGACATATTCGGTCTTGTACCGGGTTATAGCCACCGGGCTAGTTACGGCGCTGGGTGTTGCTTGACAAAGCTTCTGACTCCATGTGCCTGCTGTAACTTGGACTCCGGTTTTGACGAGGCAGTGCTAACCAAGGTGGAGGAGTCGAATGAATCCTGTCCCGGCTATAAGAACAAGTCTCTTGTTGAGCTAGGGCCGTCTAGGCAAGTTCTCTGATCCTCCGGGTCTCCACCGTAGTCGGATCATCACCATCCACTGGGAGAGCTACCAAGCGCACCGATGCTGCAATTAAGTTATCCATGTGGTTGGAAAAGTGACCCGGCGGTATCGGCACGTAACGGGGCGGTGCCTTGTTCCCATGAGGACAGGGGCGGGCCCAGGAATTCAAGACTGTGTATTCAAATTTTGGAAAAAAATTGGAAGTCTATTGCCTTCCTTTCGGGCATATAATCAATTACAGAAGCATATTGTACTAGTTCTAAACTATATAAAAGATACCACATAATATATTATATTCACAAAAATTGATCATAATTTGGTATTGTTCACCATATGGAAGTAAAAACATTGTTCAACATATCATCGCAAAATCTAAAATATATAGAGGATCAATAAAAAAACTTACAAATCATAGGATAACTTTGCGATCCTTGATGCTTTGAAAATGAGTGATAATGTCCTCATCCTTAACTTGCAAGAAGAAATCCCTTTCAATGAATGTGACCAAGCAATCATTCAAGTATTTTTGCCCCATCTTGCTTCTTAGCTTGTTTTTTATATAGTTCATTGATGAAAAGACCCTCTCAACACCGGCTGTTGCAATAGGAAGGACTAGCACCAATTTGAGAAGTTTGTAAACAATATCATACCGAAGAGCCCTCCCTGCTCTAACAAGCATCATAGACAACTCTGCTAGACTTCTCAAGTTTGTGAAGTTTTCATCATTCCTCACATCACTAATATAGAGATTCAATTGAAAAGGAAGTTGGTGCATTTCTTCAAAGTCAAAATCATGAGGATAGAACCCAGCAAGCTTAACCAGGTCATCAATATTAAAAGAAGAAAATGACTTGGCTGGACTGAATGATGCCATGCATCTAAGTAGCTCTGTGTTTACCTCATCAAACCTGTTATTGAGCTCTTGAAGTTGCCTATCAATGACACCCAAAAACATATCAGCATGGAACCGGTGGTAATTCATGACATTTTTATAGAACGCTCTTGCTCTTTGTATGGGCTTGTACTTCCCATCCATGTCAACACATCTGACATTGTGCTTCATACAAAAAGAAGTGACATTCTCAAGGAATTCTTTCCATCCATCATCTTCTCTTAGAACTTGCAGTTGTACCTTTGTGAACTCAAGAAGATCAACTGCATTCACAATATCTTGATCCCTCTTTTGCAAAGCGTTGCTTAAGTCACTTGTGTACCCAAATATTTCATTCATCAAGTGCAGCATGAAAACAAACTCAAATGATTTAAATACTTCCAACATAGTTTGAGCTCCTAAAGCCTCTGCCGAATTATTTTCTTTCCCAAGCCTAAAGAGAACTTTCCTGATTGAAGGATACAAAGACATAACATGCATTACCGTTTTGTAGTGAGATCCCCATCGTGTATCACCGGGCCTTGCTAGGCCCATCTCTTGATTCAAACCTTGGCCAGCTTCAATTTCACCTAGTTTCAATGCTTCAATCATATACTCAGCCTGAGCTACGCGAAGCATGCGGATCTTTTTACATGACATCCCAAGAACATTCAACAAATATGCAAGGTGCCCAAAGAACCATTTGCAATCAATATTCTCCTTAGCAACAGCTACAAGGGTTAGTTGAAGCTGATGGGCGAAGCAATGAACATAATAAGCAGAAGGAGAATCTTCCATAATTAGTTTCTTCAAACCATTAACATGACCCTTCATGTTACTAGCACCGTCATACCCTTGCCCACGTACCTTGGATATCGGCAATTGATACTTCATAAGCAAGGTCTGAATTGCTTCTTTAAGAGTCAATGATGTAGTATCTGCAACTTGAGCAAGACCAAGACACCTTTCAACCGGCTCCCCTATTTTATTGACAAATCGCAAGCAAAGAGCTAACTGTTCTTGTTGGTATGCATCACTAGATTCATCAGCAAGAATTGCAAAACACTCATCACCAAGTTCCTCTATGACAAATTTTGTTGTTTCATGAGCACAAGAACCAATAATCTATTTTTGAATCTTGTGATCTATCATCTAACAATTCTGTGGAGCATTTCCTAAAACAACCTTATTAACTTCTTCAAAGTTTCCTGCCAGCCATTGCAAAAGTTCTCGGAAATTTCCTTTATTTTTAGAATCCTTTCCCTCATCATGACCACGAAAAGCCAACCCCTGATGCAAAATAAATTTTATGCACTCAAGTGACCATTTTAATCGAGCTAGATACTCAGCCTTGTACTGTGTGGTCTGTGAGGAAATGGCCACACGGATTGATGCTTTAGGTTTGATGAACAAATTATATTTCTCTTCGGCTTCACAATGAGCACTATTCACCTCACCAGCATGCTTACGAAATCTCGCTTTCATATTCCAATTTCTGAACCCTCCATTAACAAAACTATCTCCACCAGCAAATTTAGTACTATCTTTGAACAAATAGCAAAAAAAGCAATATGCAGCATCTTTATCGACACTATACTCAAGCCACTTATACTCATTAAACCAAACCGGTTGGAAGCGACGCTTACCTCTGCATTCATGTTGCGGAAAATCTTTCTTCTGCATCTTTGGTTTACATCGTCCCAATGCAATGTAGGCCCTTCTAACTGAATCTTGGTCATTAACATCATAGCTTGAGATAGGAGCCCTCAACCCAGGATCAGGCTCGATGTTATAAATGTCATCATCACTATCCTCATCACTAGAATCAGATTCATCTAGGGCCATAGATTCATCATCATCTTCTGCTATTGGGGCCTCTGTGTGAGGAGCTCTCTCAGGTTCAGGTGGTATTGTGTGTGTCTCACTACCACTTTGCCCTTCGAAAATTACCAATTGCATCTGACTTTCATTGGAATATGGGGTAGCACTCATTGGTTCAGGTTGTTTTCTTTTTGCAGCAACTCTTTCCAGGAAAGCTCTCAAATCAGTAGTGTTCTTACTCTTCATGTTTTACACCTGAAAAGTAAAATTGCTCAAGTTTTAGAGTACTAATCGTTATACATAACGCACACTGGAACAAATTCAGAATTTATAAATGTTCTCTCATTACAAACTCGAATGGAAAATTATAAATTCTCTTGTCTAAACAATTCTTAATTGACTGCAAACTAGTCTCTAATTTCACTATATTAAAACAAGAAAGACAAGTGGTCAAACTAACTTACTTAGTTAGTCTTGCACTTCTGTATGGCAGCCTGCTGGACAATATGAGATCAAAAGCGAGCCCCTGCCTAGCTGCCTGAATTTAGTTGGACAGTGACAAGTAAATTCAGTTAGAACACAGGCATGAGAGGAGAGCCCAATTTTGGGGTCAAAGGATTAGTACATCTAATTAGTGATTATACCTTCGATAGTTGAATTCGAGTTGTGGCTTTAAAATTAGATCGATTCCATCAATCTTGCTACCCTCCACCTACAACAGAGATTAAAAAGTTCAGAACCAAGAGGGGCAGGGGATTAGGGATTCAGGTTCAGGGATGTATTCGTCAGGCGCATACATCCACGGTGCAGCCGCCGCCGCGCGTACCTGATACGATTGCCGATCAAGCAACAGCAGCTCTGGACCCTGGCCGCCGTGCGGTGCCGATCAGGAGGCGGTTCGTGGCTTGGGCTCTTGCGTCGCGTGCGGCGAGTGGAGATTGGAGAACTCGAGAACAAGGGCGGCGCTGCCGGTTCGTGTGCCTGGCTCTGATCGATGGAAGTTTTTCTGCGCGGCGATGGATGTGTGTGCGAGTGACTTGGGCCAATGGGCCATGTCGTGGTGACGAGGAGAAATATACAATGGGTTGCCTCACTTTTTGGGCTGAAAAGCTCAACTTGCACGCTCTGTATGTATCGGTATTGTTTTTCCTTATACAACATAGTATATAGACTATATATACCTAATTTTTTCACAAAAATAATGGGTATTCAAGTGAATACCCTTGAATTGAGGTGAGCCCGCCCCTGCATGAGGAGGTGCCATCTCCCGAGGCTGAACCGGTTCTCCTGTCCCAGCTGTCATAAACTGATTTGCATCTGGCGGGTTACTTGGGCCGGCTCCGGGTGTAGCAAAAGATTCCGAGGATCATAAACCGGAGGTAAACGGGGCTGGGTTTTCTGATGTCTCCTCCTCATCACCTCGACGCGTTCAGGCTCGTCGTGAGCTGGAAGGCCTCTGACTGCAGCCGTTGTGCCTGTGCATCCAAAGCCGCCCGTTCTGTGGCTAACCTGGTGTCCTCAGCTGTCAAGGCCTCCTTGGCCCGAGCTATTTCCTCGCGCACCCGTGCCACCTCAGCGTCATGCTCATCTTTATTTGCAGGAATAACCGTGGCGGTTAACAGGGTCGTAAGCTTATCCATGAGATCTATCAGCACCTGAGCCGGCGGGCGCACAAGGCCTCCTGCCCCGGCCGCTCCTGACCCGGACGTTATTGCTGTAGCGGCTGTAGAGTTTTGGCCGGGTTGAGTCCCGGCCATGAAGAGTCCTGCCCATCTTGGCGGCTCATATGGGTCCGGAATACTGGGGCCATCGGAACAGCCCCTGAGCACGCCGTCTTGTACTTGGTACAACGAATATGTTGATCCGGTGGATGAATTACCATCAGAGAGGACGGCCGTCTCACCACCATCTTCAGATCCTTCAGAAAGTTCCTCTCCATGGATGCAGCCCACAAAGGCACGCCTCATGACGGGTTGAACTCGGGCCTTTCTCGCACACTGAGCCGTCTCGACGAGGTCGGTGCAGTTGTCCGGCTCAGGGCCCGGCTCACCAATCCGGCCGATGAAGACGTGGATTCCGCCGAAGGGGACCCGATACCCGTACTCAATTGAGCCGGCGTCGGGGCCCCAGCCTTCGTCATCGATGTAGATCTTGCCGCAGAGACTCTTGGTCATCCGGCCAACTACGTATCCCTTGAGCCCTTCGAAGTTGCCCTTCAAGAACTCAAATCCACCGTGCGCTGGCCCCATGGTGGGCGCCAACTGTCGTGGAATTGTCACCTCAGATATCCTAGCGAAAGGACTTAATCGTGGAGCCATCGCAACTAGGAAGCTTGAAGGGGTTAATCAGGACAAGAGACACGAGAGGTTTATACTAGTTCGGCCCCTTACGGTGAAGGTAAGGCCTACGTCTAGCTGGGTTGGTATTGCTTGATGTTTCAATGACCAGGGAGCGAGATATGCTATGCCCGGTTCTTGATGAGTTGTTTCTTACCCTAAGCCGCCAGCGGGTCGTCCCCTTATATACACGGGTGGACGCCCTGCTGCCTAGAGAGTCCCGGCCGGCTCATAAACAGTGTCCGGCTCGGTGACTAGTTAAGTCTACCTTATGTTACAAGTTATATCATCATGGCGGTTTACCACTATGGGCCTTAAGCCACCTGTGGGCCTTAGACCCTTTATTGAACCGCCATCTTCATGCTTGGTCTTGGGCTTCTTTCTGATGAGTCTTCTTTGCATAACCCGACCCCTCCTGGGCGGCTTATACAAATAGTTATATCCCCAACAGCTGGGCCTTGCGGATCTCATCCTCGAGGGTAGGAGTAACTTCCATAATATTAGCAAGACCAGCATCAACTATGACCAAATTGAGCTGAACAATCTCTTCTTGGAGTTCGGGAGGCAAGGATTCCATCATGGTATTTAGACTGACAGGCTTTCTGCTGAGTGCATCGGCAACCATGTTGGCCTTACCCGGGTGGTAACTAATTCCAATATCATAGTCCTTGACTAACTTAAGCTGTTCTCGTTGGCGGAGATTCAAATCTGGCTGAGTGAATATGTACTTGAGACTTTTGTGCTCGGTAAATATTTGGCACCTTTTTCCAATGAGATAGTGTCTCTAAATTTTTAGAGCATGAACCACTGTGGCCAATTCCAGATCATGAGTAGGATAGTTCCCTTCGTGGGGTCGCAGCTGTCGAGATGCATATGCTACCACCTTGCCATCTTGCATAAGTACGCATCCAAGACCTTGCCGGGAAGCGTCACAGTATACATCAAAGCTGCGGTAGATGTCTGGAAGAGTCAACACAGGTGTTGTTGTCAGTCTGGTTTTCAGCTCATTGAAACTTTTCTTGCAATCCTCAGTCCATTTAAATTTCTTATCTTTCTTGAGAAGCTCTGTCATTGGCTTGGCGATCTTAGAGAAACCTTCAATGAAACAACGATAGTATCCAACTAATCCAAGGAAACTCCAGATTTGAGATACTGTTGCGGGTGCCAACCAATCAAGTACGTCCTTTACCTTGCTTGGATCTATGTCTATACCTTCTGTGGACAGTATATGCCCAAGAAATCCAACTTGCTTGAGCCAAAACTCACATTTACTGAATTTGGCGTACAGTTGATGGTCACGGAGTCTTTGTAGGATAGCTCTGAGGTGTCCTTTGTGCTCTTCTTCACTTTTTGAGTATATGAGAATATCATCGATGAAAACTACCACAAATTTATCAAGGAAATCCATGAATACTTTATTCATCATATGCATGAAGAAATCAGGGGCATCGGTAAGGCCGAAGGACATAACGATATATTCATAAAGACCGTATCGAGTAGTGAACGCGGTCTTAGGAATATCTTCCTTTTTAATCTTGAGTTGGTGGTATCCTGTCCTTAAATCAATTTTGGAGAACACTTTTGCCCCGCTGAGCTGATCAAATAAGTCATCAATCCTGGGCAGCAGATATTTGTTTTTGATGGTGACATCATTCAGCTGACGGTAATCCACACACATATGGAGACTACCATCTTTCTTATCCACGAATATAGAAGGTGATCCCATGGTGAAGAGCTGTGACGGATATAACCTTTCTGGAGCATCTCATCAAGCTGTTTCTTTAGCTCCACTAATTCTGACGAAGGCATCCGATAATATTTCTTGTATAACGGTGCGGTTCCGGGCACAAGATCTATTGCAAAGTCAAGCTCTTGGTCTGGCGGCATGCCTGGCAGTTCTTCTGGGAATACATCGGGAAACTCACTGACCATAGGAATTAATTCCAATTCACCAGCCACAGTGGTGAAGACCATTTCTTTCTTGGGTATGTTCCTGCGGGCATAGAATTTTGTAGTCTGTCCCTCTTGACTTGTCAAGGTGACTTCTCGGGTCGCGCAATTAATGCATACTTGATATTGGTTTAACCAATTCATCCCCAAAATAATGTCCAACTTAATGGACTCAATGGCTATCAAGGAAGTTGGAAAACAGACTCCGTTGATATTGATTTCCAGATTATGGCAGATCAGATTGCTTCTGAGCAAAGATCCCGGGGATTGTACCAGCATATTCTTGCTCAACACCGAACAAGACAAATTTTTTGGGCAACAAAACTCCACGAAATAAAAGAGTGGGAAGCCCCAGAGTCAAATAAAATTATGGCAAGTACGCTATTAACAGAAAACATACCAATGACGACTTTGGGGTTCTCTTGGGCTTCGTCTACGGAGAGGTGATGGACTTGCCCGGTGATGTTCTCCTGGACATGGTATGTTCCCATAAAGTTGACTTGTGGCTTGAATGGAGCATTAGTCTTGCCGTTCTTGGGACACTGCCTGGCATAATGTCCGATTTGCCCACAACTGAAACAAGAATTGTTGCGCTGGCACTCTTCTCGCATCGGGTTGGTTACGACATTTTTGACTTGTGTAGTGGTTTTGTTAACATTCTTCTGCCAATTGGGCTTGTACTCTACTTGAGTTTGCTGCCAGGTATGAGCCTTTTGCATTGGTTGAACCTCCTTCCTTGGCTCGAACTTGTGCTTGTGATCGTTATTTGTAGGCTTGTTGTCATGTATAAGGTTGTGCTCCCTTTTAGCAATGAGGGCCTTGTTTACCAGAGTTTGGAAATCGGTGAAATCAAACATACTGAGGGTGTATCGGAGATGCTGGTTTAATCCCCCAAGAAACTTGTCAATCTTTCTTTCTTTGGTGGCCACATCATAGAGGGAGTAACGGGCCAAATGATTGAACTTATTCAAATATTCACTCACAGACTGACTTCCTTGGAGGAGCGCGAGGAGTTCACGCTGCTTGACTTTCATAATTCCAGCAGGAATATGGTATTTACGGAACTGATCGTTGAATTTTGTCCAGGTGATTTCTTCATCAACAGGCCACATGGCTTTTGCATTTTCCCACCATATGACGGCATCGCCTTCAAGATAATGAGCTGCAAACGAGACTTTGTCATTCTCTTCAGTACGAGCAATCTCAAGCTTCTTCTCAATAGTTCGTACCTAGTCGTCTGCGTCCAAGGGATCAATAACCTGACTGAAGCTGGGAGGGTTGGTTCTCTGAAAATCTGACAGTTTGGAGTGATGACCGTTCTGGTTTCCATTCTGCCCAACCATAGCTTGCACACTTCTCAATATTTCAATCAGATCATTATTCCTCCTTTCCTCAAACATATGGAGAATCTGCTCGGTGGAGGGCGGATTTGGCGGTGGAGGCGGTGGTGGAACGTACAGCTCGGGGGAGTGTCCTGCCTGTCATGCGGAACGACGAACAGGGACATCGTCACAAGCGTCACTACTGATGCCTCCCCGCGTCATCCTATTGTTTGTTTTTCCCAAGACAACACAACTGAGATGAGAAACATCCAAAAAGAATATAGTGGGGAAAAGCCAGCGACAAAACCCGAAAGAAAGCGAAATAACAAAGGAAACACGTCGAATAAAAGGAAGTTCCATCATAATTATACATAGACTCATACATAAAAGATAAATGTGTAGGAAATATGCCCTAGAGGCAATAATAAAAGTATTATTATATTTCCTTGTTCATGATAATTGTCTTTTATTCATGCTATAACTGTATTATCCGGAAATCGTAATACACGTGTGAATACATAGACCACAATATGTCCCTAGTGAGCCTCTAGTTGACTAGCTCGTTGTGATCAACAGATATTCATGGTTTCCTGGCTATGGACATTGGATGTCGTTGATAACGGGATCACATCATTAGGAGAATGATGTGATGGACAAGACCCAATCCTAAGCATAGCACAAAGATCGTGTAGTTCGTTTGCTAGAGCTTTCTAATGTCAAGTATCTTTTCCTTAGACCATGAGATTGTGCAACTCCCGGATACCGTAGGAGTGCTTTGGGTGTACCAAACGTCACAACGTAACTGGGTGGCTATAAAGGTGCATTACAGGTATCTCCGAAAGTGTCTGTTGGGTTGGCACGAATCGAGACTGGGATTTGTCACTCCGTGTAAGCGGAGAGGTATCTCTGGGCCCACTCGGTAAGACATCATCATACGCGCAATGTGACCAAGGAGTTGATCACGGGATGATGTGTTACGGAACGAGTAAAGAGACTTGCCGGTAACGAGATTGAACAAGGTATAAGGATACCGACGATCGAATCTCGGGCAAGTACAATACCGCTAGACAAAGGGAATTGTATACGGGATTGATTAAGTCCTTGACATCGTGGTTCATCCGATGAGATCATCATGGAACATGTGGGAGCCATCATGGGTATCCAGATCCCGCTGTTGGTTATTGACCGGAGAACGTCTCGGTCATGTCTGCATGTCTCCCGAACCCGTAGGGTCTACACACTTAAGGTTCGATGACGCTAGGGTCATAAAGGAAGTTTGTATGTGGTTACCGAATGTTGTTCGGAGTCCCGGATGAGATCCCGGACGTCACGAGGAGTTCCGGAATGGTCCGGAGGTAAAGATTTATATATGGGAAGTCCTATTTTGGCCACTGGAAAATGTTCGGGATTTTTCGGTATTGTACCGGGAAGGTTCTAGAAGGTTCCGGAGTGGGGCCCACCTGCTTGGGGGGACCCACATGAACGTGGGTAGTGGGGGAAAGGCCCCACACCCCTGATCAAGGCGCACCAAGATCCCCCTTAGAAGGAATAAGATCATATCCCAAAGGGATAAGATCAAGATCCCTAAAAAGGGGGGATAGCAATCGGTGGGGAAGGAAATGATGGGATTTCTTTCCTCCCACCTTTGCCAACGCCCCAATGGACTTGGAGGGCAAGAAACCAGCCCCCTCCACCCCTATATATAGTGGGGAGGCGCATGGGAGCTTCACCCTTGCCCCTGGCGCAGCCCTCCCTCTCCCAAGTGCTCCTCCTCTCTCGCGGTGTTTGGCGAAGCCCTACAGGATTGCCACGCTCCTCCACCACCACCACGCCGTTGTGCTGCTGATGGATGGAATCTTCCTCAACCTCTCTCTCTCTCCTTGCTGGATCAAGGCGTGGGAGACGTCACCGGGCTGTACGTGTGTTGAACGCGGAGGTGCCGTCCGTTCGGCACTTGATCATCGGTGATTTGAATCACGACGAGTACGACTCCATCAACCCCGTTCACTTGAACGCTTCCGCTTAGCGATCTACAAGGGTATGTAGATGCACTCTCCTTTCCCTCGTTGCTGGTTTCTCCATAGATAGATCTTGGTGACACGTAGGAAAATTTAGAATTTCTGCTACGTTCCCCAACAGTGGCATCATGAGCTAGGTCTATTGCGTAGATTCTTTGCACGAGTAGAACACAAAGTAGTTGTGGGCGTTGATGTTGTTCAATATGCTTACCGTTACTAGTCCAATCTTGTTTTGACGGTATTGTGGGATGAAGCGGCCCGGACCGACCTTACACGTACTCTTACGTGAGACAGGTTCCACCGATTGACATGCACTTAGTGCATAAGGTGGCTAGCGGGTGCCAGTCTCTCCCACTTTAGTCGGAACGGATTCGATGAAAAGGGTCCTTATGAAGGGTAAATAGCAATTGGCATATCACGTTGTGGTCTTGCGTAGGTAAGAAACGTTCTTGCTAGAAACCCATAGCAGCCACGTAAAACATGCAAACAACAATTAGAGGACGTCTAACTTGTTTTTGCAGGGTATGCTATGTGATGTGATATGGCCAACAAGAATGTGATGAATGATATGTGATGTATGAGATTGATCATGTTCTTGTAATAGGATTCACGACTTGCATGTCGATGAGTATGACAACCGGCAGGAGCCATAGGAGTTGTCTTTATTTATTGTATGACCTGCGTGTCATTGAACAACGCCATGTAATTACTTTACTTTATTGCTAACCGGTAGCCATAGTAGTAGAAGTAATAGTTGGCGAGACGACTTCATGGAGACACGATGATGGAGATCATGATGATGGAGATCATAGTGTCATGCCGGTGACGATGATGATCATGGAGCCCCGAAGATGGAGATCAAAAGGAGCAAAATGATATTGGCCATATCATGTCACTATTTGATTGCATGTGATGTTTATCATGTTTATGCATCTTGTTTACTTAGGACGACGGTAGTAAATAAGATGATCCCTTACAACAATTTCAAGAAGTGTTCTCCCCTAACTGTGCACCGTTGCTACAGTTCGTCGCTTCTAAGCACCACGTGATGATCGGGTGTGATGGATTCTTACGTTCACATACAATGGGTGTAAGACAGTTTTACACAGCGAAAACACTTAGGGTTAACTTGACGAGCCTAGCATGTGCAGACATGGCCTCGGAACACAGAGACCGAAAGGTCGAGCATGAGTCGTATAGTAGATACGATCAACATTAAGATGTTCACCGATGATGACTAGTCCGTCTCACGTGATGATCGGACACGGCCTAGTTGACTCGGATCATGTGATCACTTAGATGACCAGAGGGATGTCTATCTAAGTGGGAGTTCATAAGATGAACTTAATTATCTTGAACATAGTCAAAAGACCTTTTGCAAATTATGTCGTAAGCTCGCGCTTTAGTTCTACTGTTTAGTTATGTTCCTAGAGAAAATATAGTTGAAAGTTGACAGTAGCGATTATGCGGACAGTAGAAAGCTTATGTCCTTAATGCACCGCTCAGTGTGCTGAACCCCAAACGTCGTCTGTGGATGTTGTGAACATCGGACATACACGTTTTGATAACTACGTGATAGTTCAGTTAAATGGCTTAAGTAGAGGCACCAAAGATGTTTTTCGAAACATCGCGGAACATATGAGATGTTTTGAGGGCTGAAATTGAGATTTCAGGCTCGTGCCCACGTCAAGAGGTATAAGACCTCCGACGATTTTCTTAGCCTGCAGACTAAGGAGAAAAGCTCAATTGTTGTGCTTGTGCTCAGATTGTCTGAGTACAACAATCGCTTGAATCGAGTGGGAGTTGATCTTCCAGATGAAATAGTGATGGTTCTCCGAAATCATTACCACCAAGCTGCTAGAGCTTCGTGATGAACTATGATATATCAGGGACATATATGATGATCCTTGAGATATTCGCGATGTTTGACGCCACGAAAGTAGAAATCAAGAAGGAGCATCAATTGTTGATGGTTGGTGAAACCACTAGTTTCAAGAAGGGCAAGGGCAAGAAGGGATACTTCATGAAACGGCAATTCAGCTGCTGCTCTAGTGAAGAAACCCAAGGTTGAACCCAAACCCGAGACTAAGTGCTTCTGTAATAAGGGGAACAACCACTGGAGCAGAATTACCCTAGATACTTGGTAGATGAGAAGGCTGGCAAGGTCGATAGAAGTATATTGGATATACATTATGTTGATGTGTACTTTACTAGTACTCCTAGTAGCACCAGGGGATTAGATACCGGTTCGGTTGCTAAGTGTTAGTAACTCGAAACAAAAGGCTACGGAATAAACGGAGACTAGCTAAAGGTGAGCTGACGATATGTGTTGGAAGTGTTTCCAATGTTGATATGATCAAGCATCGCACGCTCCCTCTACCATCGAGATTGGTGTTTGCGTTGAGCATAGACATGATTGGATTATGTCTATTGCAATACGATTATTCATTTAAGGAGAATAATGGTTGCTCTGTTTATTTGAATAATACCTTGAATGGTCTTGCACCTAAAATGAATGGTTTATTGAATCTCGATCGTAGTGATACACATGTTCATGCCAAAAGATAGTAATGATAGTACCACCTACTTGTGGCACTGCCACGTAAGTCATATCGGTATAAAACGCATGAAGAAGCTCCATGTTGATGGATCTTTGGGCTCACTCGTTTTTGAAAAGTTTGAGACATGCGAACCATGTCTATTGGTGTATATGCATGAAGAAACTCCATGCAAATGGACCGTTTGAACTCACTTGATCTTGAATCACTTGAGACATGCAAATCATACCACATGGGCAAGATGACTGAAATCCTCGGTTTTAGTAAAATGGAACAAGATAGAAACTTGTTGGAAGTAACACATTTTGATGTGTGCAGTCCAATGAGTGCTGAGGAATGCAGTGAATATCGTTATGTTCTTACTTCACAGATGATTCGAGTAGATGTTGAGAATATTTACTTGATGAAACACAAGTCTGAATTATTGAATGGTTCAAGTAATTTCAGAGTGAAGTAGAAGATCATTGTGACAGGAGGATAAAATGTCTATGATATGATCATAGAGATGAATATCTGAGTTACGAGTTTTGGCACACAATTAAGACATTGTGGAAATTGTTTCACAATTAAAACCGCCTGGAACACCATAGTGTGATGGTGTGTCCGAACATCATAGTTGCACCCTATTGTATATGGTGCGTACCATGATGTCTCTTATCGAATTACCACTATCGTTCATGGGTCAGGCATTAGAGACAACCACATTCACTTTAAATAGGGCACCACGTAATTCCGTTGAGATGACACCGTATGAATTATGGTTTAAAGAAACCTAAGTTGTCGTTTCATAAAGGTTTGGGGCTGCGACGCTTATGTGAAAAAGTTTCAGAATTGACAAGCTCGAACCCAAAGCGGATAAAATGCATCTTCATAGGACACCCAAAACAGTTGGGTATACCTCCTAATTCAGATCCGATAGCAATATGGATTGTTTCTTGAATCGGGTCCTTTCTCGAGGAAAGGTTTCTCTCGAAAGAGTTGAGTGGGAGGATGGTGGAGACTTGATGAGGTTATTGAACCATCACTTCAACCAGTGTGTATCAGGGCACAGGAAGTTGTTCCTGTGGCACCTACACCAATTGAAGTGGAAGCTTATGATAGTGATCATGAAGTTTCAGATCAAGTCACTACCGTACCTCGTAGGATGACAAGGATGCGTACTACTTCAGAGTGGTACGTAATCCTGTCTTGAAGGTCATGTTGCTAGACAACAATGAACCTACGAGCTATGGAGAAGCGATGGTGGGCCCAAATTCCGACAAATGGTTAGATGCCATGAAATCCGAGATAGGATCCATGTATCAGAACAAAGCATGGACTTTGGTGGACTTGCCCAAAGATCGGCAAGCCATTGAGATAAATGGATCTTTAAGAAGAAGACGGACATGGATGGTAATGTCACCATCTATGAAGCTCGACTTGTGGCGAAGAGTTTTTCACAAGTTCAAGGAGTTGACTGCGATGAGATTTTCTCATCCGTAGCGATGCTTAAGTCCGTCGGATTCATGTTAGCATTAGCTGCATTTATGAAATCTGGCAGATGGATGACAAACGAGTTTCCTTACCAGTCTTCGTATGGAAAGGTTGTATGTGATACAAATCATAAAGTTTTTGTCGATCCTAAGGATGCTAAAAGGTATGCTAGCTCCAGCGATCCTTCCATGGACTGGAGTAAGCATCTCGGAGTTGGAATGTGCGCTTTGATAAGATGATCAAAGATTTTGGGTTTATACAAAGTTTATGAGAAACTTGTATTTCCAAAGAAGTGAGTGGGAGCACTATAGAATTTCTGATGAGTATATGTTGTTGACATATTGATGATCAGAAATGATGTAGAATTTCTAGAAAGCATATAGGGTTATTTGAAAACTATTTTTCAATGGAAAACCTGGATTAGGCTACTTGAACAATAAGCATCAAGATCTATAAGATAGATCAAAATGCTTAATAGTACTTTCAAATGAGCATGTACCTTGACATGATCTTGAAGGTGTTCAAGATGGATCAGTCAAAGAAGGAATTCTTGCCTGAGATGTAAGGTATGAAGTTAAGACTTAAAATCTCGACCACAGTAGAATAGAGAGAAAGGACGAAGGTCGTCCCCTATGCTTTTATCATAGGCTCTCTACAGTATGCTATGTTGTGTACCGCACCTGTAGTGTGCCTTGCCATGAGTCAGTCAAGGGGTACAAGAGTGATCCAAGAATGGATCACAGGACAGCGGTCAAAGTTATCCTTAGTAACTAGTGGACTAAGGAATTTTCTCGATTATGGAGGTGATAAAGAGTTCGACGTAAAGAGTTATGTCAATGCAAGCTTAACACCTATCCGGATAGCTCTGAGTAGAAATACCGGATACGTATAATGGAGCAACTTTTAGTATAGCTCCAAGTAGAACAGTTATTTGGAATAGCTCCAAATAGAGCGTGGTAGCTACATCTAGGAGATGACATAGAGATTTGTAAAGCACACACGGATCTAAAAGGTTCAGACCCGTTGACTATAACCTCTCTCACAAGCATAACATGATCAAACCCAGAACTCATCGAGTGTTAATCACATGGTAAATGTGAACTAGATTATTGACTCTAGTAAACTCTTTGGGTGTAAGTCACATGGGGATGTGACCTTGAGTGTTAATCACATATCGATGTGAACTAGATTATTGACTCTAGTGCAAGTGGGAGACTGTAGGAAATATGCCCTAGAGGCAATAATAAAAGTATTATTATATTTCCTTGTTCATGATAATTGTCTTTTATTCATGCTATAATTGTATTATCCGGAAATCGTAATACACGTGTGAATACATAGACCACAATATGTCCCTAGTGAGCCTCTAGTTGACTAGCTCGTTGTGATCAACAGATAGTCATGGTTTCCTGGCTATGGACATTGGATGTCGTTGATAACGGGATCACATCATTAGGAGAATGATGTGATGGACAAGACCCAATCCTAAGCATAGCACAAAGATCGTGTAGTTCGTTTGCTAGAGCTTTCTAATGTCAAGTATCTTTTCCTTAGACCATGAGATTGTGCAACTCCCGGATACCGTGGGAGTGCTTTGGGTGTACCAAACGTCACAACATAACTGGGTGGCTATAAAGGTGCATTACAGGTATCTCCGAAAGTGTCTGTTGGGTTGGCACGAATCGAGACTGGGATTTGTCACTCCGTGTAAGCGGAGAGGTATCTCTGGGCCCACTCGGTAAGACATCATCATACGCGCAATGTGACCAAGGAGTTGATCACGGGATGATGTGTTACGGAATGAGTAAAGAGACTTGCCGGTAACGAGATTGAACAAGGTATAAGGATACCGACGATCGAATCTTGGGCAAGTACAATACCGCTAGACAAAGGGAATTGTATACGGGATTGATTAAGTCCTTGACATCGTGGTTCATCCGATGAGATCATCGTGGAACATGTGGGAGCCATCATGGGTATCCAGATCCCGCTGTTGGTTATTGACCGGAGAACGTCTCGGTCATGTCTGCATGTCTCCCGAACCCGTAGGGTCTACACACTTAAGGTTCGATGACGCTAGGGTCATAAAGGAAGTTTGTATTTGGTTACCGAATGTTGTTCGGAGTCCCGGATGAGATCCCGGACGTCACGAGGAGTTTCGGAATGGTCCGGAGGTAAAGATTTATATATGGGAAGTCCTATTTTGGCCACTGGAAAATGTTCGGGATTTTTCGGTATTGTACCGGGAAGGTTCTAGAAGGTTCCGGAGTGGGGCCCACCTGCTTGGGGGGACCCACATGAACGTGGGTAGTGGGGGAAAGGCCCCACACCCCTGGTCAAGGCGCACCAAGATCCTCCCTTTGAAGGAATAAGATCATATCCCAAAGGGATAAGATCAAGATCCCTAAAAAGGGGGGATAGCAATCGGTGGGGAAGGAAATGATGGGATTTCTTTCCTCCCACCTTTGCCAACGCCCCAATGGACTTGGAGGGCAAGAAACCAGCCCCCTCCACCCCTATATATAGTGGGGAGGCGCATGGGAGCTTCACCCTTGCCCCTGGCGCAGCCCTCCCTCTCCCAAGTGCTCCTCCTCTCTCGCGGTGTTTGGCGAAGCCCTGCAGGATTGCCACGCTCCTCCACCACCACCACGCCGTTGTGCTGCTGCTGGATGGAGTCTTCCTCAACCTCTCCCTCTCTCCTTGCTGGATCAAGGCGTGGGAGACGTCACCGGGTTGTACGTGTGTTGAACGCGGAGGTGCCGTCCGTTCGGCACTTGATCATCGGTGATTTGAATCACGACGAGTACGACTCCATCAACCCCGTTCACTTGAACGCTTCCGCTTAGCGATCTACAAGGGTATGTAGATGCACTCTCCTTTCCCTCGTTGCTGGTTTCTCCATAGATAGATCTTGGTGACACGTAGGAAAATTTGGAATTTCTGCTACGTTCCCCAACAAAATGACATAATAAGTTCAACTACTCTCATACATGAAACAGAACATCATGACTTGTACAACTCCATCCATTCATCAACCTGACAACTGCGGATACTCGAGCGCTCTAATGCTCTGCTAGTGCTGCGGGGTCCTCTCCTGAAGTGGACTCGGATCCTGAACTGACTACGTTAACCGAGACCTCCGGGTTAAAGGTAACACGACGACATTGCCTTAAGGGTTCTCCCTCTGGAGCAGGTGCAGGATGGGCCTGAAGCATTGGTGCTACGGGGCTAGTGAGAAGGAAAACCCACTCGGTAGGAGCACTGAGAGGATTCACGGTCGAGGTGCCCGAGCTACTCGGAGGAGTAACCGGTGAAATAGGTGAGCTAGAACTGGATGGAATATAAGGAGTAAATCCCGTAGATGATGGAGTATTTAAAGCTCTAGTAGCGGCTAAAGAAGTGTGAACATGAGTCAGCTCTCGAGCCAGCTCGTGAATCAGAAGGTAGCTAGCAGTGATGTAGCGAGAAAGGTGGCTAGAAGTACTATCAGACTATGGATCAATGATAAGAAAACGGACATGACCATTGTCGTGCAAGGAGGGATAGTAGTGAAAACCTGGATGGTTCAGCATTCGGACTTCGTTATAGCACAGCTCGACGAGGACCTCAAATGCAGCAAACTGGACAACCCGAGAAGCAGTAGAGGCGAAACCACTCCTGGCGGTATGAGTGTAAGTGCTGGAAGATGAACTGGTGCGCAGAGTAACCACTGTGTGATACTCATACACTGAGTCTGTTAGACGCTCCCGGTACAGTCGACGCCACACGTTATGAAGGAGATGCGGCGACGTGTACGGCATCAGCTGCAACTGGCACGGATACGACACCGGAGCCATCTACACTCACAGCCATTAGTAGGTTAGAAATAAAAATAACCGAGTGTATGCAATGCAACAACCAGCTACAAACACTATCTTCACTCAACTTTTAGTCTAACTAACGTCTAGTAACACGGTGGTAGTCTAGCGTGTCCTACACTCAGCGCGGCTCTGATACCAAGCGTTGTGGCACCCCGGCTCAGAGCAACCGGTTTACCGTGCATTGCCATCCCAGAGACCATGTCTTCTGGCAACACACAACATCTTGGAATAGAAAACAACCGCTTTATTGAGGCTAGCGGAACATGTTTCATATTACAACAAGTTGCGAGGCCAAGCGGCACACACAGTGCGGCTGAGCAATATGTACATTATTTAGTGAACATAAAGGGGCCCCAATCATGACAACTACGCGGCAACGGAACGACGACGAAGCAGGACTCCATAGCACAGGGACAACGATGTGGACACGATCTAGACTCGGACAGCACTCCGTTCCAATGAGACTTTCCTGAATCTGGCATGACACACCAGGTCAGTACATTAAATGTACTTGCAAGCTCACAACAAGCATAAACATAATGACAAACAATATCATGATATTAAGAAAATTCTCATTAATGGAAAATCATACTAGGGATGCAGTGAACGAAATCTCGTGCCTCAAGTCCCTCGGACTTGCTTACCCAATGGGTTACCACGTAACCAAATGGTGATCTTTCTCGGATCACAAATGGACCAACAACTTGGTCTTCAAACGGGTTACCTCGTAACCAAATGGTGATCTTTCTCGGATCACAACAGACCAACCTCTTAGTCTCCATCATCAACATGGTTTCTCAACCATCCTCTTTCCAACAGCGCTAGGTTATTAATTTTAGTGTGCAAGATTATTTAAATGTTGACCCATGGTGTGACCTACTTTCGAGCGTGTCCATAACCGTGGACTCGGCTATCGATAGATTAAATACCCTCTTCAGAGGTAGCGCACTGTACCCACACCACGGAACCCATGGCCTCTCACTCCCATTCGGGTGGACCAACGACATTCCAACAGAACCCCTCCATTGCCATGACTCTCTCCCGGCCACTCTGACTCACTCCCCACTAGGCTAAGTCCTGGGTGGCCCTGTGTCTACCAACCAACGGCCACTGTCGTGGCAAAAACATAAACGGTCCCAAACGGGGACAAGGTACCATAACAACAACGGGCACACAAGGTTATGTCTGCTTACCGGGCCAGGGTAACGCACGCCCATAACCTTCCCTCATTGGAGGCACCGACCAGAGGCATGACAACGGACCGAATAAAAGGCCTTCCCATAAAGGTAAATGTGGTTGCACTGGGAAAAACTCGATTCGGTGGCACCATGACCCGATCAACGATATGTTCAAGTTGAGTTATTATCAGGTTCAACTTAAAGTAAAAAAATCGGTATCATGATATGCCATGCAAATGCATTCATATAACATGCATTACCTATCATTTGAACAATAACGGGTCAACTATACCAAGCACTAACCATACATATCAGAAACTCAGAACACTTTTATGGCTACGATTATTCGGCGAACTAACCATGACAATAATTTAGCATAATTCTTTTCTTACTCAAGAAAATATTATCCAAACTAATTCTTTTTCATAAACAAATTATTTCTTCATAATCAAAGATAACTTCTAATGACTTAAACTAATTTAGTTAGCTTTAACCTACTGTAAACAAACATGTCAACACAATCAAGCATTCAACAGAATGAATGGGTAAGTTTATTTTGGTTAATTTAAATGCATGAACTAAATTATTCATTCAAGTTGATAAATTAGAAATATTGCAATGGCACCATGAAAATGTTGTTGTGGCTTACCTTAGTGCAGATGAGGTTCACAATCCTCCTAGTGATCCTCAAGACAAGCTTCACCTTCTGAAAACAATTAAAAACACAAATAGAAAACATCAAGAGACACTCTGAAATTCACAACAAAATCTAGACAGCAGATAAAAATCTCATTTTAGGTGTGTTGTTAGATATTTTCATTAAGAACACAATGCAAAAAGAATCAATTCATTTGGACTTATGGTTAAAGAGTTGTGGCTGTTTGAAGTTCTCTAGATAAATTTGAATTGAATTTAAATAAAAACAGAAACTGGGGGGTGACGTCGAAGACGTAAAGACGTGGGGCGCCACCACTCGTACCGCTTCGGGCGGGGCCTGAGTGGATGACAGCGGGCCCCGCTGGTCAGGTGCGAGGGAGGGGAGAAGGAAACAAAGCATGGCGAGGCTCCGCCGAAGCACACGCCGGCAAGGAGGGCATCTTGGCTAGAGCTAGAGGGATAGATCGAGAGAGAAGACCGAGGCACACCTGCCCGTACCCGTAGATTAGCTAGGGGTGGTCGGCCGGTGTCGGAACGGGCCTCTCCAACAGCGACAGAGAGCGGAGGTCGCCGGAGTTGGGGATGATGACGACCAGAGGCTGCACCAGTGCTTCCAACCTGGTCGGATGACACCACTGAAGCACGGCGGAGGCTCTGGAAGAGTGGCCCAAGCCTGGGAGGGGTTGAACTGGTGGAGACAAACAGAGGGGATCGCTGACAAGCTCGAGCTCGGGGACAGCGGCCCGAGGCCTACCCGGCCGGGCTACGGCTTCTTACTGCTTTGTGGAGTGTGTGCGGTGGGTTGGTGATGCTCGAGAGGGCTGGGGAGGGCTGCATTTATAGGCGAGTGAGAGGAGGGGATCGGGCTCCGCTGGAGGACACCGGACACGGCGCCTTGTGACGAACAACGTCAATGAGCGAGGGGGAAGGCGACACAGCTCATGCGGGCACTGTGGGTGGGCGGCGACAAGCACAGGATCGAGGGGGTGGCGACGAACACAGTGTGCGGCGCACTGTTCTATTTACCGGACCGCGCCCGTGCTCGCTGCAGCGAGCTCCGGCATCGGCGAGCACCAGGAGGGAGTAAAAGTGAGTGGAGACGGGGATGGTGGCGAGGTTTGGCGACGTGCGGCAGCCTGGGAAGCGAGCACGCGACGCACAGAGCGCTCGGCGGCACCCAGAGCGCGTCGGTTAGTAGGCTGGCACCATGAAAACGCGTGGTCACCGCGTGCACTTCGGCATAGAGCCACGGCTGGCCCCAATTTCATGTCTGGCGTGTAGTCCTTAGTGTTTAGGGTCGTGCCAATGCTTTGAGTCGAGCTCAGGTGCTGTCAGTTGGAGTGTTACTTCATGGTAAGTTTCTGGACAGTAACTTTGAGAGTTAAATGTGGTCAAAATACTAAGAGTTGTGAGCTGAGCTTGGGAGGTTAGCAATCATCTAGGAAGGTAGTGATGCACAAGAAAATGCAGCAGCACTGGAGCAAGTAAAATGGTAGTTGCTGTAGAAACTACCATTTCTATCCAGAACAGAAAATATTTTCTGTAGCAAAAATATTCCAAAAAGTGATGCAATATTTTTGCTCAAGGAGGTGCCGTAGGTTTCAAAGAATATTTGTGAATTTTCTCAGATTTTTGTGGGCAAGAAAAATCGGGGTTGCTTTGGAACACATTTGGCTGGTTAGGGTTTTGGAGTAGAAAATGAATATTTTTCATTTAAGAAAACTATTCATAATATTATTTTGAGGTTTACCAGAGAAGTAATGATGGCTAAAGAGAGAAATGAATCACTTGGGTGAAAATCAAGGTGATGCCCAAGTGTTTAAGTCCAACTGAAGTGATTCAGAACTCCAAATTCAAACCAAAACCAAATAAAAAATTAGAAAAGAAAAGAGAGCAAAAACCAGGCTGTCACATTTGGTGTGTTGGGGACACAAGAGACTATTTATTATGTAGTTGCAGGGTTGTTTGAGAGAGACCATCTTCATCCTACGCCCCCCACGGATTGATCAGCCTTAGGTCATCCACTTGAGGGAAAATTGCTACTATCCTACAAAACACTGCTCTTGGAGGCCCAACACAAGTCTACAAGAACAAGTTGCATAGTAGACATCAAGCTCTTTTCTTGCGCCATTGCCGGGGAGGTGACTGCTTGAAGGTATATCATTAGATCTTGCAATTGAATCTTTTAGTTTCTTGTTTTATCACTAGTTTGGTTTACAAAAGAAAACTACAAAAAATGGAATTAAGGTTGCGTCATATTATTCATATTTATAATGTATTTCGTGAAAATGATGGAAAGGAAAATTGTGCTCAATTGGTAGAAGAAGAATTCTATAAAATGTTTGAAAAAAATTCTTTGAGTGATGAGCATGATTGCAATGTTGTTGGTATGAACTCTTTGAATATCCATGATGCTAACGATATGCAAAGCCATAAGCTTGGGGATGCTATATTTGATGAAGATGATATTTTTAGTCCCCCAAGATTTTATTTGCAAATTTGTTATATATAATGATTGCATGCCTCCTATTTATGATGATTATAATGATGAAAGTGGATTTGGAGAGGTCCTGCCTTTATTTAATGATGAATCCACTACTTTGGAAGAGGTTCCAATTGACTATGATAACAAAGTCCGATTTATGATGATTATGTTAATGACATGTATGCTATAAAGAATAAAGATAACCATGAAAATTGTCGTCATGATTTTAATTTTCAATCACATGATAGTTATTTTGTTGAGTTTGCTCCCACTACTATTGATGAGAATAAATTTGCTTATGTGGAGAGCAACAAAATTTATATGCTTATGCATCATGAAAATAATGCTTTATGTGATAGCTATATTGTTGAATTCATTCATGATGCTACTGAAAATTATTATTAGAGAGGAACATATGCTTGTAGGTATTGCAATAATATCAAGTTTCCTCTCTATGTGTTGAAAATCGTGAAGTTGCACTTGTTTTGCCTTCCTATGCTAGTTGATTCTTGCTCCCAAAAGTTATTTGCTCACAAAATCTCTATGCATAGGAAGTGTGTTAGACTTAAATGTGCTAGTCATATGCTTCATGATGCTCTCTTTGTGCTTCAATTCTTTTCTTTTATGTGAGCATCATTGAAATCATCATGCCTAGCTAAAAAGGCATTAAAGAAAAGCGCTTGTTGGGAGACAACCCAACAATTTTACCTATTGTTTTTGTGTGTTTGCATGATTAAGCTAGTGCAGTAATCATGTTTTATAGCCTTTGTTTCAATAAAGTGCCAAGTAAAGCCTTTGGGATAGTGTGGATGATAGTTGATTTGATTCTGTGCAAAAACAGAAACTTTTACTTACAGAAACAGAATTGATCTGCTCTTCTGGAAGGTGATAAATTCTTGATTTTTTTACAGATGATTGACATACAAATTTCCCAGGTTGTCCTAATTTTTCAGAATTTTTGGAGTAGCAGAAGTAGGTTGTTGTTCAGATCATTACAGACTGTTCTGTTTTTGACAGATTCTGTTTTCAATGCATAGTTTGCTTGTTTTCTAGTTTCTGTGGCTTATATTGCTCAATATAAATTTTGGAAATTATATGCCACAGTAGGCATTGTGTGGGAACAATTATGAATCTTGTCTTTGACAGTACCAAAGTGAAATGGCGTGCTCTTTATCATACTAACCTATCTCACGAAGTTCCGTTTGTGTGATTGAACTTTTCAAGTTTTGGATGAGATGTCGATATGAGGAAATAAGGAGTGACAAGACCCTAAGCTTGGGGATGCCCAAGGCGCGCCAAGGTAATATTCAAGGAAGATCCAAGCAACTAAGCTTGGGGATGCCCCGGAAGGCATCCCATCTTTTGTCTCCAACATTATCGGTAACCTCACTTGGAGCTATATTTTCATTCGTCACATGATATGTGTTTTACTTGGAGCGTCAATTTATTTTGTTAGGATTTTCTTGCTCTTATTTATAATAATGTTTTGCATCTTTTACTTCAATAAAAATGTCAAGGATAGCCTTTACCATGCTTATTTTGCAAGTCTACATGTTGCTGTTTCAAAACAGAAAGTTTATTGTTGTTGCAAAAATTCCCTAGAAAATTCAGAATGTGATAAAATGCTGAAACTTTTTTGCACAATAAGCTCTGGTAAATTTTCTACAGTGTGGTAAAATTTCATATTTTTTGAGTTAAAGAAGTATTGATACTCCTGCATTCTTTACAGACTGTACTGTTTTGGCAGATTGTTGTTATGTTTGCATTGTTTGCATATGTTTGCTTGTTTAATAATTCTATTTGAGGATGAGAGTATTAAATATGAAGAGGCATTTAGTATGCAATGTTGAATAATAATTTTAGTGATTTTCTACAGTAGAAATGATAAAGTTTTTGCATTGGTTTATACTAACTTATCTCACGAGTTCTTATTGAGTTTTGCGTGGATGAAATTTTTAAGATTTAGCAAAACCGTGATATAAAAGGAATTAAGGAGACACAAAAGCTCAAGCTTGGGGATGCCCAAGGCATCCCAAGATAATGTTTCAATAAGTCTCAAGCATCTAAGCTTGGGGATGCCCCGGTAGGCATCCCACCTTTGTTCTTCAACAATTATCGTTTAGTATCGGTTGAGCCTAAATTTTTGCTTCTTCACATGATGTGTGCTATTCTTAGAATTTCATTTTATTTTGTTTTTCTTGTTGTTTAAATAAAATACTTAGATCTGAAAGTTCTTAAATAAGAGAGAGTCCACAATTAGCTACTTATTTACATAACTACTCGTCTGATCTTCACTTATATCTTTTGGAGAAGCTTGTCATTTACTCTTGTGCTTCACTTATATCCTATGAGTAAATTGTTGAATAAATTGAATATAATGAAGCTGAAATTTTCATATCATGCCTATTGGTAGCTTCACATTGGGTTTAGAAAGTGAAATCTTTTGAAGCTTGACAATCACAATATTGGTCATACAAGCAATTCATGAATGATTTGTAGAAGGAAGAGAACTTTCACATGCAAATACACTATCTTGGAAATCTTTTGTGATTGTGAGCCCCCATCAAAATATTATATGCCAAAGTTGTTGACGTTGGACAAGGAAGACAACATAATGATTTATGTTTGTTCATATTCACACAGAAGTTATATTGTCATATATCCTTCAACATGTGGTGCTTGCCCCCCATCTTTGCTAGCCAAAAATTCCGCACCAAGTAGAGATACTACCTGTGCATCCAAAAACCCTTAAACACAAATCTTATTTTCAGGAGTCTGCCATACCTACCTAAGGATTGAGTAAGATCCTTCAAGTAAGTTGTCATCGGTGCAATAAGGCAATAAAAATTGCTTCTAAAAGTGTTAGATCATTTAGTGTAAGAGAAAATTGAGCATCGTACGAACTTGTGATGGCAAAGAATAAAAGCGACATACTGCATAATAAAGGTTGCTATCATAAGGGGCAATATAACGTGATGTTATTTTGCACTAAGGGATTGAGCATACAAACAAAAAGCGCATGACAACCTCTGCTTCCCTCTGCGAAGGGCCTACCTTTTACTTTTATGTATTTACTTTGATGCAAGAGTCAAAGGTTTTCTCTCTATTCCTTTTTGTTTTTCTCTGTTGGCAAGCATGATGTGGTGAGGAAAGATTTAGGAACATATATCCAGTTGGATATGGGTAGCATGAGTTATTATTGTTGACATCACCCTTGAGTTGAAAACGTTGGGAGGAAAAATTATAAACCCCTATCTTTCTATGTGTCCGGTTGAAACATTTTGCTCATGTGTATGCGGTGAGTGTTAGCAATCATACAAGACTATATGATGGTTGAGTATGTGGAGATCTTACTTAGACTCTGTTGAATAAGTTGAATTGCAATTTTTTGGTGACTAAGAATATAGGTTATTGAGTTTCAAGAGAATTCATTGTTTGAACCTTAACATGTGAATTGGTTGCTACTTTGTCGTGATGAGTTTTATGAGAAAGAGTTGATGTTATGATGCTAGGGAAAGTGACTGAAATTATCGTTGATCAAACTTATGCACTTTTCTAGCATTCACACTTCATAAATTATTTCTTTTATCATTTACCTACTCGAGGACGAGTAGGAATTAAGCTTGGGGAGGCTCATACGTCTCTAGCGTATCTATAATTTATGAAGTATTCATGCTGTTATATTATCATTCTTCGATGTTTTACAATCCTTTTATAGCGACTTTATATCATTTTTTGGGACTAACCTATTGACCCAGTGCCCAATGCCAGTTGTTGTTTTTTGCTTGTTTTTTACATCGCAGGAAATCAATATCAAACGGAGTCCAAACACCGCGAAACCTTTTGTGGATTTTTTATGGACTAAAAACATCCAATGGGCCAGAGCAGCACCTGGGGGGTGCCCCGAGGGGGCACAACCCACCAGGGGGCGCCTGGGGGCCCAGGCGCACCCAGGTGGGTTGTTCCCACCTTGGTGGCCTCCTGCACCGCCTCTTCACCCCAGGCGCACCCAGGTGGGTTGTTCCCACCTTAGTGGCCTCCCGCACCGCCTCTTCACCCTATAAATTCTCAAATATTCCAAAAAACCTGGGGGTAACCCTAGATCAGAAGTTCCGCCGCCACAAGGCTCTGTAGCCACGAGAAACCAATCTAGACCTCGTTCCGACACTCTGTCGAAGGGGGGAATCATCACTGGTGGCCATCTTCATCATCCCGACGGCCACCACGATGAGGAGGGATTAGTCCACCCTCGGGGCTGAGGGTTTATACCAGTAGCTATGAGTTTAATATCTCTCTCTCGTGTTCTTGAGATGGCACGATCTTGATGTATCACGGGCTTTGTTAATATAGTTGGATCATATGGTGTTTTCCCCTCTCTATCATGTTGTGATGAATTGAATTTTCCCTTTGAGACTTCGTTTTATCGGACTGAATACTTTTATGGATTTGAGAACACTTTATGTATGTCTTGCTATGAATACCCGTGGTGAGAATGGGGTATCATATTGATTCACTTGATATATGTTTTGGCACTCAACTCGCTAATTCCCGAGGTGACATTGGGGTAATCTATGCATAGGGGTTGATGCACGTCCTTGTCTTTGTTTCTCCGGTAGAAATCTTGGGGCACTCTTTGAGGTTCTTTGTGTTGGATTGAATATTATGAATCTGAACTTATTTGGTGTTATTTTAGTACGAACTCTTGGATAGATCGATCGGAAAGAATAGCTTCGAGGTGGTTTCGTACCCTACAAATAATTTCTTATTATGTTCTCCGCTAGATAGGAACTTTGGAGTGATTCTTCATCGCACTTTGAGGGATGGTTATATGATGCAATTATATTAGCATTTTTGAGAGATTGCACTAGTGAAAGTACGGACCTTAGGTATCATTTTCAAGCGTTTCAATACCGTTTGTGCTCCGTTTTATCAATTTCTACCTTGCTGTTTTTATTGTTCTTATTATAAAAATTAATATCTACTATCCATATTACACTTGTATCACCATCTCTTCCCTGAACTAGTGCACCTATACAAATTACCATTGTATTTGGTGTGTTGGGGACACAAGAGACTTTTTATTATTTGGTTGAAGGGTTGTTTGAGAGAGACCATCTTCATCCTACGCCTCCCACGGATTGATAAACCTTAGGTCATCCACTTGAGGGAAAATTGCTACTGTCCTACAAAACTCTGGGCTTGGAGGCCCAACACAAGTCTACAAGAACAAGTTGCGTCGTAGACATCATCCGCCCAGGCGCCATTGGGTGCTCGTGCTCGCAAGGCAGTCGCAGCCTGAGGCCCGTGCGTATCTGCGTGCAAGGAAGAGGATGGCGTGAGGTAGCCACTAGTCGCTCCAAGTGCGGGCCATGTAGATCCATGTCGGTGCCGCTGCCACCCACCAATGACGGTGACATGGCCCTCCGCAATGCCATCCGCTACTCGTACACGTCCGAAGAAATGGACACCCGCCGACGTCGCCACAAAAATGCGACGGGGCTCTGCATCGGCCCCGGGGAGTCCGAGAGGTTGGCGATGCAAAGGGCGGCGAGAGAGGAGAGAATCGCATGGCTGGCGAGGGAGCAAACTCGTACCGCCCATCGCATGGCGGGGATCATCGGCTCCTCCTCCTCCTCGGGCAGCAGCACGACGGACAACGACACTTCGTCCTCTACCAATGCCTATGCCAAGAATGTCCATTGCTCCTGAAAATCCAAGGGGAAGGGCCCGACAAGGAGTGGTGACGATAATGACCAAGGTGGAGGACAGACATGGCACCGAGCCAAATAGGAGTAGGCCCTTGAGGGGGTAAAAAGATAGGGTCGCGCATGATGACGGGACGAGCAAGATCTCGCCCACATGGACAGACATCTTTCCCAACAACGGGGGGTGAAGAAAATGGAGGAGAGGTACAAGCTATTCTTGTATGTGCAAAGGGAGAAGATGGATTTCGATCGGGAGAGGGTGTGAGTTAGGATGATGAGTGAGAGGTACATGGTAGACATGAAGAAAATGACCAAAGGACAGAAAATGGAAATTAAGAAGGAGAAGGCATTTGAGACAATTGAACTTGATAAAGAGAATGTGAGGCTAGCGAGGATCATGTTAGCCGACACCGGTCTCATGCATGACCATTGCAAGAAGTGGTTCATCAACCAAGAGAAGGATATCAAGGTGCGCAATAAAGACGGTTTATTGTGGATTATTTGTCATGGATCATTTCCGCTTGTGCTGATTTTTTTGCATGCTATATTGGTCGAATGATCCACGTGCATTTTTTCTTCTTATTGATTTAAGGTTTCAAATATGGGATTGTGATTGTCCAGACGGACAAATGGGGTCGACCCACTTCTTTTTGTGGATGTGTCTGAACGTGTTCGTGGACATATGGATTAAATTAGGCAAGTGTGGTTGGAGATGCTCTTAGTTTATCTTGGGCAGTTGCATTAGGTTAGCTATAATTAGTACCACTCTCTCTATTAGAGCATGGTTAATAATATAGCCGATTGATGGCTATAACATATTGCCATGCAACAATAGCCAATGTAATAAACAACATGTATAGTGGTGGGCTATAAGAAAATACTACCCCCTCCGTTTCTAAATATAAGTCATTTTTAAAGATTTTAGTATGGACTACATACGGATGTATATAGACATTTTTTTTGCAACCCAATCCGAGAGCTTTTTATTCAACAAAGGCACTCCTAGCATCATCCGCCAAAAGGCTGGTGAGTAGGAAGGAAGGTCTTGAGCCAGTCCAACTTTCGATGACCCACAGTGTGCTTGCATGTTTAGCACAAAGGTGGGTCGGTACATTGGCTGCCCTGTTTACATGTTGAACTACAAAAGAAGAAAAAGATGAAGCTAGCTCTCCAATTTCTAAAAGTAAAGGAGCCACAACAAAAAGGCTGTTATGATGAGTGTTCTAGAGATTAACTATCTCCAGGCAGTCTGTTTTCATGATCACATGTGAGAAACCACGCAGATTAGCAAAGATGACTCCATCACGCAAAGCCATGGTCTCTCCAATGAACGGATCCGATAACCCTAGATAGGGTTTACTCCAAGCTCCCAACAAGGCCTTGCTGGAACGTGCTACACCTCCAGCTCCCACCTTATTGAAGTCCAAATTCACAGCCGCATCAGTATTGATCTTGATAACCCCCTCCTCAGGAGGTGTCCATCCAAACCCTGGCAGCACCGAAGCAAGCGGAAGAGGAATATCGAGTAACGCCAAGTCCTCTCGTATCCTCTTGACAGATGAAAAAGGATCAAGTGGATCATCATCATGAGTAACTCTATTTCTAGAGTGCCAAATATCCCACATTACTGAGATCATCTGAGACCTTTCCAAGTCAGAAAACCGCCCATCACAAATGATATCATGGGCCCATGTATCCGGGTGTAGACGTGGCCTGCGGAGATCGAACAAAACGAAGGCCTGCTCCCAGAACAGCTTGGCATGAGAGCAATGCACTAGGGCATGCATTAAATCTTCATCCATTGCATGACAAACATTGCATCGACTGATGAGTTTGATATGACGGTACCTCAAGGTGGCTTCATCAGGGAGGATGCCACGGACGACCCTCCACTAGAACACACGCACCTTCGGCAGTACCTTGAGCTTCCATAGCGACTTCCACATCTGTTCTTCAGTTTGTGAGGATCCGGTAACCTTCCCTTCCTCGAGAGCTAGACACTCCTTTTGAGTCACAAGAGCACGGTACGCCGACTTGACAGAATAGATGCCGCTTCTTTCATGGGCCCAAGCAAGAAAATCATCGCCGCCACCTCTGCGTAGTGGGATATTCAGTATCGCATCCGCATCGGGTGCAGCAAAAACATCACGAATGAGTTCCCGACGCCATGACCAGTTGTCAGTATCAATTAGCTGGTCCACAGTACCCAACGTCATCCCTCCTGGTACAATCATAGGAGACAAAGTATGTAAACCTGGGATCCACTTATCATGCCAAATGGAGATAGTAGTCCCGTCGCCAACCCTCTTAATTAGACCAACATGAAGGGCCTTCCTGCCTGCGACAATAGCGCGCCAAATCGCAGAGGCCGTCTTCGGCACCATGGCCTCCAAGAAATCCCCATCGGGAAAGTATCGGCCTTTTATCACCCTGGCGCATAATGAATCAGTATTTGTAATGAATCTCCATCCGTGTTTCCCGAGCAGCGCCAAGTTAAACAATTTCAGATCCTAGAAGCCCATACCCCCTTGGGCTTTTGAAGATGCAAGTTTATCCCAGGCCAACCAATGCATTGCACGTCGATCAAGGGATCCACTCCACCAAAATTTAGCCATGCTAGATGTCAAACTTTTGCATACCTTTTTTGAAAGAAGGAAGCAACTCATACTAAACATTGGGATTGCTTGGATTACTGACTTGATCAGTGATTCTCTTCTAGCGCATGCTAGAAGTCGCTCTGCCCATCCATTCATTTTGCTCCTTGATCGCTCCCCAATATGATCAAACGTACCACTGGAGATCCTCCCAACTGCTGTTGGTAGCCGAAGGTATCGATCGCTGAACGCCTCGACTTGTATGCCTAGTAGCAGCTTCAGATCATGCCTCCTGTCCACTGGCGTGTTTGGCGAAAAGAAGACTGCACTTTTATCACGATTAACCGACTGGCCTGAACATGCAGCATAAATAACCAAGATTTCATTCAGTCGGGTCACTCTCTCCTCTGTTGCACTGATGAAGATGAGGCTATCATCGGCAAAAAGCAGGTGGCTCACCCACGGTGCCCGCACTGACACTCGTATGCCTCTGTCAATACGTGGATAGCCATAAGAATTCAACAAAGATGTTAGCCCTTCTGCACGTAGTAAGAAGAGAAAGGGAGACACTGGATCGCCTTGTCTCAAACCACATGAAGGAACAAAGTATGGCAGAAGTTCTCCGTTAACTCTGATAGTGAACCGAACTGAAGTAACACACTTCATTATGAGAGAAACAAACCTCCTACTAAACCCAAGCTTAGTCATGATTGCCTCGAGATAATGCCACTCGACTCGGTCGTAGGCCTTCATCATGTCTAACTTGATAGCACACGCATAGTTTTTCCCCTTCTTCCTTCGTCTCATTGTGTGGACGCTCTCAAAAGCAACCACCACATTATCAGTGATCAATCTTCCTGGGACAAACGCGCTTTGTTCTTCGCCAACCACTATATCCATAAGCTCTTTTAATCTATTAGTAATCATCTTTGCCCCAATCTTATAGGGCACCGGACATAATGATATTGGTCGGAACTGAGTTATACTCTGTGGGTTGCGTACCTTGGGTATAAGAGTGATCAATGTGTCGTTAAACCCCAAAGGAAGCTCACCACCATTAAGAAAACCCAAGATAGCTGGCACTAGATCATGTTGAATGATACTCCAGTGTCGCTGAAAAAAGCCCGCTGTAAACCCATCTACTCCCGGGGCCTTCGATGATGACATTTGAAATAGGGCTATACGGACCTCCTCCGGTTCATAGGGTTTATCAAGCAACATATTCATGTCACCCGTTACACGCTCAGGGACAAATTGCAGCAGCTCGTTCATATCGTTCTGTCCTTGTGAGGAGTACAGATTCTGATAAAACGACTGCACTTCCACCATATCTTCCTGCTCGGACGCACACACTGATCCGTCCGCTCGTCGAAGATTGGAGATTATGTTGATACGTTTTCGCTGCGCCGCTTGAGCATGGTAATAAGCAGTATTGCGGTCACCTTTCCGGAGCCACGGAACACGCGAGCGCTGCTTCATCCATATTTCCTCTTGCCTCAAAGCCTCACAGAGCTGCACCACCGTGGCTTTTTCTTCCTCATTGGGTCCTCTCCCAATAGACTGCTTCCTCAAATATTCAAGTCTGGATTGTAGTTTCTTTACTTTTTTGGCTAGACACCCAAACTCCCGGGCACCCCACTCTCCAATCTCGCTTTGGAGTTTCCGTAAGGTGTCCTGGATACCTGCAAGCCCCTGGCCGACATGATTCCTCCTCCATGCTTCAGCGATAAAGTTATCATAGTCAACGTGGGACCGCCACACATCTTCATAACGAAACTGTCTCGGACCCCGGCGTGATTGCACTAGTTGTGTCTCTAACAAGACGAAGCAATGATCCGATTCCAGTGCACTGATACGGCGGACACGCACAGGGTCAAAACGTTGTAGGAACTCCTCGTTCGCTACTCCACGATCAAGACGGGCTTTCACATTCATCACCCCCCTTGCTTGTTATCCCATGTGTATGGTACCCCTGAGAATACAAGATCCTGCAAGGAACAATCTTCCAAAGCTTCCCGAAAGGCTAGCATTTGCACTTCCGAACGCGCAGTCCTGCTGAAGTGTTCGGTACCAAATAGTGTCTCATTGAAGTCACCTAGACATAACCATGCCTGGTGCGGTATATCATTCAACATCCTCAAACAGCGCCAACTATGATGCCTGTCTTCTCTCCTTGGTGCACCATAGAAGCCCGTAAACCTCCATTCAGGAGTTGACATATCAGCTTTCTGAACCATAACGTCAATGTGTCCAGAACTGTAATTCTTTAACTCAACCTTCACCTCATTTGACCAAAACAAACCAATTCCACCGCTAAGTCCTGCACTATCCACTGCAAAACATCCCGCAAAACCAAGACTTTGTTGCAGAATCTCAACTCGTCTAGCCCTGATCTTCGTCTCCGAAACAAAGAGCAAGGCGGGCCCTTCTTGCTTCGTTAATTTACGAAGCTCTCGAACTGCCTCGGGGTTCCCAAGCCCCCGACAGTTCCAACTTAGGCATTTCATGGTTCCTGGCAGGGCTGACCAGCAGCCGCTGCCGAATTTTCAAACGATGGAGGGGTAGGTTTCTTCTTTTTTGGCTCTCTTCCTTCAGCACCTCCATCCCTAGCTGTAGTACCATTGCAATCCACTCTCTGGGCTGGGAACACCACCATATCAGTAGCAATTCCATCTGGAGTGATCAAACTACCAGAACTTGGTAGGGCTAGAGGATCAACCCTACGGTAAACTTTTGCATCCTGCGGTCCTCCCTTCCTCTTATAAATAGGCCTCTTCTTCGGGGAGTTGACCTCATCCTCTCCCCTAGGCTTGTTGTTCGACGATGCTGCATCCTTTTTACTAGCTGCAGAGTGTTGAGTATCCTTGGACGAGCCATCCCCCGAATTAGCACCCTTCCTGTCCTCCGGCGCTCGTAAGTTTGTAGTAAACGGCCAATTCCCATTCTCATCACGAGTGGCCGGAGTGGGACAAAATAAATCTGCATGGCCCAAACGACCACACGAGAAACAAAAATTCGGGACGTGTTCATACTGAATATCATACCAGTCCCTCGACTCCCTCTTTGCTGAGTCAATTAGAATCCATCGCCTCAAGGGTTTATTGACATTGATCGTCACCCTAGCTCTCAGGAACCCTCCCACTGGATCAAAGTGGACAGATGTTGCATTAGGATCAATCTGTTTGACAACTTCTTTTCCCCACCTATCATTCTGCAAGTTGAAGGGCAAATTTGGGACTCTAGCCCATAACTGTAACTTGTCAAACTTAAGCTCTGACGGCCTCATGCATGCATCAAAATCCGCCAGAACTACAGCATGCTTGCTCACATGCCACGGCGACCCCTCTCGCACGCGATCGCGATCACGACGATTCTCAAAGTCAGCCACAAAGGTGTTCTCGCCCACCGGCCTGAAGAACAAACCCCTAGGGTTACCCCAAGCCGGCCTCAACGCATTAGCTATGGTTTGGATGTGCAAAATCTTCCGATGCAGAACCTTGCCAGCGATCGACCACTTCTGCGGGACTCCTTCCTCAAGATCATCAACCACCAGCGGTGTGGCTTCCTCCTCGGTTAGATCCATCTTCCCCATGGCCTCCTCCATACCAGCCCTTGCCACCCTGGGTGACTGCGCCCCCCCGAGCTTCCGCTTGGATCTGTAGATGTCGCCATCCCTCAGACCAGAGATTGTAGCGCCCCGCCGACGAGGTGTCCGCGAGCGCCGCCGTGTCTCCACCGAAACCCTAATCGCCTCTCGAGGGGGCTCCTAGATTTTCGGGGAAAAGGTCGTATACTCCTCAATATTATATAGTCGGGAAAAAGACATATTTTAGAGTGTAGATTTACTCATTTTGCTTCGTATGTAGTCTATATTGGAATCTCTACAGAGACTTATATTTGGGAATGGAAGGAGTATTTTCTTATCACATGGCCCATCATACACTCTCAGATAGCTTTTTTTAGCAACTCTCACATAGCTTTTTCGAGCCCGTGCTACAACCCGCTTCTCTTCTATCTCGTCTTCTCTCTCATCCAACCCAGTAAAAATATAACTTAAAGTGTTACAGTGCACCTACGCCATCTTATTATACTTGTTCTTAGTAGTCCATTTATAGCCTCCACCAAAATAATTGTCTATTTAGAGTGATCAAATTCCCATTTAATAGTAATGGAGTCTTTTCTGAGACAATAATAGTAGGGATCAACTTCTCATGGGCCCGTGTGCAATCGGATCCCGACATTTGGCCCACCCGGAAACAGCCCCCCACCACCCCGACCGAACCCTACAAAACGACCGTCCGCCGCCGTCCCTCGCCACTCACTCCAGCTACCAGCAAACCCTAGCTCAGCTGCACCCGTGCTCACCTAATCACCTCCCGCCGGCGCCGGCGAAGACCAGCCGGTTCTCCAACTCGACCCGGCGACGGCGGCCGACATGCGGCGCCAGGGCCTCGATCCGCACGAGCTGGACCGGAGCACGGAGCAGCTCATGTCGCTCATCCACGAGAACCTCCCGGACCCACCCGTCTCCACCACCGCTCGCTTCGTCGCCCTCCGCGCCCGCTCCTCCGACGGCGTGGACCCCATCAGCGGCCTCTCCGATGCGCTCCTCCGCAACATCGTCTCCCGCCTCCCCGTCAAGGACGCCGCCCGCACCGCCGTGCTCGCCGCGCGCTGGCGCGGGGTCTGGCGCTCGACGCCGCTCGTCCTGATCGACACCCAGCTGATCTCCAACGGCCGCACCCCGGCGCGCGCCAGCACGCCGGACGTCACCGCGGCCGTCTCCCGCATACTCGCCACGCACCCAGGGCCCTTCCGCTGCGTCCATCTCACCTGCAACCGCATGGGTGCGTACCAGGGCCAGCTCAAGCGCTGGATCCGTCTCCTCGCCGCCAGAGGCGTCCAGGATCTCGTCCTCGTCAACCGCCCGTGGCTCGGCGAGGTGCCCCTCCCCAAGACGCTCTTCACCATCTCCACCCTCACCCGCCTCTACATCGGCGTCTGGAAGTTCCCGGATGCGGGTGGCCTCCAAGGCGCCTCCTTCCCCCATCTCCGGGAGCTCGGCATCTGCAGCGTCGCCGTGGAGGACGGGGACATCGACGCCTTCGTCGCCAGGAGCCCCGCTCTGGAGATCCTCAACATCCAAGGGAGGATGAAGGGGGTGCGTCTCCGCCTCGTCAGCCACAGCCTCCGGTGCGTGCAGATCTGCTCTTTCGTCATGGAGAGCATCGAGGTGGTGAACGCCCCGTGTCTCGACCGCCTCATCCTGTCGGAGTGTCTCGTCCCCGCCGGCGGATCGTGCACCAGAGTCAGGATTGGCAACGTCCCCAAGCTGAGAATATTCGGGTACCTGGATCCAGGAAAATACGTTCTAGAGATCCGAGACACTGTCATCACGGTACTACTACACATCCAGCCTCGGAAGGATCTTTCAAATTTGTTCAATTTGCAAATTTCAGGCTGAATTTGGTCCATTTCAGGCTGGGATTAAGATAAGTCCAAGCATGATGATCACAACCGTGAAGGTCCTTAGTTTGAGGGTGCGGTTTGGAGTCTACGATGATGTCAAGATGGTGCCCGCCTTACTCAGATTCTTTCCCAATGTTGAGGCGCTGCATATGACGGTACCAGCATTGCATTCTCTTCTCATACATATTTTTGCTGCTGCTGCTGCTGCATGATCTATTATTTGCTGAAATGTTCACTAAATCAAATAATTTGCAGTCTGAAAAATGTGATCACCTCGCTGGCACGTTCGACCTCAAGTTCTGGGAAGAGGTCGGTCCCATCGTGAGTGTGCTCTTGCGCCTCAAGGTGATCACGTTTCGTGAGTACCATGCGAGGCAAGATGAGATTGCCTTCCTCCAGTACATCTTCCAGAATGCAAGGGTGCTCAAAGATGTAATGATTCAGATGATCAATCCAAGATTCACTTCACTATCACCAGATGAGATGACCAACACCATAAACAATATGCCTAATGAGAAATGGGTCAGTGAATTTGATCTTGCTATCTGTCGGAGGATTGGTCCAGAAGGATTGAGTCCTTGGACTTTTGAGCGAGGAGCAGACTTTTGCGACGAGGACCCTATTGCACCGGTTAAATTCATCACACTACGGGTTAGTGTTGTTGCAGTATGTGCAATTCTACATATGACGCACTGTTATAGATTGTCAGCATGTGTTACCTGAAGATTGGGCATTCCTCTAGGTTGTGCTAACATGATTAGTTTGAATACATCCGTGAAGTAATTTAGTAGTGCCATTGTACAATCTGACCATCTTAGCAGCGTATATGTTGCTTGCAATTTGCATGCTGTAATCCTGATTGCTCATAAAAATTATAATTATCCCTGGTGCTTCATTTAGGCATGAATTTATTTAGCTTTCAATTGTGTGACTACAAGACATCCTAGGCCAATTGTTCCTTAAACACGAAGTCCCAACTTTCAAGACTTTAGAGGTTGCATGTTTCTCAGTTCTGATTTTGCACAAAACTATGATGCACAAAAACTATGAGCCATGAACAGGCCATCATATTTACCGTTATGCAATACGCCCCACTTGCTGGCGAAATTCACACATTTCCAGGACCTTAAGTTTGCATTTCGATATACAGCCTCAATTTTTCTGTTCTACTATGTTGTTGTCTGCTTCACTCCTCCTAATCAGTCTATCTTTTGTTATGCCTTCGTTCGTATTAGGTGTAAGCTTGGCCACTCACCAGCAGAAGCCACAAGCTGGCAAGCATCGCAACTGAGATCGTTGACACGTGGAGTCATGGAGTATGCACTAGCCTGGTTGCTTTCCATTGTTCTTGTTGTGATCGAATTCTGCAATGGTGTCAAGTTGCCTCTCTTTTTTGTAACGAGCAGTGTGCTCTATTGCCTGAGATCATTCTCCGAATTAAGGAACTGTGTCTAACTGAAAAAGACATGGTGGAGTAGCCAACGTTAGCCGTTAGGCAGAATTACGGTAGTACCTTAGACTAAGAAACAAGTTTTCAAAAAAAATCGAAAAAAAATCGAAAAAACGGTTCAGGTGCCACGCCTTGGTAAGAGGGTGAACAGTAAAAATCGAAAAAACGGTTCAGGTGCCACGCCTTGGTAAGAAAATAGCTCGGGTGAACAGTAAAATCGAAAAAAAATCGAAAAGTTTTCAAAAAATTCCAATTTTTTTTTGGGAGAAACATTGACAAAAGTTTTAAGTTCTTGCAAAAATTCGTTGTGAAATCACATTTTAGAAGGCGTGGCAAAAAAAAAAACAATATTGTTACTCTGAAAATGCTACTTTCAAAAGCATTTTGGAGCCTGAATTTGTTTTTTTTTGCCACGCCTTACAGGAATGTGATTTCATGATGAATTTTTGTAAGCACTTAGAACTTTTGTCAATGTTTCTCCCCAAAAAAATTTGGAATTTTTTGAAATTTTTTTGATTTTTTTTCGATTTTACTGTTCACCGAGCTCAAATGAGCTCGGGAGCAAAATGGCACTTTCGTCTTACCACTTGCAAATGTATAACCAAACCGTTGAGGCTTCATATAGTTAAGAAAAGAAGTAATCCCTCCTCTTGCTGCCGATTTTGGTGTTTTGACCCTTTTGCGAAAGTTTTTTGAGATCTGACCCTTTTTCTACCGCCAGGTGGATGGCGGTAGGGTATAACAGCCTATCGCAAATAATTTCTAAGTATCAAATACAGAGCGTGTACTCACCTATTGCCGGGCACCTCGGCGGTAGGGATACACAGGCTACTGCTAGCCTATTTGGTGGTACGGCAACAAAACGCTGACATAGATAAGTTGCCTACCGCCAAGGGCCTTGGCGGTAGGCTGGTATACGCTAACACCATCGATCTTGACGGTAGGAAAAGGGTCAGATCTCGATTTTTTTAGAACCAGGGTCAGATCTCGCTAAAATTTCGCAAAAGGGTCAAAACACCAAATTTGGCCTCCTCTCTCTCCCGTGCGGCTCCATGGGCCACACCGGGACGCCCTAGATCTGGCCGCCTAGGGCCACGCCCTCCTCCTCTCCACTCACTACCGTCGTAGGGCGTCGCCGGGGCAAAGCTCGGGCAGCTTTGGAGGCACGGTGGGGGTGGACCTCCGCTCTTGGTGTTCGGCGACGCTGGCGGTCCAGGAGCTATGCACGATGGGGAGTTCAAGGGTTGGCGGCCACGTGAGCTGGCGGACACATGAGTTGGCGGCCTTGGTGGGGTGTTGCGTGCGGCCGTGGACGTGGGCTGGAGGAGTCGTAGGTGCACGGCCGAGGTGCGGGGCCCAGACGCCATGGAAGCATGCGGTCGTGCGAGGGTCGGTGGAGCGTGCGGGCTTGTTGTTGCCGCTTGCATCTGGCTGGGGCACCACGGGTCCGCCTAGGCTGGGCGGCAGAGTGGTGTGGAGCGAGGGCGTCGGAAGACGCGGTTGTCGGTGTCAAAACCGGTGGATCTTAGGTAGGGGGTCCCGAACTATGCGTCTAAGGCTAATGGTAACAGGAGGCGGGGGACACGATGTTTACCCAGGTTCGGGCCTTCTCTTTGGAGGTAATACCCTACTTCCTGCTTGATTGATCTTGATGATATGAGTATTACAAGAGTTGATCTACCACGAGATCATAGAGGCTAAACCCTAGAAGCTAGCCTATGATTATGATTGTTGTTGTCCTACGGACTAAACCCTCCGGTTTATATAGACACCAGAGGGGGCTAGGGTTACACAGAGTCGGTTACAGAGAAGGGAATCTACATATCCGAATTGTCAAGCTTGCTTTCCACGCAAAGGAGAGTCCCACCCGAACACAGGACGAAGTCTTTAATCTTGTATCTTCATAGTCCAATAGTCTGGCATAAGCATATAGTCCGGCTGTCCGAGGACCCCCTAATCCAGGACTCCCTCAGTAGCCCCTGAACCAGGCTTCAATGATGATGAGTCCGGCGCATTGTCTTCGGCATTGCAAGGCAGGTTCCTTCCCCGAATACTCCAAAGTAGATCTTGAACACAAGAATCGCGTCCGGCTCTGCAAAACAAATTCCACACACGACCGTAGAGAGTACAATATTCCACGAGTCTAATCCGCTGCAACTTTTCCATAGCGTGACATCACGCCGTGACCCGGTCATTATTCGAATCGTGTTCTCAACCTTCTACTACACATCTTGCGAGGCGGTTTTATTGGCACGTCTTGTCAAAGCAGAGATCGTGTCCTCTTATCACGGGATTCTCATCAATACGGGTGTGGGTAACCCAACCGTGCCATTAGCACGACGCTTGGGGAATAAGCGAGTTTCTAGGGCAAGTGGGGAGGCGCATGATTTCTGCTGCCTTTATAAAGAGACAAGGATTCCCCCTTTACACCCACACTTTCTTCTTCTTCCGCCTACTCTCTTTCGCTCGAGCTCTAGTGACCAAGCATTCACCTTCTCCGCCCACAAAGGCATTCCGAAAATGTCCGGATCTGGAGCCGGAGGCAAGTGGATGGCCTCTACCGTCCAGGAGAAGGATATTAAGAAACTTCGGGAGGCCGGGTATCTGGCCAAGAAGATCGGCCACCGTCTTCACTACAAAAAAAAATACACTTCCGTGATGATACGTGTTTGTCACAGTAGATCGCGTTTTCTGTCATGCATGTACATCCATGACGATTTTATGATAGAATCAAGATAATCATACTTGTGCTGTCGTAGAAGTGTTCCATGACATTACCAAAATTATCATCACGGAAGTGTCCACTTCCATGACGATAAATCGCGCGTCACAAAAGTGCTTTCGTCAAGGGTGACCGACACGTGGCATCCACCATAACGGAACGCCGTTAAGCTATCGGGTCGGGTTTTGGATCCGATAACCCGTTAACAGCCCGGACCAATGGGGATTTTCCACGTGTAAAATCATCATTGGCTGGAAGAAACACGTCTCAGCTCATCGTTGGGACAGATGTCATCCACTCATTGGACAGAAGCCGCCTATGATACGTCGACACGTGGCACGGCCCAACAGAGGCCCATTCCTGTGAAAAGGCCGGCCCATTTGACTTGGTTAAAAGATGGCGGGCCGGCCCATGGAAAGCATGTTAACGGCCTATTCACATATAGCCCATTTACAACCCGCTAACCCAAGGCCCGTTACGCCCTATCCGAATTAGGCCCAATAGCGTCATCTGGGCCATCCAATATGATTCCAGCCCGTTTTCACTTCTGGCCCATGTATGGCCCATGACGTCTTTCGACCCATATGAGGCCCTTTGAAACTCTTTGCCCATTAACGGTCCGTGGTGAAACTGGCCCGCAGTGAACAGTGTATCACTTTATACCCATTAATGGCCCGTGGTGAAACTGGCCCGTAATGAACATTGTATCACTTTATACCCATTAACGGCCCGTTATTCCGTTGGGCCGTTTCCAGCCCATGTTATCTTTCGGCCTTCTCAGAGCCCATTTATTCTTGGGCTCATTTCCAGCATTCGTTTACTTACGGCCCATTACTGTCATTTTCTGCTTGTGGGCTAAATTCAGCCCGAGTTTACAGTCGACCCATTTTGTCGCCCGTTAATACGTTGGGCCGTTTTCATAGCATCATCAAATACGACCGATTAACGACGGCCCGTTATGGTCGGCCCATGAACAGACGATTCCAACTCTAGCCCGTTTACGGCCATAATGCGGTCTGTTATTGGCCCATGTTTGGCCAACCGATCATATGGCCCGTACAAGGCCCATTGATGATACGGCCCGTAGAAGGCCCATTGTGTCTACGACCCGTATAAGGCCCATTGTTTCTACGACACGTAGAAGGCCCATTGTTTCTACGGCCCGTAGGAGGGAAATGGTAACTACAGTAAATATGTAGCCCATGGTTATTGTGGCCTAGTTTTAAAAAATAGGTTATTGCGGCCACTAGCAAACCGTGGAAAAAGAACTGCACTGACTACAAGCAAAGAAATAAATAAGACAATAAAGAAATAAATAAGCAAGCAACTTACGCTAGGCTATCACGGCTATTACCCATATTACATCCACTGGGCATCAAAGTTCGCCACCAGTGCAAATATAGGGAACACAGCAGCATATAAACGCCGCAGGAAAACAAGTCCAGAACTGAAACCACTTCAGAAGAGCTCAAGAAAGAATATCCTGGGTACCCATAATGCTGGCAAGATGCTTAGCAAGCTTATTAACTTTCTCTTGTTTGGCGCTTAAGTCCTCCAGCACTTGTTGTTGCACCAGAAAGTATGCATCTGAATTCTGCAGGGACTTCCTCGGTCCTTCGGCTTCCTGTCGCATAAGATCTGATCGATGTCTTTCAACTTGAAGTTGAGACTCAAGAAGCCGAACTGATTCAGGCAACGAGTTCGAAGAGCTGGTGCTATCAGTAGTAGCCAGTAACTCAAACACTACATCAAGATAGGACTTTGGGGTTGTCTCAGTGTCTTCAATGTAGTTTTTATCAGCTTTCTTGGAGACCAACAGGGATGTCTCACTATCTTGAACCTTATCTGCATTAATTCCTTTACCATTGCATAATGGGGTACTCTTCTCCAATATTTTTTCCGCGTTCTAAAAGAGAAACAAACAAACACATCACAAGGGGGATCATTTGGAAGGGCAATCAAGTGTGGTAGGAATCAGCGAGAAATTTCAGCGTGGAGTAGCCATGCCTTCGATCATTTGTTTGGAAACCGATGACGTTTTCCTTATATTAGGGGGAAATAGAGTAATATACGTTCGGGTTTCTAAGGCAGTATCTGTAGAAATGAACGTTTTTTCATCCTGCCCAGATTATAGTAGGAGTCATCAGCGGGAGCTGATTGTTGAACCGATTGTAGATTTTGTTGTTGGCGTTTATGATCCATATGAGGAAAAGGGAGCTAATTTCGCTGTAGTTATTAGGAAACTGAACATTTATGGCTTATTACTCATAGTTATTAGCATCAATTCTGGTTTTGATAAGGGAGAGGTCGTTTGGAAGGGAAACTTGGCCTGCTATATCTATGGGTACGGGAGTGGTCGGGCCTCTTCACCTATCCTACCATTGTATAATCACCTGTTCTCTGATCCTTCCATCCCTTGTGGCGGCTTAGAGACGTGGTCCATGGCGGGTCAGGGAGGATTTGTGAGCAGTGCTTTGGGGAAGAAAGTTGTGAGTGGTGTGAGCTCCAGGGGGGGGGGGGGGTCACGGATGCTGCGACGGGAATGCGCTCTTCACAGGCCATCGACCAAGCTGGGTCCTCTCTTCGCCGACCTCTTGTCATTGACATGGAGGCTGCCCGCAAGGTTGTCAGCGGGCTCCTAGTGGTGGGGCGACTCCTGTCCCCTTTCCAGGTCAACCCGAGGGTCATAGTCGACGACCTCCGGAGCACGGCTTGGAAGCACCAGGGTGAGGTCACCATCCAGGAGGTGGCTAGCGACGACGGGAGGTTCATCCTCAATTTTGCCGCTGAGAGTGATCGTCGGTTTGTGCTTAAGGCGCAGCCATGGCATTTCAAGCGGGACGGTCTCATCTTCGCCGAGTTCGATGGCAAGGGCGACCCGGCGGAGGTCGACCTTGGCGTCATGACCATATGGGTCCAGGTACGCGATCTCCCGTTCGAGTTTAAGACGGAGAGTGTAGGGTGGTCTCTTGAGGATCAACTAGGAGAGGTGCTGGAGGTTTCGCATCGAAACCATGTAATTGTTGAGAAATATCTGCGGGTGCGTGTGAAGATATTATTGCATGAGCCTCTGAAATGCTCTGTAGAGATTACTCCTTTAGGTAGTTCAAAGATCTTTAAATATGATGTAAAGTATGAGAAACTACCTTTGTACTGTGAGTGCTGTGGGATAGTGGGTCATACATCAGAGAGGTTTTGTAAAATTCCAAGAGAGGAGAGAGTAGTTTGTTTTCCAAAAAACCTTAGTGTTGAGCCCTACTGGAAGAGCCAAGGTGCTAGCAGGAGGGGTCTTCTCTTCGGGAACTATGTTCGCGGCGGTAACAACTCGACTACAGGCATCGTCAACAACAACATCGCCAAGGCCATGGATGTCGTCAAGGTGGCCACTGCCGTGAGCCGGCTCACGGTCTCTGATAAAGGGGTTGCTACTTCCATCAAGACGAACACCAGCCAGGAGGGCCGGACTCAGGGGATCGTGGCGCCTACCCCGGCGGGAATGCCGCTTGGTCAGGAGGACCAGGCTGGCGCGCTAGCTGATCATGCCGGGCGGGGCCAGGAGGTCCAGCGCCGCGTGACCATGCTGGAGACACGCCAGAATGTGGAGGTTGACCAAAGTCAACTTTGTTATGATGATGTACATGCCCAAAGTACACATGCAGGTCACTTGGCCATGATTTCTCACGCACAGGTGAAGCCGAGAGAAACTCCAACACATGGAGATGATGCTGGCGAGTTTCTCTTTCAGCCGGGGGTGTTGGAGGCGCTGTCTAACGCTGTTGCAGCAAGAATCGCTACGGCCGGGGGTGATGCAGAGAAGAATGCTCTACCCTTTAAATTCAGTGCAGCAAAAAATCCTACGCGGGGCAATTCAAAAAAGACAGATAAAAAGAAAGGGGGGGGGGGACAGAGTTGAAGATGCACGCAAGCAAGTGCTAGGGAAAAAAGGGGGCATTCTTTTGGGGCTCCTCCAACGGGCAGTGATTTAGAGTTTTCTTTTGAGAAAGAGATGGATAGTTATGAGCACATCTTACATGGTGATGTAAATGCCACATCCAAACGGGTGTGCACGGGTAGAGTTGTTGCCGTCCAGGATGAGGAAGGCGGCGTTACACATGTTGCAAAGGAGACTGATGAGAAGGAGGAAGAGTACGCCCCGCGAGGTGGGGAATCAGTTGGCGAAGAAAAAGATGAGATTGGCACATCGGCGGCCTCTGAGGAGGAGGACCGCCGGGCCAAATGAAAATCCTAGGCTGGAACTGCCGTGGTATGCTCTCCAACACGGCAGTTCATGAGCTTCTGGAGCTACAGAAGCGTACAAGGGCAGATTTAATTTTCCCCTCTGAATCCCATTTGAATAATTGTAAAGCCGACGAGCTTCGTCGCGTATTAGGTTTTGATTCTATGTTTGTAGTGGAAAGTGATGGTAAGGCCGGAGGCCTCGCTTTGTTTTATCATGAGTCCAATAAAATTGAGTTGAACTATGTCTCGCCCCATTTTATTGATATTGTTTTTATGTATGAGAATGTGGTTCAGTGGCGGTTCACAGGCTTCTATGGTCATCCGAAATGGAATGAACGTCATCTATCTTGGGATGACATTTGCAATTTACATAGTAAGAGCAACCATCCCTGGGTGGTTTTGGGGGATTTTAATGAAATTTTATACCCTTCGGAAAAAGAGGGTGGTGTAGCTAGACCACTTGGTATGATGAGAGAGTTCCGCGAATGCCTAATGGATTGTGGACGATTTAGGCTATACAGGCGACCTTTTCACTTGGAGTAGAGGCGAAATTCGTGAGCGTCTGGATCGGGCGGTCTGTAATTTAGTGTGGGCAAATAAATTCCCACGTGCGGGAGTGACCAACGAAGAACATGTTCATTCTGACCATCGTCCAATCGTACTGGATACAGATTTTTTGGATGAAAAAATCTTCAAACGACCAGAGGGACGTGTTAAACAATTTGAGGCGAGGTGGTTGAAAGAAGAGACAGTCACTGAAATTGTTAAGGCATCTTGGGAGAAAGCAAAGCTTGCAGGGATTGGACCTTCACTTGCTGATCGTACAAGGGCAGTGCATGCCGATCTGCATACTTGGGACCAGGATACTCTAAAGGGACCGAAGGTGAGAATTAGGAAATTGAAAAAAGAATTGGAGAAACTAGGACGAGGCCCTCTGGATACGGAATCTCGATGTTGCCAGAAGGAAATTATTGTGGTAATTGAAAATACATTGGATCAAGAGGAAATTTTCTGGTTACAAAGAGGACGGGCGAACTGGTTGATGCACAGGGATCGTAATACAGCTTTCTTTCACAACGCTGCCACGGCCAGGAAAAAAAGAAATAATATAAGGAAACTCTTAGATGATTCAGGAAACTGGGTAGAAGAAAAGGAGTTGAGGGATCACATCACCAAATATTTTTCAAAGCTTTTCACTTCGGAAGTTCAGCATCCTAATCAAGAAGTTTTATCACTTGTCCGTAGGAGAGTGTCAAATGAAATGAACAGTGCTCTACTTGCCCCTTATACCGCGGAAGATGTTCGCAAAGCTTTATTCGATATTGGGGACTTAAAAGCTCCAGGACCAGATGGTCTCCATGCTATTTTCTATAAAAGGTTCTGGCCTATGCTGGGGGAGGACCTAATTGAGGAGGTTCTGAAAGCAGTCAACACATGTACTATCCCGACAAGTTGGAATGATACAGCGATCGCGATGATTCCTAAGATTAATACACCAGAAAAGGTAACACAATTTAGACCGATCAGCTTATGTAATGTGGTATACAAAATAATTGCAAAAATGGTGGCTACCCGTTTGAAGGTTTTTTTACCAGAAATCATTAGCCCAACACAGAGTGCATTCGTACTGGGAAGACTGATAACGGATAATATTTTAGTGGCCTATGAATGTTTTCACACAATTAAGAACAAAAAAGAAGGTAGAGAGGGATTGTGTGTCATAAAACTTGACATGCACAAAGCATACGATAGAGTCGAGTGGCCTTTCTTGAAAGAGATTATGTTGAGATTGGGTTTTCATCAAGAATGGGTGAATTTGATTATGCAATGTGTCTCAACTGTCGAATACAGAGTAAGGATCAATGCAGAGGAAAGTGAGAGCTTCATGCCTACTAGAGGATTGAGGCAGGGTGATCCGCTATCACCATACCTCTTCTTGCTATGCACAAAGGGGTTAAATGCATTGCTGACACATGCCGAGGAAAACGAAAACATATCAGGAGTTAAAGTATGTTGGGACGCCCCGCCAGTCACAAATCTTCTCTTTGCGGATGATTCATTGATCTTGATGAAAACCAATCAACATAGTGCGGCGGCCCTGAAATCAGCATTAGATTTATATTGTGTGGCATCGGGACAACTGGTAAGTGTGGATAAGTCTAGCATTTTCTTTAGCCCTAATACAACGGTTGAGATCAGAGAAGAAATGTGTACAACGCTGAATATAATGACGGAGGCAATGAATGATAAATACCTAGGTTTACCAGCCAACGTGGGTGCTGACAAATCAGACTGCTTTAAATTTCTGATTGAACGAATTGTTAAGAAAATTAGTGGTTGGAAGGAAAAACTACTGTCCGCCAGGGGGAAGGAGATCCTACTCAAGGCTGTGATCCAAGCCATACCTACCTATGCAATGTCGGTCTTTAAAATTCCTAAAAAAATTTGTAAAGGAATCATTGACGCGATAGCGCATTTCTGGTGGGGTGACGAGGAGAACCACAGGAGGATGCACTGGATGGCCTGGTGGAAAATGTGTGTACCAAAAAACCAAGGTGGAATGGCATTCCTGATATCCACTGCTTCAACCTGGCTTTGCTCGCCAAACAAGCATGGCGTCTTATTGATAATCCTGATTCCTTGTGTGCCACTATTCTGAGGGCCAAGTACTACCCTGATGGCGATTTGCTGAAGTCTAAGCCAAAGCGTGGTGCTTCTTTCACCTGGCAGAGCATTATGGCAGGTATAACTACTCTGAAACGTGGCTATATTTGGCGAGTGGGTAATGGACATAACATCAATATCTGGGAAGATGCCTGGATCCCAAACTGTGTCACTAGGAAGATTGTGACCCCTAGGGGGAGCCATTTGCTATCAAAAGTGAGTGACCTAATTGACCCTGCTTCCAACAATTGGGACGAGGAACTGATTAGACAAACTATGTGGCCCATTGACGCACAACGAATTCTTTCAATCCCACTTTCGCAATATGATATGACAAATTTCATTGCCTGGAGCTACACAAAAAATGGTATGTTCTCGGTAAGGTCTGCTTACTCGGTGGAATGGAATTATCAGTACGGGAGTAGACTCAAATATTCTAATGGGATGGGGCAAAGCATACCAAATCCTATTTGGTGTCAGATATGGAAGTTATCCTGCCTAGCAAAAGTTAAATTTTTTATATGGCGTACATTACATGGCACTCTCCCATGCCGGGTAACATTCGCTAATAGACACATGAAGGTCTCGCCCTCTTGCCCGACTTGCTCTCGGGGTTTAGAAGATACGAAACACATGCTTTTCCTCTGTAGTAAAGCAAAGGAGGTTTGGAAGAGACTAGGGATGGATGTGATTATTGATAAAGCTTGTGAGGTTGATCTTGCCGGGGAGGCAATATTGGAATACCTTCTACTTCTTCTAGACCAAGACTTGAGTATTATGGGGTACCAAAATGTACGTGAAATGATAGCTATTTCAGCTTGGTACCTATGGTGGGAAAGACGAAAGTTAGTGCATAAGGAATTAACTCAGGATGCAAATCAGATAGCAATGGGGATCATAGCTCTCACAACCAACTTTGTAAATGCATCATCTCCAAAGGCCACGATGAAAAAGGGGGGTTGGTACTGCCCTCCTAGGGGTTTTGTGAAACTTAATGTTGACGCCTCTTTTGATAATGATATGTTGAAGGGTACGATGGGGGCAGTTTTAAGAGACCACAAAGGTAGGTTCATTGTAGGAGGAAATGGAAAGATTGACTATTGTGCGGATGTTTTGATGGCCGAAGCTTTAGCTCTCAAGTTTGGCCTAACAATGGTGCAAAGGGCGGGGAGTAACCGCCTAATCATCAACTCAGACAACATGGAGGTGGTTGAGATCATGCAGGAAGGAGGACAATCAACGGGGGCGGCGGCAGCAGTTTTCGAGGATTGTTACCACTATGTCTGTGATTTTGTCACGACTAGATTCGAACATTGTAATAGAGAGGCAAATAAAGTAGCTCATGAACTTGCTAGATTAGCTAGATTTTCTTCGACTTCCGACTGGTTTGAGGAACCTCCAAATGAAATTGTAATGATCCTCACAAACGATGTACTGGTTATTTCAAATGAAAAAGTTTCCTTTTAAATAAAAAAACACATCACAGGTTTACAATGTAGTATATGAAACTCATTTTGGTAAACCAGTTCAGTAGTAAGGTGGACAGGATAACAGCATGAAACAAACATATATCTATGTAGTATGGTCACTGTATGGTCTATATCATTCTAGTTTATGTTGCCAAATCAAGATAGATACAGTTCGAATCATATCTATTTAAGACAAAGCAACATAGACAGAATATAAGTGTGGGAAACTACACAACAATAACAACACTTGTAATGTGCATGGCATGAGAACATAACTGTTTGTTCAATTGAAACTGAAATCAACATATAGCAAGTTACAACAGCAAACAGCCAAACACGTTAAGGAAACAGGTTTAAAACATACCTGTTGCACCATTGGAGTTTCAATTGCATCCTTCAAATTTGAAATTAGTTGGTATGAGTAAATACAGTGATGCAAGAGCAAAGTAGTATGAACCATAGCTACGGAACCTGACCTGAGAACAATTCTTCTTCTGCTTTAAGCGTTGACTTGGGGTTCGAAGTGGTGGTCCTCGTGCTTTGGGCACTGCAGTTGCCTTACTAACTGCTCGTGTTTGGGTGCTATGTGGTGGAGATGGTGTTGTGTCAACGGGAACTGGGTTATTATCTGCTGGGGTTGGGGTTAGATGTGGTGTAGCTGGTTCTCTGTCCAACTGGGTAGGGGTACAATCTGCATGAGTGTGGGTTATGTGTGGTGGGGCTGGTTCTTGGGCAAGTACAACCATGGTTCTATCTGCATCGACAGGTAGCACGATCTTTTCTGAAGACCGTGTTTTTATTCCCACGGATACTGCCATCACTCCCTCCAATTGAAATGGCTAATAAACAAGAAAAGTAATTGAATGTACAGACATTGTAAGATAGACAGGTGCAATGGATAGTAGGGAAGAAAACAGGGCATGAAATAATTCACATTTATGTTGTCTAACCAAACAGAATAGCAGGACATAATTTCACATATATGGTGGCTAATTAAACAGGATAGCATGACACAATTTCACATGTATGATGGCTAATTAAGCATGATAGAATGACATACTTCAAAATATGATGACTATGTAAACAGGATGACATGATATAACTATACGATGTGTCTATTAAAGTGGTTGGCATGCCATAAATAACAAACATGCCGTCGATGGAAACATGATGGCATGATATAATTCACGGGTAGAATGCCATAATTTAATATGATGAATATGTAAATAGGATGGGATGATTGAGGGAGTCCTGGATTAGGGGGGTATCCGGACAGCCGGACTATATACATCATCCGGACTATTGAAGCGTGAAGATACAAGACTCAAGACTCCTCCCGTGTCCGGATGGGACTCTCCTTTGCGTGGAAGACAAGCTTGGCGATCCGGATATTGTGTTTCCTTCCTTGTAACCGACTCCATGTAAACCCTAGCCCTCTCCGGTGTCTATATAAACCGGAGAGGTTGGTCCTTAGAAGACCGATCACAATTACAATCATACCATCATAGGCTAGCTCTTAGGGTTTAGCCTCTACGATCTCGTGGTAGATCTACTCTTGTACTACTCATATCTTCAATATTAATCAAGCAAGAAGTAGGGTTTTACCTCCATCGAGAAGGCCCGAACCTGGGTAAACATTGTGTCCCTTGCTCCCTGTTATCATCAGCCTAGACGCACAGATCGGGACCCCCTACCTGAGATCCGCCGGTTTCGACACTGACATTGGTGCTTTCATTGAGAGTTCCTCTGTGTCGTCGCTGCAAGGCTCGATGGTTCGTCTCCTCATCAAGGACAACATTACCTCGGGGGGAGCTCTGGCTGAAGGCCAAACTCTCCGACTTGGCGGCTTTATCATGGCTGCCCCATCGGCGGTTGCGCGAACGATGGCCTCTCGGGTCATCAAGCATAACCTTCGTGTCAGTTCGGAACTCGCCGAATAGATGGATCCGATGGAGCTCTCCTCCCTTAATGAGATCTTGGATCGCGTCGCCACTCTGGGAATCGCTATAGACTATGACCGGATCGGGCTTTGTGACACCCCAAAAATTTTAACCTTGTTTTACTAATTAAAATTTTGCCAGGAAACTTAAACTTTTATTTTCTGGATTTCCTTTTGATTTCAGAACCATTCTTTTCTTTATTATTATGGAGTTTTACCCAAGTGAAAACTTTTCAGTCATTATTGGACTTATTTCCCCTCTCAAATAAAACAATTCTTTTATCAGTGGGATTATCTATATAATTATTTTCCCTGAGTTTTATTTCTCTAAATTGGTTTTTCATAAGTTTTAGGGTTCCATTTGCACTGCAACCCTTTGATAAATTTATTTAAAAATCCCACCAAAATTTGGAGATGTCATGTGATGTTTCTAAATCACTTTTATGCAAAAAGATATTTCATTCATTGGATATTTTGAGTTCCACACCAAGTTTCCAAATCTGGTCCAGTGGGCAACTTTGCACTACAACATATTTAAGTATTTCTTTAAAACTTCTACCAAAATTAGGGGAGGTCAGTAGGAGCATATTATTCCACTTTATGCAAAAACCCAGTGATGTTCTTTGAAAATTTTGAGTAAATCATCCTCATTTTCATTTTGGTCCAACTTGATGATTTGTACTGCAACCATCATTTAACTTGCTCCTTTACCCATGAGCTTTCTCTTGCTTGTAGTACACCTTACCAAACCCTTAAGTCCAGGAGATTGGACCCATTGAGAGATTTTTAGTCCATGAAATGGTGCCCTTAACTTTCTGTCTAGAATTGGTTTTCTTAAAATCTTGCACTAACAAGTTTCTAGTTTTGCCAAACTAACTTTACCACCCTCTTATTCATCCAAAGAGACTATGATCTGGATATTTTGGCCCCCCCAAGAGTTGCCTAGATGCCATTGGCATTATGTCAAACACTTTGAGTGCATGGACAATTTTGACATGATTTTTGTTTTGCTCTGTGACCTGGCACCTCTGGACAAACTAGCATGTCCACTAAGCACCTAGACGACCCTAACCTAGCCCTGCTAATTGCTAGCCTCACCCACGCTCCCTAACCCACGCTGGCATTTCGCCGAGCGCCTGGCGTGCATGCTCTGGGCGCGGCCAGAGCGCGCATTTTGCACGTGCATGCGCACGAGTCGCCGCGTCCCACTGCCACTTCCCCCGCGCCCGTTCTGACCCCTCCCCTCTCCTAGTTGACGCACCCGGCTCCTCCCTCGCTGCAGGGGCCACCTGGCCCCCTCCTGGCACCCTACAGCGCCGCCACCGCAAGCCGCCATCGCCGCTCGACAGCCTCTGCACTGGTCGGCGCCGCCCGAGCCACACCAACGCGCTAGCTTGCCCCTAGAGCAGTCCGAGCTCATCCACAGCTTGTCCGCAAGCGCCCGTCGCCGCCACGATTCCCTGCAAGCTACAGAACGGCGGTCGCCGGCATCCTTATCCACCGCCACGGAACCAACCTCGATGCGCTATAAAAGGAGGCCCCCGGGCTCGTCCAGCCACCCAGGCGACCTCAGGCCACCCCCATAGCACCCAACAGCCAGCAATCATTGGGGGGAAGCCGTCTTCCCCGACTCCGGCCGGTTCGGCCGCCGGCACGCCCCAACGCCATGCGTCACAACCAGGGCCTCCCCCGCTCATCCAACGCTACCAATCTACTCCTCTCAACCTTGCGGAGCTGACCAGCCTTTCAAACGCGGTCGGAAACCACCATAACCCGAGCCCCTAATTCCTCCCGGCGCTACCTCCGCCGCGGAGCTCGCCGCCGGCGACTCCCTCCACCCCCGCCGACCCAACAACCACCGGGAGGACCGCCCCGGCCTGGCGGAGCCATCCCTGCCCTTGGAACCCCGTGGAGAGCCACCGTTCATCGGCGGCGATCGCCGGAACCCCGCCCCCGCTCGGGCAGAAGAGGGAGAAGACGCGGGCGACTGGTCAAACCTGACTAGTGGGCCCAAGGGACCCACTGTCAGTGACCAGCCCCGCCGCGATGTGTTTAAGTGGAGGCGTAAAGCGCAGAGTACGCCTTCCCCTCGAACCGTTTTTTTCTTTTCTGTTTCTTTTATTTAAATTGTTTTTAAATAGAAAATTGACTAAACTTTGACTGTCTCTAACTTTTTAAATATAACTCCAAATGAGTTGATTCTTTTTCCTACCTATCTCAAATTTAATCTAGTTTATTTTAAGATTTATTTTAAAATTTTCCAAGAAACTTTTTTGTACTGTTTTTGAAGTATGTGTTATTTGTATATTTTTGAAAATAGGATTTGTTGGAGAGAGAAGAAAACTTTCAAAAGTTTTGGAATACACCCTGCCTCTCCACAACTTGAAGGCAAGCATTTTGAACCCTGGCATAATATTTTTGTGTTGGTTGACACGATTATAACACCATCTCAATACGGAGAACTCGTTATTTTATGTGGTGATGCGATCATTTGCATGAATGCATATTGGAGATTTCCTTGCTGTTGGAAACAGATATACTTGTGATGATATTCACCCTCGAATGCCTTGCATGCATGCCGGAAAGGAATCCGGGAAAGCCTCTGCCTTGGGTAGGCGTGAGCTTGTCTCCGGTCCCCGTTGGGACGGTTATGTCCGGTATGGCATGTTGAGGTATAATGAATGGTGATTCTGTTAGTTGGAATATATATTAGTTACACTCATGATGCAGGGAGTTTATAAACCTCCTGAGTCGACCGTAGATCGAGTCTTGTTCTAGTAACCCCCATACTTGTTTTTCGTACTACCACTTGTCCCTGTCGTAGGTAGGCTACGGTTCAGTAAGTTGTCAACCCCTTTCTTGGCACACACCATACAGAGAGGCCATGGTGGAAGATACCGGATGCATCCGGTAGGCAGGCCACCTGGTCCGGGGGCATGGGTGTTTCCGGTTGGGACCGAGAGGGGGGCACCCCTTAGAGCGCGCGACATAAATTTGATCCCATGCTACGTGAGGTTGTAGGCTCCCCAGTTAGATTTTTACTTGACAGGTGTCGTGGGTGATTCCAGACACCGGTAAGTTAAGCTGGTGTGTGCAAGTCAGGTGTGTTTTCAATTAAAAGACGGTAGACGGAATTAGTCCCGATGGACTAAAGGAATCCGTTACAAGTGGGTAAAGAGTACACCCTCTGCAGAGATAATATCTATTTGAATAGCCGTGTCCATGGTTAAGGACTACAGTCTGGGTTGGGTCAAGTGTAGGTCTTAGTGTCGGTCTTCGGAGGAGAAACTACTAAGTCAGAACATTGATTATGACCGGTGACATATGATGATTATGGTTATTATTATTATGGACTAACCCCTTTATGTTATTTGAAGTACTGAGTATCCCTGGGACGGTTATACCTACTGGATATTCACTATGATTGTTTCTCCTTATAAGCCCTTTATGTGGTGTCGCTTAGACGCCCGACTGTGGCATGCTTGTTATTTATTTACTTTATAAGCCCTTTATGTGGTGTCGCACAGACGCCCGACTGTGGCATGCTTGTTATTTATTTACTTTATAAGCCCTTTATGTGGTGTCGCACAGACGCCCGACTGTGGCATGCTTGTTATTTATTTACCTTATAAGCCCTTTATGCGGTGTCACTTAGACGCCCGACTGAGGCATGCCCCACATCATGGTCCTTTCGAGGTGTCGCTTCAGACACCCGATCGGTGCATGTTATTTCTACCCCATTATTGCATATTCATGCTACATATAAATAACCTGCTTGCATGCATCAGGGATTTTGTTTTTATGACTGATATTGTGATCATTGAATAATTCAAAGCATGATTACCATTTGTTATATTATACCTGTGTTCATAATGTTTGCGAGTACATTCAAAGTACTCACTGGCTTGTCCCCTGCTATTGTCTTAGCCAGATTTCTTGCACGGAGAGGAGCGTTACGATGACAGCCCCGGAAACTAAGCAACGGTGATAGCAGCCTCGCGAAGATAGGAGTTAACTTGGTCAGTTGTTCCTGTGGGAAATGGAGTCCCATAGACACTGATGACCCACAAACCGGTTCCGCCATCAACCACTAGAAACCTTTTGTTGTACTCATAGGCCAGAATGGTCTTGTACTACATATTTTGTATTCTGCTTGGAATTTCTGTATCAAGTAGGTGCCTCATCAGCTAACAGTAATCCTGGGGCTGGTGAGCACAAGGGCCATTTTCTGGAAATTAATACCCAGAAAACCGACCGTGACAAACTTGGTATCAGTGCCAGGCTGACCATTAGCTAATCCTATCTTAGCCAGATCAATAAACCTAGGTTAACCAACCCACAAGACCTTAACCTAACCCCAGCCAAGCTTCCCGCGTAAGATAGCCACACAGTGACCCCGACACCTTTGGCAGTCGGTGTCCAACCTATCAGCCTAGCCTGTCGATCACGCGCTAGTGACCAACACCTAAATTGTCTTATTCGAAAGCGTGCGAAGGAAGACTCCGTCCCCTTTTTCTATAAAAAGTGCACGCTAGCCCCAACATAGCACCGCACAAACCCTTTCCCAAACCAAGCCATAATGCCTAGCCCCGTCATGCACAATGAGACCACAGCAGCCAACCTTGGAGGTTTTGTGACCGTGCTCGCGAACCTCACCCGCCGTGCCTTTGCATTAGAAGAGCCCCCGGAGTATGTGGTGTATCAAGGACCCATGAGCGGTGAGGGCCGTCAATTCTGGGCCACCGTGCACATCTATGGTGGGGGTCTATCTCTAGAACGCCCCTACAGGTTCACCGGAAGGACAACTTCCTTTGAGCCACAAGCCATCCAACTAGCTGCTCGAGAGGCTATAGTTCAACTCCGGCATTTGTCGCCCAGAGTTAACTATCGCTCGTTCTACTACTACCCCAACCGTGACGGGTATGGTAGGCCCCCCCAGGTTGCCAACGGAGATCACGAGACGGATCCTGCTTTGTTGCATCTAGTGCGCTATGTAAGTACACTAGAGGATCTGTTCGATCAAATCACTCTTGATCTGATCGCAGCTCGTGGAGAACTGATCCGCCGAGCCTCGACAAGAGGAGAAGATGAGCCCAACACTGACAACCCAGTCGTGCTGTTCAGACAACCGATCGAGTCCTTGAGGTCTGCCCCAGTCATCGACCAAAATACCTTGATGACCCTAGATGTGCTTCGTCGCCTTTTGGGAACACGCTCCAACGGGATTGTGGCCAACAATCCCCGAGATGGCCATCACCGCTACCCCGACCCTGCAGTTCCTCAACCCCCTCCAGCTAATCCCGACGGTGAGAACCATGGAGAAACCTCGACGTCCGCAAGGCACGCCCGCTTAGATATTAACGAGGTAGACTAAAGTCACTCGAGTAGTACCAAGTCTTAGTATGTCCACGCCCTGTAATTGTGGGATCCTGTATCGCCGTAGTTAAATGTTGTTTGCTTGTGTGCCCCTGTTTTTCATAGTAGCCATGCATAAGTATGTTGGTGTGCGATTGTTTTTTTATTCCGAGCGTAGCTGCCAAAGACCAACCTCGACGACGCAAGTTTATGAATAAGCCTTTTGGTTTCAGCTAACAGGAAAGATATTTTCAAAACAACCCTTAACAAATCTCGAGGACGAGATTTTTCTTAAGGGGGGTAGTGTTGTGACACCCCAAAAATTTTAACCTTATTTTACTAATTAAAATTTTGCCAGGAAACTTAAACTTTTATTTTCTGGATTTCCTTTTGATTTCAGAACCATTTTTTCTTTATTATTATGGAGTTTTACCCAAGTGAAAACTTTTCAGTCATTATTGGACTTATTTCCCCTCTCAAATAAAACAATTCTTTTATCAGTGGGATTATCTATATAATTATTTTCCCTGAGTTTTATTTCTCTAAATTGGTTTTTCATAAGTTTTAGGGTTCCATTTGCACTGCAACCCTTTGATAAATTTATTTAAAAATCCCACCAAAATTTGGAGATGTCATGTGATGTTTCTAAATCACTTTTATGCAAAAAGATATTTCATTCATTGGATATTTTGAGTTCCACACCAAGTTTCCAAATCTGGTCCAGTGGGCAACTTTGCACTACAACATATTTAAGTATTTCTTTAAAACTTCTACCAAAATTAGGGGAGGTCAGTAGGAGCATATTATTCCACTTTATGCAAAAACCCAGTGATGTTCTTTGAAAATTTTGAGTAAATCATCCTCATTTTCATTTTGGTCCAACTTGATGATTTGTACTGCAACCATCATTTAACTTGCTCCTTTACCCATGAGCTTTCTCCTGCTTGTAGTACACCTTACCAAACCCTTAAGTCCAGGAGATTGGACCCATTGAGAGATTTTTAGTCCATGAAATGGTGCCCTTAACTTTCTGTCTAGAATTGGTTTTCTTAAAATCTTGCACTAACAAGTTTCTAGTTTTGCCAAACTAACTTTACCACCCTCTTATTCATCCAAAGAGACTATGATCTGGATATTTTGGCCCACCCAAGAGTTGCCTAGATGCCATTGGCATTATGTCAAACACTTTGAGTGCATGGACAGTTTTGACATGATTTTTGTTTTGCTTTGTGACCTGGCACCTTTGGACAAACTAGCATGTCCACTAAGCACCTGGACGACCCTAACCTAGCCCTGCTAATTGCCAGCCTCACTGTCGGTGTCAAAACCGGCGGATCTCGGGTAGGGGGTCCCGAACTGTGCGTCTAGGCGGATGGTAACAGGAGACAAGGGACACGATGTTTTTACCCAGGTTCGGGCCCTCTTGGTGGAGGTAAAACCCTACTCCTGCTTGATTAATATTGATGATATGGGTAGTACAAGAGTAGATCTACCACGAGATCAGAGAGGCTAAACCCTAGAAGCTAGCCTATGGTATGATTGTTGTTCGTCCTACGGACTAAAACCCTCCGGTTTATATAGACACCAAAGAGGGCTAGGGTTACACAGAGTCGGTTACAATGGTAGGAGATCTACATATCCGTATCGCCAAGCTTGCCTTCCACGCCAAGGAAAGTCCCATCCGGACACGGGACAGGGTCTTTAATCTTGTATCTTCATAGTCTTGGAGTCTGGCCAAAGATGATAGTTCGGCTATCCGGACACCCCCTAGTCCAGGACTCCCTCAGTAGCCCCTGAACTAGGCTTCAATGACGATGATTCCGGCGCGCATATTGTCTTCGGCATTGCAAGGCGGGTTCCGCCTCCGAATGCTTCATAGAAGATTTTGAACACCAGGATAGTGTCCGGCTCTGTAAAATAAGTTCCACGTGCCACCGTAGAGAGAATAATATTTACACAAGTTCAATCTGCTGACGTATTTCGTGGCATGACGTCACACCACGGCCAAGCCTTAATTCGAATTGTTTTTATTGTTCCACCTTAGCGTGTTTAGCAAAGCGGTTTCCTTGGCACGTCTTGTCAAAGCAGAGATCGTGTCCCCTTATTCTGGGATTCTCGTCAATACGGGCGTGGGTAACCCAACCGTGCCATTGATTGCGGCACTTGGGAGATAAGCGAGTTTTACCAGGCTGGTAGGGACGCATAGTTTCGTCCGCCCATATATAAGGGGATAAGGATCCACCTTTTTTACCTACGCCTTCTTCCTCCTTTGCTTATCCATCTCCCCGCACTCGAGCTCCAGCGCCCAAGTCTGCACATCTCGCCTCAACCTTCTCCAGCCATGTTCGGAGCGGGAGGCAAGTGGATGGCCTCCTCCGTCCTGGAGGGGCACATCAAGAGGCTGCGAAAGGCTGGATACTTGTCCAGCGACATCACGCGTCAGCTCCCTGACGAGGGGCAGCTCATGCCCACCCCCGGGCCCCATTAGAGGGTGGTATTCCTCACCCATTTCCTCCGCGGACTAGGTTTTCCACTTCACCCATTTGTCCGGGGGCTCATGTTCTATTATGGCTTGGATTTCCACGATCTGGCCCCGAATTTCATCCTCAACATCTCAGCGTTTATTGTTGTGTGCGAGGCCTTCCTCCGCATCACACCCCACTTCGGCTTATGGCTGAAGACCTTCAATGTCAAGCCGAAGGTAGTGGGCGGCCAGCAGGCGGAGTGCGGAGGCGCCATGGTGGGCAAGATGCCCAACGTCACATCGCTCGAGGGCGCCTTCGTGGAAACCATCAAAGGGTGACAATCGGGGTGGTTCTACATCACTGAGTTGCGTGACCCTGAATGGGCAGCGGCCCCCAAATTCAGATCTAGTATCCCCACATGGCTCACCTCCTGGAAAGAGAAGGGCCTGACATGGGGTAGTTTGGAAGAGCTGACCGAACTCCAAACCTGCGTCCAAAACATTTTGAACGAGAAGATCAAGCTCGTCAACGCAGTCCAGGTCATGCTCATCCACCGGATCCTCCCGTGCCAACAACGGGCTTCCAAATTGTGGGAGTTTGATCCGGCACAACACCAGACCTTGAGCAGGCTCTTCAACACTATGTACGAAGATGCCTGGAGGGTGCTGTTCAAGGGCGCCGAGGCTCCCACATCCGCTACCGAAGATCGCGGATTCAGCTCGCAGCGTCATGCCAGCGAGGTAAGCTATTTTTACCCTTTACGGGACACTGTTTTTCATAGTTTGACTCTATGCAGGATCTAAATTCCCCTACCTTTGACAGGCCTGGCAGAAGAAGTCCGGGCAGGTTAACTGTCTAGCTCCCTTACCCGAAGACCCAGTGGACGCCCGATTAACGGGGCTGCTGGTTCCGGCGCCTTACGTGGTGCCGGAGAAGAAGGCCAAGAAGAAGGCCACGAGAACTCGAAGAAGTTCCCGGCGCCAGGTGTTATCGGACTCATCGTCCGATGACTCTGAGGCGGACTCCTCCCGTGAAGACGAGGAGGAGAAAAAAGAGGCCTCTCCCCCAGCGGTGGGAGAGGAGAAAAGGAAGGCTTCTCCAACGGGGGAGGCCGAAGGGTCCAAGAAGGGAAGGACCCTTCCTCCGGACTGTTCCGCCAACGCCGACGACGGCGAAGAGGAGTGGCCCTCGAGGGCCAAGCCCCTGGCGAGATCGTAAGTGTCTAGATTCCGGAATAACTCATGATTTTTCTTTTGTCGCATAGTGTCTTCTGACGCCGAATACAACCATGTAGCCCGCCCAAGGACGATCTCCGCGCTTCGTCGAGTGGCTCCCTCGGTCTGTCGGATGTGAATAGCACTTCACTTCCGACCACCTCCTCCCCCCGCGACGCAGACGACGTCGAGGTGGGGTCCCAGAAGGGGCCCAACCAGGAGGAGGTGGTCCTGGAGGCGCCGCAAGGCGACCTCCCAGACTCTGGGCGAAAAGAGGGCGAAACCCCCGAGGGCTCTAAGTCTGGCCCTGTGCCGGACTCCGTACCGGAACCTACAGTGGTTCTGAAGTCCGGCGGGCGGCCCCTTCGTAAGAAGGGCGAGACTGCGATGCCGGTGACCTCCGTCCAACCGGAGGCGCCGGATAGTTTGCTGGAGGCACTTAATGGCACCTCCATCGACGAGGAGCACCACGCTGTTATGAGTGCGGTGATCTAGAAAGTTCAGTCCACCAAGAGCGGGCTGACTGAAGCCTGCACCAGCCTTCTAACAGGCTTTGAGGTAAGTTTTTAAGATATGTAAAATAGTACCGCATAGACAGTAGCCCCTGATTCTCAGTTTGGTGTTCGGAAAGAAAAGCCGAACTGAGGATCTAAAAAGATATACGCAGGAGTCTAACATAAGCATGTGAATGTGGGAATGCAGGCTGCGCTGCTGACCTCTGCCGCACTGACTGCGGAGGTCAATGTTTTGAAGCAGAGCCTCGAGCGGTTCGAGAATGAGCTTGGCCGTGCCAAGAAGCAGCTCGAGGACAAGGAAGGTAAGTAATACCTTATAGAAAAGGATTTTGTTGCAAAAAATGACAGGAATAACGTGAATATTGCAGGGGCCACGAACGAGGTGGCGACCCTGAAGGAAGCGGTGTCTGAGGCCGAACGCAATGCGGCCGTGGAACGCACCGAGCGAGAGAAGCATGAGGCGCGGGTGGCAGCGGTGCGGCAAGAGATCCAGGCTCTCGTGGAAAAACACGAGAGTTTGGAGCGTGACTCGAAGACTCGAGAGTCCGAGCTCGCCTCGGCTCTTGAGAGTGCCAATGCCTCCAAGGCCGAAGCCCAAAAATCCCTCCAGGAAATTGAGGCGATAAAGAAGATAGCGGCGGGTAAAGCATTCTTCATGCAAAGCAAGCACGTGAAAGTGAATTACTTGTTACTTACCCGAATCCGGAGCTCTCCAGGAGCATTCGCAGATCTGCCCCGCAGTGTGTCCGATGCTGCCGCATTCTACTGGGCCGAGGAAGGGCGCTCGACGGAGAAGGTATTCTGGTCTCAGTATGCTGAGGCCGGACATCCGGTGCCCCTGAGTGACCAGCTGAAGCAGCTGGTCGAGCTCCACAAGGTGGCCGAACAGGCCATGAAGGGCCTCATAGTTCGGCTGTGGCCTAAAGAAGCCATGCCTGGGAGCTACTACGGTCTGGTGCGATGGCTGGTCGACGCCTGTCCATGGGTTGAAGTCATCAAGCACTCCGTCTGCATTGAAGGTGCCCATCGGGCCCTTGCCCGTGCTAAAGTGCACTGGGGCAAGATGGATGGCGAGAAGCTTGTGACGGACATGCCACCGCCGGGCTAGGAGTATCGCACACCCGAGATGTATTACAAGGGTGTCCTGAAGGATGCCCGCCTTATAGCGGGTGAATGCTCCAAAGATGTAATTTTTGTGTAGACTCGCATTTTGTTATCCTGTGCGCTGAAAACTTGTTCATATGCGCTAAGCAACGCTTGTTAATTTAAAATATTACCTTCTGTGCAGCCGTTTATCAAATTTGAGAGATGGCAAGTCGTTGGCTTCAGCCCCCATGCCACGAGTGCTGGGGTGTTCGGGATAAACTTGAGCGCTCTTTTTCCCATTTTTGGGTCCTTCGAGGGAGGCGCTCAACTCAACGAACGAGGCAACTGGACTTATAATGCTTGAACACTCCCACTTAGCCATAGAATTCTATAATTTTAAATTTTGGCAAAGCCCCTAGTGTTCGGAGGACCAAATTCGGGGCGCTATCCACGCCTGGGGCCGAACAAAGCCGGCTCCTCGCTCTAAGCGGCATAAGTCTTTAGGGACTCGAAAAAACCTCTCGAACAGCGACCGGCTCTCGCCCTATCATGACAGTCATTTTTAGCTTTCTCCACTGAGGTGCTCAACCCAGCTCAACTGAGGCACAATCGTAGTGGTTCTCCCAGCGCTACCTTAGCCAATATAACGGAACGTAAGGTACCAAAACATGGGAGCCGGGCAAACCCAACTATTGACCCAAGACATGATTCGGAGCCGATGCATATAATACTATAAGTTCGGGGTGCCGCACTTGTGAAAGTGTTCGGACTTATCACACCATACTTTGGGGAACTTAAGCCCCTGGTGTATTTGGCCGTACCAAAGCGTATGGGTGCAACATGTCATAAGTGAACATATATAGATAAAAAAAGGAATGCAATAATAGGCAAAATGCGATGCATTGTTTATTCAAAAAATACTGCAATGAAAGCAGAACGATACAAATAGTGCGATAAGCAAGGGATGGGACTCGTTAACATGTCCCCCTCCAAGGGTAGGCTGCGGGATGGTATGTAAAACAGGTATAATGCTCGTAATAGAGACCACCTGGATACTCGACGTAGCTTTTCTGCTTCCCTGGCTCTTGCATCGTCAGTTCGGCAAGTCTACTGCCGGACAGGGCTTCTGGAAAATAGAGTCCTGTGAATAAGAGAAGAAAAAAAGGATGACACAATTGGGAGCCCCTGGTGCGATTGAACCGCTCTCCAGACATGCCGTGGTCGTGCCCCTCCCCCTGTGCCCATGGTATCTCTAGAGCGTAGTTATGTACGCGTGGTACTAGTCTCGCGATTTCGCGAGGGCTGGGGTTGGGGCTGAATTGCTACGCGTGCTCGGAACGTGCCAGGTGGTCTTGTTGTAGGTTACTCCGGGCGCGCTTGGCGGTGTCCGGCCTCTTAACAGCTGGACTCGAGAATTGCCTTAAGAGGCTGCTTTGTACTTCTGCCGCGAGAGCCGCTGTATTCTCCTCCATTCGGAGAGAGCGTTCAGTGTTTCCGTTGACCGTAATGACTCCTCGAGGGCCTGGCATCTTGAGCTTGAGGTATGCGTAGTGCGGCACCGCATTGAACTTTGCAAATGCGGTTCGTCCGAGCAGTGCATGATAGCCGCTACGGAACGGGACTATGTCGAAGATTAACTCCTCGCTTCAGAAGTTATCCGGGGATCCGAAGACCACTTCAAGTGTAACTGAGCCTATACAGTTGGCCTCTACACCTGGTATGACGCCTTTAAAGGTCGTTTTTGTGGGTTTCATCCTTGAGGGGTCTATGCCCATCTTGCACACTGTATCCTGATAAAGCAGGTTCAGGCTGCCGCCGCCGTCCATCAGGACTCTAGTGAGGTGAAATCCATCGACGATTGGGTCTAGAACCAATGCGGCGAATCTGCCATGGCGGATGCTAGTGGGGTGGTCCCTTCGATCAAAAGTGATTGGGCATGAGGACCACGGGCTGAACTTTTGGGCGACTGGCTCCATCGCATATATGTCCCTGAGTGCACGCTTCCGCTCCCTTTTGGGTATGTGGGTTGCGTATAGCATGTTCACCGTCCGCACTTGTGGGGGGAAACCCTTCTGTCCTCTATTGTTCGGCGGCCGGGTCTCTTCCTCGTTATTGCTATGTAGCCCCTTGTCATTGTTTTCGGCAATTAACTTGCCTGCCTGCTTGAACACCCAACAATCCCTGTTGGTGTGATTGGCTGGATTTTCGGGGGTGCCGTGTATTTGGCACGAGCGATCGAGTATTCGGTCCAAATTGGACGGGCCCGGAGTATTTCTTTTGAATGCCTTTTTCCACTGACCGGGTTTAGAGCCTATGAATCCGGCATTGAGTGCCGTATCTTCAGTATTATCACCGTTAATGCGGCGCTTGTGCTTATTGCGACGCGACCTGCCATTGCTGTCCTTGGTATCCGAACTACCGGAGTTTCTGGTCAGGTTGTTACTGCGAGCTAGCCAGCCGTCCTCTCCCGCGCAGAAGCGGGTCATGAGTGATGTGAGGGCTGCCATGGATTTCGGCTTTTCCTGTCCTAGGTGCCGGGCAAGCCACTCGTCGCGGATGTTATGTTTGAAGGCTGCAAGGGCCTCTGCATCCGTACAATCGACGATTTGATTTTTCTTGGTTAAGAACCGTGTCTAGAATTGTCTGGCCGATTCATCTGGCTGCTGAATTATGTGGCTTAGGTCATCGGCGTCTGGTGGTCGCACATATGTGCCCTGGAAGTTATCAAGGAATGCGGCTTCCAGGTCTTCCCAACACCCAATTGATTCTGCTGGCAAGCTGTTGAGCCAATGCCGAGCTGTTCCTTTAAGCTTGAGTGGGAGGTATTTGATGGCGTGTACATCATCACCATCGGCCATGTGGATGTGAAGGAGATAGTCTTTGATCCAAACCGCAGATCTATTGTGACGTCGTATGATTCAATGTTTACGGGTTTGAAACCCTCGGGGATTTGATGATCCATTACTTCGTCTGTGAAGCATAATGGGTGTGCGGCGCCTCTGTATTGGGCTATATCACGACGCAGCTCAAATGAGCTTTGTCTACTGTTTTTGGCCCGGCCAGAATTTCTGTATCCGGCGTGACGGTTGTCGTCACGTATCGTGGGGTGCCCACGCGATCCGTAGATCGATCTTGTTTGTCTTGCCTTATCCTCCAATATGTCTCGTAAGTCCGGTGCATTCCCCCGTGGCTTTGTACTTTTCGAGCGACGCCGGGGTGCGGCTTTAGTGGAGGGCCTAGAGGCCTCTCTGTCGCGGCTGCGAGGTGGCCGGTCGGCCGTATTGTGCGCTAGTGATGTAGGTTTATGTGCTTCCTCCTCTAATCGGGGTAGCAGCTTGCGTTTTGGGTAACTTTTGGAGGGGCGTTCGAGTTCATACTATTCGGCTGCAAGGACTTCAGTCCATCTGTCGGCTAGCAAGTCTTGGTCAGCTCTAAGCTGTTGCTGCTTTTTCTTGAGGCTGCTTGCCGTGGCCGTAAGCCTGCATTTGAAACGCTCTTGTTCGACGGGATCCTCAGGCATGACAAATTCATTGTCATCGAGGCTTGCCTCGTCTTCAGAGGGAGGCATATAATTATCGTCCTCTACCTCTCTGTCTGCCGCTCTCTCATGAGGGCTGGCTTCTCCATCCTCCTGTGCTGAATCCTGCTGGAGGGGGTTGTCTTCAGCACTATCCAGGGTATTTATTATCTCCCATGCCGGAATCACCGTTTTTGCTGTGGCGGGATTTAGAGCGGCGCCGCTGACGCCGGCGCTTAGGCTGTTTCTTGGAGGGGTCGTCCTCCGTTGTTCCATCGCCATTCCCATCCTTTGGGATGTCCACCATGTAAATGTCGTATGACGAGGTGGCCTTCCAGTGCCCTGTAGGCGCTGGTTCTTGGTCGTCTCCTGCATCATTGTCCATACCGTCGATGTCTTCGGTGTCGAAGTCTAGCATGTCGGTTAAGTCATCGATAGTGGCTACGAAGTGGGTGGTGGGTGGGCTTTGAATTTCTTCGTCGTCCGCATCCCAACCATCCTGACCATAATCCGGCCAGGGCTCTCCTGATAAAGAGAGACACTTTAGCGAATTCAGGATGTCGCCAAAGGGCGAGTGCTGAAAGATGTCCGTAGCGGTGAACTCCATGATCGGCGCCCAATCGGATTCGATTGGCAGGGGCGCGGAAGGTTCGGAGTCCGGAGAGGAGTCCGGCACCTTGGAGTCACGGGCTTCGCAGAGGACAAGTTTGGTATTTGGCTCTATCGCCGTAGAGGTAGCAGCCCCCGAGGCGGTGTCCAGCCACCCGTCCTTGATCAGCATAGTCGGCTCCGAGCTTAGGGTCAGAGCGGATACTTGTGCGGCCTCCAGGTCACTGTCCGGCGGCAGAGCTAGATCATGCCCATCGTAATAGTGCGGCTTGCTTGGCTGTGGCTCGAACCCGTCGAAGATCAAGTCTCCGTGAACGTCAGCCGTATAGTTCAAACTTCCAAATCTGACCTGATGGCCAGGGGCGTAGCTTTCGACCTGCTCCAGATGGCCAAGTGAATTGGCCCGCAGTGCAAAGCTGCCGAACACGAAGATCTGTCCGGGGAGAAAAGTCTCACCCTAGACCGCATTGTTGTTGATGATCGAAGGGGCCATCGGGCCTATAGGTGACAACACAGAGGAACTCTCAATGAAAGCACCAATGTCGGTGTCAAAACCGGCGGATCTCGGGGAGGGGGTCCCGAACTGTGCGTCTAGGCGGATGGTAACAGGAGACAAGGGACACGATGTTTTTACCCAGGTTCGGGCCCTCTCGGTGGAGGTAAAACCCTACTCCTGCTTGATTAATATTGATGATATGGGTAGTACAAGAGTAGATCTACCACGAGATCAGAGAGGCTAAACCCTAGAAGCTAGCCTATGGTATGATTGTTGTTTGTCCTACGGACTAAAACCCTCCGGTTTATATAGACAATGGAGAGGGCTAGAGTTACACAGAGTCGGTTACAATGGTAGGTGTCGGTGTACTAAGGTAGGGGGGTACCTTAGTACCCCGAAGTTGTGCACGGGCAGTCGCAGCGGCCCGCGGCAGGGCTTGTCGGGCGTCCGTCAAGATCCTCCATGGCTACTTTGACGCCATTCAAGGTCGAAGTACTCGAACCCAGGCCCCGGCAAGAGAAGCTGGCCGAGAAGAATACAAGGTCTCGGCAAGAGAAGCTAGCCGGGAAGAAAACAAAGGCCCCGGCAAGAGGAGCTTGCCGGGAAGGCCGACCAAGGCAACTCCAGAAGACTTGCCGCGACGCCCCGCACGTCCCGGCAAGGCCCGACGGCCGGAAAACTTGCCGGCACGACAAGAGAAGGGCCGCGGCAAGGCACTTGCCGCGGCAAGACTGCCACCCAAACTCCAGCGCATCCGGCGACGTGTCATCACAGGGCCATCCCAAGGGCATGTGGCGAGGCACTATGCAGCCATGCGGGGCGAGGTGGCAAGCGGAGATGACAGAGACGCCATCGTGGCAACCGGTGGCTCACTCAACGGTCGCTTCTCTGCACTGTTGGGGCGACCGGACGGGCATTAAATGCCCTTGTCTCCTGCCGTCAGAGTTAGGTAGGGGACACTGTTGGTCACTGTTACACCAACCTGCGTTTTTACCTTTCTAGCCCCTCTTCTTACGCTGCCACCTGTTGGTGCCCCCTTTAGACTATAAAAGGGAGGCCCATGCGCACGTAGAAGGGGTTCGGTCCATTGGACACAGGCAACACCACCATACGCTCGCACCCTCGAGCAAGATCAAATACGAACACAAAGCAGCAGTAGGAGTTCTATCTCTCCGGAGAGCTCCGAAGCTGGGTAAAAATCGCCCGTCTCCCGCGCGCGCCCGACCTCGATCTGCTCTGCGCGCGGCCTCCGCCCCCCTTGCCGGACCAGAAGGTCCCCCCGTGCCCCATAGGTGCCCGGGGCCGCAGATACCGGCCCCCGACATCTTTGGCGCGCCAGGTAGGGGCTGCGTCGAGGTCGTGAGCATCTGATCCGGTCTCTGCGCGCGCTGCATCAACGCCTTCATCAACATGCCACCGAAGAAGAAGCCTTCGGAGGTGGCCGCTCCGTCTACATCGATTCCGCCACCACCGCCGGAGCAAACGGGCGGTGGAGTGGACGCCGGCGGAGGAGCGTGCGCCGACGGAGGGACTGACGTCGTCACCAGATCCAAAAACAAGGCCCCGCAAGCGTCGGTGACCGTGCAGACACCGCACCCTTCCCAGGAGGTGCAAGGTCAACAACGCCCCGGTGCTCCTAGCACCGTGCTCGCATTGGAACAAGGCCAAGCTGGTGGGTCGCGGGACGCTCGAGGTCAGCATGCACGCCCGCATGCCGGCGCGAGCGAGGTACGATCGCCCGGACGGGGTGCTGCACCTCCTAATCCAGTTGGGAGTCCGAGCACATCCCGCTCCTCGCGCCGCTCGTCACCACCGCCACCCAAGACAGCAGAGGAAGCGCTGGCCCGAGCGCAGCTGCTTCTAGACTACCCTCCGGCGCCGCACAAGATTGACGACTGGAGGATGACCATATACAGTCTCATCAGCTTCGCCAACGGCGACAAACCCCGGCAGCCGAGCGCATCGAGGTCGCGGCAAGGCACCCAGGCGCAAGCCGACGCCGACAAGACCGCTGGAGGTGCCACCTCCGTGCACTCCCAGCCCCGAAGGCCAAGATCGCAGGCTTGTCGGGCCAACCCCGACGGCGACTCCACCGCGTCGTCGGACCCGCGAACCCGACGCGATCAACGCCACGTTCTCCAAGAACGGCGGCACGAAGACGCTCGCACTCGTATCGAGCGCAGAAGGGAAGCGCGACGTCAATCCGACCAGCGCGCTAGGCCCACTGTCGACATGCACGCACCCGGGGAACCGAGCGACTTGCCGTACGCGGCAGGTTGCCCTGCGTTCACCCGCGAGCTGCGGCAAGTCCAGTGGCCCAGAACCAAGAACTTCAAGCCAGACGTGCCCGAGAAGTACGATGGCAGGATACATCCATCGGAGTTCCTCAGCATCTACACCATCGCGGTGCAGGCTGCCGGAGGGCGCGACGAGAAGATCCTCGCCAATTACTTCCCGCTGGTGCTCAAGCCCAATGTCAGATCTTGGCTCATGCACTTGCCGGACGGTTCCATCTCTTCATGGGCGGACCTGTGTCATCAGTTTGTCGGCGCCTTCATAGGTGGCCACATGCCTCATGGCCAGGAGAGTGACCTCCACTTGCTCGTCCAGAAGGAGGGAGAACCCCTGCGCAAGTACATACAAAGATTCAGCCAAGTGCAGCGCAACATCCCAGACGTCCACCCTGCCGCAGTTATCAGCGCGTTTCATCAGAACGTGCGTAACCGCAGGATGAGGGAGGAGATGGCGATGTGCAAGATCAGAGACGTCAGTGAGCTCTATGCTCTGGCCGACAAGTGTGCACAGGCTGAGGAGGGGAGGAAAATCCCCGGAGAGGTTGCAGGAGCAGAAGGATCTGACAGTGAGGGTGCCGCCCCGGCAAGGAAGAACCGGAGGCGGAACAACAGGAAGAGAAAGGCTAAGGATTTGCTAGCTGTTGAGCATTCCGGCAACGGAGGCAGCTCCGACAAGGCCAAAGCCGATGACTCCAGCGAGGCTGTGGTAGCCGCCGACAAGCAGGGTGGCTCCGGCAAGCGGTACTGCAAGATCCACCGCACCAAGGGCCATGATTTCCAAACCTGCAAGAAAGTGGAGCAGATGGAGGAGCTACAAAAAGCCGAATATGAGCGCCGCGACAAGGAGAGAGCCCAGGGAGGTGGCGGAGGATCCGGCAAGAAGCTTCCCGCCCGGGGAGGACACCGCGGCAAGGCCAAGCCGCGGCAAGGAGATAGGCCTCCCCGCGGCCGCGACAAGGACGAAGATGAGGATGAGGATGATGAGATGGAGGAAGATGAGACCGATGATCAAGAGTTTCAGAAGGTGACAGAGGTGTTGTGCATCGATGGCGGCGCCTCCCTGCACGCCTCGCACCGCCAACTCAAGCAGTGGGTGCGAGAGGTGAACGCAGCGGAGCCGTCCGTCGAGGCACACAAGCCTCTGAAATGGTCTGGCACGCCCATCATCTTTGATGTTGAGGACCACCCTGATCGCATCACTGCGGTCGGGTGCTTGCCGATGTTGGTCTCACCAACAATCCGCAACCTCAAGGTCACGAAGATGTTGGTTGATGGCGGGGCCGGCCTGAACCTGATTTCCTCCGCAGTGCTCAAGAAGCTCCAGATCCCCGACAGCGAGCTCGAAGAAACCGGTACCTTTCAAGGGATAAATCCGGGAAGGAGCAAGCCCAAGGGGAAGATCATGCTGCCAGTGACATTTGGCAGCGAGCTGAACTTCAGGACAGAGAGGGTCACCTTCGATGTTGTTGATATCCCATTACCCTACAATGGGATACTCGGCCGTCCAGCGCTTGCCAAGTTCATGGCAGCCTCTCACTACGCATACAACGTGCTCAAGATGCCTGGTCCGATAAGTGTCATCTCTGTCCAAGGCGACAAGAAGGATGCACTTATCTGCACCGACAAGATCTACCGGGAAGCAGCAGCCGCAGCAGAGTGCAAGCCACTTGCCGCTGAAGCTCCCCGGGGGAAGAAGAAAGTCAAGACCGGCAAGAGCAGCTCTGATGCCCACTCCGACAAGCGCACCTCCCCGGAGTGCTGCGCTGCCGTCGAGGACGCACCATCGAGCTCCACCGGCAAGTGCAAGAAAGCAAAGGCAGATCCACCAAAGACTAAGCCCGGCAAGAGCAGCTCTGGTGCCCACTCCGGCAAGCGCGCCTCCCCGGAGTGCTACGCTGCCGTCGAGGATGCGCCATCGAGCTCCACCGGTCAGTAGGGCGAAGAAAGCGTCCAGTTTCGAGCTTTTGAGTTGTATTCCCTGAGAATCCACACCTTGTATGAAGAACCTGTGTGCAGAAGGGTCGAATCGTGGCTAAGTTGCGCCCTTGATCTGTTTCGAGTCCGCTCAACGGTGAAAGCGCGCCGCAACTAGCCCGACAAGTTTTTCTTGCCGGAGGCAACACCGCCAGCGGGCTGCTGATGTTCCGCACTCAGCAAGCGTGCTTGCGCCGACAAGGTTCCCCGAAAGCGTGAGGGTGAAAGCATACAAGGGAGGGAATCAAGGGAGAAGTGCGGCCTTACCGGAGTGCGGAAGACAGAAAAGCTAAGTCGCACGAGCTTGAGTACAGAGCACTTTTTAATTCTAAGATCTTATGTTATATTCCTCGAACGTTCGTCCCTTCTATGAAAAACCTGTGCGCGGAGGAACCAACTCGTGGTTAAGTTGCGCCCTTGCTTTGTTTCCGAGTCCGCTCAACAATACAAGTGCGCTGCAACTGGCCCGAGAAGGTTTCTTGCCGGGTACAACACCGCCAGCGGGCTGCTGATGTTCCGCACTCAGCAAGTGTGTTAGCACCGGCAAGTTCCCTAGAAGCGTAGGGTAAAAACGTACAAGGGATATAACGAGGTAGAGGGCGTAACATAGCAAGCCTTGCCGTGGGACGTCCTTCGTATGTAAAACTTGTGCGCAGAGGAACCAACTCGTGGTTAAGTTGCGCCCTTGCTTTGTTTTCGAGTCCGCTCAACAATACAAGTGCGCTGCAACTGGCCCGAGAAGGTTTCTAGCCGGGTACAACACCGCCAGCGGGCTGCTGACGTTCCGCACTCAGCAAGTGTGTTAGCACCGGCAAGTTCCCTAGAAGCGTAGAGTGTAAACATACGAAGGGCGAAGCATGGCATTGCGTTACCCAACCTAAATAGTCACGCCACGAAAGAATAACTTATTACAGCACTGTCTTAGTTATTTTCGTGACTATAATAACAGCGACAAGGAAAAACCAGAAGGGCGCACTGGCGCAGCGGCCCCGGCAAGCCGATTTCACTGGGGGCTGCGATTGCCAAGATTCCTCCGTGGCAAGTCAGGGTCCCCGGAGGCTGCGACGCCGGCGGCAAGGACAAAGCAAGGCGCACCGGCACCTGTGTCGCGGCGAGCCAGAGTTGCCGGGGGCTGCAAATATCAAGATTCACCCCCGGCAAGCCGGAGCCGCCGGGGGCTGCGGTATCAGATAAGTTTTTCATCCCTCGTCATGCATCCTCTTATGGGCTGGGGAATGCGAGACCGCGCCCTTGAACGAATGTGTCTTGTAAAAAAAAACCCCTGAGCGCGGAGGAGCCAACTCGTGGTTAAGTTGCGCCCTTGCTTTGTTTTCGAGTCCACTCAACAATACAAGTGCGCCGCAACTGGCCCGAGAAGGTTTCTTGCCGGGTACAACACCGCCAGCGGGCTGCTGACGTTCCGCACTCAGCAAGTGTGTTAGCACCGGCAAGTTCCCTAGAAGCGTAGGGTGGGAACATACAAGGCGCAAAATCAAGTAAAGGGCATAATCCGGCAAGCATTCCCCTCTTTTCATTAAAAAAACATCCCAATTTAGTACAAGTCCATAGAGGATGAAAAACATGATAAGAGAGGATTACAAATTTTAAATACAGCTAAGGCCCGAAGGCTTACAAATTAAAAGATAAGATGCACGTAATCCCTCTCCTGTTTCTCTCTTCAGGAGGTAGGTCACGGACGCCCCAGCAAGAGAAGCTTGCCGGGGAGGGCAAAAGGAGCGCCTAGGCGAACTACGGGTGCCAGAAGACACCAAGAGAACTTCCCGGGGGCCGGCCAGGAGCTTGGCGGAGCCAGAGGCGCCGGAGGCAGAGCTCGAAGACGGGGCGGCAGGACGTCAGCACGCTGTCGAGGGCACCTCGCCCTCGTACTCCGATTTGACGGCCTTGCCGCCGCCCCTCTTCCTCCTCCGCAGCCTCCCTACGCCAGCCACCCAAGGAGACGGCCCCGGGGAGTTCAGAAGGCCGGCAACCCGGATGATGGGGTCGCCGGTGGTGTGCGCGAGGCAGCGTCCGACGCCTAGTCGGACCCGCCATCCTCGTCGTCGCTGTCGCTCCCCTCCTCGTCACTCTCGCTCGAGGAGGGACCTTCGCTATCGGAGGAGCTGTCCACGCAGCATCTCGCCCCGAAGACCTTGACGGCGAGAAGGTTGCCCTCCATTAACTTAAAATGGAGGGTAAATCCCGCCGTCAAGCTGTGGATGCGGGCCAACGTCTTCCACCCTCGATCGAAGTACATCACGCCGGGGGCTGGGGATACGACACTAACTCGAGTGCCACTGATCCCGCAGCCCCTCATGCGCAACTCCAGCATCTCGGGCGGGTCCGGTTCCATCGCGCTCGCAAACGGAGCCGGAAGCCGGAGGCGTCGACGAGGTGCCCGACGCAGCTTGACGAAGAACTCCCAGGGGTCGTCCCCGATGTGGACCGCCTCGAGGAGAGGAGCCGCCGGCGGAGACGGGGGTGGCGCACCACCCCGGCCGCCTCTTCCCCGAGCACCTCGGCCACGCCCTCGACCTCGTCCATGGCCTCGCCCCCTCCCTCTTCCCCTCGCGGCCGGTTCCGCCGCCGCAGGGGCAAGAGAGGGAGAGGTGCGCTGTCTGGTGGCACCCCTCGCCGCCACCAATGAAGGACCAGGGTTCCCTTTCTCCATGACGAATGGGAGAAAGGGGAGCAGAAGTTAAAATAAAGAAGGAGATGAGGGAGTGCGGGCTTCCGTGCCCCCCTCCTGCTCTTTATAAAGGAGCAGGGTGGGAGCCCGGCCGCCCCGCTCGGCGAATCAAGGCACGGGAGAGCAGGGGAATCGGGACCGACCCGCTGCCTCTGCTCATGCCGGCCCGGATTCCCAATCTCACCGTCCGTGACCCCAAGTGCATGGGAGCCGCGTGGTAGGGATACAGCGCCGAGTGGACGGGTGAGGCGATCTTGCCCCACCCCGTGAGCATGGGAGTGGACGCCTCAAAAGCCGCGCACTGGCCCCGTCCCGTAAATGCACCACGCCCCCCACGCCTACCTCCGTTTAGGTAGGAGGGCGTGAGCCGTACCCTTCATCATGGCTTGATGCATGCTCGCGAGGCTCAGCCCCGCACGCGCCGCCCACGTCGCCCACGACGCCGCGTTTGACGTGTGCCACTCTGGGCGTGCGCGGTGGAAGCGGAGAGATATGCGATGTGACCTAGGCCACGCGTGCCCGTGCACTGTTTTGGGCCTGGCCCAACAGCGCTCGGCACCGTGTATGGCCCAGGCCCGGGGGCTCCTGTCGGTGTACTAAGGTAGGGGGGGTACCTTAGTACCCCGAACTTGTGCACGGGCAGTCGCAGCGGCCCGCGGCAGGGCTTGCCGGGCGTCCGTCAAGATCCTCCACGGCTACTTTGACGCCATTCAAGGTCGAAGTACTCGAACCCAGGCCCCGGCAAGAGAAGCTGGCCGGGAAGAATACAAGGTCCCGGCAAGAGAAGCTAGCCGGGAAGAAAACAAAGGCCCCGGCAAGAGGAGCTTGCCGGGAAGGCCGACCAAGGCACCTCCAGAAGACTTTCCGCGACGCCCCGCGCGTCCCGACAAGGCCCGACGGCCGGCAAACTTGCCGGCACGACAAGAGAAGGGCCGCGGCAAGGCACTTGCCGCGGCAAGACTGCCACCCAAACTCCAGCGCATCCGGCGACGTGTCATCACAGGGCCATCCCAAGGGCACGTGGCGAGGCACTACGCAGCCATGCGGGGCGAGGTGGCAAGCGGAGATGACAGAGACGCCATCGTGGCAACCGGTGGCTCACTCAACGGTCGCTTCTCTGCACTGTTGGGGCGACCGGACAGGCATTAAATGCCCTTGTCTCCTGCCGTCAGAGTTAGGTAGGGGACACTGTTGGTCACTGTTACACCAACCTGCGTTTTTACCTTTCTAGCCCCTCTTCTTACGCTGCCACCTGTTGGTGCCCCCTTTAGACTATAAAAGGGAGGCCCATGCGCATGTAGAAGGGGTTCGATCCATTGGACACAGGCAACACCACCATACGCTTGCACCCTCGAGCAAGATCAAATACGAACACAAAGCAGCAGTAGGAGTTTTATCTCTCCGGAGAGCTCCGAAGCTGGGTAGAAATCGCCCGTCTCCCGCGCGCGCCCGACCTCGATCTGCTCTGCGCGCGGCCTCCGCCCCCCTTGCCGGACCAGAAGGGCCCCCCCGTCCCCCATAGGTGCCCGGGGCTGCAGATACCGGCCCCCGTCAGTAGGAGATCTACATATCCGTATCTCCAAGCTTGCCTTCCAGGCCAAGGAAAGTCCCATCCGGACACGGGACGGGGTCTTCAATCTTGTATCTTCATAGTCTTGGAGTTCGGCCAAAGATGATAGTTCGGCTATCCGGACACCCCCTAGTCCAGGACTCCCTGACTCACCCACGCTCCCTAACCCACGCTGGCATTTCGCCGAGCGCCTGGCGTGCACGCTCTGGGCGCAGCCAGAGCGCGTGTTTTGCACGTGCATGCGCACGAGTCGCCGCGTCCCACTGTCGCTTCCCCCGCGCCTGTTCTGACCCCTCCCCTCTCCCAGTTGATGCACCCGGCTCCTCCCTCGCCGCAGGGGCCACCTGGCCCCCTCCTGGCGCCCTACAGTGCCGCCACCGCAAGCCTCCATCGCCGCCCGACAACCTCTGCACTGGTCGGCGCCGCCCGAGCCACACCAACGCGCCAGCTTGCCCGTGGAGCAGTCCGACCTCATCCACAGCTTGTCCGCAAGCGCCCGTCGCCGCCATGATGCCCTGCAAGCTACAGAACGGCGGTCGCCGACATCCTTATCCACCACCGCGGAACCGACCTTGATGCGCTATAAAAGGAGGCCCCCGGGCTCGTCCAGCCACCCAGGCGACCTCAGGCCACCCCCATAGCACCCCCACAGCCAGCAATCATCGGGGGGAAGCCGTCTTCCCCGACTCCGGCCGGTTCGGCCGCCGCCACGCCCCAGCGCCATGCGTTGCAACCAGGGCCTCCCTCGCTCATCTAGCGCCACCAATCTACTCCTCTCAACCTTGCGGAGCTGACCAGCCTTTCAAACGCGGTGGGAAACCACCATAGCCCGAGCCCCTAATTCCTCCCGACGCTACCTCCGTCGCGAAGCTCGCCGCCGGCGACTCCCTCCACCCCCGCCAACCCAACAACCACCGGGAGGACTGCCCCGGCCTGACGGAGCCATCCCTGCCCTTGGAACCCCGTGGGGAGCCGCCGTTCGTCGGCGGCGATCGCCGGAACCCCGCCCCCGCTCGGGCAGAAGAGGGAGAAGACGCGGGCGACTGGTCAAACCTGACCAGTGGGCCGAAGGGACCCACTGTCAGTGACCAGCCCCGCCGCCACGTGTTTAAGTGGAGGCGTAAAGCGCAGAGTACACCTTCCCCTCGAACCGTTTTTTTCTTTTCTGTTTCTTTTATTTAAATTGTTTTTAAACAGAAAATTGACTAAACTTTGACTGGCTCTAACTTTTTAAATATAACTCCAAATGAGTTGATTCTTTTTCCTACCTCTCTCAAATTTAATCTAGTATATTTTTAGATTTATTTGAAAATTTTCCAAGCAACTTTTTTGTACTGTTTTTGAAGTATGTGTTATTTGTATATTTTTGAAAATAGGATTTGTTGGAGAGAGAAGAAAACTTTCAAAAGTTTTGGAATACACCGTGCCTCTCCACAACTTGAAGGCAAGCATTTTGAACCCTGGCATAATATTTTTGTGTTGGTTGACACGATTATAACACCATCTCAATACGGAGAACTCGTTATTTTATGTGGTGATGTGATCATTTACATGAATGCATATTGGAGATTTCCTTGCTGTTGGAAACAGATATACTTGTGATGATATTCACCCTCGAATGCCTTGCATGCATGCCGGAAAGGAATCCGGGAAAGCCACTGCCTTGGGTAGGCGTGAGCTTGTCTCCAGTCTCCGTCGGGACAGTTATGTCCGGTATGGCATGGTGAGGTATAATGAGTGGTGATTCTGTTAGTTGGAATATATATATTGGTTACACTCATCATGCAGGGAATTTATAAACCTCCTGAGTCGACCATAGTGATGAAGTCATGTACCTAGGGTAGGGTCATGGACCTGTCCAAGGTACCCTTCCCAAGGACATCTTTAGAAGAAACTCCCTTCCAGTCGACCTGGAATGATTCCACTCGACGGACTCAAAGACACTCGACCATAAAGATTCACTCGACCACTAGGAGTTCAAGGGCCACTGTGTATCCAAACGGTCTGTAATTAAGTAGTCTTTATGGTCATGATGACACTTTATGTAAGGCGTTACCAGTAATGCCAGGCCTTAATGTACTTTAAACCCTCCGCTACGTGGGCTGGCTGGGTGCTGGCAGACATTATATAAGCCACCCCCCTCCACTGGCAGAAGGGTTCGCACCCCTGTAACTCATACGCTTATAATCCAGTCGACCGCCTCCAGGCTCCGAGACGTAGGGCTATTACTTCCTCCGAGAAGGGCCTGAACTCGTAAATCCCTTGCGTATACAACTACTCCATAGCTAGGATCTTGCCTCTCCATACCTACCCCCTATTCTACTGTCAGTCTTAGTACCACGACAGTTGGCGCCTACCATGGGGCAGGTGTCTTAGCGACTTATTGGAGAAGTTGCAATTGTTCCGATCGCCTTCATCATGGTTTCTAGCGGAGTTCTGGTCGAGGGCCACGAGATCCGTCTCGGCGCGCTCACGTTCATCGCTGACGTCTCCACTTGGCTCCAGGAGGCTCCACTCGACATTGACGCGCTTCCTGTCCGTGGGGCGATGCACTTTCATGCATGTGTCCGTGGCGTCCTGCTGTGGCAACCATCGGCTCCGTATCGGTCGACTCCTGTGTCGTCCTCCCTCCCTGTCTCCCGCCAGCGCAAACGCTCTGGTCGATCGAGGCTTCAGCGGTGGGTGAGACATGAAGTGGCTCGCCAATCGGCCACCACCCAAGTCGCAATAATCGAGCCCGACGAATCTCTCTACGGCCTGTTCGATCTGTCGACTGGCTCCGTAGAGACTGCATCCGAGTGCGACAACAGTGATCCAGCGGCGGAGGTCCTGATGGTCAATGGGCCTTGTAGTCCTCCCGGCTTCCCTCGCACTGACGGAGTGGACGGCGGAGGTGACCCCGCTCAGGTCCACGAGGAATATCAACCCGAGCCACTCACTTCTCTGCAAAGGGAAGATCTTCACCGCCGGAATGTGGATGCTCTGCATACTCCCATCGTAGGAGAAACCCCCGAGGCTCGCGCCTTGGAGAATGCGCATTTGGCCAATTTGGCTAAGCGCACTCGACTGGAGAATCTCCAGCGAGCACTCAACGAGCGCGCGTGGCAACGAGTACCAGACTCCAGTCGACGTCAACTCTTTCCACCACCGACTCAGGTATATCGAACCCCAATGCAGAATCTAGCAGCTGCATCCCGTATAGCAGAGTCAATTCAGCCCTCTCAGTCAGAGGCTGGCAGAGGCTTGATGCATATCAGAGATTTGCTCCGGGCAGCGGGAGATCAGAATTCAGCTGTGTCACAGTCACGCAATAGGATTCACAGTCGATCCGTCGCTGCGAATACAGTCCAATCGGCTCATAGCCCAAGATCGCCTCCACGGCGTGAGGGACGTGGGGGTCGACGTGATCAATATGATGACCGATTCGATCGCGATGATCGGCGTCGAGTGCCCACTCCTCCCCCAAGGGGTGGGTCTTACGCCCCCCGGCATAAAGATGACAGACGTCAGCATAGTGTTGGGCGGAGAGCTCCGGTCGACCCCAGGGAACCAGGCTTTGACGCGAGATCCATTATTGTGCAAGGTTTGGTTGACCAGAACAGAGCTCATCGAGAAGGCCATGACAGAGATGTTCCCACCAGCAGCCGAGTTCATGTTTCAGGACCAGAATGTTTCAGCAGAGCCATCAGAGCCGTGGTGATCCCTCCCAACTTCAGGTTGGCGACTGGGGTGAGTAAGTTCACTGGTGAGTCCAAGCCCGATACTTGGCTTGAGGACTACCGAGTGGCTGTGCAGATTGGCGGTGGCAATGATGAGGTAGCCATGAAACACCTACCGCTCATGTTGGAGGGTTCGGCCAGAGCCTGGTTGAATCAGTTGGCTCCTAGCAGCATTTACACTTGCGAAGATCTTGCCCGAGTGTTCGTCAGGACATTTGAGGGAACTTGCAAGCGACCGGCAGGACTGACAGAGCTATAGGTGTGCGTGAAAAAGTCGAATGAGACCCTGAGAGATTACATCCAGAGATGGATCACATTGCATCATACGGTGGAGAACGTATCTGATCATCAAGCAGTCTGTGCCTTCAAGGAAGGCGTTATGAACAGAGAGTTAAGTTTGAAGTTTGGTCGGACTGGAGATATGACCCTGAGTCGAATGATGGAGATTGCCACCAAATATGCCAATGGTGAAGAAGAGGATCGACTCCCGAGTGGCAAGTACAAGCTGAGTCAGTCAGAAAAAGGAAACTCCAGTCGGAAGCAGAAGCGGAAAGCCGAGCCAGCTGCTCCTGGAGAAGCCCTGGTAGTGACTCAGGGCAAGTTCAAAGGGAAGCCCAAAGGATCCTGGAACCCCAAGAAGGTGAAGAACAAGGAAGGAAATGACGTGATGGATTTGCCATGTCACATTCACACGAAGAAAGACGAAGAGGGTAACTTCATTTACCCGAAACATACCACTCGCCAATGCCGACTCTTAATCTAGCAGTTTCAAGGGAAACAACCCAAGGATAAGGAGAAGGAGTCAGACAAGGCTGAGGACAAAGAGGACAGTGATGAAGGGTACCCCATGTCAATTCCACCCTGATGATTTTTGCTGATGTGGAGAGCAAAAGTCGATTGAAAGATATCAACCGTGAGGTCAATATGGTCGCTCCAGCGACGCCAAGCTATCTGAAATGGTCCCAGACTGCCATTACATTCGACCAGTCTGACCATCCGATGCACATAGCCACCCTTGGGAGGCAAGCTTTGGTGGTCGACCCAGTCGTCGAAGGCACTCGACTGACTAAGGTTCTGATGGATGGTGGCAGTGGATTGAATATATTGTATGCGGAGACGCTAAAGGGAATGGGCATTCCGATGTCCAGACTCAGTTCCAGCAACATGAGTTTCCATGAAGTCATTCCTGGAAAGAAGGCCGAGTCACTCGGCCAAATAGCTCTAGATGTGGTTTTCGGGGATTTGAAGCATTTCCGCAAAGAGAAGCTAACATTTGAAGTCGTGGATTTCCAGAGCACTTATCACGCTATTTTGGGCAGGCCAGCTTATGCACGGTTCATGGCTCGACCATGTTACGTATACCTCAAACTGAAGATGCCTGACCCCAAGGGTGTGATCACCATCACTGGCAATCGGAAAAAGGCAGAAGAGTGCTTTTAGAAGTGTTCAAAGATTGCCGATGCTCAGATAACAGTGGTGGAGCTGGAAGAGTATCAGAAAAATGCAAACCCGAGTGATTTATTGCGGGCCAAGAAGCCCGCCACAGAGTCAGCGTTCCAGTCGTCTGGTGAAACGAAACCCGTTCACATTCACCTGACCGACCCCAGTGCTGCTCCGACTCATATTTCCACAACACTCGACTCTAAATAGGAAGAAGCGCTCATCCAGTTCCTCCGTGAGAACTGGGACATCTTCGCATGGAAGCCTGCTGACATGCCGGGTGTTCCCAGGGGGCTGGTTGAGCATCATCTATGAGTCGACCCAAAAGCAAAACTTGTCAAAGAACATCTTCGACGGTCTGCCGTCCAGAAGAGAAAGGCCATTGGCGAGGAGGTGGCTCGGCTCCTGGCAGCAGAGTTTATCCGAGAGGTTTACCACTCTGAGTGGCTCGCCAATGTTGTCATGGTCCCCAAGAAGGACAAGTCACTTCGCATGTGCATCGATTTCAAACATATCAATCGGGCCTGCCCGAAAGATCATTTTCCTCTCCCTCGCATCGACCAAATTGTCGACTCGACTGCGGGATGTGAGAGGTTGTCTTTTTTAGATGCTTATTCAGGGTACCATCAGATCCATCTGTATGGACCCGACGAGATCAAAACAGCTTTCATCACTCCATTCGGGTGCTTCTGCTATGTCACCATGCCATTCGGCCTCAAGAATGCCGGAGCCACGTTTATGAGGATGATTCAGAAGTGTTTACTCACTCAAATCAGTCGGAACGTGGAAGCGTACATGGATGATATTGTGGTCAAATCACGGAATGGTGCCGACCTGTTGACTGACCTCACTGAAACATTTGTCAATCTCAGGAGGTATGATATCAAGCTCAATCCATCAAAGTGCACATTCAGTGTTCCTGGTGGAAAGTTACTCGGTTTTCTCGTTTCCGAACGAGGAATCGACGCTAACCCAGAAAAAGTTGGCACAATACTCCGAATGAAACGCCCTGTGCATGTGCACGATGTCCAGAAGCTTACTAGATGCTTGGCCGCATTAAGTCGATTCATCTCTCGCCTCGGTGAAAAGGCATTGCCTCTTTACCGACTGATGAAGAAGTCAGACAAGTTAGCGTGGACTCCAGAAGCTGATGCAGCATTTGCCGAGCTAAAAGCTCTGCTATCCACCCAGCCGGTGCTTGCTGCTCCGATCAGCAAAGAGCCTCTGTTGCTTTACATTGCAGCCACAGGACAAGTCGTCAGTACAGTACTTACAGTCGAGCGGGAAGAAGAAGGGAAAGCCTTCAAAGTTCAGCGCCCAGTATATTATCTTTCTGAAGTGTTGACCCCATCGAAACAAAGATACCCTCATTATCAGAAGCTCGTGTATGGGATCTACATGACCACGAAGAAGGTTGCTCATTATTTCTCTGATCATTCCATTATAGTCGTTAGCGATGCCCCACTGTCAGAGATTCTGCACAACAGAGATGCAACTGGTCGAGTGGCTAAATGGGAGATTGAACTCCTTCCCCTTGATATCAAGTTTCAGGCAAATAAAGCCATTAAGTGCCAAGCAATAGCAGATTTGCTTCTGTCACGACCGGTTTTCTAGGTATAAATTTCCAGAAAAGACCGTCGTGCTCATCAGCCCCAGGATTACTGTTAGCTGATGAGGCTCCAACTTGATACAGAAATTCCAAGCAAAAATACAAAACATGTAGTACAAGACCATTCTGGCCTGTGAGTACAACAAATGGTTCTAGTGGTTGATGGCGGAAGTGGTTTGTGGATCATCAGTGTCTATGGGACTCCATTTCCCAACAAGAACAGCTGACCAGGTTAACTCCTATCTCCGCGAGGCTGCTATCTCCGTTGCTTAGGTTCCGGGGCTGTCATCGCGTCGCTCCTCTCCGTGCAAGAAAATCTGGCCAAGACACTAGCCAGGGACAAGCCAGTGAGTACTTTGAATGTACTCACAAACATTATGAACACAGGTATAATATAACAATGATGTGCTGAAAATATTTTATGCTCATAACGTCAGTCACAAAAGATAAATAAAACTCTGATGCGTGCAAGCAAGTTAATTATAAAAATGCAATAACATAGTAGTATTAAAATTTATGAAATAAATAACAAGCAATGCCACAGTCGGGCGTCTTAGCGACACCACATAAAGGGCTTTAAAAAAATGCCACAGTCGGGCGTCTGAGTGACACCACATAAAGGGCTTTAAAAGAAATGCCACAGCCGGGCGTCTGAGCGACACCACATAAAGGGCTTTAAAAGAAATACCACAGTCGGGCGTCTGAGCGACACCACATAAAGGGCTTTAAAAGAAATGCCACAGTCGAGCGTCTGAGCGACACCACATAAAGGGCTTTAAAAGAAATGCCACAGTCGGGCGTCTGAGCGACACCACATAAAGGGCTTTAAAAGAAATGCATAGTCGGGCGTCTGAGCGACACCACAGAAAGGACTTTAAAAGAAATGCCACAGTCGGGCGTCTGAGCGACACCGCATAAAGGGCTTTAAAAGAAATTCCACAGTCGGGCGTCTGAGCGACACCACATAAAGGGCTTTAAAATAAACAATCAAGTGAATATCCCGGAGGTATAACCATCCCAGAGATACTCGATGATAACAATAATATGACGGGTTAGTCAACAATAATAATAATCATAATTATCACAAGTCACAAGTAGTAATTCCCATTCTGGTTTAACAGTTTCACCTCCGAAGACCGACACTAAGACCGACACTTGACCCATCCCAGACTGTAGTCCTTAACCATGGACACGGCTATTCGAATAGGTTTAATCTCTGCAGAGGGTGTACTCTTTACCCACGAGTAACGGATTCCTTTAGTCCATCGGGACTAATTCCGTCTATGGTCTTTTAAATGAAAACGCACCTGACTTGCACACACCAGCTTAACTTACCGGTGTCTGGAATCACCCAAGACACTCGTTAAGCAAAACTCTAAGTGGGGAGGCTACAACCTCGATTAGCATGGGATCACAAAATTTATACCGCGCGCAAAACTGGGGAAGCTATCCCTTCGGCTACTACCGAAACACCCATGCCCCCTGACCGGATGACTGGCTTTAATCCATGGCCTTGTTACCCTCATCCCGGCCCCTCTGTACGGTGTGTGCTAGAAAGGGGTTGACAATTTACTGAATCATACTCTACTTGTTGTAGAGACGAGTGGTAGTACGAAGCAAGTATGGGGGTTACTGGAACAAGACTCGTTCTACGGTCGACTCAGGAGGTTTAAGTATTTCCCTGCATGACATGCATAACAAATATATTTCAACCAACAGAATCACCGCTCATTATACCTCACTATGCCATTCCGGACATGACCGTCCCGACGGAGACCGGCGACAAACTCATGCCTAACCAAGGCAGAGGTTTTCCTGGATTCCTTCCGGCATGCATGCAAGGCACATGAGGATGATTATCATCACAAGTGTGTTCATTTCCAATAGCATGGAAATTACTAATATGCACTCATGCATATGATCATATCACATGAAATAACAAGTCCTTCGAAATGCGGTGGTGTTATAAATGTATCAACGATCACACCAAAAATATTATGCCGGGATTCAGAATGCTTGCCTTTAGGTCATGGGAAAACAGGGTGCATTCCAAAACATCTTGAGATCTTCAAAAATCCTATTAAAGAATATATTTGAATTAAGACACAAAATCAAAACAGCACAAAAAGTTGTTTTGAAATTTTTTCAAATAAATCTTAAAATAAACTAGACATTATTTGACATAGGTAAGTAAAAGAATCAGTTCATTTGGACTTATATTTAAAAAGTTACAGCAGGTCAAAGTTTGGTCAAAAATCTGTTATTTAAATAAAAACAGAAAACGTTTCGAACGGGGTTACGCTTTCGCACAGAGAAAACGTACTTGAGACTTTACGCCTCCACTTATCCAGCATGGATGGCGCATGAGTCACTGACGGTGGGTCCTAGGTGGCCCACTAGTCAGGTTTGACTAGTCCGTCTTCCTTCTTCTCCCTCTGTCCCGAGTGGAGGTGGGACTCCGGCGACCGTCGCCGGTGAATGGCGGGTCCTTGTGGGGAACTGAGTGCGGGGATGGATCCGCGGTTCGAGGGTGAACCTCCCGGTGGTTGCAGGGTTATCAGAGGTGGAGGGGTTTGCCGGTGGCGAGCTCCGCGGCGGAGGAAAGTTTCGGTGGTAAAGTGATTTTTCTCCCGCGGTGAGCCCTGATCAAAATCGAGCAGGGGAAATGGTTCACGGGAGGAAGAGGAATCTCTTGGTGAAGAGAACGGAGAGGGGGAGGCTCTAGTGGCGCTAGAAGGGCTGGGGCAATGGCGGCGGTTGGGGTTGCCGGAGATGAGGAAGGAGGCCTCCCCGGGTCGTCTGGCTGCTAAAGGGGGCCCTAGGAAGGTGGCCTGGGGTAGCCTGTGTGCGGAGACGAGCTCGGGGCTCCTTTTTATAGCGTCTCCAAGTCGGTTCGCGACTGCCGTGGATGAGCTCGTCGGCGGACCGCCTTACTGTGTGGCAGGGTGACGTGGCGGTGGTTGGCTAGTTCCAGGGGCTAACGACGACCGCTACACTGTCGACAGAGGCGAGCTGGTGCGTTGTGGGGGTTTGGGCGGCACCGACCGGGGCTGGAGCCACTACGGACACCGGCGTGCCGCCAAGGGTGCCCTGACGACGGCGCTGTAGCATGCCAGGGTGGTCGGGGTGGCGTGGCGATGCAGGGGAATACGTGGCGGCCGGCTGCTGTTGGCCAAGGGCCGGAACGGGTGCGGGGCGCGACGCGGCGGCTCGGACGCACGCGCGTGCCAAACGCACGCTCTGTTCGCGCTCTGGGCCTGCACAGGACGTGCTCAATGCAATGCCAGGGCCTGCAACAGGGCTTGGGTGAGGCTGGCACTTAACAAACCCAGGTTAGGAGTAACTGGGAGCCTAGTGGACAAGTTGGTTTGATCAAAGGTGCAAGCTCACAGTGCAGTGTCAAAATTCATGTCAACACAGATTATGCCCGAAAGGTGTTTGACAAAATGCCAAGGGCACTTAGGCATTTCTTGGAGTGGCCAAATTCTCCAGGTCAGGGTCTCCTTAGATGCAAGACGGAGTGGTGAGGTTATTTGGACAAAAGGGGAAACTTGCTAGTGCAAGTTTTGCAAAACTACATTCCTGGACAGGAAGTAATTGGCATCATTTCATGGACCAAAAATGTTCCAAAGAGTGCATGCTCCTGGACTTAGGGGTTTTGCAGGGTTGACTACAAGCATGAGAAAACACAAGGCCACTAGGGCAAGAAATAATAAGGTTGCAGTAGAAAACACAAGTCTGGTCCAGAATGAAAAAGAGGTTGGTTCACTCAATTCTTCCAAAGATCTTCACTATGTTATTGCATAAAGTTGGATGGCATGCTACTACTGACATCCCATAATTTTGGTGGAGGCTCTAGGGAAATATTTAATATGGTTGTAGTGCAAAAATGCCCACTGGACCAGAGAAGAAAAACAGGTGTAAAACTCAAAATATGCAATGAAATAATTTTATTATTACACAAAAGTGATTTAGAGACATCAAATGACATCTCCAATTTTTGGTTGGATTTCTAGATAAATATATCAAATGGTTGCAGTTCAAAAAGAGCTCCAAAACTTAAAGAAAGTCATTTTAATGATTTGAGCTCAGGGTGAAATAATTTAATAAATGAATCTACTGATTAAGAAATTGTTATACAGAGAGCATAGAAGTCCAATATATTTTGGAAAGCTCAACTTGGAAAAAAAAATAAAAATAAAACCCTTAACAATAAAAGAAGAGTTTCTGAAATCCACAGAAAAATCCAGGATGCAAAATTTTAAAACTCCTGGAAAAATTTTAATATCAGAAACTTGGTTAAATTTTTGGGGTGTTACAATTACTACCCCCCTTAAGGAAAATCTCGTCCTCGAGATTTGCTAAGGGTTGCAAAAAAAAATACTTTACTTGGTCAAAAGATCATTTTACACAGGCGGTAAAAAGAGGCTACAGTGAGAGGGAAATAAGTGGTGATTAACTACAGTGTGGTACTGGCGCTGTGTGGAAAAATCCATGCTTATGAAAACGAGCGATTTCTACGCTGGACGCCGTGAATTTAGAATAAATTCTAAATTCAACAATACGCTGGTCGTACCCAAGAGCATAGTGCTCCCTCTGGCTGACAGGTGGGACCGGGGCCCACTGTCAGTCTCTCCTTCTTCCTCTGGCTCTCTCTTCTTCCTCTCTCCCGCGCGCTTTCCCGGCTTTCTCCACCGGCGACGTCTAGCGCGTAGGGCATCTAGGCCGTACTGCGGTAGTGCGCGGCGTGCTTGCTGCTGGTGCAGTGAGCACTCACCTCGCGGGCCAGTGCGCTGTCGGCACTGCTCGCGGATTCGCCTCCGAACACCGGCGATCGGGCGACGAGCAGCGCTGGTGGACTTCGCCCACCGTGCACCGATCTCGCAGTATAAAACGACCGCAGTGCTCCTCCTTCATCTTCGCACCTGTCCTCGCTTCTCCTGCTCCTCCTCCTCCATTTCTGCTCACCGGAGCTCAAGACGAGGCTCTAATGGCGGAGACGGTGCCGGACTGGTACGTGATCCTGGTGTGTGGAGGGCTGGCGGCAGTGCTGGGGCTCTCCGTGCTCCTGTGTGCGATGATCTATGATGATCGTTGTGATGCTGCCGCTCGGGTGCTGGCTCTCCGCGGTGGCGGTGATCACGAGGATTAGGCGTAATCCCAGGTGTTAACCATTATCTGTGTGCTGGAGGTGGATAGTGTCCTAATGATTATCCGCTAATCTCTACCTTGGAGGCATGTGGAGCACTTAGAGGGGTGGTTGGTGAGATGCAACATGGTTGCGTGTATTTCAACCAGTGTAAGAGTCCGAGCGGTTGTGGGTCTGTTGCCGTGGTGCAGTGCGAATAAATAATCCATGTCGTGAGAGGATAAAAGACGCATCAATTCTGGAAAAAGAAATCTCATTCCAGGATTTTCGCGGTTACACAGGTTACTCACGAAGACAACCACTCACATAAGTAGAAACTAAATACTCGACTCGTCGCACAAATTTGAGGTACCATGCTTAAGATACAACGTAACAATAAATGCTGAAATAACAAACACAGCAGTGATATCTAAAATGAGAAGGGTAACTGGACAGGGTCTTGAGAAAAAGTCTCTGGCAATGGAATACACTCCTCTTCTATCGGAGGAAGTGGATTGACCAGTCGATGTATGAGTCTCTCCGGATCGGGCCTCAGTGGTCTGCCGATTGCAATCTGAGGATTCAGATCAGTGAGATTCTGGAGATAATCCATCACTCGCTGGTTCAAATGCTCTTGAGCGATGATGTACTGGATAAGGTTGGCCAGAATTGGGTCTCTCTCAATACGCCCACCGGGAAAAGATGTCACTCCTCCGGGTGTTGCACGGCTCAGAAAATAATAATATCCTCGTTCGCGGGCATAGGGTACTGCGGATCGAAGACGAGCAATCGCTTCGTTCGCAGCAGCTTCTATGGCCAAGCGTGGGGTCGGCATAGATTTCCCCATGAAGGAAACCTCTGTTGGATCTTGGTTGGGGTCTACGGGAGGAATGTGTACTACTGCCCAATATTCCGAGGTGGAAGGGGTGATTCTAGATTTGAACAGCTCGTACTGGGGTGGCTGGGTAGAACCCATGGTACTGCAGGTAAAGTCCCACAATATTTTGACAAAGCTACCTGGGGTTGCATCTGGGGTTCTCCGATAAATACTAGGGCTCGGCATGGCCAGAAATGGTTGTGAGAGTGGTGCACGAGGTGAGGGTTGCTGGGTAAGGTCACAAGGTGGCCTTCTTATATAGCATCTGGGCTAGTTTATTTACCGTGGTGAAAGGTAATAAAACTGCCAGATCACCTCCAAAGGTCGGAGTCAGTGAGAGAGATACACATATCTCATAAAGAGACGTATCACTGTAGGTGTCGTCGGGGTTGGTTTTGGTAGTTGTGCCCGGAAAATGGGAAACTATGCGCTGACAAAGAAAATACATAAGGCTACCATTAAAGCAGAGGCACAACGACAGGCTGCGTTAATATACACGGTCTCACGATTACAAAGTGAGGATACACTGAGACTCGGTACTACTCGTACGGCTTAGTCTACCTCGTTTATGTCTAAACGGGGGTGCCTGGTGGATGTCGAGGCTTCTCCACGTGTCTCACTGCCGGGATTAGTCGGAGATGGTGGAGGAACTGTAGGGTCGGTGTAGCGATGATGACCATTGTGGGGATTGTTGGCCACAATCCCGTTGGAGTGTGCTCCCAAAAGGTGACGAAGTACTTCTGGGGTCATCAAGGCACCTTGGCCACTGGCTGGAGCTGATCTCAGGGTCTCGATCGGGTGTTCGAACAGCACGACTGGGTTGTCGGCATCGGGCTCGTCTTCCCTGCTTGCTGGGGCTCGACGAACCAGCTCTCCACGAGCTGCGATCAGATCAATGGTGATCTGGTCGAACAATGCCTCTAGTGCACTTGCATAGCGCACTAGGTGCAATAATGTGGGATCCGTCTCGTGATCTCCATTGGCAACTTGGGGTGGTCTACCATACCCTTCACGTCTGGGGTAGTAGTGGAACGAGCGACAGTTAACTCTGGGCGACAAGTGCCTGAGATGAACTATAGCCTCTCGAGCAGCTAGTTGTATGGCTTGTGGCTCAAAGGAAGTTGTTCTTCCGGTGAACCTATAGGGGCGCTCGGGTGCTAGACACCTACCGTAGATGTGCACAGTGGCCCAGAATTGACGGTCCTCACCGCTCATGGGTCCTTGGTACACAACATATTCAGGGGGCTCTTCTAACGCATAGGCATGACGGGTGAGGTTTGCGAGTATGGTCACAAAACCTCCACGGTTGGTTGCTGTGGTCTCATTGTGCACTATGGGGCCAGGCATTGTGGCTAGGTTGGGGAAGAGGCTGTGCAGTGCTGGGTTGAGGCTAGCGTGCCCTTTTTATAGAAAAGGGGACGGAGTCTTCCTTCGCACGCTTGCGAATGAGACATTTTTTCCATCGGTCACTGGTGTGTGATCGACAGGCTAGGCTGATAGGTTGGGCACCGACTGCCAAAAGTGTCAGGATCACTATGTGGCTATCTTGCACGAGAAGCTTGGCTGGGGTTTGGTTAAGGTCTGGTGGGTTGGTTTGCCTAAGTTTTTCGACCTGGCTAAGATAAGATTAGCCAATGGTCAGCCTGGCTCTGATACCAAGTCTGTCATGACCGGTTTTCCAGGTATAAATTTCCAGAAAAGACCGTCGTGCTCATCAGCCCTAGGATTACTATTAGCTGATGAGGCTCCAACTTGATACAGAAATTCCAAGCAAAAATACAAAACATGTAGTACAAGACCATTCTGGCCTGTGAGTACAACAAATGGTTCTAGTGGTTGATGGCGGAAGCGGTTTGTGGCTCATCAGTGTCTATGGGACTCCATTTCCCAACAGGAACAGCTGACCAGGTTAACTCCTATCTCTGTGAGGCTGCTATCTCTGTTGCTTAGGTTCCGGGGCTGTCATCGCGTCGCTCCTCTCCGTGCAAGAAAATCTGGCCAAGACAATAGCCAGGGACAAGCCAGTGAGTACTTTGAATGTACTCGCAAACATTATGAACACAGGTATAATATAACAATGATGTGCTGAAAATATTTTATGCTCATGACGTAAGTCACAAAAGATAAATAAAACTCTGATGCGTGCAAGCAAGTTAATTATAAAAATGCAATAACATAGTAGTATTAAAATTTATGAAATAAATAACAAGCAATGCCACAGTCGGGCGTCTTAGCGACACCACATAAAGGGCTTTAAAAAAAATGCCACAGTCGGGCGTCTGAGCAACACCACATAAAGGGCTTTAAAAGAAATGCCACAGTCAGGCGTCTGAGCGACACCACATAAAGGGCTTTAAAATAAATACCATAGTCGGGCGTCTGAGCGACACCACATAAAGTGCTTTAAAAGAAATGCCACAGTCGGGCGTCTGAGAGACACCACATAAAGGGCTTTAAAAGAAATGCCACAGTCGGGCGTCTGAGGGACACCACATAAAGGGCTTTAAAAGAAATGCCACAGTCGGGCGTCTGAGCGATACCACAGAAAGGGCTTTAAAAGAAATGCTACAGTCGGGTGTCTGAGCGACACCACATAAAGGGTTTTAAAAGAAATGCCACAGTCGGGCGTCTGAGCGACACCACATAAAGGGCTTTAAAATAAACAATCATAGTGAATATCCCGGAGGTAGAACCATCCCAGAGATACTCGATGATCACAATAATATCACGGGTTAGTCAACAATAATAATAATCATAATTATCACAAGTCACAAGTAGTAATTCCCGTTCTGGTTTAACACACCTCCGAAGACCGACACTAAGACCGACACTTGACCCATCCCAGACTGTAGTCCTTAACCATGGACACGGCTATTCGAATAGGTTTAATCTCTGCAGAGGGTGTACTCTTTACCCACGAGTAACGGATTCCTTTAGTCCATCGGGACTAATTCCGTCTACGGTCTTTTAAATGAAAACGCACCTGACTTGCACACACCAGCTTAACTTACCGGTGTCTGGAATCACCCACGACACTCGTTAAGCAAAACTCTAAGTGGGAAGGCTACAACCTCGATTAGCATGGGATCACAAAATTTATACCGCGCGCAAAACTAGGGAAGCTATCCCTTCGGCTACAACCGAAACACCCATGCCCCCTTACCGGATGACTGGCTTTAGTCCATGGCCTTGGTACCCTCATCCCGGCCCCTGTGTATGGTGTGTGCTAGAAAGGGGTTAACAATTTACTGAACCGTACTCTACTTGTTGTAGAGACGAGTGGTAGTACGAAGCAAGTATGGGGTTACTGGAACAAGACTCGTTCTACGGTCGACTCAGGAGGTTTAAGTATTTCCCTGCATGACATGCATAACAAATATATTTCAACCAACAGAATCACTGCTCATTATATCTCACTATGCCATACCGGACATGACCGTCCCGACGGAGACCGGCGACAAACTCATGCCTACCCAAGGCAGAGGTTTTCCCGGATTCCTTCCGGCATGCATGCAAGGCACATGAGGATGATTATCATCACAAGTGTGTTCATTTCCAACAGCATGGAAATTACTAATATGCACTCATGCATATGATCATATCACATGAAATAACAAGTCCTTCGAAATGCGGTGGTGTTATAAATGTATCAATGATCACACCAAAAATATTATGCCGAGATGCAGAATGCTTGCCTTTAGGTCATGGGAAAACAGGGTGCATTCCAAAACATCTTGAAATCTTCAAAAATCCTATTAAAGAATATATTTGAATTAAGACACAAAATCAAAACAGCACAAAAAGTTGTTTTGAAATTTTTTCAAATAAACCTTAAAATAAACTAGACTTTATTTGAGAGAGGTAGGAAAAAGAATCACTTCATTTGGACTTATATTTAAAAAGTTACAGCTGGTCAAAGTTTGGTCAAAAATCTGTTATTTAAATAAAAACAGAAAACGTTTCTAACGGGGTTACGCTTTCGCACAGAGAAAACGTACTTGAGACTTTACGACTCCACTTATCCAGCATGGATGGCGTGTGAGTCACTGACAGTGGGTCCTGGTGGCCCACTAGTCAGGTTTGACTAGTCCATCTTCCTTCTTCTCCCTCTGTCCCGAGCGGAGGCGGGACTCCGGCGACCGTCGCCGGCGAACGGTGGGTCCTTGCGGGGAGCTGAGGGTGGGGATGGATCCGTGGTTTGAGGGTGAACCTCTTGGTGGTTGCAGGGTTGTTAGAGGTGGAGGGGTTTGCCGGCGGCGAGCTCCGCGGCGGAGGAAACTTTCGGTGGTAAAGTGATTTTTCTCCCGCGGTGAGCCCTGATCAAAATCGAGCAGGGGAAATGGTTCACGGGAGGAAGAGGAAGCTCTTGGTGAAGAGAACGGAGAGGGGGAGGCTCTGGTGGTGTTGGAAGGGCTGGGGCAATGGCGGCGGCTGCGGTTGCCGGAGATGAGGAAGGAGGCCTCCCCGGGTCGTCTGGCCGCTAAAGGGGGCCCTAGGGAGGTGGCCTGGGGTAGCCTGTGTGCGGAGACGAGCTCGGGGCTCCTTTTTATAGCGTCTCCAAGTCGGTTCGCGGTTGCTGTGGATGAGCTCGTCGGTGGACCGCCTTACTGTGTGGCAGGGCGACGTGGCGGTGGTTGGCTAGTTCCAGGGGCTAATGAAGACCGCTACACTATCGAGAGAGGCGAGCTGGCGCGCTGTGGGTGTTTGGGCGGTGCCGACCGGGGCTGGAGCCACTACGGACACCGGCGTGCCGCCAAGGGTGCCCTGACGGCGGCGCTGTAGCGGGCCAGGGTGGTCGGGGTGGCGTGGCGATGCAGGGAATACGTGGCGGCCAGCTGCTGTTGGCCAAGGGCCGGAACGGGTGCGGGGCGCGACGCGGCGGCTCAGACGCACGTGCGTGCCAAACGCACGCTCTGTTCGCGCTCTGGGCGTGCATGGGACGTGCTCGACGCAATGCCAGGGCCTGCGACAGGGCTTGGGTGAGGCTGGCACTTAACAGACCCAGGTTAGGAGTAACTGGGAGCCTAGTGGACAAGTTGGTTTGATCAAAGGTGCAAGCTCACAGTGCAGTGTCAAAATTCATGTCAACACAGATTATGCCCGAAAGGTGTTTGACAAAATGCCAAGGGCACTTAGGAATTTCTTGGAGTGGCCAAATTCTCCAGGTCAGGGTCTCCTTAGATGCAAGACGGAGTGGTGAGGTTATTTGGACAAAAGGGGAAACTTGCTAGTGCAAGTTTTGCAAAACTACATTCCTGGACAGGAAGTAATTGGCATCATTTCATGGACCAAAAATGTTCCAAAGAGTGCATGCTCCTGGACTTAGGGGTTTTGCAGGGTTGACTACAAGCATGAGAAAACACAAGGCCACTAGGGCAAGAAATAATAAGGTTGCAGTAGAAAAAACAAGTCTGGTCCAGAATGAAAAAGAGGTTGGTTCACTCAATTCTTCCAAAGATCTTCACTATGTTATTGCATAAAGTTGGATGGCATGCTACTACTGACATCCCATAATTTTGGTGGAGGCTCTAGGGAAATATTTAATATGGTTGTAGTGCAAAATGCCCACTGGACCAGAGAAGAAAAATAGGTGTAAAACTCAAAATATGCAATGAAATAATTTTCTTATTACACAAAAGTGATTTAGAGACATCAAATGACATCTCCAATTTTTGGTTGGATTTCTAGATAAATATATCAAATGGTTGCAGTTCAAAAAGAGCTCCAAAACTTAAAGAAAGTCATTTTAATGATTTGAGCTCAGGGTGAAATAATTTAATAAATGAATCTACTGATTAAGAAATTGTTATACAGAGAGCATAGAAGTCCAATATATTTTTGGAAAGCTCCACTTGGGAAAAAAAATAATAAAACCCTTAACAATAAAAGAAGAGTTTCTGAAATCCACAAAAAAAATCCAGGATGCAAAATTTTAAAACTCCTGGAAAAATTTTAATATCAAAAACTTGGTTAAATTTTTGGGGTGTTACACCTTCCCGAGTGGATTGAACAACAGCAGCCGACTCAAGTTCACTCAGAGCATTGGACCATGTTCTTTGATGGCTCTAAGATGTTAAATGGTTCCGGTGCTGGGGTAGTATTGGTTTCACCCCGAGGAGATAAGCCCAGATATGTGCTCCAGATCCACTTTGATTCCTCCAATAATGAAGCAGAATACGAGGCACTTTTGTATGGGTTGCGCATGGCCATTTCACTCGGTGTCCGTCGCCTTATGGTTTATGGCGACTCAGATTTGGTGGTCAATCAGGTAATGAAGGAGTGGGACGTTAGAAGCCTAGCCATGACTGGATACTGCAATGTAGTGAGGAAGCTTGAAAAGAAATTTGAAGGGTTAGAGCTCTATCATATACCCCGACTGAAGAATCAAGCGGCTGATGATTAGGCAAAGAAAGGTTCCAAGAGAGAAGCCATTCCCAGTGATGTGTTCTTGGAACATATGCATATTCCATCAGTTAAAGAAGATCCTTTTACCGAAGAAGCTCCACAGCCTTAAAGTATCACAGATCCGACTGAAGTTGAAGTTCCAGCAGTGGTCGACCTGATCATGGAAGCATTGGTGATCACTCCCGATTGGACAGTGCCATACATCGCGTATATCTTAAGAAAAGAGCTCCCAGAGGATGAAGAAGAGGCTCGACAGATCGTCCGCCGATCTAAGGCCTTTACTGTGATAAAGGGACAGTTGTACAGAGAAAGCGCGACTGGAGTTGGTCAGAAGTGTATAACGCCAGAAGAAGGTCGGATAATCCTTGACGATATCCACTTGGGGACCTGTGGCCATCATGCGTCCTCTCGGACTATTGTGGCTAAAGCATACCGAGCGGGATTTTACTGGCCAAGAGCGAACGAAATGGCAAAGGAGATAGTCGACAAGTGTGAGGGATGTCAATTTTACTCCAACATGTCACATAAGCCCGCCTCAGCCTTGAAGACCATTCCACTCGTCTGGCCTTTCGCTGTATGGGGATTAGATATGGTTGGACCACTGAGAATAGGCAGAAGTGGCTTCACCCATGTGGTGGTAGCAGTCGACAAGTTCACCAAGTGGATTGAGGCTAAACCCATCAAGAATCTTGATGCCGGCACTGCTATCAGCTTCATCAGGGAGTTGATATTCAGATATGGAGTTCCACACATCATCATCACTGACAATGGGTCAAACTTCGATTCCGAGGAATTCAGAGCCTTCTACACATCTCAGGGCACACGAGTCGAGTATGCTTCAGTCGCTCACCCTCAGTCGAATGGACAGGCAGAACGAGCAAATGGCTTAATTCTCAAAGGGTTGAAACCCCGATTGATGCGCGATCTCAAGCACGCAGCTGGTGCGTGGGTCGACGAAATTCCGTCAGTGCTTTTGGGATTAAGGACCACACCTAACCAGTCGACTGGGAGAACTCCGTTCTTCTTGGTCTACGGAGCTGAAGCAGTCTTGCCCAGCGACCTGCTTCACAATGCACCCCAAGTCGAACTCTACACCGAAGCTGAAGCAGAGCAAGCCCGGCAGGACGCAGTCGACCTTCTAGAATAAGAAAGGGAGATGGCTTTGATACGATCGACGATTTATCAGCAGGACTTGCATCACTTCCACGCCAAAAACGTGAAGAGTAGAGCCTTCATCGTCACCAAGGTTCTCCACAATGGAGCATATCGTCTTTACAATGTCGAGCACCAGATCGATGAGCCCCGACCTTGGAACGCGGAGCTGCTCTGCCCCTTTTACACTTAAGTATGCACTCGGAAATGTAATAAAAGTACTTCTGTAGTTCATCTTTCAAAGACAATAGTGTTATAAGTTTCCCAATGATTGTTGTTACTTTTGTTCACATAAAGGTCCCCCAGTGGGTGGCTTAGCTGCGAATCCATTTCGCCTAAGTTTGTAAAAATCCTATCGAGTGGTGAGCCAGCCTCACACTCGGAGGCTTAGCTGCGAATCTGTTTCGCCTAAGTTCAACAAAATCCTACCGAGTGGTGAGCCCGTCTCTCACTCGGGGGCTTAGCTGTAGTCCAAGTACTCGCCTAAGTTCAACAAAATCCTACCAAGTGGTGAGCCAGCCTCCCACTCAGAGGCTTAGCTGCAGTCCAAGTACTCGCCTAAGTTTAAATAAAATCCTACCGAGTGGTGAGCAAGCCTCCCACTCGGAGGCTTAGCTGCAGTCTAGGTACTCACCTAAGTTTAAACGAAATCCTGCCGAGTGGTGAGCCAGCCTCCCACTCGGGGGCTTAGCTGCAGCATAGCGCTCACCTAAGTACAAGTATAACGTGTGCTCCGCAAGGAAGATGAGGTGTAGGTCAACTGCTACCCTCTCCTTTCGAGCTACGCCACAAGTATAATGTGCGCTCCGCAAGGAAGATGAGGTGCAGGTCGACTGCTACCCTCTCCTTCCGAGCTACGCCACAAGTATAATGTGCGCTCCGCAAGGAAGATGAGGTGCAGGTCGACTGCTACTCTCTCCTTCTGAGCTACGCCACAAATACAACGTGCGACCCGCAAGAAGGACGAGGTGCAGGTCGACTGTTACCTTCTTCTTCAGAGGTACGCCACAGAAATCCTACCGAGTGGAGAGCAGACCTCCCACTCGGGGGGCTTAGCTGCAGCCCAATGCTCGCCTAAGTTTCTGAAAATCCTACCGAGTGGAGAGCAGACCTCCCACTCGGGGGCTTAGCTGCAGCCCAGTGCTCGCCTAAGTTTTTGAAAATCCTACCGAGTGGAGAGCAGACCTCCCACTCGGGGGCTTAGCTGCAGCCCAGTGCTCGCCTAAGTTTTTGAAAATCCTACCGAGTGGAGAGCAGACCTCCCACTCGGGGGCTTAGCTGCAGCCCAGTGCTCGCCTAAGTTTTTGAAAATCCTACCGAGCGGAGAGCAGACCTCCCACTCGGGGGCTTAGCTGCAGCCCAATGCTCGCCTAAGTTTTTGAAAATCCTACCGAGTGGAGAGCAGACCTCCCACTCGGGGGCTTAGCTGCAGCCCAGTGCTCGCCTAAGTTTTTGAAAATCCTACCGAGTGGAGAGCAGACCTCCCACTCGGGGGCTTAGCTGCAGCCCAGTGCTCGCCTAAGTTTATGAAAATCCTACCGAGTGGAGAGCAGACCTCCCACTCGGGGGCTTAGCTGCAGCCCAGTGCTCGCCTAAGTTTCTGAAAATCCTACCGAGTGGACAGCAGACCTCCCACTCGGGGGCTTAGCTGTAGCCTAGTGCTCGCCTAAGTTTTTTGAAAATCCTACCGAGTGGAGAGCATTCCTCCCACTCGGGGGCTTAGCTGCAGCCCCGTGCTCGCCTAAGTTTTTGTAAATCCTACTAAGTGGAGAGCAGACTTCCCACTCGGGGGCTTAGCTGCAGCCCAGTGCTCGCCTAAGAATGATATGGTTCAAGTCGACTGCAATCTGTGCTTCATCCTAGCCTGCAAAAGGGCATCTCAAACACCACGGTATAGATCAAGCGAAAGACGATGTCAGTTCGGAGGTAGATGCAAACATATTCAACGTTGAATCAAAGTTCAGATAACGTCTCACGGAACCAGAAGTGCTCAGGTGCTAAGCCTGTTAAAGTTTATCGGTTACAAAAACCACTCGGCATACCGAGGCAAATTTAAAGCATCAAGCATAGAAGTTTTTTACCCCTCCTATGGAGGGCTGGAAGGCGCAACAAACTCGTCCAGGTCGATTCCATCTGCGATTCGAGTGGCAGCAGCGATGAAGGTCTCCATGAAGGATCGTAAGTCATGCTTCTTGGTATTGGCCACCTTTAGAGCTGCCAGCTTGTCCTCTCGCGCATCCTTGCAGTGAACACGGACAAGAGATAGAGCAACGCCGGCACCGCACCTGGCAGAAGACTTCTTCCATTCTTGCACTCGACTTGGAACTTCGTTCAGTCGAGTCATCAGAGACTCAAGGTCATTCTAAAGTGTTTCTCCTGGCCAGAGTGCTGTGTCAATGCGGGAAGTTGCAACCTTCAGCCTTGCAAGATAATCGACAACAGCAGCAGCACGAGACTCGAGTCGGAGCACATTCATGGCGGCTTCGTCCTTCACAGGAGAATTGATGGGATCTAGGCTCATCCCCAGTCGACTAGTCTCCTCCTCAAAGTTTTTACAGAACTCTGCAGACACAACCCCAAAGTTAAGGCAGCAGTTTGATGGCAAGGCCATAGTTAAAAAGTCTGTCTGATACAAAGGATTACCTTCGAGCATGAGGAATAGCTTCTTGGCGAGTCCTCCCAGATAAGCCTCTAGATCATTCTTCTTTCCCACCAACTCGCTGGCTTTTTCACTCAAAGCAATCTTGTCATTCTTCAGTCGACTGACCTCCTTGTTGGCCGCTTCAAGAGCATCTTTCAGATTGGTATTCTCCTCTTCAAGCTTGCTGATTGAGGCCAGCTTTTCTTCTGCGAGCTTGATCTTCTCTGAAGCTGCTTTGTGCGCCTCAGCGAGGTCAAGATCCTTCTTCTTCAGAGAATCCCTCAGTTTATCTGCAAAATCACAGTGAGATCAGACTCAAGAATGAACAAGAAAAAAAGGTAGTCGTCAAGGTTCTCACCAAACATACCTTTTGCCTCCTCCTTCGCCTTCGTGAAGTTCTCCTGGACAAGCTTCAGATCAAGTTCGAGCTGGATATGCTTGTTCTCCAACTCGGTATAACGAGCTGCAAGCTCGCAAGATTTCTGCGAAGAACCAATCGACATATGTCAAAGATAGGTCGCTTCCGAGCGACTAAGGGAAAAATTGTAGTATTTCTAAGACTACAGCCGAATCTAAACATTCGACTGTAGTCTCGGGGACTACACCCAGTGGGTGCACTCAGCGTGCCCCCACTAGTTCTATCAGCTAGAGTCGATCAGTCGACCAAAAAAGATAGAAAGGCAAACCACCAGTAGATAGCCACAAAAAAAGGGAGGTGTTCTTCAGACCGTAGTCGACTGCCAGCAGTCGACAACAGTCTTAGGGAATACACCTAGTGGGTGCACTCAGCGTGCCCCCACCGGTTTATGATTCCATTCGACTAGATAGAGTAAAGAATGTAAAGAGAAAAAGCTGAAGACATAAAGACTATGGTTGACTGCCAGCAGTCCACCATAGCCTTGGGGACTATGCCCAGTGGGTGCACTCTGCGTGCCCCCACCAATCCAGAATTTCAATCGACACACCCAGTGGGTGTACGACAGACACTAAGATTTTCAGAAAGAAAATTTTTCAGGTATCATATCCTAACAGAATAGGCGGTGATCGACTAACCTGAACATTGCTCTGAAGAGCTGAACTGGCGTCATAAGCCGCTTGACTAGCGTCTCGGAACGCCTTCACTTGCTCCATCATGACCCCCGCCTGGCGTATGGATTCTTTAGCAGCGCTTGCTTGGTCTTCTGGGACGTGGTGGGTTGAGAAAAGTGAAGGCTGATCAGCACTCGACGACGAAGGGCGTGCACTCATCAGCGGCACCGCAAAGGATATGGTAGGCCGAGTGACGTTGTCCCCCTCCACAACCAACGTCTCAGGTGCTGACACGACCTGAGCGGCCTTGCTAGCAGACGCTCTCCTATTCCTCCTCTGCCTTAGTGGTTCCTCGTCATCGTCATCAGGAAGGTCAATGATGATGTTAGTTGGAGCTGCAGAAAAGAGTCAAAGTTAAGGATGAAGATCCTACCGACTGAAAATGAAATTACAAAGGTCATACCAGGGTTGGAAGTGACTGCATCCTCCATTTCGTGATCTTCAGGTCTGGTCGAGGTGTCAGAAGTAGCAGCACTACAGTTTCAGAAATCAGTTGGTCAGCTAACGAATCGACCAAGAGTAAATCCATGAGAAACAAGAAGACGCAATCTACGTCATTACCCAGAAATAGTGGGAATCGCCATCTTCATCTTCGCCAAGGCCTTCATCGGCTTTGACGGCGCCACTCGAGATTGCTTTGGCGCTTTCTCAGTCGGCACCAGAGAGGTCATCCGAGGACGCTTGGTCGACTGAACAACAGGCGCGACCCCCTTGCCGCGCTCGACTGCAGGGTCATGGGTAAGCTTGGATCTTCTTTCAGAACGAGGAGGTGTGACTTCCTCCTCCTCTTCCTCCTCCTCCTCCTCATCGGAGCCAGCATCTTCATCACCCTCATCACCATCCGATTCCCACTCCTCTTGACTTTCACCTCCACTTCCTTCCTCCTCCTCGGTCTGTGCTTGCGCCCCGTTGGGCATCGAATACAACTCAGTGGTAGCCTGGAAGGCAACAAAATAAGACGAAGGTCAATCGACCGATTTGCAGTGAAACAAAATGATTGAAACAGGATCACAATCGGGAATAAGTGGTCATACCGTGTCTGGTTCGTAAGTATGGTCGAGTGGTGGGATCCTCCTAGCCCCACACGGGTTATCCTTGTTCCCTATGATGGCAGTCATCCACCTCTCCAGTGTGGCGTCGCTGACCGCCTCTGGATGGACCCGAGTGGTGTCTTCAGTACCACAGTACAGCCACATCGGGTGGCCTCGGTATTGGAGTGGCTGAATACACCGTCGAAGGAAAACCTCCAGAAGATCCATGCCAGTCACTCCATCCCGAATGAGCTAGACTACGCGTTCCATCAACATTTTAACCTGGGCCTTCTCCTCCAAAAGCACCTTCAGAGAAGACGGCTTGTTCACTCGGTCCATGGAGAACGGAGGGAGGCCAGTTGACTGCCCTGGCGTTGACTCATCTTGGCAGTAGAACCAGGTCGACTGCCACCCTCTAACCGACTCGGGAAGGGTCATAGTTGGAAAGGCACTCTTGCTTCTCATCTGGACACCAAGACCCCCACACATCTGGATTACTTGGGTCTTTTCGTCATTCGGGTTAGCCTTTTTCACGGTCTGAGAACGACAAGTGAATATGTGCTTGAAGAGGCCCCAGTGCGGCCGACAACCCAAGAAGTTTTCACATGAAGACACGAAAGCGGCGAGGTAGGCGATGGAATTGGGTGTGAAGTGATGAAGTTGTGCCCCACAGAAATTCAAAAAACCCCGAAAGAAAAGATTCGGCGGCAGAGGAAACCCGCGATCTATATGGGTGGCTAAGAGCACACACTCACCCTCCTAAGGTTGAGGCTGCCACTCCGTCCCCGGAAGCCTCGCTGACCCGTGGGAGATCAGCCCTTCATTGTCCAGGTCGTCGAGATCCTTCTGGGTGATGGTCGAGCGAATCCAATCCCCCTGGATCCAACCTTACGGCAGGCTGGACCGCGATGAGGATCCGCGCCGACTGGTCGCTCTCCCCTTAGCCTTCGCCGTCGCCTTCTTCGCCCGCTCCAAAGCCGCCGTCTTCTCCTTCACCATTGTCGCCGACGAGGCAGGCATGGAGCAGCGGCGCAGAGCAGGTGCGAGCGCAGTAGATGAATCTGAAGATGGGAGAGGGGAAAATGAGAGCGCACTGTTCAAAAAACCTCCGCCCGGCGCCTTATATGGAGTCGCTTCCGAGTGGCTGACTGGTAGGCCCGGGCAATCCTGTCAAATCCCGCAACAGTCGCGCGAGTGATATGTGGCGAAAAAAGCGGCACGGAAATCGAGGCGTCTCTGCCTTATCCCGTCCGAGTACCACGGCCTTCTCCACCTCGCGCGCTTCCCGAAATTCGAATCCCACTAAATCCGCTAACAGCAGAGCAGCTTGTCAGACGGAAAATCTCCTACGATCCGTCGCTCGGAAATCTCCAAGTTCATAAAGTTCACTCGACAAACATAAAGAATGGATCAAGGTGACTGAAAGAGAAGTTGACACCATCACTAAGAAGTCATTGATCCGTAGTGATACACACTCGCAGCACAAAAATTAGGTCGGAAATACTATCAACTCCTTCCTCACTCAAACCTCGATCCATTCGGGGGCTAATGATGAAGTCATGTACCTAGGGTAGGGTCATGGACCTGTCCAAGGTACCCTTCCCAAGGACATCTTTAGAAGAAACACCCTTCCAGTCGACCTGGAAGGATTCCACACGACGGACTTGAAGACACTCGACCATGAAGATTCACTCGACCACTAGGAGTTCAAGAGCCACTCTGTATCCAAACGGTCTGTAATTAAGTAGTCTTTATGGTCATGATGACACTTTATGTAAGGCGTTACCAGTAACGCCAGGTGAGGGAGTCCTGTACTAGGGGGTGTCCGGGTAGCCGGACTATCATCATCGGCCGGACTCCAAGACTATGAAGATACAAGATTGAAGACTTCGTCCCGTGTCTGGATAGGACTTTCCTTGGCGTGGAAGGCAAGCTTGACGATACGGATATGTAGATCTCCTACCATTGTAACCGACTCTGTGTAATCCTAGCCCTCTCCGATGTCTATATAAACCGGAGGGTTTTAGTCCATAGGACGAACAACCATTACAACAATCATACCATAGGCTAGCTTCTAGGGTTTAGCCTCCTTGATCTCGTGGTAGATCCACTCTTGTACTACCCATATCATCAATATCAATCAAGCAGGAGTAGGGTTTTACCTCCATCGAGAGGGCCCGAACCTGGGTAAAAACAGCGTGTCCCTTGTCTCCTATTACCATCCGCCTAGACGCACAGTTCGGGACCCCCTACCCGAGATCCGTCGGTTTTGACACCGACATTGGTGCTTTCATTGAGAGTTCCTCTGTGTCGTCACCGATAGGCTTGATGGCTTCTTCAACCAACAACAACGCAGTCCAGGGTGAGACTTTTCTCCCCTGACAGATCTTCGTATTCGGCGGCTTCGCACTGCGGGCCAATTCGCTCGGCCATCTGGAGCAGATCGAAAGCTGCGCCCCACAGAGGAACTCTCAATGAAAGCACCAATGTCGGTGTCAAAACCGGCGGATCTCGGGGAGGGGGTCCCGAACTGTGCGTCTAGGCGGATGGTAACAGGAGACAAGGGACACGATGTTTTTACCCAGGTTCGGGCCCTCTCGGTGGAGGTAAAACCCTACTCCTGCTTGATTAATATTGATGATATGGGTAGTACAAGAGTAGATCTACCACGAGATCAGAGAGGCTAAACCCTAGAAGCTAGCCTATGGTATGATTGTTGTTTGTCCTACGGACTAAAACCCTCCGGTTTATATAGACAATGGAGAGGGCTAGAGTTACACAGAGTCGGTTACAATGGTAGGCGTCGGTGTACTAAGGTAGGGGGGTACCTTAGTACCCCGAACTTGTGCACGGGCAGTCGCAGCGGCCCGCGGCAGGGCTTGTCGGGCGTCCGTCAAGATCCTCCATGGCTACTTTGACGCCATTCAAGGTCGAAGTACTCGAACCCAGGCCCCGGCAAGAGAAGCTGGCCGAGAAGAATACAAGGTCTCGGCAAGAGAAGCTAGCCGGGAAGAAAACAAAGGCCCCGGCAAGAGGAGCTTGCCGGGAAGGCCGACCAAGGCACCTCCAGAAGACTTGCCACGACGCCCCGCGCGTCCCGGCAAGGCCCGACGGCCGGAAAACTTGCCGGCACGACAAGAGAAGGGCCGCGGCAAGGCACTTGCCGCGGCAAGACTGCCACCCAAACTCCAGCGCATCCGGCGACGTGTCATCATAGGGCCATCCCAAGGGCATGTGGCGAGGCACTATGCAGCCATGCGGGGCGAGGTGGCAAGCGGAGATGACAGAGACGCCATCGTGGCAACCGGTGGCTCACTCAACGGTCGCTTCTCTGCACTGTTGGGGCGACCGGACGGGCATTAAATGCCCTTGTCTCCTGCCGTCAGAGTTAGGTAGGGGACACTGTTGGTCACTGTTACACCAACCTGCGTTTTTACCTTTCTACCCCCTCTTCTTACGCTGCCACCTGTTGGTGCCCCCTTTAGACTATAAAAGGGAGGCCCATGCGCACATAGAAGGGGTTCGGTCCATTGGACACAGGCAACACCACCATACGCTCGCACCCTCGAGCAAGATCAAATACGAACACAAAGCAGCAGTAGGAGTTCTATCTCTCCGGAGAGCTCCGAAGCTGGGTAAAAATCGCCCGTCTCCCGCGCGCGCCCGACCTCGATCTGCTCTGCGCGCGGCCTCCGCCCCCCTTGCCGGACCAGAAGGTCCCCCCGTGCCCCATAGGTGCCCGGGGCCGCAGATACCGGCCCCCGACATCTTTGGCGCGCCAGGTAGGGGCTGCGTCGAGGTCGTGAGCATCTGATCCGGTCTCTGCGCGCGCTGCATCAATGCCTTCATCAACATGCCACCGAAGAAGAAGCCTTCGGAGGTGGCCGCTCCGTCTACATCGATTCCGCCACCACCGCCGGAGCAAACGGGCGGTGGAGTGGACGCCGGCGGAGGAGCGGGCGCCGACGGAGGGACTCACGTCGTCACCAGATCCAAAAACAAGGCCCCGCAAGCGTCGGTGACCGTGCAGACACCGCACCCTTCCCAGGAGGTGCAAGGTCAACAACGCCCCGGTGCTCCTAGCACCGTGCTCGCATTGGAACAAGGCCAAGCTGGTGGGTCGCGGGACGCTCGAGGTCAGCATGCACGCCCGCATGCCGGCGCGAGCGAGGTACGATCGCCCGGACGGGGTGCTGCACCTCCTAATCCAGTTGGGAGTCCGAGCACATCCCGCTCCTCGCGCCGCTCGTCACCACCGCCACCCAAGACAGCAGAGGAAGCGCTGGCCCGAGCCCAGCTGCTTCTAGACTATCCTCCGGCGCCGCACAAGATTGACGACTGGAGGATGACCATATACAGTCTCATCAGCTTCGCCAACGGCGACAAACCCCGGCAGCCGAGCGCATCGAGGTCGCGGCAAGGCGCCCAGGCGCAAGCCGACGCCGACAAGACCGCTGGAGGTGCCACCTCCGTGCACTCCCAGCCCCGAAGGCCAAGATCGCCGGCTTGTCGGGCCAACCCCGACGGCGACTCCACCGCGTCGTCGGACCCGCGAACCCGACGCGATCAACGCCACGTTCTCCAAGAACGGCGGCACGAAGACACTCGCACTCGTATCGAGCGCAGAAGGGAAGCGCGACGTCAATCCGACCAGCGCGCTAGGCCCACTGTCGACATGCACGCACCCGGGGAACCGAGCGACTTGCCGTACGCGGCAGGTTGCCCTGCGTTCACCCGCGAGCTGCGGCAAGTCCAGTGGCCCAGAACCAAGAACTTCAAGCCAGACGTGCCCGAGAAGTACGATGGCAGGATACATCCATCGGAGTTCCTCAGCATCTACACCATCGCGGTGCAGGCTGCCGGAGGGCGCGACGAGAAGATCCTCGCCAATTACTTCCCGCTGGTGCTCAAGCCCAATGTCAGATCTTGGCTCATGCACTTGCCGGACGGTTCCATCTCTTCATGGGCGGACCTGTGTCATCAGTTTGTCGGCGCCTTCATAGGTGGCCACATGCCTCATGGCCAGGAGAGTGACCTCCACTTGCTCGTCCAGAAGGAGGGAGAACCCCTGCGCAAGTACATACAAAGATTCAGCCAAGTGCAGCGCAACATCCCAGACGTCCACCCTGCCGCAGTTATCAGCGCGTTTCATCAGAACGTGCGTAACCGCAGGATGAGGGAGGAGATGGCGATGTGCAAGATCAGAGACGTCAGTGAGCTCTATGCTCTGGCCGACAAGTGTGCACAGGCTGAGGAGGGGAGGAAAATCCCCGGAGAGGTTGCAGGAGCAGAAGGATCTGACAGTGAGGGTGCCGCCCCGGCAAGGAAGAACCGGAGGCGGAACAACAGGAAGAGAAAGGCTAAGGATTTGCTAGCTGTTGAGCATTCCGGCAACGGAGGCAGCTCCGACAAGGCCAAAGCCGATGACTCCAGCGAGGCTGTGGTAGCCGCCGACAAGCAGGGTGGCTCCGGCAAGCGGTACTGCAAGATCCACCGCACCAAGGGCCATGATCTCCAAACCTGCAAGAAAGTGGAGCAGATGGAGGAGCTACAAAAAGCCGAATATGAGCGCCGCGACAAGGAGAGAGCCCAGGGAGGTGGCGGAGGATCCGGCAAGAAGCTTCCCGCCCGGGGAGGACACCGCGGCAAGGCCAAGCCGCGGCAAGGAGATAGGCCTCCCCGCGGCCGCGACAAGGACGAAGATGAGGATGAGGATGATGAGATGGAGGAAGATGAGACCGATGATCAAGAGTTTCAGAAGGTGACAGAGGTGTTGTGCATCGATGGCGGCGCCTCCCTGCACGCCTCGCACCGCCAACTCAAGTAGTGGGTGCGAGAGGTGAACGCAGCGGAGCCGTCCGTCGAGGCACACAAGCCTCTGAAATGGTCTGGCACGCCCATCATCTTTGATGTTGAGGACCACCCTGATCGCATCACTGCGGTCGGGTGCTTGCCGATGTTGGTCTCACCAACAATCCGCAACCTCAAGGTCACGAAGATGTTGGTTGATGGCGGGGCCGGCCTGAACCTGATTTCCTCCGCAGTGCTCAAGAAGCTCCAGATCCCTGACAGCGAGCTCGAAGAAACCGGTACCTTTCAAGGGATAAATCCGGGAAGGAGCAAGCCCAAGGGGAAGATCATGCTGCCAGTGACATTTGGCAGCGAGCTGAACTTCAGGATAGAGAGGGTCACCTTCGATGTTGTTGATATCCCATTACCCTACAATGGGATACTCGGCCGTCCAGCGCTTGCCAAGTTCATGGCAGCCTCTCACTACGCATACAACGTGCTCAAGATGCCTGGTCCGATAAGTGTCATCTCTGTCCAAGGCGACAAGAAGGATGCACTTATCTGCACCGACAAGATCTACCGGGAAGCAGCAGCCGCAGCAGAGTGCAAGCCACTTGCCGCTGAAGCTCCCCGGGGGAAGAAGAAAGTCAAGACCGGCAAGAGCAGCTCTGATGCCCACTCCGACAAGCGCACCTCCCCGGAGTGCTGCGCTGCCGTCGAGGACGCACCATTGAGCTCCACCGGCAAGTGCAAGAAAGCAAAGGCAGATCCACCAAAGACTAAGCCCGGCAAGAGCAGCTCTGGTGCCCACTCCGGCAAGCGCGCCTCCCCGGAGTGCTGCGCTGCCGTCGCGGATGCGCCATCGAGCTCCACCGGTCAGTAGGGCGAAGAAAGCGTCCAGTTTCGAGCTTTTGAGTTGTATTCCCTGAGAATCCACACATTGTATGAAGAACCTGTGTGCAGAAGGGTCGAATCGTGGCTAAGTTGCGCCCTTGATCTGTTTCGAGTCCGCTCAACGGTGAAAGCGCGCCGCAACTAGCCCGACAAGTTTTTCTTGCCGGAGGCAACACCGCCAGCGGGCTGCTGATGTTCCGCACTCAGCAAGCGTGCTTGCGCCGACAAGGTTCCCCGAAAGCGTGAGGGTGAAAGCATACAAGGGAGGGAATCAAGGGAGAAGTGCGGCCTTACCGGAGTGCGGAAGACAGAAAAGCTAAGTCGCACGAGCTTGAGTACAGAGCACTTTTTAATTCTAAGATCTTATGTTATATTCCTCGAACGTTCGTCCCTTCTACGAAAAACCTGTGCGCGGAGGAACCAACTCGTGGTTAAGTTGCGCCCTTGCTTTGTTTCCGAGTCCGCTCAACAATACAAGTGCGCTGCAACTGGCCCGAGAAGGTTTCTTGCCGGGTACAACACCGCCAGCGGGCTGCTGATGTTCCGCACTCAGCAAGTGTGTTAGCACCGGCAAGTTCCCTAGAAGCGTAGGGTAAAAACGTACAAGGGATATAACGAGGTAGAGGGTGTAACATAGCAAGCCTTGCCGTGGGACGTCCTTCGTATGTAAAACTTGTGCGCAGAGGAACCAACTCGTGGTTAAGTTGCGCCCTTGCTTTGTTTTCGAGTCCGCTCAACAATACAAGTGCGCTGCAACTGGCCCGAGAAGGTTTCTAGCCGGGTACAACACCGCCAGCGGGCTGCTGACGTTCCGCACTCAGCAAGTGTGTTAGCACTGGCAAGTTCCCTAGAAGCGTAGAGTGTAAACATACGAAGGGCGAAGCATGGCATTGCGTTACCCAACCTAAATAGTCACGCCACGAAAGAATAACTTATTACAGCACTGTCTTAGTTATTTTCGTGACTATAATAACAGCGACAAGGAAAAACCAGAAGGGCGCACTGGCGCAGCGGCCCCGGCAAGCCGATTTCACTGGGGGCTGCGATTGCCAAGATTCCTCCGCGGCAAGTCAGGGTCCCCGGAGGCTGCGACGCCGGCGGCAAGGACAAAGCAAGGCGCACCGGCACCTGTGTCGCGGCGAGCCAGAGTTGCCGGGGGCTGCAAATATCAAGATTCACCCCCGGCAAGCCGGAGCCGCCGGGGGCTGCGGTATCAGATAAGTTTTTCATCCCTCGTCATGCATCCTCTTATGGGCTGGGGAATGCGAGACCGCGCCCTTGAACGAATGTGTCTTGTAAAAAAAAACCCCTGAGCGCGGAGGAGCCAACTCGTGGTTAAGTTGCGCCCTTGCTTTGTTTTCGAGTCCACTCAACAATACAAGTGCGCCGCAACTGGCCCGAGAAGGTTTCTTGCCGGGTACAACACCGCCAGCGGGCTGCTGACGTTCCGCACTCAGCAAGTGTGTTAGCACCGGCAAGTTCCCTAGAAGCGTAGGGTGGGAACATACAAGGCGCAAAATCAAGTAAAGGGCATAATCCGGCAAGCATTCCCCTCTTTTCATTAAAAAAACATCCCAATTTAGTACAAGTCCATAGAGGATGAAAAACATGATAAGAGAGGATTACAAATTTTAAATACAGCTAAGGCCCGAAGGCTTACAAATTAAAAGATAAGATGCCCGTAATCCCTCTCCTGTTTCTCTCTTCAGGAGGTAGGTCACGGACGCCCCGGCAAGAGAAGCTTGCCGGGGAGGGCAAAAGGAGCGCCTAGGCGAACTACGGGTGCCAGAAGACACCAAGAGAACTTCCCGGGGGCCGGCCAGGAGCTTGGCGGAGCCAGAGGCGCCGGAGGCAGAGCTCGAAGACGGGGCGGCAGGACGTCAGCACGCTGTCGAGGGCACCTCGCCCTCGTACTCCGATTTGACGGCCTTGCCGCCGCCCCTCTTCCTCCTCCGCAGCCTCCCTACGCCAGCCACCCAAGGAGACGGCCCCGGGGAGTTCAGAAGGCCGGCAACCCGGATGATGGGGTCGCCGGTGGTGTGCGCGAGGCAGCGTCCGACGCCTAGTCGGACCCGCCATCCTCGTCGTCGCTGTCGCTCCCCTCCTCGTCACTCTCGCTCGAGGAGGGACCTTCGCTATCGGAGGAGCTGTCCACGCAGCATCTCGCCCCGAAGACCTTGACGGCGAGAAGGTTGCCCTCCATTAACTTAAAATGGAGGGTAAATCCCGCCGTCAAGCTGTGGATGCGGGCCAACGTCTTCCACCCTCGATCGAAGTACATCACGCCGGGGGCTGGGGATACGACACTAACTCGAGTGCCGCTGATCCCGCAGCCCCTCATGCGCAACTCCAGCATCTCGGGCGGGTCCGGTTCCATCGCGCTCGCAAACGGAGCCGGAAGCCGGAGGCGTCGACGAGGTGCCCGACGCAGCTTGACGAAGAACTCCCAGGGGTCGTCCCCGATGTGGACCGCCTCGAGGAGAGGAGCCGCCGGCGGAGACGGGGGTGGCGCACCACCCCGGCCGCCTCTTCCCCGAGCACCTCGGCCACGCCCTCGACCTCGTCCATGGCCTCGCCCCCTCCCTCTTCCCCTCGCGGCCGGTTCCGCCGCCGCAGGGGCAAGAGAGGGAGAGGTGCGCTGTCTGGCGGCACCCCTCGCCGCCACCAATGAAGGACCAGGGTTCCCTTTCTCCATGACGAATGGGAGAAAGGGGAGCAGAAGTTAAAATAAAGAAGGAGATGAGGGAGTGCGGGCTTCCGTGCCCCCCTCCTGCTCTTTATAAAGGAGCAGGGTGGGAGCCCGGCCGCCCCGCTCGGCGAATCAAGGCACGGGAGAGCAGGGGAATCGGGACCGACCCGCTGCCTCTGCTCATGCCGGCCCGGATTCCCAATCTCACCGTCCGTGACCCCAAGTGCATGGGAGCCGCGTGGTAGGGATACAGCGCCGAGTGGACGGGTGAGGCGATCTCGCCCCACCCCGTGAGCATGGGAGTGGACGCCTCAAAAGCCGCGCACTGGCCCCGTCCCGTAAATGCACCACGCCCCCCACGCCTACCTCCGTTTAGGTAGGAGGGCGTGAGCCGTCCCCTTCATCATGGCTTGATGCATGCTCGCGAGGCTCAGCCCCGCACGCGCCGCCCACGTCGCCCACGACGCCGCGTTTGACGCGTGCCACTCTGGGCGTGCGCGGTGGAAGCGGAGAGATATGCGATGTGACCTAGGCCACGCGTGCCCGTGCACTGTTTTGGGCCTGGCCCAACAGCGCTCGGCACCGTGTATGGCCCAGGCCCGGGGGCTCCTGTCGGTGTACTAAGGTAGGGGGGTACCTTAGTACCCCGAACTTGTGCACGGGCAGTCGCAGCGGCCCGCGGTAGGGCTTGCCGGGCGTCCGTCAAGATCCTCCACGGCTACTTTGACGCCATTCAAGGTCGAAGTACTCGAACCCAGGCCCCGGCAAGAGAAGCTGGCCGGGAAGAATACAAGGTCCCGGCAAGAGAAGCTAGCCGGGAAGAAAACAAAGGCCCCGGCAAGAGGAGCTTGCCGGGAAGGCCGACCAAGGCACCTCCAGAAGACTTTCCGCGACGCCCCGCGCGTCCCGGCAAGGCCCGACGGCCGGCAAACTTGCCGGCACGACAAGAGAAGGGCCGCGGCAAGGCACTTGCCGCGGCAAGTCTGCCACCCAAACTCCAGCGCATCCGGCGACGTGTCATCACAGGGCCATCCCAAGGGCACGTGGCGAGGCACTACGCAGCCATGCGGGGCGAGGTGGCAAGCGGAGATGACAGAGACGCCATCGTGGCAACCGGTGGCTCACTCAACGGTCGCTTCTCTGCACTGTTGGGGCGACCGGACAGGCATTAAATGCCCTTGTCTCCTGCCGTTAGAGTTAGGTAGGGGACACTGTTGGTCACTGTTACACCAACCTGCGTTTTTACCTTTCTACCCCCTCTTCTTACGCTGCCACCTGTTGGTGCCCCCTTTAGACTATAAAAGGGAGGCCCATGCGCATGTAGAAGGGGTTCGATCCATTGGACACAGGCAACACCACCATACGCTTGCACCCTCGAGCAAGATCAAATACGAACACAAAGCAGCAGTAGGAGTTTTATCTCTCCGGAGAGCTCCGAAGCTGGGTAGAAATCGCCCGTCTCCCGCGCGCGCCCGACCTCGATCTGCTCTGCGCGCGGCCTCCGCCCCCCTTGCCGGACCAGAAGGGGCCCCCCGTCCCCCATAGGTGCCCGGGGCTGCAGATACCGGCCCCCGTCAGTAGGAGATCTACATATCCGTATCTCCAAGCTTGCCTTCCAGGCCAAGGAAAGTCCCATCCGGACACGGGACGGGGTCTTCAATCTTGTATCTTCATAGTCTTGGAGTTCGGCCAAAGATGATAGTTCGGCTATCCGGACACCCCCTAGTCCAGGACTCCCTAACTCACCCACGCTCCCTAACCCACGCTGGCATTTCACCGAGCGCCTGGCGTGCACACTCTGGGCGCAGCCAGAGCGCGTGTTTTGCACGTGCATGCGCACGAGTCGCCGCGTCCCACTGTCGCTTCCCCCGCGCCTGTTCTGACCCCTCCCCTCTCCCAGTTGATGCACCCGGCTCCTCCCTCGCCGCAGGGGCCACCTGGCCCCCTCCTGGCGCCCTACAGTGCCGCCACCGCAAGCCTCCATCGCCGCCCGACAACCTCTGCACTGGTCGGCGCCGCCCGAGCCACACCAACGCGCCAGCTTGCCCGTGGAGCAGTCCGACCTCATCCACAGCTTGTCCGCAAGCGCCCATCGCCGCCATGATGCCCTGCAAGCTACAGAACGGCGGTCGCCGACATCCTTATCCACCACCGCGGAACCGACCTCGATGCGCTATAAAAGGAGGCCCCCGGGCTCGTCCAGCCACCCAGGCGACCTCAGGCCACCCCCATAGCACCCCCACAGCCAGCAATCATCGGGGGGAAGCCGTCTTCCCCGACTCCGGCCGGTTCGGCCGCCGCCACGCCCCAGCGCCATGCGTTGCAACCAGGGCCTCCCTCGCTCATCTAGCGCCACCAATCTACTCCTCTCAACCTTGCGGAGCTGACCAGCCTTTCAAACGCGGTGGGAAACCACCATAGCCCGAGCCCCTAATTCCTCCCGACGCTACCTCCGTCGCGAAGCTCGCCGCCGGCGACTCCCTCCACCCCCGCCAACCCAACAACCACCGGGAGGACTGCCCCGGCCTGACGGAGCCATCCCTGCCCTTGGAACCCCGTGGGGAGCCGCCGTTCGTCGGCGGCGATCGCCGGAACCCCGCCCCCGCTCGGGCAGAAGAGGGAGAAGACGCGGGCGACTGGTCAAACCTGACCAGTGGGCCCAAGGGACCCACTGTCAGTGCCAGCCCCGCCGCCACGTGTTTAAGTGGAGGCGTAAAGCGCAGAGTACACCTTCCCCTCGAACCGTTTTTTTCTTTTCTGTTTCTTTTATTTAAATTGTTTTTAAACAGAAAATTGACTAAACTTTGACTGGCTCTAACTTTTTAAATATAACTCCAAATGAGTTGATTCTTTTTCCTACCTCTCTCAAATTTAATCTAGTATATTTTTAGATTTATTTGAAAATTTTCCAAGCAACTTTTTTGTACTGTTTTTGAAGTATGTGTTATTTGTATATTTTTGAAAATAGGATTTGTTGGAGAGAGAAGAAAACTTTCAAAAGTTTTGGAATACACCGTGCCTCTCCACAACTTGAAGGCAAGCATTTTGAACCCTGGCATAATATTTTTGTGTTGGTTGACACGATTATAACACCATCTCAATACGGAGAACTCGTTATTTTATGTGGTGATGTGATCATTTACATGAATGCATATTGGAGATTTCCTTGCTGTTGGAAACAGATATACTTGTGATGATATTCACCCTCGAATGCCTTGCATGCATGCCGGAAAGGAATCCGGGAAAGCCACTGCCTTGGGTAGGCGTGAGCTTGTCTCCAGTCTCCGTCGGGACAGTTATGTCCGGTATGGCATGGTGAGGTATAATGAGTGGTGATTCTGTTAGTTGGAATATATATATTGGTTACACTCATCATGCAGGGAATTTATAAACCTCCTGAGTCGACCGTAGTGATGAAGTCATGTACCTAGGGTAGGGTCATGGACCTGTCCAAGGTACCCTTCCCAAGGACATCTTTAGAAGAAACTCCCTTCCAGTCGACCTGGAATGATTCCACTCGACGGACTCGAAGACACTCGACCATAAAGATTCACTTGACCACTAGGAGTTCAAGGGCCACTGTGTATCCAAACGGTCTGTAATTAAGTAGTCTTTATGGTCATGATGACACTTTATGTAAGGCGTTACCAGTAATGCCAGGCCTTAATGTACTTTAAACCCTCCGCTACGTGGGCTGGCTGGGTGCTGGCAGACATTATATAAGCCACCCCCCTCCACTGGCAGAAGGGTTCGCACCCCTGTAACTCATACGCTTATAATCCAGTCGACCGCCTCCAGGCTCCGAGACGTAGGGCTATTACTTCCTCCGAGAAGGGCCTGAACTCGTAAATCCCTTGCGTATACAACTACTCCATAGCTAGGATCTTGCCTCTCCATACCTACCCCCTATTCTACTGTCAGTCTTAGTACCACGACAGTTGGCGCCTACCATGGGGCAGGTGTCTTAGCGACTTATTGGAGAAGTTGCAATTGTTCCGATCGCCTTCATCATGGTTTCTAGCGGAGTTCTGGTCGAGGGCCACGAGATCCGTCTCGGCGCGCTCACGTTCATCGCTGACGACTCCACTTGGCTCCAGGAGGCTCCACTCGACATTGACGCGCTTCCTGTCCGCGGGGCGATGCACTTTCATGCATGTGTCCGTGGCGTCCTGCTGCGGCAACCATCGGCTCCGTATCGGTCGACTCCTGTGTCGTCCTCCCTCCCTGTCTCCCGCCAGCGCAAACGCTCTGGTCGATCGAGGCTTCAGCGGTGGGTGAGACATGAAGTGGCTCGCCAATCGGCCACCACCCAAGTCGCGATAATCGAGCCCGACGAATCTCTCTACGGCCTGTTCGATCTGTCGACTGGCTCCGTAGAGACTGCATCCGAGTGCGACAACAGTGATCCAGCGGCGGAGGTCCTGATGGTCAATGGGCCTTGTAGTCCTCCCGGCTTCCCTCGCACTGACGGAGTGGACGGCGGAGGCGACCCCGCTCAGGTCCACGAGGAATATCAACCCGAGCCACTCACTTGTCTGCAAAGGGAAGATCTTCACCGCCGGAATGTGGATGCTCTGCATACTCCCATCGTAGGAGAAACCCCCGAGGCTCGCGCCTTGGAGAATGCGCATTTGGCCAATTTGGCTAAGCGCACTCGACTGGAGAATCTCCAGCGAGCACTCAACGAGCGCGCGTGGCAACGAGTACCAGACTCCAGTCGACGTCAACTCTTTCCACCACCGACTCAGGTATATCGAACCCCAATGCAGAATCTAGCAGCTGCATCCCGTATAGCAGAGTCAATTCAGCCCTCTCAGTCAGAGGCTGGCAGAGGCTTGATGCATATCAGAGATTTGCTCCGGGCAGCGGGAGATCAGAATTCAGCTGTGTCACAGTCACGCAATAGGATTCACAGTCGATCCGTCGCTGCGAATACAGTCCAATCGGCTCATAGCCCAAGATCGCCTCCACGGCGTGAGGGACGTGGGGGTCGACGTGATCAATATGATGACCGATTCGATCGCGATGATCGGCGTCGAGTGCCCACTCCTCCCCCAAGGGGTGGGTCTTACGCCCCCCGGCATAAAGATGACAGACGTCAGCATAGTGTTGGGCGGAGAGCTCCGGTCGACCCCAGGGAACCAGGCTTTGACGCGAGATCCATTATTGTGCAAGGTTTGGTTGACCAGAACAGAGCTCATCGAGAAGGCCATGACAGAGATGTTCCCACCAGCAGCCGAGTTCATGTTTCAGGACCAGAATGTTTCAGCAGAGCCATCAAAGCCGTGGTGATCCCTCCCAACTTCAGGTTGGCGACTGGGGTGAGTAAGTTCACTGGTGAGTCCAAGCCTGATACTTGGCTTGAGGACTACCGAGTGGCTGTGCAGATTGGCGGTGGCAATGATGAGGTAGCCATGAAACACCTACCGCTCATGTTGGAGGGTTCGGCCAGAGCCTGGTTGAATCAGTTGGCTCCTAGCAGCATTTACACTTGCGAAGATCTTGCCCGAGTGTTCGTCAGGACATTTGAGGGAACTTGCAAGCGACCGGCAGGACTGACAGAGCTATAGGTGTGCGTGAAAAAGTCGAATGAGACCCTGAGAGATTACATCCAGAGATGGATCACGTTGCATCATACGGTGGAGAACGTATCTGATCATCAAGCAGTCTGTGCCTTCAAGGAAGGCGTTATGAACAGAGAGTTAAGTTTGAAGTTTGGTCGGACTGGAGATATGACCCTGAGTCGAATGATGGAGATTGCCACCAAATATGCCAATGGTGAAGAAGAGGATCGACTCCCGAGTGGCAAGTACAAGCTGAGTCAGTCGGAAAAAGGAAACTCCAGTCGGAAGCAGAAGCGGAAAGCCGAGCCAGCTGCTCCTGGAGAAGCCCTGGTAGTGACTCAGGGCAAGTTCAAAGGGAAGCCCAAAGGATCCTGGAACCCCAAGAAGGTGAAGGACAAGGAAGGAAATGACGTGATGGATTTGCCATGTCACATTCACACGAAGAAAGACGAAGAGGGTAACTTCATTTACCCGAAACATACCACTCGCCAATGCCGACTCTTAATCTAGCAGTTTCAAGGGAAACAACCCAAGGATAAGGAGAAGGAGTCAGACAAGGCTGAGGACAAAGAGGACAGTGATGAAGGGTACCCCATGTCAATTCCACCCTGATGATTTTTGCTGATGTGGAGAGCAAAAGTCGATTGAAAGATATCAACCGTGAGGTCAATATGGTCGCTCCAGCGACGCCAAGCTATCTGAAATGGTCCCAGACTGCCATTACATTCGACCAGTCTGACCATCCGATGCACATAGCCACCCTTGGGAGGCAAGCTTTGGTGGTCGACCCAGTCGTCGAAGGCACTCGACTGACTAAGGTTCTGATGGATGGTGGCAGTGGATTGAATATATTGTATGCGGAGACGCTAAAGGGAATGGGCATTCCGATGTCCAGACTCAGTTCCAGCAACATGAGTTTCCATGGAGTCATTCCTGGAAAGAAGGCCGAGTCACTCGGCCAAATAGCTCTAGATGTGGTTTTCGGCGATTTGAAGCATTTCCGCAAAGAGAAGCTAACATTTGAAGTCGTGGATTTCCAGAGCGCTTATCACGCTATTTTGGGCAGGCCAGCTTATGCACGGTTCATGGCTCGACCATGTTACGTATACCTCAAACTGAAGATGCCTGACCCCAAGGGTGTGATCACCATCACTGGCAATCGGAAAAAGGCAGAAGAGTGCTTTAGAAGTGTTCAAAGATTGCCGATGCTCAGATAACAGTGGTGGAGCTGGAAGAGTATCAGAAAAATGCAAACCCGAGTGATTTATTGCGGGCCAAGAAGCCCGCCACAGAGTCAGCGTTCCAGTCGTCTGGTGAAACGAAACCCGTTCACATTCACCTGACCGACCCCAGTGCTGCTCCGACTCATATTTCCACAACACTCGACTCTAAATAGGAAGAAGCGCTCATCCAGTTCCTCCGTGAGAACTGGGACATCTTCGCATGGAAGCCTGCTGACATGCCGGGTGTTCCCAGGGGGCTGGCTGAGCATCGTCTATGAGTCGACCCAAAAGCAAAACTTGTCAAAGAACATCTTCGACGGTCTGCCGTCCAGAAGAGAAAGGCCATTGGCGAGGAGGTGGCTCGGCTCCTGGCAGCAGAGTTTATCCGAGAGGTTTACCACTCTGAGTGGCTCGCCAATGTTGTCATGGTCCCCAAGAAGGACAAGTCACTTCGCATGTGCATCGATTTCAAACATATCAATCGGGCCTGCCCGAAAGATCATTTTCCTCTCCCTCGCATCGACCAAATTGTCGACTCGACTGTGGGATGTGAGAGGTTGTCTTTTTTAGATGCTTATTCAGGGTACCATCAGATCCATCTGTATGGACCCGACGAGATCAAAACAACTTTCATCACTCCATTCGGGTGCTTCTGCTATGTCACCATGCCATTCGGCCTCAAGAATGCCGGAGCCACGTTTATGAGGATGATTCAGAAGTGTTTACTCACTCAAATCAGTCGGAACGTGGAAGCGTACATGGATGATATTGTGGTCAAATCACGGAACGGTGCCGACCTATTGACTGACCTCACTGAAACATTTGTCAATCTCAGGAGGTATGATATCAAGCTCAATCCATCAAAGTGCACATTCAGTGTTCCTGGTGGAAAGTTACTCAGTTTTCTCGTTTCCGAACGAGGAATCGACGCTAACCCAGAAAAAGTTGGCACAATACTCCGAATGAAACGCCCTGTGCGTGTGCACGATGTCCAGAAGCTTACTAGATGCTTGGCCGCATTAAGTCGATTCATCTCTCGCCTCGGTGAAAAGGCATTGCCTCTTTACCGACTGATGAAGAAGTCAGACAAGTTAGCGTGGACTCCAGAAGCTGATGCAGCATTTGCCGAGCTAAAAGCTCTGCTATCCACCCAGCCGGTGCTTGCTGCTCCGATCAGCAAAGAGCCTCTGTTGCTTTACATTGCAGCCACAGGACAAGTCGTCAGTACAGTACTTACAGTCGAGCGGGAAGAAGAAGGGAAAGCCTTCAAAGTTCAGCGCCCAGTATATTATCTTTCCGAAGTGTTGACCCCATCGAAACAAAGATACCCTCATTATCAGAAGCTCGTGTATGGGATCTACATGACCACGAAGAAGGTTGCTCATTATTTCTCTGATCATTCCATTATAGTCGTTAGCGATGCCCCACTGTCAGAGATTCTGCACAACAGAGATGCAACTGGTCGAGTGGCTAAATGGGAGATTGAACTCCTTCCCCTTGATATCAAGTTTCAGGCAAATAAAGCCATTAAGTGCCAAGCAATAGCAGATTTGCTTCTGTCACGACCGGTTTTCTAGGTATAAATTTCCAGAAAAGACCGTCGTGCTCATCAGCCCCAGGATTACTGTTAGCTGATGAGGCTCCAACTTGATACAGAAATTCCAAGCAAAAATACAAAACATGTAGTACAAGACCATTCTGGCCTGTGAGTACAACAAATGGTTCTAGTGGTTGATGGCGGAAGTGGTTTGTGGATCATCAGTGTCTATGGGACTCCATTTCCCAACAAGAACAGCTGACCAGGTTAACTCCTATCTCCGCGAGGCTGCTATCTCCGTTGCTTAGGTTCCGGGGCTGTCATCGCGTCGCTCCTCTCCGTGCAAGAAAATCTGGCCAAGACACTAGCCAGGGACAAGCCAGTGAGTACTTTGAATGTACTCGCAAACATTATGAACACAGGTATAATATAACAATGATGTGCTGAAAATATTTTATGCTCATAACGTCAGTCACAAAAGATAAATAAAACTCTGATGCGTGCAAGCAAGTTAATTATAAAAATGCAATAACATAGTAGTATTAAAATTTATGAAATAAATAACAAGCAATGCCACAGTCGGGCGTCTTAGCGACACCACATAAAGGGCTTTAAAAAAATGCCACAGTCGGGCGTCTGAGCAACACCACATAAAGGGCTTTAAAAGAAATGCCACAGCCGGGCGTCTGAGCGACACCACATAAAGGGCTTTAAAAGAAATACCACAGTCGGGCGTCTGAGCGACACCACATAAAGGGCTTTAAAAGAAATGCCACAGTCGAGCGTCTGAGCAACACCACATAAAGGGCTTTAAAAGAAATGCCACAGTCGGGCGTCTGAGCGACACCACATAAAGGGCTTTAAAAGAAATGCATAGTCGGGCGTCTGAGCGACACCACAGAAAGGACTTTAAAAGAAATGCCACAGTCGGGCGTCTGAGCGACACCGCATAAAGGGCTTTAAAAGAAATGCCACAGTCGGGCGTCTGAGCGACACCACATAAAGGGCTTTAAAATAAACAATCAAGTGAATATCCCGGAGGTATAACCATCCCAGAGATACTCGATGATAACAATAATATCACGGGTTAGTCAACAATAATAATAATCATAATTATCACAAGTCACAAGTAGTAATTCCCATTCTGGTTTAACAGTTTCACCTCCGAAGACCGACACTAAGACCGACACTTGACCCATCCCAGACTGTAGTCCTTAACCATGGACACGGCTATTCGAATAGGTTTAATCTCTGCAGAGGGTGTACTCTTTACTCACGAGTAACGGATTCCTTTAGTCCATCGGGACTAATTCCGTCTATGGTCTTTTAAATGAAAACGCACCTGACTTGCACACACCAGCTTAACTTACCGGTGTCTGGAATCACCCACGACACTCGTTAAGCAAAACTCTAAGTGGGGAGGCTACAACCTCGATTAGCATGGGATCACAAAATTTATACCGCGCGCAAAACTGGGGAAGCTATCCCTTCGGCTACTACCGAAACACCCATGCCCCCTGACCGGATGACTGGCTTTAATCCATGGCCTTGTTACCCTCATCCCGGCCCCTCTGTACGGTGTGTGCTAGAAAGGGGTTGACAATTTACTGAATCATACTCTACTTGTTGTAGAGACGAGTGGTAGTACGAAGCAAGTATGGGGGTTACTGGAACAAGACTCGTTCTACGGTCGACTCAGGAGGTTTAAGTATTTCCCTGCATGACATGCATAACAAATATATTTCAACCAACAGAATCACCGCTCATTATACCTCACTATGCCATTCCGGACATGACCGTCCCGACGGAGACCGGCGACAAACTCATGCCTAACCAAGGCAGAGGTTTTCCCGGATTCCTTCCGGCATGCATGCAAGGCACATGAGGATGATTATCATCACAAGTGTGTTCATTTCCAATAGCATGGAAATTACTAATATGCACTCATGCATATGATCATATCACATGAAATAACAAGTCCTTCGAAATGCGGTGGTGTTATAAATGTATCAACGATCACACCAAAAATATTATGCCGGGATTCAGAATGCTTGCCTTTAGGTCATGGGAAAACAGGGTGCATTCCAAAACATCTTGAGATCTTCAAAAATCCTATTAAAGAATATATTTGAATTAAGACACAAAATCAAAACAGCACAAAAAGTTGTTTTGAAATTTTTTCAAATAAATCTTAAAATAAACTAGACATTATTTGACATAGGTAAGTAAAAGAATCAGTTCATTTGGACTTATATTTAAAAATTTACAGCTGGTCAAAGTTTGGTCAAAAATCTGTTATTTAAATAAAAACAGAAAACGTTTCGAACGGGGTTACGCTTTCGCACAGAGAAAACGTACTTGAGACTTTACGCCTCCACTTATCCAGCATGGATGGCGCATGAGTCACTGACGGTGGGTCCTAGGTGGCCCACTAGTCAGGTTTGACTAGTCCGTCTTCCTTCTTCTCCCTCTGTCCCGAGCGGAGGTGGGACTCCGGCGACCGTCGCCGGTGAATGGCGGGTCCTTGTGGGGAACTGAGTGCGGGGATGGATCCGCGGTTCGAGGGTGAACCTCCCGGTGGTTGCAGGGTTATCAGAGGTGGAGGGGTTTGCCGGTGGCGAGCTCCGCGGCGGAGGAAAGTTTCGGTGGTAAAGTGATTTTTCTCCCGCGGTGAGCCCTGATCAAAATCGAGCAGGGGAAATGGTTCACGGGAGGAAGAGGAATCTCTTGGTGAAGAGAACGGAGAGGGGGAGGCTCTAGTGGCGCTAGAAGGGCTGGGGCAATGGCGGCGGTTGGGGTTGCCGGAGATGAGGAAGGAGGCCTCCCCGGGTCGTCTGGCTGCTAAAGGGGGCCCTAGAAAGGTGGCCTGGGGTAGCCTGTGTGCGGAGACGAGCTCGGGGCTCCTTTTTATAGCGTCTCCAAGTCGGTTCGCGACTGCCGTGGATGAGCTCGTCGGCGGACCGCCTTACTGTGTGGCAGGGTGACGTGGCGGTGGTTGGCTAGTTCCAGGGGCTAACGACGACCGCTACACTGTCGACAGAGGCGAGCTGGCGCGCTGTGGGGGTTTGGGCGGCACCGACCGGGGCTGGAGCCACTACGGACACCGGCGTGCCGCCAAGGGTGCCCTGACGATGGCGCTGTAGCGGGCCAGGGTGGTCGGGGTGGCGTGGCGATGCAGGGGAATACATGGCGGCCGGCTGCTGTTGGCCAAGGGCCGGAACGGGTGCGGGGCGCGACGCGGCGGCTCGGACGCACGTGCGTGCCAAACGCACGCTCTGTTCGCGCTCTGGGCCTGCATGGGACGTGCTCGACGCAATGCCAGGGCCTGCGACAGGGCTTGGGTGAGGCTGGCACTTAACAGACCCAGGTTAGGAGTAACTGGGAGCCTAGTGGACAAGTTGGTTTGATCAAAGGTGCAAGCTCACAGTGCAGTGTCAAAATTCATGTCAACACAGATTATGTCCGAAAGGTGTTTGACAAAATGCCAAGGGCACTTAGGAATTTCTTGGAGTGGCCAAATTCTCCAGGTCAGGGTCTCCTTAGATGCAAGACGGAGTGGTGAGGTTATTTGGACAAAAGGGGAAACTTGCTAGTGCAAGTTTTGCAAAACTACATTCCTGGACAGGAAGTAATTGGCATCATTTCATGGACCAAAAATGTTCCAAAGAGTGCATGCTCCTGGACTTAGGGGTTTTGCAGGGTTGACTACAAGCATGAGAAAACACAAGGCCACTAGGGCAAGAAATAATAAGGTTGCAGTAGAAAACACAAGTCTGGTCCAGAATGAAAAAGAGGTTGGTTCACTCAATTCTTCCAAAGATCTTCACTATGTTATTGCATAAAGTTGGATGGCATGCTACTACTGACATCCCATAATTTTGGTGGAGGCTCTAGGGAAATATTTAATATGGTTGTAGTGCAAAATGCCCACTGGACCAGAGAAGAAAAATAGGTGTAAAACTCAAAATATGCAATGAAATAATTTTCTTATTACACAAAAGTGATTTAGAGACATCAAATGACATCTCCAATTTTTGGTTGGATTTCTAGATAAATATATCAAATGGTTGCAGTTCAAAAAGAGCTCCAAAACTTAAAGAAAGTCATTTTAATGATTTGAGCTCAGGGTGAAATAATTTAATAAATGAATCTACTGATTAAGAAATTGTTATACAGAGAGCATAGAAGTCCAATATATTTTTGGAAAGCTCCACTTGGGAAAAAAAATAATAAAACCCTTAACAATAAAAGAAGAGTTTCTGAAATCCACAAAAAAAATCCAGGATGCAAAATTTTAAAACTCCTGGAAAAATTTTAATATCAAAAACTTGGTTAAATTTTTGGGGTGTTACACCTTCCCGAGTGGATTGAACAACAGCAGCCGACTCAAGTTCACTCAGAGCATTGGACCATGTTCTTTGATGGCTCTAAGATGTTAAATGGTTCCAGTGCTGGGGTAGTATTGGTTTCACCCCGAGGAGATAAGCCCAGATATGTGCTCCAGATCCACTTTGATTCCTCCAATAATGAAGCAGAATACGAGGCACTTTTGTATGGGTTGCGCATGGCCATTTCACTCGGTGTCCGTCGCCTTATGGTTTATGGCGACTCAGATTTGGTGGTCAATCAGGTAATGAAGGAGTGGGACGTTAGAAGCCTAGCCATGACTGGATACTGCAATGTAGTGAGGAAGCTTGAAAAGAAATTTGAAGGGTTAGAGCTCTATCATATACCCCGACTGAAGAATCAAGCGGCTGATGATTAGGCAAAGAAAGGTTCCAAGAGAGAAGCCATTCCCAGTGATGTGTTCTTGGAACATATGCATATTCCATCAGTTAAAGAAGATCCTTTTACCGAAGAAGCTCCACAGCCTTAAAGTATCACAGATCCGACTGAAGTTGAAGTTCCAGCAGTGGTCGACCTGATCATGGAAGCATTGGTGATCACTCCCGATTGGACAGTGCCATACATCGCGTATATCTTAAGAAAAGAGCTCCCAGAGGATGAAGAAGAGGCTCGACAGATCGTCCGCCGATCTAAGGCCTTTACTGTGATAAAGGGACAGTTGTACAGAGAAAGCGCGACTGGAGTTGGTCAGAAGTGTATAACGCCAGAAGAAGGTCGGATAATCCTTGACGATATCCACTTGGGGACCTGTGGCCATCATGCGTCCTCTCGGACTATTGTGGCTAAAGCATACCGAGCGGGATTTTACTGGCCAAGAGCGAACGAAATGGCAAAGGAGATAGTCGACAAGTGTGAGGGATGTCAATTTTACTCCAACATGTCACATAAGCCCGCCTCAGCCTTGAAGACCATTCCACTCGTCTGGCCTTTCGCTGTATGGGGATTAGATATGGTTGGACCACTGAGAATAGGCAGAAGTGGCTTAACCCATGTGGTGGTAGCAGTCGACAAGTTCACCAAGTGGATTGAGGCTAAACCCATCAAGAATCTTGATGCCGGCACTGCTATCAGCTTCATCAGGGAGTTGATATTCAGATATGGAGTTCCACACATCATCATCACTGACAATGGGTCAAACTTCGATTCCGAGGAATTCAGAGCCTTCTACACATCTCAGGGCACACGAGTCGAGTATGCTTCAGTCGCTCACCCTCAGTCGAATGGACAGGCAGAACGAGCAAATGGCTTAATTCTCAAAGGGTTGAAACCCCGATTGATGCGCGATCTCAAGCACGCAGCTGGTGCGTGGGTCGACGAAATTCCGTCAGTGCTTTTGGGATTAAGGACCACACCTAACCAGTCGACTGGGAGAACTCCGTTCTTCTTGGTCTACGGAGCTGAAGCAGTCTTGCCCAGCGACCTGCTTCACAATGCACCCCAAGTCGAACTCTACACCGAAGCTGAAGCAGAGCAAGCCCGGCAGGACGCAGTCGACCTTCTAGAATAAGAAAGGGAGATGGCTTTGATACGATCGACCATTTATCAGCAGGACTTGCATCACTTCCACGCCAAAAACGTGAAGAGTAGAGCCTTCATCGTCACCAAGGTTCTCCACAATGGAGCATATCGTCTTTACAATGTCGAGCACCAGATCGATGAGCCCCGAGCTTGGAACGCGGAGCTGCTCTGCCCCTTTTACACTTAAGTATGCACTCGGAAATGTAATAAAAGTACTTCTGTAGTTCATCTTTCAAAGACAATAGTGTTATAAGTTTCCCAATGATTGTTGTTACTTTTGTTCACATAAAGGTCCCCCAGTGGGTGGCTTAGCTGCGAATCCATTTCGCCTAAGTTTGTAAAAATCCTATCGAGTGGTGAGCCAGCCTCACACTCGGAGGCTTAGCTGCGAATCTGTTTCGCCTAAGTTCAACAAAATCCTACCGAGTGGTGAGCCCGTCTCTCACTCGGGGGCTTAGCTGTAGTCCAAGTACTCGCCTAAGTTCAACAAAATCCTACCAAGTGGTGAGCCAGCCTCCCACTCAGAGGCTTAGCTGCAGTCCAAGTACTCGCCTAAGTTTAAATAAAATCCTACCGAGTGGTGAGCAAGCCTCCCACTCGGAGGCTTAGCTGCAGTCCAGGTACTCACCTAAGTTTAAACGAAATCCTGCCGAGTGGTGAGCCAGCCTCCCACTCGGGGGCTTAGCTGCAGCATAGCGCTCACCTAAGTACAAGTATAACGTGTGCTCCGCAAGGAAGATGAGGTGTAGGTCAACTGCTACCCTCTCCTTCCGAGCTATGCCACAAGTATAATGTGCGCTCCGCAAGGAAGATGAGGTGCAGGTCGACTGCTACCCTCTCCTTCCGAGCTACGCCACAAGTATAATGTGCGCTCCGCAAGGAAGATGAGGTGCAGGTCGACTGCTACTCTCTCCTTCTGAGCTACGCCACAAATACAACGTGCGACCCGCAAGAAGGACGAGGTGCAGGTCGACTGTTACCTTCTTCTTCAGAGGTACGCCACAGAAATCATACTGAGTGGAGAGCAGACCTCCCACTCGGGGGGCTTAGCTGCAGCCCAATGCTCGCCTAAGTTTCTGAAAATCCTACCGAGTGGAGAGCAGACCTCCCACTCGGGGGCTTAGCTGCAGCCCAGTGCTCGCCTAAGTTTTTGAAAATCCTACCGAGTGGAGAGCAGACCTCCCACTCGGGGGCTTAGCTGCAGCCCAGTGCCCGCCTAAGTTTTTGAAAATCCTACCGAGTGGAGAGCAGACCTCCCACTCGGGGGCTTAGCTGCAGCCCAGTGCTCGCCTAAGTTTTTGAAAATCCTACCGAGCGGAGAGCAGACCTCCCACTCGGGGGCTTAGCTGCAGCCCAGTGCTCGCCTAAGTTTTTGAAAATCCTACCGAGTGGAGAGCAGACCTCCCACTCGGGGGCTTAGCTGCAGCCCAGTGCTCGCCTAAGTTTTTGAAAATCCTACCGAGTGGAGAGCAGACCTCCCACTCGGGGGCTTAGCTGCAGCCCAGTGCTCGCCTAAGTTTTTGAAAATCCTACCGAGTGGAGAGCAGACCTCCCACTCGGGGGCTTAGCTGCAGCCCAGTGCTCGCCTAAGTTTTTGAAAATCCTACCGAGTGGACAGCAGACCTCCCACTCGGGGGCTTAGCTGTAGCCTAGTGCTCGCCTAAGTTTTTTGAAAATCCTACCGAGTGGAGAGCATTCCTCCCACTCGGGGGCTTAGCTGCAGCCCCGTGCTCGCCTAAGTTTTTGTAAATCCTACTAAGTGGAGAGCAGACTTCCCACTCGGGGGCTTAGCTGCAGCCCAGTGCTCGCCTAAGAATGATATGGTTCAAGTCGACTGCAATCTGTGCTTCATCCTAGCCTGCAAAAGGGCATCTCAAACACCACGGTATAGATCAAGCGAAAGACGATGTCAGTTCGGAGGTAGATGCAAACATATTCAACGTTGAATCAAAGTTCAGATAACGTCTCACGGAACCAGAAGTGCTCAGGTGCTAAGCCTGTTAAAGTTTATCGGTTACAAAAACCACTCGGCATACCGAGGCAAATTTAAAGCATCAAGCATAGAAGTTTTTTACCCCTCCTATGGAGGGCTGGAAGGCGCAACAAACTCGTCCAGGTCGATTCCATCTGCGATTCGAGTGGCAGTAGCGATGAAGGTCTCCATGAAGGATCGTAAGTCATGCTTCTTGGTATTGGCCACCTTGAGAGCTGCCAGCTTGTCCTCTCGCGCATCCTTGCAGTGAACACGGACAAGAGATAGAGCAACGCCGGCACCGCACCTGGCAGAAGACTTCTTCCATTCTTGCACTCGACTTGGAACTTCGTTCAGTCGAGTCATCAGAGACTCAAGGTCATTCTAAAGTGTTTCTCCTGGCCAGAGTGCTGTGTCAATGCGGGAAGTTGCAACCTTCAGCCTTGCAAGATAATCGACAACAGCAGCAGCACGAGACTCGAGTCGGAGCACATTCATGGCGGCTTCGTCCTTCACAGGAGAGTTGATGGGATCTAGGATCATCCCCAGTCGACTAGTCTCCTCCTCAAAGTTTTTACAGAACTCTGCAGACACAGCCCCAAAGTTAAGGCAGCAGTTTGATGGCAAGGCCATAGTTAAAAAGTCTGTCTGATACAAAGGATTACCTTCGAGCATGAGGAATAGCTTCTTGGCGAGTCCTCCCAGATAAGCCTCTAGATCATTCTTCTTTCCCACCAACTCGCTGGCTTTTTCACTCAAAGCAATCTTGTCATTCTTCAGTCGACTGACCTCCTTGTTGGCCGCTTCAAGAGCATCTTTCAGATTGGTATTCTCCTCTTCAAGCTTGCTGATTGAGGCCAGCTTTTCTTCTGCGAGCTTGATCTTCTCTGAAGCTGCTTTCTGCGCCTCAGCGAGGTCAAGATCCTTCTTCTTCAGAGAATCCCTCAGTTTATCTGCAAAATCACAGTGAGATCAGACTCAAGAATGAACAAGAAAAAAAGGCAGTCGTCAAGGTTCTCACCAAACATACCTTTTGCCTCCTCCTTCGCCTTTGTGAAGTTCTCCTGGACAAGCTTCAGATCAAGTTCGAGCTGGATATGCTTGTTCTCCAACTCGGTATAACGAGCTGCAAGCTCGCAAGATTTCTGCGAAGAACCAATCGACATATGTCAAAGATAGGTCGCTTCCGAGCGACTAAGGGAAAAATTGTAGTATTTCTAAGACTACAGCCGAATCTAAACATTCGACTGTAGTCTCGGGGACTACACCCAGTGGGTGCACTCAGCGTGCCCCCACTAGTTCTATCAGCTAGAGTCGATCAGTCGACCAAAAAAGATAGAAAGGCAAACCACCAGTAGATAGCCACAAAAAAAGGGAGGTGTTCTTCAGACCGTAGTCGACTGCCAGCAGTCGACAACAGTCTTAGGGAATACACCTAGTGGGTGCACTCAGCGTGCCCCCACCGGTTTATGATTCCATTCGACTAGATAGAGTAAAGAATGTAAAGAGAAAAAGCTGAAGACATAAAGACTATGGTTGACTGCCAGCAGTCCACCATAGCCTTGGGGACTATGCCCAGTGGGTGCACTCTGCGTGCCCCCACCAATCCAGAATTTCAATCGACACACCCAGTGGGTGTACGACAGACACTAAGATTTTCAGAAAGAAAATTTTTCAGGTATCATATCCTAACAGAATAGGCGGTGATCGACTAACCTGAACATTGCTCTGAAGAGCTGAACTGGCGTCATAAGCCGCTTGACTAGCGTCTCGGAACGCCTTCACTTGCTCCATCATGACCCCCGCCTGGCGTATGGATTCTTTAGCAGCGCTTGCTTGGTCTTCTGGGACGTGGTGGGTTGAGAAAAGTGAAGGCTGATCAGCACTCGACGACGAAGGGCGTGCACTCATCAGCGGCACCGCAAAGGATATGGTAGGCCGAGTGACGTTGTCCCCCTCCACAACCAACGTCTCAGGTGCTGACACGACCTGAGCGGCCTTGGTAGCAGACGCTCTCCTATTCCTCCTCTGCCTCAGTGGTTCCTCGTCATCGTCATCAGGAAGGTCAATGATGATGTTAGTTGGAGCTGCAGAAAAGAGTCAAAGTTAAGGATGAAGATCCTACCGACTGAAAATGAAATTACAAAGGTCATACCAGGGTTCGAAGTGACTGCATCCTCCATTTCGTGATCTTCAGGTCTGGTCGAGGTGTCAGAAGTAGCAGCACTACAGTTTCAGAAATCAGTTGGTCAGCTAACGAATCGACCAAGAGTAAATCCATGAGAAACAAGAAGACGCAATCTACGTCATTACCCAGAAATAGTGGGAATCGCCATCTTCATCTTCGCCAAGGCCTTCATCGGCTTTGACGGCGCCACTCGAGATTGCTTTGGCGCTTTCTCAGTCGGCACCAGAGAGGTCGTCCGAGGACGCTTGGTCGACTGAACAACAGGCGCGACCCCCTTGCCGCGCTCGACTGCAGGGTCATGGGTAAGCTTGGATCTTCTTTCAGAACGAGGAGGTGTGACTTCCTCCTCCTCTTCCTCCTCCTCCTCCTCATCGGAGCCAGCATCTTCATCACCCTCATCACCATCCGATTCCCACTCCTCTTGACTTTCACCTCCACTTCCTTCCTCCTCCTCGGTCTGTGCTTGCGCCCCGTTGGGCATCGAATACAACTCAGTGGTAGCCTGGAAGGCAACAAAATAAGACGAAGGTCAATCGACCGATTTGCAGTGAAACAAAATGATTGAAACAGGATCACAATCGGGAATAAGTGGTCATACCGTGTCTGGTTCGTAAGTATGGTCGAGTGGTGGGATCCTCCTAGCCCCACACGGGTTATCCTTGTTCCCTATGATGGCAGTCATCCACCTCTCCAGTGTGGCGTCGCTAACCGCCTCTGGATGGACCCGAGTGGTGTCTTCAGTACCACAGTACAGCCACATCGGGTGGCCTCGGTATTGGAGTGGCTGAATACACCGTCGAAGGAAAACCTCCAGAAGATCCATGCCAGTCACTCCATCCCGAATGAGCTAGACTACGCGTTCCATCAACATTTTAACCTGGGCCTTCTCCTCCAGAAGCACCTTCAGAGAAGACGGCTTGTTCACTCGGTCCATGGAGAACGGAGGGAGGCCAGTTGACTGCCCTGGCGTTGACTCATCTTGGCAGTAGAACCAGGTCGACTGCCACCCTCTAACCGACTCGGGAAGGGTCATAGTTGGAAAGGCACTCTTGCTTCTCATCTGGACACCAAGACCCCCACACATCTGGATTACTTGGGTCTTTTCGTCATTCGGGTTAGCCTTTTTCACGGTCTGAGAACGACAAGTGAATATGTGCTTGAAGAGGCCCCAGTGCGGCCGACAACGCAAGAAGTTTTCACATGAAGACACGAAAGCGGCGAGGTAGGCGATGGAATTGGGTGTGAAGTGATGAAGTTGTGCCCCACAGAAATTCAAAAAACCCCGAAAGAAAAGATTCGGCGGCAGAGGAAACCCGCGATCTATATGGGTGGCTAAGAGCACACACTCACCCTCCTAAGGTTGAGGCTGCCACTCCGTCCCCGGAAGCCTCGCTGACCCGTGGGAGATCAGCCCTTCATTGTCCAGGTCGTCGAGATCCTTCTGGGTGATGGTCGAGCGAATCCAATCCCCCTGGATCCAACCTTACGGCAGGCTGGACCGCGATGAGGATCCGCGCCGACTGGTCGCTCTCCCCTTAGCCTTCGCCGTCGCCTTCTTCGCCCGCTCCAAAGCCGCCGTCTTCTCCTTCACCATTGTCGCCGACGAGGCAGGCATGGAGCAGCGGCGCAGAGCAGGTGCGAGCGCAGTAGATGAATCTGAAGATGGGAGAGGGGAAAATGAGAGCGCACTGTTCAAAAAACCTCCGCCCGGCGCCTTATATGGAGTCGCTTCCGAGTGGCTGACTGGTAGGCCCGGGCAATCCTGTCAAATCCCGCAACAGTCGCGCGAGTGATATGTGGCGAAAAAAGCGGCACGGAAATCGAGGCGTCTCTGCCTTATCCCGTCCGAGTACCACGGCCTTCTCCACCTCGCGCGCTTCCCGAAATTCGAATCCCACTAAATCCGCTAACAGCAGAGCAGCTTGTCAGACGGAAAATCTCCTACGATCCGTCGCTCGGAAATCTCCAAGTTCATAAAGTTCACTCGACAAACATAAAGAATGGATCAAGGTGACTGAAAGAGAAGTTGACACCATCACTAAGAAGTCATTGATCCGTAGTGATACACACTCGCAGCACAAAAATTAGGTCGGAAATACTATCAACTCCTTCCTCACTCAAACCTCGATCCATTCGGGGGCTAATGATGAAGTCATGTACCTAGGGTAGGGTCATGGACCTGTCCAAGGTACCCTTCCCAAGGACATCTTTAGAAGAAACACCCTTCCAGTCGACCTGGAAGGATTCCACACGACGGACTTGAAGACACTCGACCATGAAGATTCACTCGACCACTAGGAGTTCAAGAGCCACTCTGTATCCAAACGGTCTGTAATTAAGTAGTCTTTATGGTCATGATGACACTTTATGTAAGGCGTTACCAGTAACGCCAGGTGAGGGAGTCCTGTACTAGGGGGTGTCCGGGTAGCCGGACTATCATCATCGGCCGGACTCCAAGACTATGAAGATACAAGATTGAAGACTTCGTCCCGTGTCTGGATAGGACTTTCCTTGGCGTGGAAGGCAAGCTTGACGATACGGATATGTAGATCTCCTACCATTGTAACCGACTCTGTGTAATCCTAGCCCTCTCCGATGTCTATATAAACCGGAGGGTTTTAGTCCATAGGACGAACAACCATTACAACAATCATACCATAGGCTAGCTTCTAGGGTTTAGCCTCCTTGATCTCGTGGTAGATCCACTCTTGTACTACCCATATCATCAATATCAATCAAGCAGGAGTAGGGTTTTACCTCCATCGAGAGGGCCCGAACCTGGGTAAAAACAGCGTGTCCCTTGTCTCCTATTACCATCCGCCTAGACGCACAGTTCGGGACCCCCTACCCGAGATCCGTCGGTTTTGACACCGACATTGGTGCTTTCATTGAGAGTTCCTCTGTGTCGTCACCGATAGGCTTGATGGCTTCTTCAACCAACAACAACGCAGTCCAGGGTGAGACTTTTCTCCCCTGACAGATCTTCGTATTCGGCGGCTTCGCACTGCGGGCCAATTCGCTCGGCCATCTGGAGCAGATCGAAAGCTGCGCCCCTGGCCATCAGGTCATATTTGTAAGCCTAAGCTTCATGGCTGACATCTGCGAAGACTTGATCTTCGATGGATTCGAGCCACAGCCGAGCGTGCCGCACTATCGGGATGGGCATGATTTAGCTCTGCTGCCGGACAGTACCTTGGAGGCCGCACACGAGTCCGCTCTGACCCATAGTTCGGAGCCGACCGCGCAGATCGAGGACAGGTGGCTGGACACCACCTCGGGAGCTGCAATCTCTACAGCGATGGAGCTGAACACTGACCCTGTCCCTAGCAAAGCTCGCGACTCCGAGGTGCCGGACTCCTTGCCGGACTCCGAACCTCCTGCGCCCCTACCAATCGAATCTGATTGGGCGCCGATTATGGAGTTCACCGCCGCGGACATCTTTCAGCACTCACCCTTTGGCAACATCCTAAACTCGCTAAAGCATCTCTCGTTATCAGGAGAGCCCTGGTCGGACAGCGGTCAGGATGGTTGGGATGCGGACGACGAAGAAATTCAAAGCCCACCCACCACCCACTTTGTAGCCACTATCGACAATCTAACCGACATGCTAGACTATGACTCCGAAGACATCGACGGTATGGACGACGATGCCAGAGACGACCAAGAACCAGCGCCTATGGGGCACTGGAAGACCACCTCGTCATATGACATATACATGGTGGACATCCCAAAGGACGGGAACGGCGAAGAAGCAGTGGAGGCAGATTCCCCTAAGAAACAGCCCAAGCGCCGACGTCAGCGGCGCCGCTCTAAATCCCGCCACAGCAAGAATGGAGATTCCAGCACCGGAGATAATAACACCCCAGAGAGTGCCGAAGACAACCCCCTCCAGCAAGATTCAGCGCAGGAGGATGCAGAAGCCAGCCCTCACGAGAGAGCGGCAAATGAAGAGGTCAAGGATGATAATTACATGCCTCCCTCCGGAGACGAGGCAAGCCTCAACGACGACGAATTCGTCGTGCCTGAGTATCCCGTCGAACAAGAGCGTTTTAAACGCAGGCTAATGGCCATGGCAAATAGCCTAAAGAAAAAGCAGCAACAGCTTCAAGCTGATCAAGATCTGCTAGCCGACAGATGACTGAAATCCTGGTGGCCAAAGAGTATGAACTCGAACGCCCCTCCAAAAGCTACCCAAAACACAAGTTGCTCCCCCGATTAGAGGAGGAGGCATATAAACCTTCATCTCCAGCGCACAATACGGCAGACCAACCACCTCGTGGCCGCGACAGAGAGGCATCTAGGCCCTCCACCAGAACGGTACCCCGGCACCGCTCGAAAAGTACGAAGCCACGGGGGAATGCGCTAGACTTGCAAGACATATTGGAGGACAAGGCAAGACAATCAAGATCGATCTATGGATCATGTGGGCGCCCCACGATGCGAGACGACTTCCGTCGTGCCGGACACAGCAACTCCGACCGGGCCGAACACAGTAGACAAAGCTCTCTTGAGCTGCGTCACGATATTGCCCAGTATAGAGGCGCCGCGCACCCACTATGCTTCACAGACGAAGTAATGGATCATCAAATCCCCGAAGGGTTTAAACTCGTGAACATTGAATCCTATGATGGCACAACAGACCCCGCGGTTTGGATCGAGGATTATCTCCTTCACATCCATATGGCCCGTGGTGATGATCTTCACGCCATCAAGTATCTCCCACTCAAGATTAAAGGACCAGCTCGGCATTAGCTTAACAGCTTGCCAGCAGAGTCAATTGGGTGTTGGGAGGACCTGGAAGCCGCATTCCTCGACAATTTCCAGGGCACATATGCGCGACCACTAGACGCCGATGACCTAAGCCACATAATTCAGCAGCCAGACGAATCGGCCAGACAATTCTGGACACGGTTCTTAACAAAGAAAAATCAAATCATTGACTGTCCGGATGCAGAGGCCCTTGCAGCCTTCAAACACAACATCCGTGATGAGTGGCTGGCCCGGCACCTAGGACAGGAAAAGCCGAAATCCATGGCAGCCCTCACATCACTCATGACCCGCTTCTGTGCGGGGGAGGACAGCTGGCTAGCCCGCAGCAACAACCTCAGCAAAAATGCTGGCAGTCCGGATACTAAGGACCGCAACGGTAGGTCGCGTCGAAACAAAAACAAACGCCGCATTAACGGCGCTAATAATGAGGATACGACAGTCAACGCTGGATTCAGAGGCTCTAAACCTGGTCAGCGGAAGAAGCCATTCAAAAGAACCACTCCGGGTCCGTCCAATTTGGACCGAATACTCGACCGCTCTTGCTGGATACATGGCACCCCCGAAAAGCCAGCCAACCACACCAACAGGGATTGTTGGGTATTCAAGCAGGCAGGCAAGTTAATTGCCGAGAACAATGACAAGGGGCTGCACAGCGATGACGAGGAAGAGACTCGGCCGCCGAACAGTAGAGGACAGAAGGGTTCCCCCCCACAAGTGCGGACGGTAAACATGATATACGCAACCCATATACCCAAAAGGGAGCGGAAGCGTGCACTTAGGGACGTATATGCGATGGAGCCAGTCGCCCCGAAGTTCAATCCATGGTCCTCTTGCCCGATCACTTTCGATCGAAGGGACCACCCGACCAGTATCTGCCATGGCAGATTCGCCGCATTGGTTTTAGACCCAATCGTCGATGGATTTCACCTCACTAGAGTCCTGATGGACGGCGGCAGCAGCCTGAACCTGCTTTATCAGGATACAATGTGCAAGATGGGCATAGACCCCTCAAGGATTAAACCTACAAAAACGACCTTCAAAGGCGTCATACCAGGTGTTGAGGCCAATTGTACAGGCTCAGTCACACTGGAAGTGGTCTTCGGATCCCCGGATAATTTCCGAAGCGAGGAGTTAATCTTTGACATAGTGCCATTCCGCAGCGGCTATCATGCTCTGCTCAGATGAACCACGTTCGCAAAGTTCAACGCGGTGCCCCATTATGCATACCTTAAGCTCAAGATGCCAGGCCCTCGTGGAGTCATCACGGTCAACGGAAATACTGAACGCTCCCTCCGAACGGAGGAACACACAGCGGCTCTCGCGGCAGAAGTACAAAGCAGCCTTTTAAGGCAATTTTCGAGTCCGGCCATTCAATGACCGGACATGGACAAACGCGCCTGGAGTAACATCAATCAAAACCACCTGGCACGTTCCGAGCACGCGTAGCAATGCAGCCCCAACCCCAGCCCTTGCATGATTGCAAGACCAGCTCTCCGCGTACATCATTACACTCTGGAGATACCATGGGCATAGGGGGAGGGGCACGACCACGACAGGCCCAGAGTGCGGCTTAACCACACCAGGGGCTCCCAAGTGTGTCGCTCTTTTTATTTTCCTTTTTTTCTATTTATCCACAGGACTCCGTTTGCCAGAGATCCTGTCCGTTGGTGAACCGGCCGAATTCACGATGCAACAGCCAGGGAAGGACAAAGGCTACGACGAACACTCAGGTGGTCTCCATTATGAGCATTAAATTTGTTAAATACACCAGTCTGCAGCCTACCCCTAGAGGGGGACATGTTTAAATAGTCCAATCCCTTGCTTACCGCACTATTTGTATCATTCTGCACTCGTGGTAGAATTCCTTGAATGAACAATGCATCACTTTTCGCTTATAATTGCATTCCTTTTTTTTATATATGTTCATTTATGACATCTTGCATCCGTACACTTTGGTACGGCCGAATACACCAGGGGCTTACATTCCCCGCATAATGGTGTGATATGTCCGAACACTTTCACAAGTGCGGCACCCCGAACTTATAGCATTATATGCATCGGCTCCGAATCATGTCTAGGGTCAATAGTTGGGTTTGCCCAGCTCCCATGTTTTGGTACCTTACGTTCCGTTCCGTCGGCTAAGGTAGCACTGGGAGAACCACTGCGATTGCGCCCCAGTTGAGCTGGGCGAGCGCCTCAGTGGAGAAAGCTAAAACCGACTGTCATGATAAGGCGAGAGCTGGTCGCTGTTCGAGAGGTCTTTTCGAGTCCTTAAAGACTTATGCTGCTTAGAGCGAAGAACCGGCTTCGTCCGGCCCAGGCGTGGATAGCGCCCCGAACTCGGCCTTCCGAATACTAGGGTCTTCGCCGAAATTTAAAATTATAGAATTCTATGGCTAAGTGAGAGTGTTCAAGCATTATAAGTCCGGTTGCCTTGTTCGTTGTGTTGAGCGCCTCCCTAGATGGACCCAAAAATGGGAACAAGAGTGCTCAAGTTTATCCCGAACACCCCAGCACTCGTGGCATGGGGGCTGAAGCCGATGACTTGCCATCTCTTAGATTTAATAAACGGCCGCACAGAAGGTAATATTTTAAATCAATAAGCGTTGCTTAGCGCATATGAACAAAGTTTTCAGCGCACAGGATAACACATTGCGAGTTTACTCAATAATTACATCTTTGGGGCACTCATCCGCAATCTTGCGGGCACCCTTCAGGACACTCTTATAGTACATCTCGGGCGTACGATACTCCTTGCCCGTTGGCGGCGCGTCCGTTATAAGCTTCTCAGCATCCAGCCTGCCCCAGTGCACCTTTGCGCGGGCAAGGGCCCGGCGGGCACCTTCAATGCAGGAGGAACGCTTGATGACTTCCACCCAAGGACACGCATCCACCAGCCGCCGCACCATGCTGAAGTAGCTCCCAGGCATGGCCTCTCCAGGCCACAGCCGGACTATGAGGCCCTTCATGGCCTGCTCGGCTACCTTGTGGAGCTCGACCAGCTGCTTCAGCTGGTCGCTAAGGGGCACCGGATGTCCGGCCTCAGCATACTGAGACCAGAAGACCTTCTCCGTTGAGCTCCCCTCCTCGGCCCGGTAGAATGCGGCGGCATCGGACACGCTGCGAGGCAGATCTGCAAACGCTCCTGGAGAGCTCCGAATTCGGGTAAGTAACAGGTAATTCACATTCACATGCTTGCTTTGCATGAAAAATGCCTTACCCACTGCTATTTTCTTCACCGCCTCAATATCCTGGAGGGCCTTATGGTCCTCGGCCTTAGCGGCTTTGGCACTCTCAAGAGCCGAGGCAAGCTCAGACTCTCGAGTCTTCGAGTCGCGCCCCAAACTCTCATGCTTCTCCATGAGAGCCTGGAGCTCTTGCCGCACCTCCGCCACCCGCGCCTCCTGCTTCTCTCGCTCCACCCGTTCCGCGGCCGCATTACGTTCGGCCGCGGACACGACCTCCTTCAGGGTCGCCACCTCGTTCGTGGCCCCTGCAGTGCCCATGTTATCCTTGTCATTTCTATTGCAACCAAAATCATTTTCTGCAAGGTACAAATTTAATACGGTGTTACTCACCTTCTTTGTCCCCGAGCTGCTTCTTGGCAAGGCCGAGCTCGTTCTCGGTCCACTCGAGGTCTTGCTTCAAAGCACCGACCTCCGCAGTCAATGCGGCAGAGGTCAGCAGCGCAGCCTGCAATCCCATATTGACATAATTTTTAGAACTCCTGCGTATATCTTTTTAGGTCCTCAGTCCGGCTTTTCTTTCCGAACACCGAACTGAGCATCAGGGGCTACTGTCTATGCGGTACTACATTGCAAATTTTAAAACTTCTTACCTCAAAGCCTGTTAGAAGGCTGCTGCAGGCTTCGGTCAGCCTGCTCTTGGTGATCTGAACCTTCTGAATCACTGCACTCATGATAGTGCGGTGTTCTTCCTTGATGGAAGCGCCGTTGAGCGCCTCCAACAAGTTGTCCAGCGCCTCCGGTTGGACGGAGGCTGCCGGTGCCACGGTCTTGCCCTTCTTACGAAGGGGCCGCCTGCCGGACTCTGGAACCACTGCGGGTTCCGGCACGGAGTCCGGCGCAAAGTCCGGGAGGCTGCCTTGCGGCACCTCCGGATCCTCCCCCTCCTAGTGGGTCCCCTCCTGGGATCCCACCTCGGCGTCCTCGGCATCACGAGGGGTGGAGGCGGTCGGGATGGAATCCACATCCGACGGAGCCAAGGACCCGCTCGATGAAGCGGGAAAATCCTCCTCAGCCGGACTGCAGGTTGTATGCAGCATTAGAAGGACACTACGCGGCACAAAGAAAAATTATAAATCACTAGGGAATCCGGATACTTACGATCTTGCCAGGGGCTTGGCCCTTGAGGGCCACTCCTCGTCACCGTCGTCGGCGTTGGCAGAGCAGTCCGGAGGAAGGGTCCTCCCCTTCTTGGACCCTTCGGCCTCCCTCATTGGGGAAGCCTTCCTATTCCTCTCTCCCCTCTCTTGGGGAGAGTCTTCCTTCTCCTCCTCGTCTTCGGGGGAGGAGTCTGCCTCGGAGCCATCGGACGATGAGTCCGATACCACCTGGCGCCGGGAACTCCTTCGAGTTCCCGTGGCCTTCTTCTTGGCCTTCTTCTCCAGCACCACGTAAAGGGTCGGAACCAGCAGCCCCGTCAAACGGGTGTCCACTGGGTCTTCGGGAAGGGGAGCCGGATAGTCTACCTGTCCGGACGTCCTCTACGAGTCCTGTCAAAGGCATTGGGAGTTTTAGATCCCACATAGAGTCAAACTATGAAAGAAATAAGCGTCCCGTAAAGGATAACAAAGCTTACCTCGCCGGCCGGGCGCTTGGTGCTGAATCCGCGATCTTTGGTTGAAGACGCGAGGGCTTCTCCGCCCTTGAACAGCACCCTCCAGGCAGCTTCGTATGTCGTGTCGAAGAGCCCGCTCAGGGTCTGGTGCTGTGCCGGATCAGACTCCCACAAATTAAAGGCCCGCTGTTGGCAGGGGAGAATCCGGCGGACGAGCATGACCTGGATCACATTGACAAGCTTAAGCTTCTTGTTCACCAGGGTCTGGAGACAGGACTGGAGTCCTGTCAGCTCCTCCGAACTACCCCATAGCAAGCCCTTCTCTTTCCAGGAGGTGAGTTGCATGGGGGTACCAGATCTGAACTCGGGGGCCGCTGCCCATTTAGGGTCACGCGGCTCGGTGATGTAGAACCACCCCGATTGCCACCCCTTGACGGACTCCACGAAGGCCCCCTCGAGCCAGGTGACCTTGGGCATTTTGCCCACCATGGCGCCTCCGCACTCCGCTTGGACACCCTTCACTACCTTCGGCTTGACATTGAAGGTCTTTAGCCACAAGCCGAAGTGGGGCCGGATGCAGAGGAAGGCCTCGCACATGACAATAAACGCCAAGATGTTGAGGATGAAGTTTGGCGCCAGATCGTGGAAGTCCAGGCCGTAGTAGTACATGAGCCCCCGGACGAAGGGATGAAGTGGGAAGCCCAGTCCGTGGAGGAAGTGGGGAAGGAATACGACCCTCTCATGGGGCCTGAGAGTGAGGATGAGCTGCCCCTCGTCGGGCAGCCGCTGCGCGATGTCGCTGGAAAGGTATTCGGCGCCGCGCAGCTTCTCGATGTGCCCCTCCGTAACGGAGGAGGCCATCCACTTGCCTCCCGCTCCGGACATGGCTGGAGAAGGTTGAGACGAGATGTGCGGACTTGGGCGCTGGAGCTCGAGTGCGCGGAGATGGATAAGCAAAGGAGGAAGAAGGCGTAGGTAAAAAGGTGGATCCTTATCCCCTTATATATGGGCGGACGAAAACTATGCGTCCCCACCGGCCTGGTAAAACTCGCTTATCTCCCAAGCGCCACCATCAATGGCGCGGTTGGGTTACCCACGTCCATATTGATGGGAATCCCGGAATAAGGGGAACACGATCTCTGCTTCGACAGGACGTGCCAAGGAAACCGCATCGCTAAACGCGCTGAGGTGGTACAATAAAAAATGATTCAATTAAAGGTTTGGTAGTGGCATGACATCATGCCACAAAATACGTCAGCAGATTGAACTCGTGTACATATTATTCTCTCTACGGTGGAATGTGGAATTTATTTTGCAGAGCCGGACACTATCCTGGTGTTCCCAAATCTTCTAAGAATTATTCGGAGGAGGAACCCGCCTTGCAATGTCGAACAATATGCATGCCGGACTCATCGTCATTGAAGCCTGGTTCAGGGGCTACTGAGGGAGTCCTGGACTAGGGGGTGTCCAGATAGCCGGACTATCATCATCGGCCGGACTCCAATACTATGAAGATACAAGATTGAAGACTTCGTCCCGTGTCCGGATGGGACTTTCCTTGGCGTGGAAGGCAAGCTTGGCGATACGGATATGTAGATCTCCTACCATTGTAACCGACTCTGTGTAACCCTAGCCCTCTCCGGTGTCTATATAAACCGGAGGGTTTTAGTCCGTAGGACGAACAACCATTACAACAATCATACCATAGGCTAGCTTCTAGGGTTTAGCCTCCTTGATCTCGTGGTAGATCCACTCTTGTACTACCCATATCATCAATATAAATCAAGAAGGAGTAGGGTTTTACCCCATCGAGAGGGCCTGAACCTGGGTAAAAACATCGTGTCCCTTGTCTCCTGTTACCATCCACCTAGACGCATAGTTCGGGACCCCCTACCCGAGATCCGCCGGTTTTGACACCGACACCAGGCCTTAATGTACTTTAAACCCTCTGCTACGTGGGCTGGCTAGGTGCTGGCAGACACTATATAAGCCACCCCCCTCCACTGGCAGAAGGGTTCGCACCCCTGTAACTCATACGCTTATAATCCAGTCGACCGCCTCCGGGCTCCGAGACGTAGGGCTATTACTTCCTCCGAGAAGGGCCTGAACTCGTAAATCCCTTGCGTATACAACTACTCCATAGCTAGGATCTCGCCTCTCCATACCTACACCCTATTCTACTGTCAGTCTTAGTACCACGACACGTAGATCGAGTCTTGTTCCAGTAACCCCCATACTTGTTTTTCGTACTACCACTTGTCCTTGCCGCAGGTAGGGTACGGTTCAGTAAGTTGTCAACCCCTTTCTTGGCACACACCATACAGAGAGGCCATGGTGGAAGATACCGGATGCATCCGATAGGTAGTCCACCTGGTCCGGGGGCATGGGTGTTTCCGGTTGGGACCGAGAGGGGGGCACCCCTTAGAGCGTGCGACATAAATTTGATCCCATGCTACGCGAGGTTGTAGCCTCCCCACTTAGAGTTTTACTTGACAGGTGTCGTGGGTGATTCCAGACACCGGTAAGTTAAGTTGGTGTGTGCAAGTCAGGTGTGTTTTCAATTAAAAGTGCGTAGACGGAATTAGTCCTGATGGACTAAAGGAATCTGTTACTCGTGGGTAAAGAGTACACCCTCTGCAGAGATAATATCTATTTGAATAGCCTTGTCCATGGTTAAGGACTATAGTCTGGGTTGGGTCAAGTGTCGGTCTTAGTGTCGGTCTTCGGAGGAGAAACTACTAAGTGAGAACATTGATTATGACCGGTGACATATGATGATTATGATTATTATAATTATGGACTAACCCCTTTATGTTAGTTGAAGTATTGAGTATGCCTGGGACGGTTCTACCTACTGGATATTCAGTATGATTGTTTCTCCTTATAAGCCTTCTATGTGGTGTCGCTTAGACACCCGACTGTGGCATGCTTGTTATTTATTTACTCTATAAGCCCTTTATGTGGTGTCGCACAGACGCCCGACTGTGGCATGCTTGTTATTTATTTACTTTATAAGCCCTTTATGTGGTGTCGCACAGACGCCCGACTGTGGCATGCTTGTTATTTATTTACCTTATAAGCCCTTTATGCGGTGTCGCTTAGACGTCCGACTGAGGCATGCCCCACATCATGATCCTTTCGAGGCGTCGCTTCAGACACCCGATCGGTGCATGTTATTTCTACCCCATTATTGCATATTCATGCTACATATAAATAACCTGCTTGCATGCATCAGGGATTTTGTTTTTATGACTGACATTGTGATCATTGAATAATTCATAGCATCATTACCGTTTGTTATATTATACCTGTGTTCATAATGTTTGCGAGTACATTCAAAGTACTCACTGGCTTGTCCCTGGCTATTGTCTTGGCCAGATTTCTTGCATGGAGAGGAGCGTTACGATGACAGCCCCGAAAACTAAGCAACGATGATAGCAGCCTCACGAAGATAGAAGTTAACCTGGTCAGCTGTTCCTGTGGGAAATGGAGTCCCATAGACACTGATGACCCACAAACTGCTTCCGCCATCAACCACTAGAAACCTTTTGTTGTACTCATAGGCCAGAATGGTCTTGTACTACATATTTTGTATTCTGCTTGGAATTTCTATATCAAGTTGGTGCCTCATCAGCTAACAGTAATCCTGGGGCTGGTGAGCACAAGGGCCATTTTCTGGAAATTAATACTCGGAAAACCGGTCGTGACAGGCTTAAACCCGACCGAAGGGACATCAGATCCCTGCTGGCCACCCATGAGATAGCGGTAGTGGAGGAACCACACATGGATTGCCCCTCAACTTTGAGGATGAATTATGTCCGGATCACCGAACTCCTTGAGCCGAACACTTGCTCAAAGGAAGACATGACCCGGGTCCCGGACTTAGAATCGGGCATTGGGCCGAAGAAATTGGGCAGCACTTCGGGTCCTGAGCTGTCAGGCTCGGAACCTCCCACGCCCCTGGGTGTTAGATCGGATCAGAATCCAGATTCAGCTAACAACACCCACCTAGACTTAAACCGTCTCTCCCGCATCAGGCAAGAGCCCCAGGAGACTGTACATCGCTACTGGTCCAGATTCCTCCTTTCCCTTAACAAGGTCAAGGACTGCCGCGAGGAGGACGTAGTCTCATTCTTCTGCAAAAACTGCACGGACAAAGGGCTCCTTAATGCTATAAGCCGCTGTGACATAGTACACTTCGCGGACCTGGCAATCATAGTACAGAAGTACTGTGCGATGGAAAGCGCCTGGAAGACCCAAACAGAATTTTGGGACAGTACGGCTCTCACCAAGACCTTTGTCCGAACTAAACGGGCGAACTCTCGTAAGTCGGCTGGTCCAACTCCCAAGAAACCAAAACCCGGCCCAGGGCGGGGAACCATATTGGAAGAATGGCTCAATGGACCATGTAAAATCCACAGCACTCTGGACATAACACCAACTCATAGCCTTAGAGCATGTTGGATACTCCGGCAGGTTGCAAAAAGTGGTGAGGATCTTCTTGCAAGCCATAAAGCAGAACAACATCCCGCCAACGAACACAATATAGTATTAACAGTCTTCGAGACTTTTGCCTCAAACAATAGGCGCAAGCGAGTTCATTGAAGCTCCGCTGAAATTTGCCATGTGGCAAAGATAAACCCCTGGAACGACACTACTATAACTTTCAATGCCAGTGATGAACCTCGATTCCAGGCTATCCGGGCACCGGCCGCCCTGGTCCTTAGCCCAATCGTGGATAGCTTTCGGCTCACTAAAGTACTCATGGACGGCGGAAGCGGATTAAACTTGATCTATGAAGAAACGCTTAACAAGATGGAAATTGATAAAGGCCGCATTGAGCAAAGCGGCACCACCTTCAGGGGAATCATTCCTAGTCGGGAAGCGCAGTGTGCGGGAAAAATCACACTCGATGTGGTATTCGGCACCCCAGAAATTACAGGTTCGAAGAAATCACATTCCAAGTGGCTCCTTTCAGCAGCGGATACCACACCCTTCTAGGGCGGGACGCGTTTACGAGCTCTCAAGCCATACCCCACTACGGGTACATGAAGCTTAAAATGCCAGGGCCAAATGGAATTATCACTCTAGCCAGTGATCCGGACGTCGCACTTCACGCCGAAAACAAAACCGCAGCACTAGCCGTGGAAGCATTATCCGAAGCCCTAGCAGCCAAAGAATTAACGACGCTATAGGCCACCGTGGACAGGGACGACGTGATACTCGACAAGCGATCCAAGTCCACCTCATTTAAACCCGCAGACAAGATAGTCAAATTCCAAGTCCATCCAAAGGACCCCATGAAGACAACTTCCATCGGGACACAGTTGAGCCCCGCAATGGACGCCACACTACGAGACTTTTTACGCGAGAATTGGGACATTTTCGCCTGGCACCCATCGGACATGCCGGGCATCCCGCGTGGATTGGCCGAACACAGCCTTAACATACCAAAGGGATACAAACCTATCAAACAAACCCTTAGGCGATTTTCAGAGCCCAAACGACAAGCAATGGGGGAAGAGCTAGCCAAGCTTCTTGAGGCCGGATTCATCAGAGATATTAAATATCCGGATTGGCTGGCAAACTTGGTAATGGTACCAAAGAAGGACAAATCCTGGCGCCTATGCATCGACTTCAAAGACCTCAACAAGGCTTGCCCCAAGGATTCCTTTCCCCTCCCTCGCATCGATCAAATTATCGATGCCACAGCTAGACATGACTCGTTGTGCTTTCTTGACGCATACTCTGGATACCATCAAATAAAGATGGCAGAGTCCGATCAAGCTGCAACAGCTTTCATAACACCATATGGCCCTTTTTGCTTCAACACAATGCCTTTCGGGCTTAAGAATGCCGGCGCAACCTATCAACGCATGATTCAAACATGCCTGGAAAAACAAATCGGCAAAACAGTGGAGGCATATGTGGACGACGTGGTCATAAAAACAAGACACGTCGAAACCCTGATAGATGACTTGAGGCTTACATTCGATAACCTTCGGACATACAACATCAAGTTGAATCCGGAAAAATGTGTTTTCGGCGTCCCCTCGGGGAAACTACTGGGCTTCATTGTTTCCAATAGAGGAATTGAAGCAAATCCGGCAAAAATCCGAGCTCTATCGCAGTTTGATATACCAACAGACCTCAAGCACATCCAGAAACTAGCTGGATGCGTGGCCGCTTTGAGCCGCTTTATCTCCAGGTTAGGAGAAAAGGCATTACCTCTTTACCGCCTCCTTCGGCACACCGAACACTTCGTGTGGACGGATGCAGCCGCGGCCGGACTTGATGAAATAAAGACCTCATTGGCCAGTAATCTAGTCCTAACAGCGCCAAATATCGGTGAGCCCATGCTACTGTACATAGCGGCAACACATCAAGTTGTAAGCGCAGTACTCGTCGTCGAACGAGCGGTTGACGGATACAAATTCCCGCTCCAAAAGCCGGTTTATTACGTATCCACAGTACTCATCCCATGAAAATCCCGATACCCATACTATCAAAAAATAGCACACGCGGTCTTCATGGCATCCCGGAAGCTACGACACTACTTTCAAGAGTGTTCAATTACGGTGGCCTCCGAAGTTCCACTCAATGACATAATAAATAACCGCGATGCTACGGGCCGGATTGCCAAATGGGCTATTGAGCTCCTTCCGTTCGACATAATATACAAGCCACGGTGGGCCATCAATTCGCAAGTACTGGATGCCTTTTTCGCCGAATGGACAGAAGCCGAACTCCCTAAAGAGTATGGCGCGTACTCCAACTGGATCATGCACTTCGATAGCTCTAAAATGCTGGCCGGATTGGGAGCAGGTGTAGTCCTGACGTCTCCCACCGGAGACACGGTCCAGTACGTCCTCCAAATATTATACACAGACTCCAACAATGCAGCCGAATATGAGGTTTTGTTGCATGGTCTTTGGATGCCAGTCTCTATGGGCATCCAACGCCTGGAAGTGCGTGGGGATTCGAACCTCGAAATGTCACAAATAAATTGAGTCTTCGATGCCAAGGATCCAAAAATGGCGGCCTACCGTAATGCCGTCCTCAAAATGTCAGCTCGGTTCGAGGGGCTCGAATTCCACCATGTGGCTCGAGAAAACAATCACGCGACTGACGTTCTCGCCTGCGTCGGCACTAAACGCGACCCTGTCCCACCTAACATATTCCTGAAAAGGTTGTTCAAGCCATCCGTGGTATGGGAAGGGGAGTCCGGCAGTACTAGCATGGATCTGAACACACCCCCAGATTCCGAACCATCAGACATAATCGGAGGCTCTGCCACCGAAATAACATCTTCGGCCCACGAAATCATGGCTGTAGTCACCCCATGGACTGAGCCTTTCTTGGCCTATCTAAATAGGCAGGAGCTCCCAGAAGACCAAAACGAAGCACGCTGCATTGTCCGGCGTCCTAAAGCTTACAAAGTCCATGAAGGGGAACTCTACAAGAAAAGTGCCACCGGAGTGCTCCAAAGATCCATCTCCGAGGAGGAAGGGCGGCAGCTCTTGGTTGAAATCCATGCCGGACTGGGCAGGCACCACACCGCGGCTCGGGCACTAGTCAGCAAGGTTTTCCGTACAGGCTTCTATTGGCCGACGGCCCGAGCAGACGCAAAGGACCTTATCCAACACTGCGTCGGTTGCCAGCTCTTCGCCAATCAGAGTCATATGCCCCCTACCGCTCTCCAAACAATCCCCATAACCTGGCCCTTCGCGGTCTGGGGGCTGGATATGGTCGGACCTCTTAAAGGGTGGAAGCCATAAGAAAAAATATTTATTGGTCATGGTGGACAAGTTCACCAAATGGATAGAAGCCAAACCAGTCAAAATGGCCAAATCTGGACCAGTCATAGACTTCATATCCGGGGTCGTACACCGATATGGCATCCCCCATAGCATCATCACTGATAATGGCTCCAATTTCACAGCCGATGAGGTGAAAACTTGGTGCGGCAAAATGGGCATTAAGCTCGACTACGCTTCCGTCTACCATCCCCAAACAAACGGCCAGGCCGAACGAGAAATGGTCTCATCATGAGCAGCATCAAACCCAGACTAGTGCGATCTTTGACAGAGTCAGATACGCACTGGGTCGAGGAGCTCGACTCTGTACTCTGGGGGCTGCGGACCATGCCAAATCGCACCACCGGATATACACCATTTTTTATGGTGTACGGCGTGGAAGCAGTACTACCCTGCGACATCATACATGATTCGCCACGCGTACGTATGTACGAAGAGAAGGAAGCCGAGCTAGATCGACAGGATAACTTGGATGCCCGACGTCGCAAAAGCCCGCTCCGCATTCTATTAACAGCAGGCTCGACGATACCAAAGCAGAGAAGTACGGGCCAAAACTTACAATATTAGCGAACTAGTTCTACGCCTACCGGAGAAAAAGAAGGACAAGCTCAAACCCAAGTGGGAGGGTCCCTTTGTCATCGACAAAGTTCTCACCAAAGGAGCGTACCGCTTACGTAATGCATCCGATAACAGGCTCGAGCCGAACCCAGGGAACGCGGCCAGACTCCAGAGATTCTACGCCTAACGCCAAACTCAATGTTCGTCTCCTTACTCCTTCCCTTTTATTTATGCTCCATCCCTTCTCCTTTCTCGACTTTTTTCCCTTTTCTTTCCTCTTCACACAAAGTATTTAATACAGTACGGACTTCTGGATTACTCCGACCGCACTATGTGTGTAACCAATACCTGGGGGCTTCCTATACGGAAGCTAAAAATAAATACTCTAATGGCTTTTCGCCCATCACATATGCATTTCTTTTTCCATATGTGCCTTTTCTTCACCATTATATGCATCGACATGACTTAAGATGTGGCCAAGCTGGGTTGCCTGGCTCTTGTGTTTATGCCCTACGTTCCCGTTAATTCGGCTAGGTCATAAGGGGAGCACCTCTGTGATTGTTACTGCTGGTTCAGCCGGATGTGTACCTCAGAATGGGTGAAGCCGAAATCTAGTTTCCTTAAGAGAATATTCGATCGGTGAACAAAAGATGTATTCATTTATTACAATGTAAATCCCCAGAAGTCTTGTATCCTGAACCGTCATTCGCAGTCCGGACATGCGCATCGTCGCATGCGTACCCAGGGAAAGGAACCCCTAACGGAACTATTCTCCCTGGAATATGTTTCTTACTATCCATGTAATATAACATAACTAGTTGGTTACTTGTTTGTTCAAGAACTTATGACCCCTACGCCTGGTTTCCATGCATACCCCGGTTTTGTATAACCGAGCGGGTATTCGGACACACCCCGGACTGTAGGAGCCGGGGGCTGAAGCGAAAAGTTCCGCCATGACAAATGATTTTAATCCGGCTAGGGGCTACTTATGCCCATTGAATTACACAGTCACTTGGACTGACTATATTCCTCCTCTATACCTTCCAACAGGCTATCTAGCTTACAATCCTATTGAGAATACTTGGCGGCTAACGCTACCTGGTCATATACCAGACTTACGTGAATTTCTTGCCCATCGGGCCCCGTCGGTCCTACTTCGGCCATATGGTTCGGGTCCAACTTGGTGTAGCGCGTCTTCACCATAGCCCAGGCTTCTCTTGCACCTTGCCGGCAAGCTGACATCTTCCACAATCGGAAGCGCCATCGTGCTCCTTGAAGCATATCCACAAGCTCCCCCATGCCGTTCGCTAGTAAGCTTGATGGACACAAGGCCTAAGCAACACCCTGCATCACTTGCCGAGCTTGCTTTTCGTGCAGTTGCGAGAGGTCTTGCAGTAAATCACTTGCAGATGAGGGCATCTCCTCCTCAGGGTGACCCGTTAACATTCCTTCAAGCAAAATTCTTTCAATATACTTCCTCGCCGAACTATCATATAGTTCGTCTGGGCACTCACCATAAATGCCGCGTCGAAGCCTTTTGTTCTCCTTCACAGAGTCCGCCAGCTGGGCGTGGACGTCTTTTAATTCTATGTCCAGCCGAACATTAGCATCTTGAAGATTGTTCTTCTCCTGCCTAACTTGCGTAAGAATGCGCTCGCCAACCTTTAGCTGCCTTTTGAGATGCGAGTCGTCATCCCTTACGCCCTCCGGATTCATCCCGGGATTGTCTGCAAAATCCTCTGTTAGACTTATTATACCAACCATTTACTAACTGGTGCATCTTCATACAATTGAGACAAATGTTACCATAGGAGGCCTTCTGGGATTCCTCTAACTTGTCAACCGTGTCCCTCAGCTGGGCCTTGCATTCCTCCAGCTCCCGAGCCAATTGTTCATTCTTATCTACAATGACCTATGCATAAATTGATCCTGCAAACAGTTGTTCCAACCATTTCAAGTCTCAGGGGCTACTTCTATACATGCTTATCAAAATTTCTTACCCGTATATCTTTGGTATACTGGTTCGTCGCTCGGGCAAGCCCGCCTTGAGCTGCTCGGATGTATGAGTTTCCCGAATTGAAGGCATTAAATGCCTCTTCGGAAAGGATGTTGTTCCGAAGCAAGGCCGGTCGGCGCCGGTGATTCATGGCACTCTCTACTTTGGAGTTCGAGGCTGAGAGCATATCCGCGTCCTCTGTCGGAGAACTATGCGGCATCGGCCCCGTGTTCGCCTCCGCTCTCGAAGCCGGTTCTGGAATCCGGCTAGTGGAGGCATGATCGGCGGGATCCCCGGATATAGTCCAGCTACTCCTCTTCTTGCTAGGACACAAAGGGCGCTGTTATACTTTAAATACCATAATCACAGGACAGGTTTTTACCTTACCTCTGCAGCGGCGTGTCGACCCTTACCGCCTTCCTCTTGAGCCTGCCCGATCCGGGCGCCCATGGTCGACGAGTCCCTAGGGGCTCGGCCCCGCGCTCCAACCGTCGTCTCTGCAAGAAACACGACACTTCAAGGGTAAGGCATGCCATCTGAAGGGAGTCCTCTTTGGAGGATAGTTTTTTTTTCAGTTTGGCTTACACGCGACACAGGGAGCAGTCCGGGATAGTCGGCAATAATGGCCACTGAGGCACCATCACAGCTCGCTTGATAAATACCCCGTTGACAAGCTCCATAGTAATATCCGGATCTTCTTTGAGTCCTGGATCTAGGGCCCTTCCGGGGTCCTCTGGATGCGGGGAGGGGCTGAAGATTCCTTCTACGGACCTCCTCAGTTCCTGCTCAGAAACATCGATGTGGGTAATCTTAGCAGAGAACGCTAAAGTAAGTGAAGCAGGGAAAGGAATGACGACTTACCCACTCTGGGTGGTTGTACATGGAGAATCCGTCCTGCGGTTTAATGCGAAGGAATTCTTCCTATTCCCCTTTGTATAAATCGGACAATATCCTTGCCAGAGCAGTGGCGGAGTCCGGACTCTTACAGCTGCAGCAGGTGGTGTCGTCTTCCCCGTTGAAGTGCCACATGTGCTTCCCCCGATATTGAAGCGGTTGCACTCCCAGCATTATGCATATTGCCATGACCTCGACTGTCGTCAGTCCAGATTTGGCCAGTAACTTTATCCTACTCATCAGGAAATGTATTTCCCTGGTATCCTCCTCTTGGAGGCCCCGGGGGCACCAGCTTAGACGTGCCCTCGGCGGGGCGTTACTGAACTTGGGAAGACCTGTCCGGACTGGATCCGGAAGGGGAACGTCATCAATGTTAAACCACTCCGAAGGCCAGTTCTCTGGTGCCTTCTTGGGAGTGCCGGATAGGTATTCGGTCTCGGCAATGCGCCATACTTCAGCCCCGCCCACTTGACATAGGGATTCTCCCTGGGTGCGGGGGACAAGGCAGAACAACTTCTTCCATAACCCGAAGTGAGGTTCGCAGCCTAAAAACAGCTCGCAAAGGGAAACGTACCCCGCTATATGTAGTACGAAGGCAGGGGTAAGGTTGTGCAACTAGAGACCGTAGAACTCCAGGAGCCCGCGAAGAAACGGGTGGATGGGAAACCCGACGCCCCTTAGCAGATGTGGGATAAAACATATTCGCTCCTCTGGAGATGGATTAGGAGATCCCTCTGCTTGTTCCCCTCCGTTATAGGTGGCTATTCCGGCTCGAACGGGGACCATAAACACCGGTGGGAGAAACCCTTGGGTTTGTAACTTTATCAAATGGCTATGAGGAACTGAACACTCTTCCCAATCCCCCGACTTGGAGCGAGGAGAGTGAGCAGAAGAGCTGCGACGACCGGCCATGTTGGAATGGAATTTTCCGGAGCGCTCTGTGGGATGCTTGCTTGAGGGGGGAGAGTGAGGTTTGGATCTGAGAATTCCCGTCTCTTCAAATAGACGGCCCACCGGAAGGATCGCGGGTGGCAAATGCAAAAATGCCTCGTCTCCTCGCATTCGCTTGACACGTGGAGATGGTCATTATTGAGGCACTGAAGCTGAGGAGTGCGATATTGATGGGAAACCGGATACTATTCATCGTTGTAGGTACATTGGAGTATTCGGAGAAGGAACCCGCCTTGCAATGCCGAAGACAAGACTGCGCACCGGACTCATCGTCATTGAAGCATGGTTCAGGGGCTACTGAGGGAGTCCTGGATTAGGGGGGTATCCAGACAGCCGGACTATATACATCGTCCGGACTATTGAAGCGTGAAGATAAAGACTCAAGACTCCGTCCCGTGTCCGGATGGGACTCTCCTTTGCATGGAAGACAAGCTTGGTGATCCGGATATTGTGTTTCCTTCCTTGTAACCGACTCCATGTAAACCCTAGCCCTCTCCGGTGTCTATATAAACCAGAGAGGTTGGTCCTTAGAAGACCGACCACAATTACAATCATACCATCATAGGCTAGCTCTTAGGGTTTAGCCTCTACGATCTCGTGGTAGATCTACTCTTGTACTACTCATATCTTCAATATTAATCAAGCAGGAAGTAGGGTTTTACCTCCATCGAGAGGGCCCGAACCTGGGTAAACATTGTGTCCCTTGCTCCCTGTTACCATCAGCCTAGACGCACAGATCGGGACCCCCTACCCGAGATCCGCCGGTTTCGACACCGACAATGATATAACTATATTATGTCTTTAGAATATGGGTTGGCATGCCATAATTCAGATACATGCTGTCTATGTAAGCATCATGGCATGACATAATTCAAATATATGATTTATATGCTAAGGAAGTGAGCAGAGCGCAATCGCATAGATGATGTATCAACTAAGGAGACGACATTCAATATTGTGTATATGATGTAAAAACTAAGCATTGCAATACAACATATGCATGATATGAGTAATATAACCCTGCCAAGTTTGAGCATACACCTCAGGGGGATAATAGGACTGGTCATCTGCCTCTGAATCCTCTTCTGAAGAGCTATCTGTAACCAGCAAGATATCTGCTTCAGTAGGTAGCATTGTCTGCTCTGAAGACCTTGTTTTCACTCTAGATTTCTCCATCACCAATTCAAATGGCTGATGCACAGGAAGAGTAGTTGAATATACAAACATTTTCGACAAAAGCAATGAGAATTACAAAAAAAAGGACGACATGATATAATTCACATATATGACGCTTGCCTAAACAGCATGTCATTGCATAATTCACATACATAATGCCTTGCAACAAGATAACATTGCATAATTCACATATATAATGTCTTGCAACAGATGGCATTGCATAATTCACATATATGGTAATTAGACACTAAACAAGTGGCATTCACACAAAGCATGTCTAAACTAAGAAAATGACATAGCAATGCAAGATACCATACGCACGATATGAGCAACATAACCCTGCCAAGTTAGAGCATGCACCTCCGGGGGGAAATATGACTGGTCATCTGTCTCTGAATCCTCCTCTGAGGAGCTATCGATAACCAACAAGACATGCGCTTCGTCAGATAGCATTGTCTGCTCTGAAGACCTTGTTTCCACTCCAGGTTTTCCCATGACCGTGCCGAATGGCTGATGCATAGGAAGATTAATGGAATGTACTAAAATTGTTGACAAATTTAACACGTAGTAAAAAATGATGGCATGATATAGTTCACATATAAGATGACTGGCTAACCAGGGTGGCATTGCAAAATTCACATATATGATGCCTGGCTAAACAAGATGACATTGCATGATTCACATATACGATAAAGAAACTAAACAGATGGCATTGACACAAAGCATGTCTAAACTAAGTAGATGACATCTTTAATGTATAAAGTAAGTAATGCAAGGCACCATATGCATGATATTACCAACATCAGCATGCCAAGTTAGAGCGAAGACCTCATGGGGTAAATAGGAGTGGTCTTCCCCTACTGAATCCCCCTCAGAACAGTTATCTTCCTCTTGATTACGATCCGAAATGGGTGGAGGGGGCTGCCTTTGCGCCCACCATGGAGCGACGTCTGCATGAAATTTTATTGCCACGCAAGGCTCTTCTCTTTTGCTCTACATGATCAGTTCCATTGTGTACAATAACTGGCATGCGTAGGAATAAAACATAGTGAGATTATGTAAGGAGTGCATGCACAAATCCAGAGTGATGGTAGCAAACTGTGGATAGACCCAAAATCAATAATAGCAGGCAGATAATAGCTTTAGTTAAAAAATACAGATTGTCGGAGTAATGGGCCACGGGTAGGCTAACCCGAGTCCCAGGACCTTTCAAGACATCGGGGCAGGCCGCGCCCCTCAGGCCGAGTCCCAGGAGCCGACTTCAAGACAAGCCGAGTCCCAGACGGCGACTCCGAGATTAGCCGACTCCAGGCTGGCGACCTCCAGAGAGGCCGACTCCAGGTTGGCGACCTCTAGAGAGGCCGACTATGGAGAGTCGGCCCATGACTCCTCCCTCATCTCGAAGCACGATGCGGGGTACGGTCACGACGTGGCCGTTTCCCCCCGCCTACGAAGGACCGGCATGGCTACAGTGAGCCGTATCGCTGGAAGATCTCCGTTGCCATGACTGCCCTGACCTCAGCCACAGTGCGCAACGCACTGTGCCCATGACGCCGGCCTGTACGACCCGAAGACTGCGGGGCTGCCTGTCAGTGGGTGGACCGAAGGCGGCCTGAGCACCCCGAAGACGGACCTGTGGGAATCGGCCTCCCTGGAGTCGGCCGGCTCCTCCCCAGGGCCCCACGAGCCATTAAATAGATAGGATGGGGAATGGCGACAGTGGTCGCCCGATAGACGGCGGCACTGTTGCCACGACCCAATGACCAAGCCTGCGTCATCAGGAGTGCCGCTACAGTATCAAGCCTGTCCGCGGGACCCACCAATCGGCGGGCCCCAGAAGCCCGCGGGAAGGACGGCGGTCTGAGACACAGACGGCTGGGACCCACGCCCAGCCGGATTACCATTCTACCCCCAGGGGGAGGCCTATATAAACCCCCCGGGGCACCCATGCAAAGGGTTCGAACCTTGATAGAGATAGACCAGATAGCATAGAGGGAGCGAGCTAGCCTAGCCCTCTCCTGCCTCCCGATATAACTCCAGGAGCGCCATTGTAGTCACTTTGCCTTAGTGATCATGCGGAGACCCCACAGAGCAGCAGTAGGGGTGTTATCTCCTCGGAGAGCCCTGAAGCTGGGTAAGATTCGCCGTCGTGCATGTCTTCGCCTCATCCCGTTTCCAGGCACCGGCGATGTTCTACTCGCCCCCACCATGATAAGCCATCCTTTGGCATATGTCGCACCCAACCCCCGACATTTGGCGCCCACCGTGGGGCCTGGTGCACCGTCGTCCGGAGATCTATTCTGGACGGGAACCCTCTTCCTCCCTGGCGAGCGCAGACAGCCAGGCTCGCCAGATGGAGTCTGCATCAACGCGTTGCGCGGCGCTGAGGCCGCCTGTGCACCAAGCTGCCTCGCCGAACTTGTCGGCGAGGTGCGCCTCTCCGACGAGCCTGCATCCGACGCAGGCACGGGTGGCCTCGAGAGTCTCCTTGCGAGCCTCCTCGACCAACTCCACGTCGCCGGCGAGCCTGCCATGGACTTGGAGTCCGTAGGCTCCACCGACCCGATGCTGGTCGACTCCGACGCCGTGTCGCTTGACACTTTCCCCACCAACGTGGTGGTCTACGACGAGCCGCTTCCTCACGAGGAGAGTGGCGGAAGCGCCGTCACGGAGGTGCTCATCATCAGTCACGATGAGCGCTCCGGCGAAGAAGCTCAGGACCCGATCGCTGCAGCCCTGCAAGACATAACGGCGCCCATTCCAGAGGACGCGGACGCCGAGACGCTGGAGACACGCCGCCTTCAGATCATCGAAGGCGCCAAGAGGCTGGCGAGCATGAGGTGCCTGTCAGAAGCATACCAGCGCGAGATGGATCGCGCCGTGGGCGGCTCGCCGGCTCCGACTGGGCCGAGCCGCCTAGGCGCTGTCCGGCAGCGCGGCGCAACCATCGCCGACTTGTTCGGGGCAAAACGCCCCGTATACGCCACCCCAGCGGAGAACATCCTCGCTGCCCAAGCGGTGACTGACGAGCTGAAGAACTTCGAGGGCGAAGAGCGCCGCATGATGACGAAGCGAGTCCAGCAGCTCCTCGACGCGGTTGCTGCGCAGAACGCGGCCGGCGGCCGCGCAGATGCGCAGCAGCAGCCGAATGACGACTTGCCTCCCCGCCGAGATCAAGGCGCGACATCTCGGATGCCGACTGGTGGAGTCTGCGGAAGGAAAGAAAAAGAGCCGGCTGTCAGCCACAGTCGGACTCACATCACCATCGAGCGCGACCAAGATGGCCGCCCGAGAGCAGTAGAGCGGTGGGACGACTACCTGCCTCCCCCGCCCAGAAGAGAATGGCGAGTTTCCCCGCCGCCTGTAGAGCATCCGACTCTCGGTGGCCGCCTTGGCCGCCGAGAGGGAGTCGGAGAGAACGACGCCCGCCATCGGATCGACCGACTCCACCGATCCCTGGTGCTGGAAGAAGAAGACGAGCTGGGTCCGCCTTGCTTTGGGCCCCGCATCCAAGACAAGCCCTTCCCCAAAGGGTTCATGCTCCCCCGAGACACACCCAAGTACACCGGCTCTGTGAAGCCGGAAGACTGGCTGATAGATTACTCCACGGCCGTCAGCATAGCGAACGGCAACAAGCGGGTTGCCGTGAAGTACATTCCACTCATGCTCCAGGGCACGGCCCGGACATGGTTAAACAGTCTGAAGCCCCGCAGCATCAACAGCTAGGTCGACTTCACCGAAGCCTTCATCCGCAACTTCACGAGCACGTACAAGTGACCTCCCAAGCCGCGCCAGCTTTCCATGTGCATACAAGGCCCTGATGAATCAACATGCGACTACCTCACGCGCTGGGGCGAGCTTCGGAACTCCTGCGAAGGCGTGCACGAGGTGCAGGCCATCGAGTACTTCACTGCCGGGTGCCGGGAAGGCACCCTCCTCCAGCACAAGCTCCTCTGCGACGAGCCAGAAACCCTCGACGAACTGCTGGTTATAGCAGACAAGTACGCCACGGCTGACTCGTCCATGAAGATGGAGATTCAAGTCAATGCGATTGGCAAAGTGGCCCCTCAAGCTCCCAGAACTCCAGCTGGAGACACCAGTCGGCGCCAACAACAAAATGACAACAAGCGCAAGGCCCAACCGCCGACTTCCAACAGTCGGCAGGTTGCGGCAGTCGAAGATCAACAGCCGAAGGGGCAGCCTCCGGCCAAACGGCAGAAAGGCGGCAAATCCAATTGGTTGCCGGCCTTTTCCTATGAGCAGACTCTGAACGGTCCCTGCAAGTTCCACAGTGGCGCGAAGCCGTCAAATCATACCACCAGAAAGTGCCACTGGCTCACCAGAATCGCCAAGGGAGATGGCCTCATTCCTCCGCCGCCTGCTGGGCCGCCGCCTCCACCGCCGCCCCAGCAGCTGGCCGCTCGGCCAGTCGGCGCAGTGCAAGATGAATACCCAGAAGAGCATGGGTCTTACGTGGTGTTCACTAGTGTGGCCAATGATCGGCGCAGCAGACGGCAACAGCAGCAAGAAGTAAATGCAGTGGCAACAGATACTCCAGGGTTCATGCACTGGTCCGAGAGGCCTATCAGTTGGAGCAGAGCGGATCACCCAGAGGTGATGCCGAATCCGGGCTCCCATGCCCTGGTCCTAGGTGCCACCTTGGCCACTGATAGGCGGGCCGCCCGCTTTTCGAGAGTGCTGATAGACGGAGGCAGTAGCATCAACATCCTGTACAAAGATACTATGGAGAAGCTAGGAATCAAGCAAAGACAGCTGCAGAGCAGCCGGACTGTGTTCCATGGCATTGTACCCGGCCTTTCCTGCTCACCAATCGGCAAGATCCTGATAGATGTCCTCTTCGGAGACAAAGATCATTTCCGCCGAGAGCCAGTCTGGTTTGAAGTAGTAGACCTTGAAAGCCCATACCACGCACTGCTTGGCCGACCTGCCTTGGCCAAGTTCATGGCGGTCCCTCACTAGGCCTACCTAAAGATGAAGATGCCGAGTTCCAAGGGAATCCTGACCGTAGCCGGCGACTACAGGAAGTCGTCCGCATGTGCGGCCGAGAGTAGCCGGCTGGCCGAGTCCCTGGTGATCGCAGCCGAGAAGCGTCTCCTTGATCGGGTCGTGGCAATGGCTGGAAAGCAGCCAGAGATGTCGCCTGACCCCAAGGAGGCGGAAGCTGAAGGATCGTTCAAGCCGGCCAAAGAGACCAAGAAGATACCCTTGGATCCGGAGCACCCAGAGAGGTACGCTGTCATGGGTGCAAACCTTGACAGCAAATAGGAAGGCAAGCTCGTCGACTTCCTCCATGAGAATCGAGACATCTTTGCATGGTCCCCCAAAGACATGCCAGGTGTACCGACAGAATTCGCCGAGCACAAGCTACATGTCAGGCCAGATGTGAAACCCATCAGGCAGCCCTTGCGCCGCCTGTCAGAAGAGAAGAGAAGAGTTGTTGGAGAGGAGATAGCCCGGCTTCTTGCAGCCGGCTTCATCATGGAAGTGTTTTTTCCAGAGTGGCTGGCAAACCCGGTTTTGGTACTGAAGAAAAACAAGCAGTGGCGGATGTGCATTGACTACACAAGCCTCAACAAAGCCTATCCAAAGGATCCGTTTGCCCTGCCAAGAATATACCAGGTGATAGACTACACAGCCGGATGCGAGCTGCTGAGTTTCTTAGATGCATATTCAGGATATCACCAAATCAAGCTGAACCCGGCAGACAGACTAAAGACTTCCTTCATCACGCCATTCGGAGCCTTCTGCTACCTGACGATGACGTTCGGCTTGAGGAATGCCGGCGCCACCTTTCAGCGTTGCATGCAGAAGTGCCTCCTCAAGCAACTCGGCAGAAATGCCCACGTCTATGTGGATGATGTGGTGGTGAAGACGGAGAAGCGTGGGATGCTGCTAGAAGACCTCAAGGAGACCTTTGAGAACCTGCGCCGATTCCAGATCAAGCTCAACCCTGAGAAGTGCGTTTTCGGAGTACCAGCCGGCCAACTCCTCGGCTTCCTGGTCTCTGAACGCGGCATAGAGTGCAACCCTGTGAAGATCAAGGCCATCGAGAGGATGGAGGTACCCAGCCGACTGTTAGATGTGCAGAAGTTCACCGGCTGCTTGGCGTCCATCAGCCGATTCATCAGTCGGCTGGGTGAGAAAGCTCTGCCTTTGTATCAATTGATGAAGAAGACCACCTTTTTCGAGTGGAACCATAAGGCGGATGAAGCATTTCTCCAGCTGAAGAAGATGTAGACTACTCCTCCTGTGCTGGCGGCTCTGACTCCCAAAGAGCCCATGCTCCTATACATTGCCGCCACCAGCCGAGTAGTCAGCACAGTCATTGTAGTCGAACGCAAAGAGGAAGGCAAGGAGCTCCCTGTCCAGAGACCGGTATATTACCTGAGCAAGGTACTGTCGACCTCCAAGCAGAACTACCCTCACCACCAGAAGATGTGCTACGGTGTGCATTTTGCCGCCAAAAAGCTGAAGCCTTACTTTCAAGAGCATTCAATCACTGTGGTGTGCACGGCTCCGCTGGCCGAGATCATTGGAAGCCGAGATGCCTCCGGCCGAGTAGCCAAATGGGCCATAGATCTGGCTCCTTACACCATCTACTACCAGCCACGCACCACCATCAAGTCGCAAGCACTGGCCGACTTCCTCGTCGACTGGGCCGAGACCTAGTACCTGCCGCCAGCGCCCGACTCCACCCATTGGCGGATGCATTTTGACGGCTCCAAGATGCGCACCGGCCTGGGAGCCGGCGTCGTCCTCACCTCCCCCAAAGGCGACAAGCTCAAGTATGTGCTACAGATCCACTTCGCCGCCTCCAACAACGTTGCCGAATATGAGGCGCTCATTCATGGGCTTCGGCTTGCCAAAGAACTCGGCATTCGCCGGATCCTGTGCTATGGCGACTCCGACTTGGTGGTCCAGCAATCATCTGGCGACTGGGACGCCAAAGACGCAAACATGGCGAGCTACCGCTTCCTGGTGCAGCAACTCAGCAGATACTTCAAGGGGTGTGAGTTCCTTCATGTGCCAAGGAACGACAACGACCAAGCAGACGCCTTGGCACGAGTCGGCTCCACCCGCCAAGCAATACCTTCTGGCGTCGCTCTTCAGCGCCTCCTCAAGCCGTCTATCAAGACTTCACCAGAATCAGACTCCATCTTTGTGCCGGCTCCTCCAGAAGAAGTCGGATCCGACTCAAGAGCCCCAGCAGATGGCCCCAAGAAAATCACAGTCGAAGCCAGCCCGGGGACTTCAGAACCCGGCCCGGGGACTGCGCCAGCCGGCCCGAGGACTTCAGAACCCGGCCCGGGGACTGCGCCAGTCGGCCCGGGGACTCCGTTAATCCAAGAAGCGGCCGCAGACTCCAGCCCGCCGCCTCCCAGCCCAGCCACCCTTGTCCAAGTCGTTGTGGTAGCAGTTGAAGAAATAGCAGCACCCTCATGGGCACAGCCCATCCTCAAGTTTCTAGTGAACAGAGAGCTGCCGGCTGACGAGATCTTGGCTCGGCAAGTGCAACGCCGAGCGGCAGCATACACCATAGTCAACAGAGAGCTGGTCAGGCGTAGTGTCACTGGTGTCTACCAGCGCTGCGTAGAGCCAGAACAAGGCCAAGCAATTCTCAGAGACATTCATCAGGGCGAGTGCGGCCACCATGCAGCTTCAAGAGCACTCGGTGCCAAAGCCTTTCGGCACGGTTTCTTTTGGCCGACTGCCCTGGAAGAGGCTAAAGAGTTAGTCCAAAAATGCAAAGGGTGCCAGAAGTTCCGCTCCAAGCCACTTCAGCCGGCTTCTGCGCTGAAGACGATTCCCATCACCTGGCCCTTCGCAGTTTGGGGCCTGGACATGGTGGGACCATTCAAGGCGGCCCGAGGTGGCCTAACTCATCTGCTTGTCGCGGTGGACAAGTTCACCATGTGGATAGAAGAAAAGCCCATCAAGAAGTTGAACGGTCCGACTACAGTGACTTTCATCGCCGACATCACGGTGCGGTATGGCATACCGCACAGCATCATCACCCACAATGGCACAAACTTTGCCAAAGGCGCCTTGGCCCGTTTCTGCGGGACGCAGGGCATCCGACTGGACTTAGCGTCCGTTGCCCATCCGCAGTCAAACGGCCAGGTGGAGCGAGCAAATGGCCTCATCCTGTCCGGCATCAAGCCTCGGTTGGTCGAACCACTCGAGCGTTCGGCTGGCTGTTGGGTTGAGGAGCTACCATCCGTCCTCTGGAGTCTGCGTACGACTCCAAACAAGTCAACCGGCTTCACGCCATTCTTCCTCGTCTACGGTGCCGAAGCCGTCATCCTGACGGACATAGAGTTCGACTCTCCATGAGTCACCATGTACACCAAAGAGGAAGCCGAAGAAGCACGCCAAGACGGTGTTGACCTGCTGGAAGAGGGCCGGCTGTTGGCACTCAGCCGGTCTGGCATCTACCAGCAGAGTCTGCGCCAATACTACAACCAAAAGGTCAAGCCGAGATTGTTTCAAGAGGGCGACCTTGTGCTCCGGCTGATTCAGAGAACAGCCGGCCAGCACAAGTTGTCGACGCCTTGGGAAGGCCCTTTCATCATCAGCAAAGTCCTGGGCAACGGCTCCTACTACCTAATCGACGCTCAGAAGCCTCGAGCACGCAATAGGGACGACTCCGGCAAAGAAACAGAGCGCCCATGGAATGCAAATCTTCTTCGAAGATTTTACAGTTGATGCAGTATGTATCGCACTACCCCCTTTGTATTAAAGTACCAAAGACCTTGGGCCCCCCGAGACGAGCTCGGGGACTGCCCTTTTTTGTTATCTGTATGATAAGAATTATGCCTTCGAGTACATTACCTTCATTACAAGCCGCTTGGCACCGGGCCAGACTAGTCGGCCTGGGGACAGGCCGCCTTGCGCTATGAGGCGCTTCCTACAGTCAGACAAGTAGTGCGCGGTGCCCAATCCGCCTCCTGCCAAAGCCGCAGCTCGCAGAGCGACTGTGAGGCAGGCAGGAGTAAGGAAGAACGGGCGCTCACACGAAAATGGCTAAGGACCTAAAGCACGAACATAGCGTAAGACGGCCTCCAGCATTTCTGAAACAGAAAACCGACTCATAAGTAGTTGGCTCGCCGTCTTTGCCTCTATCAAGGACGGCCGACTCTTGGGTAGTCGGCCTGTCGATTTCTAGCCGACTTGCTAAAGAAACTCTAAACAGCCAAGTACTTGCCTTCCCGAAGTAGCCGAGCACTTGACCCAGCGACAGTCCGCAGAGCGACTGTCCAATTGGCAAGGCAGCAACTAAAGGAAGGCGGCAAAGGAAAAAGCCTAAAGAGCAGTAAGCAAGGAAAGACGGAAATCAGATAAATATTTACATAGGCCCTTGGCCGAATCTTCGAATAGAAGTTCAAGATACACCCCGCGAGTGGAACTGTTTGAATCTTACAAAGTTTTCAAAAGATTACTAAGACAGACAAAGGCGGAAAAGGCAGCCTAGGAGGCGGCATCTGGGATCAGAGGATCGGAGGAGACGGCGGTGCCAGGCGCCGGGCAGTCGGCTGGGCGGTCTCGGTTTGGTCGCCTCCGGCGGCAGTCGCCTTCTCTCCACGCGGCTCGTTGCTGGAGGCGCGGTCGAGCTGAGGCTGGCCGCCTGCTCCGTCTTCTGGCACCTCCGCCTCGCCTCCGTCCTCCGCCTCGTCCTCCTCGGTGCTGGAGTCGATCACCTCCGCCGAGTCCTCACCATACTGCGGGTTCATCCCGAACCACTCTGGCGGCACTTCCTCGCCGCCTTCAGCCCGCTCGGGCACAAAGACACTGGTGTCCGTGTACTCGGCGATGGCCGCCACACGCTCGATAAGGGCGCCCTCCACGGCCTCCAGCTCGGCCTGGGCTTCTGACCGGAACGCGGCCAGACGGTCCAGGTCCAGCCCTGGATACCACGCCTTGACGAACTCCAAGGCCCGGCGCGCTCTGTCCCGGGCCGAGGAGCCCTTCCAAGCCTCAAGACGGCCGGCGGCGACTTCCAGCCAGTCGGCGGTCCGACTGGCGGTGTGCAGAGCCGGCATGTCTGGCCACAGGGTGGCAACCGCCAGGGCGCCGGCACGCTGAAGCCGGCGCAGCAGCCGGTGAGCCGGACGAAGACGGGCTTCAATGCTCAGAAGCTGCTCATCGATGGTTCGGGGGGCGTTAGCGGCGATCTCCTCACCGTTTGCCCTTCGCGCCTCTCGAGCAGCCTCGATGGCCAGAGGGACTGCCTGCAAGTGACCAGGGAAGAAGTCTGCCAAGACAAAAAGAAGCAAGTCGAAAAATCAGAAGTCGGCCTGACGCATAGTCGGAAGCCCGAAGAAACTTACCATCAACGATATCCTCGATCTCGTGGAAGCCGGAGGTCAGCATCGCCTCCCTGTCCGTCCAGGAGGAGCGCTCGCTCTCAAACTCGGCCAGGAGAGCGGTCTCCCTCTTCTCGGCCTCGTCCTGCGCCTTCTTGAGCAGCTCCTTCTGCTCGGTTAGCTGCGCCGCCAGCAGGTCGCGCTCCGCGGCAAGCCTGCCACACTCCTCCTCGTTGGCACGTCGGGCGGTATTGGCCTCGCCTAGCTGCTCCTGAAGAGCGGCGTTGGCGCCTGAAGAGCGAAAGAAGAGACAAATAAGTCATCAGCAAAGTAGATCGCCGGGAAGATCCGGCCCGACTGCTCAGCAGTCAGCCCGAATCTCGGGGACTACAGCCCGCGGGTCGCCAGCGCGCCCCCGCGAAGAAATGGAAAAAGAGCTTACTCGGGCTTTCCGTCAAGTCGGCGGTCTGCTTGTTCAACTCCTCAACATTGCGGTTGAAGGCAGCGGCGCGGAGGTTATGATACTCCTGCAATAAGTCAATGGAGACAAAGTTAGTGTTTTGGAACTCGCCAGAGGGAGTTCCGAACCGCCTGCTCAGCAGCCGGCCCGGAACTCGGGGACTACACCCAGTGGGTGCGCTGGCGCGCCCCCACAGAGAAAAACAAGAATCAAAAAGAAGAGGGAAACGTACTCGGACGGATGTCCGCGCGGCCAGATGCGCCCTGGTGCAAGCTTGAAGGGCGTCGCCTTCAGCGCGCAGCTTCGCCTGAACGTCCAGGAGAGCTTGGTTCAGCGGCCCGGTGCCGCCTTCGCGCAACCACCCGGTGGGCGCGGCGCTTGTGGCCTCGGCGTCTAGGGTTGCCGAGCTGGCAGCACCGGTTTCCCCAGGTCGCGGCATCGAGGTCGCACTCTCAAGACGGTGGCGCACGGGCGAGGCGACTTGAAGAAGCAGCCGCGCCTCGGCCTCGTCCGCGTTTGGCGGCTCCGACTGACCCACCGGCTGTTTGCCATGCGGTCTCCCAGACGGCAGCGGAGGCGGCGGTGGCGGCACGAGAGTGTCCGACATAGAAGCTTCGCTGCTCTCCTTCTCCACGACGAGGTTCTCGGTGCCGGCCTCTCCGGTCTGCCCCGTGAACTCCGGGGGTGGCGGCGCGGAGCTCAGTGGGACGACTAGCAACGCCGATTTGCGGCGTGCGGCCTCCTCGGCCCGCTGTTTGGCCGCCACGGCGGCTTCGGCCTCCTCCATCTTCTTCTGGGCATTGGCGGCCGCCTTCTCGGCCTGCGCCTTCTCTAGGCGGTCGGCCTCTTCTTCGTCGCGCCTCCCACGCGTTAAGGAAAATAAAGAGCATAAACACTTACGCAGAGACTAGCGGCGGCCTTCTCACTTCCCTTCGGAAGCGGTTGGCCTTCGCGGCCGCCTCCTCCCGTTTGGTCGCGACGGCCGCCCCCTTGAGCTTCTTCAATTTGCCGCCGGGCGCACTCGGCCCGGCGTGACGCCTCTTCGCACCGCCTTGGCCAGCCAAGCCGGCCCTCGGCAGGTGGCGCGGGACGACTTCCCCTTCGGCGTCGTCGTCAGGCCAGTCGGCGAAGGTGGCCGAGGGCCTCAGGCCGCCTTCCGTTCCTTCTCCCCCGCCTTCGGCGTCGGCTTCCATCGCCGCTGCCCGCAAGTCGGGGTCGTCGACGTCGTTGTCCGCACGATCGGGAACATACTCACGGGGCTGTCTCGTGGAGCCGGCTGCAGGCTGCATGAGAGGGTTCTAGCTCAGAAGAAACCGACGAGAGTCAGAAGCCGGAGTCGGCTGCAAAGAAGACAAAACAATAGGGGGATGCGACTTACCACTGGCGGGGGGTTGTCGCTCGAGTACGACTCCTTGCCGAACTGCCAGTCCTCCTCGAACTTGCAGTGCGTGATGTGGTTCACCAAGTTCGCAACCTCCTTGCGGGGCATCTCCTTGGTGCTCAGCTAACTTGGGTCTCGAAGGCCACTCATCTGATAGATCAGGTGAGGCCGGCCTTGGAGCGGGAGAACTCGGCGTGCCACGAAGGCGGCCAGCAAGTCGGCACCAATGAGACCCTCCGACTGCGTCAAGACTCGGAGTCGTGCTACGGCGGCGGCTCCGGTGGGAGTCAGCGTCTTGACTCGGTGAGACCAGCTGGGGAGCCTCCCGGTTAGGGGGGCGGCGCTGTAAGGCGGCAGGTTGACCCAGTCGCCGTCGGAGGAGAGGTTCTTCACGTAGAAATATGAGCGCTGCCACATCTTCACCGACTTGATCAGCGCGATGGGAGGAAAAGGGTCGTCGGCCGTCGAGCGCCGCACCGCGATGTAGGTGCCGTACTGAGCCGGTATGTCGGCGACTTGAGTTCCGAGCTTAGAAGAGAAGAATTCTCCCCACAGCTCGAGGGTGGGGAGAACACCGAGGAAGCCTTCGCACAAAGCGGCGAAGGCGGAGAGCAACACCACTGGATTCGGAGTGAGGTGGTGCGGCTGAAGGTTGTGGAACTCCAAGAACGAGCGGAAGAAGCCGCTCGCCGGCAGCCCCAGGCCGCACATGAGGTGTGAGCGGAAGATGACCCGCTCGCCCACCTCCGGCGCCGGTCGGTTCTCCCCCTCTGGTGCGGGGCGGGCGCGCACGAGGTCCGTGCTAGGGAGGCGGCGTGTCTGGCGGAGGAACTCGATGTGTTCCTCTTCCACCTCCAAGCCGTCCCACACGCCGGAGCGCACGGCGGGGGCTGCGGCGGAGGAAGAGCTCATCGCCGTGGTGTGGAGTGCCCTCACTCAGCGGTAGAGACAGGAGGGATAGAAGGCAAGATGAGGCGGGGGAATGGGGGAGAAGGGTGCGCGTGCAGTGCCGCCCCGCTCCCCCCCCCCCCCCCCGCCTACTTTGCGTGGGATTAACTGCGCGCGATGCCCCACGCCGCCCCACGATTTACCCCACGAAGTTATTGCGCGCAGTAACAACGTGGGAAAACCAACCGTCCACGGCCACAACGGATCCGTTCGTATGCCGAGGTGCTGTAGTGGCGGGCCCCGCATGACGGCCCATCCCGTCGCGCGCGTGGGCAGGCAGACTGTCCTCTCCACATGGCGCTACGCAATAGGACTGCCCCGATGGCAGCAGGGAAGTATATCAGGCACGCCGCCTGGTTTCCCGCCGCGACTTTCAAGCTGCGGCTCCTCACTAGAAAAAAATCAGACTCTCGATAGCCGGCCCAAGAGAAGACGGCAGCCGAGTTCCAGAGTCCGCTCCGGGGAGATTGAAACTGTTGAAGCCCCGCAATGCAGCGTCCGCAGGGCTTCACCAGCTTCGGGGACTATTGTCAGAGTAATGGGCCACGAGTAGGCTTACCCGAGTCCCAGTACCTTTCAAGACATCGGGGCAGGCCGCGCCCCTCAGGCCGAGTCCCAGGAGCCGACTCCAAGACAAGCCGAGTCCCAGACGGCGACTCCGAGGTTAGCCGACTCCATGATGGCGACCTCCAGAGAGGCCGACTCCAGGCTGGCGACCTCCAGAGAGGCCGACTATGGAGAGTCGGCCCATGACTCCTCCCTCATCTCGAAGCACGATGCGGGGTACGGTCACGACGTGGCCATTCCCCCCGCCTACGAAGGACCGGCATGGCTACAGTGAGCTGTATCGCTGGAAGATCTCCAGCGAGGCGCGACACTGTTGCCATGCTTGCCCTGACCTCAGCCACAGTGCGCAACGCACTGTGCCCACGACGCCGGCCTGTACGACCCGAAGACTGCGGGGCCGCCTGTCAGTGGGTGGACCGAAGGCGGCCTGACCACCCCGAAGACGGACCTGTGGGAGTCGGCCTCCCTGGAGTCGGCCGGCTCCTCCCCAGGGCCCCACGAGCCATTAACCAGATAGGATGGGGAATGGAGACAGTGATCGCCTGATAGACGGCGGCACTGTTGCCACGACCCAATGACCAAGCCTGCGTCATCAGGAGTGCCGCTACAGTATCAAGCCTGTCTGCGGGACCCACCAATCGGCGGGCCCCAGAAGCCGGCGGGAAGGACGGCGGTCTGAGAGACAGACGGCTGGGACCCGCGCCCAGCCGGATTACCATTGTACCCCCAAGGGGTAGGCCTATATAAACCCCCTGGGGCACCCATGCAAAGGGTTCGGACCTTGATAGAGATAGACCAGATAGCATAGAGGGAGGGAGCTAGCCTAGCCCTCTCCTGCCTCCCGATACAGCTCCAGGAGCACCATTGTAGTCACTTTGCCTTAGTGATCATGGGGAGACCCCGCAGAGCAGCAGTAGGGGTGTTATCTCCTCGGAGAGCCCTGAAGCTAGGTAAGATTCGCCGGCATGCATATCTTCGCCTCATCCCGTTTCCAGGCACCGGCGATGTTCTACTCGCCCCCACCATGATAAGCCATCCTTTGGCATATGTCGCACCCAACCCCCGACATAGATAATGGCTCCTTTAATGTTTGTTTGCACCCAACATGAAACTCATAGTAGACACCCAATATTAACCAGATAGTAGACAGATAGTACTAATTGCTGGCCCAATATGTACCCCACAACCATTTAAAAACTCAAGTTTCAGCATTAGTTTGGACCTAACTCGGAGTCTAATAGGTGAACACGACGATAATGTAGCATGTCATCATATTAAACGATGCATAACGCAAGCAGGCACGGAAGAGTGCGACCTCTCTTGCGGACCCATGTAGTCCTCAAGTTCATCTGCTCAGTTGATGATTGTAATGCAGTTATCGTGGCTGCCAGCGGTGGGGAAGAAGATCTGAGGCAGTGAAAGATAGTCTGGAGAGCGGATCCCTACTGTGGTGAACCCTTCCGTCGTTGGAGCAGCTGAGCTGGGGTGGAACACAGCGCCACAGGAGCAGGACAAACCACACAAGGTTTTCTTTGACACATATCTGTAACAAAAGTAATTGAGTAAGGTCTTGTTTGAATTTGAGGATACTAACAATGCAGGGATAGGAAATAGACAAGAATAGGATAGGAATGCATCTGCAAAACAGAGAATTTAAAAACACAAGATTTCTGCCAATCTGGGTGTTTGATTCACAACAATTGGAAGATCACAGGATGCAAAAAAGCATGGTGAGATTAAGTCAAACCACAAGAAAATGTACGGTTATAATGCTATTATGTACTATCTCTTAGTCTTGTGCTTGATGAATAGGAATATGAAAATGACGACAAGTGGAAATTAGAATTCCTACTGTTTTTCTTTCAAGGAGACACTAAAGGAACAAATCCTACAGTTTTCCTTTGCTCCATTCCTTTGCACCAAATTCATGAAATGTAGTACCATGGAAAACTTTCCAATTCCTATGTTTCTCATTCACTTTTCCTTTCAAGCACTGGCGATTCTAGTAGGCAGGCTTGAGCAAGGAAAATCCTACACTAAAAAATGTTTTTGTGCTACTTCTATTACTTTGGACCCAGGCCACTGCCATACTAGCTCAACTCCTAGGCCCATCGACAAATGCACAACTCAAATGCACAGAGATAAATAATGATGGCGTTCAAGAGAGTCCATCACGAATAGCTAAGTTGCCTGGTACCTCACTGCTTGTCATATAGTAGGATAAAATAATCATATTTCCCGTTACTACGTGTGCTCAGTGGACAATATATATAACATGTAGAGTAAAAAAGAGATGCAACAAGTGTACAACCTCTTTGGCGAAGCCATGTCGATCTCAGCGTGATTAGGTTGGCCGGTGAGGATGCTCCGGCTAACTTGGCTGTTGGAGGAGGGGAAGAAGATCTTAGGCGTCTGGAGATGGAGCCCGAGGTACTGCTCCGCTGTGATGGAGGGTTTCGTCACTGGAGCAGCTCCGGTGAGTTGTACGACGCCGAGGCTGAAGCAGGACAAGAGAGACAATGTTAACCTGAGTGGAATTTCTAATAGCATCTCCAATACATGACGTAAAATACATAACAACAAAGTTCTAGATGTAAAATACATCAGCCGCTCATCTCTGAACTTAACTATCGAAACTGAATTTAACTGTCGAAACTGAACTTAGCTGTCGAAACTAAACTTAACTGTCGAAACTGAATTTTGTTCTCGAAACTGAACGCACTAGCAAGGTGAGGCTACACGTCGGTCGACTGACTTTTTCATCTCTGGCTAGTCGATTTTGTAGCCGTTGGATACGAAATCAAGGGCCTGCAGTTCATCTTCAACCTCCACCCCCTGAGCCGCCAGTCACCATCGGCCAAATAGCAGCCCCCCTCTGCCTGCGGCCGGCGGTGCGCCGCCCTGCCTTCCCCGATAACACTCTCCACCGCCGGTCCGCCGCCGCCCCGGCCATCCCTCTAGGCCCCCCATGCTGAGCTTTTTCTTCGGCGATCCCCACGCCACCGCCCCACCACCGCCGACGACCACCACCCCCACCCTAAACCCTAAGATAGATAGTGGGGTACCCTTCCAGCGAGCCCCCCTCCCCGTTGTGGTTGGTTCTTCCTTCACCTCGGCGAGCCCCCCCACCCCCTGAAAATCGACTGACCCAAAAGTTGATTCAGTAGACTGAAGTGTAGCTAAATCGAAGCAGCATCGCAAGCAAGAGCAAGAGCGAGAGCAGCAGCACAAGCAAGAGCAATAACAAGAGCAGACCAGGCAGGTGACCGAGAGCAAGAGCAGAGCAGCAGCGCAAGCGAGAGCTAAAGCAGCAACAACTCCTACTGATGTGGATGTCACCGCCGAGGGAGAGACGCCATGGAGGAAGTGGCCGGCGATGCCGCCGTGGATGGAGCCGCGCCGTGTCGGCTCGGGACCGAGTGCCGGCAGCACTGTGAGATCGAATCAAGAAGAAAATGCGGCGATTAGTGTACAGCCTCTTTGCTGGCGCCGATTAGGCCGCAGCTTCATCCGAGGAAACAGTGATGATGATGCTCTTCCGGTGGTGCAGGTGCAGACGGTAGTGTGGGAATGGAGGTGTCACGAAAGATGAGGGGAATGTCGGGGCAGCTCCTTGGAGGTGGAGGATGGGGTGGCTGAACCGGCGGGACGACAAGATCGATGACGGATCCTCATCCGGTACGATGGATGAGGGATGTTGAGGTGTTGCTGTGGACGACGTCATCAGGGAAGAGGCTCCGGCTGGGTGGCGGACGGAGCAGGGTGTGGGGCTTCGTCATGGGTTTTCGCGGCCTTGGTGTAGGAATGGGTGGGCGGATGGGATGGCAGTGGGGAACCATGGCTTAGGGACGCGCTTGTCCGGAATGTGGGGTAAGTTACGAAAGTACCCCCATCAATTTGAGGCGGTTCTTTCGGTTCCGTGGTACCACGGGCATTTTGTGTGTCGGGATTTCACAGGAGGTCGGAGTTTTCACGAGCGTTGTAATTTCGAAATAGCAAGGTGCGGGTTGAGATGGAGGGAGTTGTCGGAGCACAACGAGGCAAAGATATATCTTAAATATTTCTGGCTAACAAGGCGCAGGTTGAAGAGGCAGGAGTTTCACAGCATGATAGACAGAGACGCTAGCTTGAATTTTTGGCATACCAAGGCGCGACTTGAAATTTCGGAAAAACAAGCTTCACGTGTTCCCAAAAAAAAGATAATTTGCACGTCAACACGCACAACACACACACAAACACCATTTAGACTAAAGTAAGGTACACGTGCATTGCACGCATGAGATCTGGCTACCAAATTATGAATAAATACTAAATTATAGCATGTAAGCTTTGAGTCATATATGCATGATGTAGATGTTGGTTTAATTCTTATAGTTCATTTCATTCAAAATCATCTAGTTTTTATAAGAAAGCTAATCTATTTTAAGATTCATGGAATTGTGCATTGTAAGACATAAAGTAAAAACAAACAATGGCAAATCATGTAGAAAAACATTTGGGCAATTCTGATACAGAAGATTCTAGAACAAAGAAGAAGTGCTTGTGTTTTGATGTTTGTGCATTATGCTTAAGTTCAACCATGGAGTCTTCTAGATTATACATGTGGCAAAATCTGGTGGCATCTAGATGATATCCAACGGCCAGTAGTACTCAAATTTTCCATCTTTGGACCATCGGATTCGCCTCATCCAACTACCAGCTTTCAAAGTTAAAGTTACCCGCACACAATATAAAAAAATATAATATATATATATATGTTTGTATGTATGTATGTATGTATGTATGTATGTATGTATGTATGTATGTATGTATGTATGTATGTATGTATGTATGTATAGGGGTATAGATATAGATATGTGATGCGAAAGCCACCCATCATCTCCAATTAGAATAGTGTGTCCATGCACGGATGCGACATGGCCAAATGATGTCTGCCATCGGTATCTCAAATTCAAATCAGTCTGACCTTGTTCAATGTGTATACATTACAACATGCTCGTTTCCAAACCACACCGTGCAGATCTCCGTTATATTCATGCATGCATGGGTTTCAAACATCATGATCTCTTATTCAAATATTTGAATTCAACTTTACATTGATTATGACCTCACCTAGTCTTTTACACCCACACAGTTGTCTTCTCTTTATAATTGTACCACTAACTTTCTCTCGTGCATGCATGCACACGCACTACCAGTCGGCATTATCCATCGCACACATGCAATCTTTTTCTTCAGGTCGGTCTCCCATGAAGGCACACACCCACACACATCCCCCTCTCCATCATATCGGGCATTCTTTATCTCTCACGCGTGCATGCACAACGATCGATGTTCCTCTATGTATGTGTGTATATAGCTAGGTCTTTCATAGTTTTCCACACAAACCGATCAATCGATATATCCAGTGAGGTCTCACCCTCTTTCCCACGTCCACATCGATCAATCTATACCTCTCTATATAGGATTAACACACACACACACACACACACACACACACACACACATATATAGCTAATATACCCACATTAATTATATATCCAATGTCCCCCTCTCATCATCCATGCCTTCCGCTTCATCTCTCAGACGCGCGCACAATGGCGAAGATAGGGGGCAGCAAGGGCCCTGCCCCCCCTAACATCACTTTATATCGAGGACTAATATGAATGTGATCATTAGACAATTGCTGCTAATTATGGTTTAAGTTCATGAATTGACCCTCCTCGTAAAGGATTAGCAATGCTTGGCGCCCTAGCTCATTTATTTTTCATGGCTCCGCCACTGCATGCAACAACGCACGTTCTCGCCCCCTCTCTCTAAATATCGATCTCGCACTTGTGAACTGCTTCATAGTCTCCCTCCACTTGCCCCTCGCACCATCTTCTAGCCCCCACTGGATTTTGCCACATGTACAATCTAGCAGACTCCATGGTTGAACTTAAGCATAATGCACAAACCTCAAAACAACAGTGGTTCTCTTTTGTTCTAGAATCTTCCGTATCATAACTGCCCAAACTTTTTTTTCTAGTTGAATTGCCATTATTTGTTTTTACTTCATGCTTTACAACACACAATTCCATGAATCATAAAATAGATTAAGGGCTTCTTTGATTCAAAGGATTCTCAAAGGAATTTTGGAGGATTCTAATCCTTAGGAATTTTTCCTATCTTGGTTGTTTGATTCGTAGGATTGTAAACCATAGGAATTTTTCCATATGATTCATTTGCACTAGATTTCATAGGAAACATCCCATCCAATCAAACCTGTTTGAAAGAATCCTGTGTTTTTTCTATGCACAATCAAACACTCATACAATCCTGTATGATTCAAGACGACATTCCACTATAATCCCATGTTTTTTCTATTTCCCCCTTTTTTAAATCCTACGAATCCAAGAGGCCCTGGCTTTTTTATAAAAACTAATTGATTTTGAATGAGATGAACTATAAGAATTAAATGAAGGTTTATATCAGGCATATATGACTCAGAGCTTACATGCTATAGTGTGGTATTTATTCATATTTGGTTGCAAAATCTGATGCGTGCAATGCACGTGTACCTTACTAGTACTTCAAGTATGTGCAAAACACATAAATTAGAATTCCAATGGCATGCTACATTCATGAAGCCACATGGCACATGTGGAGGCGTTGTCGCGACCTCCTTGTGTGGATTGATCACAGTGACGTGCTGCTAGTTCCAGAAGAATGTACTCATCCTCACTGAGCCATACTGTTGGTACATGCACGAAGCGAAGATGTGCACGCACGTCACGCACGCACTCATTCCCTCCCACGCACGCGCGAGTACACGGACGGACGCAATTTAGTACCAAAGATCCACCCCATGTGATAATTTGACGCGTGTAAAGTCGTTCACTTTATTAATGGTCAATTAAGACAGCGCATGCAAATTGAGTGGACGTGAAGGCGGAAGAAAGACATTACTACTCCACTGCGCGCATGCGAGTAGTTAAATCATGGATTGCTAGTAGTACTTCCATTGGTCTCCTTCGTATTTTGTACCAATTTTTGACAGTAACATAATATTTACGCATTTGAGTAGTGTAGTATACTTGAAATTTATGTTCCACTAAACTCATCGGGCGCCATTTCGGGCCTCGAAACCAAAACCATCAATTAATCTTTACCTTGTTCCCATCCCATTCGAAAGCCTTCTCACACCTACTAGTACGTACCAAACCTGAACGTGTTCCCACTATGCAGGTATTAGTACTAGTGCTAGTACTTAGGTTATAAAAAGGGGAACTACCTAACCAAAAATTACTCTACCTTTCCTCCTCATAAGTGCTTCTTCTTTGTCCGTCCTTGCCATGGCCGGTGAGTAGAGCTCTAGGTTGAGAACTACTCGTAACAAGGGAGCGGCAACCAAGGCTGTGGAAAAAAACGAGAGGGCTCGCCGCCACGCAGAGACCCCGAAAGATCTCTCACGGGCAGGCGATGGCTCCCAGGAGCGTCCTAGCCGCGGAGGCGAACATGCTGAGCCGGCACTGCTAGAGTCGTTATCCCTCGACGGCATGCCCGATCAGCTCAATAAGCACCTCAATAAGCAAAAGGAGTTCATCCAAGGCTTGGTGGAGCTGCTGAAGGAGAGCCTCGACGACATGCCCGTTGAGCTCAATAAGCAGGGGGAGTTGACTGCCGGCTTGGTGATGCTGCTGAAGAAGACCATTGCCTCGGAGAAGAAGGCGACCGGCAAAATCTTGCAACTTCAGGAGGACAAGGCGAAGCTCTACCACGAGCTCGACCAGTTGAAGGATAAGAACACCGGCTGGAAGAAGCTGCATGAGAATAGTAGTTCCTCGATGAAGATGCTGCAGGCCCTCATCATGGAATAGAAGGAGGAGTTGGCGAAGCTCCGCATCGAGCACCCGGATGCTATCAAGGTACGTAATGCGGCCGTGGAACAGATGATGAAGGCTCGCGTCGAGAAATCCCGCGTCATGCACAGAATGAAGAAGATGGCGGAGGAGACGCGCAAGGAGATGGAGGTCGTGGAGGTGATGAAGAAGCAGTTACGACTCCGCGGCGAATTAGATCATTTGGGTGATATTCTTCCTTCTTCTTTTGCTCATGTGTTCCATCTTTTGCTTCAGGTGTTTCGCCGCACGTGTCACGTTCTCTCCGAGGCATGAATAGAACAATGCTTTTTTTGAGGGAATGAATAGAACAATGCTAACAATGAGATGACTAGCAAATTAGATTATTTTTTATCATCATACGGCATTGGGCCGCCGTGTTTCGTGCTCCTCCATTGTAGTACTACTCCAGTGGTAACTTGAGTATACCGCACGGTTCTTTGCTCCTCCTCAGGTTGTCGACGCATTTATACGAGCAGTCAAATCACAAGGCCCCGCCTTCCAGCAGTAATGAGCCGTCAAATCACAAAGGCCCTCGCCTCTCGTGAAACTGACCAAGCTAGACTGCCCCGCCCTCTAGCCTTTTAAAAAATGTATACTTTTGTACAGTAGTAATATCGATGGATTGCGCCACAGAGCAAAACTTTAAATTAAAAAAAGGTGGTACATATAGAGAGCGCTCGTTGCCAAATTATGCATATAGTACTATTAAAAAGGCTAGTCACAATAATGGTGTCCAGCACAACCCAACCCTGAAATAAAACTAAGCATCCTGGAATTCTTTGACAAAACTAAGCACCCTGAAATTCTTTAACAACTAAACTGCTGGCTATATGATGTTGGCCATATATACTCGTATGTAATGTGAAGAAACGAGTGGTAGTACTATACCAACTAAAAGATGAAATGTAATAAATACTAGTATGTACGTACTGAAGAGTTAAAGTAACGAGAAGAAATATAACATAGTTCTGCTGGGGGCTCAGCACAACACACCCCTCAAATTAAACTAAGCACACCTGAAATTAAACTTTTCAACTATTCCGATAGACACTGCATCAGAACCACCATGAGCAACGACACTGCCACCTTACTCGGAGTTCTCGTCCACGTCCTCGACTTTGTCCTTGTCCCTCTTCCTCTTGGACGATACTTCTTTGCTTTAACCGCACACTTGGTTCTTGCTCTTCATCCAACCCCTGTAGATATTGAAACAAAGGTAGCCATCCATTGCAGCATAGTGGATGTGGTCTATATCTAGTACATTCCGCTGCCATGCATAACGATGAAACGTGTATTGAGGTTTCTCCAGTTTACCATACGAAGGATGAACCATGGCTCCTGCCAGGGTCAGCATTGAAGGCTGGCCACCGGAGGGCAGCAGCCGATTCTTATGGAGGTCGAAGGGGTTGCCTACAACGAGGCCTATCTGACCCAGGACTTCTTTGTCGTTCGTAAAGTCTATAGTAATGAATTTGACTAGGTTGCTCTCGAGGAAGTTCTTAAAATGCGGCATTCAACGTCGGCATGGCATATGTGGTAGACCAAGCATAAGTCATGCATGCAAACCTGGATCACAGCGGGCTTCTTCCTCTCTTCATCCTTTAGATCCTTCTCTCGTCCCAGGACTGTGGTGTACTCAACAGCTAGCCCAGCGACCAACTCATCATCTGAGTTTTCGAACATGCGACTGAAGCGAGAAAGGCATCGTTTCACCATCACGGAAGAACGGGTGTAGATGACATCGAGCTCATCACCGGTGATTGTTCTAACCTTGTATTCACCGCCGATCATGGAGATTTCGGATGCCATGGATTTGGGAGTAGGGTTAGGATTAGTGGAACTGCCATAATGTGAAAGGATGGGATGACTAGGAGCGAACCGCCGTAGTATTAAAGGACGTGCGGAGAACTGCTGCTACCTCTTGAGCACTGCGTTGGACTTCCCCGAAGAGGAGAGGATGATGCAGCAAAGTAGCGTAAGTATTTCCCTCAGTTTTTGAGAACCAAGGTATCAATCCAGTAGGAGACCACGCACAAGTCCCTCGTACCTACACCAAACGATAGCTACTTGCAACGAACGCGATTAGGGGTTGTCAATCCCTTCACGGTCACTTACGAGAGTGAGATCTGATAGAGATGATAAATAATATTTTTGGTATTTTTGATAGATAGATGCAAAGTAAAAAGTAAAAGGCAAAGTAAAAAACCAAGCAAGTAAATAAAGTGATAGAGATTGATATGATGAGAATAGACCCGGGGGCCATAGGTTTCACTAGTGGCTTCTCTCAAGAGCATAGATATTCTACGGTGGGTGAACAAATTACTGTTGAGCAATTGACAGAATTGAGCATAGTTATGAGCATATCTAGGTAATGATCATGTATATAGGCATCACGTCCGAGACAAGTAGATCGAAACGATTCTGCATCTACTACTATTACTCCACTCATCAACAGCTATCCAGCATGCATCTAGAGTATTAAGTTAAAAACAGAGTAACGCCTTAAGCAAGATGACATGATGTAGAAGGATAAATTCATGGAATATGATAAAAAAACCCATCTTGTTATCCTCGATGGCAACAATACAATACGTGCCTTGCAACCCTTTCTGTCACTGGGTAAGGACACCGCAAGATTGAACCCAAAGCTAAGCACTTCTCCCATTGCAAGAACTACCAATCTAGTTGGCCAAACCAAAAGGATAATTCGAAGAGACTTGGAAAGATAACTCAATCATACATAAAAGAATTCAGAGAAGAATCAAATATTTTCCATAGATAATACTGGATCATAAACCAACAATTCATCGGCCTCAACAAACACACTGCAAAAAGAAGATTACATCGAATAGATCTCCACAAGAGAGGGGGAGAACATTGTATTGAGATCCAAAAAGAGAGAAGAAGCCATCTAGCTACTAGCTATGGACCCAAAGGTCTGAAGTAAACTACTCACACTTCATAGGAGGGGCTATGGTGTTGATGTAGAAGCCCTCCGTGGTGGATGCCCCCTCCGGCGGAGCTTCGGAACAGGCCCCAAGATGGGATCTCGTGGATACAAAAGGTTGCGGCGGTGGAATTAGGTTTTTGGCTCCTGTTCTGATCGTTTGGGGATACGTCGGTATTTATAGGAGGAAGGAGTACGTCGGTGGAGCAGCAGGGGGCCCACGAGGTAGGAGGCGCGCCCTCCACCCTCGTGACCGCCTTTGGCAGTTCTTGGAGTAGGGTCCTAGTTTCCTGGATCATGTTCGGTGAGAAAATCACGTTCCCGAAGGTTTTATTCCGTTTGGACTCCGTTTGATATTCCGTTTCTTCGAAACACTGAAATAGGCAAAAAAAACAGCAATTCTGGGCTGGGCCTCCGGTTAATAGGTTAGTCCCAAAAATAATATAAAAGTGGAAAATAAAGCCCAATATAGTCCAAAACAGTAGATAAAGTAGCATGGAGCAATCAAAAATTATAGATACGTTGGAGATGTATTAGGCATCCCCAAGCTTAATTCCTGCTCGGCCTCGAGTAGGTAAATAATAAAAAAAGAATTTTTGATGCGGAGTGATACTTTGGCATAATTTCAATGTAAATCTTCTTAATTGTGATATGAATATTCAGATCCGAAAGATTCAAGACAAAAGTTCATATTGACACAAAAATAATAATACTTCAAGCATACTAATCAAAGCAATCATGTCTTCTCAAAATAACATGGCAAAAGAAAGTTCATCCCTACAAAATCATATAGTTAGGCTATGATTAATTTCCGTCACACAAAGATGTTCCCAACTTCTATACCCCCGATGACAATCCAAGCAATTGTTTCATACTTAAATAATCTCAAACTTTTTCAACCTTCACGCAATACATGAGTGTGAGCCATGGATATAGCACTATGGGTGGAATAGAATATGATGATGGGGATTGTGTGGAGAAGACAAAAAGGAGAAAGTCTCACATTGACGAGGCTAATCAACGGGCTATGGAGATGCCCATCAATTGATGTCAATATGAGGAGTAGGGATTGCCATGCAACGGATGCACTAGAGCTATGAATGCTCAACAAAAGAAAACTAGTGGGTGTGCCTCCAACTTTCTTGCTCATGAAGACCTAGGGCATTTGAGGAAGCCCATCGTAGGAATATACAAGCCAAGTTCTATAATGAAAAATTCCCACTAGTATAAAAAGACAACTTATGAGACTCACTACATGAAGAACAAGGTGCTACTTTGAAGCACAATATATGAGACTCACTACATGAAGAACAAGGTGCTACTTTGAAGCACAAGTGTGGAAAAGAGATAGTAGCATTGCCCTTTTTTCTTTTCTTTTTTTTATTTTCTTTTTTTTCTTTTTTTGGGCCTTTCTTTTTTTATCTTTTGCCCTTTCTTATTTTTTCTTTTCTTTTTGGGCAATGCTCTAATAATGATGATCATCACACTTCTATTGATTACAACATAAGGATTACAACTTGAAACTTAGAACAAGATATGACTCTATATGAATGCCTCCGGCGGTGTACTGGGATGGTTCAATGAATCAAGAGTGACATGTATGAAAAATAATGCATGGTGGCCTTGCCACAAATACGATGTAAACTACATGATCATGCAATGGCAATATGACAAATGTAATGTATGTCATGATGATGATGATGGAAGTTGCATGGCAATATATCTCGGAATGGCTATGGAAATGCCATAATAGGTAGGTATGGTGGCTGTTTTGAGGAAGATATAAGGAGGTTTATGTGTGATAGAGCGTATCGTATCACGGGGTTTGGATGCACCGGCGAAGTTTGCGCCAACTCTCAAGGTGAGAAAGGGCAATGCACGGTACCGAAGAGGCTAGCAAAGGCGGAAAGGTGAGAGTGTGTATAATCCATGGACTCAACATTAGTCAAAAGAACTCATATACTTATTGCAAAAAATTAGAAGTCATCAAAAATCAAGTACTACGCGCATGCTCCTAGGGGGATAGATTGGTAGGAGAAGACCATCGCTCGTCAGGTACACTTCATGTTTCAAATTTGTTACACAACTTTAACCATACGTGCATGTTATGGGACTTGCATACTTCAACACAAGTATTTCTCAAATTCATAATCACCCAACTATCACGACTTTGATATTATTACCTCCATATCTCAAAACAATTATCAAGCATCAAACTTATCTTAGTATTCAATTCACTCAAAAGAAAGTTTCACATATCTTGAATACCAAGTATATTAACATTAAGCAAATTACCATGCTATTAACGACTCTCAAAATAATCTAAGTGAAGCATGAGAGATCAATAGTTTCTTTAAAAAAAATCCACCAACCATGCTCTAAAAGATATAAGTGAAGCACTAGAGCAAAAATTATCACGCTCAAAAGATATAAGTGAAGTACTATGAGCAAAAACTATCAAGCTCAAAAGATATGAGTGAAGCACATAGAGTATTCTAACAAATTCCAATTCCTGTATGGCTCTCTCAAAAGGTGTGTATATCAAGTATGATTGTGGTAAACTAACAAGCAAAGATGCAAATAATACAAGACGCTCCAAGCAAAACACAGAACATGTGGTGAATAAAAATATAGCTCCAAGTAAATTACCGATGGAAGTGGACGAAAGAGGGGATGCCTTCCGGGGCATCCCCAAGCTTTGACTTTTTGGTGTCCTTGGACTATCTTGGGGGTGCCATGGTCATCCCCAAGCTTAGGCTCTTGCCACTCCTTGTTCCATAATCCATCAAAAGAATTCACCCAAAACTTGAAAACTTCACAACACAAAACTCAATAGAAATCTCGTGAGCTCCGTTAGAGAAAGAAAACAAAGAACTACTTCAAGGTACTGTAATGAACTAATTATTTATTTATTTTGGTGTTAAACCTACTGTATTCCAACTTCTCTATGGATTATAAACTATTTTAGTAGCCATAGATTCATCAAAATAAGCAAACAACACCCGTAAAACAGAATCTGTCAAAAACAGAACAGTCTGTAGCGATCTGTAACTAACATAAACTTCTGGAACTCTAAAAGTTCTAACAAAATAGGAAGTCCTGGACAATTTTTTTATTGAACAGCAGCAAAAACAATCAATGCAAAAGCACATTCCTGTGATTTAACAAAATTATATTCGTGCGTGCAAAGTTTCTGTTTTTCAGCAGGATCAAATCATCTATCATCGTAGGTTATCCTATAGGTTCTACTTGGCACAAACACTAATTAAAACATAAAACCAAATCCAAACAGAAGCTAGATGGATTATTTATTCCTAAACAGAAGCAAAAACAAAAAACACAAAATAAAATTGGGTTGCCTCCCAACAAGCGCTATCGTTTAACGCCCCTAGCTAGGCATAAAAGCAAGGATAGATCTAGGTAGTGCCATCTTTGGTAGGCAATTCTTCAATGAGGCATCTACCTCCTTTAGAATTTTCTTTATTTCTAGTAATTGTCAAATTTTCAGGCAAAACATCGAAAAATTCATTCATAGCAAAAGGTTCCTTAATGAGGGTAAAAAGATTGGGATGAACACTTATAGATTTAAGATCCGCAGTTTCCTTACTAGATGATTCACCATTATTCTTAGGAACATAAATAAGCTTGGTATTTTTAGTAGACGAACTTGGAGTGTTTTGTACGGAAGAAAAAGCGGTTCCCAAGTTGGTTATGATACCCTCAAGTTTATCGATTCTTGTGGAATCTAGATTTATTTTCTCATTAACTATGGGTTCTTTTTCTTTAATATTTTTCAAAGTCATTCCTACCTTAGATCCATATTGGGTAATTTGATTGTGGATCTTTTTATCAAGATTTTTCAATTGATTCAATGGTAGCAACTTTATTCTCAATAATTTCAAGTCTTTGCATAACATGCTCCAAAGTTAACATAGTTCCATTAACCAAAAGAGGTGGTGAGCCAAATAAATCTATTAAAGCATTATAAGAATCAAAAGTATGGCTACCCAAGAAATTCCCTCCAGTAATGGTATCAAGGATATATCTATACCAAGGATTAGCACCTAGGTAACAATTACGAAGAAGAACTGAAGTAGATTGCTTCCTGGCAGATCTATTTTGAGCATTGCAAATTCTATACCAAGCATCTTTCAGATTTTCTCCCTCCCTTTGCTTAAAATTTAGAACTTCATTCTCGGGAGATAACAGAGAAGATATGAGACTAGTCATAATGACAAGCAAGCAAACTAACACACGAGCAAACGAAAAGGCAACGGGAAAAAGGCAAATGGGAAAGAGAGGAGGAGATTGGGAAAGAGAGGGTGAATAAAACGGCAAGGGTGAAGTGGGGGAGAGGAAAACGAGAGGCAAATGGCAAATAATGTAATGCGAGAGATAGGGATTGTGATGGGTACTTGGTATTGTTGACTTGCTTGCGTGAGCCTCCCCGGCAACGGCGCCAGAAATTCTTCTTGCTACCTCTTGAGCACTGCGCTGGATTTCCCCGAAGAGGAGAGGATGATGTAGCAAAGTAGCGTAAGTATTTCCCTCAGTTTTTGAGAACCAAGCTATCAATCCAGTAGGAGACCACGCACAAGTCCCTCGTACCTACACAAAACAATAGCTACTCGCAACCAACGTGATTAGGGGTTGTCAATCCCTTCACGGTCACTTATGAGAGTGAGATCTGATAGAGATGATAAATAATATTTTTGGTAGATAGATGCAAAGTAAAAAGTAAAAGGCAAAGTAAAAACCAAGCAAGTAAATAAAGCGATAGAGATTGATATGATGAGAATAGACCCAAGGGCCATAGGTTTCACTAGTGGCTTCTCTCAAGAGCATAGATATTCTATGGTGGGTGAACAAATTACTGTTGAGCAATTGACAGAATTGAGCATAGTTATGAGCATATCTAGGTAATGATCATGTATATAGGCATCACGTCCGAGACAAGTAGATCGAAACGATTCTGCATCTACTACTATTACTCCACTCATCGACTGCTATCCAGCATGCATCTAGAGTATTAAGTTAAAAACAGAGTAACGCCTTAAGCAAGATGACATGATGTAGAGGGATAAATTCATGGAATATGATAAAAACCCCATCTTGTTATCCTCGATGGCAACAATACAATACGTGCCTTGCAACCCTTTCTGTCACTGGGTAAGGACACCGCAAGATTGAACCCAAAGCTAAGCACTTCTCCCATTGCAAGAACTACCAATCTAGTTGGCCAAACCAAAAGGATAATTTGAAGAGACTTGCAAACATAACTCAATCATACATAAAAGAATTCAGAGAAGAATCCAATATTTTCCATAGATAATACTGGATCATAAACCCACAATTCATTGGTCTCAACAAACACACCGCAAAAAGAAGATTACATTGAATAGATCTCCACAAGAGAGGGGGAGAACATTGTATTGAGATCCAAAAAGAGAGAAGAAGACATCTAGCTACTAGCTATGGACCCGAAGGTCTGAAGTAAACTACTCACACTTCATCGGAGGGGCTATGGTGTTGATCTAGAAGCCCTCCATGGTGGATGCCCCCTCCGGCGGAGCTCTGGAACAAGCCCCAAGATGGGATCTCGTGGATATAGAAGGTTGCGGCGGTGGAATTAGGTTTTTGGCTCCTGTTCTGATCGTTTGGGGATAAGTAGGTATATATAGGTGGAAGGAGTACGTCGATGGAGCAGCATGGGGCCCACGAGAGGGGGGCGCCCCTAGGGGGGCGCCCTCCACCCTCGTGACCGCCTCTGGCACTTCTTGGAGTAGGGTCCAAGTCTCCTGGATCACGTTCGGTGAGAAAATGACGTTCCCGAAGGTTTTATTCCGTTTGGACTCCGTTTGATATTCCGTTTCTTCGAAACACTGAAATAGGCAAAAAAAACAGCAATTCTGGGATGGGCCTCCGGTTAATAGGTTAGTCCCAAAAATAATATAAAAGTGGAAAATAAAGCCCAATATAGTCCAAAACAGTAGATAAAGTAGCATGGAGAAATCAAAAATTATAGATACGTTGGAGACGTATCAACTGCCAGCGTGCGAACGGTAGGGTAGTGGCTTTCCATTCTCCCATGATACGGGCTTCCGAGAGCCCTGGATCTGAGATCGAACAGTTGCATGGCATGATTCTAGACCTATGGGTGAATATCCTATCTTAGAGGGTTATTCTGCAAACTTTCAGCAACTTAGCATGCGACCATTTGATCGCTGATCCAAGGGCTGCCAGCAGCCCGTATCATGGTCGCGCCTACCACGACCGTCGCGTTGCTCGCGCGGTCGCACACTTGGAGATCTAACACGGTGCGTTAGGCTATCTGATGTTGGCATGTCATACATAGTCATCACTTAGTCACTCATACTACAACAAGGTTAGCTATAAGGTTGGCTATAAGTGTATTTTTTACTTCTCTCTATCTCTTTCTTCGTACTCCCTCCGTCCCATAATATAAGAACGTTTTTGACACTAGTGTGGTGCCAAAAACATTCTTATATTATGGGACAGAGGGAGTAGTATTTATTGCATTTGCCAAGGAGTGACCTCTTCCAATGAAATGGTGTGCTTATTAGTCTTTTGTTGCTAAGTTTGCTTCATTTAATTAGCTATAGACTCAAAACTGTCTTTTCACCTAGGTACACGCGCTTAGCGCCGTTTCTTCCTTGGGTCACCAAACTAGTCTCTCTCTTCTTGATTAACTTGCCACATCAGACTTTATGCCTATGTGGCAAGCTTAGCACCTGTAGGAGCAAGTAAGTACAATAGTGCGCTTTACATGGCATTTTTGCATATGTGGAGGAAAGAGAGGAAAGAAAAAAGTGGAGAAGTGGGCTCTCATGCAAGAGCCAGCCTCAACTACATGGTGGAGCATTGGGAGAGGCACCTGTATGGAGGTGGTTAGGAATCGGGAGACTCACACCGGTCGCAGCGCCGCAGTTAAAATGATAATGGCAAGTCAAATCACGGGGGCCCACCTGTCCAGCAGTAACTCGCTGTCAAATCACACAACCCTACGTTTGCAGCAGCCTACTCCCTCATCTTCTCGCATCTCTGTCGAACGGACTAGGAGGAACTGCCCAACCTACCGCAAAGGAAAAGCCCCGCCCTCGACTTTTAAATAGTAGTACAGTATACTAGTAATTTTGTATCCATGGATTACGCCATGGAGCAAAGCCTCTAGAAAACGGCGGTACACATGTACAGAGTATACAGCACGCCCATCGCGTTCGTGTCGCACCCCAGACGGTCGGTCAATCTGGCACGCTGCTCTCCAAATGGAACGCGCATCATATTGCATTTGCACACACATGTGGGACCGCAGTTGAGAACCGACCATAGGATCACTCCCCGGCCCCGCAAGTTTGGTGACTTAATAGAAGAGGGAGACGAGGGATAGTACTAGAGAAGTGTTGTACTACATTGGTGCCTGGACGATCCCTGCAAGACACGGAAGATCAGTTCGTCCATGCATGTGACCAGACTCCAGCAGACACGCCTGGATTGGTTATCATCTACATATCGTGCAGGTTGTGTTGTACATGGTTGTAGTTGTGGTGATAAATCTAAAAAAAGGTTTCTTGTCATCTCGCAAAATTAGGTGGCATGTGCTTCAGATCACTGCGAGGGTTAAACAGCGACAACTGAGTTGGGCTAGTCATTGGGGGCACATGCACGAAGACTACTCGGCTGCCATCTAGGTCAAGCCGACTATGTTAATTAGGACATCTATCGATGGATCCCTTTTCTACGAGTTTATCTTTAATTTGAGCTTTGTTCCTCGTCTAGTTTGTCCGTCGGGATTCATGTTGTCTCCTTTGGGCAGTGAGGTTATGATTTCTTTTCATGTGGCATTTTTTGATGTTATATGTTATAATCCGGCGCTTCAGATCAAAATGACGACAACTGCGCCTCCGGGCCACGTGCATGAAGACTTCTCGAAAGTCATTGACGAGGTCAAGCCGGCTCCGGTAGACAAAAGAAAACTAGTACTCCACTATCTAGGCAGGAGCCTCCGCGCTTGCTTGCTAGTGTTGCTCTCTTCACACTGTCTCGTCCTCTCCAGATCTAAACACGACAGCGGTGGCCACACACACTCTCTCTCTGTCTCTCTGCTCACCGCTGGTCACAGATCTAGCCGGATCCTCTCCGCCGGGGAAGGTGAGAAGGTGCAACGTTCACGCGGTCGTCCTCGGTGACGGCTCTTACCCACTGCTGGCGCGTCCCGATCAGCCTGCCTTGCCGTTCTCTCCCAAGCACCGCTGGCGAGGGAGGGCCTCCGACCCCTTCTTCCTCGCTGCCGTAGTGTGGGCAGATCCGGCCTCCTGCCGCCCACCTAGCAACATCCCGGTGACCATCAGGTATAACTTCCTTCGAAACCGGCCTTGCTCTACTTCCCGAGCTCCTGACATTGTTGCATTTGTATCTTTTACTATTTCTCAGGCCCCCTCGTAGATAGGATCAATCGGCTGTTCAAAAACCACCTAATTTTTTATGTTTAAGAGGTAGAACTAGTTCATGCACTCGAATCTAGTACTACTTGGTTCAGACAATGATGAAAGGGGGTGGGGGTGGGGGAGGATTTGTTACCTGAATCTAGAACTTGGTCGAAAGAGGAAATAATGGGGGTGAAAAGTAGCAGAGACTAGCTATCCAACTGGTCTCTAGGTCTAATAGGGAAATAAAGGGGAACGCAATACAAACTCAATATAAACCCGATCTATTGGTTGAAAAAGGAAAGAAAGTGGGGACTGGGGGACAAGTCAACAGAGTAAGTCCAACACTAGATTTGCTAGCCTCACACAGTATAAGGCCCTCCACTATGTGTTCGGTGCCAGAAATTTAAAAAGTTTGCCTCGTACACTGCGATGCCAAATGGAAAAAGTTTAGCACCAGCACCACAACGTGAAGGATTTGGTATCCATCCACCTCTGGCCCACCTACGTATAAACTAGTAATATAACAGCTCAAAGCAGTGTGTCGTCGGTGGTGCCTCGCATGCAAAAGTACAGTGGCTGCTTAGTTTATTGCCTCAAGAAATGTGGCGTCGGAGCAAGTAGAAGAATCGATGCCCTGAAATTTTTATTTGGCATCGGCTGGGCTATTTAGGGCACCGGTGCCAAATGTTCAAAAAGTGAATTTGGCATCGGCTTTGGCCTACATAGTGGAGGGCCTAAGGTGGCTATACCGAACAAAAATGGGACCAACCCAGATATCCTGTTCTGATGTTTGTTGCCCCGAGCCACTCTTATGTAATGCCACTGGTAAAATGTAGCAGTCGCACTATTAAAAGTAAGGACACGTTAAACCAATGTTGTTTTCAATGTAATGCCTCCAGTAATATGAATCAATGGCACTTTTTTACATGTCCTGCTAAATTTCCCATTATGATAAGTTGGTTCTTTTTGTTAGAAATGCAACTGTCCTGGTCCGCCTACTCTCCCATGCCCAAAGTAATGTCGTATTTAATGGTTGTCATAGTTAATCCTAATGCCCACACTAATATCTAGCAATGCCACTGCTTTAGAAATTGCTACTGTCCTTGTAGGATTGCCATTCAGATAAGGAACATGCTTCTTTTCATTTGATGCATGTTTCATCACTTGTTAGTCACCCTCCTTTCCACCTTTTTTGTGCAAACAGAGATATACATTTCACGCTCGATCTTAGTTGAACTGCAAAAATGATATCCAAATTATAGTTGAGCATTCTAGGAGCTTCACAACCAACCTTGATGTTGCTCAATTTTATTGCAACTAATGAAGAAGAAGCTCGGTGGGTTTCGTTTTCTGATGGAAATGGAAACGGGGCTGGAGCCCTTTTCTTAAATTTTTTTGAAGAAGAAGCTGCTAGCTCACGGGACATTGCTTCATTTTAGGTGAACTGCACCAAAAGGTCCCATGAATTGAATCATCCATGTTGGTGAATGAAAGAGCCAGCTTCAGCATCCCAGTCTAAGCACCTCCGGCCTCCATCCTTGCGACGCACGGTACACCTCGTTTGCCACCTGCTCGACCCTAGTGTCACTGATAAAATGAAGTAATAATACAGTTAAAATAGAGCGAGTGTCCTCTATCATTTCATTTCCAATGTAGATAAAGAAAGTGCTTCTCTTTGTTAATGTATGTTTCATCAACTAGTCCCATTGTTAATGTTTAAGCGTTTCTGCAAATGGGGGTGCTTAATTTTAGTTGATCTGTACAAAAATAGAGATTTGAATGTCTCAAGGCGCCTCCTTGTACTACCGTTGTACACTGATGTTCATCACTGGCAGAAGGTGTATCTGGGAGACTTGGGACGATTTCCAGTATGAGGCGTACCGTATGAGGCGTCGCAGGGCCCATCTCACCCTCGCAGCATGGCATGGACTATGATACTATCACAATATTTTTTTCTATTTTTTTCTTATGTTTCATAAACTAGTGCCACTATAATGTAATCACACTTTTTCATTATCTATGCAAATAGGGTTAGTCAGCTGCATTTTGGTGGAACTGCACAAATGTACGTATGGAACCGGCATATATGCAGAGTGCGAGGTGTGCCAAGTAAAAATTACCGACACCAACCATGCTGCATGCACGCATTGGCATCCACCACCACCAGTGGGATGTGTGGCGCTCTCTGTGGACGGATCTTTCTCGGCAGCAAATCCTCTAACCAAATACTAGTAGCTTATATTGGCAGTTTTCTAGGGAGTACTCTTTTCTGAAAGAAGCACCAATCTATTTTTCTTTATTTGTACATTGTGTCACAACTTTGACCCAAAGGTCCAGAGCTATTTTAGGGTGATTGGCGTAGTACTCGGAGACTGATTGTAAGCATGATTTTCATTAGCTGTCACACTGATTGTAAGCATGAGCAGGTGGAAGATTAGGTTAGTGCGAAGCTTACCTTAAACCCTACCGCCGTCGTTGAAACGAGGCGAGCGTCGAGGGAACCGTGGAGAATGGCGGGGAAGCGACGTCGCGCCATCCGGCCTCCTCTTGCGGTGGGAGAACGAATACTCCTATGGCTCCGGCTGGCTCTCCACCCTCATGAATGGCACACCATACTCGATCGATTTGTTATCCTCTGGGTGCTCGACCTTCGACTTGTACGCCCACCACCTCTGCCTGACTGTCGCCTCGGGTGAATCTGTCTGCTCCATCGCCTAGAGGAGATACTCGATGAACTCAGGGGACTGCGGCGTGACTGCTGCCGAGGAGTACATGTACATCGCCACTGTCTCGCTCTTTCGCATACATTGCCACATGGCCCGCACTGTCCTTGAAATATCCCACTCATTGTCAAACCAAGTAAGGATCTCCTTCAACCTGGCTAACTTTGCCTGGTCACCGCCGGCGATCTGCCTAATTCATTGCTGCATCCTCTCCATAGATGTCCTTCTGAGTGGTCCTGTGCTAGCTTTGGAAGATGGGAGGACAGACTGTGGTCTTGCAATAGAGAAGAGGGAGAGGCGAGACAGTGGTTTTGGAATGGAGATGATGGAGAGTAGAGGAGGTGGTTTTGCAATGGAGAAGATCAGAAGAGGGAGAGGCGAGACTGTGGTTTTGGAATGGAGATGATGGAGAGGAGAGGAAATGGTTTTGCAATGGAGAAGAGGGAGAGGAGCGTGCGGCAGCGATTTAGGATTGGACGATAGGGCCGGCGCGCTGTGACTAGATCAAAATGAAAATCAATTTACCCTTCAATTAAGAAAGCGACCCCACATTAACTAGTCTCCCTTTTATTCTGGGTCATAATTGACCATGATTTTTGCACATAAAATATATGTTATACGTTGAAAAAATAATATAATTTGAAAGTACATTTAGATACGAACCAAACGATACAATTTTTGGTGACATGCATTCACATTTTGCTTATCAAATACAGTACATGGTCAAACTTTGACCCAAAATACGCAAAACAACAAAAAAATACTTCCAAGACCAGCGCCGCTCTTCCGCTCTTCTCCTCTTAAACCACCGCCGCTCCTCTCCTGTTCCAATCCAGCGCCGCTCCTCTCCTCTTCCATTTCAAAACCACCGCCCCTCCTCTCCTATTCCAGTCCAAAACCAACGTCGCTCCTCTCCCATTCTAATCCAAAACCAGCGCTACTCCTCTCCTCTTCCATTCAAAAACCACCGCCGGCGAGTGAAGGTGCTGTGGAGAAGTAGATCGATGGAGGAGTACAACCGATACGTGAGGATTGCAGACGGCGACCCTGTGAAGCTAGCTAGGATGTTTGAGATACAGCCTTGTTTGACAACAAGGACCAACTAGCGGCGACGGTGACATCCATGGCCAAATATCTGCAACAGAGCGAAAAGGCGGCGATACTCCCGGAGGGAGTCACGCGGGAGTACATAGAGCTGCTCCTCTGGGCCATGGAGCAAACAGATTCACTGAATCTGATCGTGAGGGAGCGGTGGTGGGAGTATCGATCCCAGGTGGAGCATCCACCAGAGATTGAAGGATCGAGCATCTACAGGGTGCCGTTTGTGAGGGTGTCCTGCCAGAGCGAGCCAGTGGAGTCTTCATTGACCGAACCCAACTGCAAGAGGAGAAAAGCAGTTGGCCCGATGACGCTTCCCCGCCATCTTTTCCCTCGCCGTTCACATCGTCTCACGGGGCTGCTGTCTGCCGCCGAGGAATAGGAGGGGACTGCCCCCAGCCCAATAGTCGGGTAGGTTGTGAATTGTTAGGAGGAGCTTAGGGTTGTCAGTATTTGCTGGTTGTGAATTGTGTTTTGTGTTGTGTATTTTGAGAGTACTTTCAGATATGAATGTCTTTTGAATTTCAGATTTGCAGTATTAAGCATATGAAGTATTTTATGAATTCTAGAGATCTATTTTTAGCACTTAAAAAAATGTAATTTCATAGGACTATAAAAGTGCAGACAATGTGATTCTCAGAGAAGAAACTGCAAGTTTCAGTTTCAGATAAGAAACTGCAAGTTCAGTTTCAGATAAGAAACAGCAACTTTCAGAGGCAGAGCATTTATATTAACACGGCCTTTTCAAACAGGGTTAACATCATGTTGGAAGTTTTATTCATGGTCGAAAATGGAACTACCAGCCAGTTAACATCATGCTGATCAACTTTCATGCATAGCACATCTTCATATGATGCATAGTCAAAATGCCCACACAATGTCGAGTGTGCGAAACACAGAGAAAATGAGGGACGAAGTTTTGGCAAGTGTTGGACGTGATGTGCGTAGATGACAATGGGGACCCACATGTCAATAAAGGCAGAGGCAAAAAATTGCAGATATTTTCCCTGCACAGGTGGAATCGAACCCGGGCGGAACAGCTGTCGGGTAGTGTCACTTGGCCGCTAGGCTAGTTTAGTAGTTTCGTTAATAATAAGGCACTTCCTCAGGTGGTCGGATCCCCTCCAGCGCCTTTGTACGCTCGCCGCGATGCCGCTGTCTACCGTTGTGAACATGCTCAACAAACGAGAGGAATCTGGAGAGGAGTGTACGTGGAGAGATGGACAGTCGGGACCCACCAGGTCTATGACCGTATGCAAGCAAGTGCCTCATTGAAAAAAATACTTCCTCCTAATGCTATACTGACATTGGGGCCCACGGGTTTGTCAACATAGTTACATTTTTTTAGGTGCTTCAACGTAGTTACTATAGGAGATAAATTCACAACGAAGCCGGGGAGCTGGTAGGTATCATTTATTATCACTAGGGCAGCAAGTACAGCTGGGTTTTGGGCTGCCCCATCTAGGCTTTCATTTTTAACATGCATAACCCACGACCTCGGATGGGAGGTCCATAGGCCTGTTTGTATTTTCTTGAGGGCCGTCATGTATCGACCGACCTATGGACCTCCCATTCGAGGTTTTATTTTTCCTAAAACATCGGCAGCCCAATTTATGTATTTTTTTGAAGAAACCACAGAGGTCTGTTCTATTTTTCTATATAAGAATAGGAACGCTAGGTCCAACTTATGTTTTCCTTCTAACTATATTATATATATTTAAATTATTTATATGTTATTATATTTTTTTTGTCATCATATATTTAATAGATACTTACATATGTAAGAAAACAATATCCCACGTCTTATTAACTTATAAAAATAATTTCTTAACAATAAAATCTTGTATTGTTTTGGCACGAAAATCCTAGTGATTGTGTACAAAATCTTGGTAAGATTAAAGGACGAATGTAATAATATCACTTATTATTTAAATATATTTATAACAAAATGCTCGGCCCCTTTTTATTTTTTGATAACATTGCTGGCCCAACCCAACATTATAATTAGAATCAGCCCAGCAAAATCGTGTATTTCGAGAAAGTGCAAATGGCCTGTAATTTTTTAAGAAATAAAATAAATGGGCCGCATGGACGCTACATTATTTGTTCACCCAGCCCAGCTAATGGACTGTAATTCAAAAAAAAGATCAAATTGACTGTAAATTCTACCGTGCAAAAAAAAGACTGTAAATTCTGAAAAAATGGGTTGAATATGTGCCACATTTTTGGAGGCTGAAATGTGGGCCAATAGGTCGAAGCCAACACAAGTCATTGTCAATTTAGTCAACAAATGATTCTGACATGTTAGCCGCTGGATTTACATCCAACGACTGGCATCCATCTTCAATCTCTCGTCTTCTTCCTCCAGCGCCGCCGGGACCACCTCCCGCCTCCTACTGCTAGTAGCTCTGCTTAGCACGCTTCGCTATGAAGCGCTACTCCACCGTTGGCCAGGCCATCCGTCCACCCCTCCACACCTCCTGTTCTTCACCACCGACTGCCGAACCACACCGCACTAGAACCATTTAACCCTCGTACACCTCTCCATCTACGACTCTACTCCCGCGTCTTTCCATCTCCAGCTCGGTGTTGTCCGGGGCCTCGCCATCGTCCACCACCTTGGATGCGCTCAGCGCAGCGTGGTCAACGTGGTCAACGAACGACACCATCGGAAGTAGACTATGCGTGGAGAGGCTGACAGCTGGGTCCACGGCCGCACACAAGGAAATGCATCCTTATTACGCGCAAAATAATGATTCCTCCACCTGACATCTGGGACCCACCGGAAGGGCCTCTGTATTTTGTGAAAAAAACATGCCCCCCGCTGATGGGTCGGACCCACCAGCTATCTTCGCATGCAAGGAAGTGCCTCCTTATCACGCACAAAAAAAAGAATACTCCCCCTGCCAGCTGGAACCCAGCATAGTGGGAGGCTGACTTGTGGGCCTACCAAGTTGACAGGGACAGAGGGCTTTGTCAACTTAGTCAATATGAACGATTCTAGCTTCTGTTACCGTACGATGTTCATCCAACGGCCGTAGTGCTTCTTCAACCTCTGGTCTTCTTGCTCCAGCCGCCCAAACTAGCATCGGTCGTGCCGCGTGCTCCTGCCTCCCGTGGCCGGTTGTGATGTCGTGCAGGCCTCACCGCCCCCTACTACTCCCACCACTGGCCAGGCCATCCCTCTACTCACCCACACCCCCTGTTATTCTGCGGCAACGGCAGCCTCACACCGCAACCAAATCAGTGAACCCTCGTACTCCTCTCTGCGCGGGCTCCACTGCCGCGTCTTCCCCAGCTCAGCGTCGTCCCCTTCCTAGGCCTCGCTGTCATCCATCGCCCTGGTGCTCACCACGCAGCGTGGTCAACGTGGTCAACGAACGACTTCCATCGGAGTATTGTACGTGGAGAGGCTGACAGCTGGGTCCACGGCGGCCGCAAGGAAGTGCCTCCCTATTACGCGCAAAATAATTATTCCTCCACCTGACAGCAGGGACCCACCAGACAGGCCACCGTATTTCGCAAAAAAAATGATTCGCCCCCTGACTGCTGGGACCCACCAGCTACATCTTCGCACGCAAGGAAGTGCGACCGGGAAACAAAAAACGATTCGCCCCCCTAACTGCTCGGACCCACCAGTTACATCTTTGCACGCAAGGAAGTGTCTGACAGTCGGGACCCACCTGGTCGAAGCGTACGTAGCGATGTCATTCTGGTCGCGAACGTGTACGTACATACTGGTGGATGTAGAGGCGCGCACGTGTCGTAGTAGAGGCGCGCACGTAGCATGTACACATACGTACAGCGGCCAGTGTGCAAGAAACAAAATACGGCCATGTACGTACATACGGGCGGGGCCTCGAATGCCTACTCGCGCATACGTATGGACAGGGTCTCATGTACATGGCTGGGTCGGAAAGGAGAAACAACATCGTCGTCGTGTTCATGGGGAGCCAACCGGCTGGGTCGAAACAGAATGCGTCGTCATATAATCGGGAGGGCTTGGACGGAACAGGCGATGGAAACGAGGCCTGGCGTACCGCGGAACGGAGGAAACGGCCTTGTGTTCGACCGGCCACATTAGAAACGGGATCCTATTCATCGGGAGGGGTCTGGCATGTCACGCCCAAGATGCGACCCTATCCTAAAGGAACTCGAAGGTCCCACCAAGGATAGAAGCGCATCTTGAAGACGCTTTTGCAAGGTGGATATCAGTACATCAACATTACATAATAGATGGAGATACATACAAAAGGCATACAATGCCACACGAATACAACATCATCATACATAAAAGCACCATCCAACTATGGATGAAACACAAACAGAAACTCAAACGACATCCACCCTGCTAGCCCAGGCTGCCGACCTGGAACCTATCCCCTGATCGAAGAAGAAGCAGAAGAAGAACTCCAAAACAAGCAAACATCGCTCTCGCGTCATGATCATCGCATAACCTGCAACTGTTGTTGTAGTAATCTGTGAGCCACGAGGACTCAGCAATCCCATTACCATGGGTATCAAGACTAGCAAAGCTTAATGGGAAAGGAAGGGGTAAAGTGGTGAGGTTGCAGCAGCGGCTAAGCAAGTATGGTGGCTAACATACGCAAAAGAGAGCGAGAAGAGAAACAAAGGAACGGCCGTCAACTAGTAATGATCAAGATGTGATCCTGAACACCTACTTATGTCAAACATAACCCAGAAACCGTGTTCACTTCCCGGACTCCGCCGAGAAGAGACCATCACGGCTACACACGCGGTTGATGCGTTTTAATTCGGATCTGGTGTCAAGTTATCTACAACCGGACATTAACAAATTCCCATCTGCCACATAACCGCAGGCACGGCTTTCGAAAGATAATACCCTGCAGGGGTGTCCAACTTAGCCCATGATAAGCTCTCGCGATCAACGAAGGATATTCCTTCTCCCAGGAAGACCCGATCAGTCTCGGAATCCTGGTTTACAAGACATTTCGACAATGGTAAAACAAGACCAGCAAAGCCGCCTGATGCGCCGACAATCCCGATAGGAGCTACACATATCTCGTTCTCAGGGCAACACCGGATGAGACATCCTATGAGTAAAACCAGACCTCGAGTTTCCCCGAGGGGGCCCTGCAGTCTACTCGGTTCAGACCAGCACTTAGAGAAGCACTGGCCTGGGGGGCTAAAATAAAGATGACCCTCGGGTTGGCTGACCCAAGGGAAGGGCATAGGTGGTGGTGAGGCAAATGGTAAAACCAAGTTTGGGCCTTGCTGGACAAGTTTTATTCAAAGCGAACTGTCAAGGGGGTCCCATAAATCACCCGACCACGTAAGGAACGCAAAATCCGGGAACATAACACCGGTATGACGGAAACTAGGGCGGCAAGAGTGGAACAAAACACCAGGCATAAGGCCGAGCCTTCCATCCTTTACCAAGTATATAGATGCACTAATAATATAAGAGATATTGTGATATCCCAACATAACCCTGTCCACCATGGAGCAATCTTCAACTTCACCTGCAACTAGCAACGCTATAAAAGAGGCTGAGCAAAGCGGTAACATAGCCAAACAACGGTTTGCTAGGAAGGGTGTCAAAGGTTAGAGGTTCATGGCAATTTGGGAGGCTTGAAGAGCAAATGATAGGTAACACAACATAGCGATAGAACGAAGCAACTAGCATAACAATGATAGTAGTGAGATCCAGGGTAGCGGTCATCTTGCCTGAAATCCTGCAAGGAAGAAGAACGAGTCCATGAAGAAGATGAACGGGAGTAGTCGAACGAATCCTCACAACTCCGGAATGAAACCGAAGCTAACGAGAGAAGTAAACCGGAAAGAAGCAAACAACATGGTAAACACACAAGCATAATCATGGCATGATGCACAATCAAGTATGATGCATGTCCGGATTAATGAGGCATGGCATGGCAAAGTGCAACAAACAATACCACAAGTTAAGTGGAGCTCAATATGCAACGAGTTGCATATTGACAAAACACCACATTGACATATTTGGTTTAATCTCGTTTAAGCTACCAAACAATATTAAATGTTGTTAAACATGGCAAGAGGTGAAGCATAATAAAACTACCTATCTAGGCAAGTTTAAATGAGGCCGGAACAACAAACAACAATTCCGGAAAATCCTCATATGCATATTTCGAATTTGGTACTGTTCTGCCCTAAACCATATTTTAAGGTTGTTTAACAGGAAAATAAAGTGCACCATGTTAAACTAGGCATTTTTCCACCCCATTTACATATAAAGTTTATTAAATTTGGAGCTACGGTTATTTAGTTATGAAATAAAACATTTTAGCATGGCATTTGAGCAAATACAAACAAACAACATTTTAAACATTTTAAACATGCATGAAAGTTGGATATTGTGAAACTAGATGAAATTCTAAGCATTTTACATATATAATTATTTAGATATGATGCATGGTTATGAGTTATTATATGCATGAACATGGAGGGGTTTTTCTGCAAAACTGGTAAATCCTGGGATAATGCTAAATTCGCAGGACCAGGAAAAAAACATATCGGGCCGAATCTAGGCAGAGGTCCAACAGAACGGAAAAAAATAGGGGCACTGGGGGTGGCCTCACCATGGGCCAAGCCCAGGTTGGTGGAGATGGGAGCCGGGCCGCGGGAGGATCATGGCCCGCGCGTGGAGTGGCCGCGGTCAACGCGGGCGAGCGGGCTCCTCTGCTCGACAGGAAGTAGAGCCATGACGGCGGCTTGGCACAGCTGCAGACGGCGCCGGGTCCGGGGAAACGGGCGGAGGCGAGGTCTTCGCGTAGGCGAGCAAGGCAACAGCGGTGCTTGCCGTGAACGGAGACGGCGGGTGGCGGGGAGGCCGTCCATGGCATCTTAGAGGTCCTGGAGAGGGAAAAAGGTAAGAGAGAGAGAAACCAGAAGGAGGGAGAGAGAGCACGAGAGGAAGAAGGAGACGGCAGGGCGCGAAGGTCGACCCGAAGGGGCGGCGTGCTTGTTGCAGGCCATCCTGCTCACGCGCACAGGAGCAGGCACTCGTCCTCCTCTGCAACTGAAGCAGGGACGCAGAGGACGGCGACGCACAAACGGGAGGCAGCAGTGGGGCCGGCGAGGCAGGGGACTCTGGCATGAGACGCGGAATCCGGGCGGCAGGAACGGGATCCAGCGATGCGGTGGTGGCTCCCTGGGCATGAGAGAAAATAGATGAAAAAAATAGACGGGAAGGAACGAGAGGAGGAGGACGGGCAGAGGCACAGCGACCTGCAGTGCGCCTGCGTCGCGCTCGCCGGCGCGGCGGAGGAGGCAAGGACGGTGAGGTCGTCGGGACCCTGGACGGCGACGGAGCGCAAGGAAGCAGGGGCTCGCGAGGGAGATGGCTGCTGCTGGCGCTGGGGTTCTGGTTGGAGAAGAGCTGCGGCCAGCTGGGGCCTCGGGCGTGAGCGCTCCCGCTCGGGAGGAGCTCCAGTGGTTGGTCGGGGATCGAGAGGATGCAGGGGAGGCATGCGGGCGGCGCTGAAAGCGAGGCGGAGCGGCATGGCTGTGGGTTGGTTCGGAGCTGAAAATGAAGGAGATGGTCCGAGGCTGCTGGTTGGATCGACGGAGGGGTTGGGTGGATCTGAAAACGAGGAAGGGATTTTGGATCGAGGAGGATCCTTATGAGGAAGAGACAAGAAGAGTGGCGGCGGCTCGGGGAATGGGTGGATGGATGGGACAGGATCCTTAGAAACTAGGGTTGGATGATATTTATACGTCAGGTGGATTAGGTTAGGGGCTATCTCGACCCTCGGATCAAAATCAGACGTCCCGAGAAAAATAGACTTAGGAAGTCCAAATAAGAAAACGGAGATGTTTTATAGATGTTTGGGGATGATCCGGATCCATCGGTAGCGACAGACCGGTTTGGGTTCGGGTAAGTTTCGGACACGCACACGAGGGGTCAGAGAGAGGTCAACGAGGATAAGGGCCTGACAAGATAACAACGGAGGCAAAGAGAGAAAGGGCAACTGTGAACGGTTACAAGTTTTATAAAAACATGCAGATGCAATGCGCATGATGCTATGAGATGAAATGCATGACACGAACAAAAAGCAAAACAAAAGACAAAACCCAACCACGAAGGAAATATCATATCGCATCTCCGGAAAAGGCAAGAGTTGGAGTTACGAATATGGAAAGTTGTATCCGGGGCGTTACAACACTCCACCACTACGAGAGGATCTCGTCCCGAGATCTAGGATGGCACCGGAGGGAAAAGGAAGAGGAGAGGTAAAACAAAGTTTCTTCTTTGACGAACGAGTGAAACCACGAACCATGAGAGGTTGAGAAATTTAAAAGAAATAGTACAACAAAGATGAACGAGATTGCAAACAATCCGTTAGAAAAGAGGAACAAGTAGTATTACGAGAACTTGAAGGTTGAAAGACATGGAAAAAAGAGCTTCACGAACGAAAATAATATGACCACCTCGGTATAATGAGATAGCCAAGGAACAAGAATGGCAGAATTTGGACAACACTCCGGTAGAAAAGAGAAGAAAACTTGATAAGATGAAAAGATATTTAAGAGATGATACAATACTCCGGTTAAATGGATAAGCACGAAAAGAACATGATCCTCACAATTCGAGATGATGAGTGAAAAGAGCAACATCACAATGTCTCCGTAACGAAAGAATAGAAGTTAGACCATTGGGATAAAGGGACGGAGAAGAAAATGGCAAATTCTGCCACAAGTGAACTTGGAAAGCATCCTTGCAAAGAAGAATCGAACGGAGTTGTTGGAAAATCAACAACGAGAAGCACAAGCTTGTAGTGGGCTTATGGAAAACATCTAGATACTATGAGGTGACAACTGGCCACTAATGGAAACCATTGATTTGATTAAGAGCACCAAAGAGATGAAAAACTTCTTCACCGAGAAGATAAGAGAAAACTCGGATCATTGATAAGCACCACAAATAGCAACATTCCTTAGGGAAGGCTTTAGGTGAAATCTGACACAAGATGACTCCAACGAAGAGATTGGTGGACTTAAAATGTCTCATTCTTGACAACATGTGAATCATGAAACACGAACTCAAATTGTCAAGAATGACATAACACCACCTCAAAAGATAAGGTAGAAAGAATTGCACTTTAGAATGCAAGATGAAGAATACTTGAGCTCCTCAAAACAAACATGTGTTGAACATCATGTTTATTTTAGAGTATAGCATGGCGGATCTTAACTTCGAGAGAAATCTTGAAGAACAAATCGAGAATGAAAGGAATCCTTGACAAACCACCATGTAGAGCCTCCATGAAGAACTCCGGATAGGAAATGATAACGAAGGAAGTGAAATCTTGAACGAACCACCATAAGAATTGAAAATGAAAGTAGCAAGGGCACAATTCACCGGAAAGAATTTGAAAACGATTGAAGATACTTGAAGGGATTTAGATACATGAGAACGAAGAGAACATGAATTGATTAGAGGATATTTGAACGATGCACCGGTAAGATTTGGAGAACGATAGCTACACGCTGAGAATGAAGAATTATGACATGATGGCCTTCGGAGGAAAGAAATGGAAACAACTCATGAAATGCTCCAGATGGGTGAAAAGAATTGTCACAATCAAAACAATTATGAGGATAGCATGAAGCTAGAACCATGGATATTCAAGAGAATGGACCAAGATTTAAGAGAAATCCTTCTTCGGTCTTCAAATGTTGAGAATGATGATGAGAACCACCATGAATTGTTGAGACACTCCGGAAGGATTAAAAGAAAAAGGTTGAGCCAAAGATGAAAAGAATTTGAAAACGACCTTGGAGAAGGCATGTGACTGATGAAAATTCATTCTTACATCAAACTTCGAAAGACTTTGGGAATCGCTCCAGATAAATTAGAAGAGTCAGGTAAGATCCTGGGAAAAAACCTGTGGGTTAGGGCCCACTCAAAAGAAAACACCGTTGACAATTGATTTTTAAAGAGAGATTGCACCGGTTGAATTAAATGGCTTGAATGAGATAACAATCTCCAAATAGCTTGAACAGATTAAGAATGGAAAGATGAGCCTTCTGAGATATCTTCAGCACTCCAGAACAAATGGATAGGAAGAAGTGAATGATTAAGAGGTGCATCGGCATGAGAAAGCATTAGAAACAAGGAAAAGAATATGATGAATATCGAAAGCTTCAATTGGATCCACCGGAGAAGAAAAATCACGAAGAATGATGAACTCAAAGCTCCGTTAGTATCTTCATAAGAATCACCGGATAAGAACATTGACGGAAAAGAATGAAGAGACTTCCCACAAATAAAAGGATACATGATTATGAAATCTGAGTCCTTGAAGAAAAAGGGTGGGAGGGCGGGAAAACAAAGGCAACTTGGGGACGGATGAAACAAACACCGTTGAGAAAACTTAGAATTGATCTTGCGGATGTGGAGAATGATGGGATCATCTCGAACAGAAGCGCACCGGTTGGAAAAGAATTAACATGATGACCTCGATGATCAAGAAGGATTAGTATTCACATAGCAATATGAGAATACCGTTTAGGAAAGGTATGGAATCAACACTTGACATTGAAGCAACTCGAATACCACAAATAAAACAAAACAAAGGATTTGGCTTGCAGAATAAGCCGGAACAAATATATATGATAGAGATTTACCCAATCCTGTATCATGCATTTGTCAGAAAGATATTCTAGGAGTTACTTGAATTCCCACCTATAAACTCCCGAAACTTTCTGGTTATGCAATCTGGTGTTGGGGATACAGGGGAAGCAATATATCTCACCCAAACTAACAATCCCTACATCCAGTTGTATCCATCCGTCAACACATAACCAAGAAACCTTCGGAAATCGTGTACCTCAACCTTCGAAAAGCATCCGTTATACAAGCTATGGCAATACTCCCGAACTCCCCAGTACTGGGTGGCGTCGAGGTTATCTCACCAACAACTGCATAAAAGAGATTTTCGATGTCGGCAAAACTCTGGTATTCCAGAACGGCAACGATAAAATTATGACGACAACACCTCGGAGCTCAACAACCCAGGACACTGCCACAACCCCTAAATGTCAGGAGGCAATAAGAACAATGTTCTCGTCATAAGAATATCGGAATGATCCCAAGATACCCGCGAGATCCTAAATTTTTTTTAGTGAAATTTGAGGAGAGGAAAGACAAAACATCTACGACAGGAGTCCTCACCAGAGCGACGAAGGGGGCTGAGGAGTAAAAAGAATCCTACTCTCCGATATATATAATCCTAAGACTCAAAATAGTTTTCTTCTAGACTCAACAACGGCCAACAAACAAGGGGGCTCCTATGGTCGGTCGAGCCTCTGATACCAACTTGTCACGCCCAAGATCTGACCCTATCCTAAAGTAACTCGAAGGTCCCACCTAGGATAGAAGCGCATCTTGAAGACGCTTTTGCAAGGTGGATATCAGTACATCAACATTACATAATAGATGGAGATACATACAAAAGGCATACAATGCCACACGAATACAACATCATCATACATAAAAGCACCATCCGACTACGGATGAAACACAAACAGAAACTCAAACGACATCCACCCAACTAGCCCAGGCTGCCGACCTAGAACCTATCCCCTGATCGAAGAAGAAGAAGAAGAAGAACTCCAAAACAAGCAAACATCGCTCTCGCGTCATGATCATCGCATAACCTGCAACTGTTGTTGTAGTAATCTGTGAGCCACGAGCACTCAGCAATCCCATTACCATGGGTATCAAGACTAGCAAAGCTTAATGGGAAAGGAAGGGCTAAAGTGGTGAGGTTGCAGCAGCGGCTAAGCAAGTATGGTGGCTAACATACGCAAAAGAGAGCGAGAAGAGAAACAAAGGAATGGCCGTCAACTAGTAATGATCAAGAGGTGATCCTGAACACCTACTTACGTCAAACATAACCCAGAAACCGTGTTCACTTCCCGGACTCCGCCGAGAAGAGACCATCACGGCTACACACGCGGTTGATGCGTTTTAATTCGGATCTGGTGGCAAGTTATCTACAACCGGATATTAACAAATTCCCATCTGCCACATAACCGCGGGCACGGCTTTCGAAAGATAATACCCTGTAGGGGTGTCCCAACTTAGCCCATGATAAGCTCTTGCGATCAACGAAGGATATTCCTTCTCCCAGGAAGACCCGATCAGTCTCGGAATCCTGGTTTACAAGACATTTCGACAATGGTAAAACAACATCAGCAAAGCTGCCCGATGCGCCGACAATCCCGATAGGAGTTGCACATATCTCGTTCTCAGGGCAACACCGGATGAGACATCCTATGAGTAAAACCAGACCTCGAGTTTCCCCGAGGGGGCCCCGCAGTCTACTCGGTTCAGACCAGCACTTAGAGAAGCACTGGCCCGAGGGGGCTAAAATAAAGATGACCCTCGGGTTGGCCGACCCAAGGGAAGGGTATAGGTGGTGGTGAGGCAAATGGTAAAACCAAGGTTGGGCCTTGCTGGACAAGTTTTATTCAAAGCGAACTGTCAAGGGGGTCCCATAAATCACCCGACTGCGTAAGGAACGCTAAATCCGGGAACATAACACTGGTATGACGGAAACTAGGGTGGCAAGAGTGGAACATAACACCAGGCATAAGGCCGAACCTTCCACCCTTTACCAAGTATATAGATGCACTAATAATATAAGAGATATTGTGATATCCCAACATAACCCTGTCCACTATGGAGCAATCTTCAACTTCACCTGCAACTAGCAACGATGTAAGAGAGGCTGAGCAAAGCGGTAACATAGCCAAACAACGGTTTGCTAGGAAGGGTGTCAAAGGTTAGAGGTTCATGGCAATTTGGGAGGCTTGAAGAGCAAATGATAGGTAACGCAGCATAGCAATAGAATGAAGCAACTAGCATAGCAATGATAGTAGTGAGATCCAGGGTAGCGGTCATCTTGCTTGAAATCCCACAAGGAAGAAGAACGAGTCCATGAAGAAGACGAACGGGAGTAGTCGAACGAATCCTCACAACTCCGGAACGAAACCGAAGCTAACGAGAGAAGTAAACCGAAAAGAAGCAAACAACATGGTAAACACACAAGCATAATCATGGCATGATGCACAATCAAGTATGATGCATGTCCGGATTAATGAGGCATGGAATGGCAAAGTGCAACAAACAATACCACAAGTTAAGTGGAGCTCAATATGCAACGAGTTGCATATTGACAAAACACCACATTGACATATTTGGTTTAATCTCGTTTAAGCTACCAAACAATATTAAATGTTGTTAAACATGGCAAGAGGTCAAGCATAATAAAACTACCTATCTAGGCAAGTTTAAATGAGGCCGGAACAACAAACAACAATTCCGGAAAATCCTCATATGCATATTTCGAATTTGGTACTGTTCTGCCCTAAACCATATTTTAAGGTTGTTTAACAGGAAAATAAAGTGCACCATGTTAAACTAGGCATTTTTCCACCCCATTTACATATAAAATTTATTAAATTTGGAGCTACGGTTATTTAGTTATGAAATAAAACATTTTAGCATGGCATTTGAGCAAATACAAACAAACAACATTTTAAACATTTTAAACATGCATGAAAGTTGGATATTGTGAAACTAGATGAAATTCTAAGCATTTTACATATATAATTATTTAGATATGATGCATGGTTATGAGTTATTATATGCATGAACATGGAGGGGTTTTTCTGTAAAACTGGTAAATCCTGGGATAATGCTAAATTCGCAGGACCAGAAAAAAAACATATCGGGCCGAATCTAGGCAGAGGTCCAACAGAATGGAAAAAAAATAGGGGCGCTGGGGGGTGGCCTCACCATGGGCCAAGCCCAGGTTGGTGGAGATGGGAGCCGGGCCGCGGGAGGATCATGGCCCGCGCGTGGAGTGGCCGCGGTCAATGCGGGCGAGCGGGCTCCTCTGCTCGACAGGAAGCAGAGCCACGACGGCGGCTTGGCACAGCTGCAGACGGTGCCGGGTCCGGGGAAACGGGCGGAGGCGAGGTCTTCGCGCAGGCGAGCAAGGCAACAGCGGTGCTTGCCGTGAACGGAGACGACGGGTGGCGGGGAGGCCGTCCATGGCATCTTGGAGGTCCTGGAGAGGGAAAAAGGTAAGAGAGAGAGAGAAACCGGAAGGAGGGAGAGAGAGCACGAGAGGAAGAAGGAGACGGCAGGGCGCGAAGGTCGACCCGAAGGGGCGGCGTGCTCGTTGCAGGTCATCCTGCTCACGCGCACAGGAGCAGGCACTCGTCCTCCTCTGCAACTGAAGCAGGGACGTAGAGGACGGCGACGCACAAACGGGAGGCAGCAGCGGGGCCGGCGAGGCAGGGGACTCCGGCATGAGACGCGGAATCCGGGCGGCAGGAACGGGATCCAGCGATGCGGTGGTGGCTCCCTGGGCATGAGAGAAAATAGATGAAAAAAAATAGACGGGAAGGAACGAGAGGAGGAGGACGGGCAGAGGCATAGCGACCTGCAGTGCGCCGGCGTCGCGCTCGCCGGCGCGGCGGAGGAGGCAAGGACGGCGAAGTCGTCGGGACCCTGGACAGCGACGGAGCGCAAGGAAGCAGGGGCTCGCGAGGGAGATGGCTGCTGCTGGCGCTGGGGTTCTGGTTGGAGAAGAGCTGCGGCTAGCTGGGGCCTCGGGCGTGAGCGCTCCCGCTCGGGAGGAGCTCCAGTGGTTGGCCGGGGATCGAGAGGATGCAGGGGAGGCATGCGGGCGGCGCTGAAAGCAAGGCGGAGCGGCGTGGCTGTGGGTTGGTTCGGAGCTGAAAACGAAGGAGATGGTCCGAGGCTGCTGGTTGGATCGATGGAGGGGTTGGGTGGATCTGAAAACGAGGAAGGGATTTTGGATCGGCGAGGATCCCGATGAGGAAGAGACAGGAAGAGTGGCAGCGGCTCGGGGAATGGGTGGATGGATGGGACGGGATCCCTAGAAACTAGGGTTGGATGATATTTATACGTCAGGTGGATTAGTTTAGGGGCTATCTCGACCCTCGGATCGAAATTAGATGTCCCGAGAAAAATAGGCTTAGGAAGTCCAAATAAGAAAACAGAGATGTTTTATAGATGTTTGGGGATGATCCGGATCCATCGGTAGCAACAGACCGGTTCGGGTTCGGGTAAGTTTCGGACACGCACACGAGGGGTCAGAGAGAGGTCAACGAGGATAAGGGCCTGACAAGATAACAACGGAGGCAAAGAGAGAAAGGGCAACTGTGAACGGTTACAAGTTTTATAAAAACATGCAGATGCAATGCGCATGATGCTATGAGATGAAATGCATGACACGAACAAAAAGCAAAACAAAAGACAAAACCCAACCACGAAGGAAATATCATATCGCATCTCCGGAAAAGGCAAGAGTTGGAGTTACGAATATGGAAAGTTGTATCCGGGGCGTTACATGGCATACTGCAAAACGGAGGAAACGGACTTGTGTTGGACCTCCTACAGTCGAAACAGGGTCCTGCTGATCGGGAGGGGTGTGGCGTACCGCAAAACAGACGAAATGGACTTGTGTTGGAGTGCTACAGTCGAAACGGGGGTCCTGTTCATCGGGAGGGGTGTGGCGTACCGCAAAACGGGACTCCACGGGATATTGTTCATCTCCACAATCGACCTCCTCCGGCCTCCATGGGCTACTGTTCATCCACCGTCGACCTCCTCCAGCCTCCACCTGTGACTGTTCATCCACGGGCTCCTGTTCATCCAGCCTCCACCTCGCGCTACTCCACCGACTACTCTTCAACCACCCCTCTCCACGGGCTCCTGTTCAACCACCCCTCCACGGGCTACTGTTCATCCAGCCCTCCACCGTCTACTGTTCATCCAGCCCTCCACGGGGTCGTCCTGTTCATCTAACCCTCCACAGGGTCCTATTCATCCAGCCCCAACCGGCTCGATCGATCAGGCTCCTATTCATCCAGAGGCAACGCCACGAGGTCCTGTTCATCCACCCCCACCGCTCACTATTCATCCCCCCCCCCCCCCCCCCCCCCCCGCAACGCTCACTGTTCATCCAGAGGCAGCATCGATCAGCTTCAGTTAGTAGCAGAAGTGAAGGAATCGCTCGATCGGGTTCAGTTAACAGCCATCGATCACTCGAGTTCAGTAACACGTAGCCTGCAATGCAATCGCTCGGGTTCAGTTAGAGCCCAACGCCTCGCTCGGGTTCAGTTAGAGCTAACGCCTCGCACACACGCGCATACGTGTACGAGAGAAACGTGCATCGCTCGGCCCCCGACCACCCACCGTAACCAGGAACTCGTCGAAATTTTCCTCGCCATCACTTCTACCATGGTTTTTTCCGTCATGGACGTCCCAAAGAATGTCATGCAGCTGCGTCTCCGGCCAGCCTGGGACGAAAAGCCCATTTTCTATCATGATTTTTTGTCATAGATGTAGGAGCCCACCACATCTATGATGATAACGGGTTTTGTCACAATTATCGTCATAGAAGTGTCATAAGTATGACCGAAAAAAATTCGTTCGGCCCAAAATGTCGCAGATGTGTCTTTTTTTTGTAGTGCTTCCGACGGCGGGACAGATCGTCCCTACTCCGAAACCCCATGAGAGGGTTGTATTCCTCCCTCGCTTTGTCTGCGGGCTAGGGTTTCCCCTCCACCCATTTGTTTGCGGCCTTATGTATTACTATGGGATCGATTTTCACGATCTGTCCCCCAATTCCTTCCTCAACATCTCGACATTCATCGTCGTGTGCGAGGCCTTCCTACGCATCTCTCCACACTTCGGATTATGGCTGAAGATTTTCAATGTGAAGCCCAAGGTGGTGAACGGCGAGCACGCCGAGTGCGGAGGAGCCATGGTGAGCAAGATGCCCAACGTCACATGGCCATCAGGTACCTTCAATGATTCCGTCAAAGGGTGGCAACAATAGTGGTTCTATGTCACTGAGCCACGTGTCACAAAATGGGCCACGGCTCCCAAATTCCGATCCGGAGCTCCATTGCGGCTTATGTCCTGGCCTAAGAAGGGCCTGAACTGGTCTTCGCCAGACAAGCTGGCGGTGCTCCAGGCACGTATCAAGGGTATGGAAGACAAGAACATAAAACTTGTCGACGTAGTCCAGGTGATGTTAGTTCGCCGGACTCTCCCTTGTCAACGCAGGGCTTGCAATTTATGGGAATTCGACCCGGCCAAGCACCAGACCCTACTAGGGTTCTTCGACTCATCGCACGAAGACATTTCGAAGGTGCTCTTTAAGTCCGGAAAATCGTGGGCAGATTCAGCCGGGGACCGCGGGTACCAATTGTCCCGACCCGCGAGTTCGGTAAGTATTCGTATGTTGGCAAGTCATATGCTTTATCACCATAATCCAAGGGAAACGCTTAATATATTTTCCAACAAATCTCCTAGGGCTGGACAAAGAAGGCAGGGCGGATCTACTGCCCGGCCCCGCTACCAGAAGAATAAGCTGGCCCACTTCTGACAAAGATGCTGGTCCCGGTGCCTTACAAGGTGCCAAAGAAGAAAGCCAAGAAAGAGGCCAAAGAGACCAAGGGGGCCTTTATCGCCAGGGTACTTCGGACATAGTATCTGAAGACTCCGAGGCCCGCTCTTCCTCCAAAGAGGACGAGGAAGAGGAGGAAAGCTGATCCCCCCTAGCAAGGGGGAGAAAGAAAAGGACTGCCTCCACACACTTGGAGGCTGAATCGCATAAGAAGGGAAAACCCCCCTCTCCGGATGAATCCACCACCGCCACTGGCAGCAGCCCAGAGTGGGATCCCAGGGTCCAGCCCCTAGTTAAATCGTGAGTATATAAAACCCGGACACGTTTGTATATCAGACTCACTATTGTATAGAGTTTAACACATTGAGTCACGCCTTTTTTGCAGTCCGGCCAGGTCCCACACCGAGCAATCCTCAGCGGAGGATTCACTGGGTTCGGACACTATGGACAACGGGACTCCTCCGACGGCCTTCTCCCCAAAACACGTGGACGACACCGAGGTATAGTCCCAAAGGGACCCAGGCCAAGGAGGGGCTGGGGAGACCGTCACGGCGGCGCCAGAGGGTCAAACCTCGGCGGTCGGACACACGGGGGAAAAGGCCCCCATGGACATCAATGGCGGGGGCTATCTTGAATTCGGCCCCCAGTCGGACACAGTTCTGGAGACCAACACGGCTCCGGAATCAGGCGGGCAACCTCCCTCGACAGAATAGGGTGCGCCTGTTCCACCGGCAACCACTGCCCAACCAGAGGTGCCGGATACCTTATCAGCAGCACTGAAGAACGCTTCCATTGTTGAAGAACACCGTGCCCTTATAGGTGCGGTGATTGAGAAGATTCAGCCTGTCGAAAGCGGGCTGACTGAAGCCTGCATCAGCCTTATAATGGGCTTTGAGGTATATTGTGAGGTTTTAAAGAGTATCATAGTATAGATAGTAGCCCCTGATACACTGTTCGGTGTTCGGAAGAAAAAGCCGGACAGAGGATCAAATATATGTTCGTAGGAGACTTACCTTGTAGTACCTCTCCCTCTTCTGTTTTTCTAAGCAGGCGTCTGTAGTGACTGCCGCCTCTCATACCGCGGAAGTCTCCAGACTGAAGCAGAGTGTGGAGTGGGCCGAGGAAGAGCTCGGCCAAGTGAAGAAGCAGTTGAAGGATAACCAAGGTATGCAAAAAACCTTGTTTGCATTCAGTACGAATGAATAATTGAGTATGACGGAAAAATTTCATGATGTGCTCTAGGAGCGACGGCCGAAGTCGAGGCTCTTAGGAAGGCAGTGGCCGAGGCCGAGAAGAAGGCGGCCAAAGAGCAGGCCCTTCGTGAAAAGCATGAGGCCAGGGTTATTGAAGTTTAGCAAGAGTGAGGGAGTCCTGGATTAGGGGGTATCCGGACAGCCGGACTATATACTTTGGTCGGACTGTTGGGCCGTGAAGATACAAGACTCAAGACTTCGTCCCGTGTCCGGATGGGACTCTCCTTTGCATGGAAGACAAGCTTGGCGATCCGGATATTAGATTTCCCTCTTTGTAACTGACTCTGTGTAAACCCTAGCCCCCTCCGGTGTCTATATAAACCGGAGGGTTTGATCCGTATAGGGACAATCATAATCATCATAGGTTAGCTTCTAGGGTTTAGCCTCTACGATCTCGTGGTAGATCAACTCTTGTAATACTCATATCATCAAGATCAATCGAGCAGGAAGTAGGGTTTTACCTCCATCGAGAGAGCCCGAACCTGGGTAAAACATCGTGTCCCTTGCCTCCTGTTACCATTAGCCTTAGACGCACAGATCGGGACCCCCTACCCGAGATCCGCCGGTTTTGACACCGACATTGGTGCTTTCATTGAGAGTTCCTCTGTGTCATTGCTGCAAGGCTTGATGGCTCCATCAATCATCAGCAACAACATGGTCCAGGGTGAGACTTTTCTCCCCGGACAGATCTTTGTGTTCGGCGGCTTCGCACTGCGGGCCAATTCGCTTGGCCATCTGGAGGAGATCTATGGCTATGCCCCTGATCATCAGGTCAGGTTCGGAAACTTGAACTACACGGCCGATATCCGCCGAGACTTGATCTTCAACGGATTCGGGCCCACTCTAGGAGCGCCTAACAGTCACGACGAGCACGGCTCAGACCTGCTGTCGGACAATTCTCAGGATATCGCACCTGCAGGAGCTCCGGACCTAAATCCGGGGCAGATCGCGTCGTCCGAGGACGGTTGGATGGACCCCGCCCTGGAGGCCGCACACTCATCGGCGGTAGAACCGAGCACAGACTCCACCCCCAAGGAATCCTGTGACACTGGACCCCCGGACTCGTGTCCGGCTATAGGTCCTAGTCCGTGCACCCCCAAGCCCGCGAATCTGGTTGGACTCCGGTAATGGAATTCACCGCCGCAGATATCTTCCAGCACTCTCCCCTCGGTGACATGCTGAATTCATTAAGGTCTCTCTCTTTGTCAGGAGATGCTTGGTCGAGCTATGTCCGGCTTGAGGGGGACGAAGGCGACGAAGAAATTCGTTCCCCACCCACCACCCACTTCATAGCCACTGTCAATGACGTAACAGACATGCATAACCTCGACTCCGATGACACCAACGGTACGGACGTTGGCGCAGGGGACGATTCTGAGCCACCACCCATGGGGCGCTGGACTGCCACCTCATCATACGATATATACATGGTGGACACGCCCAAGGAGGACGATGGCGACAAAATGGAGGATAAAACCCCTGGACAAAAACCAAAATGATGGCGCAGATTCCACTCTAAGTCCAGCCACAGTAAAAATAGCGATAACAGCGCTAGAAAGATCAACACCCCAGTCAACTTTGAAGGCAACAAGGACCATATGGACCCAGCGATGGAGCAGGATGAGCCAGGTCACGCCGTACACAGCCTGGAGTAGACGCCCGATCACAGTGATCCCGAGGGCCAAACTCATCAAACTGCCCCGGGACAAGAGCACAGTCCGGACGACGACGCATTCATCATCCCGGAAACATGTTTGGAACGAGATAACATCCACAGAAGGCTTATGGCCACTGCGAGAAGTCTAAAGAAGTAGAAGCAAAGGCTTAAGGCCGCACAGGAAATGCTCAATCGCAGATGGAACAAAGTGCTAGACACTGAAGAAAAGTATGACGCTGATCGCCACACAAAGAGCTATCCAAAGCGCAAGCTGCTGCCAGAATTCGACGATGAGGCCGTTCCACCGAAGAACAATACGGCCAGTAGGCCGGACCAACCACTTCGTAACCGCAATAGAGCAGCTACTGATGCCGCACACGATTTACATGAACTCCTGGATAAAAGGCCGACGCGACCAGGTCCATCTATGGATCTAGAGGACACGCTCCGGTGCAGGATTACGGTCACCAATACGATCATACTAATTGAGTACCAGTTCGGAATCATCACCGGACATAACAACAGTCGACAGCACGCCAGAACATGTCCAGATACAGAGGGGCCACTCACCCTCTGTGCTTCACTGAAGAGGTACTAGACCACGAATTTCCACAGGGTTTCAAACCCGTGAACATAGAGGCATATGACGGAATGACAGACCCCGGGGTCTGGATTGAGGATTTTATCCTTCACATCCACATGGCTCGTGGGGATGACCTCCATGCCATTAAATACCTTCCCCTCAAGTTGAAGGGACCAGCTCGGCACTAGTTGAAAAGCCTCCCCGAAAACTCAATCAGAAGTTGGGAGGAACTTGAGGATGCTTTTAGGGACAATTTTCAAGGAACCTATGTCCGACCTCCGGACGCTGACGACTTAAGTCACATAATCCAACAGCCCGGAGAGTCCGCCCACAAACTTTGGAATAGATTCCTCACTAAGAAGAATCAAATTGTTGATTGTCCGGATGCCGAAGCCCTAGCGGCCTTCAAGCACAGTATCCGGGATGAGTGGCTCGCCAGACACCTCGGCCAAGAAAAGCCGAGGACAATGGCAATCTTAACAAGCCTTATGACCCGCTTTTGCGTGGGCGAAGACAGCTGGTTGGCCCGTAGAGGCACTAGCGACCTAGGCACATCCAAAATCAGGGATGGCAACGGGAAGCCATGGCGCAATAAAAACAAGCGTCGAAACAAGGAAGAAAGTCCGGACAACACAACGGTCAACGCCAGATTCAGGGGCTCTCAACCCGGTCAACAAAAGAAGCCATTTAAAGGCAGCAAAGAGGGACCGTCCGGCCTGAACAAGGTCCTGGACAGACTGTGCCAAATTCATGGCACCCCCGAAAAACCTGCAAACCACACTCACAGAGAATGCTGGGTCTTTAAGCAGGCCGGCAAATTAAATGCCAAACACAAGGGAAGGGAAACACCAAGTGAAGACGAGGATGAGCCTCGCCAGTCGAACACTGGGGGACAGAAAAATTCCCACCAGAGGTAAAAACAGTAAACATGATCCACACACCCAAGAAAAGGCGCGAACGCGTGCTTAGAGACGCATACTGTAACAACCCCAAAATTGGGTTATCAATTTTTGTGCTGTTATTCCTTCCTGGCACTCATTTTCAAAATCTTTCTCCTGAGTATTTTGGATGACACTGAGATTTCTTGTCATTTCCAACCTTTCAAAGCTTGCTCATGTCTTTTTCAATGGGCAAGACTAGGGCTGGAATTCGAGCTGAGTCGAGCCAGCTCGGCTCGACTCGCTAGAGCTCGTTTCGTTAACGAGCTAGCTCGACTTGACTCGTTACTATAACGATCTCAAACCCAAGATTGGCTCGACTCGTATAACTCGCGAGCTGGCTCGTTTAGCTTGTTAAGCTCGTTAAAGATATAAACATAAAACCCTCAAATATGATAAAAATGATTATGTATATATTAAACATATATATCACTAAACAATTATAATTTCCTTGTAACGCATGAGTCTCCTAGGAGGCTAGGCCTTCAACGGCTGGGCCTTGGGTTGTGCACCTGGGACGTAGGCTGTTTAGTGGCTGATCTTTCTTTTTATTGGGAGTGGCTGATCTATTGTATCGAGCCTAACGAGTTACACGAGTACTCGTGAGATTGGCTCGTTTAACTTGGTCTATAAACGATCTTAAAGTAAAGCTTGGCTCGACTCGTTATTCTTCGAGTTCGAGTCGATTCGAGCCGAGTCACGAGCTACTTGTTTAGCTCGCGAGCTTCGAGCTTTTTTTCCAGCCCTAGGCAAGACCTCAGTTGCATCAACCTAAACCCTCTCAAACCCTAATTCCAAATTTTTGGAATTTGAATGTGGCCTTTGTGACCCATCTATCTGCTCCTAGAGACCCTCCTATCCTTTTCAACCTTGAATATACAAAAATATTGCCAAGTGCCATGCAATATTTTTGAATTATGATTTATTCCTTTTTTGCCTTTCTGAGGAATAAAAAGGCATATCTAGACATCTCCTGAATTCATGTGGACTTGTGGAGTTGATAATTATGCCTAATACAAGCTCTGGCAATTATATTGGCCATAATTAAATGAGGAAAATTGCCTTTTCCTATTTAATACCAATATTGCATTTCTGCCATTTTCTAAAGGAACTACTATTTTTATAGCAGGGAAAATTCCCACATAAATTGTGGAGCTTGTCCTTGTTATATAATCACTAGTTCCATCTTTATCTCATGTTCATCAGTTCAAAAATTGAGCACATGATCCAATGCAAGTTTCTGCCTCCTCTGAAATTTTGCAAAGGAAGTGCTTTATTCCTAATTCCATTTGAGCTGAAATTTGTCAAGGTGATTAATATTGATAAACCACCCATGAATACAAAAGATGAGCTCAATACAATCATCCTAGCTCCCTGTGCAATGTTTCAAAGTTTTTGACCAGATTGTCACTTTGTGAAGGAAGTACCTTCATAGAGTTTCCTAATGGGATAAAACTTTGCCATCCTCTTAAGTATCACAAATATTTAGCTTTCACCCAAATTCAGCTAATTTCATTGAGCTATGTGAGCACAGGAGCAATTTTTTTTTCTGTCCAAATTTTCAGTTTGTGAAGCAAGTATATGTTATCTTGCTCCATTATGGCTTAAAATAATTCCAACCCTTCTCCTATCTATATAACGCACCTACACAAGAGTTTGGCTAATTTTATTTAGCTAATATTTTCCTAGGATTTTCTCAAGTTTCTGGTCCAAAGTAATGCTTGTGAAGCAAGTACCAATTTGGTAAGTTCATTTGGTGTTATATTTTTACAGCGTCTACTTATGACCAAATCATGAGGATTTGCCAAGTTATAGCTCAATCCAACCTTCCTAGAGAGTGCTTCTTCCTCTTTTGTTTTCTGGACCAGATTTGGCATTTGCACTGCAGCTATGCTAAATCCTTGAGGTAATGACCTAAAAATCCCCAAGACTGTAGTCCTTACTACCCTAAGCCTCCGAGACATCAATTCTACAATTTACCCTCTTTGGTTTTTATCTCCAGCATGTTGCCAAGTTTGCAATAGCAAACTTGTGGAGCTTGTTTTACTCAGCTCACTTTGTCTCTGCCCAAGTATTTACCATACTAATAATCCATCTTCGAAGGACTATGCAGTAGACATGGTTTAACCTCAGTAAAACCTCTAGAGCGCGCAATGCCAGTGGTGACAACGTGTGCAGCCAGCCAAAACGGCGGTCTAGCCACTGTTCTCGTCGGTAGCGCTGCTCCGACCGTCCCTAACCTCGCCATTAATTTCCAGAAGCTCCGCATCGTCGTCTCTGTTCGCCTGGACCCCGCTCCCCCTCCGTTTTCTTCTCCGGCGAGCCGTTCCAAAGATCGAACAGTGTGCTCCCATGGCCATCGTCTTCTTCCTCGCTGGTGTCCTCTTCCTCCTCTTGTCCTCGAGCTCTGCTCGTCTCCGTGAGCCTCTGGCGCTCGTACGCGCCCTCCTCGTCGCCTTCCCGTGCGTCCCCGTGAGCCTTAGTCGCGACTGCCGACGACTGCGCCGTCGCCGACGCACGGACACGTCGCCCGCCGCGTGCCATCTCCTGCCCTCCTCCCTCGAGCTCCTCCGCGGCTATAAGTAGCCAACCCCGAGCCCCCTCGCAGTACCCAAGCCTCCCGCAGCTCTCTCCCCCTCGCCTCCGAGCCTCTCTGACCACTCCCCATCGCCATGGCCGCCGTCGGTGACCGACTAAATCCGCGGCCACCGGAGCCCCTTACTCCCTCCTAGCATCCCCATCAGATCCTCTGAACTCCAGCGGAACCTCCCAGCTCCTCGCCTCGTTGCCGGAGCCACCGTAGCCCTCCCCACGCCGACGACCGAAGCCCTCCAACGCCGTCAGCCATTCTCAAGAACGCCGTCCGCCATTCTCAAGAACGCCGTCGTCCCCCTCGTTTTTGGAGTCCATGCAGTGGGGGAACGGATGCGCCTCTTCGCGGTGAGCACGCCGGTGGCCAGAGCCTCGTCGGAGGTGGCCCGTGTCGCCGGGACTCGTCACCGGAGCGCGGCCGTCTTCTGTCCCGCGGGCGTGCGTCGGGGAGAAGAAAGGGAGCGGCCTGCTGGAGCGTTGACCTGGCGAGGCTGGCCAGCCGGGCCCCACGTGTCAGCTGCACTGAAGCCCGGCCCCGCCTCTGCCCTTTGACCCGGTCTTCTCCACGTGGATAAGTGAAAGCGCCCCGTCGCGAAGCCGTTTCTCTGGACCGAAGACGTATTCCAGGAAATGCGCGACCAGTTTTCTTCCTCCAGGGGCCTGTTTGCTGAAATATTTTCACCGATAGGTCCCTGAAACTTCAACCCCTCGTATCTCGACAACCGTAACTCCGATTGAGGTAAATCCAAGGCCCACGTCTTCGTTTCGTCGAGCCCGTTCCGATGAGATCATTTTGAATATGGTTTGACACAGTGAAAATGACCATTTTGCCCTTGTCCGTAAACAGCCCCCTCCGAGAGAGAACTGTTTCCGACAAATTTTTTTGCGGTCGTTTCTCACTTCTTCCCGGAATATCTGTCGACCCTCAGGCAAGCAAAACTCTTATCATGAGCCCCGAACTTGCATGTTGACTTTGCTTGCACCTTGTGTGTGGGTAGTTGCAGTTGTTTCTTCTGCAGTTATCCCGTTATGTTTACCATGCATGCTTGTGTGTTCATGATATATTTTTCCATGATAATTAGACTGTTGTTACTGATGATGCCATGTCACTACTCTAATTTATTTTCATGTCATCGTTATAAAATGCTATGATGATGGTAATGCACCGTGGATATGTTAGTACTTGGTATTGTCATGTTCATTATGCTGTAAGCGTTCACTTGAGAAGCTCGATATGTTATTAAAGCATTTGTATGATGTATGCTCATTGTTACATTCATGTTAAAATGCTGGTATGATGATTGATGATGGTGAAGATAATAATATGACTTAATAATAAAACCCCTCCATCATCGATGGGGTCGAGTCATAGTGCCGCCAAATCGAACTTTTTTCCAGTGCAACCACATTTGCCGGTATTGGACGGCATTAATGCGGTTTATTATCGTGCCTCTGGTCGGTGCCTCCAACTAGGGAAGGTTATGGGCGCGCGCTACCCTGATCAGGTAGGCGGACATAAGCCTTGTGAGCCCGTTGTTAAGTAGAGTTTTTGGTACTGGGTCCCAGTGTGGATCGTGGCCATGACGGTGGTCATTGTGTCTAGAGGTAGACACGGGGCCACCCATGACTAACCCAGTGGGGAGTGAGTCGGAGTGGCCGGGAGAGTGTCATGACAGTAGATCGGTTTTGTCGGAATGCCGTTGGTCCACCCGAATTGGAGTGCGAGGCCATGGGTTCCGTAGTGTGGGTACAGTGCGCTACCTCTGCAGAGTGTATTTAAACTATCGATAGCCGCGTCCTCGGTCATGGGCATAAGTTCGTAGTAGGGTACACTATCGGGTCTTGGTCGAAATGGAGGATAAACCTGAAATAACTAAGTTGATTAATGTGGTTGTGATCGCCGTAAGGATCACGGGCCAGATGTGGCCGGGTTGTGATCGCCGTAAGGATCACGGGCCAGATGTGGTCAGGTTGTGATTGTCGTAAGGATCACAGGCCAGATGTGGTCGGGTTGTGATCGCCATAAGGATCATGGGCTAGTTGTTAGTCGGGTTGTGATTGCCGTAAGGATCACGAGTTTGTCTCTGTTGGTGATCAGGAAATGAGGTGATCACCATTGGTAAGAGAGTCCGAGGGACTCAGTGCACAAGTTTGGTGGCATTGCATGAGTAATATGTTTGCATTTAAAGAACCATGAGATGGTTGCATAACCTTGACATGCTATGTCTGCATTGGATATGATTGGTAGTTTATTTTTAGCGTAGTTTCATGATGCCATGCCATGCTTTGATTGATATGATTGAGATGATATGCTATGTTTTGTTGTTGCCATGTTAGAGATAAACTTCCTATGCCATATGTTGCAATGCTAGTAGATTCCATGATGTTAGTTTGATTTATGTCTTGGGTTGATATTATGCCATGCTTAGTTTCTGATATGAGCTAGGTTGTTGCATTCGCTTGGTTCTTGCTTTGTCTTTTACTTGTTTGCATGCTATGTATTTGGTTGTCTTGCAAGTACATTCAATGTACTGACCTGGTGTGTCATGCCAGTTTTGTAGGTTGTTCACTTGTTCCGTCGTACTAGGCCGTAATCTTGCCAGTCCTGTGAGTTGTGGAGCCCAGCCAGAGTGTTATGCTGCCAAATCAAAGACTTCCGCCGCCATTTATATAGACTTCCGCTGCCATGTAAATAGCCTTAGGGCTATGCCAGAAGATTATATTCATCACTGATGTAATCATATACACACGTATTTGATGAATATTCTTGTACCTGGAATGCTGTATCATGGACCTGTCATGCGTCGGGTGTTATCCTGGGCTGACGTGCGAAGGCCCCTGCTCCATGCGGATCGGGTTGCCACAGGGCTTGGTATCAGAGCAGCCAAGCTGGCATAGATTATCCTAGCATTAGATCACCGCTACCATTAATCCATAATGACCCTAAGGGATTTGACCCATCCCTGGCATCCGGCATGGCCACTGTTAATCAACAGGCGACGCAGTCAGGACCGACACGTCCTCACCCCGCTGTCCCCGCCTAGTTATCCGTGGAACGTGCAACAATCCTATCCTTTCTGGTTGGCCGCACCACTTTCCCTTCGCCATTAAGGGAAAGGGGCCATACCATGCGGGCCTGTCCCGCGTAGCTGCCTATAAAAGCCCTTTCCGCTAGCTGTATCGCTCGCTCCTCAGTCCGCCATGTCCCTGCAGAGAAGCTTAGCTAGTAGCACCCCGGCCATGGCTAGCAGCTCCAAAACTCCCACGTATTACACCCGCACCTATGCCGTCAACCATCCTGGCTTTCCACCCCTTCTTGCCGAGATGCTTACCAAAGCATTTGGCGGTAAGACTAGCCCCGATTACCTGGTGTTCCAATCGACACCCGTCCCTCACCTTCATCGCTTTGTTGCGAGAGTGCACATCAGCCTAGGTCCTGCAGCAGATGTCCAGCCTTTGGTTTTACAGGGTAGAGCCATGCCTACCTCTGGTTTATCCATTCAAGCCGCTGCTGTGGAGGCTATCCTTCACCTCCGAACCAACTTCCCACATGTAGCAACAAGGCGGGAGTTCTGCTTTTCCCCACTATGTCAAATGCAGTAATGCAGCCTTCTTCTGTTAGCCAAGGAGATGATCCTGCAATTGCTTGCTTGGGGAAATACATCACTGCCCAGGGGATGTTCATTTCAATGTTGCTTGCCGAGTTTAGAGCCATGGACACTAATGTGGTACAAGTCGTCAAGGAAGCTTACCATGAGGCTCGTAAGTTCGCATCTCAAGTTGTTGCTGCAACACCATCCGAACAAGTGCTATCCTCTCAACCTGTGCTATGGTCCAAGCCAAGCATCATCACCCTCGACAAGTCTCTTCTCCGGATTCATCAGCAGCATTTTGCTGGAGCAATTCTAGCCCCACCGCCCCAACCCATAGAAGTGTCGGATGACGAAGATGGAGATTGGCTCAGTCATCGTCCTCCAGGAGAGCCTCATCTGGCCCGTTCACCTGACCAACTCTGTGGTTAGCTTATTACCAAAATCGGTCCCACCGAGTTTGTGTAATCGGTCTCACCGAGATTACGTTATGCCCTAACCGTAATCATATCGGTCCTACCGAGTTGCATGTCGGTCCCACCGAAAATCCTAACGGTCACTAGATTTGCTGAATCGGTCTGACCGAGTTTACCAATTCGGTCCAACCGAGTTTCGCAAGTTGTGTGTAACGGTTAGATTTTGTGTGGAGGCTATATATACCCCTCCACCTCCTCTTCATTCATGGAGAGAGCCATCAGAACGAACCTACACTTCCAGCATACATTTTCTCAGAGAGAACCACCTACTCATGTGTTGGAGCTCAAGATATTCCGTTCCTACCATATGAATCTTGATCTCTAGCCTTCCCCAAGTTGCTTTCCACTCAAATCTTCTTTCCACCAAATCCAAATCCTGTGAGAGAGGGTTGAGTGTTGGGGAGACTATCATTTGAAGCACAAGAGCAAGGAGTTCATCATCAACAGACCATTTGTTACTTCTTGGAGAGTGGTGTCTCCTAGATTGGCTAGGTGTCACTTGGGAGCCTCCGACAAGATTGTGGAGTTGAACCAAGGAGTTTGTAAGGGCATGGAGATCGCCTACTTCGTGAAGATCTACCGCTAGTGAGGCAAGTCCTTCGTGGGCGACGGCCATGGTGGGATAGACAAGGTTGCTTCTTCGTGGACCCTTCATGGGTGGAGCCCTCCGTGGACTCGCGCAACAGTTACCCTTCGTGGGTTGAAGTCTCCATCAACGTGGATGTACGGTAGCACCACCTATCGGAACCACGACAAACACATCCGTGTCTCCAATTGTGTTTGAATTCTCCAAACCCTTCCCTTTACATTATTGCAAGTTGCATGCTTTACTTTTTGCTGCTCATATACTCTTTGCATGCTTGCTTGAATTGTGTTGAGATTGCTTGACTTGTGCTAAGATAGCTAAATCTGCCAAAGACTAAAATTGGGAAAAGGATAAGTTTTTATTTGGTCAAGTAGTCTAATCGGCCCCCCCTCTAGACATACTTTCGATCCTACAAGTGGTATATATCAGAGCTTTGGTCTCCATTTGCTTTGATTTCCATAGCTTTCAGTGGTCATAGGCTTGGTTTCACAACCTAGGAGAGTATGGCGTCTAGCAAGGGAAATTATCACCATGGAGGTCCTTACTTCGATGGTACTAATTTTGCTAGTTGGAAGCATAAGATGAAAATGCATATTCTTGGACATAACCCCGCCGTTTGGGCTATTGTGTGTATTGTCTTGCAAGGTGAATTCTTTGATGGGAGAGAACCGAACCGTGAAGCTAGCGCGGAAGAGTTGAAGATGCTGCAATACAACGCTCAAGCTTGTGATATCCTCTTCAACGGATTGTGCCCTGAAGAATTCAACAAAATCAGTCATCTTGAGAATGCAAAGGAAATTTGGGATACTTTGATTGATATGCATGAAGGTACCGATTCCGTCAAGGAATCCAAGTTGGATGTGCTTCAAAGTTAACCTGACAAGTTCAAAATGAAGGATGGTGAAGGTGTCGCTGAAATGTACTCTAGGCTTGCTCTTATCACAAATGAGATTATCGGCTTAGGAAGTGAAGAGATGACCGACAAATTCATCATCAAGAAGATCCTAAGAGCTTTGGACGGAAAATATGATACCGTGTGCACATTGATCCAGATGATGCCCAATTACAAAGATCTCAAGCCAACAGAAGTCATTGGAAGAATTGTTGCTCATGAGATGTCACTCAAGAATGAGGAACTTCACAACAAGTCAAGTGGTGCTTACAAAGCCTCATGTGAAGCCCCCACATCATCAAGTGAGAAACAAACCTTCAATGAAAAACTGAGCTTAATGGTGAAGAACTTCAACAAGTTCTACAAGAGTAGAAGCAAAGAGAAAAGCTCCAAGTCAAGGTCCTACAATGACAAAAGATCTTCTAGTCGAGAGCGTAATTGCTACAATTGTGGAAGACCCGGACACAATTCCAATGAGTGTACGGCACCCTACAAAAGAAGAGAAGAATCACCTAAAAGGATAAGTAGAAGAGAAGAATCACCACCAAGAGAGGGAGGAGTAGAGATGATCATTATGAACGAAGAACATCCCGGAGAAGCAAGGATTCGGAAAGGAAGGACAAGTCATCAAGGAGCTACACAAAACGAAGGCATCAAGCTCATGTTGGTGAATGGGTATCTGGCTCCGACTCCGACAATTACTCCGAGAGAAGCTATCACTCCGACTCTGAATATACTCAAGATGAAGGTGTTGCCGGTCTAGCACTTATGTCAACCAACTCCTACGACATATTTGATTCACCAAATGAAGGACTTGGAAGATGCTTCATGGCTAAAGGCCCAACGGTAACACACCCCGAGTATGTTGATTTCAATAGTGATGAAGATGACTTGTTAGGTGATGATGATTTACTTGTTGACAACTCTAGTGATGAATACTATGATGAAATGTCAATTAATCATGCTAATCAAGATGAAACGAATGAGAATGATAAGCAGAAGATTGAGCTTCTAACTAAAGAACTAAACACTCTTAAGTTAGCTCATGAAACTATCTTAGGGGATCATCGAGAACTTTTAAGGACTCATGAGAAGTTACGCTTTGAAAAGCTCAACCTTGAGCAACAGCATGAGTTCTTAAAGGCAATCAATGATGATCTTCGCAAGAAAAGTTCTTCTTATATTGCCAAGTGTTTACTCTTATCCACTTACATGCCTCAAGTCAAGTCTAGTAACAAGAACAAGAAGGATTCTTCCTCTAGTAGTAACAATAATCATGCTAAATCCAATGTTGTTTCTTTTGGTAGTTCTCGTGATTTCACTAATGATTCTCTTAGCCAAGTTACACTTGAGCAAGAAAATAGCTTATTGAAGGGAATTATAGAGAAAGGTGTTTACAAGAGCCTTGCCGGGAGTAAGCAATTCGAGGAAATTGTACGCAAGCAAGGAAGGCACCGGAAGAACCAAGTTGTTGGTTTTGAATGAAAGTTCAATGCCAATGGAGTTGAGTGGGAAGAAGATCAATACCCCAAGACGAAGTTTGTTCCTCAACAAGAGAAGTATGATCCTACTTCCTTCAGATGGACACAAGCCCAAGATGATCTTCCACCACAAGACCACAAGCAAAAAGGCAAGGACAAGCTTCAAGAGGAGATTGATGCATTTGAAGAATCTCCTAAGGCCTTGGTCAAGTTGGTTCCCAAGACTACATCAAGTTCTACTTCATCAAGTACAACTACAACTCCAAGGATTCCCATCAAGATGATGTGGGTCCCGAAGAAGAAGAACTAGAGAGTTATTGAGGGTGACTCCACCAACATATTTCACTCGTATCATTTTGGCAACGACAAGTGCAATCAATTTCCACATCTTGCACTAGTTCAAGGAGTCACAAACCCTCTTGTTGGTAAGACAAGGGACAAGGTAACCTAATGCTTTCATAGATATCATCTTGTGTGTGCATCACTCTATGTCTATGGATATCCTTGTTTGTTCCTTGTGGGACTAACCCGTGTAGGTATTGAAAGTGCAACTCACTCCAAAGGATTGCTCCAAATGATCTACATCAACATTGAGCATCCACATCTTTAACTCCTACATGAAGTCATCATCGACAAAACCCAAGGTTAGTTCATCCCTCTAAGGGGGGATCTCACATCTAGGGGGAGCTTTACTCTAAGAATTGAGTCAAAGCAACTCTAATGGTGTGAACACATCAATGCCTTATGTAAAAGTGGTAACCCCACTTGAGCTTAAACGATGAGTATGACCCATGATCAAATGTTCTCATTTGACTCCTAAGTCAATATACTCATATATAGATGACCTAGTCATCGCCAATTGCTTGACAGATGCTAGAATTGGTTGTGCATGCTTTGCCACATATTTCATTTGCCATTTTATTGTGTGAGCATGTTGGTTGCATATTTTACTCATTCGAGGACATCCACTTGTTGTTTTGATTGATTGGCTTCTTTTTATTTTGCCAAGTGGATGGACAAGAATGCCTAAGAACCTTCTCTAGCTATCTATGATTTTCTTGTCTCAAACTCTATTCATGCTACATCACAAAATTTGATCAAGTCAGATTCGAACCACTCTGTGTGAGGAGCACTCGGAGTCACTGATTCGTCATAGACTTAAACTACGAAAACTTCTTTGTGCACTTCGGTCTGACCGATTCTTCCATTTTGGTCATACCGAGATCACTAAGTCGATCTTGGTTTTCAATCTTGGTGCAACCGATTTGAACATTTTGGTCACACCGAGTTGCTGTAACTGCTAGCAGTTATGCATCTCGGTGCCACCGAGTTGTTCCACTCGGTCACACCGACAGGGTCGGGCTATATATACCCATGGGCAAAACGTTGGAAACTTTCTCTGAACTCTTCCGCCCGCGCTTAGCCCGCTCTGCCCCCAGGGTCTCTGGATCGTCCTCCTCGTCGCCAGCTGGCTCCTGTCGCTGGTCTCCACCGCCGTCAATGGGAATCATCCCAGCCGTTGCCGCCATAGCGAGTTCATCGCCAAACTAGGGTATGGACTCGATCATTGTGCTATCCCTATCTGATTCCTAGCACGTTGTGTCCGCCATGAATCTTGCCACGATTGAAACTATCTTATCTAGTCAAAACACTCCATAGATTAGAGATGAATTGAAAATTTAGGGTTAGGTTTCCACTGAAACCATCTCCGACCCACCGAGTTGTAGAACTCGGTTCCACCGATTCGGCTAAGGCCATTGCACATGTGATTCACGGTCTGACCGAGAATTGCAAATCGGTGTGACCGAGTTCAGGACTTTGTGAAACCCTAGCAGTCTCGATGCCACCGAACTGTGACTCGGTCTGACCGGGTTCACTAGTTTAGGTTCCAAAAGCTGCTTCGGTATCACCGAGTTTACAAATCGGTAGATCCGAAATGCTTTCTGTGGAAAACTAAAACTAAGTTTTTGACTCATTCTTTTGCAAAAACCTCTGTATTTTGTGATGCTCATCCACTCTATCTCATCTATATCTATTCACAGGGTCTGCAGTCAGTGTTTGCAATATGTCTGATCAAAGTAACAGCCAGAACAGGGAAGATGAGCAGGTTCAAGTGAGTGAGGGCACTAGTCCCTCGAGCAGCTATGATGATGGCAGCAGGAGCACCCCAAGCAACTTACCCAAAGCTGCCACCAGGGCCAGAAAGAAGAGAACCTCAGAATCTGAGGATGAAGACTATGTGGCTATTGAGGATGAGGCCACTTCCAACTTCCAAGAAGAAGGTGCTCAAGAAAGAATATGACTCAGCTACAGCCACTAAGCCTGGACAGAACAGGAAAATTCCAGCCAAAAGGACTCCTATGCTGAAGGCCAGAGGATCCACTAAAGAAACTGAGAAATCTGATCCCAAAGAGCCAGAAGTGACTGAAAAGAAGAGGAAGGAAAGGGTCAAGAAGACCATGGCCAGAGTTGTTAGAAAGCCTTCCATGATGGAAGAGGAAGAAGAAGAAGAAGAAGAGGTTGCTGCACCAGCACCCAAAGCTCAGAAGCTTATGGGTGATGCTATCAGGTCAGGGGCAGTTTCATCAAAGCCCAAAGAAGCACCCAAGGCTGCCTCCAAGCCCAAGACTGCACCTAAGAGGAATACCAAGAACATATCTGCTGCTGAGAAGAACAAGGCCCCAGTGCCTGAAACTGTTGCTGAAGAGGAAGATGATGAAGAGCATGTCTTGAGAAAATTGAAGCCAAAAATTCTAGATCATAATGATGCCCATCCTGTAGCTGAGAACATGAAGCTGAGAAACGATGTAGGACTCAGACAATGGAGGTTGACTGATCCTTATGCAGTCAGGAGGAGAACTGCTGTGGACTACAGGTTCCATACAAAGGAACATCAGGATTTCTATGAGACAGTGCTGCTGGACAAGAAGCCAATAGTATGTGACATGAGGTGGGTGGACTGTAAGTACATCAAGGAGAATGAAGAACACTATCCTGGTGTGTATGACAACTTCAGTGCTTGTGGAGTGGTGGACTTTGTTGGGCAGAAGCTCACAAAGTGGAATGATGAGCTAATAATGCAAATTCTACTCCACAGCACACTTCTATCCAGATGGCAGGATAGTATGGATGTCTGAAGGTACTAGGTACCAATCAACAATTGAAGAATGGGCTAATCTGATCAATGCACCTAAGGAGAAAGAGGATGACTTGGATGTCTATGCCAAGAAGAAGATGGATCACAACACTATGGCTCATATGTACAAGGAGATCCCAGATGCTGCTATTGAAACACACAAGTTTGGATCAGTACATTACCTTCTGTCAGGACTGCCAACCATCAACTGGATCCTCAGGCACACTCTCTTGCCCAAGTTAGGTGATCACAACATGATCAGAGGCCATGCAATAAATCTTCTACACTTATTTGATGTGCCACAAAAGTTCAAGGTCATGAGTCTTATAGTTGAAACTATCAAGAGGACAGCTGCTGACCAAAAGAGAAGTTGTGGGTATGCCCCACAGATCCAGGAGCTGATTAACTCCAAGATGGGCACTGGCACATACTTGTTGGACAAGGATCACATGCCTATCTATCCAGATTTTGAGGACAACCAAGTGGTTATGGATGAAGATGAACCATCTTCTGTGGAAGCACAAGCAAAGAAGGAGAAGGCAAGGACAGAGAAGGCTACCAAGATGCCAACAATGGAAGAGGCATCTCAGTACTTTTTGAAGAGCAAACAGGATCAGCTTGGCTACTTGATTGCATCCACTTTGAGGATTGAGAAGGGGCTGGCTACCCTGACTCAAAACAAGGAGAGCCTGGAGAGGATCATGGAGCAGAAGTTCTTTGACTTGGATGTGAAGGTAACTGAGATCCAGTCTGTTGTTGAGCAACTCCAAGATTGTTGGTGAACGTTGCAGAAAATAAAAAAAATTCTATGCTTCACCAAGATCAATCTATGGAGTCATCTAGCAATGAGAGAGAGAGGAGTGCATCTACATACCCTTGTAGATCACGCGCGGAAGCGTTCAAGAGAACGGGGTTGAGGGAGTCGTACTCGTCGTGATCCAAATCACCGAAGATCCTAGTGTCGAATGGATGGCACCTCCGCATTCAACACACGTACAGTTGGGGAAGACGTCTCCTCCTTCTTTATCCAGCAAGGGGAAGGGAGAGGTTGATGGAGATCCAGCAGCACGGCGGCGTGGTGGTGGAAGTAGCAGCGATCTCGGCAGGGCTTCGCCAAGCTCTATGAGAGGGAGAGGTGTTGCGGAGGGAGAGGGAGGCGCCAGGAGCAGGGGTGCGAAGCCCTCCCTCCCCCCTCTTTATATAGGGGCCTTGGGGGGCACCGGCCCCCTAGAGATCCCATCTCAAGGGGGGGGGCAAGGGGGGACTTGCCCCCCAAGTCAAGTGGGGCACCCCCCCACCCTAGGGTTTCCAACCCTAGGCGCAGGGGAGGCCCAAGGGGGGCGCACCAGCCCACAAGGGGCTGGTTCCCTTCTCCACTTCAGCCCATGGGGCCCTCCGGGATAGGTGGCCCCACCCGGTGGACTCCCGGGACCCTTCCGGTGGTCCCAGTACAATGCCGGTGACCCCCGAAACTTTCCTGATGGCCGAAACTGGACTTCCTATATATAATTCGTCACCTTCGTACCATTCCGGAACTCCTCGTGACATCCGGGATCTCATCCGGGACTCCAAACAACTTTCTGGTTACCGCATACTAGTATCTCTACAACCCTAGCGTCACCGAACCTTAAGTGTGTAGACCCTACGGGTTTGGGAGACATGCAGACATGACCGAGACGACTCTCCGGCCAATAACCAACAGCGGGATCTGGATACCCATGTTGGCTCCCACATGTTCCACGATGATCTCATCGAATGAACCACGATGTCGAGGATTCAAGTAATCCTGTATACAATTCCCTTTGTTAATCGGTACATTACTTGCCCGAGATTCGATCGTCGGTATCCCAATACCTCATTCAATCTCGTTACCGGCAAGTCACTTTACTCGTACCGTAATGCGTGATCCCGTGACCAACCACTTAGTCACTTTGAGCTCATTATGATGATGCATTACCGAGTGGGCCCATAGATACCTCTCCGTCATACAGAGTGACAAATCCTAGTCTCGATCCGTGTCAACCCAACAGACACTTTCGGAGATACCTGTAGTATACCTTTATAGTCACCTAGTTACGTTGTGACGTTTGGTAGACCCAAAGCACTCCTACGGCATCCGGGGGTTACACGATCTCATGGTCTAAGGAAATGATACTTGACATTGGAAAAGCTCTAGCAAACAAACTACACGATCTTGTGCTATGCTTAGGATTGGGTCTTGTCCATCACATCATTCTCCCAATGATGTGATCCCGTTATCAATGAAATCCAATGTCCATGGTCAGGAAACCATGACCATCTATTGATAAACGAGCTAGTCAACTAGAGGCTCACTAGGGACATGTTGTGGTCTATGCATTCACACATGTATTACGATTTCCGGATAACAGAATTATAGCATGAATAATAGACAATTATCATGAACGAGGAAATATAATAATAACCATTTTATTAGTGTCTCTAGGGCATATTTCCAACAGTCTCCCACTTGCATTAGAGTCAATAATCTAGTTACGTTGTGATGAATCGAACACCCATAGAGTTCTGGTGTTGATCATGTTTTGCTCGCGGAAGAGGTTTAGTCAACGGATCTGCGACATTCAGATCCGTATGCACTTTGCAAATATCTATGTCTCCTTATTGAACATTTTCACGAATGGAGTTGAAGCGACGCTTGATGTGCCTGGTCTTCTTGTGAAACCTGGGCTCCTTGGCAAGGGCAATAGCTCCAGTGTTGTCACAGAAGAGGGTGATTGGCCCCGACGCATTGGGTATGACTCCTAGGTCGGTGATGAACTCCTTCATCCAGATTGCTTCATGCGCTGCCTCCGAGGCTGCCATGTACTCCGCTTCACATGTAGATCCCGCCACAACGCTTTGCTTGCAACTGCACCAGCTTACTGCCCCATCATTCAAAATATACACGTATCCGGTTTGTGACTTAGAGTCATCCAGATCTGTGTCGAAGCTAGCGTTGACGTAACCCTTTACGACGAGCTCTTCGTCACCTCCATATACGAGAAACATATTGTTGGATTTTGGGTTCCGGCAGACCCTTGAGGTTTGAACACTGGGGTGCACGCGGAGATTTCGCCCTCTACCTACCTGCTCCTCGCCGCCTCGCTAAGATCTAAACTACGGAAGGAACAACACAAGAGACACGGAGTTTATACTGGTTCGGGCCACCATTGCGGTGTAATACCCTACTCCAGTGTGTGGTGTGGTGGATTGCCTCTTGGGCTGTTGATGAACAATACAAGGAAGAACAGCCTCGCGAGGGTCTGTTCTTGGCTGATGCGATGAACTGCTAGGAGGAGTTCAGTCGCTCTCTCTACTGGTTTTCTGGTGAGGATTCTGTTCTTCGCTATCTTGTGTGGCTAGTCCTATTTATAGGCAAAGGCCCTGGGCCTCTTCCCAAATATTGAGCGGGAAGGGCGCTAACAATTGGCCATTTTGAAGGGGAACATCGGGTACACTTATCCTGACTAAAGTTGGTCCTCGCCTGTCAAAGGCTCTGGCTGTGACGCCTGCTTGGGCTCCACAATGACTTCCTCCCTGCCGTTGGGCTGGTCTTGGTCTTGTTGCACCGAAATGGATGCCTTTGCTTGATGCTCTCGCCTGCGCTTGCTCCCTTTGCACCAAAGAAGAAAGGAGGACACTGCGCGGGCTGGCGCCCGACTGGCGCCCTTGGTCGTCATGGCTTGCGTCATGGGCACCTCGTGAGGTACCCCGCCTTGATCTCTCCGCCTCCTCGAGAGCCAGCATGATGAGGCCGTGCCTGAGGAAGCTCCTGGTCGTCCACCACGCGAGGCTTGGCCCCTCACGAGGGTCTTGAGCTTGTGTTGGTGAAGATGGGCCATGCTGGGCCCCCTTTGAGCCACGCCGCAGGCCGTAGGCAGGCAAGCTTGGGGACCCCCGTTCCCAAAACGCCGACTGTAGCCCTCGGGCCAAAGGCGCGCCTGGTCTTGGCCGAGCAGAGAGGCGAAAGGGCAAGTGCGAAGCACCGCGGGCCCTAACAGCCTGCGGCCTTGGGCGCCGCGTGGCGGTTGATTGGACGTGGGCGGCACTGTTCCCCCACGCCTCCTTATTTTGTGCCATGCTAGGCGGACTCGTAGTCGCACACAGCCGCTCCCCTTTTCGTCACCCGGGCATCCTCTGCGCTTCCTCCTCTCGAACTCCAGCTTCCGCTCTCAATCCAATCTCGAACCTCCCCCTTCTGCTACCATGGCTCCGACGAAGAAGCGAAGAGGGAAGAAGCCCATGCCTCTGCCTCGTTCACCGTCGCTGGCGGCCCCCGCCGTCGACCGGTCGATCATAATCAATCGAGAGGGCTTGGGCAAGGTCAGCTCGGCTCTGGCCACCATCTTCAACAAATGCGGGAGGACGACGGCTTGGCCCGCGTCCCACTTCTCCATCGACAGGATAGTCACCGAGGTCCGGTATTTCGCCGATGCCCTGTGGGCGGGACTGGTTCCCCCTTTTCCGATTTCTTCAACGCCGTGCTCTCCCACTATCAGATCCACATGATGCATCTGGGTCCTGAATCCATCACTCTTCTTGTGGTCTTCACCTTCGTTTGTGAGGCAATGATGGTCATCCTTCCTTCGGTTGCCTTGCTGCGCCACTTCTTCGCTCTGCGCCTTTTCGACCCTACCCAATGCTCGGGGTGCGTGAGCTTCGTTGCTGCACCTGAGACAGCGGCTTCAGGGATCGACTTCAGTCTTCCTCCGTCCGACCTGGGTTTCGCGAGCGGTGGCTGTATGTGGACGTAGGGGTGCCCAGCCCCCTGCTGTCGGAGCCATCTTCGCCTGCTGTCCCCAACTCGGGCTGGGGCCAGGGGACGCTCACGAGTTCCCGGCTCGTCTTCATCTGGCGTCGCGTCGCGTTCTTGAGGGCGCTCGGCGTGACGGCGCCCAAGGTGGTGAAGGAGTTCCTGCTACGCCGTGTTGCCCCTCTCCAACGCCATTCTCACTGGATGTGGGACTTCAGCAGGCGTGAGGATCGTATGAGGCTCCAGGAAGAGGACCTGACGCTTGAAGCGCTGAGGAAGGTGCTCTTGGTCTTGACTGGGGACCCCTCCCCCGGCAGCATCCGGCAAGGGGGGGCCTTGATGTACCTCTGCCCGAATAGAAGCGACTTTGTGAATCAGATGCCCATCTTCGACGAATGGGGGCTGTGTCCCGCTGGCCTCTAGGGGCCTCGCGAGAACTCAGTGGTGGTGGCCGCCCTTGCAGTCAGCCAAGGCGACTCTTCCTCAAGTGGCAGAGCAGGGAGGCATGAGCCGCCGGAGGCCGAGGGGGCCCCCGCTGAGGTGACATCATTGGGAGGCGCTCATGAGAGAGCCGCCCCTGAGGCCCGTGCTGCTGTGGCTGAAGGCGGCGAGCGGCTGCCTGCAGCGCCTACGGTTGAGGCCCCTGAGGCCCCAGCTGCTCTTCTTGGTGAGGCGACCGGCAGCGCGCATCAGGCAGACGCCCAGACGCGGGTCGCCTTGACGCTTCTTCCTCGTCGCAGGCTGACCCCTGCGCTCGACTCTCGGGTCGCTTCCGCCTGGACTTCGAGGCCCTCTGGAAGAGAAGGGAGGCCCTGGGTGACGATTACCCTTGTCGCCCGCTGAAGCGGAGGAAGTACTTCGCCACCGATGAGTAAGCCTTCTCCCTTCCGAGCTCCTGATCCTTCCATTGCTTTTCCTGATCCTTGCTCCGCAGGGCCCTTCCCGCCAAGCTCACAGAGATGACTGAGGAGCCATCCCCCTTGTCTCCGCCCTCTCCACCGTCTTCGAGCACTCCAAGCAGCAGAGCCCTTGCGGTGAGGCCGGTTGGAGAGACGAACCATCCTGAGGCGCATCGCGACCCTGCGCGCCTCGCGACCTTTCTTCGCGAGCCTTCTTGTGGCATAGCCAGCCTGCCGTGGACTTCTCGTCTGGTCGTGGACCGTGATTGGCTGGGGTACTCCCTGCGCTCTTCATTTGGGGATGGACTGGCTCCAGGCCGGGCTTCTGGCGAGGCGTGCCTGGTCGCCTCGAGGGCGCAAGCCCCCAGCCCCCTGCCCGGAGGGGAAGTGTTGATTCGTGCCCTCGGGCGCTTGCTTGGGGCGGATGATGTTGTGGAAGACGTACTCGAGCGCGCCCGGGAGCGTCGTGCTCTTCGCCAAGGGTTTCTTTGGAGGGCGGCTGACGCGGTGAGCCTGATTGGTGAAGATCTCGCTGATGAGGACGCGCACCTTGAGGCCGAGGGCCTGCGCCTGGTTGCAGAGAGGCGCGAGCTGGAGGCGGTTGTCACCCTCGCGCGCTATCAGCATGATCTCGGCGATGAGGAGGCCAAGGCGTCGCTGGCGGCCTCTCGGGAGGTCCGTTCCTGGGCCGTCGAGGAGGCCCGGGAAGCTGACCGGCGGTGAGAGGCGATGGAGGAGCGGGCGCGGGAACTCCTAGCCTGGTGCCGCTCATTGGAGGGGCAGGTGGAGCTGCGCGAGGCGGCCCTCGCGTCGATGAAGGTGGCTTCAGGCGACCCAGCGGAGCTCCAGAAGCGTGAGGAGGCGCTGACGCTGGAAACCGCTGAACCCGCACACGAGTATGAATGCCTGGAGACAAGGGAGCGCTTGGTGACGCAGGCGGAGGATGATGTCGCTGCGCGGGAAGCCCGTGTCCTGGAGGAGGTCAGACGTAGGGTGCGACGGCGCGCTTGAACCTCGAGCGCGAGTTCGAGGAGAGGCTGGGGTTGATCTGGACCGAGGCTGAAGGTAGGACCGCTGTCTTGAGGGTCAAAGCTGGAGGAAGCGACGCAGCGGGTCGATGCTTTGCGGGCCGCACTTGAGGTGGCGCAGGGGGAGTCAACTACCTCCCATGCCGAGGTGCTTCTGCTTTGCCAATGGGTGGACGAGGCTGAGGCCGTCACGCGCCAGAATGCGGACGAGATACGCCAGCGGCGGATCCTGGAGCATGAGCATGGCCCCATGCTCACCACGCTTCGGGAGAGAGCCAACACAGCCTTGGGTAACATCTGCGAGGTGGCTGTTCGCGAGCCGCACGCAGTTAACTACGCCGGCAACCTTCAGTTCTTCACCGACATGGTGACACAGCTGGAAGCATGGTCGGTCAGAGCCGACAGGTTGGTGGAGGAGAGGAGCCGCGCCCTGCTCGGGCGCGCCTTTTCCCGCGTCTTCAGCCATCTCCAGAACATGGATCCCCACTTCGACTTCGACACTGCCGTCGCCCCAGTCCCCCAGGCCGTCTGGGACGACCTGGCGTACTGGGTGGAAGACAACGTGGACGTTGTCGTCAGGGCCTTCGCTTCAGATAACGACGACGCGATCGTGGCCGCTGATGAGGGCGGCATGGTGAACGGTCCTGACGCCGCTGATGACAACGCAGAGGGCGATGGCAAGGCCAGCGACACCAGCAACAGTTCAGGCGGTGCTCCTGAGGATGCATTGGGGGATTTATCCGACTGACCGCTTATCGTTCCTGTTTCCTTACCCTGCATGAATAGAACTCCGGTTTTGACCTGATGGTTGTAAGAGCATTTTGGGAGGGGGTGCCCCTCATGTAAAACTTATGTTTAGCGTACTAGTGGATGCTACATCACCCGTACGCCTGCGCCAAGTGGTTGGCTAGGCGACGAGCCGGCTGGCTAGTTTACCTTTATCCCGTGCAGGCCCTGAGATAGCTTGTGGGAGGCTGTGGTGTCTCGAGTGTCTCCTGATCGAATATGTAGGATCTGCAGTAGAAGCCTCCTGATAGGATACGACGGCGGCAGTCTGGGCTGCACGCAAGCTAGGCCAGACCCGACTCACGAGGGGCTCACGAGGGGAGGCAGCTGAAGCGAAGTGGTAATCGAAACGAGAGAGATTGCTCGAACGAGACTAAGCACCCCTTCCCCAAACACACGCAAATCTCAAATTCGAGTCCAACTTAAATCCAGCGGGAGAAAGCGACAACCAAGGGAAAAGCAATGAAAGCAGAAAAAAGGCCGCGTCCAGCACCTAGTCTAGTCTTGGACGTCTTCTCACCAGCGCAGAGCTAAGTGCTACCACTGGGCGTGGGAGAGAGCCCCAGGGCCTGAGGCCGGCACCCCTGAGACTCCGGGGCGTGTACAGCCCCACTCATTATTACGTGAGAGTGTCACGGGGCGGCGAGCTTCACAGGCACTGGGCCTTCTTCACAGGTACCGGCCTTGCTTCATATCGCCACACGAGGGCCCCGCGTTGCGCCACACTCTAGTGCCATCAACGACGACCAGAAACCAGGACGCCGCCGATGGGGTAGAGCGGTCGCCAGCGGTTCCCCCGACGACCATGGGTCCTCCGCCAGGGGCAGGCCCTGAGGCACCTCCCCAGCAGAGGGCCTACCTCCTGAGAACGCCTTGCTCTGAATGCCGTGGTGGTGATGCCGGATCTCGGCCCCTCTCCTGCAGCCCCCGACGCCCTCCTCCTGAGGGGTAGGAGGCTGCGGGAGCGGAGCAGCTGCTCGCTGTGGCGACTTGCACCTCCTGCGACCCATGATTAGCGTATGCCTGCTCCTGAGGAATTATTGGTACCCGATAATCGTCGCTTCCTGTGTGGCCGGTGGGGCCGTCCCGGGGCTCCTGGAAGAGCTCAGCTTCTGGCGCCTCGTCCCCCCAGCTTGGGCTGAGGAGCGAGCCTTGTTCGCCCTCATGCGGGTGCCCTTGGTCCATCATGTGGGGCATGTATTCTTCTGGGGCCGCCATCCCGAAGGCCGCGCCATAGCATTCTGTGTGCCATGCAACTCTGCTTGATGCTCCCACCTAGGGGTGGTAGCGCGGCGGCCCACTAGGGCCGTGGGTCGCAACGAGTCCTTCTTCGCTGGCCGGGGGCAGAGTCAGCGCTGCCGCTGGCCCGGTGCCGACAGCTTCGCTGGTGTTGGAGTAGCCTTGGAGCCCTGGGCCTGAGACGGGAGCTGAGTGCAGAAGGGGTGAGCCCCCGAGGCGGCAAAGCACAGGAGCTCTACCACCCGCTCTAGCAGCATGTCACGACCGCCTTCCATCAGCCTGCACTACAGTAGCTCTCGGGCCACTGTGAGCGCGGCCCTTGAGTTCGCCTGCTCCCGGCGGGTGTACAGCGTCGTGGCCGCGGCGTGGTTGGAGGCCCTTGCTGCCGACCGCGCCTGCCGCGGTGTGAGAGCTGTCGGAGCCTGTCCGCGTCACCCACGGCCTGCAGCGCCCTGCGGACCGCGAGCTGCCTGGGGCATGGGGTCGCCCGGGGCGAGCGGCTCTGCGCGGGCGGGCCAAGCCGCCCAGGGATCAGGGTTGCCCGCCTGGTCGCCGGACATGGTGATGACGATGCGACGGGACACGAAGTGGCAGAAGGCGGATCCCGGCGCACCCCCTACCTGGCGCGCCAAATGTCGGATTTCGGGTTCCGGCAGACTCTTCAGGTTCGAACACTGGGGTGCGCACGGAGATTTCGCCCTCTACCTACCTGCTCCTCGCCGCCTCGCTAAGATCTAAACTACGGAAGGAACAACACAAGAGACACAGAGTTTATACTGGTTCAGGCCACCATTGCGGTGTAATACCCTACTCCAGTGTGTGGTGTGGTGGATTGCCTCTTGGGCTGTTGATGAACAATACAAGGAAGAACAGCCTGGCGAGGGTTTGTTCTTGGCTGATGCGATGAACTGCTAGGAGGAGTTCAGTCGCTCTCCCTACTGGTTATCTGGTGAGGATTTTGTTCTTCTCTATCTTGTGTGGCTAGTCCTATTTATAGGCAAAGGCCCTGGGCCTCTTCCCAAATATTGAGCAGGAAGGGCGCCAACAATTGGCCATTTTGAACGGGAACATCGGGTACACTTATCCTGACTAAAGTTGGTCCTCGCCTGTCAAAGGCTCTGGCGGTGACGCCTGCTTGGGCTCCACAATGACTTCCTCCCTGCCGTTGGGCTGGTCTTGGTCTTGTTGCACCGAAATGGATGCCTTTGCTTGATGCTCTCGCCTGCGCTTGCTCCCTTTGCACCAAAGAGGAGAGGAGGACACTGCGCGGGTTGGCGCCCGACTGGCGCCCTTGGTCGTCATGGCTTGCGTCATGGGCACCTCGTGAGGTACCCCGCCTTGATCTCTCTGCCTCCTCGCGAGCCAGCCTGATGAGGCCGTGCCTGAGGAAGCTCCTGGTCGTCCGCCCCGTGAGGCTTGGCCCCTCGCGAGGGTCTTGAGCTTGTGTTGGTGAAGATGGGCCGTGCTGGCCCCCCTTTGAGCCATGCCGCAGGCCGCAGGCAGGCAAGCCTGGGGACCCCCGTTCCTAGAAAGCCGACACATATCCTTAGTCCTTTTCAGGTACTTCATGATATTCTTGACCGCTGTCCAGTGTTCCATGCCGGGATTACTTTGGTACCTTCCTACCAAACTTACGGCAAGGTTTACATCAGGTCTGGTACACAGCATGGCATACATGATAGACCCTATGGCTGAGGCATAGGGGACGACACTCATCTTTTCTCTATCTTCTTCCGTGGTCGGACATTGAGCCGAGCTCAATTTCACACCTTGCAACACAGGCAAGAACCCCTTCTTGGACTGATCCATATTGAACTTCTTCAATATCTTATCAAGGTATGTGCTTTGTGAAAGACCTATGAGGCGTCTTGATCTATCTCTATAGATCTTGATGCCTAATATGTAAGCAGCTTCTCCAAGGTCCTTCATTGAAAAACACTTATTCAAGTAGGCCTTAATGCTGTCCAAAAGTTCTATATCATTTCCCATCAAAAGTATGTCATCCACATATAATATGAGAAATGCTACAGAGCTCCCACTCACTTTCTTGTAAACACAGGCTTCTCCATAAGTCTGCATAAACCCAAACACTTTGATCATTTCATTAAAGAGAATGTTCCAACTCCGAGATGCTTGCACCAGCCCATAGATGGAGCGCTGGAGCTTGCATACCTTGTTAGCATTCTTAGGATCGACAAAACCTTCCAACTGCATCATATACAGTTCTTCCTTAAGATGGCCGTTAACGAATGCCGTTTTGACGTCCATTTGCCATATCTCATAATCATAGTATGTGGCAATTGCTAACATGATTCGGACAGACTTCAGCTTCGCTACGGGAGAGAAAGTCTCATCGTAGTCAACCCCTTGAACTTTTCGATAACCCTTAGCGACAAGTCGAGCTTTATAGATGGTAACATTACCATCCGCGTCCGTCTTCTTCTTAAAGATCCATTTGTTTTCTATCGCTCGCCGATCATCGGGCAAGTCTGTCAAAGTCCACACTTTGTTTTCATACATGGATCCTATCTCGGATTGCATGGCTTCAAGCCATTTGTTGGAATCTGGGCCCGCCATTGCTTCTTCATAGTTCGAAGGTTCACCGTTGTCTAACAACATGATTTCTAGGACAGGGTTGCCATACCACTCTGGTGTGGAACGTGTCCTCGTGGACCTACGAAGTTCAGTAGTAACTTGATCCGAAGTACCTTGATCATCATCATTAGCTTCCTCTCTAGTCAGTGCAGGCACCACAGGAACATCTTCCTGAGCTGCGCTACTTTCCGGTTCAAGAGGTAGTACTTCATCAAGTTCCACTTTCCTCCCACTTACTTCTTTCGAGAGAAACTCTTTCTCCAGAAAGGACCCGTTCTTGGCAACAAAGATCTTGCCTTCGGATCTGAGGTAGAAGGTATACCAATGGTTTCCTTAGGGTATCCTATGAAGACGCATTTTTCTGACTTGGGTTCGAGCTTTTCAGGTTGAAGTTTCATGACATAAGCATCGCATCCCCAAACTTTTAGAAACGACAGCTTAGGTTTCTTCCCAAACCATAATTCATACGGTGTCCTCTCAACGGATTTAGACGGTGCCCTATTTAAAGTGAATGTAGCTGTCTCTAGAGTGTATCCCCAAAATGATAGCGGTAAATCGGTGAGTGACATCATAGATCGCACCATATCCAATAGAGTGCGATTAGGATGTTCGGACACACCATTACACTGAGGTGTTCCAGGCGGCGTGAGTTGTGAAACAATTCCACATTTCCTTAAGTGCGTACCAAATTCGTGACTTAAATATTCTCCCCCACGATCTGATCGTAAGAACTTTATCTTTCGGTCACGTTGATTCTCTACCTCATTCTGAAATTCCTTGAACTTTTCAAAGGTCTCAGACTTGTGTTTCATCAAGTAGACATACCCATATCTACTCAAGTCGTCAGTGAGAGTGAGAACATAACGATATCCTCCACGAGCCTCAACGCTCATTGGACTGTACACATCAGTATGTATGATTTCCAATAAGTTGGTTGCTCGCTCCATTGTTCCGGAGAACGGAGTCTTGGTCATTTTGCCCATAAGGCATGGTTCGCACGTGTCAAATGATTCGTAATGAAGAGACTCCAAAAGTCCATCAGCATGGAGCTTCTTCATGCGTTTGACACCAATGTGACCAAGGCAGCAGTGCCACAAGTATGTGGGACTATCGTTATCAACTTTACATCTTTTGGTATTCACACTATGAATATGTGTAACATCACGTTCGAGATTCATTAAGAATAAACCATTGACCAACGAGGCATGACCATAAAACATATCTCTCATATAAATAGAACAACCATTATTCTCGGATTTAAATGAGTAGCCATCTCGTATTAAACGAGATCCAGATACAATGTTCATGCTCAAAGCTGGCACTAAATAACAATTACTGAGGTTTAAAACTAATCCCGTAGGTAAATGTAGAGGTAGCGTGCCGACGACGATCACATCGACCTTGGAACCATTCCCGATGCGCATCGTCACCTCGTCCTTCGCCAGTCTCCGCTTATTCCGCAGCTCCTGTTTTGAGTTACAAATATGAGCAACCGCACCGGTATCAAATACCCAGGAGCTACTACGAGTACTGGTAAGGTACACATCAATTACATGTATATCACATATACCTTTGGTGTTGCCAGCCTTCTTGTCCGCTAATTATTTGGGGGCAGTTCCGTTTCCAGTGTCCCTTTCCCTTGCAATAAAAGCACTCAGTCTCAGGTTTGGGTCCATTCTTTGGCTTCTTCCCGGCAACTATCTTACCGGGCGCGGCAACTCCCTTGCCGTCCTTCTTGAAGTTCTTCTTACCCTTGCCTTTCTTTAAACTAGTGGTTTTATTGACCATCAACACTTGATGTTCCTTTTTGATTTCCACCTCTGCTGATTTCAGCATTGAAAATACTTCAGGAATAGTTTTCACCATCCCCTGCATATTGTAGTTCATCACAAAGCTCTTGTAGCTAGGTGGGAGCGACTGAAGGATTCTGTCAATGACCGCCTCGTCCGGGAGGTTAATGTCCATCTGGGACAAGCGGTTGTGCAACCCAGACATTTTGAGTATGTGCTCACTGACAGAACTATTTTCCTCCATCTTACAACAGTAGAACTTGTCGGAGACTTCATATCTCTCGACCCGGGCATGAGCTTGGAAAACCATTTTCAGCTCTTCGAACATCTCATATGCTCCGTGTTGCTCAAAACGCTTTTGGAGCCCCGGTTCTAAGGTGTAAAGCATGCCGCACTGAATGATGGAGTAATCATCAGCACGTGACTGCCAAGCGTTCATAACATCTTGGTTCTCTGGGATGGGTGCTTCACCTAGCGGTCCTTCTAGGACATATGCTTTCTTGGCAGCTATGAGGATGATCCTCAGGTTCCAGACCCAGTCCGAATAGTTGCTGCCATCATCTTTCAGCTTGGTTTTCTCTAGGAATGCATTGAAGTTGAGGTTGACATGAGCGTTGGCCATTTGATCTACAAGACATTTTGCAAGGTTTTTAGACTAAGTTCATGATAATTAAGTTCATCTAATCAAATTATTTAATGAACTCCCACTCAGATTAGACATCCCTCTAGTCATCTAAGTGATACATGATCTGACTCAACTAGACCGTGTCCGATCATCATGTGAGACGGACTAGTCATCATCACTGAACATCTCCATGTTGATCGTATCTTCCATACGACTCATGTTCGACCTTTCGGTCTCTTGTGTTCCGAGGCCATGTTTGTACATGCTAGGCTCGTCAAGTCAACCTAAGTGTTTTGCATGTGTAAATCTGTCTTACACCCGTTGTATGTGAACGTTAGAATCTATCACACCCGATCATCACGTGGTGCTTCGAAACAACGAACTTTCGCAAAGGCGCACAGTTAGGGGGAACACTTTCTTGAAATTATTATAAGGGATCATCTTATTTACTACCGTCGTACTAAGCAAATAAGAAGCAAAACATGATAAACATCACATGCAATCAAATAGTGACATGATATGGCCAATATCATATTGCTCCTTTGATCTCCATCTTCGGGGCGCCATGATCATCTTCGTCACCGGCATGACACCATGATTTCCATCATCATGTCTTCATGAAGTTGTCACGCCAACGATTACTTCTACTTCTATGGCTAACGTGTTTAGCAATAAAGTAAAGTAATTTACATGGCGTTATTCAATGACACGCAGGTCATACAAAAAAATAAAGACAACTGCTATGGCTCCTGCCGGTTGTCATACTCATCGACATGCAAGTCGTGATTCCTATTACAAGAACATGATCAATCTCATACATCACATATATTTCATTCATCACATCCTTTTGGCCATATCACATCACAAGGCATATGCTGCAAAAACAAGTTAGACGTCCTCTAATTGTTGTTGCATGTTTTTACGTGGCTTCTATAGGTTTCTAGCAAGAATGTTTCTTACCTACGTAAACCACAACATGATATGCCAATTTCTATTTACCCTTCATAAGGACCCTTTTCATCAAATCTGATCCGACTAAAGTGGGAGAGACAGACACCCGGTAGCCACCTTATGCAACTAGTGCATGTCAGTCGGTGGAACCTGTCTCACGTAAGCGTACGTGTAAGGTCGGTCCGGGATGCTTCATCCCACGATGCCGCCGAAACAAGATAAGACTAGTAGTGGCAAGAAAATTGACAACATCTACGCCCACAACAAGATTGTGTTCTACTCGTGCATAGAAAGTACGCATAGACCTAGCTCTGATACCACTGTTGGTGAACGTTGCAGAAAATAAAAAATTTCTATGCTTCACAAAGATCAATCTATGGAGTCATCTAGCAACGAGAGAGAGGAGTGCATCTACATACCCTTCTAGATCACGCGCGGAAGCGTTCAAGAGAATGGGGTTGAGGGAGTCGTACTCGTCGCGATCCAAATCACCGAAGATCCTAGTGCTGAACGGACGACACCTCCGCGTTCAATACACATACGGTTTGGGAAGACGTCTCCTCCTTCTTGATTCAACAAGGGGGAGGGAGAGGTTGATGGAGATCCAGCAGCACGGCGACGTGGTGGTGGAAGTAGCAGCGATCTCGGCAGGGCTTCGCCAAGCTCTACGAGAGGGAGAGGTGTTGCGGAGGGAGAGGGAGGCGCCACGAGCAGGGGTGTGCAACCCTCCCTCCCCTCCTCTTTATATAGGGGCCCTGGGGGGCGGCGGCCAAGGGGGGGACTTGCCCCCCAAGTCAAGTGGAGCGCCCCCCCCACCCCTAGGGTTTCCAACCCTAGGCGCAGGGGAGGACCAAGGGGGGTGCACCAACCCACCAGGGGCTGGTTCCCTTCCCCACTTCAGCCCATGGGGCCCTCCGGGATAGGTGGACCCACCCGGCGGACCCCGGGGACCCTTCCGGTGGTCCCGGTACAATACCGGTGACCCCCGAAACTTTCCCGATGGCCGAAACTGGACTTCCTATATATAATTCTTCACCTCCGTACCATTCCGAAACTCCTCGTGACGTCCGGGATCTCATCCGGGACTCCGAACAACTTTCGGGTTACCGCATACTAGTATCTCTACAACCCTAGCGTCACCGAACCTTAAGTGTGTAGACCCTACGGGTTCGGGAGACATGCAGACATGACCGAGATGACTCTCCGGCCAATAACCAACAGCGGGATCTGGATACCCATGTTGGCTCCCACATGTTCCACGATGATCTCATCGAATGAACCACGATGTCGAGGATTCAAGTAATCCCGTATACAATTCCCTTTGTCAATCGGTACGTTACTTGCCCGAGATTCGATCGTCGGTATCCCAATACCTCGTTCAATCTCGTTACCGGCAAGTCACTTTACTCATACTGTAATGCATGATCCCGTGACCAACCACTTAGTCACTTTGAGCTCATTATGATGACGCATTACCGAGTGAGCCCAGAGATACCTCTCCGTCATACGGAGTGACAAATCCCAGTCTCGATCCGTGTCAACCCAATAGACACTTTCGGAGATACCTGTTGTATACCTTTATAGTCACCCAGTTACGTTGTGACATTTGGTACACCCAAAGCACTCCTATGGCATCCAGGAGTTACATGATCTCATGGTCTAAGGAAATGATACTTGACATTGGAAAAGCTCTAGCAAACGAACTACACGATCTTGTGCTATGCTTAGGATTGGGTCTTGTCCATCACATCATTCTCCCAATGATGTGATCCCGTTATCAATGACATCCAATGTCCATGGTCAGGAAACCGTGACCATCTATTGATAAACGAGCTAGTCAACTAGAGGCTCACTAGGGACATGTTGTGGTCTTTGCATTCATACATGTATTACGATTTCCGGATAACACAATTATAGCATGAATAATAGACAATTATCATGAACGAGGAAATATAATAATAACCATTTTATTATTGCCTCTAGGGCATATTTCCAATAGATATGCAGGAGAGGAAGGGCAAGACAACCACTAAGGCATTTGCCAGAGTGCCTAGAGCTCAGAGATCAGCAGCAGTGCCAGTGACAGACACCAGAGCCACTTCATCTGCACCAGCTACAACCCCAATGCAACCAGCTCCAGCACGTACTCCACCAGATCCATCCACATCTACTGAAGTCTTCGTCCAAGGAGCCATCTCTACACCACCACCTGAAGATCAAGCCTGAGAGACAATTTAGTGCTATGCATTTTCTATGAACTTTTTGGTAACTTGTTGCCAAAGGGGGAGAAAAATGTATAGATCATAGGCTTCGAGAGAGAGCGTTGCTTTTTATTCTCTCTTGCTTTGGTGGTTGAACTTTATTTGCTTGTTTGAGATACTTTATGTCTGTGTGATACTTGGATGATCATGTGTTTGATCATATGCTACTTTAATGCTTGTTGGATGACATTATCCTTTTATCTCTGTATGATCATTCACTTTGCTTGGTGATGAGTGCATGTATTCAATTATTATCATTTTTAGCGCTCCACCAACATGTATGTGACATGGGAGAGTAACCCATGAGCATAACTCTTTGTGCATTTGCAGTCCAAAGCAAATCTTAAACTATGCACAAATTTAGGGGGAGCTCTTGCTTATCACATACTTCTCAAAGCGACAATGTTTTTCACTCTTATTATCATCTGTCGAAGCTTTGATCTATATGTTGTCATCAATTACCAAAAAGGGGGAGATTGAAAGTGCAACTATCCCTAGGCGGTTTTGGTAATTCCTAACAACATATAGCTCATTGAGCTAACATTATTCCAAGATAAATATTTCAGGAAAAGCTCAATGAATGGCATGGCATGGATGAGAAAAGTGTACCCCTCAAAATACTAAGGATAAAAGGATTGGCCCAAGCTCAAAGCTCAAGACTCTACATTTTATATTTTAGTGATCCAAGATCACATTGAGTCTATAGGAAAAGCCAATACTATCAAGGAGGGATGAGGTGTTGCTTAATGAGGTTCTTGCTCCATAGTGCTTAGTGATATGCTCCAAAACCCTCAACTACTTTCCCACATCCACATATGACCTAAACCAAAAGTCAAACTCGGCCCTACCGATTCTTTCTATCCGGCGCCACCAAGTTCAGATGTCATAGCCACTGCCACAAACCCTAGGCAAATCGGTCTCACCGATAGGGATCTCGGTCTCACCGAGATGGGATTGTAATCTCTCTGTTTCCCTTCGTCGCGTTTCGGAACCACCGATATGAGCGATCGGTCCCACCGAGATTGCAATGTAAACTCCATGTTTCCTTTTCGTAACATTTCGGTCCCACCGAAATGAGCGAATCGGTTCCACCGAGTTTACCTGACCAACTCTCTGGTTAGCTTATTACCAAAATCGGTCCCACCGAGTTTGTGTAATCGGTCTCACCGATATTACATTATGCCCTAACCATAATCATATCGGTCCTACCGATTTGCATGTCGGTCCCACCGAAAATCCTAACGGTCACTAGATTTGCTGAATCGGTCTGACCGAGTTTACCAATTCGGTCCAACCGAGTTTGGCAAGTTGTGTGTAACGGTTAGATTTTGTGTGGAGGCTATATATACCCCTCCACCTCCTCTTTATTCATGGAGAGAGCCATCAGAATGAACCTACACTTCCAGCATACATTTTCTGAGAGAGAACCACCTACTCATGTGTTGAGGTCAAGATATTCCATTCCTACCATATGAATCTTGATCTCTAGCCTTCCCCAAGTTGCTTTCCACTCAAATCTTCTTTCCACCAAATCCAAATCCTGTGAGAGAGAGTTGAGTGTTTATCATTTGAAGCACAAGAGCAAGAAGTTTATCATCAACACACCATTTGTTACTTCTTGGAGAGTGGTGTCTCCTAGATTGGCTAGGTGTCACTTGGGAGCCTCGGACAAGATTGTGGAGTTGAACCAAGGAGTTTGTAAGGGAAAGGAGATCGCCTACTTCATGAAGATCTACCGCTAGTGAGGCAAGTCCTTCGTGGGCGACGGCCATGGTGGGATAGACAACGTTGCTTCTTCGTGGACCCTTCGTGGATGGAGCCCTCCATGGACTCGCACAACTGTTACCCTTCATGGATTGAAGTCTCCATCAACGTGGATGTACGATAGCACCACCTATCAGAACCACGACAAAAACATCCGTGTCTCCAATTGCATTTGAATTCTCCAAACCCTTCCCTTTACATTCTTGCAAGTTGCATGCTTTACTTTTCGCTGCTCATATACTCTTTGCATGCTTGCTTGAATTGTGTTGAGATTGCTTGACTTGTGCTAAGATAGCTAAAATCTGCCAAAGACTAAAATTGGGAAAAGGATAAGTTTTTATTTGGTCAAGTAGTCTAATCACCCCCCCCTCTAGACATACTTTCGATCCTACAACCATAGTGTACGGCTGCCACTTCTCAAACAATATCAATAAGAAAGAATAGCAAGTAAGCGTCATATAAAGCCACATGTTGTAATTGAATAATACGTCGAGGCGTACGAATACAAGTAGTGCGGTAAAAAGAAATATGACTTCGGAACCTGTTGAGATCAGGGGGGCAGTGTGCGGATCCGGGGAATAATCGGAAGATCATCAAGGGGAATATCTAAGGATTCCCTTACGCGTTCGAGCTATTTCCCTCCTTAGTATGTTCGTCCCTTCATAGGTCCGGTCGCCAGGTTGCCAGTGATGGCCTAGACAAAAGTGGACCTGCAAAGAAAATGCAAAAAATGTTTGTGTGCCATGGAGCGGTTAAGCCGCATTGTGGGGCATAACCTAGCTTTGCCTCCGCCTATCGCCAAAGTGGTTAATTGAGCTCTTGACGAGCTGGACTATCCTGCCGCAGAGTAGTTCGGAATCTTTTGACGGTGTCCGGGAGCCTGGCTGTCCAATGAAGGTTCGATTGAAAAAGGCCACTCTGTGCTTCTACTGCTAAGGTGGCGGTGCTCTTCGGTATGGAGGGAGCGTTCAGCTTTGCCATTAACTGTTATGACGCCATGTGGACCGGGCATCTTGAGCTTAAGATAAGCGTAGTGTGGCATTGCGTTGAATCGAGCAAACACGGTTCGTCCAAGCAGTGCGTGATAGCTGCTGCAAAAAGGGACGATCTCAAAGATTAAATCTTTGTTGCGGTAATTATCTGGGGTCTAAAGACTATTTCCAGAGTGATGGAGCCTGTACAGCGGGCCTCAACGCCTTGTATGACACCTTTAAAGGTGGTTTTAGTGGGTTTGATCTTCGAAGGATCGATACCCATCTTGTGCACTGTTTCCTGATAAAGCAGGTTCAGACTGCTGCCTCCGTCCATAAGGACTCACGTGAGGTGGAATCCGTTAATTATTGGGTCAAGGACTAGTGCGGCTGATCCGCCCTGACAGATATTGGTCGGACGATCCTTGCGGTCAAAGGTTATCAGGCCGGACAACCATGGGTTATATTTTGGGGCGACTAGCTCCGTTGCATAGACGTCCCTAAGTGTGCGCCTCCGCTCCTGTTTGGGAATATGGGTGGGGTGTATCATATTCACCATTTTAATTTGCGGGGGAAACTTCTTTTGCCCTCCTGTGTTCGGTGGTCGGGCCTCCTCGTCGTCGTCATTGCTTTGCGACTCCTCCTCCTTGCTTTCGGCACTTGACTTGCCGACTTGTTTGAAGACCCAGCATTCTCTGTTGGTGTGATTGGCTGGTGTTCCTGGGGTGTCGTGAATTTGACATGGACGATCGAGTATACGGTCCAGACTGGACGTGCCCAGACTGTTTCTTTTGAATTGTTTCTTCCTTTGACCGGCCTTAGAACCGCTAAATCCGGCATTGACGGCCGTGTCTTCGGCGTTGTCGCCATTATTTCGACGCTTGTGTTTGCTACGTCGGGGCTTGCCGTTGTTATGTCTGGATACAGAAGTTCTAGGTTTGCTTGAGGCGCTGTTGCTACGAGCTAGCTAGCTGTCCTCGCCCGCACAGAAGCGGGTCATGAGTGTCGTGAGGGATGCTATGGACTTCGGCTTCTCTTGGCCGAGGTGTCGGGCGAGCCACTCGTCCCGGATGTTATGCTTAAAGGCTGCTAGGGCTTCGGCATCTAGACAGTCGATGATTTGGTTCTTTTTAGTTAAGAACCGAGTCCAGAATTTCCTGGCTGACTCTCCGGGCTGTTGGGTTATATGACTTAAGTCATCAGCGTCCGGTGGTCGCACATAAGTGCCCTGAAAGTTGTCAAGGAATGCGTCTTCTAGGTTCTCCCAACTGCCAATGGAGTTTTCTGGCAGACTATTCAGCTAGTGCCGAGCTGGTCCCTTGAGTTTTAGTGGGAGATACTTGATGGCATGGAGATCGTCGCCGCGGGCCATGTGAATGTGGAGAAGGAAATCTTCAATCCATACCGCGGGATCGGTTGTCCCATCATAAGGTTCGATGTTTATGGGTTTAAACCCTTCTGGAAATTCATGCTCCATTACTTCGTCAGTGAAGCATAGGGGGTGTGCGGCGCCTCTATGCCGGGCTACATCGCGACGCAGTTCGGATGAAGCTGGTCTGCTGTATTCGGCCCGGACGGATTTGTTTTTAGTATATCCGGTGTGGCGCTTGATGTCTACTACACAACCTTCTTCTTGTAGACGTTGTTGGGCCTCCAAGTGTAGAGGTTTGTAGGACAGTAGCAAATTTCCCTCAAGTGGATGACCTAAGGTTTATCAATCCGTGGGAGGCGTAGGATGAAGATGGTCTCTCTCAAAAAACCCTGCAACCAAATAACAAAGAATCTCTTGTGTCCTCAACACACCCAATACAATGGTAAATTGTATAGGTGCACTAGTTTGGCGAAGAGATGGTGATACAAGTGCAATATGGATGGTAGATATGGGTATTTGTAATCTTAAAATATAAAAGCAGCAAGGTAACTAATGATAAAAGTGAGGATATAAGTGAAGCACACAAGTGAATGACAAACTACTCCAAAAAGATATAAGTGAAGATCAATGAGTAGCTAAATAATTATGTAGCTATGTGAAGACTCTATCTTTCATTTAATAATTTCATATCTTGGTATTTTATCCAAACATCAAGCAAAACAAAATAAAACAAAATGACGCTCCAAGGAAAACACATATCATCTGGTGAATAAAAATATAGCTCCAAGTAAAGTTACCGATGAACGAAGACGAAAGAGGGGATGCCATCCGGGGCATCACCAAGCTTAGGCTCTTGGTTGTCCTTGAATATTACCTTGGGGTGCCTTGGGCATCCCCAAGCTTAGGCTCTTGCCACTCCTTATTCCATAGTCCATCGAATCTTTACCCAAAACTTGAAAACTTCACAACACAAAACTCAACAGAAAACTCGTAAGCTCCGTTAGTATAAGAAAATAAAACCACCACTTAGGTACTATAATGAACTCATTCTAAATTCATATTGGTGTAATATCTACTGTACTCCAACTTATCTATGGTCCATACCCTCTGATACTACTCATAGATTCATCAAAATAAGCAAACAACACATAGAAACAGAATCTGTCAAAAACAGAACAGTCTGTAGTAATCTATAACAAACGTATTCTTATTGAACTCGAAAAATCCTACCTAATTACGAAGTCCTAAGAAATGTGTGTACGGATACAGAGCAAAAAGAATCAGATCAAAATCACATTTCTTCGAATTAACAAAACTAATTTACTGGGTGCAAAAGTTTCTGATTTTCAGCAGGATCAACACAACTATCACCGCAAGCTATCCTAAAGGTCTTACTTGGCACTTTATTGAAACAAAAGCTATAAAACATGATTACTAAAGTAGCATAATCATGTTAACACACAAAGACAGTAAGGATAAATATTGGGTTGTCTCCCAACAAGCGCTTTTCTTTAATGCCTTTCTAGCTAGGCATGATGATGACAATGATGCTCACATAAAAGATAAGAGTTGAAACATAAAGAGAGCATCATGAAGCATATGACTAGCACATTTAAGTCTAACCCACTTCCTATGCATAGGGATTTTGTGAGAAAACAACTTATGGGAACAATAATCAACTAGCATAGGAAGGCAAAACAAGCATAGCTTCAAGATTTTAAGCACATAGGGAGGAAACTTGATATTATTGCAATTCCTACAAGAATATATTCCTCCCTAATAATAATGTTCAGTAGCATCACGAATGAATTAAACAATATAACCAGCACCTAAAGCATTCTTTTCATGATCTACACGCATAGAAAATTTACTACTCTCCACATAAGCAAATTTCTTCTCATGAATAGTAGTGGGAGCAAACTCAACAAAATAATTATCATCTGAGGCATAATTCAATTGAAAACTAAATCATGATGACAAGTTTCATGGTTATCATTATTCTTAATAGCATACAAGTCATCACAATAATCATCATAGATAGCAACTTTGTTCTCATAATCAATTGGAACCTCTTCCGAAAAAGTGAATTCATCAGTAAATAAAGTCATGACGTCTCCAAATACACTTTCATCAATATAATCATCATAAATAGGAGGCATGCTTTCATCATAATAAATTTGCTCATCAAAACTTGGTGGACAAAAAATATCATCTTCATCAAACATAGCTTCCCCAAGCTTGTGCCTTTGCATATCATTAGCATCATGGGTATTCAAAGAATTCATACTAACAACATTGCAATCATGCTTATCATACAAAGATCTAGTACCAAACATTCTAATGCATCCTTCTTCTAGCACTTGAGCACAATTTTCCTTTCCATCATTCTCATGACAGATATTAAAAAGATGAAGCGTATGAGATAAACTCAAATCCATTTTTTTGTAGTTTTCTTTTATAAACTAAACTAGTGATAAAACAAGAAACAAAAAGATTCGATTGCAAGATCTAAAGATATAGCTTCAAGCACTCACCTCTCCGGCAACGGCGCCAGAAAAGAGCTTGATGTCTACTACGCAACCTTCTTCTTGTAGACGTTGTTGGGCCTCCAAGTGCAAAGGTTTGTAGGACAGTAGCAAATTTCCCTCAAGTGGATGACCTAAGGTTTATCAATCCGTGGGAGGCATAGGATGAAGATGGTCTATCTCAAACAACCCTGCAACCAAATAACAAAGAGACTCTTGTGTCCCCAACACGCCCAATACAATGGTAAATTGTATAGGTGCACTAGTTCGGCGAAGAGATGGTGATACAAGTGCAATATGGATGGTAGATATGGGTATTTGTAATCTGAAAATATAAAAACAGGAAGGTAACTAATGATAAAAGTGAGCATAAACGGTATTGCAATGGTAGGAAACAAGGCCTAAGGTTCATACTTTCACTAGTGCAAGTTCTCTCAACAATAATAACATAGATAGATCATATAACAATCCCTCAACATGCAACAAAGAGTCAGTCCAAAGCCACTAATAGCGGAGAACAAACGAAGAGATTATGGTAGGGTACAAAACCACCTCAAAGTTATCCTTTCTGTGCTATCTATTCAAGAGTCCGTAGTAAAATAACACGAAGCTATTCTTTCCGTTCAATCTATCATAGAGTTCATACTAGAATAACACCTTAAGACACAAATCAACCAAAACCCTAATGTCACCTAGATACTCCATTGTCACCTCAAGTATCCGTGGGCATGATTATACAATATGCATCACACAATCTCAGATTCATCTATTCAACCAACACAAAGTACTTCAAAGAGTGGCCCAAAGTTTCTGCCGGAGAGTCAAGACGAAAACGTGTGCCAACCCTTATGCATAGGTTCATGGGCGGAACCCGCAAGTTGATCACCAAAACATACATCAAGTGGATCATGTGATATCCCATTGTCACCACAGATAAGCACGGCAAGACATACATCAAGTGTTCTCAAATCCTTAAAGGCTCAATCCGATAAGATAACTTTAAGAGGAAAACTCAATTCATCACAAGAGAGTAGAGGGGGAGAAACATCATGAGATCCAACTATAATAGCAAAGCTCGCGATACATCAAGATCGTGCCATAGAGAGAACACGAGAGAGAGAGATATCAAACACATAGCTACTGGTACATACCCTCAGCCCCGAGGGCGAACTACTCCTCCCTCGTCATAGAGAGCGCCGGGATGATGAAGATGGCCACCGGTGAGGGATCCCCCTCCGGCAGGGTGCCGGAACGGGCTCCCGAGAGGTTCTTGGTGGTTACAGAGGCTTGCGGCGGCGGAACTCCCGATCTATCTTGTTCTTCGATGGTTTTAGGGTATATGGGAATATATAGGCGAAAGAAGTCGGTCGGGGGAGCCTCGAGGGGCCCACAAGGGTGGAGGGCGTGCCCAGGGGGTGGGCACGCCCCTCTATCTCATGGCCTCCTCGACGCTTCCCTGGCTTGCAGTCCAAGTTCCTGGGATTGCTTCTGTTCCAAAAATAACTTTTCCGAAGGTTTCATTCCGTTTGGACTCCGTTTGATATTCCTTTTCTTTGAAACACTGAAATGGTCAAGAAAACAGCAATATGGGCTGGGCCTCTGGTTAATAGGTTAGTCCCAAAAATAATATAGAAGTGTATAATAAAGCCCATAATCATTCAAAACAGATAATAAAATAGCATGAATGCTTCATAAATTATAGATACGTTGGAGACGTATCAGCGGTCATCGTCACATGTTGGGGCACGCGCCCGCGATCCGTAGATCGATCTTGACTGTCCTGCTTTGTTTTCCAATTCGTCTCCCAGGTCATGCGTGTAGCCCCGGGCCTTTGTGTTTCTATTTGTTCGGCGATGGGGTGCGGGTTGGTGCTCGGACTGATACGCCACTTTGTCTCGGCCACGCGGTGGTCGGTCAGCCGCATCCTGTGCTGGTAGTATAGGCTCTAATGCCTCGTCCTCGAATTGAGGTAATAACCTGTGTCTCGGGTAACTTTTGGTTGGGAGATCGAGTCCGTATTCCTCAACCGCCAGGACCTCAGTCCATCTATCAGTGAGCAGATCTTGATCAGCTTGAAGCTGTTGCTGTTTTTTCTTCAGGCTCTTTGCAGTGGCTATAAGCCGGCGCTTGAAGCGTTCCTGCTTGACGGGATCCTTGCTACGTCTTGAGCTTGCGTTGGTTTTCCTCGAAGAGGAGAGGGTGATGCAGTAAAGTGTAGCGTAAGTATTTCCCTCAGTTTTGAAAACCAAGGTATCAATCCAGTAGGAGGCTCCTCAAAAGTCCCACGCACCTACACAAACAAACTGAGAACTCGCAACCAACACAATAAAGGGGTTGTCAATCCCTTCACAGCCACTTGCGGAAGTGAGATCTAATAAAGATAGTATGATAAGATAAATATATTTTTGGTGTTTTGTAAGATAGATGCAAAAAGTAAAGATGCAAATAAAGTAGATTGAAAGCAAATATGATAAGAGATAGACCCGGGGGCCACAGGTTTCACTAGAGGCTTCTCTCAAGATAGCATAAGTATTACGGTGGGTGAACAAATTACTATCGAGCAATTGATAGAAAAGCGCATAGTTATGAGACTATCTATGCATGATCATGTATATAGGCATCACGTCCACAACAAGTAGACCGACTCCTGCCTGCATCTACTACTATTACTCCACACATCGACCGCTATCCAGCATGCAAATAGAGTATTAAGTTCATAAGAACAGAGTAACGCATTAAGCAAGATGACATGATGTAGAGGGATAAACACATGCAATATGATATAAACCCCATCTTGTTATCCTCGATGGCAACAATACAATGTGTGTCCTGCAACCCTTTCTGTCACTAGGTAAGAACACCGCAAGATTGAACCCAAAGCTAAGCACTTCTCCCATGGCAAGAAAGACCAATCTAGTAGGCCAAACCAAACTGCTAATTCGAAGAGACTTGCAAAGATAACTCAATCATACATAAAAGAATTCAGAGAAGATCCAAATATTATTCATAGATAAACTTGATCATAAACCCACAATTCATCGAATCTCGACAAACACACCGCAAAAAGAGTTTACATCGAATAGATCTCCATAAGAGAGGGGGAGAACATTGTATTGAGATCCAAAAAGAGAGAAGAAGCCATCTAGCTAATAACTATGGACCCATGTCTGTGGTAAACTACTCACAACTCATCGGAGGGGCAAGGATGTTGATGTAGGGGCCCTCCGTGGTTGCTTCCCTGTCCAGCAGAGTGCCGGCAAGGGCTCCAAGATGGGATCTCGCGGATACAGAAGGTTACGGTGGTGGAAATTGTGTTTCGTGGTGCTCCTGGATGTCTTCGGGGTACGTAGGTATATATAGGAGGAAGAAGTACGTCGGTGGCCGCCCGAGGGGCCCACGAGACAGGGGGCGTGCCCTCCTACCTCGTAGGGCCCTCGGAGCTTTCTTGACTTGCACTCCAGGCTCTCCGGATCAGATTTGTTCCAAAAATAACACTCCCGAAGTTTTCATTCCATTTGGACTCCGTTTGATATTCCTTTTCTTCGAAATACTGAAATAGGCAAAAAAACAGCAATATGGGCTGATCCTCCGGTTAGTAGGTTAGTCCCAAAAAGGATATAAATGTGTAAAATAAAGCCCATAAACATCCAAAAGGGGTAATATAATAGCATGGAACAATCAAAAATTATAGATATGTTGGAGATGTATCAAGCATCCCCAAGCTTAACTCCTGCTCGTCCTCGAGTAGGTAAATGATAAAAAAGAAATTTTTGATGTGGAATGCTACCTAGCATAATTCATAATGTAATTTTCTTTATTGTGGCATGAATGTTCAGATCCAAATGAATACAAAATAAAAGTTCATATTGACATAAGAAATAGTAATACTTCAAGCATACTAATCAAAGTAATCATGTCTTCTCAAAATAACATGGCTAAAGAAAGTTATCCCTACAAAATTAGATAGTCTGGCTATGCTCTATCTTCATCACACAAAGTACTTAATCATGCACAACCCCGATGACAAGCCAAGCAATTGTTTCATACTTTAATAATCTCAAACTTTTTCAACTTTCACGCAATACATGAGCATGAGCCATGGACATAGCACTATATGTGGAATAGAATGGTGGTTGTGGAGAAGACAAAAAGGAGAAGATAGTCTCACATCAACTAGGCATATCAACGGGCTTTGGAGATGCCCATTAATAGATATCAATGTGAGTGAGTAGGGATTGCCATGCAACGGATGCACTAGATCTATAAATATATGAAAGCTCAATAAAAGAAACTAAGTGGGGTGCATCCAACTTGCTCGCTCATGAAGACCTAGGGCACTTTTGAGGAAGCCCATCATTGGAATATACAAGCCAAGTTCTATAATGAAAAATTCCCACTAGTATATGAATGTGACAACATATGAGACTCTCTAACATGAAGATCATGGTGCTATTTTGAAGAACAAGTGTGGAAAAAGAGATAGTAGCATTGTCCCTTCTCTCTTTTTCTCTCATTTTATTTTTTTTCTTTGGCCTTCTTTTTTTTCTTTTTGGCCTTTCTCTTTTTTCTTTTTTTTTCTTTTTCTATTTTTTCTTTTTGTAAAGTCCAAAGTCTCATCCTGACTTGTGGGGGAATCATAGTCTTCATCATCCTTTCCTCACTAGGACAATGCTCTAATAATGAAGATCATATATGGATTTACAACTCAAAGCTAGAACAAGGTATGACTCTATATGAATGCCTCCGGCGGTGTACTGGGATATGCAATGAATCAAGAGCGACATGTATGAAAATTATGAAGGTGGCCTTGCCACAAATACAATGTCAACTACATGATCATGCAAAAAGCAATATGAAAAAAGTAATGTGTGTCATATGAACGGAACGGTGGAAAGTTGCATGGCAATATATCTCGGAATGGTTATGGAAATGCCATAATAGGTAGGTATGGTGGCTGTTTTGAGGAAGGTAAATGGTGGGTGTATGGTACCGGTGAAATTTGCGCGGTACAAGAGAGGCTAGCAATAGTGGAAGGGTGAAAGAGTGCGTATAATCCATGGACTCAACATTAATCAAAAGAACTCATATACTTGTTGCAAAAATTTAGAAGTCATCAAAAACCAAAGTACTACGCGCATGCTCCTAGGGGGATAGATTGGTAGGAAAAGACCATCGCTCGTCCCCGACCGCCACTCATAAGGAAGACAATCAATAAATAAAACTGTGCTCCAACTTCATCACAAAGCGGTTCACCATACGTGCATGCTACGGGAATCACAAGCTTCAACACAAGCATTCTTTAAATTCATAATCACCCAACTATAGTGACTTTAATATCACTACCTCCATATCTCAAAACAATTATCAAGCATCAAATTTATCATAGCATCCAATTCACTTTCTATGATAGTTTTTATTATACCCAACTTGGATGCTCATCATTCTAGGACCAACTTTATGATCATAGAAAATAACATGCTTTTCTAAAAGACTCTCAAAATTATATAAGTGAAGCATGAGAGACTAGCAATTTCTTCAAAATTAATACACCACCGTGCTCTAAAAGATATAAGTGAAGCACATAGATTAAAAACTATCAAGCTCAAAAGATATAAGTGAAGCACATAGAGTATTCTAGCAAATTCTAATAAAATAGGCTTCTCCCAAAAGGTGTGTACAGCAAGGATGATTGTGGTAAACTAAAAAGCAAAGACAAATATAATACAAGACGCTCCAAGCAAAACACATATCATGTGGCGAATAAAAATGTAGCTCCAAGTAAAGTTACCAATGAACGAAGACGAAAGAGGGGATGCCTTCCCGGGGCATCCCCAAGCTTAGGCTTTTGGATATTCTTGAATATCTTGGGGTGCCATGGGCTCCCCAAGCTTAGGCTCTTGCCACCCTTTATTCCATAGTCCATAAAAGCTTTACCCAAAACTTGAAAACCTCACAACACAAAACTCAACAGGAAATCTTACAAGCTCCGTTAGTGAAAGAAAACAAAACCACCACATAAGGTACTGCAATGAACTCATTCTTTATTTAATTTGGTGTTAAACCTACTGTATTCCAAATCCTTTATGGTTTATAAACTAATTTACTAGCCATAGATGCATTGAAATAAGCAAACAACACACGAAAAACAGAATCTGTCAAAAACAGAACAGTCTGTAGAAATCTGTAACTAACGCAAACTTCTGGAACTCTAAAAATCCTACAAAAATAGGAAGTCCTAGAAAATTTGTTTATTGAACAGCATCAAAAAGAATCAAACCAAAAACGCGTTCCTGTGATTTAACAAAATTATATTAGTGCGTGCAAAGTTTCTGTTTTTCAGCAGAATCAAATCAACTATCATCGTAGGTTATCCTATAGGTTCTACTTGGCACAAACACTAATTAAAAGATAAAAACAAATCTATCCAGAAGGTAGATGCAATATTTATTACTAAACAGGAGCAAAAACTAAAAACATAAGGAAAAATTGGGTTGCCTCCCAACTAGCGCTATCGTTTAATCCCCCTAGCTAGGCATAAAAACAAAGATAGATCTAACGAGTGCCGTCTTTGGCACTAAATTCATAAGTAGCACGCATGATAGATTCATAAGGTAATTTGACTTTCTTTCTTGGAAAGTTCTCAATGCCTTTCTTTAATGGAAATTGGAATCTAATATTCCCTTCCTTCATATCAATAATCGCACCAGTCGTTCTAAGGAAAGGTCTACCAAGAATAATAGGGCAAGAAAGATTGCAATCTTTATCAAGAACGATAAAATCTATGGGCACCAAATTGCTATTTGCAATGATAAGAACATAATTGATCCTTCCCATAGGCCTTTTAATGGTGGAATCCGCAAGGTGCAAATTTAAAGAGCAATCATCAAGATCATGGAAACCTAGAATATCACATAAAGTTTTCGGAATCGTGGAAACACTAGCACCCAAATCACACAAAGCAAAACACTCATAATCTTTAATTTTAATCTTTATAGTAGGTTCCCACTTATCATTAAGTTTTCTAGGTATAGAAACTTCCAAATTAAGTTTTTCACCATAAGATTGCATCAAGGCATCAACAATATGTTTGGTAAAAGCTTTATTTTGACTATAAGCATGAGGAGAATTAACAATAGATTGCAACAAGGAAATACAACCTTTTAAAGAGCAATTATCATAATCAAATTCCTTGAAATACGAGATAGTAAGTTCAATATTATTAGAAGTAGAGGAATCTCCAATCTCACTTTTACCAAATTTAGCATCAAGATCTAAAGACTCCGAACTTTTGGGATGCCTTCTAGTCAAAGTTGATTCATCATCACTCCCATAATCATCAAAATTCATATTGCAAAACATAGATCTAATTGGAGACGCATCAATAACTTTAAGATCCTCATCATTATTTTCATGGAAACTAGAAGAACAGGCTTTTATAAAGCTTTCTTTTTTAGCACGCAATCTAGCGGTTCTTTCCTTGCACTCGTCAATTGAAATTCTCATTACTTTGAGAGACTCATTGATATCATGCTTAGGAGAAGAAGATCCAAGTTTAATAGAATTAACATCAAGCGAAAGTCTATCAACGTTCCTAGCCAAATCATCAACTTTGAGCAATTTTTCTTCAAGCAAAGCATTAAAATTCTTTTGAGAAATCATAAATTCTTTCACACTATTCTCAAAATCAGAGGGCATCTTATTAAAATTACCATAAGAATTATTGTAGGAATTTCCAAAATTATTAGAGGGATTACTAGGGAACGGTTTAGCATTAAAATTTCCTCTATAAGCATTGTTTCCAAAACTGTTCCTACCAACAAAATTCACATCCATAGATTCATTATTATTCTCAATCAAGGAATACAAATGCATATCATTGGGATAAAGAGGAGTATTTTTAGTAGAAAACATCTTCATAAGTTCATCCATCTTTCCACTCAAAACATTAATTTCTTCTATAGCATGCACTTTTTTACTTGAAGATCTTTCGGTGTGCCATTGAGAATAATTAGCCGTAATATTATCAAGCAATTTTGTGGCATCTCCTAATGTGATTTCCATAAATGTGCCTCCCGCGGCCGAATCTAAAAGATTTCTATAAGCAAAATTCAATCCGGCATAAAACTTTTGTACGATCATCCATAAATTCAAACCATGAGTAGGGCAATTGCGAATCATCAATTTCATTCTTTCCCAAGATTGGGCAACATGCTCATGATCAAGTTGTTTAAAATTCATAATATCGTTCCTAAGAGTGATGATCTTAGCGGGAGGAAAATACTTAGAGATAAAAGCATCTTTGCACTTGTTCCATGAATCAACACTATTCTTAGGCAAAGACGAAAACCAAAACTTTAGCACGATCTCTAAGTGAAAACGGAAATAACTTCAATTTAACAATATCATTATCCGTATCTTTCTTCTTTTGCATCTCACACAAATGAACAAAGTTGTTTAGATGGGTAGCGGCATCTTCACTAGGAAGGCCAGAAAATTGATCTTTCATACCAAGATTCAGCAAAGCAGTATTGATTTCACAAGACTCAACATCATTAAGAGGAGCAATCGGAGTACTAAGGAAATCATGGTATTGGAGAAATCACACAATTTGGTATTATCTTGCGCCATCGCGACAAGTAATCCAACACACAAGCAAACAAAAGGCAAGCGAAAGAGAGAGGAGATTGGGAAAGAGAGGGCGAATAAAATGGCAATGGTGAAGTGGGGGAGAGGAAAACGAGAGGCAAATGGCAAATACTGTAAATGCAAGGGAGATGAGTTTTTGATGGGTACTTGGTATGTCTTGACTTGAGCGAAGACCTCCCCGGCAATGGCGCCAGAAATCCTTCTTGCTACGTCTTGAGCTTGCGTTGGTTTTCCTTGAAGAGGAAAGGGTGATGCAGCAATAGTAGCGTAAGTATTTCCCTCAGTTTTTCAGAACCAAGGTATCAATCCAGTAGGATGCTCCTCAAAAGTCCCATGCACCTACAAAAACAAACAAGAAATCGCAACCAACGCAATAAAGGGGTTGTCAATCCCTTCACGGCCACTTGCGAAAGTGAGATCTGATAGAGATAGTATGATAAGATAAATATATTTTTGGTATTTTATAATATAGATAGGAAAAGTAAAGATGCAAATAAAAGTAGATTGAAAGCTTATATGATAAAAGATAGACTCCGGGGCCATAGGTTTCACTAGTGGCTTCTCTCAAGATAGCATAAGTGTTACGGTGGGTGAACAAATTACAGTCCAGCAATTGATAGAAAAGCGAATGATTATGAGATATCTAGGCATGATCATATATATAGGCATCACGTCCACGACAAGTAGACCGACTCCTGCCTGCATCTACTACTATTACTCCACATATCGACCGCTATCCAGCATGCATCAAGAGTATTAAGTTCGTAAAGAACAGAGTAACGCATTAAGAAAGATGACATGACGTAGAGGGATAAACTCATGCAATATGATATAAACCCCATCTTTTTATCCTCGATTGCAACAATAAAATACGTGCCTTGCTGCCCCAGCTGTCACTGGGAAAGGACACTGCAAGATTGAACCCAAAGCTAAGCACTTCTCCCATTGCAAGAAAGATCAATCTAGTAGGCCAAACAAAACTGATAATTCGAAGAGACTTGCAAAGATAACTTAATCACACATAAAAGAATTCAGAGGAGATTCAAATATTTCTCATAGATAAACTTGATCATAAACCCACAATTCATCGGCTCTCGACAAACACACCGCAAAAAGAGTTACATCGAATAGATCTCCAAGAAGATCGAGGAGAACATGGTATTGAGATTCAAAGAGAGAGAAGAAGCCATCTAGCTAATAACTATGGACTCGAAGGTCTATGGTAAACTACTCACAACTCATCAAGGAGTCTATGGTGTTGATGTAGAAGCCCTCCGTGGTCGATTCCCCCTCCGGCGGAGCACCGGTGAAGGCTCCAAGATGGGATCTCTCGGATACAGAAGGTTACGGTGGTGGAAATAGTTTTCTGTGGTCGCCTCTGATGTTCTCGGGGTACGTGGGTATATATAGGAGGAAGAAGTAGGGGGGGCCACGAGATAGGTGGCGCGCCCAGTAGGGGGGGCCCTCCACCCTTGTGGCTTCCTCGGTTGCTTCTTGACTTGCACTCCAAGTCCTCTAGATCACGTTCGTTCCAAAAATCACGCTCCCGAAGGTTTCATTCCGTTTGGACTCGGTTTGATATTCCTATTCTTTGAAATACAGAAATAAGCAAAAAAACAGCAGTACGGGCTGGGCCTCCAGTTAGTAGGTTAGTCCCAAAAATGATATAAAAGTGTAAAGTAAAGCCCATAAACATCCAAAACGGGTAATATAATAGCATCGAACAATCAAAACTTATAGATACGTTGGAGACGTATCAAGGAAAACTTTGTATTGAGATCCAAAGAGAGAGAAGAAGCCATCTAGCTAATAACTATGGACCAGAAGGTCTGAGGGAAACTACTCACACTTCATCGGAGAGACTATGGTTTTGATGTAGAAGCCCTCCGTGATCGATTCCCCCTCCGCCGGAGCGCCGGAAAAGGCCCCAAGATGGGATCTCACGGGTACAGAAGGTTGCGGCGGTGGAAATAGGGTTTCATGGTGCTCCTGGATGTTTTCAGGGTATATAAGTATATATAGGCGAAAGAAGTCGGTCAAGGGAGCCACGAGGGGCCCATGAGGGTGGTGGCACGCCTCCCTGCCTCATGGCCTCCTCGTTTCTTTCTTGACGTCCACTCCAGGTCTCATGGATTGCATTTGTTCCAAAAATAACTCTCCCGAAGGTTTCATTCGTTTGGACTCCGTTTGATATTCCTTTTCTGCAAAACACTAAAATAGGCACACAAAAACAACAATTTGGACTGGGTCTCCGGTTAATAGGTTAGTCCCAAAAATAATGTAAAAGTGCATAGTAAAGCCCATTAAACATCCAAAACAGATAATATAATAGCATGGAACAATCAAAAATTATAGATACATTGGAGACGTATCAAGCAACCCCAAGCTTAATTCCTGCTCGTCCTCGAGTAGGTAAATGATAAAAACAGAATTTTTGATGTGGAATGCTACCTAACATGTTTCTCAATGTAATTTTCTTTATTGTGGCATGAATGTTCAGATCCAAAAGATTCAAGATAAAAGTTTAGTATTGACATAAAAATAGTAATACTTCAAACATGCTAACTAAGTAGTTTATGTCTTATCAAAATAACATAGCCAAAGAAAGCTTATCCCTACAAAATCATATAGTTCGGCCATGCTTCATTTTCTTCACACAAAGTGCTCCCATCATACACAACCCCGGTTTCAGCCAAGCAATGGGTTCATACTTTTTAACGCGCTTCAGCCTTTTCAACCCTCACCAATACATGAGGGTAAGCCATGGACATAGCACTATGGGTGGGGTAGAGTATGATTATAGGGATTATGTGAGAAAACAAAAAAGGAGAAAGTCTCACATTGAGGCGGCTAATCAACGGGCTATGGTGATGCCCTTCAATTGATGTAAATACGAGGAGTAGGGATTGCCAAGCAACGGATGCATTAGAGCTATAAATGTATGAAAGCTCATCAAAAAGAAACTAAGTGGGTGTGCATCCAACTTGCCTGCTCACGAAGACCTAGGGCATTTTGAGGAAGCCCATCATTGGAATATAAAAGCCAAGTTCTATAATGAAAAATTCCCACTAGTATATGAAAGTAACAACATAGGAGACTCTCTATCATGAAGATCATGGTGCTACTTTGAAGCACAAGTGTGGAAAAAGGATAGTAACATTGTCCCTTCTCTCTTTTTCTCTCATTTTTTAATTTTATTTGGGCTTCTTTGGCCTCTCTTTTTTTATTTGGGCTTCTTTGGCCTCTTTTATTTTTCATAAAGTCTGTAGTTTGATCCCGGCTTGTGGGGGAATCATAGTCTCCACCATCCTTTCCTCGCATGGGACAATGCTCTAATAATGGAAATCATCACACTTTTATTTATTTACAACTCAATACTTAGGACAATATGACTCTATGTGAATGCCTCCGGCAGTGTACCGGGATATGCAATGAGTCAAGAGCGACATGTATGAAAGAATTATAAAGGTGTCTTTTCCACAAATATGATGTCAACTTTATGATCATGCAAAGCAATATGACAATGATGGAGCGTGTCATAATAAATGGAACGGTGGAAAGTTGCATGGCAATATATCTTGGAATGGCTATGGAAATGACATAATAGGTAGGTATGGTGGCTGTTTTGAGGAAGATATAAGGAGGTTTATGTGTGATAGAGCGTATCGTATCATGGGGTTTGGATGCACTGGTGAAGTTTGCACCAACTCTCAAGGTGAGAAAGGGCAATGCACGGTACCATAAAGGCTAGCAAATTGCGGAAGGGTAAAAGTGTGTATAATCCATGGACTCACATTAGTCATAAAGAACTCATATACTTATTGCAAAGGTTTATTAGCCCTCGAAGCAAAGTACTATGCATGCTCCTAGAGGAAGGGTTGGTAGGAGTTAACCATCACACGATACCGACCTCCACTCATAAGGAAGGCAATCAAAGAACAACCCATGCTTCAAATTTGTCACACAACTTTCACCATACGTGCATGCTATGGGACTTGCCAACTTTAACACAAGTATTTCTCAATTTCATAATTACCCAACTAGCATGACTCTAATATTACCACCTTTATATCTCAAAACAATTATCAAGTATTAAATTTATCATAGTATTCAATGCACTTTATATGATAGTTTTTATTATACCAATCTTGGATGCTCATCATATTAGGACTAAAATTTTAACCAAAGCATTACCATGCTGTTATAAAGTACTCTCAAAATAATATAAGTGAAGCATGAGAGATCAATAATTTCTATAAAATAAAACCACCGCCGTGCTCTAAAATGATATAAGTGAAGCACTAGAGCAAAATTATCTAGCTCAAAAGATATAAGTGAAGCACATAGAGTATTATAATAAATTCCGATTCATGTGTGTCTCTCCAAAAGGTGTGTAGAAAGGATGATTGTGATAAAATAAAAATCAAATACTCAAATCATACGAGATGCTCCAAGCAAAACACATATCATGTGATGAATAAAAATATAGCATCAAGTAAAGTTACCGATGGACGAAGACGAAAGAGGGGATGCCTTCCGGGGCATCCCCAAGCTTAGGCTTTTGGTTGTTCTTGAATTTTACCTTGGGGTGCCTTGGTAATCCCCAAGCTGAGGCTCTTGCCACTCCTTATTCCATAATCCATCAAATCTTTACCCAAAAACTTTAAAACTTCACAACACAAAACTCAACAGAAAATCTCATGAGCTCCGTTAGCAAAATAAAACAAACCACCACTTTAAGGTACTGTAATGAACTCATTATTTATTTATATTGGTGTTAAACCTACTGTATTCCAACTTCTCTATGGTTCATACCCCCTGATACTAGCCATATATTCATCGAAATAAGCAAACAACACACGAAAAACAAAATCTGTCAAAAATAGAACAGTCTGTAGCAATCTGTAACTTTTGAATACTTATGGAACCCCAAAATTTCTACCAAAATAAGAAGTCCTAGATAATTTTCTATTAATCTTCTGCAAAAAGAATCAACTGAAAATCACGTTTCTGTGATTTATGAAAATTATTCTCGTGCGCGCAAAAGTTTCTATTTTTCAGCAAGATCAAGTTAACTATCACCCAAGAAGATCCTATAGGTTTTACTTGGCACAAACACTAATTAAAACATAAAACCACATCTAACCATAGGCGAGATGAATTACTTATTACTAAACAGGAACAAAAAGTAAAGAACAAAAATAAAATTGGGTTGCCTCCCAACAAGTGCTATTGTTTAACGCCCCTAGCTAGGCATTGAGATTTCAATGATGCTCACATGAAAGACAAGAATTGAAGCACAAAGAGAGCATCATAGAACACGTGATAAACACATCTAAGTCTAACATACTTCCTATGAATAGGCATTTTATAATCAAATAAATTATCAAGGCAAGAAAAAACTACCATATGCAAGAAAGAAGAGAAAAACAATAGCAATCTCAACATAACGAGAGGTAATTTAGTAACATGAAAATTTCTACAACCATATTTTCCTCTCATAATAATTACATGTAGGATCATAATAAAATTCAACAATATAGCTATCACAAAACATATTCTTAACACGATCCACATGTATGCAAAGTTGACACTCTTCCAAAATAGTGGGATTAATATTAACTAAAGTCATGACCTCTCCAAACCCACTTGTTTCAAAAACTTCATAAGATTGAACATTCTCCAAATATGTGGGATATAAAGTTGACACTCTTCCAAACCCACTTTCAATATAATTGCAAACATTATTATCAATCTCATATTCATCATGGGGCTTAAATAAATTTTCAAGATCGTAAGAAGAATCACCCCAATCATGATCATTGCAACAAGTGGTAGACATAGCAAAACTAGCATCCCCAAGCTTAGGGTTTTGCATATTATTAGCATAATTGACAGAGAGAATTTACAATAACGTCATTGCAGTCATGTTTTTCATCGAAGGAACTATCAAGTATGGGTGAAATAGCAACGATCTCATGTTTAACATAAGGAACTATAGCAAATTCATCTTCATAAATATTGGCATCATGGCCACAAGAATAGCAAGCATCATGTGCATCAAGGGGTATTTCAATCAAATCATCGGAATCATAATTATCTATAAATTCATGCATATCATTATTTTCTTCCAAAGCAATGATCATTCTCTCAATAAATTCCTTAACATAAGCATTATGAGCATAGTTTTCATAGCAATATTTAAGTATGTCAGAATTTTCAGATTTCTAGAGAGTAATATCATACTTTTCAATCAAAGAAGCAACTTAATGAGCATCCTTAAAAATGACAAATTCTTCAATTTGTTCGATATCATAGTAACTATAAACACCCTTTCCATAAGAAGATAAGATTTCATTATCACTAAACTCACATAGGTAGGGAAGGTGTGTTTTAGGGTTCTTAGAGCAACAAGTAAAATAATAAATTTCACAAAGATTCCAAGCATAGCATAGCATACTATTTATTTGATACCATAAGAGCTTCCCCTTTTCAGACAAACGATGACGCAAAAAATGAGCATGCTCATCTAAAGATCTTCCCTCAACTAAACTAGTTGGGGTTTCAGCACGAGCACAAATAGATCGAAGATGATCCAAGTAGAACACTTTAAGTGGATCCATATCAATAGATTTCCAGCAAACAAATAGAAGGCACGTGGAAACACAAACAAAAAGACATACATGAAGAAGGTGAAGAAAAGGCAAAGGTGAATTGGGGGAGAGGAAAACGAGAGTCAAATGACAAATAATGTAATGCGAGTGATAAGAGTTCGGGATGGGTACTTGGTATGTCTTGACTTGTGAGTAGACTCCCCGGCAACGGCGCTAGAAATCCTTCTTGCTACCTCTTGAGCATGCATTGCTTTTCCCTTGAAGAGGAAAGGGTGATGCAGCAAAGTAGCGTAAGTATTTCCCTTAGTTTTTGAGAACCAAGGTATCAATCCAGTAGGAGGCTACACTCAAATCCCTCGTACCTGCACAAATAAATAAGAACCTTGCAACCAACGCGATAAAGGGGTTGTCAATCCCTTCACGACCACTTGCAAAAGTGAGATCTGATAGAGATAATACGATAAATATTTCTGGTATTTTTATGATATAGATTGGAAAGTAAAGATTGCAAAATAAAATAGATCGGAAACTTATATGATGGAAAATAGACCTGGGGCCACAGGTTTCACTAGTGGCTTCTCTCAAGATAGCATAAGTATTATGGTGGGTGAACAAATTACTGTTGAGCAATTGATAAAAAAGTGCATAGTTATGAGAATATCTAGGCATGATCATGTATATAGGCATCACGTCTGCGACATGTAGATCGAATCGATTCTGCATCTACTACTATTACTCCACACATCGACCGCCTATTCAGCATGCATCTAGAGTATTAAGTTCACAAGAACAGCGCATTAGGCAAGATGACATGATGTAGAGGGATAAACTCAAGCAATCTAATATAAACCCCATCCTTTTATCCTCGATGGCAACAATACAATGTGTTCCTTGCAGCCCCTGCTGTCACTGGGAAAGGACACGACAAGATTGAACCCAAAGCTAGGCAGTTCTCCCATTGCAAGAAAGATCAATCTAGTAGGCCAAACCAAACTGATAATTCAAAGAGACTTGCAAACATAACCAATCATACATAAAAGAATTCAGAGGAGATTCAAATATTGTTCATAGATAATCTTTATCATAAACCCACAATTCATTGGATCTCGACAAACACACCGCAAAAAAGTATTACATCGAATAGATCTCCAAGAAGATCGAGGAGAACTTTGTATTGAGATCCAAAGAGAGAGAAGAAGCCATCTAGCTAATAACTATGGACCCGAAGGTCTGAGGTAAACTACTCACACTTCATCGGAGAGGCTATGGTGTTGATGTAGAAGCCCTCCTTGATCGATTCCCCCTCCGGCGGAGCGCCGGAAAAGGCCCCAAGATGGGATCTCACGGGTACAAATGGTTGCGGTGGTGGAAATAGGGTTTCATGGTGCTCCTAGATGTTTTCAGGGTATATGAGTATATATAGGCGAAAGAAGTCGGTCAAGGGAGCCACGAGGAGCCCACGAGGGTGGGGGGCGCGCCTCCCTGCCTCGTGGCCTCCTCATTTCTTTCTTGACGTCCACTCCAAGTCTCCTAGATTGCGTTTGTTCCAAAAATAACTCTCCCGAAGGTTTCATTCGTTTGGACTCCGTTTGAAATTCCTTTTCTGCGAAACACTAAAATAGGCAAAAAAACAGCAATTTGGACTGGGCCTCTAGTTAATAGGTTAGTCCCAAAAATAATATAAAAGTGCATAGTAAAGCCCATTAAACATCCAAAACAGATAATATAATAGCATGGAACAATCAAAAATTATAGATACGTTGGAGACGTATCAAGCATCCCCAAGCTTAATTCCTGCTCGTCCTCGAGTAGGTAAATGATAAAAACAGAACTTTTGATGTGGAATGCTACCTAACATATTTCTCAATGTAATTTTCTTTATTGTGGCATGAATGTTCAGATCCAAAAGATTCAAGATAAAAGTTTAATATTTACATAAAAATAGTAATACTTCAAACATGCTAACCAAGCAGTTTATGTCTTATCAAAATAACATAGCCAAAGAAAGCTTATCCCTACAAAATCATATAGTTTGTCCATGCTTCATTTTCGTCGCACAAAATGCTCCCATCATGCACAACCCCGGTTTCAGCCAAGCAATTGGTTCATACTTTTTAACGCGCTTCAGCCTTTTCAACCCTCACGCAATACATGAGCGTAAGCCATGGACATAGCACTATGGGTGGAGTAGAGTATGATTATAGGGATTATGTGAGAAAACAAAAAAGGAGAAAGTCCCACATTGAGGCGGCTAATCAACGGGCTATGGAGATGCCCATCAATTGATGTCAATATGAGGAGTAGGGATTTCCATGCAATGGATGCATTAGAGCTATAAATGTATGAAAGCTCATAAAAAAGAAACTAAGTGGGTGTGCATCCAACTTGCCTGCTCACGAAGACCTAGGGCATTTTGAGGAAGCCCATCATTGGAATATACAAGCCAAGTTCTATAATGAAAAATTCCCACTAGTATACGGAAGTGACAACATAGGAGACTCTCTATCATGAAGATCACGGTGCTACTTTGAAGCACAAGTGTGGAAAAAGGATAGTAATATTGTCCCTTCTCTCTTTTTCTCTCATTTTTTAATTTTATTCGGGCTTCTTTGGCCTCTCTTTTTTTATTTGGGCTTCTTTGGGATCTTTTATTTTTCATAAAGTCTGGATTCTCATCCCGACTTGCGGGGGAATCATAGTCTCAATCATCCTTTCCTCGCATGGGACAATTCTCTAATAATGGAAATCATCACACTTCTATTTATTTACAACTCAAGAATTACAACTCAATACTTGGGACAATATGACTCTATGTGAATGCCTCCGGCGGTGTACCGGGATATGCAATCAATCAAGAGTGATGTATGAAAGAATTATAAAGGTGGCTTTGCCACAAATATGATGTCAACTTTATGATCATGCAAAGCAATATGACAATGATGGAGCGTGTCATAATAAATGGAACGGTGGAAAGTTGCATGGCAATATATCTCGGAATGGCTATGGAAATGCCATAATAGGTAGGTATGGTGGCTGTTTTGAGGAAGATATAAGGAGGTTTATGTGTGATAGAGCGTATCGTATCACGGGGTTTGGATGCACAGGTGAAGTTTGCACCAACTCTCAAGGTGAGAAAGGGTAATGCATGGTACCGTAGAGGCTAGCAAATTGCGGAAGGGTAAGAGTGTGTATAATCCATGGACTCACATTAGTCATAAAGAACTCATATACTTATTGCAAAAGTTTATTAGCCCTCGAAGCAAAGTACTACTACGCATGCTCCTAGGGGAAGGGTTGGTAGGAGTTAACCATCGCGCGATCCCGACCTCCACTCATAAGGAAGGCAATCAAAGAACACCCCATGCTTCAAATTTTTCACACAACGTTCACCATACGTGCATGCTACGGGACTTGCCAACTTTAACACAAGTATTTCTATATTTCATAATTACCCAACTAGCATGACTCTAATATTACCACCTCTATATATCAAAACAATTATCAAGTATTAAATTTATCATAGTATTCAATGCACTTTATATGATAGTTTTTATTATACAAATGCTGGATGCTCATCATATTAGGACTAAAATTTTAACCCTAGCATTACCATGCTGTTCTAAAGGACTCTCAAAATAATATAAGCGAAGCATGAGAGATCAATAATTTCTATAAAATAAAACCACCGCCGTGCTCTAAAAAGATATAAGTGAAGCACTAGAGCAAAATTATCTAGCTCAAAAGATATAAGTGAAGCACATAGAGTATTCTAAGAAATTCCGATTCATGTGTGTCTCTCCAAAAGGTGTGTACAACAAGGATGATTGTGATAAACTAAAAAGCAAATACTCAAGCAGATCAAAACGATTCTGCATCTACTACTATATCTACCGCTATCCATCATGCATCTAGAGTATTAAGTTCATAAGAACAGAGTAACGCATTAGGCAAGATGACATGATGTAGAGGGATAAACTCAAGAAATAGGATATAAACCCCATCTTTTTATCCTCGATGGCAACAATAAAATACGTGCCTTGCTGCCCCTGCTGTCACTGGGAAAGGACACCGCAAGATTGAACCCAAAGCTAAGCACTTCTCGCATTGCAAGAAAGATCAATCTAGTAGGCCAAACCAAACTAATAATTCGAAGAGAATTGCAAAGATAACAAATCATACATAAAAGAATTCAGAGGAGATTCAAATATTGTTCATAGATAATCTTTATCATAAACCCACAATTCACCAGATCTTGACAAACACACCACAAAAAGTATTACATCAAATAGATCTCCAAGAAGATCGAGGAGAACTTTGTATTGAGATCCTACGAGAGAGAAGAAGCCATCTAGCTAATAACTATGGACCCGAAGGTCTAAGGTAAACTACTCACACTTCATCGGAGAGGCTATGGTGTTGATTTAGAAGCCCTCCATGATTGTTTCCCCTCCGGTGGAGCGCCAGAAAAGGCCCCAAGATGGGATCTCACGGTTACAGCAGGTTGCGGTGGTGGAAATAGGGTTTCGTGGTGCTCCTGGATTTTTTAGGGTATATGAGTATATATATGTGAAAGAAGTTGATCAGGGGAGCTACGAGGGGCCCACAAGGGTGGGGGTGCGCCCCCTGCCTCGTGGCCTCTTTGTTTTTTCTTGACGTCCACTTCAAATCTCCTGGATTGCGTTTGTTCCAAAAATAACTCTCCCGAAGGTTTCATTCTGTTTGGGCTCCGTTTGATATTCCTTTTCTGCGGAACACTGAAATAGGCAAAAAAACAGCAATTTGGACTGGGCCTCCAGTTAATAGGTTAGTCCCAAAAATAATATAAAAGTGCATAGTAAATCCCATTAAACATCCAAAACAGATAATATAATTGCATGGAACAATAAAAAATGATAGATAAGTTGGAGACGTATCAGGCGGCCAACTAGGAAGGAGTGCCCTCCAAGCCAAGTGGAGGGTCCTCCCCTTAGGGTTTTCCTTTCTCTAGGCGCATGGGCCAAGTAGGGGCTGGTGCGCCTGGCCCAATAAGGCCAGGGTGCCCCCATACAGCCCATGCTAGACCAGTTGTCTGCTTCACTCCTTGTCAGACTGTCTTTTGTTATGCCTTGGTGGGTCTCAGCTGTAGACCCAGCGAGGCGGCGACTCACTAGCAGAAGTCAGAAGCTGGAAAGCATTACTGAGATCTTTGACACCTGGAGTCATGGAGTATGTGCTAGCCTGGTTGCTTTCCATGGTTCTTGTTGTAATCGAATTCTGCAATGGTGTCAAGTTGCCACTCTTTTTTGTACGAGCAGGTGCTCTATTACCAGAGATCATTCTCTGAAATTAAGGAACTGTGTGTAACTGAAAAAGACATGGTGGAGTAGCCAACGTTAGCCGTTAGGCAAAAGTAAGGTAGTACCTTAGACCAAGAAACAAGTTTATTTTGGTTATGCTGAACTACATGTGTACCTTGCAGCCTTGCAATTGTTATATGCTACTACTAGTTTATTTTGGTTGTGTTGAACTATGTACCTTGCAACCGTTCAGCATGGCCAGAGCTCATTCTCTAGTATCAGAAAATTGAAAAAAAAACATGCTGAATTTGGAATCATTGGGCTATGAAACAAGTGTGGTTTCACTATGGTGAAGTGCTTATAGATTGTGATAAAAATGCTACAGGAGACTTCTTCAAAAACTACTCCCTCTGTTCCATAATGTAAGACGTTTTTTGACACTACACACTACTCCCTCTGTCCCATAACGTAAGACGTTTTTTCTGGGGCCGAGGGAGTAACATGGATAGGCTGAACCATTTCTGTTGAGACTTGGCAGTTAATAAAAAGTCCTATTACCACGTGCAAATTTTAAATTAAATTGTTAAAGACTTTACAACCATTTCCATTGGGACTTGGCAGTTAATAAAAAAGTCCTCTTACCACTTGCAAATTTTAAACTAAATTGTTAAAGACTTTACAATTAAGAAAAGAAGTGGCACTACTACTATCGCTCGTGAGTTCACCCTTCCTATCACTCCTTCGTGGGGCGCCCCAGATCTGGCTGCCTACGGCCACACCCTCCTCCTCTCCCCTCATGGCCGCCGGACGGCATCTCAGGGGCAAAGCTTGGGCGGCTTCGAGGGCACTAGGGCTGTTTCGTGGCACGGCGGTGGTGGACCTACTGGTCTTGGCGTCCAGCAACGCACAATGGCAAGTCTAAGGGCTGGCAGCCTTGGTGGGGTGCTGCATACGGTCGCGGACGTGTGCTGGAGGAGTGGCAGATGCGCGGCGCCGGTGTGGATCAGACAAGGTGCGGGGCGTGAACGCCATGGAAGCATGCGGTCGCACAGGGCTCAGTGGCGTGTGTGGGCCGCTTGCATCTGGCTAGGGCACCACAGGTGCGCCTAGGCTGGGTGGCAGACTAGTGCGGCGCGAGGGCGTCAGAAGACGCGATGCGGGCGCACAAGGGACCGCGGCGGCTGCCCGGGCGACATGGTGTGGGGGCCCATGCTTTGGCCGATCTGATCAAGCATGACATAGAGCTGGCAGGGGTGAGCACGGCCTGGTGGTGCTCCGGTCGCGGCCATGAATTTACGAGGGGAGGTGCAGCACACGGGGTCCGGCGGCGAGATTGTGCCATCGTGAGGCCGCATGGCGGTGCGGTAAGGGGTTGTTACTCGGGGGGCGTGACAGCCTAGGGTGGCGTGGTGGAGTGGCTCATGGTGATGGAGCAGGAGTGCTCTTACGGACGTTGAATTTTTTGCGTTCTCTGGTTGGCGCATGCGAGCATGGTCGCGACTGGGAATCGAGGTGGTTCATAGCCTCGGGCGGCATATCTCTACTAAAGCACAATATTCCTACTAAACTGAGCATTGTGAATTACTCGGTTGTTTTCATTGACGGGAAGCCTCTCAAAATATTTTTATCTATCAATTTACGCTTTGATCTCTGGCACCTCTACAAATCTCTGCTTCCCTCTGCGAAGGGCCTATCTATTTACTTTATGCAATTTTTATTTTAATTTGAGTCTTATCTTCTCTTATAAAACACCAACTAGGGAGCACTATGATCATATTTGTGCATTGGATGTAGGTAATATTCGAGTGTGTTTCATGAATGGATCGATGATTGAGCGTAATGGGCTAGGGATAGCTTTATTTAGCGTTGATATTTTGAAAGACATGGTTGCTTGTTAGTATTCTTGAGTATTGCTATCTTCATGTCAAATTATAGAATATTGCTTTGAATCATTCAAGTCCAAATGTCCATGCTATAAAAGAAAAGAGTATATGATGAATATGATAGGTAGCATTCTACAACTGAAATTCCTTCATTTTCTACTTTATCATGTGAGTTTTATGAGAAAAAGTTGTTGTTATGATGCTAGGAAAAGTGATTGAAATTATCATTGATCAAACTTATGCACTATGCTAGCATTCACACTTCATAAATTATTTCTTTTATCATTTACCTACTCGAGGACGAGCAGGAATTAAGCTTGGGGATGTTGATACGACTCCAACGTATCTATAACTTATGAAGTATTCTTGTCATGTTTACAATAATTTTGTATGGTTTTGGTATGATTTGAATGGAACTAACCTGGACTGACTTTGTTTTTAGCAGAACTATCGTGGTGTTGTTTTTGTGTGCAGAAATCGAAGTTCTCCAAATGCAGCGAAATTTTTTAATGATTTTTTGGAAGAAAAGAGGCACAAGAAGCTTGGGAGGGCCAGAAAATCCAGAAGGGCCCCACAAGACACTAGGGCGTGCCTGGATCGTTTCTGGTGGGTTGTGGTCACCTCGAGGCCCATCTTAGCGTGAGACCAATGTCAAACTTTTTTATAAATACAGAAACCCCCAGAAATAACCCTAGATCAGAAGTTCCACCGCCGCAAGCCTCTGTAGCCACGAAAAACCAATCTAGACCCTGTTTTTGCACCCTGCCGGAGGGGGAAATCATCACCGATGGCCATCTTCATCATCCCGGTGGCCACCACGATGAGGATAGAGTAGTCCACCCTCAGTGCTGAGGGTTGATGTCTGCTAGAACTACGTCGGTATTTCCCCAAAGAGGAAGGGATGATGCAGCACAACAACAGTAGGTATTTCCCTTAGTGATGAGACCAAGGTTATCGAACTAGTTGGAGAACCAAGCAACACTATGTAAACAACACCTACACACAAATAACAAATACTCTCAATCCGACGTGTTAAAGGGGTTGTCAATCCCTTTCCGGTAACAGCGCCAAAAATTGGCAAACGGACGTGAGAGCAAGGTTGTCAGAATCGCGATTCTGTTATACGATTCTACGACTTTACGATCCAAACTAACCCCTCTGATTGTATGATTTTACTTCATAGAATCTATGTTTCTACGATCCTGGTAGTGAAGATTCTATGATTTGCGATCCTACCATCGGAGCTCCGATCCGATTCAAAATCACGATTCTGACAACCTTGCGTGAGAGAGTTGTCAATATTGATAGATCAAATGCCAAATAAAATAAACTCTAGCAAGGTATTTTTGTATTTTTGGTTTAATAGATCTAAAAATAAAAGGAAAATAAAATAGATCGCAAAGGCAAATATATTAAAGAAGAGACCCGGGGGCCGTAGGTTTCACTAGTGGCTTCTCTTGAGAAAAATAGCAAATGGTGGGTGAACAAATTACTGTTGGGCAATTGATAGAACTTCAAATAATCATGACGATACCCAGGCAATGATCGTTATATAGGCATCATGTCCAAGATTAGTAGATCGACTCCTGCCTGCATCTACTACTATTACTCCACACATTGACCGCTATCCAGGATGCATCTAGTGTATTAAGTTCATGGAGAAATGGAGTAATGCAATAAGAACGATGACATGATGTAGACAAGATCTATTTATGTAGAAATAGACCCCATCATTTTATCGTTACTAGAAGTGATACATACGTGTCGGTTCCCCTTCTATCACTAGGATCAAGCACCGTTAAGATCAAACCCACTACAAAGGACCTCTTCCCATTGCAAGATAAATAGATCAAGTTGGCCAAACAAAACCCAAATATCGGAGAAGAAATACGAGGCTATAAGCAATCATGCATATAGGAGATCAAAGAAGACTCAAATAACTTTCATGGATAAAAAGATAGATCTAATCATAAACTCAAAGTTCATCGGTTCCCAACAAACACACCGCAAAAAGATTTACATCATATGGATCTCCAAGAGACCATTGTATTGAGAATCAAACGAAAGAGAGGAAGCCATCTAGCTACTAACTACGGACCCGTAGGTCTACAAAGAACTACTCACGTATCATTGAAGAGGCACCAATGGACATGATGCACCCCTCCGTGATGGTGTCTAGATTGGATCTGGTGGTTCTGGACTCTGAGGCGGCTGGAATTGATTTTCATCGACTCCCCTAGGATTTCTAGAATATTGGGGTATTTATAGAGCAAAGAGGTGGTCCGGGAGGCCACCGAGGTGGGCACAACCCACCAGGGCGCGCCTGGGCCTCTAGGCGCGCCCTGGTGTCTTATGCTCACCTCGGGCTCCCTCCTTGGTACTTCTTTGGCCCATTGGATGTCTTCTCACTACAGAAAGAATACACTTCCATGATGATGCGTGTTTGTCACAGTAGGTCGCGTTTTTTGTCATGCATGTACATCCATGAAGATTTTATGACAGAATCAAGATAGTCATACCTGTGCTGTCATAGAAGTGTTCCATGACATTACCAAAATTATCATCACGGAAGTGTCCACTTCCATGATGATAAATCGCGCGTCACAGAAGTGCTTTTGTCAAGGGTGACCGACACGTGGCATCCACCCTAACGGAATGCCGTTAGGTTATCGGGTCGGATTTTGGATCCGATAACCCGTTAACAGCCTAGACCAATGGGAAATTTCCACGTGTAAAATTCTGATTGGCCGAAGGGAACACCTTTCAGCTCGTTAGTGGGCCAGATGTCGCCCGTCCATTGAAGGAGACATGCCTATGATACGTCGACACATGGCTGGGCCCAACAGAGGCCCATATAGGTTAAAAAGGCCGGCCCAGTCAAAGGCCCGTAGTACTTAATCAGGTACTAGCGGGCCAGCCCAATAATGGCCTTCTTAATAAAGGCCCATTTACGGCCCGAAGCCAGATCTAGCCCGTTAATTGTTCGCCCAATATTTGGGCCCATTTATGGCCCGAAGCCAGATCTGGCCTATTAATTGTTCGCCCAATATTTGGGCCCATTTGCGGCCCGAAGCCAGATCTGGCCCGTTAATTGTTCGCCAAATATTTGGGCACAACTATAGCCTAGTGACTTTCGGCCTGTTAGAGGCCTGATGTAGACATGGGCCCATTTCAACCCGGTGTGACTTTTGGCCTGGGAATGGCTCGTGCTGCCCATGGGCCATATATGGTCCGACGGGACATCGGGCCCACTAACGGCCCGTGCTAAAGGTGGCAGCAATTAAGCCCAATGTGACTTTGGGCCTGTTAAAGGCCTGTAACGTAATTCGGCCCATTGATGCCTGTACTAAGCTTTGGGCCTCTTAAAGGCCCATGATATCAGTGGGCCAACTAAGGCCCGAGATATGTTTCGGCCTGGTAACGGCCCGTGAGCTAACTGGGCCCAAAAAGGCCCGGTCTACATTTCGGCCTGCTGAAGGCCCGTCGACGACTAGTGAAAATTGAGGCCCAATATGCATTTTGGCCTGCTAAAGGCCCGTGGTTTCATCTCGGTCATAACAGGCCATCACAATATTCAGCCTGTTAATGGCCCAACATGACCTGGGCTAAACTAAGCGCTGGTTCGACAAAAGGCCCAACTAAAATATAGGCTGGTGTAAGTTTGGTCCTGGCGCAATGTGTGAAGGCCCCAATCATTTGGGCCCAAGAAAGACGCAAGCCGGGCCAATTGTGGCCCGCTAAAAACCAGGCCCGTTAGAGTCGAATGTTTCGGCCCGATCGACTACATCTGATTTTTTTTTCAGATAGCGAATGATGGCAGTAACTAGTAGGAATTAAGAACAAACCTAATCTACACAATAAAGAAATTACGGCATAGTAACTAAGAATAAACCTACACTATACAATAAAGGATTTAAGGTATATTACATCCACTGGGCATCGAAGTTCGCCACCACTGATCATAAAGCGCAACGAAGAAGCAGATTACAAAAACTGGGCACCATTGCAGCGTAACAAAATAATACTGAACCAAGACCACTTCCAAGACAGTTCAAGAAAGGTTAGCCTTGCGGGGGAACTGCTGCGCAAGCTGCTGAGCAAGGCTGTGAGACCGGCCTAGCATGTCGGTCATAACTTTTAGGTGTAGCTGTTTATCAATGAGGTTCTCATTGGTGTTCTCTGCAATCTTTCTTAGAGATAGGACTTCAAGTCGAAGTTGAGTTGCAGAATGCCTTTCTGCTAGAACTTGGGACTGAAGAAGTCGAACTGATTCAGACAACGAATTCTATGAGCTTGTCTGACTGTTAGTCTCAAGTAACTTGAACACTGCATCAAGACAAGACTTTGGGGTTGTCTCGCTATCTTCAAGATGGTTTGCCTTCTTTGCTGCAATATATGTTGGGTTTGTCTCACAGCCTTCAGCAGACTTGTGCATGCCATCAGGCATATCACCCTGAAACAAAGCAGAGAGATGACAGTTTTTGCATGTGTATAAACAAAGATGATAATTGTGCTGTCAATTCCATCCAATTTCAAATTAGAAAATAAAGAGTAAGTTCAAAATATTAATAGCATAATTTGGCATTGTTCATAATGCGGGGAGCTTCACCATACTACTGGATTACCATGTCAACATAACAAGCATAGATAAAGGGCAAAGAAAATCATAGTATCTATTTTGGATAATGTGCATGGCATGTTGTTCATATCATCAGCCACACCAGTAAGATAAAACAGGAGATGACAAGGTGCAGTGGGCTGCTTCACCACACACTGGATTATAGATCCACAAAAACAAGCGTACATATAGGGAGTATTAAGTAATGTGCATGGTATGAATAAGGAATTTGATTTTACAAGTAAAACTTAGAACTTACGGTTCTTGCGAACATGCATTTTGGTAGAAACAGCAAACTAAACAGCAGTAAACGATAGGGAGTATGAGCAAATTAAACAGTAGTTGAGGATAAAGGATATAGAAGGACTAACTTACATTAACAGTTAACACCGGCTTTATAATGCCCTTCTCCATGTCAAGGGCAGGATAACTCAAGATCTTCAGCACAGAATCTTCTTCATAAGCATTTCCTGTACTCTACATTTTCTAGAGAGTAATTATAGATATGATAATACTAGAAGGGATAGTGGATAATGAAGATAAGATGCAGATTGATGCTACATAATCAACTACCAATCCCTAGAAGTACAAGTGTTACAGGACAAAATGTACTAACAAGAGCAATGGGCTACACTTCTGCACTGGCATTGTCTGTGTATTCTACTTGTTGGTAAGATTAAATATAGATCTGATCTTTTTTAGTAAATGGTGGGTGAGGGAGTCCTGGACTAGGGGGTGTCCGGACAGCCAAACTATCACCGTTGGCCGGACTCCAAGACTATGAAGATACAAGATTGAAGACTTCGTCCCGTGTCCGGATGGGACTTTCCTTGGCGTGGAAGGCAAGCTTGGCGATACGGATATGTAGATCTCCTATCATTCTAACCGACTCTATGTAACCCTAGCCCTCTCCGGTGTCTATATAAACCAGAGGGTTTTAGTCTGTAGGACGAACAACAATCATACCATAGGATAGCTTCTAGGGTTTAGCCTCCTTGATCTCGTGGTAGATCTACTCTTGTACTACCCATATCATCGATATTAATCAAGCAGGAGTAGGGTTTTACCTCCACCGAGAGGGCCCGAACCTGGGTAAAAACATCGTGCCCCTTGTCTCCTGTTACCATCCGCCTAGACACACAGTTCGGGACCCCCTACCCGAGATCCGCCGGTTTTGACACCGACATTGGTGCTTTCATTGAGAGTTCCTCTGTGCCGTTGCCATCAGGAAGGATGCCTCGTCTCGTCTTTAAAGATGGCACCGTTGCTAAAGGAGCTTTGGCCATCGGCCAAACTATCCGGCTAGGCGGTTTTCTTATGACCGCCTGTTCGGCCGCCGCGCCGACGATGACTTCTTGGGTCATCAAAAGCGATCTTCACGTCAACTTGGAACTCGCCGAGCAGCTAGATCTGATGGAGCTCTCCTCCTTAAACGAGCTCTTGGATCGCATCGCCGCCCTGGGAGTCACTGCAGACTACGATCAGATTGGGCCTAAAACCGATCTGAGAGAGATCAACTCTCCCCAGGCTACCCACCACGTTGCTCTGGTGGAGGAACAGCACGACGACTCTTCTTCTATATTAAGGACAAGCTATGTCCGGATTCCCAACCCCTCCATGCCGGATCCCCGCGGAGGGACGGACGTCGATCAAGTCCTGAACCTAAAGTCGGGCAGCGGGCTGGATTCATTGGGCAATATCCAAAAACCCAAGCTTCCAAGTTCGGAAACTTTTCGGCCTTTGAGTCTTAGATTAGACGGGGATCCGAATTTAATTCCACCCGCCCACCCAAACATAAGCGATCTATCCCGAATCCGGCAAGAGCCCGCTGAAACAGTACACCATTACTAGGCCAGATTCCTCCTGGTTATGGACAGGATAAAGGACCGCCGCGAGGAAGACGCAATCTTACTCTTCTGCAATAACTGCACGGACAAGGGAATCCTAAACGCCATAAGCCGTCGCGAAATTACACGCTTTGCCGACTTGGCGTCCATAGTACGAAAGTACTGTGCGATGGAGAGCGCCTGGAAAACCGAAACCAACTTTTGGGATAATCCGGCTCCGAATACAACCCTAGTCCGAAATAAAAGGGTGCATCATCGTCAGGCACCTAGGTTAAATACCAAAAAGCAAAAAACCCCGAAAGGGCACGGAATCGTATTGGAGGGATGGCTCAGTGGACCCTGCAAAATTCATAGTACAGAGGGCGCCACTCCAACTCATAGCCTTCGAGCATGTTGGATACTACGGCAGGTGGCCAAAAGTAGTGAAGAGCTTCTAGCTCCAGAGAACCAGCCCAGCAATACCAGTACGGTATTAACAGTCTTCGAGACTTTCGCATCAAATAATATGCGGAAACGAACACTCCGCAGCCTTGCCGAAGTCTACCAAGTAGCAACAATAAATCCATGGAGTGACACGGCTATTACCTTCAATGCCAGTGAAGAACCTAAATTCTAAACAGCCATAGCACCAGCCGCATTGGTCCTCAGCCCAATAGTGGACGACTTTCGCCTTACTAAGGTACTCATGGACGGCGGCAGCGGATTAAACCTCATTTATGAGGAAACCCTTCAAAAATTGGAAATAGACTGGAGCCGCATTGAGCGAAGCAGCACAACCTTTAGAGGAATAATCCCTAGTCGGGAAGCATGCTGCACAGGAAAAATCACACTGGATGTGCTGTTCGGTTCGCCGGACAATTACAGGTCTGAGGAGGTCACGTTCCAAGTGGCCCCGTTCAGTAGCGGATATCACGCTTTATTAGGACGAGAGGCATTCACAATTTTTCAAGCTATACCCCATTACGGGTACATGAAGCTAAAAATGCCCGGGCCCAACGGAATCATCACTCTTGCCAGTGATCCATACATAACACTCCGCACCGAAAATAAGACAGCCGCACTAGCCCTCGAGGCACTATCCGAAGCCCTAGCGGCCGAGGAACTCACCGCGCTACGCTCCACGGTGAACAGGGACGATGTAATACTCGATAAGAGATCCAAGTCCACCTCTTTTAAACCAGCGGACGAAATAGTCAAATTCCAAGTCCATCCAACAGACCCTACAAAGATAGCTTCCATTGGGGCACAACTAAGCCCTGATGTAGACTCCGCACTACGAGAATTCCTACGGGAAAATTGGGACATTTTTGCCTGGCACCCTTCAGACATGCCAGGAATCCCACGACGGCTGGCCGAGCACAGCCTAAATATCCTAAAAGGATTCAAGCCAGTCAAACAGGCTCTTCGGCGATTTTCCGAACCCAAGAGACAGGCAATGGGAGAGGAGCTAGCCAAGCTATTAGAGGCCGGATTCATCAGAGAGATAAAACATCCGGATTGGCTAGCAAACTTGGTAATGGTACCAAAGAAGGACAAATCCTGGCGCCTGTGTGTCGACTTCAAGGACCTTAACAACGCTTGCCCAAAGGATCCCTTCACTCTTCCCCACATTGATCAAATTATCGACGCTACCGCAGGGCACGACTCATTGTGCTTCCTCGATGCATACTCCGGCTACCACCAAATTAAGATAGCAGAGCCAGACCAAGCCGCAATGGCATCCATCACTCCATACGGACCATTCTGCTTCAACACCATGCCCTTCGGTCTCAAAAACGCCGGCGCAACATATCAGCGCATGATTCAGACATGTCTGGCAAACCAATTCGGCAAAACAGTGGAGGCATATGTAGACGATGTGGTCGTCAAATCCAAGCATGTCGAAACTCCAGTAGATGACTTGAGACTCACATTCGACAATCTCCGAGCATATGACATTAAGCTCAACCCGAAAAAATGCGTTTTCGGCGTACCATCCGGAAAGCTCTTGGGCTTCATCATATCCGGTAGAGGAATTGAAGCAAACCCAGCCAAGATCCGAGCTCTGTCAAAATTGGATATCCCAAAATACCTCAAGCACATACAAAAACTGACTGGATGCGTGGAGGCTCCAAGCCGCTTTATCTCCCGCTTAGGAGAAAAGGCATTACCCCTTTATCACCTCCTCCGGTGCACCAAACACTTCGAGTGGACGGATGCCGCCACGGCTGGATCAAAGCCATATTGGCAACAAATCCAGTCCTGGCCGCGCCCAATTTGGGCGAACCGATGTTATTATATATCGCGGCAACACATCAAGTTGTAAGCGCGGTGCTCGTCGTTGAACGAGAAACGGACGGACACAAGTTCCCTCTTCAAAAACCAGTTTACTACATGTCCACTGTCCTAACTCCATGCAAGTCCCGGTACCCACATTATCAAAAGATAGCATACGCGGTGTTCATGGCATCCCGGAAGCTGCGACACTACTTTCAAGAGTGTTCGATAACAGTAGCCTCCGAAGTACCCCTTAATGACATTATAAACAACCGCGACGCAACTGGCCGGATTGCAAAATGGGCCATCGAGCTCCTCCCATTCGACATAACCTATAAGCCACAGCGAGCTATCAAGTCGCACGTTTTGGATGACTTCATCGCCGAATGGACTGAAGCCGAACTCCCTAAAGAGTACGGCACATATTCCAATTGGATCATGCACTTCGACGGCTCCAAAATGTTGGCGGGCCTGGGGGCTAGCATCGTCCTGACGTCCCCAACCGGAGATACAGTCCAATACGTACTCCAGATAATGTACACGGACACCAACAACGCAGCCGAATATGAGGCCCTTCTACATGGTCTCCGGATGGCAGTCTCCATGGGCATTCAGCGCCTAGAGGTTCGCGGGGATTCAAACCTTGCAATATCCCAAATAAATGGAGACTTTGACGCTAAGGATCCGAAAATGGCAGCTTACTGTAATGCCATCTTAAAAATGTCATCTCGGTTCGAAGGGCTCGAATTTCACCATATAGCCCGGGATAATAACCAGGTGGCGGACGTATTGGCACGCATCGGCGCAAAGCGTGATGCCGTCCCTCCCAACATCTTCCTGGAGCGGCTTTTCAAGCCATCCATACTATGGGAAGGGGAGTCCGGAAACAACAATCCGGACCCAACCGCACCGCCCAACACCGAACATTCAGACACAATCGGTGGTTCAGCCAACGAAATAACACCTTCAGCCCACGAAATATTGGCAGTTATTGCCCCGTGGACCAAGCCATTCCTAGCCTACTTAACTAGGCAGGAACTCCCTGAGGACCTAAACGAGGCACACTGCATAGTACGGTGATCTAAAGCCTATAAGGTCCACGAGGGAGAGCTTTATAATAAAAGCACAACCGGAGTCCTTCAAAGGTGTATCTCCGAAGAGGAAAGGCGAAATCTTCTGGCTGAAATTCATGCCGGACTTGGTGGGCACCACGCCGCAGCCCGGGCCCTTGTAAGCAAGGCCTTCCGTACAGGATTTTATTGGCCGACGGCCCGGGCAGATGCACAGTACTTAGTCCAACAATGCGTCGGTTGCCAGCTCTTTGCTAATCAAAGCCACATGCCACCCACTGCCCTCAAAACTATACCCATCACCTGGCCGTTCGCGGTCTGGGGGCTTGACATGGTTGGACCCCTTAAAGGAGGAACCCACAAGCAAAAATACCAATTGGTCATGGTGGATAAATTCACCAAATGGATAGAGGCCAAACCAGTTAATACGGCCGAATCCGGACCCGTGATAGACTTCATATCGGGGGTAGTACACCGTTATGGCGTTCCCCATAGCATCATCACTGATAACGACACGAACTTCACGGCCGACGAGGTTAAACTCTGGTGCAAAAACATGGGCATCAAGCTCGACTACGCTTCAGTCTATCACCCTCAAACTAACGGTTAAGTGGAGCGAGCAAATGGTCTAATCATGAGCAGCATCAAACCCAGACTAGTGCGGTCCCTTAAGGAATCTAACACGCACTGGGTAGAGGAGCTCGACTCCGTACTCTGGGGTCTGTGGACCACGCCGAATCGCACGACCGGATTCGCACCATTTTTTATTGTATACGGCGCAGAGGCAGTTTTGCCCTGCGACATAATTCATGACTCACCTCGCGTGCGCATGTACAAAGAAAGAGAAGCCGAGCTGGATCGGCAGGACAATTTGGACGCCTTAGAGGAGGAGCGCAACGTGGCAAAAGCTCATTCCGCATTCTATGAACAGCAGGCTCGAAGATATCAAAGCAGAGAAGTACGGGCCAAAACTTACAATGTTGGCGAACTAGTTCTACGCCTGCCGGACAAGAAAAAAGACAAACTCAAGCCCAAATGGGATGGTCCCTTCATCATCAACCAAGTCCTGATCAGCGGAGCGTACTGTCTGCGAAACGCATCAGATAACCGACTCGAGCCAAACCCATGGAACGCAGCCCGTCTCCGAAGATTCTACGCCTAGCGCCGGACTCTAAGTTCGTCTCCTTCCCCCGTCCATATTTTATACTTTCACTGTCTTTTATTTCTCTCCTTCTCCCCCCCTTTTCTCACAAGCCTTTGGAGGCTCACCTGCGCATTGTTCGCACACACTTGACGTGCTACTTGCACTCATTATACCTGAGGGCTTCTTTAACAGAAGCTTATTTATACGGGCTTTATGCCCAACACATGTGTCACACTTCCACATGTACCTTTTGTTCACCATTATATGCATCGATGTGACTTAAGATTTGGCCAAGCTGGGTTGCCTGGCTCCTGTGCTTACCTCTACGTTCCCGAGTGTTTGGCTAGGAGGTAAAGGGAGCACCTCTGCGATTGTTACTGCCGGGTCAGCCGGATGTGTACCTCAGACTGGGTGAAGCCGAAAGCTAGCGTTCTTAAGGGAATATTCAGTCGGTGATTTAAAAGATGATTTCTTACCTATTTATTTATCTGCCCCCAGATGCTTTCCTGCTTTTTTCGCAGTCTGAAATGCACTTTAGGGCATGCCTCCTAGGGAAAGGAACCCCTAACGGAACTATTCTCCCTGGAAGATGTTTCTTACTAACCATGTAATATAACATAACTAGTTGGGCACTTGTCTGATAAAGCACTAATGACCCCTACGCCTGGTCTCCATGCATGCCTCAGTTTTTTCTATAACCGCGAGGGTATTCGGACACACTCCGGACTGTCGGGTCCCGAGGTTGAAGCGAAAAGGTCCGCTACGACAAACGATCTACAATCTGGCTAGAAGGCATTTTACATGTCATTTTAAATTACATCGTCAAACTGACTGATTGTATTCCTCTTCAATACCATCTAATAGACTGTCTAGTTTACAGTCCTGCTGGGAATACTTTGCGGCCAACTCTACTTGGCCGTACACTAAGCTCACAGGGATCTCCTTCCCATTGGGCCCCACAGGTCCGACCTCGGCCATGTGGTTTGGGTCAGCCTTCGCATACCGCGTCTTCACCATAGCCCAGGCCTCCCTGGTGCCTTGATGGCAGGCCGATATCTTCCATTACCGGAAGCGCCACCGTGCTCCCTGAAGCTTCTCCGCAAGCTCTCCAAGACCTTCGGGTAGGGACATGGATGGCCACAAGGCCTGGGCGACTCCGCTCATCACCTGCCGAACTCGTTCGTGCAGTTGCAGCAGCTCGGGAAGTAGGTCACCCGTTGAACCGGGCATTTCCTCCGCAGGACGACCTGTGAGCATACCTACAGACATATTTCTGTCAATCGACTTCCTCGCTGAACTATTCTTTTCAAAAGTTCGCTCAAGCACTTACTATAAATGCCGCGACGAAGCCGCCGATTCTCCTTCACGGAGTCAGACAGCTGGGCCCGAACATCTTTCAGTTCCTCGCCCAGCTGGGTGTTGGCATCTTGGAGCTTATTTTACTCTTGCCGCACCCTTGTAAGCACCTTGTCGCCGGCCTTTAGCTGGCATAGTAGCTGTTGCTTGTCCGGATCTAGTCCGGTGCCATCTGCAACATTATTGTCAGACCTATACACACGCCGCACTTCACAAACTACCTATCTTTCGAAGTATATATTACCGGAGGGGGTCTCTGTGGCCCCCCCTGTGGCGGCTAGTGCGGCCTCGAGTTGGGCCCTGCACTCTTGAAGCTCCTGGGACAGGTGGGTATTCTTTTTCGTAAGGTCCTACATAACAAATGATCCTTAAATCAGTTATTCTAACTATTTTAAGTCTCGGGGGCTACTGGCATATACAACTATCAAAATTCCTCACCCGTATGTCTTTCACATACTGCTCCATGGCTCTGGCTAGACCATCTTGAGCGGCACGGAGATGCACATCTCCCGAATTAAAGGCGTTCAATGCCTCTTGGGAGAAACATGCGTCACGAAGGATTGTCCGGCAGCGCCTGTGATTCATGACACTCTCCACCTCAGATCTGGTGGTGGACAACCTGTCGGCATCCTCCGTTCGAGCAGCATCCGACGCGCGCCTTGTGTTCGCCTCCCCCTCCGGACCTGGCGTTGGAGCCTGGCTGGCGGAGGCTCGATTGGCAACCTCTCCGGACACAGTCCGGTGAGTGCTCTTTCTCCTGAAAAAATCACGAGCATTAGTATGCCTTCTAGGAATCTTTCCTTGAAACACGATGGTGCGCCATACCATTGCGGCGACGTCTCGATTCGCACAGCACTTCCTTTCCGCCTGCTGGGCCGAGCTGCCCCTTATTGGCCAGCCGCCGCAGGCTCGTCTTCCCGCCTCAAAGGCACCTCCTGCGGAACACCATTGGTATACGGTGATCAGATATAAGCACGGATGGGTAATGGTATCAGGACTTCGGTAATAGTTACCTGGGAAACTGGAGATATTCCAGGGTAGTCGGTCGTAATGGAGACCAAAGCATTGTCGATGCTAATTAAGTTGGTTGAACACCCCATCGATCAGCTCCACCTTTATATCTGGATCCTCTTTGGAGGCCGGATCGAGGGACCGTTCCGGATCCTCGGGTTGTGGAGCCGGGCTGTGTATATCCTCTACGGCCCGGCGCAGTTCCTGCGTCGAAATCACAAAATGAGACACTTAACTTTGGGAATATGGATCGGATAGACAAGTGTCCGCTTACCCAGCTTCGAGGGTTGTTCATGGAAAATCCATTCAATGGACTGGCACGGAGGAAGTCCTCCTCCTCCCCTTTATACAGGTCAGACAGGATCTTCACCAGATCAGCGACCGATCCCGGCCCCTTGCGGCCATGACGGGTGGCATCATCCTCCCCGTTGAAATCCCACATAGGGTGGCCCCTATACTGGAGCGGCTGCACCCCCCGCATAATGCATGTGGCCATGACCCGCCTTGTAATGCCGAAGACAATTAACATGCCGGGTTCATCATTGAAGCCTGGTTCGGGGGCTACCGAGGGAGTCCTGGACTAGGGGGTGTCCGGACAGCCGAACTATCATCGTCGGCCGGACTCCAAGACTATGAAGATACAAGATTGAAGACTTCATCCCGTGTCCGGATGGGACTTTCCTTGGCGTGGAAGGCAAGCTTGGCGATACGGATATGTAGATCTCCTATCATTGTAACCGACTCTGTGTAACCCTAGCCCTCTCCGGTGTCTATATAAACCAGAGGGTTTTAGTCCGTAGGACGAACAACAATCATACCATAGGCTAGCTTCTAGGGTTTAGCCTCCGTGATCTCGTGGTAGATCTACTCTTGTACTACCCATATCATCGATATTAATCAAGCAGGAGTAGGGTTTTACCTCCACCGAGAGGGCCCGAACGTGGGTAAAAACATTGGGTAGGGGGTCCCGAACTGTGCGTCTAGGCGGATGGTAACAGGAGACAAGGGGCACGATGTTTTTACCCAGGTTCGGGCCCTCTCGGTGGAGGTAAAACCCTACGCCTGCTTGACAGAAATATGTTTGTAGGTATGCTCACAGGTTATCCTGCGGAGGAAATGCCCGATTCAACGGGTGACCTACTTCCCGAGCTACTGCAACTGCACGAATGAGTTCGGCAAGTGATGAGCGGAGTCGCCCAGGCCTTGTGGCCATCCATGTCGCTACCCGAAGGTCTTGGAGAGCTTGCGGAGAAGCTTCAGGGAGCACGGCGGTGCTTCCGGCTATGGAAGATATCGGCATGCCGTCAAGGCGGCAGGGAGGCCTGGGCCATGGTGAAGACGCGGTATGCGAAGGCTGACCCAAACCACATGGCCAAGGTCGGACCTGTGGGGCCCGATGGGAAGGAGATCCCTGTGAGCTTAGTGTACGGCCAAGTAGAGTTGGCCGCAAAGTATTCCCAGCGGGACTATAAACTAGACAGTCTATTCGATGGTATCGAAGACGAATACAATCAGTCAGTTTGACTATGTAATTTAAAATGACATGTAAAATGCCTTCTAGCCGGATTGTCGATCGTTTGTCGTAGCGGACCTTTTTGCTTCAACCTCGGGACCCGACAGTCTGGAGTGTGCCCGAAAACCCTCGCGGTTATTGAAAAAACCGGGGCATGTGTGGAGACCAGGCGTAGGGGTCATTAGTGCTTTATCAGACAAGTGCCCAACTAGTTATGTTATATTACATGGTTAGTAAGAAACATCTTCCAGGGAGAATAGTTCCGTTAGGGGTTCCTTTCCCTGGGTGGCATGCCCTAAAGTGCATGTCCAGACTACGAAAAAAGCAGGAAAGCATCTGGGGGCAGATAAATAAATAGGTAAGAAATCATCTTTCAATTCACTGACTGAATATTCCCTTAAGAACGCTAGCTTTTGACTTCACCCAGTCTGAGGTACACATCCGGCTGACCCGGCAGTAACAATCGCAGAGGTGCTCCCTTTACCTCCTAGCCGAACAATCGGGAACGTAGGGGTAAGCACAGGAGCCAGGCAACCCAGCTTGGCCAAAACTTAAGTCATATCGATGCATATAATGGTGAATAAAAGGTACATGCGGAAGTGTGACACATGTGTTGGGCATAAAGCCCGTACAAAAAAGCTTCTGTTAAAGAAGCCCCCGGGTATAATGAGTGCGAGTAGCACGTCAAGTGTGTGCGAACAATGCGCAGGCAAGCCTCCAAAGTCTTGTGAGAAAAAAGGGGGGAGAAGGAGAGAAATAAAAGACAATTAAAGTATGAAATATGGACGGGGGAAGGAGACGAACTCAGAGTCCGGCGCTAGGCGTAGAATCTCCGGAGACGGGCTGCGTTCCATGGGTTTGGCTCGAGTCGGTCATCCGATGCGTTTCACAGACGGTACGCTCCGCTGGTCAGGACTTCGTCGATGATGAAGGGACCTTCCCATTTGGGCTTGAGTTTGTCCTTTTTCTTGTCCGGCAGGCGTAGAACTAGTTCGCCAACATTGTAAGTTTTGGCCTGTACTTCTCTGCTTTGATATCTTCGAGCCTGCTGTTGATAGAATGCGGAACGAGCTTTTGCCACGTCGCACTCCTCCTCTAAGGCATCCAAACTGTCTTGCCAATCCAGCTCGGCTTCTCTTTCTTCGTACGTGCGCACGCGAGGTGAGTCATGAATTATGTCGCAGGGCAAAACTGCCTCTGCACCGTATACCATAAAAAATGGTGTGAATCTGGTCGGGCGATTCGGCGTGGTCCACAGCCCCCAGAGTACGGAGTCGAGCTCCTCTACCTAGTGCGTGTTAGATTCCTTAAGGGACCGCACTAGTCTGGGTTTGATGCCGCTCATGATTAGACCATTTGCTCGCTCCACTTGACCGTTAGTTTGAGGGTGATAGACTGAAGTGTAGTCGAGCTTGATGCCCATGTTTTTGCACCAGAGTTTAACCTTGTCGGCCATGAAGTTTGTGCTGTTATCAGTGATGATGCTATGGGGAACGCCGTAACGGTGTACTACCCTCGATATGAAGTCTATCACGGGTCCGGATTCGGCCGTCTTAACTGGTCTGGCCTCTATCCATTTGGTGAATTTATCCACCATGACCAATTGGTATTTTTGCTTGTGGGTTCCTCCTTTATGGGGTCCAACCATGTCAAGCCCCCAGACCGCGAACGGCCAGGTGATGGGTATAGTTTTGAGGGCGGTGGGTGGCATGTGGCTTTGATTAGCAAAGAGCTGGCAACCGACGCATCGTTGGACTAAGTCCTGTGCATCTGCCCGGGCCGTCGGCCAGTAAAATCATGTACGGAAGGCCTTGCTTACAAGGGCCCGGGCTGCGGCGTGGTGCCCACCGAGTCCGGCATGAATTTCAGCCAGAAGATTTCGCCCTTCCTCTTCGGAGATACACCTTTGAAGGACTCCGATTGTGCTTTTCTTATAAAGCTCTCCCTCGTGGACCTTATAGGCTTTAGATCGCCGTACTATGCAGCGGGCCTCGTTTAGGTCCTCAGGGAGTTCCTGCCTAGTTAAGTAGGCTAGGAATGGCTTGGTCCACGGGGCAATAACTGCCAATATTTCGTGGGCTGAAGGTGTTATTTCGTTGGCAGAACCACCGATTGTGTTAGAATGTTCGGTGTTGGGAGGGACGGCATCGCGCTTTGCGCCGATGCGTGCCAATACGTCCGCCGCCTAGTTATTATGCCGGGCTATATGGTGAAATTTGAGCCCTTCGAACCGAGCTGACATTTTTAAGATGGCGATACGGTAAGCTGCCATTTTCGGATCCTTGGCGTCAAAGTCTCCATTTATTTGGGATATTGCAAGGTTTGAATCCCTGCGAACCTCTAGGCGCTGAATGCCCATGGAGACTGCCATCCGGAGACCATGTAGAAGGGCCTCGTATTCGGCTGCGTTGTTGGAGTCCGTGTACATTATCTGAAGTACGTATTGGACTATATCTCCGGTTGGGGACGTCAGGACGACGCCAGCCCCCAGGCCGGCCAACATTTTGGAGCCGTCAAAGTGCATGATCCAATTGGAATATGCGCCGTACTCTTTAGGGAGTTCGGCTTCAGTCCATTCAGCGACGAAGTCAGCCAAAACTTGCGACTTGATAGCTCGCCGTGGCTTATAGGTTATGTCGAATGGGAGGAGCTCGCTGGCCCATTTTGCAATACGGCCAGTTGCGTCGCGGTTGTTTATAATATCATTAAGGGGTACTTCGGAGGCTACTGTTATCGAACACTCTTGAAAGTAGTGTCGTAGCTTCCGGGATGCCATGAACACCGCGTATCCTTTTTTTTAATGTGGGTACCGGGACTTGCATGGAGTTAGGACAGTGGACACATAGTAAACTGGTTTTTGAAGAGGGAACTTGTGTCCGTCCGTTTCTCGTTCAACGACGAGCACCGCGCTTACAACTTGATATTTTGCCGCGATATATAATAACATCGGTTTGCCCAAATTGGGTGCAGCCAGGACCGGATTTGTTGCCAATATGGCTTTGATTTCTTCGAGTCCGGCCGTGGCGGCATCCGTCCACTCGAAGTGTTCGGCGCGCCGGAGGAGGCGATAAAGGGTGTTGTGGGAACGAACACCTATGGAACCGGAGCCCCTTTTCGGTTCGGCGGGGGGCGGAGGCCGCACGAAGAGCGGATCGAGGCGGAGCACACGAGCGATTTACCCAGCTTCGGAGCTCTCCGGAGAGATAATACTCCTAGTGCTGCTTTGTGGTTGTATTGCGTTCTTGCTCGAGAGCGATGAGCGCTACAGTACACTAGCTGTGAGACCGAGCGTGAGTGTTTCTGGTTTCCAACCCCCCTCTACGTTGCGCACGGGCCTCCTTTTATATGCTAAAGGGGTCACCGACAGGTGGCAACGCATGCAAGGGTAAAAGTGTAAAAAGAACTGCAGTTGGTACACCTACTTGCACAGTGTATCCTACCTAACTCTGACGGCAGGGGACAAGGGCATTGAATGCCCGTCTATGTCGCCCGAACAGTGCATAAAATGGACCGTTAGGGGCGCCACCGCTTGCCATGATGGCCATCTTGTCAGCGCCGCTTGCCACCTCGCACCGCTGGCTGCACAACCTCTCGCCACGCGCGCCTGGAATGGCCCCAGGGCGACATGTTGACGGATGCGCTGGAGCGTGGGTTCAGAGAGGTAGCTCGTCGCGGCAAGTGCCTTGCCGCGGTCGTTGTCTTGCCGCGCCCGGAAGCTTGTCGCTCACCGGGCCTTGTCGAGACGCGGGGCGCGTCGCGGCAAGTTCCTTGAGATGCCTTGTTTGGCCTTCCCGGCAAGCTCCTCTTGCCGGGGCCTTATCTCCTTCCCGGCAAGCTCCTCTTGCCGGGGCTTTGAACACTTTGTTCTTGAATGGCTCCAAAGGAACCACGGAGGACTTTGGCGGTCACCCGGCAAGCCTTGCCACGGGGTGCTGCGACTGCCCGTGCACAAGTTCGGGATACTAGTGTACCCCTACTCTTGTACACCGACAGGAGCCCCCGGGCCTGGGCCACACACGATGCCGAGTGCTGTTGGGCCAGGCCCAAAATAGGGCACGGGCACGCGCGGCCTGGGTCACGCCGTATCTTACTCCGTATCCACCACGCTCTCCCCTAACGGCACGCGTCGAACGCGGCGTCGTGGGAGAGATCGTGGGTGGTTCTTTATTTGGAAAAAGCGTAACATTCGCCTTGTCCCTCTTTATAAGCAGGGGGAACAGGGGCAGTTCCCCCATCTCGCCGGTCGCTGTTCCCATCTTCAGAAATCTCCGCCGCTCCCCTCCGCTTCCAAAGTCGAAAGAGAGCAGCGCTCCGCCCCCCATCGCCGCCGTCGCTACCAACGCCGTCGATCTCCCCCACCACCTCCGCCATGGCTCCGAAAGCCGGGAAGGGCATGAAGTCGGCCGAGGCGCTGCGGCTCGAGGCGCTGCGAAAGGGGCGGGCAACTTTCCCCTCCGAGCTCGCCGTGGCAGAGCTGAGGGAATGGTACTATCTCTTCTGGTCGACGGAGACGCGAGCGCACCCGCGCACGAAGGTACTCTCCACCGCCGCTTCGAAACGGGCTCCAAACGGATACCCTTTCTACGTGCTGTTCTTCTACTGTGGGCTCTGCCCGCCCTTCTCTGAATTCTTCTGCGATATCATGAATACCTACGGGTTCCACCTCCTTGATTTCACCCCCAATGCCGTTCTGACCATGACAGTTTTCGCACATCTCTGCGAAAACTTTGTCGGAGTCCACCCAAATGTAGCTCTTTTCCACCACTACTTCATGCCCCGGGTCGAGAGAGGAGAGCCTTTATCCGGCGGGATCGCCTGGATCTCGAGAGCCGGCAAGAAGGAGGCGTATCTGGAGGGGGAGCTCCGCAGCAAATGGGAGGAGTGGAGAGCGGAATGGTGCTGGATCGTTGAGGAGAACCCGCAGCCATTCACCGCCCAGCGCCAAGTCCCAGTAGTGCGCGGCGGCGATTGGAGCAGATTGACCGCGAAAGACGACAAGATGAAGATCGCCACCACCCGGATCTTGCGCCTCAGGCTTGACGGGCTCACCGTAGGTGCCGTAGGCGCAAATTTTCTTCGCCGCTGCATCGCCCCCCTGCAAGAGAGGAGGAGACCCGCCTGGGAATTCGGGGGTCCGGCGGACATTATGAGGCTGCGTCCGGGCCTCAACTTCAATTTCACCGTCATGGAATTGGATGTGATGCTCAAGGAGTTGTTCAAGCATGATCCTCAGCATCCCGAATGGTTCAGGTTGCCGGCGGGTGTCGTTCCGCTGTGCAACAACTCTTCGCTCGACCGCATCCGTGCAATGATGTCGCTGTGCAACTCGCATGGTCTTGTCCCAACTTGGCAAGAGCCTGCGGATGACGTCGTGCAGTAGTTCTTCGACGGCCTGGTGGAGGTGGCAGTCCACGCCGACGAATAGAAGATCCTCACCCGCGACACCACTGAGGAGGAGATGCAGCGCATCGCCACCAGGGCGGAAGAGGCGGCGGCAGTCGCTGCCGCGGGCGAGTTTGGGTTCACCGTGGAGGAGGCAGAGCCAGCAGAGGCGGCAAGCCTTGCCGAGCGAGAATGGCTTGACGGTGAGGAAGAGCTTGCCGCGCCTGATGCCGAGCCGAGCGAGCCCGCCGAGGGCGCAAGCGGCTCCCCGTCTCCAGGCACCTTGCCGCAGACGGAGCCCCCAGCGCAGCCCCCAGCTCCACCAAGAAGGCGTCTCCGCAGGGCTAGGGATGTAGAAGGGCGGCAGACGAGTCAGCAGCCTTCGCGCCGCGCAACAGGCTCCGCCGCGACAACTGGAGCGGGGTCTTCCTGGACCGCCGCTTCTGGTCCTGCCGCTGCCCCTGCCAAGCGGTCAAGGGAACCCACTCCTCCGCCTCGTCGCGCCGGAGGAGGGCCGGGCTTCGACCTCTCCGCCCTCAGCTCCGACGAGGAAGAGGAAGAGTAAGATCCCTTGTTGTATTTGTAGTCCTTCAATCTTTGCTGTTTTTGTCTTGTATCTGACTTGCTTGACTCTGAACTCATTCCTTTTCAGGACTCTGGCTCAGAGAGCGGCGAAGAGAGCCAAGGTGCCGGTGATTGTCATCGAGGACGAGCCCACCCCGACAGCAGGGGGCGCGCCCGAGACCACCTTGCCGGACCCGGCAACTACCCCGCGAAGCAGCCCCCAGCGTAAGTATATGGTTTACTTCTTGCTGTTAAGGGCGCGTGGGTGCTCTTTCTTCGCTGATATTTGATTGCTGGTTTGTGTAGGAGCAGAGCAGCTTCACCAGGAGCACTCGGAAGCCGCCCCTGAAGTGCCATCTGCTTCGACTACGCCGCCAAGGGAGGATTCCCCGGTGAGGGAGCGTTCTCCGGCAAGGGAGAGATCTCCGGCAAGGGATAGTTCTCCGGCAAGGGACGGCGCCAGCGACCCCCCAGTGGTGGAGCCTATGACGGCAGAGCCCAGCACAGGTAATCCTCTTGCTCAAAAACTTCCCTTTGGTTTTTCTTCTTCTGATTTTTCTTTTTGGATATTTGTTTGACTTCTTCTCCCTCTTCCGGCCTTCAGACCCACCTTCTATGGAGCCGATGGAGACCGAAGCCACCGGCGAAGAGAACGCGCGCGACAACACCAACGACGCCGCTGCCACCAAGGACGAAGCCAGCGCCGATGATCCTGCCGGTGAGGAGGCCGCCAAAGCCGCCGCAGGAGCTGGCGAAGGGTCTTGCGATCGCACTGACGGCCCCGAGGCCGCAGGAGCGCAAGGCGCTACGCCGACCGCCGAACCCTCCGCCGCTGCCGCAGCATCAGGCTCCAAAGAGCCCCAGCCCGGCGCCTATCTCAAGGCCGGTGATGGTGTCTTCATCAAGCTCCCCTGGGCGTCAAGCTCCAGGGCGCCGGTCGAAGGAGAAGCTTTCGATGGAGAGGTGCTCGCCTCCGCTGGGCTGACGCTAGTCGACGCGCCAAGCAGCAGTAGCGGCGAGTCTGAGGAGGAGGAGCTGCTGCGGAAGCTGGTGTCACTCTACCGCGCCCGACAAGCCAAACTGGAATCCCGGGAAGTGCTTGTCGCGCAGGCGGGAGTGGATATTGAGAAGCATGCGGAGGAGCTTCGGAGCCGCAATCAAGAAGCCCTCCGGTCCATTGCAGAGGAGCGGGCGCAGCTCATCGAGGCGCGGAAAGCCTTCCTTCTCGAGAAGGCTGAAGCTGAAGAGCAACAGCGGCTTGCCGCCGAGGAGCTGTCTGTGCGGGAAGGCGAGTTGACGCAGCGAAAGGTTAATCTGGACAGCCATGAGGAGGAGCTCGCCGCGCGGGAACGAACTTTCTGCGGGGCTCTCAAGGAAGCAAAGGACGCGGCCGCAGCTGCTGAGGCCGCCAAGAAGGAGCTGGAGACGAAGGTAGCGTAGCTAGAGGCCGATCTCAAGGCGAGGGATGAAGAGCTTGCCGCGCTCCAGCGTGAGCGTGAGAAGGACGCCCTCGCCCACGGCGAGCTGCAGGGTCGCCTCGTCGAGAAGGGCAAGGAGCTGAGCGCCGCCAAAGACTCCAATGCTGATCTTGAGTTGAAGCTGGCTACTTTAACCAAGATGCTGGACGGCGCCAGGGAGCAGGAGGCGGCCTTGAAGAAGGAGATCAAGGCCAACGAGGAGCTGCTGGCGAGTGCTGCCACCACCCAGAACACCCTCAGGGAGACTGTGGAACTCTGGACAGAGGGTCTCGTGAATATCGCCGCAGTCATCGACAAGGAGCTGGAGCAGCTGGGGTTGGAGGACTTTGGGTATTCCTCCGATGAGAACCTCCATCCCAGCGCCAAGCTCACTTTGTTCTTCAAGGGCGTGGCGACGGCTCTCCAGCGACTCCGGGAAAGGATCCCAAAGCAGCTGGCCGACGAGTCGCGCACGATCTGCGCGAGAGTTCTGCAAAAGGTGTTGGTGAAGGTGGCCTTCTGCAACCCAGGCCTCAACCTCACCAATGTCCTCAAGAAGCTGCCGGCGGATGCTGATCTGGAAGAGCTCAAGGCCCTTGTCGGACCCATTGTGGACAAGGTGAATGAAGTCAAGAGAGTTGACGGCGATCGCGTAGATTAGGCCACTTCTTTTCTCCTTTTCTTGCCGCTGCTAGTCATGTTATGAGAACAAACTATTAGAGCTGCGACAAGTTATCTTTGTAATATAACTTTTATTTTGGGCGGTATTTGCTATGTTATTTCCTTTACTTGATTCCTTCCTTTGTATGTTTTTACCCTACGCTTTTAGGGAACTTGTCGGCGCAGGCACCTTTGCCGCGAGCGCTGAGTGCGGAATGTCAGCAGCCTGCTGGCGGTGCCGCTACCGACAAGAAACCTTGTCGCAGCGAGTCGCAGCACACTTAAGTTGTTGAGAGGACTCGAAACAAAGTAATGGCGCAACTAGCTACGAGTTGGTTCCTCCGCGCACAGGTTTTCCATACAAAGCACGGTCGTTCGAGGAAGATAACTTAAAAAATTTAAAACTGATTGCTCAAACTTTGGCAACTTAGCTTTTCTGTCGTTTGCGTCCCGGCAAGGCGAAACTTTCTTGAACGACGCCCGGTCCACACCATTATCTTCTCCTTCCCCCCCGACAAACTTGTGTGCGAGGGAATCTTTCCTTCTTTGAGAAAGAGAAAGAAGAGAAAATAAAGATATGGAGCCTTATGGCTCGTTATCGCTTACCGGGGGTAGGTGCTGCACAAAATGTTAGATAGCACATGCAAAAAATAGGAAGCATGAAATCGACAAGATGTGCAGAGCACATTAGCTTTATTTATGCACGGGGTCTGCGCCCGGCTTTGTACAAAGGGTTACATGCAACAGCGGCAAGGCTTGTACAAAAGGTGGTTGCCAGAACAGGTTCCGGCAACCGCGCCTTACGGGTAAAACTTACGAAGATGCTCAATGTTCCAGGAGTTGCTCACCAGAAAGCCATCTTCGGTCTCAAGGCGGACAGCGCCGGGCCTGGTGACTCGTTTCACCAGGTAAGGGCCTTCCCACTTTGGCGTCAACTTGTTGGAATTCTTGGCGGAGTGAACGCGCCGAAGAACAAGGTCGCCTTCCTCGAGAATCCTGGCATTAACTTTGCGGCTATGGTAGCGGCGCAAAGCTTGCTGGTATCGAGCAGCTCGTACAGCAGCCTGGAGACGGTCTTCCTCAAGGAGCAGCGCGTCATCTTGCCGTAGCTGCTCTTGCTCAAGCTCGTCATAAGCGAGCACCCGAGGTGACCCGTATACGAGTTCCGTGGGGAGAACTGCCTCTGCTCCATAGACTAGAGCGAAAGGTGTCTGGCCAGTGGCTCGATTTGGCGTCGTCCTGATCGACCAAAGAACCACCGGCAGCTCCTCAATCCAGTTCTTTCCGCACTTGTGCAGCCTGTCGAAAGTCCTGGCCTTGAGCCCGCGCAGCACTTCAGCATTTGCCCTCTCCGCTTGACCGTTGCTTCTCGGGTGAGCAACAGAAGCGAAGCAGACCTTGGCGCCAAGATCTTGGACGTACTGCATGAAGGTGCGGCTCGTGAATTGCGTGCCATTGTCGGTGATGATCCTGTTAGGTACCCCGAAACGGCAAACAATCGACCTGAAGAACTTGACTGCTGACTGTGCTGTCACCTTCCTCACTGCTTCCACTTTCGGCCACTTTGTGAACTTGTCGATTGCAACATACAAGTACTCAAAGCCCCCGACAGCTCGGGGAAAGGGGCCGAGGATGTCGAGCCCCCAGACCGAAAATGGCCAGGATAAAGGGATCGTCTGGAGAGCTTGAGCTGGCTGGTGTATCTGCTTGGAATGGAACTGGCACGCTTCACACTTGGTTAGTTGTGCAGTTGCATCCTGGAGGGCTGTCGGCCAAAAGAAACCTTGCCGGAATGCTTTGCCGGCAAGTGCTCTTGCGCCAATGTGGTGGCCACATATGCCTCCATGTATCTCTGCCAACAGCTTTTGTCCATCTTCCCGGTGAATACACTTCAATTTCGCACCGTTGAATCTTCTTCTGTACAGTGTGTTGTCGACAAACTGGTACATACTTGATTGCCGGGCTACTCTTTCTGCTTCTTCTTGCTCTTCGGGAAGTTCTCCTATCTGAAGGAAACGGACAATCTGTTGTGCCCATGCTGGAGCTTGCGGCTCGACAACAAGGACTAAAGGCACATATGCTGCTGCGGGAACATCCGCTTCTACGGTGAGAATCTGCGACTCAGCCGGAGCTTGATGTTCCCCGGCAAGCTTGCCGGAGCAAAACTTGTCGGGAGCGTCTGCTTCAACGGAGCAAACTCTAGGGCTTGTCGGAGCAGACTGCTCCACAGCACTCTTGGTGTTGATCTTGGGGACCTTCTTTGCGGCGGCTTCGGGGAGCTCTGCCGGAAAGTAGCCGCCAGAAACCAACTTCCTCTTCTTGCTCTGTCCAGTTGATGGTGTTACAGATGGTTGAGTCAGTTTGAGCACAAAGATCCTTGGTTCCACAGGTAACTTCAGTGCAGCGCACTTTGACAGGCCATCGGCGATGTCGTTCTGAGCTCTTGGAACATGTTCCATCTGTAGGCCGTCAAAGTGCTCTTCTAACTTTCTCACTTCATCAACGTAGGCTTCCATCAACGGACTCGGATAATCCTTGTTCACTTGGCGGACGACAAGCTGTGAGTCACCCCTGACAATGAGCTTCTTGATCCCAAGGTCTACTGCGATCCTGAGGCCGGCAAGCAAACCTTCATACTCTCCAGTTTTGTTTGTTGCTTGCTCCTTAGGAAAGGGCATCTAGACTATGTAATTGAGGTGCTCTCCTGTGGGTGCGACAAGTAGCACGCCCGCACCGGCGCCTTGCAGCGAGAAGGCACCATCAAAGTACATAAGCCACTCTTTGCTTGCTTCCTTGACGGGGATGCTCATTTCTGGAACTTCTTCATATAGTGTCGGTGTCCACTCTGCTATGAACTCTGCCAATGCTCTGCTTTGGATAGTTGAAGTGGTTTCAAACTTGAGGCCAAAGCTTGACAGTTCCAGTGCCCACTCGACAATCCTGCCTGTTGCTTCTGGATTCTGTAGTATCCTCTTCAGCGGAAAGCGAGTGACAACTGTGATCTTATGTGCTTGGAAGTAATGGCGCAGCTTTCTCGAGGCCATGAGAAGGCCGAAAAGGAATTTCTGCACACCAGAGTACCTTGATCTAGCCCCCTGTAGAAGGGAACTGACAAAGTAAACGGGGCGCTGCACCATTTTCTTCTGCACCTCCTCATGCGCCTGCGCAGATCCTCCCTTGTCGGGACCAGAGCTTGTCGGCGAAGCCCCCTGCTTGTCGCTGGATGCACTTGCCGCTGTTGCTGGCTCATCATCCGCCTCCCTCTCCGCTACTAACGCAGCACTAACCACTTGATTGGTTGCCGCTAGATACAACAGCAACTTCTCTTGTGGCTTAGGTGCGACAAGTATTGGAGTGGAGGACAGGTATCTCTTCAAGTCCTGCAGCGCAGCCTCCGCTTCCGGAGTCCATTTCATTGGACCTGCCTTTTTCAATATTTTGAAAAATGGCAGGGCGCGCTCAGCAGACTTAGAGATAAACCTGCTGAGAGCCGCCACGCAATCGGCAAGCCTTCGTACATGCTTGACGCGCTTTGGTGCTTCGATCTGCTCAATGGCCTTGATCTTCTCGGGATTGGCTTCAATTCCTCGCTGGGACACGAAGAACCCGAGAAGCTTGCCGGAAGGAACTCCAAACACGCACTTCTCGAGGTTAAGCTTGAGATTGATCTTGCGCAGATTTGTAAAGGTTTCATCTAAATCCAGAATCAGAGTTGCCTTGTCCTTGCTCTTGACCACTATGTCATCCATGTAGGCTTCCACATTTCTGTGCAACTGTGGCTCAAAAGCGTGATTGACTACTCTTGCAAATGTTGAACCAGCATTCTTCAAACCAAAAGGCATCCGTACGAAACAGTACGTGCCACAAGGAGTGATGAATGCGGTCTTCTCCTCGTCCTCTTCTGCCATGAAGATATGATGATATCCTGAGTATGCATCAAGAAATGAAAGCAAATCACATCCGGCCGTGGAGTCAACAATCTGGTCAATGCGCAGCAAGGGAAATGGGTCTTTGGGACAAGCTTTATTGACATCGGTAAAGTCTATACAAAGCCTCCATTTCCCGTTCGCCTTGCGCACGACTACAGGATTGGCCAACCACGTAGGATGGAGCACTCCTCTAACAAGGCCTGCTGCTTCCAATTTCTTGATTTCTTCTGCTATGAATTCTTGGCGCTCCACTGCTTGCTTCCTGACTTTCTGCTTGACGGTCCGCGCGTGAGGATAGACGGCAAGGTGGTGCTCGATCACTTTCCTGGGAACACTGAGGATGTCAGACGGTTGCCATGCAAACACGTCGACGTTCACCCGCAGGAAAGCAACGAGCGCGCTTTCCTATTTAGGGTCGAGAGTGGCACTGATGGTGAAGGTACCACCAGTGCCGTCCTCCTTGGCGGACACCTTCTTGGTCTCTGGCGGAGCTGCCATTGCCTTCTTACACTTGCCGGTGGAGCTCGATGGTGCGTCCTCGTCGGTAGCGCAGCACTCCGAAGAGGTGCGCTTGCCGGAGTGGGCATCAGAACTCTTGCCAGACTTGGTCTTCTTCTTCCCCCCGGGAGCTTCAGCGGCAAGTGTCTTGCGTTCTGCTGCGGCTGCTGCTTCCCGGTAGATCTTGTCGGCGCAGATAAGAGCATCCTTCTTGTCGCCAGGGACAGAGATGACACTTATCGGGCCTGGCATCTTGAGCATGTTGTAGGCATAGTGAGAGGCTGCCATGAACTTGGCGAGCGCTGGACGGCCGAGTATCCCATTGTAAGGCAATGGAAAATCAGCAACGTCAAAAGTGACCCTCTCAGTCCTGAAGTTCAACTCGCTGCCAAATGTTACTGGCAACGTGATCTTTCCCTTCGGCTTGCTCCTTCCCGGGTTGATTCCTTGGAATGTGCCGGTCTCTTCGAGCTCGCTGTCAGGGATCTGAAGTTTCTGAAGTACCGCAGAGGAGATCAGGTTCAAGCTGGCCCCGCCGTCAACTAGCATCTTAGTGACCTTGAGGTTGCGGATAGTTGGCGAAACCAACATCGGCAAGCACCCGACCGCAGTTATGCGATCAGGGTGGTCCTCAATATCAAAGTTGATAGGCGTGCTGGACCATTTCAGAGGCTTGCGTGACTCGACGGGTGGTTCTGCCGCATTGACTTCCCGCACCCACTGCTTGAGTTGGCGGTGTGAAGTATGCAGAGAAGCACCGCCGTTAACGCAAAGGACCTCTGTGGCTTTCTGGAACTCCTGCTCATCAGCCTCGTCATCATCCATATCTTCATCGTCGTCCTCATCTTCATCCTTGTCGCAGCCGCGGGGAGGTCTGTCTCCTTGCCGCTGCTTGGCCTTGCCGCGGCGTCCTCCTCGGCCGGGGCATTTCTTGCCGGATCCACCAGTACCTTCTTGGGCCTTCTCCTTGTCGCGTCGCTCGTACTCCGCCTTCTACTGCTCGACGAGCTGCTCGACCTTCTTGCAGCTCTGGAGATCATGGCCCTTGGTGCGGTGGATCTTGCAGTACTGCTTGTCGGAGCCGTCCTTCTTGTCGGCGGCCGCTACAGTTTCAGCTTCCTTGGCTCTACCTCCGTTGCTTGACTGCTCGACGACTAGCACATCTTTGCCCTTCTTTTTCCTGTTGTTCCGCCGCCAGTTTTTCCTTGCCGAGGCAGCATCATCGCTGCCAGATCCTCCTTCTCCTGCATTCTCTCCGGGGAGTTTCCTCCCCTCCTCAGCACGTGCACACTTTTCGGCCAGGGCATATAGCTCACTGACGTCTCTGATCTTGCACATCGCCATCTCCTCCTGCATCCTGCGGTTTCGCACGTTCTGATGGAATGCGCTGATGACCACGGCAGGGTGGACATCTGGGATGTTGCACTGCACCTGGCTGAACCTTTGAATATACTGGCGCAGGGGCTCTCCTTCCTTCTAGGCGAGCAGATGAAGGTCGCTCTCTTGGCCATGAGGTTTGTGGCCGCCTGTGAAGGCGCCGACAAACTGATGGCACAGATCTGCCCATGATGATATGGAGTTGTCCGGCAAGTGCATGAGCCAGGATCTGACATTGGGCTTGAGCACCAGCGGGAAGTAGTTGGCAAGGATCTTGTCGTCGCGTCCCCCGGAAGCTTGCACCGCGATGGTGTAGATGCTGAGGAACTTCGATGGATGCAACTTGCCGTCGTACTTCTCTGGTACGTCTGGCTTGAAGTTCTTTGTGCTGGGCCACTGGACTTGCCGCAGCTCACGAGTGAACGTAGGGCAACCTACCGCGTACGGCAAGTCGCCTGGTTCCCCTGGCGCATGCATGTCAACAGTGGGCCCAGCGCGCTGGTCTGATTGACGCCGCGCTTCTCTTCGACGCTCGATACAAGTACGAGCGTCTTCTTGCTGTCGTTCGTCAAGAACTTGGCGCTGATCGTGACGAGCTCGTGGATCTGACGACGCGGTGGAGTCGGTGTCGAGGTTGACCCGGCGAGTCGGCGATCTTGGCCTTCGGGGCGGAGAGTGCACGGTGGTTGCACCCCCACCGGTCTTGTCGCCACCGGCTTGCGCCTGGCGATCTTGCCGCGGCTGTGATGTAGCCGGCTGGCGTGGAGTATCGCCATTGGCGAAGCCGATGAGACTCTGAATGGTGGCCCTCCAATCATCGATCTTGTCTGACGTTGGAGGGTAGTCCAGGAGCAGTTGAGCTCGTGCCAAAGCTTCTGCTGGAGTCTTGGGTGGCGGTGGCGAACGGTGCGAGGAGCGGGATATGCTCGAACTTCTAACTTTGTTGGAAGGAGCAGCATCCCGTCCAGGCGACCGTGCCTTGCCTGTGCCAGCATGTTGGCGTGCATGCTGGTCTTGAGCGTCCCGAGATCCACTAGCTCGATCTCGGTCTAACGAGCGTATGGTACCGCGAGCACCATGATGCTATCGGTCCCGTGCCTCTTGAGATGGGCGCGGTGCATGTACGGACGCCGAGGTCTGTGCAGCCTTGTCCTTGGACCTGGCAGCACCATGAGCTCCCTCGTCGGTGCCCGTTCCTTCGCCGGCGTCAATCCCACCACCCATTTGCTCCGGTGGCGGTGGGATCGACGTGGATGGAGCAGCCACCTCCGAAGCCTTCTTCTTCGGTGGCATGTCGATGAAGATGATAGAGAAGACGAAGATCTAGCTCGCGTGAATGCCGGATCAGGTTCACACAACCTTGACGCCCCCTACCTGGCACGCCATTAGATGTCGTGGGAACGAACACCTATGGGACCGGAGCCCCTTTTCGGTTCGGCGGGGGGCGGAGGCCGCACGAAGAGCAGATCGAGGCGGAGCACACGAGCGATTTACCCAGCTTCGGAGCTCTCCGGAGAGATAATACTCCTACTGCTTCTTTGTGGTTGTATTGTGTTCTTGCTCGAGGGCGATGAGCGCTACAGTACACTAGCTGTGAGACCGAGCGCGAGTGTTTCTGGTTTCCAACCCCCCTCTACGTTGCGCACGGGCCTCCTTTTATATGCTAAAGGGGTCACCGACAGGTGGCAACGCATGCAAGGGTAAAAGTGTAAAAAGAACTGCAGTTGGTACACCTACTTGCATAGTGTATCCTACCTAACTCTGACGGCAGGGGACAAGGGCATTGAATGTCCGTCTGTGTCTCCCAAACAGTGCAGAAAAGGGACCGTTAGGGGCACCACCGCTTGCCACGATGGCCATCTTGTCAGCGCCACTTGCCACCTCGCACCGCTGGCCGCACAGCCTCTCGCCACGCGCGCCTGGAATGGCCCCAGGGTGACACGTTGACGGATGCGCTGGAGTGTGGGTTCAGAGAGGTAGCTCGCCGCAGCGAGTGCCTTGCCACGGTCGTTGTCTTGCCGCGCCCGGAAGCTTGTCGCTCACCGGGCCTTGTCGGGACGTGGGGCGCGTCGCGGCAAGTTCCTTGAGATGCCTTGGTTGGCCTTCCCGGCAAGCTCCTCTTACCGGGGCCTTGTCTCCTTCCCGGCAAGCTCCTCTTGTCGGGGCTTTGAACACTTTGTTCTTGAATGGCATCAAAGGAACCACGGAGGACTTTGGCGGTCACCCGGCAAGCCTTGCCGCGGGGTGCTGCGACTGCCCGTGCACAAGTTCGGGATACTAGTGTACCCCTACTCTAGTACACCGACAAAGGGGTAATTCCTTTCTCCTAAGTGGGAGATAAAGCGTCTTAGAGACGCCACGCATCCAGTCAATTTTTGTATTTGCTTGAGGTCTTTTGGGATATCCAATTGTGACAGAGCTCGGATCTTGGCTGGGTTTGCTTCTATTCCTCTACCGAATACAATGAAGCCCAAGAGCTTTCCGGCTGGTACGCCAAAAATGCATTTTTCCGGGTTGAGCTTAATGTCGTATGTTCGGAGATTGTTGGATGTGATCCTCAAGTCGTCTAATAGAGTTTCGACATGCTTGGATTTGACGACCACATCATCTACGTATGCCTCCACTATTTTGCCGATCTGGTTTGCCAGACATGTCTGAATCATGCGCTGATATGTTCCGCCGGTGTTTTTGAGCCCGAAGGGCATTGTGTTGAAGTAGAATGGTCCGTATGGAGTGATGAATGCCGTTGCGGCTTGATCTGGCTCTGCCATCTTGATTTGGTGGTAGCCAGAGTATGCGTCGAGAAAGCACAATGAATCGTGCCCTGCAGTAGCGTCGATGATTTGGTCGATGCGGGGGAGGGGGAATGGATCCTTTGGGCAAGCCTTGTTAAGGTCCTTGAAGTCGACACATAGGCGCCAGGATTTATCTTTCTTTGGTACCATCACCAGGTTTGCTAGCCAGTCTGGATGTTTTATATCTCTGATGAATCTGGCTTCCAAAAGTTTGGCTAGCTCCTCTCCCATTGCTTGTCTCTTGGGTTCGGAAAAACTCTGAAGAGCCTTTTTGACTGGCTTGAATCCTTTTAGGATATTTAGGCTGTGCTCGGCTAGCCGGCATGGGATTCCTGGCATGTCTGAGGGGTGCCAAGCAAAGATGTCCCAATTTTCGCGTAGGAATTCTCGTAGTGCAGCGTCGACATCAGGGTTTAATTGTGCCCCAATGGAGGCCGTCTTTGTAGGGTCCGTTGGATGGACTTGGAATTTGACTATTTCGTCTGCTGGTTTAAAAGAGGTGGACTTGGATCTCTTATCGAGTATCACATCGTCCCTGTTCACCGTGGAGCGCAGCGCGGTTAGTTCCTCGGCCGCTAGGGCTTCGGATAATGCCTCGAGGGCTAGTGCGGCTGTCCTATTTTCGGCACGGAGTGCTATGTCCAGATCACTGGCAAGAGTGATGATTCCATTGGGCCCGGGCATTTTTAGCTTCATGTACCCGTAATGGGGTATAGCTTGAAAAATTGTGAATGCCTCTCGTCCTAATAAAGCGTGATATCCGCTGCTGAACGGGGCCACTTGGAACGTGACCTCCTCAGACCTGGAATTGTCCGGCGAACCGAACACCACATCCAGTGTGATTTTTCCTGTGCAGCATGCTTCCCGACTAGGGATTATTCCTCTAAAGGTTGTGATGCTTCGCTCAATGCGGCTCCAGTCTATTTCCATTTTTTGAAGGGTTTCCTCGTAAATGAGGTTTAATCCGCTGCCGCCGTCCATGAGTACCTTAGTAAGGTGAAAGCCGTCCACTATTGGGCTGAGGACCAATGCAGCTGGTGCTCGGGCTGTTCGGAATTTAGGTTCATCACTGACGTTAAAGGTAATAGCCGTGTCACTCCATGGATTTATTGTTGCTACTTGGTAGATTTCGGCAAGGCTGCGGAGTGTTCGTTTTCGCATATTAGTTGATGCGAAAGTCTCGAATACTGTTAATACCGTACTGGTATTGCTGGGCTGGTTCTCTGGAGCTAGAAGCTCTTCACCACTTTTGGCCACCTGCCGTAGTATCCAACATGCTCGAAGGCTATGAGTTGGAGTGGCGCCCTCTGTACTATGAATTTGGCAGGGTCCACTGAGCCATCCCTCCAGTACGGTTCCGTCCCCTTTAGGGGTTTTTTGCTTTTTCGTATTTAACCCAGGTGCCTGACGATGATGCACCCTTTTATTTCGGATTAGGGTTGTATTCGGAGCCGGATTATCCCAAAAGTTGGTTTTGGTTTTCCAGGCGCTCTCCATCGCACAGTACTTTCTTACTATGGCACCAAGTTGGCAAGCGTGTAATTTAGGGACGGTTTATGGCGTTTAGGATTCCCTTGTCCATGAAGTTATTGCAGAAGAGTAAGATTGCGTCTTCCTCGCGTCAGTCCTTTATCCTGTCCATAACCAGGAGGAATCTGGCCCAGTAATGGTGTACTGTTTCAGCGGGCTCTTGATGGATTCGGGATAGATCGCTTATGTTTGGGTGGGCAGGTGGAATTAAATTTGGAACCCCGTCCAATCTAAGACTCAAAGGCAAAAAAGCTTCTGAACTTGGAAGCTTGGGTTTTTGGATATTGTCCAATGAATCCAGCCCGCTGCCTGACTTTAGGTTCAGGACTTGATCGACGTCCGTCCCTCCGCGAGAATCCGGCATGGAGGGGTCGGGAATCCGGACATAGCTTGTCCTTAATATAGAAGAAGAGTCGTCGTGCTGTTCCTCCACCACAACAACGTGGTGGGTAGCCTGGGGAGAGTTGATCTCTCTCAGATCGGTTTTAGGCCAAATCTGATCGTAGTCTATAGCGACTCCCAGGGCGGCGATGCGATCCAAGAGCTCGTTTAAGGAGGAGAGCTCCATCGGATCTAGCTGCTCGGCGAGTTCCGAGTTGACATGAAGATCACTTTTGATGACCCGAGAAGTCATCATCGGCGCGGCGGCCGAACAGGCGGTCATAAGAAAACCGCCTAGCCGGATGGTTTGGCTGATGGCCAAAGCTCCTTTAGCAATGGTGCCGTCTTTAAAGACGGGACGAGGCATCCTTCCTGATGGTGACGGCACAGTGGAACTCTCAATGAAAGCACCAATGTCGGTGTCAAAACCGGCGGATCTCTGGTAGGGGGTCTCGAACTGTGCGTCTAGGCGGATGGTAACAGGAGACAAGGGGCACGATGTTTTTACCCAGGTTCGGGCCCTCTCGGTGGAGGTAAAACCCTACTCCTGCTTGATTAATATCGATGATATGGGTAGTACAAGAGTAGATCTACCACGAGATCAGAGAGGCTAAACCCTAGAAGCTAGCCTATTGTGACGCCCCGAGACCAACGCTCCAGAAGACTTCCAGCTACTCCGAGTTTCGTCGTGTGATTTGTTTTGTTCATTGCATTCATCCTTGTATCATTTGCATTGCATCATGCCATCATATCATTAATTTTTATAACTCTTCTAAATAAAATTGCATAGATCGTTGATCTATTTAAATCGAGGGATATTCACATGGTGATTTCTCTTTAAAACATATTCAAAGTCTCCTACTATTATTAGGGAGCTATAATAAAATTATTCCATTTTTTTGGAATTAACCTTTGACACACTTGCAAAATAATTCCCCATGCCTTTGTTATCTTAATTCTTGGTCTCCAACCTTGCCATATATTCTTTCGTCATTTTCCGGAGCCCCACCGAAATCCTCAACATTTTTGGACCTTCCTTTTATCAAGTCCTAGTTCAAACCCGTTTGAATTAAATTCAAATGAGTTTGAATTTCATCTTTCAATCATGGCTTTTACTATTTTCTCGGAACAAGCATATTTTTATGAGTCCGGGAAAATTGTCCGCATGCGCAAATTCTTTCCCTAACCCTCTCTTCTTTTCTTCTCTCTAATTCTTTTCTGCTAAAGAATATGAGGGGGAGAGAGAGAGCCCAGCCAGGCCTCTTGGGCCTAACCAACCAGACCGACCCGTTCCCACAGCCCACTTAAACCCCTGCTAACCCTAGCCGCACCCAGCGCTCTCTCCCGATCCCCATCTCTCCCTCTCGTTCCTCCCTGCGCCACCACATGCACGGGAACAACTCCCGTTTCCCTCCTCATCGCCCTCGCTCTACCCCGCGCCGGAACCCTCCTCTCGCTCGATCCCCTCAGCCTCTCCCTCTGGGCATGGTCCCCCGCGAGTCTCCCTCCGCCGCCATGTCTCCCTGGCCTTGTCAGCGCCGCGCCTCCTTCCTTCGTTCCGCCCAACCACCAGGAAGCCGAGCCCCCGCGCGCTGCTTCTTCGCCTGCAGCCTCGATCACCATCGCCCCAGCGCCCGAGGAGAGGAGCTCCTCGAGCACCTGCGCCCGCATCCGTCGTCCTCCACGCCCAGCAGGAGCCCCGCGCCGCTCGTCCCCTCCATTTGGTCGGAGTTCGCCGGAGCCCCAGCACCGGAAGTCTTGCAGCCGCCAGCACCACCACCTCCAGCTCGCCTCCACCTCTCCTGCTACCCCGAGCCCCAAGCGCTGTCCCGACCTCTACACCCGGGCTCTCATCCCAGTCTTCCCGGCATCCTCTGCATCCCCTGGCTGCATCGAACAGCAGCAGCTCATCGCTCAAGCCTTGACACTCCTGCAACCCAAGACCATCGCCACCTCGCCAGAGAACCCCGTCCTCGCCTGGACTCTGTCGCCAGCCCCAAGCCTCGCCGCTGCTGCCTCCATTTTGCCTGAACTGCGCCCCTGCTTCGCCTCGAACAGCAGCAGTAGCTCGCCCGCTCGTCCTCGTGGACTCGAGTCAGTCAAACGCCAGGTCCACGGGTCGGGGCCGTCTCCCCTTCCTTTTTTTGCCATGCCTCCTGTTCAGGTTGACCGGAAGATCGCAAGAGTCCTCTCTGCCTCCTGTACACTGTTGGTCACCAGTTGATGCACCCCAAGTACCACAACTACGACCGATGCCCCGATGACACCGAGTACGACTACACACGACGATGCGTCAAGTTCCACCATCGTCGACTCCATGGACGTCAAGTTCCTCTATGACCCTGTGTACGACTACGTGGATTCACCAAGTACTCTTTGGATACGCCAAGTTTGACTACATGGATACGACAAGTTCCTCTCCGGACATGTACGACTACCGTCGCCAAGATTGCGCGTACCTCTACCGTTGCCATGTACCACTACTTCCACTACCGCCGCCACGTGAACGTCTACTTCCTCTACGCTCCGAGCTCGAACCGCCCCGAAACGCACGCTTCGAAGGTATAACCCCGAGACGCCGCCCGTGAACGAATGCTTGGTTGTGTGAAATGCTCCTGTGTGCACCGTGTCTGAATTGTCATTGCAAGTTCCTCCTTGTTTGCCATGCCGTCGACCCGTGGGAACCCGGTAATCCGGGATCACCCCACCATCTTGCATGACTCGCTCACACTCACTTCCTTTCGCACCGGTATCTCCGTGAGCTACCGGAACCGATATGTTGCCGTGGCATCATTTTCGGGTTCATTGCCGTGGCACCCGTTTTGTTCCGCCATGGTGACCAAATGCTTCATAACATGCTCATGTCAACATTTTCATAAAAACTGCTTAAAACTTGCATTGTCATCCGCATCATGATAATAACAATTTAAATGCTTAAAATTGTTGTTGCATTAAATTGCTAAATAACATGGGGATTTTCCGAAAGTGTTGTTTATTGTTCCGGCCTCATTTAAACTTGCCTAAATAGCTATTTAATTATGCTTCACCTCTTGCCATGTTGAACAACATTTAATATTGTTGTGTACCTAAACGAGATTAAACTAAATATGTCAATGTGGTGTTTTGTCAATATGCAACTCGTTGCGTATTGAGCTCCACTTAACTTGTAGTATTGTTTGTTGCACTTTGCCATGCCATGCCTCATTAAACCGGACATGCATCATACTTGTTTGTGCATCATGACATGTTTATGTTTGTGTGTTTACCATGTTGTTTGTTTTCTTTCCGGTGTTGCTTCTTAGTTCCGGTAATGTTGTGATTGTTAGGATTCGTTCGACTACTCTCGTTCGTCTTCTTCATGGTCTCGTTCTTCTTCCTAGCGGGATTTCAGGCAAGATGACCGCTACCCTGGATCTCACTACTATCATTGCTATGCTAGTTGCTTCGTTCTATCGCTATGCTGCGTTACCTATCATTTTGCTCTTCAAGCCTCCCAAATTGCCATGAACCTCTAATCTTTGACACCATTCCTAGCAAACCGTTGTTTGGCTATGTTCCCGCTTTGCTCAGCCCCTCTTATAGCGTTGCTAGCTGCAGATGAAGTTGAAGATTGCTCCATGGTGGACAGGATTTTGGTTGGGATATCACAATATCTCTTATATTATTAATGCATCTATATATTTGGTAAAGGGTGGAAGGCTCGGCCTTATGCCTGGTGTTTTGTTCCACTCTTGCCGCCCTAGTTTTCCGTCATACCGGTGTTATGTTTCCCGGATTTTGCGTTCCTTACGCGGTCGGGTGATTTATGGGACCCCCCTGACAGTTCGCTTTGAATAAAACTTGTCCAGCAAGGCCCAACCTTAGTTTTACCATTTGCCTCACCACCACCTACTTTTTCCCTTGGGAGTCGCTCTCTCGAGGGTCATCTTTATTTTAGCCCCCCCGCGCCAGTGCTTGTCTAAGTGCTGGTTCGAACCGAGTAGACTGCGGGGCCCCCTCGGGGCAACTCGAGGTCTGGTTTTACTCGTAGGATGTCTCATCCGGTGTTGCCCTGAGAACGAGATATGTGTAGCTCCTATCGGGATTGTCGGCGCTTCGGGCGGCTTTGCTGGTCTTGTTTTACCATTGTCGAAATGTCTTGTAAACCGGGATTCCGAGACTGATCGGGTCTTCCTGGGAGAAGGTCTATTCCTTTGTTGATCGCGAGAGCTTGTCATGGGCTAAGTTGGGACACCCCTGCAGGGTTTAAACTTTCGAGAGCCATGCCCGCGGTTATGTGGCAGATGGGAATTTGTTAATGTCCGGTTGTAGATAACTTGACACCAGATCCGAATTAAAACGCATCAACCGCGTGTGTAGCCGTGATGGTCTCTTCTCGGCGGAGTTCGGGAAGTGAACACGGTCTTTGGGTTATGTTTGACGTAAGTAGGAGTTCAGGATCACCTCTTGATCATTGCTAGCTTCACGACCGTTCCTTTGTTTCTCATCTCGCTCCCTTTTGCGTATGTTAGCCACCATACTTGCTTAGCCGCTGCTGCAACCTCACCACTTTACCCCTTCCTTTCCTATTAAGCTTTGCTAGTCTTGATACCCATGGTAATGGGATTGCTGAGTCCTCGTGGCTCACAGATACTTCCAAAACCATTTTGCAGGTGCCTATGTTACCGAGCAGGTGACGCAACCAAGCTCAAGGAGGAGCTCGATGAAGATCTTGCCCTTTGTGTTGTTTCGTTCTAGTTGATCAGTAGTGGAGCCCAGTTGGGGTCGATCGGGGACCTTTGTCGCATTTGGGGTTCTTCTTTTATTTTGGTTCCGTAGTCGGACCTTGATTGTATCTAGATGATGTAATGCTTTATTCATGTAATTGTGTGAAGTGGCGATTGTAAGCCAACTATGTATCTCTTTCCCTTATGTATTACATGGGTTGTGTGAAGATTACCTCACTTGCGACATTGCTTTCAATGCGGTTATGCCTCTAAGTCGTGCTTCGACACGTGGGAGATATAGCTGCATCGAGGGCGTTAAACCTATGGTATGATTGTTGTTCGTCCTACGGACTAAAACCCTCCGGTTTATATAGACACCGGAGAGGGCTAGGGTTACACAGAGTTGGTTACAATGATAGGAGATCTACATATCCGTATCGCCAAGCTTGGCTTCCACGCCAAGGAAAGTCCCATCCGGACACGGGACCGAGTCTTCAATCTTGTATCTTCATAGTCTTGGAGTCCGGCCAAAGATGATAGTTCGGCCGGACACCCCCTAGTCCAGGACTCCCTCAGTCACCGTCGGATAAATGTAGCACCGGAGACTTTACAAAAATTTTCGTTTAGAGGCTTGCCATCGAAGTGCGCTTGCCTCAGGTAGGAACGATACTTCATCAATGAGTGCTTGAAAAGCGCAACCAACGCTTGCTCGTCATCACAATCCAGTTTGCTCCTCGCCTATTTAAAAGAATGAAATCTTGTGTCTTCTGTCAGCAGAAACTTATGCAGTAATGACCATGAATAACATTAGTACATTACTTACGCGTAAGTTGCGGAGGAAGACTGGAAATTGTTCTATGTCTGCGGTATAATCTTTCCATGAAGGAAAGATGTGCACAAAGTTCCTGACAACAACATAAGCTTCGTCTCCTAAACTGGGAAGAAATGGAACAGGGGTCCTATTTGCTGCAATTGGGGCTCTCTTTGGTTCGAAAAGGGATTTGGCAACTAGATTTGGTGTAATCTTTGCTGGAATGGGGGTTTTGCGTTGTACATCTAGTGCTATGTCAACTGGCATAATCATATTGTTTGCTGCAGTTGGGATCTGCTGAGTTCGGGCATCAGAAATGACCAGTGTAGTAGGGCTAGAGTCTGCTAGAGTTGGGGTGTTCTGTGGGTCAGGTGATATTGCAACTACACCTAATGGGCTAGTTGATTTATCAGGTGCCACTACCTTTTCCATATACTTTGCTTGTGCTCCTCCACGATCAGCAATCGCCCTCTTCCTTTTGAATGTCTGATACACAAGAACATCATTTGAATGGATAAATATGGTATGATGACAGATGGAATATGTACTGAAAATGGATAGGCAGGGCGTATTCACATACATGATGTGTAAACTAAGCTAATGGCATTTCAACAAAGTAGAAGCAATGCAAAGCATCAGTTGCAAGATATGTGCGAGCAATGTAACCTTGGAAAGTTAGAGCAAGTACCTTGATGGGTGAATAAGATAGGGCATCTTCCTCTGACTCCTCCACTAGGGAGCTACATTGACTTAGGTCTCCCCCTAGCTCAGAATCACTCTTAGGATCATATTCTGAGCATGAATCTGTAGGTGGAGAGCGTTTGCATTGCATTGCATCCAGACTTGATTTCAGTTCCTTAATGCCAAGTTTGATAGCCATGGAATTGTTCTGCTTTATTCTCTTCATGCGCGCAAGCTCATAATCATTATGATGCTGTTCAGAATCTGAGATTCATGAAAACATAAAAAGTAGTCAGATTATCTATGGAATGCATTGCGGATTCAACTCGAAGAGTGTCTCCCTATAAACCCCTGCATATGCAAAGTTCACCCCCCCCCCCAATCGTGCTAACCAGACCACACACAGAAATACAAACCCCTTATGTCTCTATAACAGGCAGACACACATTTCAAAACTGAAGTAGGAACATTAGAATCATATGAAATTTGTATTTGAACAAATAGACTAAGCAATTATGAGTGGCATAATGTTTAGCTTCAAGGGTGGAGTGTTGGTAGTGCGACACAAAGCAAGTAGGCAGATTGTATTCCATGTAAAAGATCGAAACCTATGTAAAAGCTAGAAATGACACTTTCTTTCTATACAATGCAGTGTTCATTGCCCACACATGATGGAAGAGATCACATAGAGAAATACTATTCACTCATGTCCACGGTTCCAGTATTTATAAACAGGGTGGTCCACCCTAAAAGAATATTAACAACAAATATGACAAGGCAAGCATAGATGTAGTGAATCAATCATTTACTTGTGAGCTTACTAGGACAAGTATGCAGAATTGTAACTGTAGTAAGAGATCGGCCAAAATTTGATTGAAGAAGTTTGTCTAACACTTATTGTTTGCAACTAATCAACGTGAATAATTGGATATTATATCGAATGAGTAAGAAAGACAAGTAAAATTGTCAACAAACCTGGCTTGCAGTAGTAATCTGGGTCAATGTCACTACCACCAACAATCCAAAATGACTAGTGTCTGTTTCGAGGGCCGGAATTTTGAAAACCCTATGAACTTTAGAGGTACTAAAGATTACTGAAATACATCTGAACCATTAAGTGTAGGTAGCACTGAGCACACAACAAACCCTAATGACAGTCCTGCCTAATGAGTAATGAATCAATTAGAAAATGGGTGATGAGGAGTGGCTGCTTAGTGTTAAGGATGAATCTCAGGATAAATCGGGTTGTCTTGGTGGGTGCTGCACACCTGAGCCATGAACGAACTGGGAAGGTAGGCACGGCAGCACGCCCGGGCAGCGGTGACGCTGTTCGGCAAGTGGCTCCTGGCCTCCTATTAGTCCGGCATCTCCGCCTAGAGTCATGTCGTCCGGGGATGGCAAGTCGTCGGCGAGGCAGGCGGCTGGGGGCGAGTAGATATCGGAAGCGCGTGGCAGAACAGAGGGGAATTGGGGCCTGGGACGACCCAAAATCCCAGGGTGGGCCGGCCCACCATGGGCACCCTGTAGAGATACACACCCGAGCGGCGAACATGCATTTTCGAAACTAATTTAGGAACATTTAGCTGACCAATTAAACAACTCTGTTTTAATAATATCAGATTCGTATTTGAACAACTAAGCTTGTTTAGCTTGATGGGTGGAGTAGTGTTATTATGACACAAAGCACGTATTCTGATCGTATAGTGATCATAAAAGGGGAAACTCTAAGCATATTTTTTTTTGCAAAAGAGGGTTTCCCCTCCGATTTCTATTAAAGAGACCACCACGGAACCAACATGATCAATTAAACCCTAAGCATGATCAATTAAACCATATTATGGTTGTGCCATGGCAGATTTGAAGCTGCAAACCGGAGAAATGATATTTAGCATCCATTGTTCCCTTCGAACTAAGAACTAAATTCTAAGAGCTGAAAAGAAAGTAGAGTAACCAAGTTAAGATCTATTTTCTAGTTGAGATCAAAAAGTTGAGGAGATATGAAGTATCACCTCTCTTGCGGCGCCGTGTAGGCATCGGGGGCGCGATGGCTGTCAGTGGTATTGAAGCAGATCTGTGATGGTTGACGGGTGCATCGGGGGATAAGTCCCATTACGGTGGAAGAGAAGGTCGTGTGAGCGGCCCCGGCAAAGAGGACGGCAGCACTGATGAAGCGAGAGGATGCGATGCAAGGCTATTGGTCCATCATCGTGGATGAGAAACGTCCATCTCTAGTAGTGGACAACGAGGTCTTGGTAGGCGCTCCGGCATGGTGGAGGACGGTGGCGATGGATGTGGTGGAGGACGGCGGCGATGGATGGGGTGGCGGACGGAGGCTGGTGTGGGGATGGGTGTTCTAGCGCGGACGGTGTATGAATGGGAAAATGGAGGGAGAGGTACGGGGAACCATGTTTTTGGGACGCGCCTGTCTGAAATATGGGAAAGTTATGAACTTAGCCCCCATTTAAGATTTGGATGTCTCGTCTGTCGGGGATAGGACGGTAATCTCGCAACTCGCCAATATTTGCCCAGAGCAATTTCGGGCGAGGAGAGGGTGGTTGGCGCCCATGGTTGGTGCCCACGGTGTATGAACGAGGCTGACAGGTAAGGCGGTTGTGTCACGTCTGAGTGAAGTTACAAACCTGCCCCTATTGAAAATATTTGCCTACATTGATTTCGGCCGACTCGAGTTTGTTTTGCCGCCCACCGTTTATGAATGGGGAATGGAGGGAGAAACAGAGGTATTTCGGACGAGCTTGAATCAAATGTGTTTTGCCGCCCATGTTTGACGCCCACCATGTAGGAGTGGGCTCAGAGGCGGTCGTGTGATGTCTAATTGAAGTTACTAACTTACCCCTATTTAGAGCAGTGGAAATCGGGCTGATGGATTGTCCATGTAATGGGTAGACAGTAATTTCCATCTCCCAAACACTTGGCTTCGAGCAGCCGACATGGGTGTGGACATTTTGCCGCTTCTTTCGAATTTTGGGACAATAAGCATCCACGTTTACCATGGCAACTAAATTCGAATCCATTTTGTATTCCTATATGAATCTTTATAAATCATTCTATGTGTTTTTATATATCTTCAAAAGGACGACAAAGATGTATTCCACTATCATATATGAATATGGTTTACAAATGGCGATACTCAAATTCAGAAGCTAGAATCCAGTTTAAGGTGAATTTGATTGGAAGACTTCATGTCCAACTCAAATGTCACACGCAGCATAATGTGTACTCCCATTTAGATATGTACACAAGCGATGTATCAAGATTCAAATACTGAGTCAATGTACAGAATTAACAGACATATAAACACTTATAGAGTATATGGATCAATAATATCAACTAACATACATAAGCCAGGCCGCTGTACTTTTTTTGGCTACAACAACATCATTTTTTAGCCAGCATCTTGGCCCTTTCCGATGCGTGCCCCTTATGGTCCATCTATACTACTACTATTGTTGAATGCACATTCAGCCCGATTGGCATATTTGTAGGTCTGGCACAGCAATCCAAATGAAATGTCTCCGAGTCTTATCAATTAATACAGACTTGTGCTCAAATAAAATTACAAACCAGAAAAAAACAATTATTACATGATCACTAAAACAAATGGTTTGATTGATTACATGAACAGACAACACAAAGGTTATTCAATGATGGAAAGAACATTTCACCTATGGTTTACCAAGTAGGAATTTAATTTCCCTTTTTCCTTCAGGACCTTAACAATCTGGTCAGTCTCAGCTTGCTTCGTTTTGAAATCCACCAAATATTTAATGGTTGTCTTGAGTACTTCTTGTGATTGTGTTGTTTGCTTCCTCGACATGTCAACTTCATCTCGAAGTACAGAAGCAGAATCTCTTTCTACCACTAGTTTAGCCTCTAGAGCATCAGCAGTTGGCAATTCATAATGCACGATTGGGCCGGTGCCACTGCTGTGGGATGATGCAACGTCCATGGGGACCTCGCTCGTTGATCTTGGACTAACCTGTATTGCGATTAAAGTTCCGATTGGATTCAGAAAAGTCGAAGTTAGCAAAACATCTCAACTGGGAGTTATAACAGCAAACCAGTTAAACAAACAAGGAATTAAAGAGTTTCAATTGGATGCTGAAAACTAGTTATTAACATCATTGTAACCCACTGTTGTAGCAGCAAAGCAGTTAAACAAACAAGTAGATATTTAAGTTAAGGCAAACAGGTAATTCTTAACAGTAAGTATCAAACACATAGATAGGCGCAGTCTACAATATGATTAACAGGCTGTGGCATTATGTAATAAGTAGCAAACTAAATTAAGCCAAGCAATGTAATTGAACAATTTTGCAATAAGTGGCTAACTAAAATTCCGAGAAGCAGGTAACTGAACTTACGCTAGTTCTTTTTACAGGCACACTGCATCTTCTTTTTCGCTTACAAGGTTGTACGAAGGAGTCCATGGCATCAATTGCTTGGATACGCAGTCCCAATACTTCTTTCTTCCCACACTGCATTGGTAAGTCGAATGGTTAATATGGTAAGATGGTGCGTCCTTGATACGTTATATGAGGACGTGTAGTCAGACTAGTTGTAGCCACACGCATCACACTGGAATTTACTGTATATTTCATGCGATTACTTTTGGCATATTGAGATCTAAGTAATCTACAATAGGATGAAAAGACTGGCATCCTTCACGTTATTGGCGAACTCAGTTCATAGAAACAAGCAATTCAACCATTCTGTGGGTAAATCAAAAGCGCCACTGGAATATTTTTCACTATCCAATCATACACGCAAAAAGGGGCGACACCACCATAGCGGCTGGTATGGGCGGCCGCCTCAGGTGGCTGGAAAGTGTGCACCTAGTTTGAGTCGTCCAGGTTGGCCCATGCTAGTTTTATTCATCCCAACGCACAAGCAGGGAATGTAAAAAATGAAGAAAAATGTTTCAATTTGGATGGGACAATAACATAAGTGCAAGGCAGGCCCTATAGCAGGCTCACGGCCCAAACGAGCGCCTCCTATATCGATCGACAGCAGGAAAAATCCCAATTCATTCGCTCCAGCCTCCAGTCTGGTTTGCTCCTAACCTAGCCGCCGCTGGACAGACCGACACAACACTTCCTCGCACCCTCGTTGGAGGTCGGACGCCAAGCTTCAAGCAAACGGAAGGACAAGAATATGAAGATCCAACCCTAGGTGTCGCCTGCATGGGAGTTAGCGGCGGCAGCATGGGCATGGCATCGAGCTTGCGCAAACGGACAGTCGTAGCTTGCAAGAGTAGCATGCGCAACGAGCAGGTACATCACATCCCTGATTATATCTAATTCAACTCTTCAATTTCTGGCCAATAGTTAAACCCGACGGTGTTGTAAAACTGCTTGTATGTAGGGAAACTATGAGAAAATGAAACCAATTTCTACTTATTTTATAACTCCCCCAATCAATACTGAACTGAACGAATCTGATGTATCTAATCAAGTTTCCGGTGCAAACATACAAGCTCATGTTGTTCTTGAGCCTGAAGTGTCTAATGAACAGACTACTAATGAAGGATTTGATGCAAACATTTTACATGCTCCTGGTGATGAACATATAGTGTCTAATGAGGGATCTAATGCAAGCATTTTGCAAGCTCATTGAAGGATTTAGTGTCTAATGATGATCTACTATGTTGAGAGAGACAAAGATTTGCAGGCATTGATGACAAGAAAATTATAGTGCATTTTCATAGCTTGAGGAAACGTCGAGGCCATCTACGAGAAAGTCCCACTACCATGACAACATAGCATAAATACTTTTCTAATCTGTTGTTTGAAACTATTGGCATACTTGTGCAGGATAGATATATTGATATGCAGTTTGCACACTGGTTATAGGTGCAATTACACTTTGATATTTTCAGCCAGAGAACGAATAATTCAAGCAGGTACAGACCATGTCTGTAGCCCTTGTACACCATGTTGCATTTTGTGTTTTTTGGTGCTTGCATCATCTAGTGTTTATAATCTGAACTACTTTGGATCATTAGCTGGTTTTCAAAGTGCATGTAGCTTCACATTTCTCAAGTTATGTTGATTTCCGGAGTGCAAGTGCCTTCGTATTTTTTAAGTTAAATGTTCACCCCTGGTAACTTGAATTCGTGGATCCGCCACTGCACACAAATCATACACGAATGCCAGTACGAATTAAATGAAATGCAGGGATTTACGCTAGCTCGTTGTACAGGCTCACTGCAGCTCTGCTTGCACTTGGGATGTTCCATGTACAAGTCAATGTTACCACTTGCTTGGATGTGCAGGCCTTGTGCTCCTTGCATCCCCTCTGCATTTTTGACACGGCGATTGGTTGATCAAATAAGAGGAATCGAACTTGATGTTGTACCGGAGGACAGATACTTACAAGGCTATACGGGTGTGCAGGATGTGTACCAGATCTCGTAGCACCGTCATGCTTCACTAAAAATGGATTTGCTTGTTTCAGATGATATCTCCAGAAGAAATAAGAGTTAAAGTCAGAGTTGCATAGGCGTGTAAGCTAAGAGAGCAGTGAAAGGATATCCAAACATCGTCGGAACAGTGCACAAGGGAGTGATGTGTGGATACCTAGTTCAGGCCGGCGTTTGGGCATGCTTACCTAGCTAGAGTGCGGGTCCCTTCAGAGCCGTTGAGGGTGATGCACTGGTGTTGGCTGGCCGCGCACAGATGCAGATCTTGAGTGGCAGCGAAGCGCTACGATGCGGTGGACGAGACCATTGGTGAAGCCCCAACGGCCTCCGGGGGCGGAGGTGCGACGATGTGCTCGGTGAAGTAGCCCCGGTAAGCTGGAAGACAGCGTCGGTGAAGCGCACCTAATGCGGTGGAACTCGGTGTCTGTGAGGCAGGTCGGTTGCGGCGGCCGACGTTGTCGGTGGACCACCCGGTGCGGTGGACGAGGGCGTAGATGAGGTAGCCCCGGTGCGGTGGTGAAGCGCGACCTTCATCTTCGTCGTTGTTGTCCGGCAGAGAGGTGGGGAAAGAGACGAGACGAGGGGCGACCTTGCGACGTGGCAACACCCTGATAGGCCGCCAGATATTTCAATCCGAAACATGGAAGCGCGAACTTATTTTGTCGTCGTCCTTTTTGGGGGGGTGGGGGTGGGGGAGTTGGGGAGGGAGGGAGGGGGGGTGGGTGGATGGGTGCTACGCGTCCATCTGACACATGCGACCACCCCGACAGGACTATGCTTCGGTGCCTTAAGGCACCTGCCTTTGTATCCATGACATGTGGGCCCAACAGGTGGCTGGCCCACATGTCAGTGACCCAAAGGCAGGTGCCTTTAAGGCACCGAAGCAGCGTCTACCCTGACACGACCCTGGTCTGCCTTGTGCGCCTACATTTGAGAATGCAAACGAATCTTCTTTCATTTGGAAACGAATCTGTATGTATTACCATGCCCGTATTTTCCTTGCAATAATTAGTCATTCGAAACGAGATACTCCCTCCATTCACTTTTGTAAGTCATTTCAGACAACTTAAAATGAACTATTTTGCACATTGTTTGAAATGTCTTCAAGGTCTTATAAAAGTGAACAGAGGGAGTACTATAAATAAATTAATGAGGAGTTATTTGAAAAAAAATCGAAACCGTATCCATGCTAACATGGATTAGAGTGTGTGTCACATAATTAGTTATTTGAATTAGAGTGTGTGTCACGTAGCGATCTCCAATTCTAACGTGGATTTCGCATTTCACTGTATCCACGCTACTTTTTTAATACAAATTCATATGTATATGATGAACACCATGGTAGTGAGAAAACTTTTGGATGGATTCAAACATATGACCTACAAAAAAGCACAACAAATTGAGTCAATGTCAACTTTTCGAAACTTAGTATGCATGAATTCGAAATAATTACCTGTATGCATGGTCCTCGGTTCAAATCTTACAATGTACACCGAATTGAAACATCGATATTAAGTCTCGTACTATGTACATTCAAATGTTGTTTTTAGCCCCCCCCCCCCGCACAAACGCTACATACTTCCTGTATCGGTCAATCTTCCTCTCCTAACCACCTTAGGAAGCTATCGGTTTCCAACACACGTTCATTCTTTCTCTCCATGTTTTGATCTCTAAATCTCTCAACTACACAACCCCTTTTTCCACTCTGTTACCAAATGTATTTACGTCACACACCCTCCATTGCACCCCATGCCGAGTTCTCTCTCTCTCCCCTCTCCCTCTCACCCTCTCGCGCTAAATACATGCATTGCTTATCTAGCCCCCCCAACCTCTCATGCGCACACATGCACGTTGTATATATAGGTCACTCCCTCGAGACTGTCTCACTCTTTCTTCCGCACGGCGGGCCACACTCGCTCAATCTCGCTCTCTTTATCTGAGTCTCGTTTAACCTCGTTTGCTTTCACACACAAATGGTATATCTCCCTGTTCGGGCCTCCATCGACACACTCTATACTCTCTCACGCAAATTTTTTATCTAGGTCAGTCCATCCAAGTCGTCGCCACTCTTTCGACCTCATGGTGGGCCATGCTCTCTCTCTCTCTCTCTCTCCCTCTGTGTGTGTGTGTATGTCTCAATTGACCTCTCTCTTTCTCGGACAAAAATCATATATCACCATGTTTGAGCCCAATTCGACCTATTCACATTGTATACTCTCTCACGCACATTGTCTATCTAGGTCACTCTCTCCAACCTGTCTCACTCTTTCGATCGCACGGTGACCCTATGTGATTGGTTGACCTTGCTTCCTCCCACGCACAAAATATATCTACACGTTTGTGACTGGATCATCTCTCAAGCTCTATCTTACATCCCTCACCCATGCCAAAATCTCAATCGGACAATATCTCTCCAGAGCATATATATTTGTTCAATGAATGTCGACCACACTCACTTTGTCTCTCTATCTATATGTTTCTCGATTGACCTTGCTTTCTCACACCGTATCTTCCACGCATTGAAGCTACTACCTCTCCATCCCTCGCAAAGCCGGAGCTATTTACATTGCGAGGGGCACTCCAACCTTGGATTAATTTGTGTAGGCATTTATTCCGGTCGGTTTTGATTATACTTTTGTAGCATTGGGCCCACAACTACTCCAAACACTATTGCAACCCACACAACTCCCCTAGTTGATTTCCCTCTGGCCCGGTCATCACTCTCTCGCACGTCCTTTCTCCCCTTCAACGTCGCACCATGGTATTATTGAAAAAACTATGTTTTTCTCTTTAATTATTATAAATAAGCTACAAAACTACACACCGATAGTCCACTTGGAATGGAACAAATTTCGACACACAAATTAAAGTGCTACAAACTACACATCGAGGGGCCCACATCTCATGAAAAAAATTTGGACCCATATACAAATTAAAAAATAAAGGACGAGGATCGAACATGCGACCGGGCCTTCAAGCCGCACGTCAATAGGCAACATAGGTAAAAAAAGCAATGTTTGTTGTACCCCTGTTTGTTCACATAATGTTTTTATATTACCACAGCCCAATTAATGGATAACATGTAATATTTAGTACTATTTGCCTTCACTTACTGGTGGGTTCCATGTGTGCTCTCTCTCTTTCCTCCCCTTCTGCATTTAGACGCACGGGCAAACACGAAGAACTCGCGGGTGATGTTGCCGCTGACCATATCTGGACGCGTTCACAAGTCACGGCACCAGTTTCACGTACTAGCAGCACTGGTCAGTGTGTACGTGCAATGCACGTTAATTTGGAAGTATATTAAGTGCATGCAGATATTAAGTACTAGGATATTATTTGCGTGTTATTATGTGATTAGCACTATTTTTGGCATGAAATTAACTGCACGCTAAACGTGTTGAGCGCTCGACATTGAAGCAGTCTAGGTCGTTGGATGACAAGGAATACATGTGGCTTGATGACGTTTTATATTTAATTTAATACGGTTCTAGCAGAACATTCAATCGATTAAACCATAGATTTCATTCAGTCTGACTCCAACTTTAAATTATACGACGATCGATATAAAATAAATGGAAATGATAAATGTTTGGATTTTAAGCATGGCAATCCGAATGTTTTTCATGGCAAATTTAGATTACATGGCGGCGGCTGGGGCGTCTCGCGGTGGGAAGCAGCTCCTCTGCCAAGCTTTGTGTGTCGTCGGGCCACTGACCGACGGCGGCGGTGGCATCTTGAGCCGTTGTTGGCGTACTCCTGGACGTTGACCTAGCTTCAAGGAAGGCCGAAATGTTCTAGACTTCGGAGAGAGTCAACTGGCGGGAGGAGGCGACTGGCATTGGTGCAAGGAAGCGGTCGACGGCGGCCATCCATGCCGCTGAGGGGGGCACTGGCACCTGCGCGGGGATAGGCGCTATCAACGGCGCGGCAGAGACATTCGTGTGCACGGGCACCGGCAGGGCACGCACATCAGTGCATGTGCAGGTGCATGCGCTGGCAGGTGCACGGGCATCGGCACGGGCGTGCACATCAGTGCATGCGCAGGCGCATGTGCTGGCAGGTGCATGGGCGCGTGAAAGTCGGCGGGGAGCTCGTGGAACCCCATGGGGCAAGCTCGGCGACAATGTGTGGCTCCCAGCCCATCAATGCCACGGGGATGGGCGCTGGCACAGTCGGGGCAACGGGAGCCGAAACGGGAGCGGGGACAGGCGCGGCGTCTTCCCACAAGGCCAATTCAAGCTCGTCGCAAAGCGCCTTATGTTCTTGAGACTCCGGCTAGGTGTCTTCCTCAGGAAACTGGAACACTAAGGGCAGACCATCGTGATGCGGCATGGTGTACATTTAGGTCAGGCTAGTTGGAGGTAGATGACAGGAGAATCGGAGAGGAAGAGAGAAGATTGTAGCGATACCGGGTAGTGCAGGGTTGATTTTAAACTACGGCGCCGGCGACATTAAAAGTGGGAGCAGTTGGGACGATGGTGGGCGGCGGAGCCTGGTCAAAGGGCTCGCCTCCCGGTGAGCCTACACAGCGGTCTGCTCGTACGCCTCCCTGACAGCCGGTGCAGCGGTCTGCTCGCACGCCTCCCATCGACTCACATGCTTGCTCGGACGGCACCTGCCGATGAGAAGCGGGGGCTCGTGACGGCACGTAAATGCCCACGGTTTCAATAGTGAAAGCGGTCGCCTTAACGTGACAGGTCTTTGTTCCAAAATACCTTGGTTCTTCATTTGTGCAACTTGTCATAAGCAGCTTGTCTCAAATTGAAGAAAAAACTTACGAAGTAATATTTGTGCCATATCACGTGACCATGCTCGGTTTCAAGAATTTATGCTCACTTTTGGATTTTCTGAAATTTAAGATCCAGGATTCGAAACAATATCATAACCTACATCATGCAATAAATTTTCAAGCCGTACATCTGTCCTGTTCTAAGAAAGGATTTGGTCAAACATTTTGGTTAGTTAGACTTCAGACAAGTTATATATGCAGATTAAAAGGATAATCCCTCCGTACAAGTGCATTGCCTAATATATTAACTCAAGTACTAGGCACGAACAAACGGGCTCAATTAAGTGCTCATCCTGGTGTAGTAGTAGTAGTAGTACTAGGCAATGCAGCTGATGGGTGACCTTGACGAGTGGCGACCGAGGGAATTGAACCGTGCTCGGCACGGTAGGTAATGTTGTCTAGTTACTAAAGCATCCCTCCGTTGTTCATCGGTAGTCATTATAGACCGGGGACATGAGGGGAATTTCCTAGGGCTGGAGTTCTGGCCACTAGATATTTCGACTTGAAACGCTGAGGCTCGACTGGTTGGGTTTGCCTAATGTGTGTACCACGCACGCCACCGAAGGACACGAGCCCGGTTTTTTATTTTTTTCTATTTTTTTAGGATCAACACGAGCCAAGGTCTGGTTGGTACGGCGTTGGGTCCTACCATTCGAGAATACGAACAGAACCTTTTAAATTTCCGAACGAATCTATGTGTATTACAATACCTGTATTTTCCTTGCAAATACTAATCTCAACGTGGTAATTGATTTATGACGAGTTGATGAATTAGAGTGAGTTTGTGATATAGTGATCTCAACATGGATTTCACATTTCATGGTATCCCTAGTAAGTTTTCCAATGCAAATTCAAATTTAAAAGATGAACAATATGGAGGTGAGAAAACTTTGTATGTATCAAGCATATGACCACACACACACACACACACACACACACACACACACACACACACGAACACAACAACAATCCAATAAGTATAGTGAGTCTATTTTTCCAAACCATGCATGTATGACACGAATTCAAAAATACTCCTTCTATTCCTAAATATTAGTCTTTTAGAGAGTTCAACAAGTGACTACATACGGAGCAAAATGAGTGAATCTAGACTCTAAAATATGTCTATATACATCCGTATGTACCCGTACATTTGAAACCTCTAAAGACTAATATTTAGGAACAAAGGGAGTAAAATGTAAGACATCCATGGTCCTCAGTTCAATATTTAAAATGAACATGAAACTGAAACATGAATATTAAGTCTAGTACTACAGTACATGCAAATGTTGTGTTTAGGCGGAGCTATGATTGTCGGGGGTCAACCCCTCGACCTTAGATAAAATTGTGGAGCTCTGTTTAGGGATGCTTAGATTATATTTGTCCCCACCTTCCCAACCACCGATTAGTTATGCACCCCCCCACCCCTCCTCCTCGGGAGAATATCATGTGCCCCCATACCTTAGATGCTATATGCCGATACGAGTTGCTTGGAGCTTGTAGATCTGAGATATAGCAGCTCACATGATGTGTCTTAATATTTTTGCAGGAAACCTTGATGAGTTTGAGAATTGCACACAGTTTGTACAAAAACTACTTAGATGCCCTTGGATCCCATATCCAACAACCTCGAAGCTCGTATCACCGTAGCATCTAAGATGAAGGAGGACATCATATTCTCCTGTATGTAAGAATATCATGTGCTACCACACCTTAGATGCTTTGGTGATACAAGCTCTTCGGAGCCATTGGATTTGTGACCCAACACCTCCTCGGTGGTTCGAATGGTTTTTTGCAGAAAAGCCCAAAAAGAGTTCGGCCACTGCTTGCAAGCACAAAAACTGCTCAGATGCCATTGGATCTAAGATCAAATGACCTCCAAGCTCGTATCACCATAGCATCTAAGCTGCGATAGCACCTTATGTTTTCTCGCACGGGAGAATAAGAGGTGCTCCCGCACCGTAGATTCTATGGTGATACGAGTTGACTGGGATCTAACGGCCCACAGTAGGAGGTTTGAATGTTTTTGCAATATACGGCTGATAGAGTTTGGGAAATGCGCAGAAAGTACAAGTACTACGCATGTGCCATCTGATCACTGATCATACGACCTAGATGCTCATATCACCGTAGCGGGTAATTAAGCTACGGGGAGCACATAATATGAGCAACGGGGAGCCGTTGAATCAAAGATGCAGCGGCACGCACGAGGCCTGAATGTTTTATTTGCAAAAAAACCTTTGGAAATTGCGCATAATTACAAAGACTACTCCTATTGGGGATATAAATATTTGTGTAAGCCTCCCAGGAGGGGCCGGGTTACACAAAGAAGACTCATCAGAGAGAAGCCCAAGACCAAGCATGAAGATGGCGATTCAATAAAGGGCTTAAGGCCCACATGCGACTTAAGGCCCGTTGTAGTAAACCGCCATGATGGCATGACTTGTATTGTAAGGAAGATGTAACTAGTCACCAAGCCGGACACTGTTTATAAGCCGGCCGGGACTCTACAAGCCATAGGGCGTCGACACGTGTATATAAGGGGACGACCTGCTGGCGGCTTAGGGCAAGAAGCAACTCATCGAGAGTCGGGCATAGCGTATCTCGCTCCCTGGTCATCAAAACATCAATACCAACCCAACTAGATGTAGGCTTTACCTTCACCGTAAGGGGCCGAACTAGTATAAACTCTCTCGTGTTCTTTGTCCCGATTTAACCCCTTCAAGCTTCCTAGTTGCGATGGCTCCACAACTAAGTCCTTTCACGAGGACATCTGACGTGACAATTCCACGACAGTTGGCGCCCACCGTGGGGCCAGTGCATGGTGGATTCGAGTTCTTGAAGGGCAACTTCGAAGGGCTCAAGGGATACGTAGTGGGCTGGATGACCAAGAGTCGTCGCGGCAAGATCTACATCGACGATGAAGGCTGGGGTCCCGACACCGGCTCAATTGAGTACGGATACCGGATCCCCTTCGGCGGAATCCATGTCTTCATCGGCCGGATCGGTGAGCCGGGCCCTGAGACGGACAACTGCACCGACCTCATCGAGACGGCTCAGCATGCGAGGAAGACCCGGACTCAACCTATCATGAGGCGTGCCTTCGTGGGCTGCGTCCACAGAGAGGAGTTTTCTGAAGGATCTGAAGATAGGGGTGAGACAGCCGTCCTCTCAGACAGTGATTCGTCCGCCGGTTCAACAGATTCGTTGTACCAAGTGTAAGACGGCGTGCTCGGGAGCTGTTCTGATGGCATCAGTATTCCGGACCCCTATGAGCCGCCAAGATGGGCCGGAGTCTTCATGGCGGGGACTCAGCCTGGCTCAAACTCTACAGCTGTTGCAGCGATAACGTCCGGGTTAGGAGCAGCCGGGGCAGGCGGCTCCGTACGCCCACCGGCTCAGGTGCTGATAGATCTCATGGACAAGCTTACGGCCCTGTTAACCGCCACGGTTATTCCTGCAGACAAAGATGAGCATGACGCAGCGGTAGCACAGGTGCGTGAGGAGATAGCTCAGGCCAAGGAGGCCTTGGCAGCTGAGGATACTAGGCTAGCTATAGAGCAGGCGGCTCTCGACGCTCGAGCACAGCGCTTGCAGTCAGAAGCTTACCAGCTCACGATGAGCTTAAACGCATCCAATGAGGTAATGAGGAGGAGACATCAGAAAACTCAGTCCCATTTACCTCCGAATTACGACCCTCGGGTTCTCTTTGCTACACCCGGAGCCGGCCCAAGTAACCCGCCAGAGGCCAATCAGCTTATGACAGCCGGAACAGGAGGGCCGACTCAGCCTCGGGAGATGGCACCACCTCACATGAGCATGCCACCGCCGTGTTATGTGCCGATTCCACCGGGTTACTTTTCCAACCCCATGGAGAAGTTAATCGCAGCTTCAACACGTTTGGCGGCTCTTCCTATGGACGGTGATGACCCAGCGGTAGTGGAGACCCAGAGAGTCAGAGAACTCCTCCAGACGGCCTTAGCTCAGCAGGAGACCTATTCTTATAGCCGGGACAGAATCCATTCAACTCCCCCGCCTTGGTTAGCGCCACATCGCCAGAACCGGAGCCAAAGTTACATCAGGAACATGGAGTCGGAAGCTTTGTCAAGCAACGCCCAACACCATAACCAGCCCGGTGGCTATAATCCGGTGCAGGATCGAATACGTCAGGAGAACGAGCGGGCGGCTCAGCTAGCGGCTCAACAGACGGCACATCAAGATTTTCCAGAGTATCCAACAACTTCCGTTGAGGCAGAAGTAGCCACAAGAACCGGTGGTGTTCCTTGCCTGGTTCCAGCCTTGTGTAATGTGCGGTTGCCCAAGGACTTCAAGGGACCTCGAAAGGTGCCGAATTACATGGCCGACTTGCAGCCCGGGGCATGGATTGAGAGTCATGAGATGGCCATGGAGCTGTTGGAAGTCACTGACGTGGCGATGGCTAAATATTTCACCATGATGCTAGATGGAACAGCCCGGTCTTGGTTAAAGGGCTTGCCACCCAATTCCATTGGTTCATGGGAAGAGTTAAAGGCCCGGTTCATCCAGAACTTCAAGGACACCTGTAAGCAATCTATGTCGATTGTGGACTTGACGAATTGTAAGCAAGGGGAAGGTGAATCCACCACCCATTGGGTACGTCGGGTCAAGGAGATAATTCATTCATCTGATAAGATGGATGCCGGCTCTGCAGTACTTTTGTTGGAGAAAAATTGCAGCTTTGAGCCACTGAGGCAGAAACTGGGGCGCCTTAAACGTGACTGCAAGGATATGGGTACGTTGATGGCGGCTTTAGTTAAATATGCCAAATTTGATAGTACCAAGGATCCCGCGTCTGATGATGAGAAGACAGGGAAGGGAAAGAAGAACCGCAATGGAAAGGGTCAGCAGCATAACCCGGGGAATCAAAGCGGCAATAAGCGTAAGGCAGACGGTAACCCAGAATTTGTGGCCAACCCCAATGCACAGGGTAACAATCAGAGATGTAAGGGTAAACTGCCTTTATCCGGCGGGTCAGGCCCATCTCTGGAACAGCTACTCAATGAGCCCTGCCCGAAACACGGCACCAGGGTGCGGCCCGCCACACACCTGTGGAAGGATTGCGCGATCATGAAGGCGTTTAAAAACTCCAACACCTATGATGGTCATAATGGGTCCGGTGGCGGTTCAGGGGCTGGCAGTTTTCATGGCCCGGGTGGCGGCTCAGGCTCGGGCTTTCAGGGACGTCAAGGAGGCTATAATCAACAACAGTCTGGTCAAGGAGAGCAGCAGCAGCAGCAGTCGGGTTATCAAAGTAACCCGAAGCAGTTGAATGGTGGGCAGTACCACGTGTTTATAGCTTATGCAAGCGTGACCAGAAGGTTCATAAGAGGGTCGTAAATTCTATCGAGCCGGCAGTGCCCCATTACTTGAGGTGGTCAGAACAACCCATTGTGTGGAGCAGAGAAGATCACCCTCCACGGGTCGATAATCCGGGTCAGTTGGCTTTGGTGGTAGCACCTCAGGTTGGTGGATGTAAATTCACTAAGGTACTCATGGATGGGGGTAGTAGCATCAATATCCTCTATTATGAGATCTTTCGACGCATGGGGTTAACTGATAAAAATATGAGGACGTCCAACACTGTTTTCCATGGAGTGGTCCCTGGTAAGTCGGCTTACCCAGTTGGCAAGATTGAACTGGAGGTGGCCTTCGGATACGAATATGACTCCAGAGCTGAGTAGTTAACGTTTGAGGTGGTCAAAATCAGGAGCCCATATCATGCTCTGTTTGGGCGGCCGGCTTATGCTAAGTTCATGGCCCGGCCGTGTTATGTTTATTTGCAGCTCAAGATGCCGGGTCACAAGGGCACTGAGGGAGTACTGGACTAGGGGCTGTCCGGACAGCCGAACTATCACCGTCGGCCGGACTACAAGACTATGAAGATACAAGATTGAAGACTTCGTCCCGTGTCCGGATGGGACTTTCCTTGGCGTGGAAGGCAAGCTTGGCGATACGGATATGTAGATCTCCTACCATTGTAACCGACTATGTGTAACCCTAGCCCTCTCCGTTGTCTATATAAACCGGAGGGTTTTAGTTCGTAGGACGAACAACAATCATACCATAGGCTAGCATGTAGGGTTTAGCCTCCTTGATCTCGTGGTAGATCTACTCTTGTACTACCCATATCATCAATATGAATCAAGCAGGAGTAGGGTTTTACCTCCACCGAGAGGGCCCAAACCTGGGTAAAAGCATCGTGTCCCTTGTCTCCTGTTACCATCCGCCTAGACGCACAGTTTGGGACCCCCTATCCGAGATCCGCCGGTTTTGACACCAACATTGGTGCTTTCATTGAGAGTTCCTCTGTGCTGTCGCCATCAAGAAGGATGCCTCGTCCCGTCTTTAAAGACGGCACCGTTGCTAAAGGAGATTTGGCCATCGGCCAAACTATCCGGCTAGGCGGTTTTCTTATGACTGCCTGTTCGGCCGCCGCACCGACGATTACTTCTCGGGTCATCAAAAGCGATCTTCACGTCAACTCCGAACTCGCCGGGCAGCTAGATCCGATGGAGTTCTCCTCCTTAAACGAGCTCTTGGATCACATCGCTGCCCTGGGAGTCGCTACAGACTACGATCAGATTGGGCCTAAAACTGATCTGAGAGAGATCAACTCTCCCCAGGCTACCCACCACGTTGCTGTGGTGGAGGAACAGCACGGAGACTCTTCTTCTATATTAAGGACAACTATGTCCAGATTCCCGACCCCTCCCTGCCGGATTCCCGCGGAGGGACGGACGTCGATCAAGTCCTGAACCTAAAGTCAGGCAGCGGGCTGGATTCATTGGACAATATCCAAAAACCCAATCTTCCAAGTTCAGAAATTTTTCGGCCTTTGAGTCTTAGATTGGACGGGGTTCCGAATTTAATTCCACCCGCCCACCCAAACATAAGCAATCTATCCCGAATCCGGCAAGAGCCCACTGAAACAGTACACCATTACTGGGCCAGATTCCTCCTGGTTATGGACAGGATAAAGGACTGCCGCGAGGAAGACGCAATCTTACTCTTCTGCAATAACTGCATGGACAAGGGAATCCTAAACGCCATAAGCCGTCGCGAAATTACACGCTTTGCCGACTTGGCGTCCATAGTACGAAAGTACTGTGCGATGGAGAGCGCCTGGAAAACCGAAACCAACTTTTGGGATAATCCGGCTCCGAATACAACCCTAGTCCGAAATAAAAGGGTGCATCATTGTCAGGCAACTGGGTTAAATACCAAAAAGCAAAAAAACCCTAAAGGGCACGGAACCGTACTGGAGGGATGGCTCAGTGGACCCTGCAAAATTCATAGTACAGAGGGCGCCACTCCAACTCATAGCCTTCGAGCATGTTGGATACTACGGCAGGTGGCCAAAAGTGGTGAAGAGCTTCTAGCTCCAGAGAACCAGCCCAGCAATACCAGTACGGTATTAACAGTCTTCGAGACTTTCGCATCAAATAATATGCGGAAACGAACACTCCACAGCCTTGCCGAAGTCTACCAAGTAGCAACAATAAATCCATGGAGTGACACAGCTATTACCTTCAACGCTAGTGACGAACCTAAATTCCGAACAGCCCGAGCACCAGCCGCATTGGTCCTCAGCCCAACAGTTGACGGCTTTCGCCTTACTAAGGTACTCATGAACGGCAGAAGTGGATTAAACCTCATTTACGAGGAAACCCTTCAAAAAATGGAAATAGACTGGAGCCGCATTGATCGAAGCAGCACAACCTTTAGAGGAATAATCCCTAGTCGGGAAGCATGCTGCACAGGAAAAATCACACTGGATGTGGTGTTCTGTTCGCCGGACAATTACAGGTCCGAGGAGGTCACGTTCCAAGTGGCCCCGTTCAGCAGCGGATATCACGCTTTATTAGGGCGAGAGGCATTCACAATTTTAAAAGCTATACCCCATTACGGGTACATGAAGCTCAAAATGCCCGGGCCCAACGGAATCATCACTCTTGCCAGTGATCCGGACATAGCACTCCGCACCGAAAATAAGACAGTTGTACTAGCCCTAGAGGCACTGTCCGAAGCCCTAGCGGCCAAGGAACTCACTGTGCTGCGCTCCACGGTGAATAGGGACGATGTGATACTCGATAAAAGATCCAAGTCCACCTCTTTTAAGCCAACGGACGAAATAGTCAAATTCCAAGTCCATCCAACAGACCCTATGAAGACGGCCTCCATTGGGGCACAATTAAACCCTGATGTAGACGCCGCACTATGAGAATTCCTATGGGAAAATTGGGACATTTTTGCCTAGCACCCTTCAGACATGCCAGGAATCCCACGACGGCTGGCCGAGCACAGCCTAAATATCCTAAAAGGATTCAATCCAGTCAAACAGGCTCTTCGGCGATTTTCTGAACCCAAGAGATAGGCAATGGGAGAGGAGCTAGCCAAGCTATTAGAGGCCGGATTCATCAGAGATATAAAACATCCGGACTGGCTAGCAAACCTGGTAATTGTACCAAAGAAGGACAAATCCTGGCGCTTGTGTGTCGACTTCAAGGACCTTAACAAGGTTTGCCCAAAGGATCCATTCCCTCTTCCCCGCATCGATCAAATTATCGACGCTACCGCGGGGCATGATTCATTGTGCTTCCTCGCCGCATACTCCAGCTACAACCAAATTAAGATGGCAGAGCCAGACTGAGGGAGTCCTGGACTAGGGGGTGTCCGGACAACCGGACTATCATTGTCCGCCGGACTCCAAGACTACGAAGATACAAGATTGAAGACTCCGGCTCGTGTCTGGATGGTACTTTACTTGGCGTGGAAGGCAAGCTTGGCAATACGGATATGTAGATCTCCTACCATTGTAACCGACTTTGTGTAACCCTAGCCTCTCTGGTGTCTATATAAACCGGAGGGCTTTAGTCCGTAGGACAACATACATTACAACAATCATACCATAGGCTAGCTTCTAGGGTTTAGCCTCCTTGATCTCGTGGTAGATCTACTCTTGTACTACCCATATCATCAATATTAATCAAGCAGGACGTAGGGTTTTACCTCCATCAAGAGGGCCCGAACCTGGGTAAAAACATCGTGCCCCTCGTCTCCTGTTACCATCCACCTAGACGCACAGTTCGGGACCCCCTACCCAAGATCCGCCGGTTTTGACACCGACATTGGTGCTTTCATTGAGAGTTCCTCTGTGTCATCACCGATAGGCTTTATAGCATCTTCAACCTGCAACGCTGTCCAGGTCGAGACTTTTCTCCCCGGACAGATCTTCGTATTCGGCGGCTTCGCCCTGTGGGCCAATTCACTTGGCCATCTGGAGCAGATCGAAAGCTACGCCCCTGGCCGTCAGGTCAGATTTGGAAGCTTAAACTTCACGGCCGATGTCCGCGGAGACTTGATCTTCGACGGACTCGAGCCACAGCCGAGCGCGCCGCACTGTGACGATGGGCATGATCTAGCTCTGCCGTCGAACGGTGGCCTGGTGGCCGCACACGGATCCGCTTCGGCCATTAGCCCGGAGCTGATCGCCCAGATCGAGGGTCGGTGGATAGACGCCGCCCTGGGGGCTCCAACATCCACGGTGATGGAGCCGAATACTAATCTTGTCCCCTGCGAAACTCGTGATTCCGAGGCGCCGGACTCCTCGCCGGACTCCAAACCTCCCGCGCCCCTACCAATCGATCCGGATTGGGCGCCGGTTATGGAATTCACCGCCGCAGACATCTTCCAATGCTCGCCTTTCGGCGATATCTTGAATTCACTAAAGCATCTCTCGTTATCAGAAGAGTCCTGGCCAGATTGTGGCCAGGATGGTTGGGATACGGACGACAAAGAAATTCAGAGCCCACCCACCACCCACTTTGTAGCCACTGTCGACGATCTAACCGACATGCTAGACCTTGACTCCGAAGACATTGACAGAATAGACTACAATGCCGGAGACGAACAAGAAACAGAGCCTGTAAGGCACTGGAAGGCCACCTCGTCATATGACGTATACATGGTGGATACCCCAAAAGATGGGGACGGCGAAGAAACAGCGGAGGCAGATCCCTTAGAGAAACAGCCCAAGCACCGGCGTCAGCGGCGCCGCTCTAAATCTCGCCACAGCAAGAATAGAGATTTCGGCACAGGAGATAATAATACTCCAGAGAGTGCCGAAGACAATCCCCTCCAGCAAGACTCAGCGCAGGAGGATGCAGAAGCAAGCCCTCATGAGGGGGCGGTAGATGAAGAGGTTGAGGATCATAATTATATGCCTCCCTCCGAAGACGAAGCAAGCCTCAACGATGACGAATTCGTCGTACCCGAGGATCCCGTCGAACAAGAGCGCTTCAAGCGCAGGCTTATCGCCACAGCAAAAAGCCTGAAGAAGGAAAACCGGAGGCTCAAAATAGCGGAAGACACACTCAGAATGAGATGGAGCAAAGTGCTCAAAACCGCAGATAAGTACGGCAATGGCCACCAATCGAAGAGCTACCCGAAGCACAAGCTGCTACTAGAATTCGACGAGGAGGCCATAGAGCCCCCACTGTCTAAAAATAAAGGGGCTGCCTGGCTGGATAGACAGCCAGACGATAGGCCAAATTCTGACAACGGCGCCCCACATAAACCAACCAACAAACTTGGAAGGATAGATGGCCCAGCCAGATCCATCTACGGGCCAAAGGAGAAGGCCCCAGGAAGCAAGGCAACACGTCAAGTGTCCGATGATAGCGGCACACACAAATACAGGGGCGCCGCACACCCACTATGTTTCACTGACGAGGTGCTGGACCATGAATTCCCAGCAGGATTTAAAACCATAAACATAGAAGCCTACGATGGAACAACAGACCCCGGAGTCTGGATAGAAGATTATATACTACATATACATATGGCCAGAGGAGACGATCTCCACGCCATAAAATACCTGCCCCTCAAGCTCAAAGGGCCAGCCCGTCATTGGCTTAAAAGCCTCCCAGAAAATACTATTGGAAGTTGGGAAGAGCTCGAGGACGCGTTTAGAGCAAATTTTCAAGGGACTTATGTCCGCCCTCCGGATACAGATGACCTAATTCATATAACTCAACAGCCCGGAGAGTCAGCGCGGAAATTCTGGAACAGGTTCCTTACAAAAAAGAACCAAATAGTCAACTGTCTGGACGCTGAAGCCTTAGCAACTTTCAAGCACAATGTCCGAGACGAATGGCTCGCCAGGCACCTCGGTCAAGAGAAACCGAGGACAATGTTCGCACTAACAAGCCTCATGACCCGCTTCTGTGCGGGCGAGGACAGCTGGTTGGCATGATGCAGCACCAGCGACAGAAGTACATCAGAGACAAGAGATGGAAACGGGAAATCATGGCGCAGAAAAGAACAGCGCCGGAATAAAGAGAAAATCCCAAAGAGCGCGGCAGTCAACGCTGGATTCAAAAGCTCGCGGCCCAATAATAAAACACAGCCTCTTAAGGATGACAGTGACGAATTGTCCAACTTAAACAAAATTTTGGGTCGGATATGTCAAATCCACAGTACCCCCGGAAGGCCTGCAAATCACACCCACAGGGATTGTTGGGTTTTTAAACAGTCCGGCCGACTAAATGCCGAACACAAGGGGCTCGATGCATCAAGCGAAGAAGATAAACCCCACCAGCAGAGCACCGGAAAACAAAAGACTTTCCCACAAGGGGTCAAAGCAGTAAACTCACTTCATGTGATACTACGGAAAAATAGTGCGGCACTTTCTAAAAAGAGCTTCGCGCAGTCCAACCCAGCAGACCGTAGAGATTAGATATCAAATCCAATCACTTTCGACCACCTGGACTATTCCAGAAGCGTTCGAAATGCGGGACGGACTCCCCTGATATTGAATCCCATAATAGATGGATTGCAATTTACTAACGTCCTAATGGACGGAGGGAGTGACTTAAACCTGCTATATTCAAACACAATCCGTAGGATGGGGATAGACCCAACCAAAATTCGACACAGCCGCACTTCCTTCAAAGGAGTGACGCCAGGCCATTACGCCAAGTGCACAGGCTCCATATTACTAGAAGTCGTGTTCGGATCGCCGAACAATTCTCGACGCGAAAAATTAATTTTTCATATCGTCCCATTTGAAAGTGAATATCAAGCACTCTTGGGACGAAAGGCTTTTGTCCGCTTCAACGCCATACCACAATACGCATCTCTTACACTCACGATGCCCGGACCGCGTGGCGTAATTTTAGTGCGAGGGTCACTTAAAGACCCCGGACTTGGATAGTCAAATCCGGCGTCAGTGGGCTAGGGGCTCCCTAGCCGCATACCCCTTCACAGGGGGCTGCGCGCACAAATCACCGCGGGTTCATACAAAACCCGCTTTAATTATTTATATTTCTAATATTTTTTGCACGAATTGTTTTTAAAACTAAACGTTCCTCTCTTTTTACAGATGAACAACGTGCATACCCGTCCAGGATAACGGCGCAACGGAGACACAGGTGCAGACGTGCAGTAGGGACCCGTTGTGAGGATTCTTTTCAGATTAAGACCCTGCGTAGACCTTTTTTACTGTCTTTCGTTGTTATTCTCCCTTGGTTTCTTCCTATAGCCAAAGCGGAGCCTGACGCTTTGGCATCGGCCGCGTCAGAAGACCATGCCCGTACCTGGACACTAGGGGCGTAGGGCATCATTCTGCCCATTATTATAAAGACCGAACACCCTAGGGAGTGTTCGGCGTCTCGAGTTAGGCATTATATGCATCAGCTCCGAATCATGTCTTTGGTCAAATGTTGGGTTTGCCCGGCTCCTGTGTTTTGCTGCCTTACGTTCCGTATCATCGGCTAACGCGGAACCAGGAGAACTACTGCGATTGTGCCCCAGTTCGGCTGGGCGAGCACCTCAGTAGAGAAAGCCGAAAACTGACTGTCATGATACAGCGAGAGACTGGTCAGCCACTCGATCGACTATCGGAATGTCTAGAATTCCCTGCTTTGACGAAGGGCCGTTTCCCGGTCAGGCACACGTGCTCCCACTTCGGAGAAGGGCGATGCCACCAGGGGCTATATCGTAGCCCCACCCTCGAGCTCCACGCGCTAAGTGAAAGTGATAAAGCATTATAGTCTGGATTGCCTCGTTCGCTACGCTACCACCTCCTTATAACAGGACCGAGATGTCGGATTAAGTGTGAAAACGCGCTATTTTTGCAAACACCCCAGCACCTTGTGCGTGGGGGCTGAAGCCGAAGACTGCCATCTTTCAAGTTATACACAAGTATACGTAAACGGCTGCACAGGAGAAGTTTTACTACTTGGACACACATGTATAAAAAGCAGTTATAACATAATCATCGATTTACAAGCTAATGCGTTCATTTGAACGCTACATTCTTCGAGCACTGCGACTCTATTACACGAGCGCCACGCATAACTTCCCCAAAATAGTGCTCGGCAGGGAGCCGGTTTTCATCCGAACCCTGGGCAGCAACAGCGGTGGCATCCATCTCTGGACAATGCGCCTTCACACGGGCAAGAGCCATCCGCGTGCCCTCTATGCAGGCCGACCGCTTCATCTCCTTTATATGCGGCACCGCTCCAAGGAATTGCTGTAGTAAGCCAAAGTAACTCGTCGCCTTGGACCTCTCTGGCCAGACATGGGCCACGATGTCAGTCATGGCAAGTCTAGATAATCTATTTAGCTCGGCCCATTCAGCCAACCGGTCTGTCAATGAAAGTGGGCGATCCGGACTGTGGAATTGAGACCAATATAGCTCTTCCGTCTCATGGTCCATCTGGCTCTGGAAGTGCTTAATGGCATCGGCCGCACTTGCAGCTAAGTCCATATACGGATCCTCCGGACTCCACAGCCGCTCAAATTGAGCATACTTTCCATCCATAAACCGGCGACGCAGCAGAAAAGGCTTGCCAGCCACGATCTCTCCGGCCTGGCACAGTTCCTCCTTCATAGCCCGCATTGCTGAGCGGGCATCCTTGGCTTCGGCGGTGGCCTTCTTCAGGTCTTCCCCTCCGATAAGCGCTCCTTTTCAAGAGCATCATTGCGGTCGGCAGCATCCTTTACTTTTATGGCCAATTCGGCCACCTCGGCCCTGCTTAGGCAGTGCGCAGCCTTTTCGGCTTTCAACTCCTCGGCCGCCCTCGAGGCAGCCGCTTCACTCCTTAGTGCTTGCTCCTTAGCTCGAGCAAGTTCGGCCCGAAGGCCCTCCACAGCAGCAGCACCGTCTGTACAAACAGCATATAATTTATCAGAGGAGGGCTTCGACCCCCTTAATAAAGCAACTGCGGAGAACTCTTTTACCTTGCGACTCGTCAAGTCGCCTGTTGACAAGTGCGATGTTCGCATCTGCCAAGTCAAATTGCCGATTTAACTCGGCAAACTCACTAGTCCGGTTAGCCCCCGGACTATCCGCCACCTGCATAGGAACGACGGAATTCATTCCTTTAGATTTCGATCCTCGGTACGCTGTCGTTTCTGACAACCTACCAAGTCTCAGGGGCTACTATCTATACAGGGCGCATTTTGTATATGCAAAACTGTTAAAAGACAAAGGGGTGCGTCATTCTTGCATACCTCAAATCCCGCCAGCAAACTCATGGTGGCATTACACAATTCGCTCTCAGCGGACGAAATCCTTCCAATCACCATACGCATTAATGCACGGTGATCTTCTGAAATGGACGCCCTCTCAAGCAGATTTTTCAGTTCTCCCGGCCGGACACTAGTAGGTGCCGAACTCTCTGGCCCCTCCGGACTCGGGGATACCCTCCATGATGACACTTCGGGTTCGCCTGCCTCATCTGGCGGCGCTGCGGATGGAGGCGTATCGCTCTCCATCATCTCCGGAAGAAGGTCCCCCGAAGATGAACTCATCTGAGAAGGCTGCGGATCCGAACTGCAATATAAATATTTCGGTTATCTACAGAAGCATGAATGAAGGTATTTCCTTACTAATTAACTCCTGCTTTCATACTCACGGCTCGCTGGAGGGCCGATCCTTTGATGATGATTGTGCGTCCGGATTCTTTCCGGGCGCCGGACCCCCCGGGGAAGATCTCTTCCCACGCTTAGGGGCTTTCGCCTCCGGATCTTTGGAGGCGGTCCTCTTCTCCCCCTGAAGGGAGGGGTTCTTGCTTCCTCCCTCTTCAGTCGCCCCTTTGGGCGAAATATTAGCTCCTCTATTTTCCCCGTCGCCCCCTTCTGTGGGCACAACCTCCAACATTCTGACCAGCACGGGCTCCTGTGCGGTCTCTGGGAGGGGGGCCGGACACCTTATCAGCCTTGATCGCGCCACCCATTCCTGTAAAGAACAAAGGGTCAGGAGGCGAACTCTAGAAAGGCACATAAACAGAATGTCCGGACTCTGAGCTACTTACATGAGTATCCGGGCGATCGCGGCTTAGACCTGCATCCTCGGCTAAATCCGGACACGCCTCCTGCGGTCCAAAGAACAACTTGTACATCTCCACGGGTGTCGCACCCATGAAGTGTTGGAGAATCCGAGGTCCCTCCGGGTTGAAATCCCATAGACGGAGAGGACGGCGTTTGCAGGGCAGAAGATGCCTGATTAGCATAACCTGCATCACCTTGATCAGGTCGATCTCCCTCACTTGGAGATCTCGAATCCAGCCCTGCAGTGAAGGCACGTCTTCGGACGGCCCCCAATTGTGCCCTTGGTTGACCCACGACATCAGTTGGCGTGGAGGTCCCGGGTGGAATAAGGGCGGCGGCTTTTGCCTGCTGCCCCTTGGAGCGGTGATATAGAACCACTCCTGCTGCCACAGTCCAAGTTCCTCTTGGAAGGAACCTTTGGGCCACGGGGCATCGACCTTTTTGCTTATGGTCGCCCCGCCGTACTCCGCTTGACGCCCCCCGATCATCTTTAGCTCCACCTTGAAGGTCTTCAGCCATAGGCCGAAGTGGGGAATGACGCGGAGGAAGGCTTCGCAGACGATAATGAATGCGGAGATATGGAGGATGGACTCCGGAGCCAAGTTGTGAAAGTCCAGCCCATAGTAGAACAGGAGCCCCCTCACGAAGGGATCCGTCGGGAAGCCTAAACCCCAACGGAGGTGGGATACGAAAACGACGTATTCACCGGGCTCGGGGGCTGGCACGGCCTGCCCTTGGGCAGGCAACCTGTGCGAAACCTCATAGGCCAGGTACTTGGCCTCACGTAACTTCAATATGTCCTCCTCCGTCGCCGGCCCTGGAGGTCGGAGCCGGACATGATTGAGGATCCGAAGCGCTCGAATCTGAGGCTCTGGGTGTTGGAACTGGGAGCGGGGAAGAGATTCGATGCGAGATTGAAGAACAATGGCGAGCCTTGGTCCTCTTATAAAGGGGAAGAAATACTAAGGGCCGTCTCTGTGACCGTTTGGGATTCCCCTTCGATAGAGGAGGCATGGCGACGGGAGCGGTTGGGTTACCCACGCACGTATTGATGAGAATCCCGGAATAAGGGGAACATGATCTCTGCTTCAACAAGACGTGCCAAGGAAACCGCTTCGCTAAACATGCTGAGGTGGTATAGTAATTCAAACAAAGGCCTGGTGGCGGTGTGATGTCACGCCGCATAATACGTCAGCAGATTGAACTAAGTGTACATTTTATTCTCTCTACGGTGGAATGTGGAATTTATTTTGCAGAGCCGGACACTATCCTGGTGTTCATGATCTTCTCTGGATTATTCAAGGGAGGAACCCGCCTTGCAATGCCGAACATTATGCACGCCGGACTTATCGTCATTGAAGACTGGTTCAGGGGCTACTGAGGGAGTCCTGGACTAGGGGGTGTCCGGACAGCCGGACTATCATTGTCCGCCGGACTCCAAGACTACGAAGATACAAGATTGAAGACTCCGGCTCGTGTCCGGATGGTACTTTACTTGGCGTGGAAGGCAAGCTTGGCAATACGGATATGTAGAACTCCTACCATTGTAACCGACTCTGTGTAACCCTAGCCCTCTCCGCTATCTATATAAACCGGAGGGCTTTAGTCCGTAGGACAACATACATTACAACAATCATACCATAGGCTAGCTTCTAGGGTTTAGCCTCCTTGATCTCGTGGTAGATCTACTCTTGTACTACCCATATCATCAATATTAATCAAGCAGGACGTAGGGTTTTACCTCCATCGAGAGGGCCCGAACCTGGGTAAAAACATCGTGTCCCTCGTCTCCTGTTACCATCCACCTAGACGCACAGTTCGGGACCCCCTACCCGAGATCCGCCGGTTTTGACACCGACATTGGTGCTTTCATTGAGAGTTCCTCTATGTCGTCACCGATAGGCTTGATGGCATCTTCAACCTGCAACCCTGTCCAGGTCGAGACTTTTCTCCCTAGACAGATCTTCGTATTTGGCGGCTTCGCCCTGCGGGCCAATTCACTTGGCCATCTGGAGCAGATCGAAAGCTACGCCCCTGGCCGTCAGGTCAGATTTGGAAGCTTAAACTTCACGGCCGATGTCCGCGGAGACTTGTTCTTCGACGGACTCGAGCCACAGCCGAGCACGCCGCACTGTGACGATGGGCATGACTCGAAGAAATCAAAGCCATATTGGCAACAAACCCGGTCCTGGTCGTGCCCAACTTGGGTGAACCAATGTTATTATATATCGCGGCAACACATCAAGTTGTAAGCGCGGTGCTCATCGTCGAACGAGAAACGGACAGACACAGGTTTCATCTTCAAAAACCAGTTTACTACGTGTCCACTGTCCTAACTCCATCCAAGTCCCGGTATCCACATTATCAAAAAATAGCGTACGCGGTGTTCATGGCATCCCGGAAGTTGCGACACTACTTCCAAGAGTGTTCGATAACAGTAGCCTCCGAAGTACCTCTTAATGACATTATAAACAACCGCGACGCGGCTAGCCGGATTGCAAAATGGGCCATCGAGCTCCTCCCATTCGACATAACCTATAAACCACGGCGAGCTATCAAGTCACAAGTTTTGGCTGACTTCATCACCGAATGGACTGAAGCTGAACTCCCTAAAGAGTACGGCGCATATTCCAATTGGATCATGCACTTCGACGGCTCCAAAATGTTGGCCGGCCTGGGGGCTGCCATCGTCCTGACGTCCCCAACCGGAGACACAGTCCAATACGTACTCCAGATAATGTACACGGACTCCAACAACGCAGCCGAATACGAGGCCCTTCTACATGGTCTCCGGATGGCAGTCTCCATGGGCATTCAGCGCCTAGAGGTCCGTGGGGATTCAAACCTCGCAATATTCCAAATAAATGGAGACTTTGACGCCAAGGATCCGAAAATGGCAGCTTACCGTGACGCCATCTTAAAAATGTCAGCTCAATTTGAAGGACTCAAATTTCACCATATAGCCCGGATAATAACCAAGCGGCGGACGTATTGGCACGCATCGGCGCAAAGCGCGATGCCGTCCCTCCCGACATCTTCCTGGAGCGGCTTTTCAAGCCATCCGTTCTATGGGAAGGGGAGTCCGGAAACAACAATCCGGACCCAACCACACTGCCCAACACCGAACATTCTGACACAATCGGTGGTTCTGCCAATGAAATAACACGTTCAGCCCACAAAATAATGGCAGTTATTGCCTCGTGGACCGAGCCATTCCTAACCTACTTAACTAGGCAGGAACTTCCTGAGGACCAAAACGAGGCCCGCTGCATAGTACGGCGATCTAAAGCCTATAAGGTCCATGAGGGAGAGCTTTATAAGAAAAGAACAACCGGAGTCCTTCAAAGGTGTAGATCCGAAGAGGAAGGGCGAAATCTTCTGGCTGAAATTCATGCCGGACTCGGTGGGCACCACGCCACAGCCCGGGCCCTTGTAGGCAAGGCCTTCCATATAGGATTTTATTGGCCGACGGCCCGGGCAGATGCACAGGACATAGTCCAACAATGCGTCGGTTGCCATCTCTTTGCTAATCAAAGCCACATGCCACCCACCGCCCTCAAAACTATACCCATTACCTGGCCGTTTGCGGTCTGGGGGCTTGACATGGTTGGACCCCTTAAAGGAGGAACCCACAAGCAAAAATACCTATTGGTCATGGTGGATAAATTCACCAAATGGATAGAGGCCAAGCCAGTTAAGACGGCCGAATCCAGACCCGTGATAGACTTCATATCGGGGGTAGTACACCGTTACGGCGTGCCCCATAGCATCATCACTGATAATGGCACGAACTTCACGACTGACGAGGTTAAACTCTAGTGCAAAAACATGGGCATCAAGCTCGACTACGCTTCAGTCTATCACCCTCAAACTAACGGTCAAGTGAAGCGAGCAAATGGTCTAATCATGAGCGGCATCAAACCCAGACTAGTGCGGTCCCTTAAGGAATCTAACACGCACTGGGTAGAGGAGCTCGACTTCGTACTCTAGGGGCTGCAGACCACGCCGAATCGCACAATCGGATTCACACCATTTTTTATGGTATACGGCGCAAAGGAAGTTTTGCCCTGCGACATAATTCATGACTCACCTCACGTGTACTTGTACGAAGAAAGAGAAGCCAAGCTGGATTGGCAGGACAGTTTGGACGCCTTAGAGGAGGAGCGCGACATGGCAAAAGCTCGTTCCGCATTCTATCAATAGCAGGCTCGAAGATATCAAAGCAGAGAAGTACGGGCCAAAACTTACAATGTTGGTGAACTAGTTCTACGCCTGCCGGACAAGAAAAAGGACAAACTCAAGCCCAAAAGGGAAGGTCCCTTCATCATCGACCAAGTCCTGACCGGCAGAGCGTACCGTCTGCAAAACGTGTCGGATAACCGACTCGAGCCAAACCCATGGAACGTAGCCCGTCTCCGAAGATTCTACGCCTAGCGCCGGACTCTGAGTTCGTCTCCTTCCCCTGTCCATATTTTATACTTTAACTATCTTTTATTTCTCTCCTTCTTTCCCCCCTTGTTTTCTCACAAGCCTTTGGAAGCTCGCCTGCGCATTGTTCGCACACACTTGACGTGCTACTCGCACTCATTATACCTGGGGGCTTCTTTAACAGAAGCTTATTTATACAGGCTTTATGCCCAACACATGTGTCACACTTCCGCATGTACCTTTTATTCACCATTATATGCATCGATATGACTTAAGTTTTGGCCAAGTTGGGTTGCCTGGCTCCTATGCTTACCCCTACGTTCTCGATTGCTCAGTTAGGAGGTAAAGGGAGCACCTCTGCGATTGTTACTGTCGGGTCAGCCGGATGTGTACCTCGGACTGGGTGAAGCTGAAAGCTAGCATTCTTAAGGGAATATTCGGTCAGTGAATTAAAATATGATTTCTTACCTATTTATTTATCTGCCCCCGGATGCTTTCCTGCTTTATTCGTAGTCCAGACATGAACTTTAGGGCATGCCTCCCAGGGAAAGGAACCCTTAATGGAACTATTCTCCCTCGAAGATGTTTCTTACTAACCATGTAATATAACATAACTAGTTTGGCACTTGTCTGATAAAGCACTAATGGCCCCTACGCCTAGTCTCCACTCATTCCCCGGTTTTTTCTATAACCGCGAGGGTATTCGGACACACTCCGGACTATTGGGTCCCGAGGTTGAAGCGAAAAGGTCCGCTACGACAAACGATCTACAATCCGGCTAGAAGGCATTTTACATGTCATTTTAAATTACATAGTCAAACTGACTGATTGTATTCCTCTTTGATACCATCTAATAGACTGTCTAGTTTACAGTCCCGCTGGGAATACTTTGCGTCCAACTCTACTTGGTCGTATACTAAGCTCACAGGGATCTCCTTCCCATCGGGCCCCACAGGTCCGACCTCGGCCATGTGGTTTGGGTCAGCCTTCGCATACCGCGTCTTCACCATGGCCCAGGCCTCCCTGGCGCCTTGACGGCAGGCCGATATCTTCCATAGCCGGAAGCGCCGCCGTGCTCCCTGAAGCTTCTCTGCAAGCTCTCCAAGACCTTCGGGTAGGGACATGGATGGCCACAAGGCCTGGGCGACTCCGCTCATCACCTGCCAAACTCGTTCGTGCAGCTGCAGCAGCTCGGGAAGTAGGTCACCCGTTGAACTGGGCATTTCCTCCGCAAGACGACTTGTGAGCATACCTACAGACATATTTCTGTTAATCAACTTCCTCGCCGAACTCTTCTTTTCAAAAGTTCGCTCAATCACTTACTATAAATGCCGCGACGAAGCCGCCGATTCTCCTTCACGGAGTCAGACAGCTGGGCCCGAACATCTTTTAGTTCCTCGCCCAGCTGGGTGTTGGCATCTTGGAGGTGATTTTTCTCTTGTCGCACCCTTGTAAGCACCTTCTCGCCGGCCTTTAGCTGGCGTAGTAGCTGTTGCTTGTCTGGATCTAGTCCGGCGCCATCTGCAATATTATTGTCAGACTTGTGCACACGCCGCACTTCACAAACTACTTATCTTTCTAAGTATATATTACCGGAGGGGGTCTTTGTGGCTCCCCCTGTGGCGGCTAGTGCGGCCTCAAGTTGGGCCTTGCACTCTTGAAGCTCCTGGGACAGGTGGGTATTCTTTTCTGTAAGGTCCTGCATAACAAATGATCCTGAAATCAGTTATTCTAACTATTTTAAGTCTCGGGGGCTACTGGCATATACAACTATCAAAATTCCTCACCCGTATGTCTTCCACATAATGCTCCGTGGCTCTGGCTAGACCATCTTGAGCGGCACGGAGATGCGCATCTCCCGAATTAAAGGCGTTCAATGCCTCTTGGGAGAAACATGCGTCACGAAGGATTGTCCGGCGGCGCCTGTGATTCATGGCACTCCCCACCACAGATCTGGTGGCGGACAACCTGTCGGCATCCTCCGTTGGAGGAGCATCTGACGCGCGCCTTGTGTTCGTCTCCCCGTCCGGACCTGGCGTTGGAGCCTGGCTGGCGGAGGCTCGATTGGCAACCTCTCCGGACACAGTCCGGCAAGCGCTCTTTCTCCTGAAAAAATCACGAGTGTTAGTATGCCTTCCAGGAATCTTTCCTTGAAACACGGTGGCATGCCATACCATTGCGGCGACGTCTCGATGCGCACCGCACTTCTTTTTCGCCTGCCGGGCCGAGCTGCCCCTTGTTGGCCAGCCGCTGCGGGCTCGGCTTCCCGCCTCAAAGGCACCTCCTATGGAACACCATTGGTATGCGGTGATCAGAAATAAGCACGGATGGGCCATGGTATCGGGACTTCGGTCACAGTTACCTAGGAAGCTGGAAATATTCCGGGGTAGTCAGCCGTAATGGCGACCAAAGCATTGTCGATGCTAAGTTGCTGGAACACCCCGTCGATCAGCTCCACCTTTATGTCCGGATCCTCCTCAGAGGCCGGATCAAGGGACCGTTCCGGATCCTCGGGTTGTGGAGGCGGGTTGTGTATATCCTCTACAGCCCGGCGCAGTCCTGCGTCGAAGTCACAAAATGAGATACTCAACCATGGGAATGTGGATCGAATAGGCAAAAGGAAATGCCCGCTTACGTAGCTTCGAGGATTGTTCATAGAAAACCCGTTCAGTGGACTGACACGGAGAAAATCCTCCTTTTCCCCTTTGTACAGGGCGGACAAGATCTTCACCAGATCAGCGACCGATCTCGGCCCCTTACGGCCATGGCGGGTGGCATCATCCTCCCCGTCGAAATCCCACATGGGGTGGCCCCTATACTGGAGCGGCTGCACCCCCCGCATAATGCATGTGGCCATGACCCCAATCATGGTCAATCCGGAATGAGCCAATAATCTTATTCGGCCCATCAAGTACAGGACGTCCTTGTCATTCTCCCGTTGAGGGCTCCATGGACGCCAACTTAGGCGTTTCTTCGGAGGAGCATTACTGAACTCCGGGAGGCCGATCCGAACTGGATGCGGTAGCGGGGCGTCTTCTATATAAAACCAATCCGAAGGCCAGTCTTCGGATGCCTTCTTCGGGGTTCCAGATAGATATCCGGTCCCGACGATGCGCCATAGTTCGGCTCCGCCCACTTGATATATTGACCCCTCATGAGAACGGGGTACGAGGCGGAATAATCTCTTCCACAACACAAAATGAGCCTCGATGCCCAGGAATAGCTCGCAAAGGGCCACGAAGCCCGCGATGTGCAGAATGGAGGCAGGCGTAAGGTGGTGCAGCTGGAGGCCGTAGAACTCCAGGAGCCCCCGGAGAAACGGATGTATCGGAAATTTGAGTCCTCTTATTAGGTAAGAGATAAAGCATACCCGCTCTCCTTTGGAGGGATTGGGGATGCTCTCTGCCTGCTTTCCGCCCTTGTAGGTGGCGAGTCCGGCTCGAACCGGAACCATAAAGGCTGGGGGAAGAAATCCCTCGGTTTGGAGCGTCACTAACTCACTATGCGGGACTGAGCATCTCCCCAAATCTCCTGGCTGAGGGCTGGGAACGCGAGAGGAGGAGACTGATGGAATAGATTTTTGTCAAAGGCGCTCCGGTGAGTGCTCGCGGTGGGAGGATGGTGTGATCCGGATCTAGATCCTCGTCTCCTTTTATAGGCAGCTCATTTGCACGGCTAGGGGGGTAAGTGTAAAAATACCCTGGCTTTTCGCATTCGTTTGGCACGTGGAAGATGGCCATTATTGGGCGTAGAACCCAAGGAGCGCAGCATTTACAAGAAGTTGGACACTATTCAACACAAGATTTGGAGAAGAACCAGCCTTGCAATGCCGAAGACAATCAACATGCCGGATTCATCATCATTGAAGCCTGGTTCAGGGGCTACTGAGGGAGTCCTAGACTAGGGGGTGTCCAGACAGCCAAACTATCACCGTCGACCGGACTCCGAGACTATGAAGATACAAGATTGAAGACTTCGTCCCATGTCCGGATGGGACTTTCCTTGGCGTGGAAGGCAAGCTTGGCGATACGGATATGTAGATCTCCTACCATTGTAACCGACTCTGTGTAACCCTAGCCCTCTTCGATGTCTATATAAACTGGAGGGTTTTAGTCCGTAGGACAAAAAACAATCATACCATAGGCTAGCTTCTAGGGTTTAGCCTCCTTGATCTCGTGGTAGATCTACTCTTGTACTACCCATATCATCAATATTAATCAAGCAGGAGTAGGGTTTTACCTCCACCGAGAGGGCCCGAACCTGGATAAAAACATCGTGTCCCTTGTCTCCTGTTACCATCCGCCTAGACGCACAGTTCGGGACCCCTACCCGAGATCCGCCGGTTTTGACACCGACAGGCACCATCACTATGCATGGAAGTCGGAAGGTGGCGTTGGAATGTGAAGAAGGCGACGCGGCTTATGCTGAGTCGGCCTGTGCAGCTGAAGAGGTCAAATTTTATCAAGACAATGTTGACCCGGCGGATATGACCTCCCTCAAGAAACCCACTACTGAGCATGACCCGGCGTTGAAGTTTAAATCAGCCGCTGAGACAAAGGTTGTGGACTTTACTCCAGGAGATGCCTCTAAGCAGTTCAGTATCAGTGCCAATTTGGATCCTAAATAGGAAAGCGCGCTCATCGAGTTCATCCGTGAGAACTGGGACATCTTTGCATGGAAACCTTCTGACATGCCGGGTGTACCGAGGGAACTCGCTGAGCACACTCTCAATATTGTTCCAAAGTAAAAGCCAGTCAGGCAGTTTCTCCGGCGATTCAACGAAGAGAGACGGAAAGCTATTGGGGAGGAGGTAGCCCGGCTCTTAGCGGCCGGGTTTATTTTTGAAGTTTTTCACCCAGAGTGGTTGGCTAACCCGGTGCTTGTCCTCAAGAAGAACGACACTTCGAGAATGTGTGTGGATTACATGGATTTAAACAAGGCTTGTTCGGCTGACCCCTTTGCTCTCCCCCGTATTGATCAAATCATTGATGCTACGGCGGGTTGTGAACGTTTGAGTTTTTTGGATGCTTACTCTAGTTATCATCAGATCAAAATGGAAGTTAAGGACCAGGAGAAAACGGCTTTCATCACTCCGTTTGGGGCCTTCTGCTATGTATCTATGCCGTTTGGACTCAAAAGTGCCCAGGCGACTTATCAGCGGTGTGTGCAGAACTGTTTGGACGACCAGATTGGGCGTAATGTTCATGCATACGTGGATGACATTTTGTGAAGTCCAGAGAAAAGGAAACCTTGATATCTGACTTGAAAGAGACCTTTGATAATCTCCGAGTTTACAAGATGATGCTTAACCCGGCCAAGTGTGTGTTTGGCGTACCTGCGGGCAAGCTCTTGGGTTTTCTGGTATCAAACAGAGGCATTGAAGCTAACCCGGAGAAGATTAAGGTGATTACCTCTTTGGCTAAGCCGGCGTGCATCAATGATGTTTAGCGACTGGCGGGTCGTTTTGCCACCTTAAGCTGGTTCATAAGCCGGTTAGGTGAGAAGGCCCTTCCATTGTATCAGATGATGAAGAAAACTAACACTTTCGTCTGGAGCGAGGCCGCTGATGTTGCTTTTGAAGACTTGAAGAGACAATTGTCTGAACCGTCGGTTCTCGCGGCTCCAATTGATAAAGAGCCGTTGCTGTTATACGTGGGTGCCAATTCGCGAGCCGTCAGTGTTGCTATCGTGGTGGAGCGTAAAGAAGCTAGCAAGGAGCATCCGGTACAGCGACCGGTTCACTACATCAGTGAGGTGCTCATTGAATCCAAGCAAAGGTATCCACATTGGCAGAAAATTGTTTATGGTGTGTTTATGGCCAACCAGTAGTTGAAGCAGTACTTTCAAAGGCACCCTATAACTGTGGTCAGTTCTGCCCCTTTGGGAGACATCATTCAGAACAGGGAGGCCACAGGACGAGTCGCCAAGTGGGCCATTGAACTTGGGCCTCACGATTTGAAGTATATGCCACGTACTTCTATTAAGTCTCAGGCCTTGGTGGACTTTATCAATGATTGGACAGAGTTACAGGCACCTGAGGAGAAGCTGGATAACACATATTAGACGATTCACTTTGACGGGTCCAGGCAGCTAGAAGGCTCGGGGGCTGGAGTGGTGTTAACTTCCCCTCGAGGTGACAAATTTTGTTATGTACTCTGGCTTATGTTTCCATGTACTAACAATGCAGCTGAGTACGAGGCCTTACTCCATGGTCTCCGGATGGCTAAGGAGATGAACTTAAGCCGGGTAAGATGCTTGGGCGACTCAGATCTTGTGGCTCAACAAGTGTCAGGCAAGTGGGATTCCAAGGATCCCCTTATGGTGGCTTATCGTCGTGAAGCACATGCCGTGGCTGGTCACTTCAAGGGTTATCAAGTGGAGCACATTGACCGAAGGAAGAATGAGGCAGCTGATGCTTTAAGCCGGTTGGGATCCCAACGTAAGCCGGTGCCGCCTAACAACTTTCTTGATGTTTTACATAACCCTTCTATCAAGGTGCCTACCGAGGAAGAGCTAGCAGTGCCAGACCCGAAGGCACGGTTGGTGGCGGCTCTTCATGTTATCCCGGATTGGACAGTGCCCTATCTGGCTTATATGACCCGGGGTGAGTTACCTGAGGATGAGACCTTGGCACGACAAATCGTTAGGCGCTCCAAATCTATGATGATTGTTAACGGCGAGTTACATCACCTAAGTGTCACTGGAGCATTTCAATGTTGTGTGTCCCCTGCAGAAGGCCAAGAAATACTCTGTGAGATCCATGAAGGGGATTGTGGCCATCATGCCGGGTCAAAATCCCTTGTAGCCAAAGATTTTCGTCATGGTTTTTACTGGCCGACGGCTCATGCTGATGCGGAGGATTTGGTCAGCAAATGTGACGGTTGTCAAAAGTTCTCACGACGAGCTCATGTGCCTGCTCAAGAATTGAGGATTATCCCAATCACTTGGCCATTTGCATTCTGGGGGCTTGATATGGTTGGGCCTTTCAAGATGTCTAAGGATAAAAAGACACATCTCCTGGTGGTAGTGGATAAGTTTACCAAGTGGGTTGAGGCAGAGCCGGTCAGTAAATGTGATGCAGCCATGGCGGTTCAATTCATGAAAAAGGTGATTGTCGGTGTCAAAACCGGCGGATCTCGGGTAGGGTGTCCCGGACTGTGCGTCTAGGCGGATGGTAATAGGAGATAAGGGACACGATGTTTTTACCCAGGTTCGGGCCCTCTCGATGGAGGTAAAACCCTACTCCTGCTTGATTGATATTGATGATATGGGTAGTACAAGAGTGGATCTACCACGAGATCAAGGAGGCTAAACCCTAGAAGCTAGCCTATGCTATGATTGTTGTAATGGTTGTGTCGTCCTGTGGACTAAAACCCTCCGGTTTATATAGACACCGAAGAGGGATAGGGTTACACAGAGTCGGTTACAATGGTAGGATATCTACATATCCGTATCGCCAAGCTTGCCTTCCATGCCAAGGAAAGTCCCATCCTAACACGGGACGAAGTCTTCAATCTTGTATCTTCATAGTCTTGGAGTCCGGCCGATGATGATAGTCCGGCTATCCGGACACCCCCTAGTCCAGGACTCCCTCAGTAGCCCCTGAACCAGGCTTCAATGATGATGAGTCCGGCGCGCATAATGTTCAGCATTGCAAGGCGGGTTCCTCCCCCAAATAATTCATAGAAGATTGTGAACACCAGGATAGTGTCCGGCTCTGCAAAATAAATTCCACGTTCCACCGTAGAGAGAATAATATGTACACAAATTCGATCTGCTGACGTATTTTGTAGCATGACATCACGCTACTACCAAGCCTTTAGTGGAATCATTTTTTATTATACCACCTCAGTGCGTTTAGCGAAGCGGTTTCCTTGGCAGGTCTTGTCGAAGCAGAGATCGCGTTCCCCTTATTCCGGGATTCCCATCAATACGGACGTGGGTAACCCAACCGCGCCATTGATGGTGGCGCTTGGGAGATAAGCGAGTTTTACCAGGCCGGTGGGGATGCATAGTCTTCGTCCGCCCATATATAAGGGGATAAGGATCCACCTTTTTACCTACGCCTTCTTCCTCCTTTGCTTATCCATCTTCGCGTACTCGAGCTCCAGCGCCCAAGTTCGCGCATCTTGCCTCAACCTTCTCCATCCATGTCCGGAGCGGGAGGCAAGTGGCTGGCCTCCTCTATTATGGAGGAGCACATCGCAAAGCTGCGCAGCGCCGGATACCTTTCCGGCGACATTGCGCACCGGCTGCCCGACAAGGGGAAGCTCATCCCCACCCCCATGCCCCATGAGAGGGTCGTATTCCTTCCCCACTTCCTCCGTGGACTGGGCTTCCCACTTCATCCCTTCGTCCGGGGGCTCATGTTCTATTACGGCCTAGACTTCCACGATCTGGCGCCAAACTTCATCCTCAACATCTCGGCGTTTATCGTCATGTGCGAGGCCTTCCTCTGCATCCAGCCCCACTTCGGCCTGTGGCTCAAGACCTTCAACGTCAAGCCGAAGGTAGTGAAGGGCGTCCAAGCGGAGTGCGGATGCGCCATGGTGGGCAAAATGCCCAACGTCACCTGGCTCAAGGGGGCCTTCGGGGAGTCCATCAAGGGATGGCAATCGGGGTGGTTCTATATCACCGAGCCGCGTGATCCTAAATGGGCAGCGGCCCCCGAATTCAGATCTGGTATCCCGATGCAGCTCACCTCCTGGAAAGAGAAGGGCTTGCTATGGGGCAGTTCGGAGGAGCTGACAGGACTCCAGTCCTGTCTCCAGACCTTGGTGAACAAGAAGCTTAGGCATGTCAATGTGATCCAGGTCATGCTCGTCCGCCGGATTCTCCCCTTCCAACAGCGGGCCTTCAATCCGTGGGAGTTCGATCCGGCATAGCATCGGACTCTGAACGAGCTCTTCGACACGACGTACGAAGCCGTCTGGAGGGTGCTGTTCGAGGGCGGAGAAGCCCCCGCATCCGCGACTGAAGATCGCGAATTCAGCACCAAGCGCCCGGCCGGTGAGGTAAGCTTTGTTATCCTCTATGGGACACTCATTTTCTTTTATAGTTTGACTCTATGTGGGATCTAAAACTCCCAATGCCTTTAACAGGACCGGCAGAGGACGTCCTGACAGGTAGATTGTCCGGCTCCCCTTCCCGAAGACCCAGCGGACGCCCGCTTAACGGGGCTGCTGGTCCCAGCACTCTATGTGGTGCCGGAGGAGAAGGCCAAGAAGAAGCCCACGGGAACCCAAAGAAGTTCCCGGCGCCAGGTGATATCGGACTCATCGTCCGATGGCTCCGAGGAGGACTCCTTCCTCGAAGACGAGGAGGAGAAAGAGGACTCTCTTCCAGAGGAAGGAGAGAGGAAAAGGAAGGCTTCCCCAACAGGGGAGGCCAAAGGGTCCAAGAGGGGAAGGACTATTCCCCCAGACAGCTCCGCCAACGCCAACGTTGGCGACGAAGAGTGGCCCTCAAGGGCCAGGCCTCCGGCAAGATCGGAAGTATCCGGATTCCTGAATGATTCATAATTTCTCTTTTGTGTCACATAGTGTCCTTCTAATGCCGCACACTACCTGTAGTCCGGCCGATGATGATCTCCCCGCTTCATCGAGCGGGTCGTTGGCTCCATCGGATGTGGATTCCATCCCGACGGCCTCCACCCCTCGCGACGCTGAGGACGCTGAGGTGGGATCCCAGAAAGGGACCCATCAGGAGGAGGCTCCGGAGGCGCCACAAGGCAGACTCACGGACTTTGCGCCGGACTCCACGCCGGAACTCGCAGTGGTTCCGGAGTCCGGCAGGCGGCCCCTTCGCAAGAAGGGCAAGACCGTGACGCCGGCGGCCTCCGTCCAACCGGAGGCGCCGGACAACTTGTTGGAGGCGCTTCCATCGAGGAAGAACACCGCACTATCATGAGTGCGGTGATTCAGAAGGTTCAGCTTGCCAAGAGCGGGCTGACCGAAGCCTGCAGTAGCCTTCTAACAGGCTTTGAGGTAAGAAGTTAAAAATATGTAATGTAATACCGCATAGACAGTAGCCCCTGATGCTCGGTTCGGTGTTCGGAAAGAAAAACCGGATTGAGGAACTAAAAAAGATATACGCAGGAGTGCTAAAAATTGTGTCAATATGGGTTTGCAGGCTGCGCTGCTAACCTCTGCCGCACTAAGTGTAGAGGTCGGTGCGTTGAAGCAGGACCTCGAGCGGTCCGAGCAACAGCTCGGCCTTGCCAAGAAGCAGCTCAAGGACAAATAAGGTGAGTAATACCATCTTTAAATTTGTACCTTACAAAAAAGGATTTTGGTTGCAATGAAAATAACAAGGATAACGTGGGTACTGCAGGGGCCACGAACGAGGTGGCAACCCTGAAGGAGGCCGTGTCCGCGGCCGAACGCAATGCAGCCACGGAACGGACGGAGCGAGAGAAGCAGGAGGCGCGGGTGGCGGAGGTGCGGCAAGAGCTCCAGGCTCTCATGGAAAAGCATGAGAGTTTGGAGCGTGACTCGAAGACTCGAGAGTCCGAGCTTGCCTCGGCTCTTGAGAGTGCCAAAGCCGCTAAGGCCGAGGCCCATAAGGCCCTCCAGGAGATTGAGGCGGTGAAGAAAATAGCGGCGGGTAAGGCATTTTTTATGCAAAGCAAGCATGTTAATGTAAATTACCTGTTACTTACCGGGATTCGGAGCTCTTCAGGGGCGTTTGCAGATCTGCCTCGCAGCGTGTCTGATGCCGCCGCATTCTACCGAGCCGAGGAGGGGAGCTCAACAGAGAAGGTTTTCTGGTCTCAGTACACCGAGGCCGGACATCCGATGCCCCCTAGAGACCAGCTGAAGCAGCTGGTCGAACTCCACAAGGTAGCTGAGCAGGCCATGAAGGGCCTGATAGTCCGGTTGTGGCCTGGAGAGGCCATGCCTGGGAGCTACTTTGGCCTCGTGCGGCGGCTGGTGGATGTGTGCCCCTGGGTGGAAGTCATCAAGCGCTCCGCCTATATTGAAGGTGGCCGTCGGGCCCTTGCCCGCGCGAAGGTGCATTGGGGCAGGCTGGATGTGGAGAGGCTTATCACTGACGCGCCGCCAGCGGGCAAGGAGTATCGTACGCCCGAGATGTACTATAAGACTGTCCTGAAGGGTGCCCGCAAGATTGCGGATGAGTGCCCCAGAGATGTAATTATTGAGTAAACTCGCAGTGTGTTATCCTGTGCGCTGAAAACTTTGTTCATATGCGCTAAGCAACGCTTATTGATTTAAAATATTACCTTCTGTGCGGCCATTTATTAAATCTGAGAGATGGCAAGTCGTTGGCTTCAGCCCCCATGCCATGAGTGCTGGGGTGTTCGGGATAAACTTGAGCACTCTTGTTCCCATTTTTGGGTCCATCTAGGGAGGCGCTCAACACAACGAACAAGGCAACCGGACTTATAATGCTTGAACACTCTCACTTAACCATAGAATTCTATAATTTTAAATTTCGGCGAAGCCCCTAGTATTCAGAAGACCGAGTTCGGGGCGCTATACACGCCTTGGTCGGACATTATCCGGTTCTTCGCTCGAAGCGGCATGAGTCTTTAGGGACTCGAAAAGACCTCTTGAACAGCGACCAGTCTGTCGCCTTATCATGACAGTCAGTTTTAGCTTTCTCCACTGAGGCGCTCGCCCAGCTCAACCGGGGTGCAATCGCAGTGGTTCTCCCAGTGCTACCTTAGCCGACAGAACGGAACGTAAGGTACCAAAACATGGGAGCCGGGCAAACCCAACTATTGACCCAAGACATGATTCGGAGCCGATGCATATAATGCTATAAGTTCGGGGTACCGCACTTGTGAAAGTGTTCGGACTTATCACACAATAATGCGGGGAACATAAGCCCCTAGTGTATTTGGCCGTACCAAAATGTATGTGTGCAAGATGTTAAGAATAAGCATATATATATATAAAAGGTAATGCAATTATATGCAAAAAATAATGCATTGTTTATTCAAAGAATTCTGCCATGAGTGCAGAACGATACAAATAGTGCGGTAAGCAAGGGATTGGACTATTTAAATATGTCCCCCTCCAGGGGTAGGCTACGGACTAGTGTATTTAACAAATTTAATGCTCATAATGGAGACCACCTGAGTGTTCGTCGCAGCCTTTGTCCATCCCTGGCTGTTGTATCGTGAGTTCGGCAGGTTCGCCGCCGGACAGGGCCTCTGGTGAACGGAGTCCTGTGTATAAAAAGAAGAAGAAAAAATAAAGATAAAAAGAGCGACGCACTTGGGAGCCCCTGGTGTGGTTGAGCCGCACTCTGGGCCTGTCGTGGTCGTGCCCCTTCCCCTATGCCCATGGTATCTCCAGAGCATAATGATGTACGCAGAGAGCTGGTCTTGCAATCATGCAGGGGCTGGGGTTGGGGCCGCATTGCTACGCGTGCTCAGAACGTGCCAGACGGTCTTGATTGATGTTGCTCCGGGCGCGTTTGGCTGTCTCCGGTTGTTTAACGGCCGGACTCGAAAATTGCCTTAAAAGGCTACTCTGTACTTCTGCCACGAGAGCTGCTGTATGTTCCTCCATTCGGAGGGAGCGTTCCATATTTCCGTTGACCGTGATGACTCCACGAGGGCCTGACATCTTGAGCTTGAGGTATGCATAATGCGGCACCGCGTTGAACTTTGCGAACGCGGTACGTCCGAGCAGAGCGTGATAGCTGCTGCAGAACGGGACTATGTCGAAGATTAACTCCTCGCTTCGGAAATTATCCGGGGATCCGAAGACCACTTCCAGTGTGACTGAGCCTGTACAATTGGCCTCAACGCCTGGTATGACGCCTTTGAAGGTCGTCTTTGTAGGTTTAATCCTTGAGGGGTCTATGCCCATTTTGCGCATTGTATCCTGATAAAGCAGGTTTAGGCTGCTGCCGCCGTCCATCAGGACTCTGGTTAGGTGAAATCCATCGACGATTGGGTCTAAAACCAATGCGGCGAATCCACCATGGCGGATACTGGTCGGGTGGTCTCTTCGATCGAAAGTGATCGGGCAAGAGGACCATGGATTGAACTTCGGGGCGACTGGCTCCATCGCATATACATCCCTAAGTGCACGCTTCCGCACCCTCTTGGGTATATGGGTTGCGTATATCATGTTTACCGTCCGCACTTGTGGGGGGAAGCCCTTCTGTCCTCTACTGTTCGGCGGCCGGGTCTCTTCCTCGTCGTTGTTGTGCAGCCCCTTGTCATTGTTTTCGGCAATTAACTTGCATGCCTGCTTGAATACCCAACAATCCCTGTTGGTGTGGTTAGCTGGCTTTTCGGGAGTGCCATGTATCTGGCAAGAGCGGTCGAGTATTCGGTTCAAATTGGACGGACCCGGAGTGGTTCTTTTGAATGGCTTCTTCCGCTGACCTGGTTTAGAGCCTCGGAATCCAGCATTGACTGCCGTATCCTCATTGTTATCACCGTTAATGCGGCGTTTGTTTTTGTTTCGACGCGACCTGCCATTGTGGTCCTTGGTATCCGGACTGCCAGCATTTTTGCTAAGGTTGTTGCTGCGAGCTAGCCAGCTGTCCTCTCCCGCACAGAAGCGGGTCATGAGTGATGTGAGTGCTGCCATGGATTTTGGCTTTTCCTGTCCTAGGTGCCGGGCCAGCCACTCGTTGCGAATGTTATGTTTGAAGGCTGCGAGGGCCTCTGCATCCGGATAGTCGACGATTTGATTTTTCTTTGTTAAGAATCGTGTCCAGAATTGTCTGTCCGATTTGTTTGGCTGCTGAATTATGTGGCTTAGGTCATCAGCGTCTGGTGTCCGCACATATGTGCCCTGGAAGTTGTTGAGGAATGCGGCTTCCAGGTCTTCCCAACACCCAATTGACTCTACGGGCAAGCTGTTGAGCCAATGCCGAGCTGGTCCTTTAAGCTTGAGTTGGAGGTATTTGATGGCGTGGAGATCGTCGCTGCGGGCTATATGGATATGAAGGAGATAATCCTCGATCCAAACCGCAGGGTCTGTTGTGCCATCGTAGGATTCAATGTTTACGGGTTTAAACCCTTCAGGGATTTGATGATCCATTACTTCGTCTGTGAAGCATAGTGGGTCAGCGGTGCCTCTATATTGAGCAATATCACGACGTAGCTCAAGAGAGCGTTGTCTGCTGTGTTCGGCCCGGCCGGAGTTGCTGTATCCGGCGCGACGGTATTCGTCGTGGGTCCTAGGGCGCCCATGTGATCCATCGATGGATCTGGATTGTCTTGCCTTGTCCTCTAATATATCCCGCAAGTCCGGCGCGTTCCCCCTTGGCTTCGTACTTTTTAAGCGATGCCGGGGTACGGTCCTGGTGGAGGGCTTAGATGCCTCTCTGTCGCGGCCACGCGGTGGTCGGTCTGCCGTATTGTGCACTGGTGATGAAGGTTTATATGCCTCCTCCTCTAATCGGGGGAGCAACTTGCGTTTTGGGTAGCTTTTGGAGGGGCGTTCGAGTTCATACTCTTCGGCCGCGAGGACCTCGGTCCATCTGTTGGCCAGTAGGTCTTGATCAGCTTGAAGCTATTGCTGCTTTTTCTTTAGGCTATTTGCCATGGCCATTAGCCTGCGTTTGAAACGCTCTTGTTCGACGGGATCCTTAGGCACGACGAATTCGTCGTCGTCGAGGCTTGCCTCGTCTCCGGAGGGAGGTATGTAATTATCGTCCTCGACCTCTTCGTCTGCCGCTCTCTCATGAGGGCTGGCTTCTGCATCCTCCTGCGCTGAATCCTGCTGGAGGGGGTTGTCTTCGGCACTTTCTGGGGTGTTATTATCTCCTGTGCCGGAATCTCCATTCTTGCTGTGGCGGGATTTAGAGCGGCGCCGCTGACGTCGGTCTTTCGGCTGTTTCTTTAAGGAATCTGCCTCTGCTGCTTCTTTGCCGTCCCCGTCTTTTGGGGTGTCCGCCATGTATATGTCGTATGACGAGGTGGTCTTCCAGTGCCCCGTAGGCGCTGGTTCTTGATCGTCTCCGGCATCGTCGTCCATACCGTCGATGTCTTCGGAGTCGTAGTCTAGCATGTCGGTTAGGTCGTCGACAGTGGCTACAAAGTGGGTGGTGGGCGGGCTTTGAATTTCTTCGTCGTCCGCGTCCCAACCATCCTGGCCGTAGTCCGGCCAGGGTTCTCCGGATAGCGAGAGATGCTTTAGCGAATTTAAGATGTCGCCGAAGGGCTAGTGTTGAAAGACGTCCGCGGCAGTGAACTCCATGATCGGCGCCCAATCGGATTCGATTGGCAGGGGCGCGGGAGGTTCGGAGTCCGGCATGGAGTCCGGCGCCTCGGAGTCACGAGCTTTATTAGGGACGAGGTCCGTGTTCGGCTCCATCACCGTGGAAGTTGCAGCTCCCGAGGCGGTGTCCAGCCACCCATCCTCGATCTGCGCGATCGGCTCCGAACTATGGGTCGGAGCGGATTCATGTGCGGCCTCCAAGGTACTGTCCGGCGGCAGAGTTAGATCATGCCCATCGTGACAGTGTGGCACGCTCGGCTATGGCTCGGATCCATCGAAGATCAAGTCTCTGCGGATGTCCGCCGTGAAGTTTAGGCTTCCAAATCTGACCTGGTGGCCAGGGGCGTAGCTTTCGATCTGCTCCAGATGGCCAAGTGAATTGGCCCGCAGTGCGAAGCCGCCGAATATGAAGATCTGTCCGGGGAGAAAAGTCTCACCCTGGACCGCGTCGTTGTTGATTGAAGAAGCCATCAAGCCTATTGGTGACGACACAGAGGACCTCTCAATGAAAGCACCAATGTCGGTGTCAAAACCGGCGGATCTCGGGTAGGTCGTCCCGGACTGTGCGTCTAGGCAGATGGTAACAGGAGACAAGGGACACGATGTTTTTACCCAGGTTCGGGCCCTCTCGATGGAGGTAAAACCCTACTCCTGCTTGATTGATATTGATGATATGGGTAGTACAAGAGTGGATCTACCACGAGATCAAGGAGGCTAAACCCTAGAAGCTAGCCTATGGTATGATTGTTGTAATGGTTGTGTCGTCCTACGGACTAAAACCCTCTGGCTTATATAGACACCGGAGAGGGCTAGGGTTACACAGAGTCGGTTACAATGGTAGGAGATCTACTTATCCGTATCGCCAAGCTTGCCTTCCACGCCAAGGAAAGTCCCATCCGGACACGGGACGAAGTCTTCAATCTTGTATCTTCATAGTCTTGGAGTCCGACCGATGATGATAGTCCGGCTATCCGGACACCCCCTAGTCCAGGACTCCCTCAGTGATCTTTCGTTTTGGTTTCCCACATAGCATCATAACTGATAATGGCACTAATCTCTCCAAAGGTGCCATGGAAGAGTTCTGTCAAAGAGAACATATCCGGCTTGATGTTTTGGCAGTTGCTCATCCCCAATCCAATGGTCAAGCAGAAAGAGCTAATCAAGAGATCCTGAAAGGTATCAAGCCCCGGCTCTTAGTCCCCTTACAGTGGACTCCGGGTTGTTGGGTGGAGGAGTTACCCTCCGTGCTATGGAGCATCAACACTACGCCTAACAAATCTACGGGATACACACCTTTCTTCATGGTCTATGGAGCAGAGGCAGTTCTGCCAAGTGACATCCGACACAACTCACCCCGCGTGGCGGCTTACATTGAGGCGGATAATGAGAAGGCTCGTCAGGATGCACTTGACTTGTTGGATGAGGAGCGGGACTTGGCAATAGCCCGCTCGGCAATTTACCAGCAAGACCTGCGCCGCTATCACAGCCGCTGGGTTAAGAGCAGAACCTTTCAAGAAGGCGACCTGGTACTCCGGCTCATCCAAGATCAATCTAACATTCACAAGCTATCTCCGCCTTGGGAAGGACCCTTTGTGGTCAGCAAGAATCTGAACAATGGGTCATATTACCTCATTGATGTTCGAGAGCACAAAGACTCACGTAAATCGGAGGAGGAGACCCGCCGGCCGTGGAATATTGCTCATCTTCGGCCTTACTATACTTAAGCCACCGGCTCTTAAGATGTATATACTTTTTACGATGTACATATTATATAAAGCAATAAAGCAGGACCTCTATCCTTTTTCCCATAAAGAATGTTTTTATGTCTTCTTTATCAGGCGGTGCACACTACCAACACGGACCGGATCATATCTGAATCCGGCTTTCTCTTTGGTCCGGCTTATGATCATATCTGAATCTAGCCGTGGTCACTTGGGGGTTTCCTATTCAAACATAGGTCGTATTCGAACCAAAGAGAACATAGCTGTCGATACCCACTTGATCGGCATACTGCCAAACCCACTTGGGGGCTTCTTGATCATATTTGAATCACAACTTAACCCCTTTGGGTCTGACGTGGATCGTATTCGAATCAGCGTCATTAAACAACTCTTATGTTTACTTGGGGGCTTCCTGTTCAAACATAGGTCGTATTCGAACCAAAGAGAACATAGATGTCGATACCCACTTTATCGGCATCGCCAAAGCCACTGGGGGCTATATGATCGTATCTGAATCTTAGCTTAACCCCTTTGGGACGCTTCTCTGATCGTATTCGAATCAGGAGCCTGTGAACATTGTTTAAATATAATTACTTTAACTATCTTGAAACCTTCTTGAGGAGATGGTTCTTGATTCTTCCGGTTCAATATTGATTACCCCAGGTTCGAAAAGTGCCAGGTAAAGTATCATATGAGCCGGGAAGGTTATCAAAGGGTTTGCAGGTATGCCATTGTGATTATATTTAATAAACAATCATAAATCGGCCTGTATATAATATCTTTATGATATGTTCCGAGTTATCAATACTCTATAAACCCCTGGCGCGGTAAACCGCCCAAGAAAATTTTGCTTGTTTTATGTGCAGGACAAGGCAAAGCAAATTTAACATCAAGGAGACAAACGATCAACATAAGCCGGGAATATATGCCAATGGCGGCTTATGAAAGTGTTAAGCGCCATAAACATGCGCGAAGGCATGACAAACATTGAGAAGTTTTTCTATCATATTACAAGACTCCCCGGGTCTGAATAAGTGAAGCATTGTTTTGGCAAAAGTTAAAACGCCTAGCAGCTCATTCCTTCGGCGGGCTTGACGACTCCGGGTTATCCTTCTCCGCCTCTCCGTTGGTTGCTTTGTCATGGAAGGTGGACGAGGCCCAGTCAATGCCGCTCAAGGCTTCAAATTCAGCCTCATCATCTATTAAACCGGCCGGGTCCACTTCAGGGGCAAAGGTATGCTTACGCGTTGGAGGGATCAGGCTGACTTGGTCATATGGAACGTTTGGAATTCTCCGGTTCTCGCTATCATAGCCCGGCGAATACTTAGTGAGATCAGTATCATTCCCAATGAGAGTCGCCAAGGGACGCACGACTTTGACACAGGCGGTGAAGTCTTGATCATCAAATACAGAGCCATGCTCCTTCAGACTTGGATACCCAATAGAGAGATCAGCCAAGTCAAGTTCTGGCACCCATGCCTTTGCCCGGCTTAATGCGGCCATGGCTCCGGCTCTTGCAGATGCCTGCCTTAAGTCCTGAATCCGTTGAGGTAGCACTGAGAGATGCTTCAGCACATCTTGTAGGAGGCGAGGAGTGGTATTTGATAAGGCCACAACGGCCAAGGCATGTTGTGACCCGGAGTACAGCTGTTCCACGAGGGTGTAAACCGCCTTAAGCTTGATCAGCATATTTTGCTTGAGGTTGGTACTCCTGGGGTATGTACGTTCACAAGCATAACAATAAGCCGGAGATAACTATCACAATAATCCTTGGAAGATTACAATGTTTAAGGTTTTTCAGAGTGACTTACCGAAGATGGCTGAGACCATTTGGGAATCTGTCGTTTTAAGTCGGACAGCTCGGTTGTTGCCTCTGTTAGAGATGCTTCTGCCGCCTCGGCCCGAGTCACTAGTGAATCCCTCTCATCAACCCAAGCTTTCTTCTCCGATTCAAAATTTTGCCTCAGTTTCTCTTGTTCAGAGACGCTGAATTCAAACTTGGAGTTCGCTTTCTGAGTCTCCAGCTCTTGAGTTTTTAACTGGCTCTTCAGGTCAGCAAGCTCCGACTCAAATTGACTTATGGTGGCCTGTATTGACATAAAGTCATGGTAAGAATCATGGTAAAGTAACATTCAAGTCCCAAACACTTTACAAGTAAAGATATTTGGCACTTGGGGGCTAATGTATGCTTAAGAAATTTTTTAAACTTATCTTACCAAGTCATACATATTAAGTCTCAAGCACTTTACAAGTAAAGATACTTGACACTTGGGGGCTAATGTGTAACACAAATTTAAAGTCTCATGATATCACCGGGTTAAATGTATTTACTTTAAAACCGGACAAACTAATAGTAAGTAGATTCCTAAGTCTATAGCATATTCAATCATAAGCAATAGACTTGGGGGCTGGTACAGTAAGTAAGATTCAGGAAAATAGCATAACGTTATACCTCAGATTTGTGTTGTATTTGTTTCACCATGTCAATTTCCAGGTCACGACTATTGTGCACTTGGTTCAGATAGCCCGAGACTATATCACCAATGCTTAGGTGAGTATAATCAGTGATATCCTGTTTGGCTTTTCGACGTTGGGCAAACTCTTCCTTGGCAGTGCATTGAGCAAGAACAGTAGGCCGGCCCGGTTCAACATATTAACTTTTCACAATTTCAACTTCCGGGCCAGTCATCTTGACCGGGCTAGGAATCTCCAGGTTGTCAGAGTTGTGGATAATATCTTCTGCAGGCGGGTCAGAAGTTGGCACCGGAATATCACCAGCCGGTTCAGGCGGTGGCTGATGAGTGGAGCTGTCAGGAACGGATGAGTCAAGCGCATGTTCAGTGACCACCGGGTCTTGGGACGGCTTATTCTTCTTTGCCCTCTTGCTGGGCTTAACTTGCAGGCTGTCAATAAAGGTAGAAGGATGAGTATTGAAGTATAAGTATGGAAAAACTTAAAGTAAGAAAGGTTACATTACCCGGGAGCCATTTTGAAAGCCGGCATGTTTGATTGCATCGACTCGTCAAAAGAAGGAGAGTTATCCTGATAATTGGAGTCAGTTGAATTGAGAGGTTGGCGAATCAAACCCGCCAAAGGTAAATCAGAATTTCAATCGGAGATAACCTCGGTCAGACGCTTCCTGGTTACATCGGGTAAGCCGGAGGAGATTTCTGCGTCTTGATTGGCCCGAGTCTGCCTCCGGTTCTCAAGCTGTTATTGCTTCAAAAGAAATTGAGGATCTTGGTAAGCTAGAGGATGTGAAAATATTACTTTCCGGATCACCCTTCGGATTTTTTGCTTTGGCAAAGGCTCTAAGTCGGAGGAGATTATAGTTACCTCTTCGTCAATTGCTTGACTGTTCCCACTATCCTCCTGAAAGGATAGAATGTTAGTACAGTAACACCAAAGGAGTTAATAAAATTAAAAGATTACCTCTTCCTCATCCGAAGAAGAGTCATCCAACTTAAGCATATCAGAGGCGCTGGGCTTCTTCTTCTTAGAGGTGCCCGTCTTGGTGGCCTTCCTTTCGGTTTTCTTGGCTGCCCTAGCCTGTTTGGCAGCCTCATGGTGATACTTGACCTTCCAAAAATTTTCATCGGCCTGTGGAAAAAGATAAGGAATCATAAATACAAGAAGGTATAACATGTTAAAGAGTATTTTTGAAGATTGGTAACTTACCGCAGGGGCCGGGTTCTTCTTGCAGAAGGGAAGTAAGCCGAAGGCATTACTAGTTACAGTGCCCTCCTTCAACAGTGACTGGACTGTAGCATCTACCACATCATCTGGTAAGTCATAAGGACTATGATGCATTGGGCCATCCTTCTCGCCTGTGTAAGTACACATTAAGCCGGAGCGGCGGCTTAATGGTAGTATCCGTCAGGTGACCCAGACCCGGACCAAATCGATGCCACTTAACCCATTGCCTAAAAGGGCTTTGATCTTCTTAATGGTGGGATTGAGAGGCAGGCGCTCAACAGCAGTCAATTTGTCCGCCAGCTGATGGTTGGATTCAAGGCGCAGGGCGCGAAAGCCGGGCAGAGGGCTCTCATCAGCCGGTGACGTGTCTTGACAGTAGAACCACGTCTGGTTCCAGTCTTTCGGGTGACTTGGCAGTTCAGCATAAGGAAAAAGACAATCTCTCTGCCGCTGGATTGAGATGCCGCCAAGTTCAAGGCTAGGCCCGTTGGCACGTTCATTCTGCCGGTTCAAATAAAAAAGTTCTCTGAACAAAAGTAGACTTGGCTCCTCTCCTAGGTACACCTCGCAGAAGACTTGAAAATTGCAAAGATTTGACACGGAATTGGGTCCAATGTCTTGAGGAACTTCCCTGAAGAATTTTGAGCCGGGTCGGGCAAATCCCCGGTTCATGTGATCCGTGAAAACTATTACCTCCCCATCTTTGGGTTGAGGTATCTCCTCAGACGGGTTAGGGGCACGATAAGACATGAACTCCTTATTTGGCAGATGGCAAGACTTCATGAACTTGGCAAGTTTGCTTTTGGTCACTGTGGATGGAACCCAATTGCAAGTCACAGGGGCTTTGGCCGCCTTAGGAGCCATGACAACAGTTGGCCTACGACAAAATAAGAAAGTTCCGGTTCAACTTTTACCCAGGAGAAATATCTAACTTATTTAAAGTGGCGGCTTAAGAAAGGGGCCTAATGATATAACAGTGATTGTGCAACAATATTTAAGCCGCCACAAGTATCAAGAGCAATTCAAAAATTCTTCAGATCATGAGAAGAAGGCAAGGTTTACAGTTCAGTATCACTTATTTAAACCGGACACCTGGCAGTGGTGTTTAAAGGGCATTTTTCAGAAGAAACTTTTCGGGTGATAGAAACAAGTTTCACAGACGACAGCTATTATTTTAGATCAAATTATTGCTCTGAAAGGGAAATTTTCTAGACCTAAAAACAGGGCACAGAAGTTCATGCACTTGAAGAGGGTTTCCAAACAAGGGAAATGAGATCTGTTCCTATGCAAGATCAACACAAACACTTACCGCAACAGTTCTACATAGTTTTTACGATCTAAACAGGGCATTGGAGATGCAAACTAGGGAGGGTTTGCGTCGGGCAGTGATGAACACCGACGAACTCAACAGGGTTCCAACGCACATCTACAGAAAGGGAAGGATAGGAACTCACAGATGTGGACGAGCTGTGGGGGTTCGCCATCGATTTCTGGTCAGAGTCAGGTTGATGCGGCGCCCTGAGTCGATGAAGACAAGGGGTTCGACGGCGGCGGCAGCGGAAGCTCGAGTGGCAGAGAGGAGAGGAAGAAGACGACTGGAAGGAGGAAAATGAAAGACCCAAGTCGCATCTATTTATAGAGAGAGGATAACTGAGACGGCGCGGGAAACGAGGAGATAAGAATTACTATCCAACGGCCCCGATGCCTCGATTTTCAGAACAATCAATAAAAGCAGAGATCCGTTGAAGGATACGATGGAATAGAGAATGAATTAAAGGAAGGATGACGTCACGCCGGGTTAAGACGGATCTAGAAGATGACATCATGGCGGGTTAACGAAAACCCTCTGTATAGTCAAAAGACTGAAGATTTAATTCTTTAAAAATATTTTTTAAGATTGACATTAACAAGTTCAAATCAATTTGGGGCCTAATATTGGGGATATAACTATTTGTGTAAGCCGCCCAGGAGGGGCCGGGTTACACAAAGAAGACTCATCAGAGAGAAGCCCAAGACCAAGCATGAAGATGGCGATTCAATAAAGGGCTTAAGGCCCACAGGCGACTTAAGGCCTGTTGTAGTAAACCGCCATGATGGCATGACTTGTAATGTAAGGTATATTTAACTAGTCACCGAGCCGGACACTGTTTATAAGCCGGCTGGGACTCTGCAAGCCACAGGGCGTCGACCCGTGTATATAACGGGACGACCTGCTGGCGGCTTAGGGCAAGAAGCAACTCATCGAGAGCCGGGAATAGCATATCTCGCTTCCTGGTCATCGAAACATCAATACCAACCCAACTAGACGTAGGCTTTACCTTCACCGTAAGGGGCCGAACTAGTATAAACTCTCTCGTGTCCTTTGTCCCGATTTAACCCCTTCAAGCTTCCTAGTTGTGATGGCTCCACAACTAAGTCCTTTCACGAGGACATCTGACGTGACAATTCCACGACAACTCCCAAGCCATTGGATCTCACTTCCAATGGTGTAAAAACTCGTATCACCATAGTATCTAAGCTGCAGGGTAGATGTGATATTCTATGCTGCTGTCATTTTTGTTTGTAAACTTGCAAAATACGTGTAACTCGTGTCGTTTGTTGTCTAACCGTGCAAAGTGTTTGTTCAAAAAAACCATCCTACACTGAAATATCGGAACAACACACAGGGGTCCCACTTGTCATTAATCAAATTTGGACCTAAAACTAACAAATCTGAAAGACGAGATTCGAACTGGCAACCTGGACTACAAAGCGTAAGTCGATAGCTTGAAACAACAACGGTTGTTGGCTTTGTCCCATAACTTGATTTTATACAGTACTTGTGTTGAATAGAGTAGAGTAGAGGGAGTGCCTCGTCAACACGTGCATGACCGTTGTCTCACTTACTGGTGGGTCCCAGGTCTGCAATCTCAATCTCTCTTCTCTCCATCGTTTAACCTTTGCACAAGCACACACGACGAGAGGCGCTAGCTTGCCGTGGTGTTATTACAACTAAAAAAAGCTTGGGAAATAGAAGAATCGCCTAGAACAAGAGACGTTGTGGCTGGTCGAGACGGAGCTAACCACATCTATCCTCCATGCCATGTTTGCATGATGAAGTTGTGTGGCTAATGGGGTGTTTTCGACCGACTGGCTGGGTCCCGAAGTTGAACCATAGGTACTACGTTTGATACAGTATATTTTTACACGCACATTTTTCCTCCATGCCGAGACGTGGCACACCCTACTGCGTGGTTTCGGGGTCCTCCCAGGTGGTGCACGCATATATTCTTCCTGACGTGGGACACCCTATCGCACATTTTCTGGGTCCTCCTCGGTCATGGTGCCGAAGCAAGTAAATGAGTCGTCAACTCATGAAAGACCACCTTTCCCGCCGAGTACATCAGTGAAGCACGGTGGCTAGCTAGTTGGGCTAGTTTGACCGATTAGCTAGGCCGCCGCCACATTTGTTTTTTTCACCCCTTTTTTTATCTACTTGCCGGCAGGTAAATTTAAATATCCACCGCGGCGTTGCTCTAGTGTTTGGGTGCGGCAGGATTTTTAATTTTTTGATTGACGGGAGTAGGCGCGGCAGGATTTTTAACTTTTTTGATTAACGGGAGCAGGCGCGGCAGCAATTAGTCATGATGACTCCGCCTGTAAACCCCACTGCTCCCTGATGTGAGAAGTCATCGACTGGTGTTTTACCATGGTGAAAACCAAAAGATTCCCCGCTTCTCGGCTGGCTCCCTCCGCCTTCCCATAGATTGCATTGCCTTTCAGCCGTTTCGCCCCCTTTGCTTCCTCTCCCCATTTCTTCTAACATGGTCCCATGGCGGCGCAGCAGATCACGGAGTCCGAGGTGAGGCGCCTGACACAGGAGCTCCATGCCAAGGATGCGGAGCTCAGGGCCAAGGACGTGGAGCTCCGTGAGCTCAAGGAGGAGAGGAGTTCCATGCTCCTCCATTATGTACGGGAGTTCACGAAGCTTCAAAAGCGGCAAGTGTCCACCACAAAGATGCTCGAGGTGTCGCCGGCATTGCTACAGAAAGCGTGAGATATGATAGGACGTCAGTGGAGCCAGCTGGAGCGTGACCGGGACGATCGTGACGAGGTCCAGGATCGCCTCAGCCACTTGGTGAACCAAGTTGCCACGCACGTGTTGCGGCTGCGTGATGCCTACCATCGTGCCAGCGCAATGATGTCGGCCGTCGGGCTAAACCCGTTTGACCACCCGGTCGACTTCAACGAGCTGTGGCTTCCTGACATGGTCTCCTTCTTCACCTATATCTCCGAGGAGCTGAGCCATCTCCACGTGATGGTGGGGGCTGAGCTGGACAAGGAGGGGTTGCGGGCTGTTGTCGCTGTTGCCAGGCGAATCCTTTCAGGGCTCCGTCACCGGAATCCATTCGTGCCATTGGACGCCGTCTTTGACGAGCTGGCTCCCGTCGACCGGGAGCGGGCTCTGCGAGCGGTTGCACCCTGCATCACCAACGTCATGCACCTCGAGAAGCAGAGGGACTTCGGTGGTGTTTAGGCGCCCTCTGCATGGGCATGTCCATGTCTCGGCGCAACATGACCGTTGGATCAAACTCAGACGGTGCAGATCAGTCACTGTAGCACAAAGCGTGTGGGTGAGTTTGCTTGCATTCTCATCTCAATATAGTTGTTTCCTCTTTATGTATTTTTGTCAACCTACTAGTGTGGACTCATGCACCCTTCATGCACTCTGCCAAACACCCAAAAGTGGGTCGAGAAGGGAACTTTTGCTCCCATCCCGTGCACCCTTCATACACCCTGCCTAACAATATTCGTGCTTCATATGGTTCATGTTTCGTGGAGTACTGTAGCACCGTACTCTTCATGCGCTGTGGACCTAGTTCTGTTAACATTGATCTCACCGTTCATTCTTGACCGGACAGTCGAAAAAGCGGTACTATGTTACATATAGGAGTAGTTGACATGCACACAACATCATTTGTTATCGTCATATCTTACTACACTAGCATCAAGATTGTGTAGTACTGATGTATGAACCACTGCACATGCCTAGTAGTAGGAGCACTATGTATGTTCAAGTGGCTACCGTGTTTCACACTCCTCCGTCGTAAGGGCATCTCCAACAGTTGTAAGATATGTGTTGGTAAATTTGCCACCTAGGACATAGTGATGATGTGGCATGTAATAAATGCGGAGAGAGAGAAAAGTTGTATGTAGATTAACCAACAACCTTTGCACAAGCTCCAAGGTGAAATAGAGAGCAATCACATGTATTTTCTCATCATCTATTGGATAACTTAGATACAACCCATTAGAGTAGTTGTATGATAGCTTGTTGGTTGATGACATGGACATTTTACCAACAAGACTAGCATACAACTTGTTGGAGATGCCCTAAGAGTGGAAACACTTGCTGTAATCATTTTTTCTTCAGAAAAATAGTGGACACGCTCTACCGTGCGGATCCTCCTCCAGCCATGCACTAAATTACTCACTTTCGCCGACATGTGGGACAGCCAGCACCTGGGTCCACCAGCCATGCACTAAATTACTCTGTAGTAGAGTGACGGTAGACTACCCCGATCGAAGCGCCGCAGTAATGCCCAATGAGCCGTCAAATCACAAAACCCCCTGCTTTCCAGTAGTAAGTTGGACGGACGAAGCAACCATCATTTCACTCTTCTCTCTTATCTTCCTCTCCTGAAGAAAACCCCCACTCGCTTTGCTTCTCCCTCATCTCATTCCTCCTTTCACTCTTCTCTCTCAGCTTCCTCTCTTGGATGGACGTTGAAGCACCGTCCGACGTGATGTCTATGGCTCTGTCCAAAACCGTCGAGGCTCATGGTACGAAGAAGTGCAAGCACCCCGCCGATACTACCGCAGACAATCTCAAAGCCATCACCCTATCCAAGCCCCCCTCTCTGGGATCCCTCATTAAGCAAGTCCAGGTAATGTCTCTTGTTGACGATCTTTTTCTCGATCTTGATCGTGTTTTTTCATCTAACATGCAGTACTAATACTGGTAGTACAACTTATGGGTGATCTTGCATGTGATTTTAGTGTGCCAAATGACGGTTCTAAATTCCTCTTTTGACCAAAACATGCGAGAGGTTGACACTGATTTCTTATAGATTACTTTCAACTACTCCCTCTGTCCCAAATTTCTTGTCTTAGATTTGTCTAGATATGGATGTATCTAATACTAAAATGTGACTTGATACATCCGTATCTAGACAAATCTAAGACAAGAATTTTGGGACGGAGGGAGTACTTTATGAACATCAATGCTACCTTTGAAGAGGGTATATTTGCCTCAGTAACTTGTGTTAAGGATATTGCAAGTAATCCCTCTGCTCTCATGCCTTTGAAGACATGTTCTAGTGTCTTTGTTCACTCATTTCTGTGCGTATATGTAGTCATGTATGGAGTATAATATCGAAAATCATCTTATATTCCTGAACGGAGGTAGTAATAAAATATGGTTTCTGTTTGAATTAGAACCAGGTCCACGGTGGAGATGAAGTTCTCAAAGTCATGTCGTGTGAACTAGAAGACCTGATGATGAGTTCTACTGCTGAACTATCCAACTGTTGTGTCCTTATCACCACGTGTCCTGAACTAGTGTTTTCCTGTAGCTTTGTTGTCAGGCGTGTTCTCGAGGCTGTACTTGACCACAACAATTTCCTGGTTGTGCCTTCGATTACAAAGAGTGTGGTTCTTGTAAAGCTTCCCAGCAAATCTGATGCGGCATGTCTTCATCATCATGTTTATGAGTGGAAAGACCACTCTGTTAGGTTCTCCAAGGGTCACAAGATGGTGATGGTGCATGTAGACATCTCACACGAAGTCCATGGCCTAGTCAGTTATGCGAGGTTCATCCCATAGGTGGGTGGCAAGAAATAGTCTGCAGAGTTTAGTTAGTGCACCTTTGCTTGTCTGTAGTAAGTACTATTGTTCAGTACTTGATTTGTGTTTGTGAACCCTGTATTTTTTATTAGTACTGCCGCTTTTGGTGTGTGGTCAGTCCTGAGAACGGTCTATGTTAATGTCTGTCCACTCAATTCAGTCTGTATATTTTGAAGTATCTAGATCATATTTTTTTTGTGAGGATTTTTTGTGAGGACGGTTTATCAATTATGGTTACACTCCAATATCTGTATGCATTGCAGGGTTTATCGCACCCACCAGGATTTCCAGTCCCATGGATGTTCAGTCCATACGATTTGTCACGACCTTTCGACTGTCCTGCTTGTGGGAGTAGGCGGGGCCCCTGCATGCCACCCGCAGTTGGACGATCAATCTTCTGTTTAGTACTTCAACATAGTGATTTCCTGGTAAGGATTCACTTGTGTCACATCAAGTAAATCTTATTGATTTACTGTCTAAATCTTATTGATTTAATGTCATGTTTTCTTTCTTTTCCTGCAATTTAACAATGCAGGTTTTTCCATGTGCATTCATAGAATAAACTGTTTGGTTTGCTCTACGATGGCTATTTTTGCAAGTTTCACTTCTTATGTCGTGTCACTAACAAAGGCATTGTCCATCACTTATATTACTGGAAAGAAATTGGATCAGTCTATTGTCTGAGTACAAGCTGAATCCCTATGATGAACTGCAGTTTGGGTTAAAAAAAACGCCACAATTAGTCCTTCTCGCATTTAAAAGAAATGAAGAAAAAAACTGGATCACGGTCACGGATCCTAGTCAAGTTAGAAAGCTGATCATAGCAGACCAGACACGATCGCCGCTGTCTCGCACATCGGTACCACCTTCAGCAACGGATCGAGCACCGATAGTTGCTCTAGCACTAACAGTGGTAGCAGCTCAGTCTGATCCAGCTGAGGATTGGGCACCGACCGCGTCAGCGGATCAGTCTGATCTACCAGAGGATCGGGCATCGACACCGGCACCTGCTCCGACACCGGCACCGGCTCTACAAGGAGCACCATCTCCGGCAGCAGCGGCGGCCTCGGCACCTGCACCAACACTTGCACTTGCATCTGCTCCGGCCCGTGCAGTTGCACTGGCAACAGACTAGGCTGCAGTTCGCACTTCATATACCAAAGTCCTTACAAAAACTAACATGTCCACCTTCTTGGTAAGCATGGGCCGCCCAAGTGCTTTGTTCTTTTTTCTTTCCATGTTGTTTCACATGATTCACTGTGTTGATCTAACTGTTTGGGTATGTCTTCTTGTTTGCAAACAGAGAATTCCTAGAGCAACGAGGGAGTCGTTCAACAATCCGGGTGACCGCGGCCAAGTTTCTCTTACCATGCGCAGCCTTGGTGTGAATGAACCTGCTCAATATACCGTAAGTACAAAGGATGGTCGCATGATGATTGATGCTAAAGGATGGTCAAGGTTCAAATCTAAATCATATCTTGCGGTAGGGGATGATGTCAAAATCAAACTTTCTCGGCAAGGAGAGCTGGTCCAAATCAACTTTGAAATTCTTCAGTAGTAGCACGCAACTTCCGAACTGATCTATCCTCCGAGATATTTTTATGTAATAATCTGGCATGGTGAAACAAGTGTCCTGTGTGTATAAGTAGTACGACAGTATTATTTATCACATGGTATATCGTTGATAGAATTGCAACTCTGATTGCTGGTTAGGAACTGTCGTTCGATTTCGTTCCAACAATTCAATTTTGTGTATTCGCCTTGCGACAACATCTAAAACCAGCGTTGTACCGATCGCTTGCAATATGAAAAGCGCTGAGGTAGAACACATGGGCCCCCAAACATGCAGGGTCGGCCTGCAGCCCAAAGTCCAGAACCGTGAGCCTATCTAAGTATTATATTCTCAGCTGAACCCCCATTAAAAAAGCTGAACCCCCATAATTCCCGTGTGTTGCAGAGGGAGTATATTTCTCGGCAAGGTGAGCCTGTCTGTGATATAAAAGATTTGTATATTTCTTTATAGAGGGAGTATCTCTCTGTCAAAATATATATTTATGTGTAACTAGTTACTCCTGTCTTTCTACTTCCTTTCGCTGATATGTGGGGCAATCGGCAACGGGGTCCACGTGCCATATGCACAAATTAGAGTGCACAACTTCACGATAGACACACCCCGGTCGTAGCGCCGCAGTAATGCCCAATGAGCCGTCAAATCACAACCCCCCCCCCTTTCCAGCTTTAGCAGTAAGCTGGACGGACGAAGCGGCAATATTTCACTGGGCCTGAATCCCCTTCTCCCTCGTCTGCTTGTTCAGAGAAAACCCCCTCTAGGCGATTGCATAGGGTTTTTTCATGGAGAACCAGGTACGAATTCTTCATCCATCCCCGATAAATCCAAGTCCCTTGGTCGCAGGTAATCCTAGGATGGCAGCCGCCATCGTTGATGCATTTTTCTTCCTATTGAATCTAGTGTGTTTCATTTGCAGTGCCCAAAGTGCGAGTACCCTACAGGTTTCTACGCCCTCGGCGAGACGCCACACTTGTTCCTTCTCATCCTAACATAGCATTTTGAAACGCGCACAGTATGTTCCTAGAATCCTCTTTTCTATCCGGGAGGGTGGGTTTTTTTTTAACATGATGTGTTCTCATATTATTTTTCCTGTAGTGTATTATTTGCTCTGCCAGAACACATGTACTCAAGATGCTCGGCCTTGCCATAACTGAATACACTAGTTTAATGGTCAAAGTGAAGACAAGCCATGGATATAAGTTCCTAGTTGGGTTCATGAACCAAGAAGATCGTTGCTTTTTATGGCCGAACTTGGATAAACTTTCTCAAGTGTTACGGACTGAAAGTTGGCGCACGAATGTTGATGGAAATAGCAGAACCTGGTCTCATCTTCACTGCGATCTTCCACCCCGACATCGTTCCAATTGTTCATCCATGTTAGTTTTGTATCTGGTTCTTGCTTGTTGCCTCGATTACTTCTTAATCCACCTATTCTGTCTGACTAATCACAATTTAACTTTAGAAGTAGCAACGAATCTCTCACGAAGATGCTACTTCTAACTAAAATTTTCTTATAATTGGTGGCATGTGTAGGTTTTTTCAGAGTTAAGTAGTCTGCTCGTTTGTTACTCTGTAATAACTCGGCTGTTACTGATGGCACTGAAGTTGACTAGATCGACATCCACAAGTTCCTACACTTTATTGATCGTCTTGAGGTCCTTGTGGGGTGTTTCAATGGTGGAAGGCCACGTGGGATATGTGTGCCACTGTTGCACTCGTTGAACAGGTCCAACTGTGTCGAGAAACTTATGGTGCGAGCTGTTTTCTGTTATATATGTTGTTCATAAACTATTGCTTATACACAGTTTTATAGTTGTGATCTTCTTGAAATAGGAACTGCCCAGTTCTATTGTTCCTATATAGATGTCTGACCATGGTCGGCTCAGACTTGCGCTTGGTCACAACATGATGTTTATGTTGACCTACTCAATTCCCCTTGGAGGTGGAAAGATACTTATTCATGGGTGGTCTCAAATAATGAAGGCCCGTCCATCTTGGAGAATAGGATAGAAGATTATGTTCATGCTTTTCCATGGCTCTAAAGCGAATATCTTGTTTATTAACCACATTGCGAGATGAAGCCGCTTTCAGAAGGTTGTGGATGCGTGGGGTGGCGCCTGGGCCTTGTCCTGGGGCTTGGCGGCCTCACCCTTGGTTAACTATAGGCAAAGTAGGGTTGAACATGTATAAGTACTCATACTGCTTTGAGCTTTGGTTGTTAAGTGCCCCTGCTAGTTTCAGTTAAGGTTGTTAAGTACTCCTGCTGCTTTTACAGTCTGTCGTGTTTCTTCAGTCCTATCTTCCTCCAGCCACCAAAACCAAACCAGCACCAGTGGGGCCGCCTGCTTCCGCCTCCCACGGCTGGCTGCACCTCAGCGCACGCATCGCCGCTCCACCGTCTCCTAAATTGTTAACGCCGACGTCCTCCGCACACTTTGGTGCGCTCGCTGCGGCGCCGCCCTCTCGCGTTGTCAACATGGTTAACAAACAACAGGAATCGGCAGAAGTACGTGGAGAGGATGACAGTAGGGGCCCACCACGTCAGCGTATGGAAAAATAAAATGCTTCCTCCTAGTGTTTTCCTGACATCTGGGACCCACGACATTGTGAGCGTATATAGTCAATAGACAAGAGAATAGCACAAGATCGGCTGACACCTGGGATGTAGCTACTCGAGCAGTATTTTTTTGTTATTGTTGAGATGGAGCAGGGTTTGAACTGGGTTGTGGCCCATCTAGCCCAGGCTTATAATTTATGTTCACCATGTGACCAGCCCAGCTATTTTTTCTTTGTGAAAATGAGCCCAGTTTATTTTTTCTAAAGAATACCCAATCCAGGCCTACTTATTTTTCTACGCCCTGATGGGCTGCAACTCTTTCAAGATGCAAATCTTCAAAGTAATATGAAATGGGCTGTAAATGTAAAAAAAGATGACAAATTGGCAATTACTTTGTAATTTCTGAATTTTTTCACATTTTCAGATTCCTATTTCACTGGGCATTAACCTAATTTAAATATATCTTCAAAGTACTTTAAATATGGCTCGACATTTTGGTATTAAAAATAGTTTGGAACCCACAGAAATATGCGAAATTGGCCCTGGCCAACCAAAAAAATGACTGCAATAAATTGCATAAGAAGTTGCCATGAGCTATATATAAATTATTAAAAAAAGAGGAAGTGATCTGACTTGTCGGCCTGTTTAGTTGACGCGTATGCAAGATATTTTTAGTTATTTTATACGTCAACAAACGATTCTAGCAGACGTAACCATTGGATGTCAATCCAACGGCCGTCGTGTTTCTTTAATCTCTGATCTTCTTGCTCCAGCCGCCAAAGCAGCGCCGGCGGGACCGCCTGCTCCCGCCTCCCGTGGCCGGCTGTGCTGCCGCGCAGGCTTCAGCGCCCCCTACTACTCCCACCGCTGGCCAGGGCATCCCTCTATGCACCCACACCCCCTGTTATTCTGCGGCGATGGCAGCCTCACACCGCAGCTGAACCGGTGAACCCTCGTACTCCTCTCCGCGCGGGCTTCCACTGCCGCATCTTCCCCGGCTCCGTGTCGTCCCCTTCCTAGGCCTCGCCTTCGTCCACCACCGTGGTGCTCTTGGCGCGGCGTGGTCAATGTGGTCAATGACCGACTTCCATCGGAAGAGTACTGTACGTGGGGAGGCTGACAGCTGGGTCCACAGCAGCCGCAAGGAAATGCCTCCTTATTACGAGGAAAATAATTATTCCTCCACCTGACAGCAGGGACCCACCCGACGAGCCACCAGTATTTTGCCAAAAAATGTTTCCCCCTGACTGCTGGGACCCACTGGACAGGCCACCATATTTCGTGAAAAAAACATTCCCCCGCTGTCAGCTCGGACCCACCAGAACTGCCTCCTTATTACGCACAAAAAAATAAATACCCCCCAGCTAGTTGGGACCCACTTTGGTGGGAGGCTGACTTGTGGGCCTACTAAGTTGACTGGGACGGAGGCCTTGGTCAACTTTAGTCAATATATGAACGATTCTAGCTCTAGTGACCGTACGATGTCCATCCAACGGCCGTAGTGCTTCTTCAACCACTGGCCTTCATGCTCCAGCCGCCCAAAGCAGCGCCGGTTGTGCCACATGCTCCTGCCGCCCGTGGCCGGCTGTGATGCTGCAGAGGCCTCACCGCCCCCTACTACTCCCATCGCTGGCCAGGCCATCCCTCTACTCACCCACACCCCCTGTTATTATGCGGCGACGGCAGCCTCACACCGCATCCGAATGAGTGAACCCTCATACGCCTCCACGTGTGGGCATGCACTGCCACGTCTTCCCCGGCTCCGTGTCGTCTCCTTCCTAGCCTCGCCGTCATCCACCGCCCTGGTGCTCTCGGCGCGTCTCCTTACTCATTCCGTAATGCTTCATCTTGTAACTAACTCATTAGTCACATTGCTTGCAAGGCTTATAGTGATGAGCTTTACCGAGAGGGCCCAGAGATACCTCTCCGAAACATGGAGTGACAAATCCTCACTACAAAAAAATACACTTCCCTGATGATACGTGTTTGTCACAGTAGGTCGCGTTTTTGTCATGCATGTACATCCATGACGATTTTATGACAGAATCAAGATAGTCATACATGTGCTATCGTAGAAGTGTTCCATGACATTACAAAAATTATTATCACGGAAGTGTCCACTTCCATGATGATTAATCGCGCATCACAGAAGTGCTTTCGTCAAGGGTGACCGACACGTGGCATCCACTGTAACGGAATGCCATTAAGCTATCGGGTCGGGTTTTGGATCCGATAACCCGTTAACAGCCCCGACCAATGGGGATTTTCCACGTGTAAAATCATCATTGGCTGGAGGAAACATGTGTCGGCTCAACATTGGGATAGATGTCATCCACTCATTGGACAAAAGGCGCCTATGATACGTCAACACGTGGCACGGCCCAACAGTGGCCCATTCCTGTGAAAAGGTCGGCCCATTTGACTTGGTCAAAAGGTGGTGGGCCTGCCCATGGAAAGCCTGTTAACGGCCTATTCACATGTAGCCCATTTATAGCCCGCTAACCCAAGGCCCGTTACGCCCTATCCGAATTAGGCCCAGTAGCGTCATCTGGGCCATCCAATATGATTCCAGCCTGTTTTCACTTCTGGCCCATGTATGGCCCATGACGTCTTTCGGCCCATACGAATCCCTTTGTAACTCTTGGCCCATTAACGGCCCGTGGTGAAACTGGCCCGTAATGAACAGTGTATCACTTTACACCCACTAACGGCCCGTGGTGAAACTGGCCCGTAATGAACAGTGTATCACTTTATACCCATTAACGGCCCGTTATTCCATTGGGCCGTTTCTAGCCCAAGTTATCTTTCGGCCTTCGGTGGGCCCATTTATTCTTGAGCTCATTTGCAGCATTCGGTTACTTACGGCCCGTTACTGTCATTTTCTGCTTGTGGGCCAAATTCAGCCCGTCGTTACAGTCGGCCCGTTTGTGGACCGTTAATCTGTTGGGCCATTTTCATAGCATCACCAAATACGGCCTATTAACAGCCCATTATGGTCAGCCCATAAAACATACGATTTCCATTAAAGGCCCGTCTATGGCCCATTAAAGGCCTGTACAAGACCCATAAATGAGTCAGCCCTTACAAGGCCCATGGCTCCTACAAGACGTAGAAGGCCCATGGATCCTACAAGACGTAGAAGGCCCGTGGATCCTACGAGACGTAGAAGGCCCATGGATCCTACGGCCCATCGAAGGCCCATGGATCCGACGGCCCATTGAAGGCCCATAGATCCGACGACCCATACATGGCCCATGGATCGTACGACCCGTGAAGGGCCATGGTCGGGCGAGTTGGCCCCCGTTTGAATGATATAGAGAATTATCCTACTCAATACTATCACCTCTAAAAAGCATACACTATACAACAAAGAGATCAAGGCATATAAAGGTAGAATAATCCTACACTATACAATAAAGAAATTATAGCCGATTATACCCACTGGGCATTATGGTTCGGCACAGGTGATAATAAAGCATACACAAACAGCAAATTACATACACTGGGCAAATATAGCTCATACATCATAGACGTGCATCAACTTAACTCCATTTGAACTATAATCTCTTCAGAAAATAGGATTGGCCGGATTCAGATAGCACAAATTTCAGTCTGCAAAATCTCCAATTCCTTCATGGTTACCTCAGTGTCTTGTTTCATTTTTTTGACTCCTGCATCTAATACCTGCATGTCTAGTCTCAACTTGTTGATTATACGTTGACAATCATGTACACGTTGTCTTGCCACCTCTAGTTGATGCTTGAGAACATCAGCGCATTCCAATTCCAATCCATAATCATTCGGTAACGGCCATGCCACACTGCTCGCAGATCTTTGTGTTGATGTCACTTCATCCTGAAATGTTTCTGTAAGTACACATGACTAGGGCAAATATATAGTTACAACAGTGAAGCGAGCAAGACACTATTTTGTTCTACATGGGAAAACAGGACTAACAATAATGTTACACGTCACTTTCAAAAAAAATGTTACACGTCATGAAGCATAAGTAGGTGATATTTTAAAAATTATAAAAAAGATAGTCTGTGCAGCCTGCATACAGAAATCCCTCTTAGCTCACCAGAGGAGCATGATGTTGGGGCCCAATCGAAAACACAGACAAGTTACAAATTTAGACAGCACTTTGCGTATAAGTAAGCAAGCAGTTGCCCATTCTGTACCTCAATTAAAGTCTTAGGGAGCATAATGAACAGCAGAGGGTTTCATACAAACATACTACAGCAGGCAAAACTATGCAATCATTAGCATAGTATAAACTAGATTGTGAGCCTCATGCAATAATAGTTGGTTGATAGACTTCAAAGCTTCAGGCACACTTCAGCAGAGTAATTAAATGGTAAGGCCATTAATTATGTCAACTAATAGTTATACAAGTACCGAACATCAGGCATGATTATTTGGGGATCTCATTAACTAAGGACAAATAAAGCAATTGAAAAGAGCAAATTAAATATGCCTGAAACAAACAAGGAATTGAACTGTTGAGTTGCATACAGTGACTTACCTTAGCAGGTTAAAGAGGCTCAGCGCAGCTCCTACTTCTCTTGCAAGGCTCCTTCCTAACATCTTCTACTTGGAAATCCTCAATCTTATCTTCATTGCACCCCCTCTGCAAGTTGACACAAACTAGTTACTCGTCTCCTTGGAAGATAAATATGCATACTTTCCAGTCTGTGAACACAAAAGGATGAGACTATAACAAAACAACACCACATAATGAAACATGCCGCGTCTCTTGCACTTACACACAATGAAATGAGCATTTACTATGTCTGCACTATGTAAAAACTAGGCATACCTTCGAACTGGATCTCCAGGTACTCTTGGAGAGCCTACTGTAGTGTACAGCCAAACCTTTATGTCACCTACGAGTTAGATAAGGCCCCACTATAGCAGCCCTTAGTGTTTAAATCGTTGACAAGCTCAATTATAGTGTTAGGTCAATAACAGCAAGTAATCAAAGCAAACAGTCCTCGTATGGCTGGCTGATGCAAACAAGCAATTGAACAGATGTGTGAGAAAATCTTACATATCAAGAAAATAAGCATAGAAGGAGGCTTAAACACCATCACTTGACTGACCAGATTTAAGGGGCATTTAAACATCATGTGCAACGTATGAACTAACATAAACATTGCATATTCCAGATTCTACAATGGAATGCACATGTATTAGGTTATGCCATGTATGATGATGCCTAAATGTACAGATAGCAGGCAGGAGTGATTCATCATTGCACGCACAACTGAATTGCAGGTTAAGGGCCAGTTCGATTCCGCATTTTTAGGGCATATTGTCAAAATAAGCCATAAAAGTTGTAAAGAAGTCATTTTTGAGTTATGGGCTTGGGATTAACTAATTTCGCTTTGGAGGGGGGTGTTTCGGGTAGAACCTCACTAAAAATTGAAGGGAAGGGGAATAGTGAAAATGACTCTGTTGTCTGCCTATATTACACTCAAAATGCAACTGCTGACGCCCGTGTCACACCTGACCCTCAAGTAAAAACAAACATGCAAGCGTTCATTGCCCTGCCCGCTTGCATCTCCTCTCCCCTTTCCCTCTACCTCGATCCCCTGCCTGCAGCACTAGGGTTCCTCCAGCGAGTTGTCGCCACTGGTCCCATCTGGCCTGGTCCTCGATGATGCTATGTCTAGCTAGGCTACATGGCTGGCGGGTAGGGGCAAATCTCCCTAGCTGCTCCTCCCTCTGGCGCTGCACAACTACGGCTGATGCCACACTGCGGCAGAAGGCACCTTATTCCCCCTCCCCTCCTCCCATGCCATGGCCTTGAGGTGCTGTTGAAGGATAAGCTCATCCAACAAGGTGAGGATCTCCTCTGATTTTTTGCCAAATTTTCATTCTAATCCACTATACGATGAATTGCTATGAGCTGCTGCTGCTGCTATATGATGCATTGCTATGAGCTGCTCCTGCTGCTGCTATATGATGAATTGCTATGAGCTATTGCTGCTATATGATGAATTGCTATGAGCTGCTGCTGCTGCTATATGATGAGTTGCTATAAGCTGCTCCTGCTGCTGCTATATGATGAATTGCTATGAGCTGCTCCTGCTGCTGCTATATGATGAATTGCTATGAGTTGCTCCTGCTGCTGCTATATGATGAATTGCTATGAGCTACTGCTGGTATATGATTAATTACAGACTGCTACTGCTGTATGATGAGTTGCTATGAGCTGCTGCTGCTGCTGCTATATGATGCTTTCAGGTGGTGCTGCTATATGATAATAACCAGCCACTTGGACCATCGAATTTCAATAAATAATTGTTCTTCATTTAAATTAGGCAATGGGATCTCTATGGAAAATATTGACCAAGTAGATTGTGCCAAGTAGATGGTATCTTTGTATTTGCATTTTGAGAAAATAGTGATGGTCTGTTTTCCTACCATATTAATTACTGCACTGGGTTCAATTTGTGATGTTTGCAAGTCAAATTAATTTCCATATGGTAGCAAAATGAAAAAAATATAATGCAACCTAGACTTTCCACTGATCATACCAAAGATAAGCTAAAAACGCAATGAAAAGAACTAGTTGGCTTATTACATGGAGCTTATATTCACAGGTACTTATTTTCTTAGGATAACTCATAATAACTGCCCCTAAGAAACTTGGCTAATAGAAATGGCATACAAATAACATGTCACGATGATTGCAATGGAGGAGTGACGTACCATAGCACACTGTATAGGCTCACCGCTGCCCTCTCCTTTTTTTTGCGATGTTCCATGAAATTGCCACAAACATCTTGTACTTTTTCATTGTGTAACCCTATCTGCAAGTTGACATGGCTAATTTCAGACATCTCTACATGATACTACATTGCATATCCCTTGCGCATATTTAAACCACCAATTAACGATTGTGTGCGTACCATAAACTAGCCATGACTCTGTATGCTGGACTAGCAGGCACTCTAAGGGAGCCTAATGTAGTGCACTGGAATTCCTACATGCAACCTACGATTTTGTGTAATGTACTGCCCCTGTTCCTATATATATGTCTTTGTAGAGATTCCAGTATGGACCACGTACAGATGTATATAGATGCATTTTCGAGTGTAGATTCACTCATTTTGCTTCGTATGTAGCCTATAGTGGAATCTCTAGAAAGACTTATATTTAGGAACGGAGGTACGAGGTAGTATCATGTATGATATCTACATATCTAATTTAGCAGCCAGTAGTAGAAATCATTGTCTGCACAAAGGGATTACTGGTCAAAAATCCTAGCAAAGCACGCTGGCAAGCAAAGAACAATACAAGAGAGAGAGACGTGCTTACAAGATCATAGCAATGCCTCAGTCCAGGATCTTGGTTGGCCAAGCTGTTAGATCCAGAAGAAACATCGTCCTTCTGTAGTTTTTGCCAGCTGCATAACAGGTAACAGCGACCAGTTAGTATATTTGAAGTACATCCGGCAGGTGATGCTGGACGGGTTTAAAGGTGACAAGTACCTAGGCCATGGTGGGTGCTTGGCATCTCTCCAGACGGTGGGAATCAGGTTAGAAACGTCAAGGGTGATGACACTGCGCTGGCTGTCGGGGTCCGGTAAGGAGATCTAGAACCGTCGAGTAGGGTGTTTGTGGAGCGGCTCCGGCAGGGTGGACTACGGTGTGGGCGAAGCGGATCTGTGGTCGTGGACGAGGGCGTAGGTGAAGCTGCTCCGGTGGTTGGGTTAAGGATGGTGTCGACGACACGGATCTGCGGCCATGGACGGGGCGTCAGAAGCTGCTCAGGTGGTTGGTTAAGGATGGTGTCGACGATGCGGATCTGCGGCCGTGGACGGGGTGTCAGAATCTTCTCCGGTGGTTGGGTTAAGGGTGATGTCGATGATGTGGATCTGTGGCCGTGGATGGAGCGTCAGAAGTTGCTTCAGTAGGTTGGATGAGGGTGCAAGGAAGCGGATCTGAGGCCGTGGACTTGTGAGTTGGCAAAGCGGCCCCAGTAGGGTTGAGAATGGTATAGGCGAAGCTACTCCGGTAGGGTTGACGATGGTGTAGGTGAAGCGGCTCCGGTAGGGTTGAGGAAGGTGTCGGCGAAGCGGCTCCGGTAGGGTTGAGGAAGGTGTCGGCGAAGAGGATCAGAGGCCGTCGACGGGGGCATCGGTGGGGCGGCTCCGGGGGGTGTGGACGAAGCGTCTCCGGTGGGGAGTACGAATGAGCTGCTGCAAATGCGCGGCGGTTGACGAGTGTACCAGCACCGTGGACAAGGACGGCACTGAATGGGCTGTGGTACAGTGGTGGATGAGCAGTCTACTTGTTTCTAGGGGAGGTGGGAGGGGTAGATGCGGCCGCAGAAGCAGATCTGGCAAGGTGAACGCCGCTGGCAGTGAATGGGCTATGGTACGCCGGTGGATGAGCAGTCTCGGGTTTCGAGAGGGAAGGGGAGAAAGGGCGATGAAGTACAGACAGCGTGATGTAAGATGCTCTGGTGCTATGGAGTTAGTCATTTTTTCGGGAGGGGGAGAGGAAATGGGGGTGCCGTGTAGTGGGGGGGAACCGGAAGTTACCAAAGCAGCCCCGACCTATCATGTAGATGAGGGCAGTATTGTAACTGTTGGTCTCCGTGCACCAAGGACAAAAGGGGGATTTCGCATGCTAAAGACTAAGGTGGCAGAAATTTTAGAAGGAGGCGGGACATTTTGCCGCCCGCGGGATCGTTCGTATCCAGTTTCAACTAATTTTGGACCGTGCTAGCGGGAAGGTCATGCTAGACTGTGTACACGGGGCACGCGTCAGCAGTTAATAACTGGTGTGAAGTCTACCCCAGAAAACAGACAATAACTCGGGATGATGCGCCGATAACTTGGACGTTCACACGGGCGCGGCCAATTGTACGGGTGTAGTGGCGCGTTCACAAAAAAGGGATCAAACGCTCAGCCTATGTATTTCTCGTGTAAATAGATAATTTAGTGTCATTGGTTATTTACTTTGAACATAATGCATTGACGTGTTAGTGTAGAGGCGCACAAAAAGAAATGGATATTGTAGTCATCTACTTAAAAGTGTTACCTCATATGATTACATAGCCTCCATTTCATAAATTGCGTACCCGGTGAATTCATATATGAATATTACATATATTACTTCAAAATAGAAACTTAAATCATCCAAGACTAATGAATTTGAATGCAAGAGTAAGAATGGTGCATGTACATGATAGCTACATTGGTTGTTTGAAGAAACATCACTGTAACTTTGGCATGCACAACTGAAAAGGTTTATTTAAATAGAAAAAATGTGATATGTGAGTGTCCAATCTTTATAGCGTTGAATCGATATTGTACCTTTGGCCACAATACGAAGTAGATATTGACTTATGTTCAAGTGATGCACGTCCACGATCGCTAGATAGTGATACGTGAATGAATTGTGCAATCTCTCTCACACGCATACATATCTCATTTCCCTGTGGGCATCGGAATCACACACACGCACTTCATGTATTTCTCTCCCTTCATCAGGGTTAAATTTGTCTTTCTACCCCGTCCTACAAGTCTCTCACACAGAAACACACACACTCTCTATGTCTAACACTCCCACCCCTTTAATTCTGCCCACCCACAGCCACTAATGTCTCAAAGTATAATAATGTCTCTCACACATATGCTATCTACCTATCCCTTATTATAGCTAGATATGTGTCACACAAACTCCTCCCTACTATCAAGATGCCCATGCGTTGCACGGAACATCAAGATGCATTTGTGTGAGAAGTTTATCTCGTGGGAGAAAAGGATGAACGAGGGAATGCCTTATTTGCAAATGCGGAGAGGGGTGTCGGTATCTTTTTGCAAAATTGCCATAGTTTCCTTCCTATCCGTCGGATATAAATCGGATGGCCTATATTGCAGGATGGCAGGAACACCATCATCACCAACTCTGTTTTTATATAAGAGTAGAGATATGTGAGTGTCACTGCCCCCCCCCCCCCACACACACACCCACCCACCCACACCCACACACCCACACTTCCCAACACCGAAGGAGTAGGGTGACACCTCGATCTTGATACTAATCTATCGACTGGCTTCTCTCTCAAACATACACACACACTACCCGGCACCGAAGGAGTAGGGCGGCACATCGATCTTGATAATAATCTATCTACTCCTCTTTCAAACACACACACACACACACACACTCGCTAGTTGTGCCTCTGTGCCTACCGCGCACACTCTCGGTACGTCTTTCTCTCCCCCCCCCCCCCCCAACAATGACAGCAGAAGGGTGACAACTCGATCTGATCATAATCTGTCAATTGGTTTCTCTCTCAAACATTGTGTCTCGGTGCCTCGGTCGGTAGCCCCCTCGATATGTAGACTTCTCGCGCGCGCACAGCTGTAGTGACGATGACGCTGAACCCAGTGTGCCTTGTTTTTACCGGCCTCATGTGATAGTTTTCACCCTGTTTTCTGTTAATTAATAAAGCAACCTTTTCTTTGTTACTACTAGTGAATCTGAAATCATTTGGGGCAGACATAAAATATATCACTTCAACCCAATTATCGTAGCAACTATTTTAAAAGAAATTAGCTAGCTGCCCGTGCGTTGCACGGAACATCAAGATGCATTTGTATGAGTAGTTTATCTTGTGAGAGAAAAGGCTGAATGAGGGAAGGCCTTATTTGCGAACGTGGAGAGACGTTTGGGTATATTTTTGCAAAATTGTCATAGTTTCTTTCCTATCCGTTAGATATAAATCCGACGGCATATATTGCAGGATGGCACGCACACCATCATCACCAACTCTGTTTTCTACTCCCTCCGTCCAAAAATACTTGTCATCAAAATGGATAAAAAGAGATGTATCTAAAACTAAAATACGTCTAGATACATTTCCTTTTATCCATTTTGATGACAAGTATTTCCGGACGGAGGGAGTATTTGTCTTTTTAGAGATTTCAACAAGTGACTATGACCGGACCTTACCAACATACTCCAAAAATTAGTCCATAATTTTGATGTTACCCTCTTTTCTTGGCGGTGCAGTGCCATCTGGATACCTCATAAATAAATCAAGGACAAATCTGACCCCTTCCTGAAAAGACATACGGAGCAAAATGAGTGAATCTACACTCTAAAATATGTCTACATACACATTCGTATGTGGTAGTCCATTTGAAATCTGAAAAAGACAAATATTTAGGAACGAATGGAGTATAAGAGTAGACATGGAGATATATCTCCAGCATGGTCTACAACAAAAATGTGATGGGCTGGTTAGCGCCGGATGCTCGCAACGCGATGACATGAGTTCAGATTCTGTCTTTTAACTTTAGATTTTTTATATTATACATTACTCTACTTATTTAATATATACTTCTTTCGCTACTGTACTGACAGTGGAACCTACAAAGTACTTAGAATACAAGATTAAGGATGGACTTGTTTCTTTTTAACTTTCTGTATGAAGCTGTAGCCACCCTGCAAGTCACGTGTACACTGTACATGTAATTAACTTTTTATAGGGGGACAACCATACAAGCAATTAACTCAAATGGATTGGATATCACTCTATTATTTCCAGCATAAAGAGCATATCCAACGGTAGATGGAAAATTTCCTCCCGCTTCCTTCTGCGGAGGACGACATCAAACGCCATCGGCATACATTTTTACAACTCTAACCAACTAGATGAAATTCGTGCAAACACGGACTGATTTCATATAAGCATGAAGGATTTCGTATAAAAAAACCCGATCTTCATATAAACATGATGGATTTCATTACTTTACATGAACTAAGAGGTGTCAATCCGGCTCTCTTGTATAATTAATACTCCCTCCATCCAGAAATACTTGTCCTAGAAATGGATGTATCTAGACTTATTTTAGTTCTAAATGGCCGCCCGCGGATCCCTTTGTCTTCCTCATGTCCATCAGACACTTGCGGGGTCGACGAAGGTCCTTGAAGAGACGAAGCAGCAAAGAAACCACCTGAATCCGCAGTCGTCGCCTCGGCAGTGGCCTTCATGGGTCCCAAGTGGCGGCGGCCTCCCGTGTTCTACTTCTCCTCGATGATGGCGGCGGACATGGAGAAGCTGGCCACCGACTCGTTGCTCTCCACGCACCCGGCTTCTGTCTCTGCCTACATGGCGCTACCGCAGGCATAGGAGGAGCGCCCACAGACACGGGAGGTGCGGCCACCACAGACACTGGTGGCGCGGTATGACGCGGCAGCGACAGCGCCCGTACCGGCGTGCTCGACACCATGCCGGCATGGAGCAACTCGCCACTCCTCATCAAGCTGAACTGGAACAGCGAGTTGCTAAACCACGTGCCTGCTTGGGGCGACAACTGGCTCCGTCGGGCCAAGCGAGGTTGGTGAAGCACCGAGCGGCCTCGCCCGTATCCGGAGGGCTCGGCGGGCCACCCAGCCGGGTAATATGCCGGAGAACGGCTCATCGGAAGCCATCGGAAGAGTGGAGAAAATGGTGAAGGAGGAGATAGGGGAGCGGCGGAGGGGTGCTATTCTTGCCCACTGCCTATTTGTCCTCGTGTAAATAGAGGGCGGACGGTAGGAGCTTGGCCGGCGTCTGGCCTCGTTTAAACTGAGGGCGGATGGGAGGAGCTCGGCCGGTGTTGCATTTAATTCCGGCACGCTCATGAACGGACATGTGGCCAGAGTAGGATTCTCGGTTTGCATGCGGGTTTAACGGAGGAATTTAATGGAGGCACCGGGCGTGCAGTGGGCGGTGCAGTACTATTCGATTTGACAGTAGTAATGAGCCGTCAAATCACAAAGGCCCTCGACTCTCGTGAAACCAACTGAGCTAGACTGCCTCGCCCTCTAGCCTTTTAAAAAATGTATATACTCCACTTTTGTACAGTAGTAGTATCGATGGATTGCGTCATGGAGCAAAACTTGAAATTAAAAAAAGGTGGTACATATAGAGAGCGTCTCGTTGCCAAATTATGCATATAGTACTATAAAAAAAGGCTTGTCACAATAATGGTGTCCAGCACAAGTGCACAACCCACCTCTCAAATAAAACTAAGCACCCTGGAATTCTTTGACAAAACTAAGCACCCTGAAATTCTTTGACAGCTAAACTGCTGGCTATATGATGTTGGCCATATATATTGTACGTATATAATGTGAAGAAACGAGTGGTAGTACTATACCAACTAAAAGATGAAATGTAAGAAATACTAGTATGTACGTACAAAAGAGTTAAAGTAACGAGAAGAAACATAACATAGTTCTGCTGGGGGCTCAGCACAACACACCCCTCAAATTAAATTAAGCACACCTGAAATTAAACTTTGCAACTATTATGGTAGACACTTTATTAGAACCACCATGAGCAACGACACTGCCACCTTACTCAGAGTCCTCGTCCACGTCCCCGACTTCGTCCTTGTCCCTCTTCCTCTTGGCCGATACTTCTTTGCTTGAACCGCACACTTGGCTCTTGCTCTTCATCCAACCCTTGTAGATATTGAAACAAAGGTAGCCATCCATTGCAGCATAGTGGATGTGGTCTATATCTAGTACATTCCGCTGCCATGCATAACAATGAAACGTGTATGGAGGTTTCTCCAGTTTACCGTATGAAGGATGAACCATGGCTCCTGCCAGGGTCAGCATTGAAGGCTGACGAGAGGACACCAGCCGATTCTTCTGGAGGTCGAAGGTGTTGCCTACAACGAGGCCTATCCGACCCAGGACTTCTTTGTCGTTACCAAAGTCTACAGTAACGAATTTGACTAGATTTCTCTCGAGGAAGTCCTTAAAATCCAGGCATTCAATATCGGCATGGCATATGTGGTAGACCAAGCATAAGTCATGCACGCAAAACTGGATCACGGCGGGCTTCTTCCTCTCTTCGTCCTTTAGATCCTTCTCTCGTCCCAGGACTGTGGTGTACTCAACATCTAGCCCAACAACCCACTCATCATCTGAGTCTTCGAACATGCGTCTGAAGTGAGTCTCGGTGGGAAACGACACCTATGGGATCACTGGAATCCCTACTACGGTTGCAGGGCGCGGGGATCGTGAGAAGAGCGGGACTAATAGACAGCACAAAGGGGATTTACCCAGGTTCGGGCCGCAAAGATGCGTAAAACCCTACGATCCTGCTTTGGTGGATGTATTTAGTGTTCTGGAGCTCCTGAACTAGCTTTGGGTGCTGCTAAGTTCAAAAGAGCCAAATCCCTCTCCAGTGCACCATGGGCCTCCTTTTATAGGCGAAAGGGTCTGCCAGAGTGGCACACAGGAGGTGGAAAGTGCTACAGCCTTGCGAACTTATCGCTGGTATTACAGGACAAAGCGCATTTAATACGAGGCTTAGGTGTCCCTTCATTTTATCAGGGACGGGAGCGAGGCCCGTCCCGTCCGTCGCTGCTCCCCCTTGATTCGACACGCGCCATGGCCAGCGATGCATGCGGTGCCATGTAGGCAGGCAAGCAGCTGAGGTGGTGCGGTGGTGGAGCCTCCACGAAGGGCTGCATGTCGCCACACAGGTACCTGCCCCAGCTAGTTGGGTCGGCAGCTGCATGCGAACGGCGGCGGAGACTTGGCTGGTGTGGGCCTGGCAGTGGCCCCGCTGGCGTGCTTGGCAAGGGCCTTGCCGGGTGGCCCGGCAAGGGTCTTGCCGTGGTGCGCTGGCGTCCCCGGCAAGGATCTTGCCAGGGGTCTTGTGGATTTCTTCGGTGAGGATTGTTGCCTTCCTATCCTCATTTGATCTTGACTATTCTTTGTCTTCACAAAGATCTGCATGCCACCACGGAGGTGCCTCCCGAGCCCTGTCCCAATGCGTTTGTCGAGCATTGGGGGGATCAAAGGTGGCTCGCTGAACTAGTGTGGGCCCTTCCCGGGGCCGCTGAGGCTGCCCCGGCAAGGATTCTTACCGGGGAAATCCTGCTTCGTCCATCCGATCTTTGTGGCCTTGGTCCTTGTCGTTGCTTTGTTTGCCTTGAGACTTCGGCTTCTCTCCGGCTTCCCTTTCCTGCCCTGTTATGCGTGGCCGTGGCGCGTGGCTCTGACTGCCCGTGCACAAGTAAAGGGGTCAAAAGCAGAGCCCCTACTTTTGTACACCGACAGGAGCCCCCGGGCCTGGGCCATACATAAGCACATCACTTTGTTGGGCCAGGCCCAGAACGGTGCGCCGGCAGTTGGGGCGGATTTTTACGGCTGTAATTGTTTCGTCCGCTGCACTTCCCCACGACCAGCGTTGAACGCGCGACGTGGGGGTCGTGCGCGCGCATGATGGAAGCATGTTGGCATCATCCCGTGGTGGACAGTAAAGAGGCGGCTTGCGTGTCTCTTTGAGACCGCAGGGCCTCTGCTCATTTACTACCCTCGCTTGGGAACCGTCGCTCCACGCGTCCCACTGCGCATATCCCTCGCGCCACGCTCGCTGCATGCGCGACACAGGGCGAATGACAGGCGCGCGGGATGTGAGAAGTTGTTGGCGTGCGTGGGTCGATTCCCACGCGCCTTCAATGGAGCGGGGAGGGTGGTCGATGGCCCCGCTTGCTGTCACTTCAACGGGCCGGATTGGCCGAGAGGGGGCGGCCAAGCCTCGCCCCCGCCCCTTTATAAAGAGGGGAGCAGGAGGAACGGTGCCTCTCAACCCTTCGCCATCTGCCTCTCCCCATTCCTGCTTCCTCCTTTCTTCTGTCATGGTGAGGGGGCGTGGCGACGCTTCATCGGTGTCGCCGAGGGTTTCGGCCAGACAGCGCATCGCTCCTCCCCAAGAGCTCGTAGCGGCAAAGCCGACCGCTAGAGGAAGGGGGAGGGGGCGAGGTCGAGGCCGTCGTGGTGCTCGAGGAAGAGGAGGACGGGGCGGCAGATCAGCCTTGCCTCCGCCAGCAGCCCCTCCTCCGATGGAGGGCCACGCCGGGGACAACCCTTGTGAATTCTTCGTCAGGCTGCGCCAGCCACCGCACCGTCGCCTTCGCCTCCCGACTCCATTTGTGTGGGAGATGGAGCTGGATCTGCCGCAGGCATTGCGGCTGCATATGAGGAGTTGTGGGAACAGTGTCACATGGGCCGACATCGAGTTCCCCGCCCCTCACGTCATGTATCTCCATCGAGGGTGGAAGACCTTCGCTCGCCTCCACAACTTGACGGAGGGGCTCACTCTCCATTTCAAACTAATGGAGAGTGGCCTCCTCTCCGTCAAGATCTTCGGGCACTTTGGGACTCACGTAAGGTGCTGCGTGGAGAGCGCTTTTGATGATAAAGATTCCTCCTCGAGCGAGAGTGGCGAGGAAGACAACGGCAGCGATGATGAGGCTAGCGGGCGGCAGGATGACGGGTCAGACTAGGTGTCGGGCACAGCTCCGAGCGGCACCAACGACCCCATCATCCGTGTTGCCATCTCCTTGAACTTCTCGGGGTTGTCTCCTTGGGCGGCTGGCGTTGGGAGGCTGCGGAAGAGGAAGAGGGCGGGCGGCAAGGCCATCAAGTCAGAGTACGCGGGCACCGACGCCTTCGTCGCGTATTGACGTCCTGTCGCCTCGTCTTCGAGCTCTTCCTCCGGCGCCGCCATCACCATCCAGCCCTTGGACGGTCACCGGGATGTTCTCTTGGTGTCTTCTGCCACTCGTAGCTCGCCTAGGTGCCCCTTTTGCCCTTCTGCTTTCTTGTTCCATTTCCTGAGGAGAGGGACAAGAAAGGGATTACAGGCACCTTATTTCTTTTTAGTCTTGTAAGCCTTCGGGCTTTTGTTAACTTTATAACTTGTAATCCCCTTGTCCATGTTTTCATTTCGTATGAACTGTACCTGTACGGGATGTTTTTTAACGAAAAAGGGATGTTTGTCGGGTTTTCCATTCGCAGGTGGAACCCATGACAAGGAGTGAATCCTCGTTGCCTTTAAGATAAATGTTTTTTTGCCCGGCAACAGGCCTTGTTGTCCCCCCACTTCGCTCGACCTTTCTCATGCCCTTGGCGGAGGCATGGATGAGGTGGGTTAGGTTCCTCATTTCATTTCCTTGTTGCCACGGCTACGACCAAATCCGGCCCCAGGAGATAGCCCTAGGGTACGGGAAAAGGGGAGCATGGTAGCCTAGGGATAAAATAAGGTTTCACATATCCCAGTCCATAACGAAATGCATGATAGAGGATAGAGAACTTACCTGGATCTGCAGCCCCCGGCAACCTTGGCTTGCCGCGGATGGATCCTTGTTCTTGCAGCCCCCGGCAACCCTGGCTTGCCGGGGCCCGGACGTCGGTCCACCCCCTTTCTTCCAAAATAGCTCGGCAAGAATACTCATGTGCCCTGTGAACCAAAGAAGACAGAGAAGAACAGAGAGACGCGCACTCGACCTCTAAGCTAGGGGTTAGCCGCCGCTAAGCACAATCAACCCTAACCAAGGAAGAGACTCAACCTAGCATGCATGCTATAACTTAGGGCACCAGCGCTTCATTTATTTATGCTCAGGGTCTGCGTCTGGCTTTGTACAAAGGGTTACATGCCTTGCCGGCAAGGCTTGTACAAAAGGGTGTCTTGCCGGGAGGCTCGACAGCCGCGCCTTATGGGTAAAACTTGCGGAGATGCTCGAAGTTCCAGGAGTTGCTGATAGGAACGACATCTTCGGTCTCCAGCCGGACTGCGCCCTGGTGACTCGTGTTACCCGATAAGGGCCTTCCCACTTCGGCGTCAACTTGTTGGCATTCTTGGCCGACTGAATGTGTCGAAGAACAAGGTCGCCTTCCTCAAAGCTCTGGGCACGAACCTTGCGGCTATGGTAGCGGCGCAAGGCTTGCTGGTAGTGTGCTGCTCTCACAGCCGCCCGGAGATGATCTTCCTCAAGGAGTGTCGCGTCATCTTGCCGCAATCGCTCTTGCTCAAGCTCATCATAAGCGAGCACTCGAGGTGACCCGTATATGAGTTCTGTGGGGAGAACTGCTTCTGCCCCGTAAACCAGGGCAAAGGGTGTCTGGCCGGTGGCTCGATTTGGCATCGTTCTGATCGACCAAAGAACCGTAAGCAACTCATCAATCCAGCACCTTCCACTCTTGTGCAGCCTATCAAATGTCTTCGTTCTTAAGCCTCACAAGACTTCAGCATTTGCTCTCTCCGCTTGGCCGTTGCTCCGTGGATGTGCCACGGAAGCAAAACAGACCCTGCTGCCGAGATCCTCAATGTATTGCATGAAGGTGTGGCTTGTGAACTGTGTGCCATTATCGGCGATGATCCTATTGGGCACCCCAAAACGGCACACTGGTCCCTTGAAGAACTTGATGGCTGACTACGCTGTCACCTTCCTCACTGCTTCCACTTCTGGCCACTTTGTGAACTTGTCGATTGCGACGTACAAATACTCAAAGCCCCCGACAGCACGGGGGAAAGGGCCCAATATGTTGAGCCCCTAGACCGAGAAAGGCCAGGGGAGAGGGATAGTTTGAAGGCCTTGAGCTGGTTGATGGAGCTTCTTTGAATGGAACTGGCACGCTTCACACTTGGTTACTAGTGATGTCGCATCCTGGAGGGCGGTGGGCCAGAAGAAACCTTGTCGGAAAGCCTTGCCGGAAAGGGCCCTCGACCCTATGTGGGAGCCACATATGCCTCCATGTATCTCTGTCAACAGCTTTAGTCCTTCCTCCCGGGAGATGCACTTCAATTTCCCCCCATTCGGTCTTTTTCTATACAATACGTTATCAACGAATTGGTACAGAGCAGACCGGCGGGCTACTCTTTCTGCCTCTTCCTGCTCCTCAGGAAGCTCTCCTTTTTGAAGGAATCGGACGGTGTGCTGTGCCCATGCCGGAGCCTGTAGCTCGATGACAAGGACCAAAGGCATCTCTCCTGCCACGGGAGCGGCTGCCTCCACGGCCATGACCTGAGGTCCTGCCGGAGTCGGTTGTCCTGCGGCAGGATCGGCATCCACGGCAACATCTTCGCTGGCGGCTCCAGGGAGCTCGGTGGGGAAGTACTTGCCGGAGCCTAGATTCCTCCGCTTGTTCTGCCCGGTCGACGGCTCAATGGATGGTTGAGTTAACTGAAGCACAAAAGTTCCTGGTTCCACAGGTAGCTTGAGGGCAGCGCGCTTTGACAGGTAATCGGCGATGTCGTTCTCTATTCGAGGGACATGCTCCGCTTGTATACCGTCAAAGAGCTCCTCCAGTTTCCTCACCTCATCTACGTAAGCTTCCATCAACGGGCTTTGATAATATTTCTTGACCTGCCTGATGACGAGTTGCGAGTTGCCCTTGACGATGAGCTTTTTAGCTCCGAGGTCCGCCGCGATTCTGAGTCTGGCAAGCAAACCCTCATACTCGGCGGTGTTGTTGGTTGACATCTCCCGGGAAAGTTCATTTGGATGACGTACTTGAAGTGCTCTCCGGTGGGTGCGATAAGCAGCACACCGGCACCGGTGCCTTGCAGCGAAAAGGCCCCATCAAAGTACATGATCCAATTGTCGCTTGTTTCCTCGCCGGGGAGAGTAGTCTCCTGTACCTCTTCGTCCATCTTCTTGGTGCATCGAGCACCAGGGCTCCCTTTGAGGGAGATGTGTTTGACGAGGAGGCGCTTGCCGCCGCCGGGCTCGAGGTCGTCAATGAGCCGGGCGCCGGTGGCGCCGGCTCCCAAGAGGAGCGGCTGCTCCAAGCCATGGGTGCCAGCTTCCGGAAGCTCCAGGCGCTCCACCGCGCCCGCCTGGACAAGGCCAAGTCTAGGGCGGCAGTGGTGGAGAAGGCGGAGGAGGACTTTGTATGGCGCGTCGCTGAGGCGCAAGACTGGTTCCGCCAGGCCCAGGACAAACTGAAGGCCGCTCAGGGCGAGCTGGCCAACCGTGAGGTGGAGCCGTGGAGCTCGCCCTGAAGTTGGCCGACGTCGAGAAGGCCTACAAGACAGCAAAGAGATTGGCCGACGAAGCCGAAGCCGCTCGTACCCAGCATGAGGCCACGCTGAAAACCTAGGAAGAGGACCTTGCCACGCGCGAGGAGAAGCCTGCCGCCACACTCCACGGCAAGGACGAAGAAGTGGGCAAGCTCGTCCTACAGCAGACCCAAGAGCTGGAGTGCAGGCATCAGGAAGCACTCAATGCCCAGGCCCAGGCCTATGCCGGCAGGGTGAAGGAGCTGGAGGGGAAAGCTCTGAAGCTGGCCCAGGAGAAGGATACACTCAACGACGCTCTGACAGAGGCGCAGGGCGAGGTCGTCAGCAAGGCCGGAGAACTCTCCGAGGCCAAAAACTCCATCAGCGACCTCAGGCTGAAGCTGGGAGATCTCGAGAAGACATTGTCAGAGGCCAGAACCCGGGAGGGGATCCTGACCAAGGAGCTGGCAACAGAGAAGCAGCGGCGGATGAATGAGACCGCCAACCTCAAGGACCACATGGCGGGCAAGAAACGTTGGCTCGAACGCCTTGCCGTCATTGCAAACTCAGCCACCAATCAGCTGGCCATTATGGGGATGCTAGAGATGAAGTACACCCCAGAGGCGAACCTGAGCCCCAATGCCAACCTGACCATATACTTTGAGAAGGTCGTCGACGCCCTGAGGCGGCTTCATTCCAACCGGGCGGCCTCCCTGGCCGAGGAATCCCGGATACTCTATCGGGGGACCATGACCAGGGTGCTCACCAAGATTGCGCACTTGCACCCAGACCTCGCCTTCGGAGCTGTGCTGAAGAGCCTGTCGGAGGATGCCGACATCGCGGCGCTCAATGAGCGTATCCAGCCCATCCTCAGCCGAATCGACAAAATCAAGAGGTTGGAGGGCCAGCGCCGGGACTAGGCACCCGGTTCTTTGTCGCTATTGCGGGTTCATGACCAAGACAATGCTATCTTTAGTTAGAACCGCGGCAGCAATTTATGTATTATAACTCTGCAGTGCTCCTGAAACTATGCATGTTATTTTTCTGTTCGATTTTCCTTTGTATGTCCACCCCACGTCGACCGGGTAAGCTTGCCAGCACGTAAACCCAGGGCGGCGCTTTGAGATGGATCCTCATTAGCCTGCCGGGTGTGCTTGTTGCTGGGCGAAGCACCTTACCGCCCTTGGTGCAGCCGCTCGATCCGTCGAGCTTGACTCGAGTCAGAACCGAGAGCGTTGCCAATGGCGAAAGGCTACCCTGCCGTTCTCGACGCGGCCGCTTGAACTGTTGAGCGGACTCGAAACAGAACAAAGGCGTTGCCGATTGCAGGAGGGCCCATCTTCGTACAGGCTCTCCATACATAGGCCAAATCACCGAGGATAATAACCTTATATCTAAGGAAAAAACTTAAAGTTCAGCATGACTTAGCTCTCTCGCGCCGCTTCAGGTCCTTCAAGCTAATGGGTAGCGCCACCTTCTTGTCCGCCTTCCCCGCAGGGGCTGCGGAGATGATGAACTGCTAGGCCTACCACTGGACCCGATTCTCACAATTGCGCCCCCTACCTGGCGCGCCAAAGATGTCGGTGGGAAATGACACCTATGGGATCACTGGAATCCCTACTACGGTTGCGGAGCACGGGGATCGTGAGAAGAGCAGGACTAGCAGACAGCACAAAGGGGATTTACCCAGGTTCGGGCCGCAAAGATGCGTAAAACCCTATGATCCTACTTTGGTGGATGTATTTATTGTTCTGGAGCTCCTGAACTAGCTCTGGGTGCTGCTAGGTTCGGAAGCCGAATCCCTCTCAAGTGCGCCATGGGCCTCCTTTTATAGGCGAAAGGGGCTGCCACAGTGGCACACAGGAGGTGGAAAGTGCTACAATGTTGCGAGCTTATCGCTGGTATTACAGGACAAAGCACATTTAATGTGAGGCTTAGGTGTCCCTTCACTTTATCGGGGACGGGAGCGAGGCCCGTCCCGTTCGTCGCCGCTCCCCCTCGCTTCGACATGCACCCTGGCCAGCGATGCATGCGGTGCCATGTAGGCAAGCAAGCGGCTGAGGTGGCATGGTGGTGGAGCCTCCACGAAGGGCTGCATGTCACCATGCAGGTGCCTGCCCAACTGGTTGGGTCGGCAGCTGCATGCGAACAGCGGCGGAGACTTGGCTGGTGTGGGCATGGCAGTGGCCCCGCTGGCACGCTTGGCGAGGGCCTTGCCGGGTGGCCCGACAAGGGTCTTGCCGTGGCGCGCTAGCGTCCCCGGCAAGGATCTTGCCGGGGGTCTTGTGGGTTTCTTCGGTGAGGATCTTGGTGAGGATTGTTGCCTTCCTATCCTCATTTGATCTTGACTATTCTTTGTCTTCACAAAGATCTGCATGCCACCATGGAGGTGCCTCCCGAGCCTTGTCCCAATGCGTTTGTCGAGTGTTAGGGGGCTCAAAGGTGGCTCGCTCAGCTGGTGTCGGCGAGCTACCTCGGCAAGGGTTCTTACCGAGGAAATCCTGCTTCGTCCATCCGATCTTTGTGGCCTTAGTCCTTGTCGTTGCTTTGTTTGCCTTGAGCCTTCGGCTTCTCTCCGGCTTCCCTTTCCTGCCCTGTTATGCGTGGCCGTGGCGGTTTGCTCTGACTGCTCGTGCACAAGTAAATGGGTCAAAAGCAGAGCCCCTACTTTTGTACACCGACAGCGAGAAAGGCATCCTTTCACCGTCGCGGAAGAACGGGTGTAGATGACGTCGAACTCATTGCCGGTGATGGTTCTAACCTTGTACTCACTGCCGATCGTGGAGATTTGGGATGCCATGGATTTGGGAGGAGGGTTAGGATTAGTGGAACTACCATAATGTGAAAGGACGGGACGACTAGGAGCGAACCGCCGTAGTATTAAAGGACGAGCGGGGACGTGTAGGAGCGAACTGCCAGCGTGCGAACTGCAGGGTAGTGGCTTTCCATTCTCCCATGATATGGGCTTCCGAGAGCCCTTGGATCTGAGATCGAACGGTTGCATGGCGTGATTCTAGACCTATGGGTGAATATCCTATCCTGGAGGGTTATTCTGCAAATTTTCAGAAACTTAGCATGCAACCATTTGATCTCAGATCCAAGGGCTGCCAGCAGCCCGTATCTTGGTCGCGCCTACCACGACCGTCGCGTCGCTTGCGCGGTCGCGCCCCTGGAGATTTAACATGGTGCGCCAGGCTATCTGATGTTGGCATGTCATACATAGTCATCACTTAGTCACTCATACTACAATAAGGTTAGCTATAAGGTTGGCTATAAGTGTATTTATTTTTTTACTCCTCTCTATCTCTTTCTTCGTACTCCCTCTGTCCCATAATATAAGAATGTTTTTGACACTAGTGTAGTGCCAAAAACGTTCTTATATTATGGGACACAGGGAGTACTAGTATTTATTGCATTTGCCAAGGAGTGACCTCTTCCAATGAAATGGTGTGCTTATTAGTTTTTTGTTGCTAAGTTTGCTTCATTTAATTAGCTATAGACTCAAAATTGTCATTTCACTTAGGTACACATGCTTAGCACCGTTTCTTCCTTGGGTCACCAAACTAGTCTCTCTCTTCTTGATTAACTTGCCACATCAGACTTTATGCCTATGTGGCAAGCTTAGCACCTGTAGGAGCAAGTAAGTACAATAGTGTTCTTTACATGGCATTTTTGCATATGTGGAGAAAAGAGAGGCAAGGAAAAAGTGGAGAAGTGGGCTCTAATGCAAGAGCCAGCCTCTACTACATGGTGGAGCATTGGGAGAGGCACCTGCATGGAGGTGGTCAGGAATCAGGAGACTCACGCCGGTCGTAGTGCCGCAGTTAAAATGATAATGGCAAGTCAAATAACGGGGCCCCACCAGTCCAGCAGTAACTCGATGCCAAATCACACAGCCCTACATTTGCAGCATCCTACTCCCTCGTCTTCTCGCGTCTCTGTCGAACAGACTAGGCAGAACTGCCCCACCTACCACGCAGGAAAAGCCCGCGCAGTATACTCCCTCCGTCTAGGTGACCAAGGTGGAGACGAAAACGAGAGAACTTAATGTCTAGTATTTGCTAAGGCTGGTTGTAATGGTACTAGCCTTAGGCTAGTCATAGTGAGACAAACATAAGTAGTAACATAGATGCCACATAAGCAAAAAAGATGACGTGTCATGTAATTAAAGAGGAGAGAGACAAATAGAGTAACATAATATGTTACCATCACATAGCGGTTTCCAATACAAAATGAGTCTACAAAGCAATAAATGAAGATATGCATGTTACTACACCTATGACACTTTCCACTATGAAGGTGGTAACATGGACTAGTAACATATGTATGTTACTAGTCTAAGTTACTCCCCACTATGATAAGCCTTAGCAATTTTGATGAGGTTTCATAGAATTAAATGAAGAAAGAGAGAGAGTCGAGTACTATGTGTCATACATGGCAATAAATAAAATACTACATCATACTAATATATGATACATGGTGCAGGAGTACTAAGTATTATTAATACAGTTTTGCTAGAACTCATCTAGATGAGATATAATTTGGTCTCATTCATCTTTTATAGTCATTGGATGTGATGCTATAAGATGCGTGTGTGCTGACGTGGGTTGTATTTGTTCTTGTGCAACGAACTGACCACTGCATGTCATGTTTAATAGACTCAAGTCATTAAAAGCATACAAGCCCCACATCTCTTATTGGTTGATTCCTCTATTATGTCAAAAAATAAGAAACAACGTGAGAGTTAATGCACCACGCCTATGTGTTTACTATTTGGTTTTCGTAAGATGACTTAATACTCACCTAGACGGAGGGAGTATTCGATTTGACAGCGGGCGGCGCAGTTCCCGATACGGCTTTAATGCAGATGAGGGAGGGAGTAGCGGTTCCCGATATGTTGAACGTCCAATGCATCCTCCTTCAATTAATGCATGAGGGAAGTAATGCGAGGAGGTCCGGGAAAAGAGGTTGCATGATGTGAATGCAACGCAGTTTGCCCTCATATAAAGGCGCCCCTCCATTCCAATGCATCTACCACATCGTACGCACCTAAGCGTTTGCCTAAGCACCTACACTAAGCACAAAAGAGCTCACTCCAGACCCATGGCGGCGATATGTGTGAGCGGCTAGGGGTTGTGCCAGATGGTCCACGACGCTGGCCTGCGGCATGGCGCCGAGGATCGTCTCCAGACGGTGTTGGAGACCGGCTGGTGGATGGCCGCCGTTGACGCCAACTATGACTCTCAGTTGGACCAGATGATCATTGCCACCAGCAACAAGTTCACCATCCTCAAGAAGCTCGCGGACGACATCACCGTACTCCTCCACCCCATGCGCTCGGGCTCCTCATTGCCTGCCACCCTAATCGGCCTCCATGGTCGGAACCTCTTTCAAGCACTGGTGGCCCTGCGACTGCCCGCCGACGCCATGAAGAATGTCCACCTGGAGGTCGCGCTCGCCGCGAGGCACCTCGCCCTGCAAGAATTCGTCGACCTACACATCCACGTTTACAAGCAAATCGTGTACATAGGTATCTACAAGGCTATTGAGGATGCTACGATGTTGGCCTTCCTCAACCGGCTGGAAGCCTTGGATGCCTTTGGTGAGAAGCACCTCGACCTCGCCACAAAAGCCGCCGCTCCTTAGCCGCCGGTCGATGGCCCGGCGCAATAAGTTGAGGAGGAGGAGGTCATACGTTCATGGATCCATCTTTCTTCTTGCCTTCTGTAACCACCACTGTGATCGCATCATTGTGGCCTTAATTCTAATTTTGCTGTTGCATTCTCGTTCCAGTCAACACCGACATGTGCGATCCCTTTGCTTAATTATATGCATCACTGTAACTAGTACTCCATCCGTCAATTTATAAGTTGTGCTTACCTTTTCCATGAACTTCGTGCAACGCGTGGGCATCTTGCTAGAAACACTAGAATATGTCTATATAATCCGTATGTGATAGTCCATTTGAAATCTCTAAAAAGACAAATATTTAGGTACGGAGGGAGTAATATATTAGGAGTATATCAAAACAATAGTGATTTCTTTCAAGTTTGTTAACAAATACTACTATTCTACTACTTTGGATTCGTCTCAATGCACGGGCACATTGCTAGTAAAAGGAAAAGGCATGCCACGTTCGCGTCGCACCCCCACATGCCCGGGAATCGGGAGTACTCCACGGCCCGCCTGGCATGACACATAGCTTAGGGAAGGCATGTTGCCTAGCATTTTCACTTTCATGTGGGACCGTTGTTGAGCAAATGACACCCTGCCAGCCGCCGGGTTGGAAAACAGAAACGAGGGGAATATCTAGTTGTAGCACGGAAGCCAAGAAATTTGGTGTTAGATGGAGCTCGTTGATAGAGTAGGAGAATTCCATACTAGTACTACTCCTACTAGTACCATGTTTGTACTCCTAATACTATATTACTAGTACTACCACTATACAACTAGTAGGTACATGCACGGCACAACATCATAGGAACAAAAAACGAGAAGATCTTGTTTTGGGTGATTTATCTTTTTTTCAATCAACGTAGTATGAATAATATGATGTGGGGGGCACCCATGAAGCTTATGTGGCTTGGTTGCATGGCTACGAAAGATTAGAGAAAAATAAATAGATAATGTGTTTAGAGTGCACTCCACTAAATAGATATACTCTGGATCCATTGCAACGGACCGGCACATCTATATCTATACCCCCTATATAGTGTGTGAAAAACTTTGAAAGTTGGTCGTTGGATGAAGCCAATCCAAAGGTACAAAGATGGCAAATCCGAGCACTACTGGCCGTTGGATATCATCCACCAGATTCTGCCACATGTATAATCTAGAAGACTCCATGGTTGAACTTAATTCATGACTAATTTTGCCACAACTAAGCTTAGGCAAAGTTATTAGTTCTTCAAAATGAGAGCCACAAGTTGGCAAGCCTAAGGGAATCTTGCCACACTTTTTGTGTGTATGTCATGTGGGGCCTTAGTGTGGCTTGCCTAAGGTGTGGCTTGAACCAAACACTAACCTTACATTCCACCAGATTTTGCCACATGTTAGAATCCAGAAAACTCCACATGTAGAAGCATAATGCACAAACCACCAGAATCTCATGCGTGCAATGCATGTGTACCTTACTAGTACTAGTTGGTAGTAGTAAGAAACAAATCCCAATTTTGGCACGAGCTCGTACTGCGGGAGCACCACAAGGCCTGCCGCAGGAGTTACATTTCCCTCTCGGGGCCCACGGAACCAAACTTCAGTGGCTTAGTGCCCGGCCTATGAGTCAATGACATGCGGACCTTAAATGGGCTGGCCCACATGTCATTCTCATGGTGGTGGCGTGGTTCGCGACTCACTCGTTGGAGATGAACCGGCCGGTGGTGGCGTGGCCGTGACGAGGGTGCCACAGCTGGGCGTCGGGGCGTTACGAGGCGTAGATGACCACATCGACGGGTACTACCTGTAGTACATAAGTACTCCAGCTAAGGATTTATGCCCGACGAAATGTGTCACAGCCGCTGGATGAAAATTCGATGGTGCGGGAGTACGGATTGGAGCATAGCAGCGAAGTAGGCAAACCGCATCCAATCGGGTGTGTCTGTGGTAGAAAGTTGATGGTCGCCACAGTTCAGCTGGCCCGCATGTCATGCACACAAAGGCAGAGGAGCGGTGGGGCTAAGAGGGGTGAGGGGCACGTCGGGGGGCTGAGGATCCCCTGACGCGAACAATCCTACCATTCTGTCACTGACATGTGGAACCCATAAGCGTGGGTCCCACCTGTCAGTGAGGGAAAGGCAGGGCACGGCAGTGATAGCCACGTCAGAAGATCCATGTCCACGTCGGGGGACGTCGTGCCGTGGGTTGGAGCGGCGTCGTGGGAATCGCGTGTGGGTGTTGCAGTGGTAGAAACAGGAAACATGATGGTCGCAGGGGTTCAACTTCCATGGACAAGCTGTCATGTCTGCTGACACATGTATATCAAAACTAGAGTGTTTATATTTCAAGAACGTGAACAAGTATTATTCTACTACTTTGGATCCATTGCAACGCACGGGCCAGCACATTGGTAGTAGTAGTGTCCATCTCTATCTCTAGAGGCCTTCCCTCGTTCATCCTTTTCTCTCACAAGATAAACTACTCATACAAATGCATCTTGACGTTCCATGGAACGCACGAGGATGTTTCCTTGGGGGTCTCTCCAGCGTGGCGTGGCTGTAGTTGCAAGTTGACGCCCCTTGAGATGCCGACGTTGAGGGGCACTCGGATTTCCTCCGATGAGCAGGTAATATGAGTTTGATCACGTAGTAAATGCATTCTAAAGACTACTTCCGTGTCCATTTCCTAATTCTCCCCCTGCCCACTGTTTCACAGGTTAGGCTTGGTGCGAGTGGAGATTGGCTTGCATATGTACGGGAGGGTACCAACATCAATTTGCGCAACATTTACAAAGGTGACACCATTCCCATAGAACCTTTGTCCAACATTGGGATCAGCCATGCAACGGGCCACCGCATGAATTGGTACGATGGAACCACGGTGAGATTGAATAAGATAGCACGAACCTTACACATGGCGGTCAAAGGCGGACCATGCTGTCTGCGGCCGATTTGTTGCCGTACGAGTACGAAGACGTTGTGCTCCTTTCTAACCGCATCTTCGCGGTGACAAACCACGGGACTTATTTTGTATGGGACACATCCTACGATATACTCCCTCTCTCCCAGTTTATTTGTTTTGAATCTTTTCGTTTTATAAGTTTCAAATTCAAATTTAGAGCTCCCCACATGTTGAGATTACGATGTCCATTAAATCATTGCGTGCATGTATAGTACAGAAACAAATCTCGAGTTTGGCATGAGTTCGTGTAGCGATAGCACCACAAGCCCTGGCACAGGAGTTACATTTCCCTCTCAGGGCCGTCGGGACTGAGCTTCAGTGCCTTACTACACCTACCTTTGAGTCAATAACATGTGGACCCGATAGGTGACTGGTCCACAAGTAATGCTCGTGAAGGTAGAGGGGCAGTGGGGCCAAGAGGGGTGAGCCGCAGGTCGGGGGACGTGTGGTGTCATGGTTTCGAGCGGCGTCGTGGTAATCACGTGTGGTTGTGGTAGAAACTTGATGCTCGCCGCATTTTAGGTGGCCCACATGTCATGCACACAAAGGCAGAGGGGCGGTGCGGCCGAGAGGGGTGAGGCGCATGTCGAGGGACGTGGTGTCGTGGGTTGGAGAGGCGTCGCGGGAATCGCGAGATGAAACGTGATGGTCGCTGCTACGTCTCGAGCTTGCGTTGGTTTTCCCCAAAGAGGAGGGGGTGATGCAGCACAGTGGCGTAAGTATTTCCCTCAGTTTTTGAGAACCAAGGTATCAATCCAGTAGGAGGTCACGCGCAAGTCCCTCGTACCTTCACAACACGATAGCAACTCGCAACCAACGCTTAGGGGTTGTCAATCCCTTCACGGTTACTTACGAGAGTGAGATCTGATAGAGATAATATTTTTGGTATTTTTGGTATAAAGATGCAAAGTAAAAAGGTAAAAGCAAAGCAAGTAAAATAAAGTGATAGAGATTGATATGATGAGAATAGACCCGGGGGCCATAGGTTTCACTAGTGGCTTCTCTCAAGAGCATAAGTATTCTACGGTGGGTGAACAAATTACTGTTGAGCAATTGATAGAATTGATCATACTTATGAGGTTATCTAGGTATGATCATGTATATAGGCATCACGTCCGTGACAAGTAGATCGAAACGATTCTGCATCTACTACTATTACTCCACTCATCGACCGCTATCCAGCATGCATCTAGAGTATTAAGTTAAAAACAGAGTAACGCCTTAAGCAAGATGACATGATGTAGAGGAATAAATTCATGCAATATGATAAATACCCCATCTTGTTATCCTCGATGGCAACAATACAATACGTGCCTTGCAACTCTTTCTGTCACTGAGTAAGGACACCGCAAGATTGAACCCAAAGCCATGCACTTCTCCCATTGCAAGAACTACCAATCTAGTTGGCCAAACCAAACCGATAATTTGAAGAGACTTGCAAAGATAACTCAATCATACATACAAGAATCCAGAGAAGATTCAAATATTATTCATAGATAAGTTGGATCATAAACCAACAATTCATCGGTCTCAACAAACACACCACAAAAAGAAGATTACATCGAATAGATCTCCATGAGAGAGGGGGAGAACATTGTATTGAGATCCAAAAAGAGAGAAGAAGCCATCTATCTACTAGCTATGGACCCGAAGGTCTGAAGTAAACTACTCACACTTCATCGGAGGGACTATGGTGTTGATGTAGAAGCCCTCCATGGTGGATGCCCTCTCCGGCGAAGCTCCAGAACAGGCCCCAAGATGGGATCTCGTGGATACAGAAGGTTGCAGCGGTGGAATTAGGTTTTTGGCTCCTCTTCGGATCATACGGGGATACGTAGGTATATATAGGAGGAAGGAGTACGTCGGTGGAGCTCCGAGGGGCCTACGAGGTAGGGGGCGCGCCCAGGGGGCACGCCCTCCACCCTCGTGACCTCCCCGGAAACTTCTTGGAGTAGGGTCCAAGTCTCCTGGATCACGTTCGGTGAGAAGATCACGTACCCGAAGGTTTCATTCCGTTTGGACTCCGTTTGATATTCTGTTTCCTCAAAATACTGAAATAGGCAAAAAAACAGCAATTCTGGGCTGGGCCTCCGGTTAATAGGTTAGTCCCAAAAATAATATAAAAGTGGAAAATAAAGCCCAATATAGTCCAAAACAGTAGATAAAGTAGCATGGAGCAATCAAAAATTATAGATACGTTGGAGACGTATCAGGCATCCCCAAGCTTAATTCCTACTCATCCTCGAGTAGGTAAATGATAAAAAGAAGAATTTTTGATGCGGAGTGATACTTTGGCATAATTTCAATGTAAATCTTCTTAATCATGGCATGAATATTCAGATCCGAAAGATTCAAGATAAAAGTTCATATTGACATAAAAATAATAATACTTCAAGCATACTAATCAAGCAATTATGTCATCTCAAAATAACATGGCCAAAGAAAGTTCATCCCTACAAAATCATATGGTTAGGCTATGCTTCCTTTTCGTCACACAAAGATGTTCCCAACTTCTATACCCCCGATGGCAAGCCAAGCAATTGTTTCATACTCAAATAATCTCAAACTCTTTCAACCTTCACGCAATACATGAGCGCGAGCTATGGATATAGCACTATGGGTGGAATAGAATATGATGATGGGGATTGTGTGAGAAGACAAAAAAAAGAGAAAGTCTCATATTGACGAGGATAATAAACGGGCTATGGAGATGCCCATCAATTGATGTCGACATGAGGAGTAGGGATTGTCATGCAACGGATGCACTAGAGCTATGAATGCTCAACAGAGGAAAACTAAGTGGGTGTGCATCCAACTTGCTTGCTCACGAAGACCTAGGGCACTTTGAGGAAGCCCATCATTGGAATATACAAGCCAAGTTCTATAATGAAAAATTCCCACTAGTAAAAACAAGACAATTTATGAGACTCACTATATGAAAAACATGGTGCTACTTTGAAGCACAAATATATGAGACTCACAACATGAAGAACAAGGTGCTACTTTGAAGCACAAGTGTGGAAAAAGGATAGTAACATTGCCCCTTCTCTCTTTTTCTCTCTCTCTTTTTTTGGGGGGGCCTTCTCTTTTTTTTATTTGGCCTTTCTCCCCCTTTTTTCGTCCGGAGCCTCATCCCGACTTGTGGGGGAATCATAGTCTCCATCATCCTTTTCCTCACTGGGGCAATGCTCTAATAATGATGATCATCACACTTTTATTTTTCTTACAAATCGTTATCTAGAACAAAGATATGACTCTATATGAATGCCTCTGGCGGTGTACCGGGATGGTGCAATGAATCAAGAGTGACATGTATGAAAAATAATGCATGCTGGCTTTGCCACAAATATGATGTCAACTGCATGATCATGCAATGGCAATATGACAAAAGTAAAGTATGTCATGATGAACGGAACGGTGGAAAGTTGCATGGCAATATATCTCGGAATGGCTATGGAAATGCCATAATAGGTAGGTATGGTGGATGTTTTGAGGAAGATATAAGGAGTTTTATGTGTGAAAGAGCGTATCATATCACGGGGTTTTGGATGCACCGGCGAAGTTTGCTCCAACTCTCAATGTGAGAAAGGGCAATGCACGGTACCGAAGAGGCTAGCAATGGCGGAAAGGTAAAAGTGCGTATAATCCATGGACTCAACATTAGTCAAAAGAACTCATATACTTATTGCAAAAATTTAGAAGTCATCAAAAATCAAGTACTACACGCATGCTCCTAGGGGGATAGATTGGTAGGAAAAGACCATCGCTCGTCCCCGACCGCCACTCATAAGGATGCACAAGCCAGGTACACTTCATGTTTCAAATTTGTTACACAACTTTAACCATACGTGCATGCTACGGGACTTGCTAACTTTAACACAAGTATTTCTCAAATTCACAACTATTCAATTAGCACGACTTTGATATTATCACCTCCATATCTCAAAACAATTATCAAGCATCAAACTTAATTTTAATCCACTCAAAAAGAAAGTTTCACATATCTTGAACACCAAGTATATTAACATTAAGCAAATGACCACGCTATTAATGACTCTCAAAATAATCTAAGTGAAGCATGAGAGATCAAGTTTCTTTAAAACAAATCCACCACCGTGCTCTAAAAGGTCTAAGTGAAGCACTAGAGCAAAAATTATCACGCTCAAAAAGATATAAGTAAAGCACATAGAGCAAAACTATCAAGCTCAAAAGATATAAGTGAAGCACATAGAGTATTCTAAAAACTTCAATTCATGAATGGCTCTCTCAAAAGGTGTGTACAGCAAGGATGATTGTGGTAGACTAACAAGCAAAGACACAAATAATACAAGACGCTCCAAGCAAAACACATATCATGTTGGTGAATAAAAATATAGCTCCAAGTAAATTACCGATGGAAGTGGACGAAAGAGGGGATGCCTTCCGGGGCATCCCCAAGCTTTGACTTTTTGGTGTTGTCGGTGTCAAAACCGGCGGATCTCGGGTAGGGGGTCCCGAACTATGCGTCTAGGCGGATGGTAACAGGAGACAAGGGACACGATGTTTTTAACCAGGTTCGGGCCCTCTCGATGGAGGTAAAACCCTACTCCTGCTTGATTAATATTGATGATATGGGTTGTACAAGAGTGGATCTACCACGAGGATCAAGGAGGCTAAACCCTAGAAGCTAGCCTATGGTATGATTGTTGTAATCGTTGTTCATCCTACGGACTAAAACCCTCCGGTTTATATACACACAGGAGAGGGCTAGGGTTACACAGAGTCGGTTACAATGGTAGGAGATCTACATATCCGTATTGCCAAGCTTGCCTTCCACGCCAAGGAAAGTCCCATTCGAACACGAGACAAAGTCTTCAATCTTGTATCTTCATAGTCTTGGAGTCCGGCCGATAATGATAGTCCGGCTATCCGGACACCCCCTAGTACAAGACTCCCTCAGTAGCCCCTGAACCAGGCTTCAATGACGATGAGTCCGGCGCGCATGTTGTCTTCGGCATTGCAAGGCGGGTTCCTCCTCCGAATAATTCATAGAAGATTGTGAACACCAGGATAGTGTCCGGCTCTGTAAAATAAATTCCACATACCACCATAGAGAGAATAATATTCACACAAGTTCAATCTGCTGACGTATTTTGTGGCGTGACATCACACCACTACCAAGCCTTTACTTGAATCGTTTTTATTATACCACCTCAGCGCATTTAGCAAAGCGGTTTCCTTGGCACGTCTTGTCGAAGCAGAGATCGTGTTCCCTTATTCTGGGATTCCCATCAATACGGACGTGGGTAACCCAACCGCGCCATTGATCGTGGTGCTTGGGAGATAAGCGAGTTTTACCAGGCTGGTGGGGACGCATAGTTTTCGTCCGCCCATATATAAGGGGATAAGGATCCACCTTTTTTACCTACGCCTTCTTCCTCCTTTGCTTATCCATCTCCGTGCACTCGAGCTCCAGCGCCCAAGTCCGCACATCTCACCTCCACCTTCTCCAGCCATGTCCGAAGCGGGAGGCAAGTGGATGGCCTCCTCCGTTACGGAGGGACACATCGAGAAGCTACGCGGCGCCGGATACCTGTCCAGCGACATTGCGCACCGGCTGCCCGACGAGAGGCAGCTCATCCCCACCCCCAGGCCCCATGAGAGGGTCGTATTTCTTCCCCACTTCCTCCGCGGACTGGGCTTCCCACTTCACCCCTTCGTACGGGGGCTCATGTACTACTATGGCCTGGACTTCCATGATCTGGCGCCAAACTTCATCCTCAACATCTCGGCGTTTATCGTCATGTGCGAGGCCTTCCTCTGCATCCAGCCCCACTTCGGCTTGTGGCTAAAGACCTTCAATGTCAAGCCGAAGGTGGTGAAGGGCGTCCAAGCGGAGTGTGGAGGAGCCATGGTGGGCAAAATGCCCAACGTTACTTGGCTTGAGGGCGCCTTCGTGGAATCCATCAAAGGGTGGCAATCGGGGTGGTTCTACATCACCAAGCCACGTGACCCTAAATGGGCAGCGGCCCCCGAGTTCAGTTCTGGTACCCCCATGCAGCTCACCTCCTGGAAAGAGAAGGGCTTGCTATGGGGTAGTTCGGAGGAGCTGACCGGACTCCAGTCCTGTCTCCAGACCCTGGTGAACAAGAAGCTTAAGCTTGTCAATGTGATCTAGGTCATGCTCGTCCGCCGGATTCTCCCCTGCCAGCAACGGGCCTTCAATTTGTGGGAGTTTGATCCGGCACAGCATCGGACCTTGAGCGGGCTCTTCGACGCGACGTACGAAGCTGCCTGGAGGGTGCTGTTCAAGGGCGGAGAAGCCCCCGCATCCGCAACTGAAGATCGTGAATTCAGCATGCAGCGCCCGGCCGGCGAGGTAAGCTATGTTATCCTTTATGGGACACTCATTTCTTTCATAGTTTGACTCTATGTGGGATCTAAACTCCCAATGCCTTTGACAGGACTGGCAGAAGACGTCCGGACAGGTTAACTGTCCGGCTCCCCTTCCAGAAGACCCAGCGGACACCCGCTTGACGGCGCTGCTGGTCCCGGCACTTTACGTGGTGCCGGAGAAGAAGGCCAAGAAAAAGGCCACGGGAACCCGAAGGAGTTCCCGGCGCCAGGTGGTATCGGACTCATCGTCCGATGACTCCGAGGCAGACTCCTCCCCCGAGGAGGAGAAGAAAGAGGCCTCTCCCCCAGCGGGGGGAGAGAAGAAGAGGAAGGCCTCCCCAACGAGGGCGGCCGAAGGGTCCAAGAAAGGACGGACCCTTCCTCCGGACTGCTCCGCCAACGCCGACGACGGCGACGAGGAGTCGCCCTCGAGGGCCAAGCCCCTGGCAAGATCATAAGTGTCCGAATTCCTGGGTGATTTATAATTTCTCTTTTTGTCACGTGGTCCGGCCAAGGACGATCTTCCCGCTTCGTCAAGCGGGTCCTTGGCTACGTCGGATATGGATTCCCGTCCGACCGCCTCCACCCCTCGTGACGCTAATGACGCCGAGGTGGGATCCCAGGAGGGGACCCGCCAGGAGGGGGAGGCTCCGGAGGTGCCACAGGGCAACCTCCCGGACTTCGCACCGAACTCCGCACCGGAACCTGCAGTGGTTCCGGAGTCCGGCAGGCGGCCCCTTCGTAAGAAGGGCAAGACTGTGACACCGGCGGCCTCCGTACAACCGGAGGCGCCGGATAACTTGTTGGAGGCGCTCAACGGCGCTTCCATCAAGGAAGAACACCGCACTATCATGAGTGCGGTGATTCAGAAGGTTCAGCTCGCCAAGAGCGGGCTGACCGAAGCCTGCAACAGCCTTCTAATAGGCTTTGAGGTAAGAAATTAAAAATATGTAATATGATACCACATAGACACTAGCCCCTGATGCTCGGTTCGGTGTTCGGAAAGAAAAGCCGGACTGAGGATCTAAAAAGATATACGCAGGAGGTCTAAAAAATACGTCAATATGGGATTGCAGGCTGCGCTGCTGACCTCTGTCGCACTGACTGCGGAGGTCGATGCTTTGAAGCAGAACCTCGAGCGGTCCGAGAGCGAGCTCGGCCATGCCAAGAAGCAACTCGAGGACAGGGAAGGTGAGTAACACCGTATTAAATTTGTACCTTATAGAAAAGGATTTTCCTTGCAAGAGAAATAACAAGGATAACGTGGGTACTCCAGGGGCCACAAATGAGGTGGCGACCCTGAAGGAGGCTGTGTCCGCGGCCGAACGCAATGCGGTCGCGGAACGAGCCGAGCGAGAGAAGCAGGAGGCACGGGTGGCGGAGGTGCAGCAAGAGCTCCAGGCTCTCATGGAAAAGCGTGAGAGTTTGGAGCGCGACTCGAAGACTCGAGAGTCCGAGCTTGCATCGGCTCTTGAGAGTGCCAAAGCCGCTAAGGCCGAAGCCCATAAGGCCCTCCAGGAAATCGAGGCGCTGAAGAAAATAGCGGCAGGTAAGGCATTTTTCATGCAAAGCAAGCATGTGAATGTGAATTACCTGTTACTTACCCGAATTCGGAGCTCTCCAGGAGCGTTTGCAGATCTGCCTCGCAGTGTGTCCGACGCTGCCGCTTTCTACCGGGCCGAGGAGGGGAGCTCGACGGAGAAGGTTTTCTGGTCTCTGTATGCTGAGGCCGGACATCCGGTGCCCCTTAGCGACGAGCTGAAGCAGCTGGTCGAGCTCCACAAGGTAGCCGAACAGGCCATCAAGGGCCTCATAGTTCGGCTGTGGCCCGGGGAGGCCATGCCTGGGAGCTACTTCGGCCTGGTGCGGCGGCTGGTGGATGCATGTCCCTGGGTGGAAGTCGTCAAGCACTCCGCCTGCATTGAAGGTGCCCGTCGGGCCCTTGCCCGTGCAAAAGTGCACTGGGGCAGGATGGACGCTGAGAAGCTTCTGACGGACGCGCCGCCGGCGGGCAAGGAGTATCGCACGCCCGAAATGTATTATAAGAGTGTCCTGAAGGGTGCCCGCATGATTGCGGGTGAGTGCTCCAAAGATGTAATATTTGAATAGACTCACAATGTGTTATCCTGTGCGCTGAAAACTTTGTTCATATGCGCTAAGCAACGCTTATTAATTTAAAATATTACCTTTTGTGCGGCTGTTTATCAAATCTGAGAGATGGCAAGTCGTCGGCTTCAGCCCCCATGCCACGAGTGCTGGGGTGTTCAGGATAAACTTGAGCGCTCTTGTTCCCATTGTTGGGTCCATCTAGGGAGGCGCTCAACACAACGAACGAGGCAACCGGACTTGTAATGCTTGAACACTCTCACTTAGCCATAGAATTCTATAATTTTAAATTTCGGCGAAGCCCCTAGTGTTTGGAAGACCGAGTTCGGGGCGCTATCCACGCCTGGGCCGGACAAAGCCGGTTCCTCGCTCTAAGCGGCGTAAGTCTTTAGGGACTCGAAAAGACCTCTCGAACAGCGACCAGCTCTCGCCTTATCATGACGGTCAGTTTTAGCTTTCTCCACTGAGGCGCTCGCCCAGCTCAACCGGGGCGCAATCGCAGTGGTTCTCCCAGTGCTACCTTAGCCGATAATACGGAACGTAAGGTACCAAAACATGGGAGTCGGGCAAACCCAACTATTGACCCAAGACATGATTCGGAGCCGATGCATATAATGCTATAAGTTCGGGGTGCCGCACTTGTGAAAGTGTTTGGACTTATCACACCATAATGTGGGGAACTTAAGCCCCTGGTGTATTCGGCCGTACCAAAGTGTATGGATGCAAGATGTCGTAAATGAACATATATATAAGAAAGAAATGCAATTATAATCGAAAAGCGATGCATTGTTTATTCAAGGAATTCTGTGATGAATGAGAACGATACAAATAGTGCGGTAAGCAAGGGGTAAGACTATTAAGCATGTCCCTCCAGGGGTAGGCTGCGGAATGGTGTATGAAAACGGATTTAATGCTCGTAATGGAGACCACATGGATACTCGCCGTAGCCCTTCTTCTCCCCTGGCTATTGCATCGTGTGTTCGGCAGGTCTACTGCCGGACAGGGCCTCTGGTGAACGGAGTCCTGTGCGTAAGAAAAAAGAAAAATAAAAAGAGCCACACACTTGGGAGCCCCTGGTGCGGTTAAGCCGCATTCTGGGCCTGTGGTGGCCGTGCCACTCCCCCTATGCCCATGGTATCTCCAGAGCGTAATGATGTACGCGAAGGACCAGTTTTGCAATTAGGCAGGGGCTGGGGTTGGGGCCGCATTGCTACACATGCTCGGAACGTGCCAGGTGGTCTTGTTGTTGGTTACTCCACGCGCGTTTGGTCGTGTCCGGTCACTTAACGGCCGGACTCGAAAATTGCGTTAAGAGGCTGCTCTGTACTTTTGCCGCGAGAGCCGCTATGTGTTCCTCCATTCAGAGGGAGCGTTCAGGGTTTCCGTTGACCGTGATGACTCCTCGAGGGCCTGGCATCTTGAGCTTGAGGTATGCGCAATGCGGCACCGCGTTGAACTTTGCAAACGCGGTCCGTCCGAGCAGAGCGTGATAGCCGCTGCGGAACGGGACTATGTCGAAGATTAACTCCTCGCTTCGGAAGTTATCCGGGGATCCGAAGACCACTTCCAGTGTGACTGAGCCTATACAATTGGCCTCTACACCTGGTATGACGCCTTTGAAGGTCGTCTTTGTAGGTTTAATCCTTGAGGGGTCTATGCCCATCTTGCGCACTGTATCCTGATAAAGCAGGTTCAGGCTGCTGCCGCCGTCCATCGGGACTCTGGTGAGGAGAAATCTATCGACGATTGGGTCTAAAACCAATGCGGCGAATCCGCCATGGCGGATACTGGTGGGGTGGTCCCTTCGATCGAAAGTGATCGGGCAAGAGGACCATGGATTGAACTTCGGGGCGACTGGCTCCATCGCATATACGTCCCAAAGTGCACGCTTCCGCTCCCTCTTGAGTATGTGGGTTGCGTATATCATGTTTACCGTCCGCACTTGTGGGGGGAAACCCTTCTGTCCTCTATTGTTCGGCGGCCGGGTCTCTTCCTCGTCGTCGCTATGCAGCCCCTTGTCATTGTTTTTGGCGATTAACTTTCCTGCCTGCTTGAATACCCAACAATCCCTGTTGGTGTGATTGGCTGGCTTTTCGGGGGTGCCGTGTATCTGGCACGAGCGGTCGAGTATTTGGTCCAAATTGGACGGACCCGGAGTAGTTCTTTTGAATGGCTTTTTCCGCTGACCGGGTTTGGAGCCTCTGAATCCGGCGTTGACTGCCGTATCCTCAGTGTTGTCGCCGTTAACGCGGCGTTTGTTTTTGTTGCGACGCGACCTGCCATTGCGGTCCTTGTTATCCGGACTGCCAGAATTTTTGCTGAGGTTGTTACTGCGGGCTAGCCAGCTGTCCTCTCCCACGCAGAAGCGGGTCATGAGTGATGTGAGGGCTGCCATGGATTTCGGCTTTTCCTGTCCTAGGTGCCGGGCCAGCCACTCGTCGCGGATGTTATGTTTGAAGGCTGCGAGGGCCTCCGCATCCGGACAGTCGATGATTTGATTATTCTTTGTTAAGAACCGTGTCCAGAACTGTCTGGCCGATTCGTCTGGCTGCTGAATTATGTGGCTTAGGTCATCGGCGTCTGGTTGTTGCACATATGTGCGCTGGAAGTTGTCAAGGAATGCGGCTTCCAGGTCCTCCCAACACCCAATTGACTCTACTGGCAAGCTGTTAAGCCAATGCCGAGCTGGTCCTTTAAGCTTGAGTGGGAGATATTTGATGGCGTGAAGATCGTCACCGCGGGCCATGTGGATATGAAGGAGATAGTCTTCGATCCAGACCGCGGGGTCTGTTGTGCCATCGTAGGATTCAATGTTTACGGGTTTAAACCCTTCAGGGATTTGATGATCCGTTACTTCATCTGGGAAGCATAGTGGGTGTGCGGCGCCTCTATATTGGGCAATATCACGACGTAGCTCGAGCAAGCTTTGTCTACTGTATTCGGCCCGGCCGGAGTTGCTGTATCCGGCGCGACGGTAGTCGTCGCGCATCGTGGGGCGCCCACGTGATCTGTAGATCAATCTTGATTGTCTTGCCTTGTCCTCCAATATGTCTCGCAAGTCCGGCGCATTCCCCCGTGGCTTCGTGCTTTTCGAGCGGTGCCGGGGTACGGTTCTGGTGGAGGGTCTAGAGGCCTCTCTGTCGCGGCCACGAGGTGGTTGGTCTGCCGTATTGTGCGCTGGTGATGAAGGTTTATATGCCTCCTCCTCTAATCGGGGGAGCAACTTGCCTTTTGGGTAGCTTTTGGAGGGGCGTTCGAGTTCATGCTCTTCGGCCGCAAGGACTTCGGTCCATCTGTCGGCCAGCAGGTCTTGATCAGCTCGAAGCTGTTGCTCCTTTTTCTTTAGGCTGTTCGCCGTGGCCATTAGCCTGCATTTAAAACGCTCTTGTTCGACGGGATCCTCGGGCACGACGAATTCGTCGTCGTTGAGGCTTGCCTCGTCTCCAGAGGGAGGCATGTAATTATCATCCTCTACCTCTTCGTCTGCCGCTCTCTCGTGAGGGTTGGCTTCTCCGTCCTCCTGTGCTGAATCTTGCTGGAGGGGGTTGTCTTCGGCACTCTCTGGGGTGTTATTATCTCCGGTGCCGGAATCTCCATTCTTGCTGTGGCGGGATTTAGAGCGGCACCGCTGACGCCGGCGCTTGGGCTGTTTCCTGGAGGAGCCTTCCTCTGCTGCATCCTCGTCGTTCCCATCCTTTGGGATGTCCACCATGTATATGTCGTATGACGAGGTGGTCTTCCAGTGCCCCGTAGGCGCTGGTTCTTGGTCGTCTCCGGCATCGTCGTCATACCGTCGATGTCTTCGAAGTCGTAATCTAGCATGTCGGTTAGATCGTCAACAGTGGCTACAAAGTGGGTGGTGGGTGGGCTTTGAATTTCTTCGTCGTCCGCATCCCAACCGTCTTGACCGCAGTCCGGCCAGGGCTCTCCTGATAACGAGAGATACTTTAGCGAATTCAGGATGTCGCCAAATGGTGAGTGCTGAAAGATGTCCGCGGCGGTGAACTCCATGATCGGCGCCCAATCGGATTCGATTGGTAGGGGCGCAGGAGGTTCGGAGTCCGGCGAGGAGTCCGGCACCTCAGAGTCACGGGCTTTACAAGGGACAAAGTCAGTATTCCGCTCCATCGCCGTAGAGGTTGCAGCCCCCGAGGCGGTGTCTAGCCACCCGTCCTCGATCTGCGCGGTCGGCTCCGAACTAAGGGTCGGAGCGGACCCATGTGCGGCCTCCAGGGCACTGTCCGGCAGTAGAGCTAAATCATGCCTATCGTGACAGTGCGGCGCGCTCGGCTGTGGCTCGAATCCGTCGAAGATCAAGTCTCCACGGATGTTGGCCGTGAAGTTTAGACTTCCAAATCTGACCTGACGGCCAGGGGCGTAGCTTTTGATCTGCTCCAGATGGCCAAGCGAATTGGTCCGCAGTGCAAAGCCGCCGAATACAAAGATCTGTTCGGGGAGAAAAGTCTCACCCTGGACTGCGTCGTTGTTGACGATCGAAGGAGCCATCAAGCCTATTAGTGGCGACACAGAGGAACTCTCAATGAAAGCACCAATATCGGTGTCAAAACCGGCGGATCTCGGGTAGGGGGTCCCGAACTATGCATCTAGGCGGATGGTAACAGGAGACAAGGGACACGATGTTTTTACCCAGGTTCGGACCCTCTCGATGGAGGTAAAACCCTACTCCTTCTTGATTAATATTGATGATATGGGTAGTACAAGAGTGGATCTACCACGAGATCAAGGAGGCTAAACCCTAGAAGCTAGCCTATGGTATGATTGTTGTAATCGTTGTTCGTCCTACAGACTAAAACCCTCCGGTTTATATAGACACCGGAGAGGGCTAGGGTTACACAGAGTCAGTTACAATGGTAGGAGATCTACATATCCATATTGCCAAGCTTGCCTTCCACGCCAAGGAAAGTCCCCTCCGTACACGGGACGAAGTCTTCAATCTTGTATCTTCATAGTCTTGGAGTCCGGCCGATAATGATAGTCCGGCTATCCGGACACCCCCTAGTCCAGGACTCCCTCAGGTGTCCTTGGATTATCTTGGGGGTGCCATGGGAATCCCCAAGCTTAGGCTCTTGCCACTCCTTGTTCCATAATCCATCAAAAGAATTCACCCAAAACTTGAAAACTTCACAACACAAAACTCAATAGAAATATCGTGAGCTCCGTTAGTGAAAGAAAACAAAAGACTACTTCAAGGTACTGTAATGAACTCATTATTTATTTGTATTGGTGTTAAACCTACTGTATTCCAACTTCTCTATGGTTTATAAACTAATTTACTAGATATAGATTCATCAAAATAAGCAAACAACACATGAAAAACAGAATCTGTCAAAAACAGAACAGTCTGTAGTAACCTGTAACTAACGCAAACTTCTGGAACTCTAAAAATTCTACCAAAATAGGAAGTCCTGGACAATTTGTTTATTGATCAGCAGCAAAAAGAATCAACGCAAAAGCACTTTCCAGTAAAAAATGGCAGCTAATCTCGTGAGCGCTAAAGTTTCTGTTTTTCAGCAGAATCAAATCAACTATCATCGTAGGTTATCCTATAGGTCCTACTTGGCACAAACACTAATTAAAAAATAAAACCACATCCAAACAGAAGGTAGATGGATTATTTATTCCTAAACAGAACCAAAAACAAAAAACACAAAATAAAATTGGGTTGCCTCCCAACAAGCGCTATCGTTTAACGCCCCTAGCTAGGCATAAAAGCAAAGATAGATCTAGGTATTGCCATTAGGCAATTATTCAATGAGGCATCTACCTCCTTTAAAATTTTCTTTCTTTCTAGTAATTATCAAACTTTTAGGCACAAGATCAAAAAATTCATTTGCAGCAAATGGTTCCTTAATGATAGTAAAAAGATCGGGATGAATACTTATGGATTTAAGATCCGCAGTTTCCTTACTAGATGATTCACCCTTATTTTTAGGAACATACATAAGCTTGGCAATTTTAGTGGGAGGACTAGGAGTATTCTTCACGGAAGAAAAAGCGGTTCCCAAGTTGGTAATGATACCCTCAAGTTTATCAATTCGCATGGAATCTAAATTTATTTTCTCATTAACCATGGATTCCTTCTCCTTAATATTTTTCAAAGTCATTCCTACCTTAGATCCATATTGAGTAATTTGAATATGGATCTTTTTATCTAGATTTTCAATGGATTCAATGGTAGCAACTTTGTTTTCAATAATTTCAAGCCTATGCATAACATGCTCCAAAGTTAACATAGTTCCATTAACCAAAAGAGGTGGTGAGCCAAATAAATCTATTAAAGCATTATAAGAATCAAAACTATGGCTACCCAAGAAATTCCCTCCGGTAATGGTACCAAGGATATATCTATACCAAGGATTAGCACCTACATAAAAATTGCGAAGAAGAACTGAAGTGGATTGCTTCCTGGTAGATCTATTCTGAGCATTGCAAATTCTATACCAAGCATCTTTTAGATTTTCTCCCTCCCTTTGTTTAAAATTTAGCACTTCATTCTCGGGAGATAACGGAGAAGATAAAAGACTAGTCATGATGAAAAGCAAGCAAACTAACACACGAGCAAACAAAAGGCAAAGGGAAAAAGAGGAAGAGATTGGGAAAGAGAGGGCGAATAAAACGGCAAGGGTGAAGTGGGGGAGAGGAAAACGAGAGGCAAATGGCAAATAATGTAATGCGAGAGATAGGGATTGTGATGGGTACTTGGTATGTTGACTTTCGCGTAAGCCTCCCCGGCAATGGCGCCAGAAATCCTTCTTGCTACGTCTCGAGCTTGCGTTGGTTTTCCCCGAAGAGGAGGGGGTGATGCAGCACAGTAGCATAAGTATTTCCCTCGGTTTTTGAGAACCAAGGTATCAATCCAGTAGGAGGTCACGCGCAAGTCCCTCGTACCTGCACAACACGATAGCAACTCGCAACCAACGCTTAGGGGTTGTCAATCCCTTCACGATTACTTACGAGAGTGAGATCTGATAGAGATAATATTTTTGGTATTTTTGGTATAAAGATGCAAAGTAAAAAGGTAAAAGCAAAGCAAGTAAAATAAAGTGATAGAGATTGATATGATGAGAATAGACCCGGGGGCCATAGGTTTCACTAGTGGCTTCTCTCAAGAGCATAAGTATTCTACGGTGGGTGAACAAATTACTGTTGAGCAATTGATAGAATTGAGCATAGTTATGAGGTTATCTAGGTATGATCATGTATATAGGCATCACGTCCGTGACAACTAGATCGAAACGATTCTGCATCTACTACTATTACTCCACTCATTGACCGCTATCCAGCATGCATCTAGAGTATTAAGTTAAAAACAGAGTAACGCCTTAAGCAAGATGACATGATGTAGAGGAATAAATTCATGCAATATGATAAATACCCCATCTTGTTATCCTCGATGGCAACAATACAATACGTGCCTTGCAAATCTTTATGTCACTGAGTAAGGACACCGCAAGATTGAACCCAAAGCCATGCACTCCTCCCATTGCAAGAACTACCAATCTAGTTGGCCAAACCAAATGGATAATTCGAAGAGACTTGCAAATATAACTCAATCATACATAAAAGAATTCAGAGAAGATTCAAATATTATTCATAGATAAGTTGGATCATAAACCCACAATTCATCGGTCTCAACAAACACACCGCAAAAAGAATATTACATCGAATAGATCTCCACAAGAGAGGGGGAGAACATTGTATTGAGATCCAAAAAGAGAGAAGAAGCCATCTAGCTACTAGCTATGGACCCGAAGGTCTGAAGTAAACTACTCACACTTCATCGGAGGGGCTATAGTGTTGATGTAGAAGCCCTCCATGGTGGATGCCCTCTCCGGCGGACCTCCGGAACAGGCCCCAAGATGGGATCTCGTGGATACAGAAGGTTGCGACGGTGGAATTAGGTTTTTGGCTCCTCTTCTGATCATACGGGGATACATAGGTATATATAGGAGGAAGGATTACGTCGGTGGAGCTCCGAGGGGCCCACGAGGTAGGGGGGTGCGCCCAGGGGGGGCGCCCTCCACCCTCGTGACCTCCCCGGGAACTTCTTGGAGTAGGGTCCAAGTCTCCTGGATCACGTTCGGTGAGAAGATCACGTTCCCGAAGGTTTCATTCCGTTTGGACTCCATTTGATATTATGTTTCCTCAAAATACTGAAATAGGCAAAAAACAGCAATTCTGGGTTGGGCCTCCGGTTAATAGGTTAGTCCCAAAAATAATATAAAAGTGGAAAATAAAGCCCAATATAGTCCAAAATAGTAGATAAAGTAGCATGGAGCAATCAAAAATTATAGATACGTTGGAGACGTATCAGTCGTCGTAGTTGAACTTCCATGGACAAGCTGTCATGTCTACGGACACATGCACTGCATACCGATCACAGGAAGGAGTAGCAGAGAAAGCTATATATGCGGATAAATAGTTCCTTATAGTCAAGCAGACCCACGCTACTACTCTGTTCCAAAGACATGCACACCATTGAAATAGTCCATCTATATCAATATACACCGGGAGGGAATAATTTTTTTTACAAGAGAGGAAATAGTTCATCCATCCATAATACCCTCTTGCTGGTGTAGCCTTTTCTTCTTCTTCTTCTTCTTCCTTTTCTTCTTCTTCTCCTCCTTCTTCTTGTTCTCATCTTCTGTGGGAGACGGCTTCGCAACAAGCTCTTTGGACCTTGCAGCTATCTCGAAACTCACACGGGCATCGAGGGCAGCATATTTTATCCGCTCGTACGTCAAGGGATAATTCTCCCATCCAGACGACCTTAATGCCACCGTCTCGTCACCCTTCTGAAAATTTGCACCAAGCACAAAATTTGCTACGTCGAATAGGGATGGTGTCTGTTTATCACAATCTTCTACAGGAATTTTGATTCTGGTTTGTAGGTCAGCGATGCTTTTCAAATCAAGGTTGTACGGCTCCAACTTCTGTTTTTCCCCTTCGATGGCTGCCCCACAGAAGTATATGTCCTCCCGAGACAAGAATCGTGAAGCTCACCTGGTATGGAGGGCGAGTGTATGATGTGGTACACCAAAACATCATCTTCGAGGCACGGCTGAAGGACGGCGGCGCGCTGGATCTTCCCAGGGGCACGCTCCGTGTACTTTGCGTCGAGACCGATGACCCTCGTCTCTACCTTTTCGAGGGAGTTGGATACATTGTTGATCCACTACCGAACAACCCTTGGGTGGACGGTGACGGTGGCAACTATGCGCATCGAGCCTCCGACGAGGACATGTTGGACACTAAAATCCTGCATCTCGACCTCTTTCGCCATTTGGAACCGCTGGAACGGAGGGCTATGGTTTGGAGAATTAGGATTAGATGGCTAGTCTAACTGAAGTAGTAGATGATTATTTAAAGAGGTTAAAACAATGTGAACGCAGTGGGGTTTGGATGCAAATGTAGACGAAGGGGAGGTGAAGAAGCCGAGGAGAATCGGTTCCCGATGGAGAAGTAAATGGGAGAAGTGGCGTGCAGGCAGTTGATTAGACGGCTAGGTAGACTAAACGAAAAGGCTATGCGGGTAGACTGATGAGTCGTACCTGTTCGTGTACGTGCCCATCCTTCCTGATAGGTGGGACCTATGCAAATAGATAAAAAAATGTGTCATAGCTTTTTTTTGAGTGCATGAGTGGGAGACACAACATTCTCTGGTTAAGGAATACTCCCTCCGTTTAGGTGAGTATAAGTCACCTTATGAAAATCAGGTTTTCCCAAAACCTTTAGGAGTGGAGCATTAACTTTCTGCTCGATCCCCTCCCAGCCTTGTTAGCCAGCATTCTCTTCCTCTGCTGCCGTGTTCTACCTTTCCATTTTTCCTCTTCTCAAGTGTGGAACGATCTGCATGTCGTCCTTGATGCACCAGAACGATCACTGCATGCATTGCGGCAGGGCATTGATTGGGCATGCACGAGAATTTGGTTCTGCTCGCTATATGGATGATACCTGAATGATGAAGTGAACAGGCATGCTAGCACGGGAGACCTATTTCTGCTATACAATACTGGAGTACTCATGTTCCTACTACTACTACTACTACTACTACTACTACTACTACTACTACTACTACTACTACTACTACTACTACTACTACTACTACTACTACTACTACTACTACTACTACAACTACTACTACTACTACTACTACTACTACTACTACTACTACTACTACTACTACTACTACTACTACTACTACTACTACTACTACTACTACTACTGCGCCTGACACTAGTCTAGGCAGCGTGTTCATCCGGTAGTAGTAGTAGTAGTAGTAGTAGTAGTAGTAGTAGTAGTAGTAGTAGTAGTAGTAGTAGTAGTAGTAGTAGTAGTAGTAGTAGTAGTACAACTGTGGTACACTTGATGGTCAAAATACTATTCATCCGGTCCTCACAGTGAAGTGACAACACCCTGCGCCTGACACTAGTCTAGGCAGCATGTTCGGGTTACCAAAGTCAGCCTCACCCTGTGCACTGTGCAGTCTGTCACTGCTGCTGTACAACACATTGGCGCCTCGCCTCGTCTCCCTCTCCGCTCCCATAGCACCACTCCATCTCCATCTCCTTCTCCGTCTCCGTCTCCATCTCACTGTGCCCCCGTGTACCGTCACCTCACTCGCCTCCCCCAGTACCACTATTCCCTCGCTAGCCGCTCCAGCACCGACAGCCTTCTCCCCCGTAAATCAAGCCCCCCAAAACCCCCACCTTCCAAACTCCACCATGGCCGAACGCGAACCTTGCAGCATCCATATGAGCCACGATTGGAGCAATCTCCCCAGTGACATCCTCGACCTCTGTTGTTCGTGTATGGATATGTTGAGCGCCCTGCGGCTGGCTGCATGCTTGAGGGACATGCACATGGCCATCGTCGAAGCGAGGCCTAAGCTTTTCAAGACACCCTGCTTGCTACTATCTGGTATTGCGAGATAGGCTCACCATGATACGGAGGCTTACATGATGCCCCTCGACTTCAATCTGATCTCCATTAGCCGAAACTTCTTTGCGGGTATGTAGTGGGTCACTGTACATCATTTCCCTCGACATCGATCCGATCACCATCGCCCGAAACTTCTTGGCAGGTATGTACTAGGTCGGCATGAACTCCCACTGGATGGCTGCCTTCAGAGAAGACGGTAAAAAGTTGGTGCTCGTGAACTTCCAGACCTCCCATGAGATTATCCTTCCTCCGTTGGATTATATAGAGTATTACCATCGCGGTCTAAGTCATCTAGATTACCACGTCAGTTGGATGGACCTTGTTTTGCAGAAGATTGTAATCTGCCAAGTGCCCACACGACATGCGAATTACACAGACTTCAAGCTAATTGCCTTGTTCGACCGCGGACTCGCCTATCTTTACGCCAGTGCCTTCTTTAGCTGGAGACAACTCAGCTCGCAGTGGATCATCATCAAAGCTGATACACACTTCTGTGATGCTATTGGACACAATGGCATCATCTACGCGATCGACAAAGCAGATGGCACCACGTATTGCTGGGACGGCGCGTGTAAGTTGTTTCTATCTCATGTTAATGATGACGCCATGACACTGTTTGAACTTTTTGTGATGATTGGCATATCCCTGTTTGAGCAGAATTTGAGTAGAACTAAGGCAATGTATTAGAGACGCCGTAAATCAGCTATATTTGGAATGAGTTAATTCATGCGATTGTGACCATATCATTACAGCCAATTTGTACCCTAAATAATCAAACTGTTAGGAATATATGGATATTATCCTTATTTTACAGTAATCTATATACTACTACTAAATATGAGTGTGTATCAATGCCCATGTTAGTTTCCTCATTTTCATGATGTAGAAACATGCACCACACTGTCGGTTTCATCTAACCATACATTAGGGAAGTAAATGTGCATATGGAGAACTCCATATATGGAAGTAGTGAAATCTTGCAATGCTTACCATGTGTACATACCTATATTCGCCCTTCAGCAATCAATGGCTAGAATAATATCCTTACAAAAATTTTGCCCACAGAACACAAGTATATAACAATGCATGGTCTATTAGTTACCGTGAAGAATTTGTTTGTGAGGACAGAACATGATTACATAACATGCATGACATGGTAGTTTCCTGTGAAGAATCGATTGCGAGATAACATGAGTATAACCATGAATGGCACTTCTATAGTTTCGAACCCAGTATACATTTCCTGTATTTTCCTCCAAGTTCCAACAGGGACATACCAATGCTGTTTCTTGCATTATCGTACTCATACTCTGAACAATGCTGATCTTACATTAAGAATGCATGTCCTTTTTGATATGATGCAATGTCCCTACAGTTACTGCCCTTTGTAATCACACCACCTTTGCCAAAAACAAGGAGGCACAACTGGTTCCTCGCTCGATCAGACGACGGCAAAAGACTGATGATCATTCAGACACATGAGACGGAAAAGTTATATTGCAAAAAACCCACTGTATATAAGCACCGTGTAATACATGAGTATTCGGACAGTGGCTGTTACATCTATGAGCAGGATACCAGCTTGTTGGGGCCTTTAGGATTTTTTAGTTGGAGGCGGGTAAACAACCTTGGTTCACACTCTCTGTTTCTCGGACTCAATTATCTGATTAACCAGGAGATCACTATTGGCAAGGACCTTGATGGCAGAGAGGCTCTGTTTGCTATGGAAAATTGTGTCTACACGGCGAGCCCTAGGAGTTCGGGAGCAAACTCCCCTGATTGTCAACGATACAGCCTGCAGCCAAAAGAAGGTGAGAATGACAAAGGCATCTGGATTAACTTTGATCCTTGGATGTCTCAATTACGACAGGAGGTGATGTGGTTCAAGCCTTCAGGTTGATAGGTAATTGGGATGTTGCATCGAAAGGGTGGAGTACTGGTGTCTCCGGATCACTGGACGCTGAAGCGGGGCTGCAAATTATGATGGTGTTGGATCATCTCTTCGAATGACTTTGTTGTCTTTGCTGCTGGTTCTAGATGGGTAGTTCTTTCTTTTGTTATGCATATTCCTTGTCATTTGGTCATCCTCGTCTATGTCACTCTTACTATGTAATGGTTGCTTCTGTTTAGAATGTCATTCTCGTCTAGATCACGAGAGTCTGAGCGCTGCAGATGGGTGCGTTTTGGTGGTGTAGCAAGACTTCTTATGAACTATCATGTCTTGCTGTTTATGTCAGTAGTAGTCACTAGTCAGTGTTTGAATGTTGTATATATCATTGTTTCGAACTGTTTATTGTCTCGAACTACTAGTGGGCTAAATGAGGGCATCACCATTCTCCAGTGTACATAGTATATCTCCTTTTTTCAAGTTATATAGTTTGAGATCAGTGTCTTTTCGATGATGTACACTTGTTTGGGCCAGTGAGGTGTCGTTGAATATGGGCCGAGTAGTAACGCAATGCCAAACAGGTCAATTATGACTCTCAGGCCGGGCTCTCAAAAGATCCTGAAAAAAAAGGCCGGGCTCTCCAAAAAAGAAAGAATAGGGAATCTTAGGCCAACATGTGGGCGCCACCAGCGTTTTCGTGTGCTTGCGCGCCGAGAGCATATTGGCGCGTGCTCGAAATTCATGCTGCCTTTTCATCCCCAGTCTCCCGCCCCTCCCCCACCTCTGGAATCTCAATTCCTACTCCAGTTCCCCCAAATCCCCCTCATGTACTCCCTGTACTCAAGCGCACTATCATGTCGCCAGTCAACGCAGATCTCCGAGCCGGAGATTCTAAGGTCCGTCTTGCCTTCGGTCGCTGCATGCTGTCGCTCAAAAGTGGCATGGCGGCGCTTGACGACCAGTTTGTCGGCAAAGTGCTGATGGTAACCATCAACAACGACCGGCCTCCTGTCTCGCTGGACGACCTTGTCAAAGCTCTTGGCATTGCGCACGGCATCCAAATAAGTGACTTGCTCGTCGAAGTTTGTCCGCCACTGGCTGATTTCTTCATCAGGTTCCGGACAACTTTCGACTGCAGTCATGTGTTCAAATCTTCCCGGTGTTTGTTCTACGATGGTGCGCTGGTGAGCTTTGATCAGTGGCACCCAGGATGGGGCTCGGTGCCCTTTGAGCTTGAGTTTTTAACAAAGCTTACCTTCCACGGCATGCCTCGATGTGCTTGGAACAGCGAGTCCATGAACGAGCTTATCAACGACCTTGGAGGTGAGCTCGTAAGTATGTTTGTTCGTCCAGACAGCTGGGCTCTGACGGTTATGGCATGGATGAAGAAGTTGTCCACCATACCGAAGGTGATTGGTGTTGAGGTACCGGTGCCGGAACCGGTGTTGTACTATTCATCGCCACCAAGGCCGCCGCGGACCATGTTAGGGATGTACCTGTATTGAGTGTTCGTGCATGTCGAAGAAGTGGTCAATCCATCAATCGAACTCCTGCCGCCGCCGCTGGTGCCAGGGTCCGTCGACGACGTCCATTACAGGAGTCAACGTTAGACTTTCCCCGTGTTGCTCGGAACGATGGATGGCACAGGGCCTACTCCATCGCGCAGCGAAGGCCACTGCTTCTTTGGTAGAAGAGGCAGGGCTGGCTGCCTGGATGTGCTCTAATTTGAGGTAACAACTGAATCTTGTCAGACACTAGTTAAATCCGAGCTATGGGTGTGAAGCACTCATATGCCAGTACATTTTATTGTGACCTGTTCTAATTTTGTACCTGAACTTTTTTTAGAAAGGGTTGTACGTCAACTTAATGTGCTAGCAGAACTTATTGTGTTGTCTATCTGTTTTCTTTGCACAGCATTCAAGATATTTCCCCGTCATTGATAAAGACGATGAACCGTTATGTACGACTTCGTTGGTTTCAACATATCCCTACCTGTAGTGATCCACTGCTTCCATCCTGATTGTGCCGCCTGCGTGAAATTTTTGTATGCAAGTTCAATGTGCTATGATGTTCTATATGATTGTGTCAACTATATAAGTTTTTACTGAGCATCAGCAATGCATATGGCTGAAAGATGTATTTATGAGCATCGACCGATGGGTCTCTCTCTCTATCACTCTCTCTCTCACGCACACACACACACACACGCATGCACACACACGCACATGCGCACACGCACAAGTGGGACCCGTTGAATTATTTATTTGCTTGTGACATCTTTTAATTAGGTTCCACTGTAATCTAACTTTTTTCTTAAGTTATTAACTGAGCTCAGTGACTTCAAAAAGTTGTACAGAAGCCTGTTTGGGCCTTTCCGGCGTCGCTGAATGTGGGGTGAGTAGCCATGTTAGGTGTACTGTACTACACATGCCTTTTTTTCAACATCAGCAATGCAACTGGGCCGACAGTTGTACACAATATCCGGGTCAACTTGTTACTCTCTGCCCCACTGGGCTGCAAACTTTCCTAGGAGGTATGCATTAAGCTTAACAAGAAAATGGACTTCAAGAAATAATAAATGGGATGTAATTATAATAATTGGGCAGTAACTACGCACCAAACACGTAATTAGTTTAAAAAATATATTATTTTTGGCATTTGAAAATTTTAATTTCATTACTTGTTGCGCGCGCAATATTTTGTTGGATTTTAATGTAGTACAAATTTATTTTGAAATTATATTTAACCTGACTAGAAATTTCAGATAAAAATATTTCGGATCCCATCAAAATGTGGGAATTTTTTTTGAATTATGTTTTGAGCGGTTGTTTGAAATTATTAATCGTTGTCCTAGCTAGAAGTTGGGCTGTACTTTTAACAAACTGTAAATGGGCTGTAGTAAATTCCATTAGAATTAAAAATGGGTTGTAGATTCTTACAAATCACAAATGGGCTATATGTTCTCTGCCAAATCCGAGCTGTGGGCCTACTAAGTTGACGCGTACCAAGGGCTTTGTCAACTTAGCCAATATAAACGATTCTAGCTGCAGTGATCGTATGATGTCCATCCAATGGCCATAGTGCTTCTTCAACCTCTGGTCTTCTTGCTCCAACCGCCCAAAGCAGCGCCACTCGTGTCGCGTGCTCCTGCCTCCCGTGGTCGGCTGTGATGCCGCGGAGGCCTCACTGCCCTATACTACTCCCACCGCTGGCCAGGCCATCCCTCTACTCACCCACACCCCCTGTTATTCTGAGGCGACGGCAGCCCCACACCGCAGCCGAACCAGTGAACCCTCGTACTCCTCTCCGCGCGGGCTTCCACTATTGCGTCTTCCCCGGCTCTACATCATCCCCTTCCTAGGCCTCGTCGTTGTCCACCGCCCAGGTGCTCTCGACGCGGCGTGGTCAACGTGGTCAACGGCCGACTTCCATCGGAAGAGTATTGTACATGGAGAGGCTGACAGCTGGGTCCAGGCGGCCGCAAGGAAGTGCCTCCTTATTACGCACAAAATAATTATTCCTCCACCTGATAGCAGGGACCCACCGGACGGGTCACCTTATTTCGCGAAAAAAATGTTTCCCCCCTGACTGTTGGGACCCACCGGATGGGCCACCGTATTTCGCAAAAAAACATTCCCCCCGCTGTCAGCTCGGACCCACCGGAAGTGCCTCCTTATTATGCACAAAAAAATGAATACTCCCCCTGCTAGCTGGGACCCACCATGGTGGGAGGCTGTCTTGTGGGCCTACTAAGTTGACTGGGATGGGGGCCTTTGTCAACTTTAGTCAATATGAACGATTCTAGCTCCAGTGACCGTACGATGTTCATCCAACGGCCGTAGTGCTTCTTCAACCTCTGGTCTTCTTGCTCCAGCCGCCCAAAGCAGCGCCAGTCATGCCGCATGCTCTTGCCTCCCGTGGCCGGCTATGCTGCCGCGGAGGCCTCACCGCCCCCTACTATTCCCACCGCTGGTCAGGCCCTGCGGCGACGGCAGCCTCACACCACAGCCGAACCAGTGAACCCCGTACTCCTCTCCGTGCGGGCTTCCCCTGTCGTGTCTTCCCCGGCTCTGAGTCGTCCCCTTCCAAGGCCTCGCCGTCGTCCACCATCATGGTGCTCTCGTTGCGCCATGGTCAACATGGTCAAAGAACGACTTCCATCGGACGTGGACTGTATGTGGAGAGGCTAACAGCTGGGTCCACGGGCGCAGCAAGGAAGTGCCTCCTTATTACGCGGAAAATAATGATTCCTCCGCCTGACAGCAGGGACCCACCGGACGGGCCACCGTATTTCACGAAAAAAAATGTTTCCCCCCTGACTGCTGGGACCCACCAGCTACATCTTCGCACGCAAGGAAGTGCGTCCAGGGAAAAAAACGATTCGCCCCCCTGACTGCTGGGACCCACCAGCTACATCTTCGCACGCAAGGAAGTGCCCCCCTGACTGCTGGGACCCACCAGCTACATTTTTGCATGCAAGGAAGTGCCTGACAGTTGGGACCCACCTGGTCGAAGCATACATATATACTGGTCGATGTAGAGGCGCGCACGTGTAGTAGTAGAGGCGCGTACGTGTCGTAGTAGAGGCGCGCACGTAGCATGTACACATACGTACAGTGGCCAGTGTGAAAGAAAGAAAATACGACCACGTATGTGTACCTACGGGCGGGGTCTCGAACACCTACTCACGCATACGTATGGCCAGGGCTCGTGTACATGGCTAGGTCGGAACGGAGAAACAACGTCATCGTCGTGTTCATGGGCAGGCAACGGAATGCATCGTGTTCATGGGGAGGCAACGAAATGCTCGTGTTCATTAGGAGGCAACGGAACGCATGGGAGCTAACCGGCTGGGTCGGAACGGAATGTGTTGTCGTGTTCATCGAGAGGGCTTGGACGGAACTGGTGATGGAAACGAGGCCTGGCGTACCGCAGAACGGAGGAAACGGCCTTGTGTTCGACTGGCCACGTTCGAAACGGGATCCTGTTCATCGGGAGGGGTCTGGCGTACCGCAAAACGGAGGAAACGGACCTCCTACTGTCGAAACGGGGGTCTTGTTGATCGGGAGGGGTGTGGTGTACCGCAAAACGGACAAAACTGACTTGTGTTGGAGCGCTACGGTCGAAACGGGGGTCCTGTTCATTAGGAGGGGTGTGGCGTACCGCAAAACGGGACTCCACGGGATACTATTCATCTCCACCGTCGACCTCCTCCAGCCTCCACGGGCTACCGTCGACCTCCTCCAGCCTCCACGGGCTCCTGTTCATCCAGCCTCCACCGTGCGCTACTCCACTGGCTACTGTTCAACCACCCCTCCACGGGCACCCCCCCCACACCGTCTACTATTCATCCAGCCCTCCACGGGGTCGTCTTGTTCATCCAGCCCTCCACACCATGGGGTCTTGTTCATCCAGAGGCAACGCCACCGCTCACTATTCATCCAACCCCCCCCCCCTCACAACGCTCATTGTTCATCCCAGAGACAGCATCGATCGGCTTCAGTTAGTAGCAGTAGCGAAGGAATCGCTCGATCGGGTTCAGTTAACAGCCATCGATCGATCGCTCGGGTTCAGTAACGCGTAGCCTGCAGTGCAATCACTCGGGTTCAGTTAGAGCCTAACGCCCTCGCTCGGGTTCAATTAGAGCCAACGCCTCGCACACACGCACGTACGTGTACGAGAGAAACGCGCATCGCTCGGCCCCCGACCGCCCACCATAACCAGGAACTCCCCGAAATTTTCCTCGCCCTCGCTTCTACCACGGTTTTTTCCGTCATGGACGGCCCAAAGAATGTCATGCAGCTGCATCTCCGGCCCGCCCAGGACGAAAAGCCCATTTTTTGTCATGATTTTTTGTCATAGAAGTAGGAGCCTACCACATCAATGATGATACCGGGTTTTGTCACAATTATCGTCATAGAAGTGTCATATGTATGACAGAAAAAATTCGTTCGGCCCAAAATGCCACAGATGTGTCTTTTTTTGTAGTGCCTAATCTCGATCTATGCCAACCCAACAAACACCTTCAGAGACATCTGTAGAGCATCTTTATAATCACTCAGTTACGTTGTGTTCCTCAAGTATTCGGGAGTTGCATAATCTCATAATCTGAGGAACATGTATAAGTCATGAAGAAAGCAGTAGCAATGAAACTACAATGATCATAATGCTAAGCTAATGAATGGGTCTTGTCCATCACATCATTCTCCTAATGATGTGATCCCGTTCATCAAATGACAACGCATGTCTATGGTTAGGAAACATAACCATCTTTGATTAACGAGCTAGTCAAGTAGAGGCATACTAGGGACACTACGTATTGTCTATGTATTCACACATGTACTAAGTTTCTGGTTAATACAATTCTAGCATGAATAATAAACATTTATCATGATATAAGGAAATATAAATAACAACTTAATTATTCCTCTAGGGCATATTTCCTTCACGAGTTCCCCAATCATGTGTACCAACTCGATAAGGCACTCTATGGCCTTAAACAAGCCCCATGTGCGTGGTATGAGCACCTTACCGAGTTGTTGCAAGATCGTGGGTTTGAAATTGGGAAAATCAACCCCACTCTTTTTACTAAGAAGGTCAAAGGGGAGTTGTTTGTATGCCAACTATATGTTGATGATATTGTCTTTGGTTCTCCTAACAAATTCTTCAATGAGGGGTTTGTAGCTCTCATGACCTCGAAGTTCAAGATGTCCATGATGGGAGAGTTGAAGTTCTTTCTCGGGTTCGAAATAAAGCAAAGAAGAGAAGGAACATTCATCAACCAAGCCAAATACACTCAAGACATGCTCAAGAGATTCAAGCTAAGTGAGGTCAAGCCGGCTTCCACCCCAGTGCCCGTCAAATGCCAACTTGCCATAGATCCCAATGGTAAAGCGGTGGATCAAAAGGTATATCGTTCCATGATTGTCTCCTTGCTTTACCTTTGTGCAACTAGACCGGATATCATGTTGAGTGTGGGAATTTGTGCATGGTTTCAAGCCGCACCTAAGGAAAGCCACTATGTGGTGGTCAAGCGAATCTTTTGATATTTGGCTCATACCCCAAACTTTGGCTTATGGTACCCAAGAGGAGCGAACTTCAACCTTATGGGCTACTCGGACTCGGATTGGGTGGGAGACAAAGTGGATAGGAAGTCAACTTCCGGAGGGTGCCAATTTCTTGGTTGCTCTTTGGTGAGTTAGTCTTCTAAGAAGCAAAGTTGTGTGTCTCTCTCGTCCACAGAAGCAGAGTATGTGGCCGCCGGTAGTTGTTGTGCTCAACTTCTATGGATGAGGAAAATTTTAAAGGATTACGATATCATTTTTGACAAAGTGCCTCTTTGGTGTGACAATGAAAGTGCCATCAAGATTTCTCTCAACCCGGTGCAACACTTCAAGACGAAGCATATTGAGATTCGGTATCACTTCATTCGGGATCACATTAGGCGAAGCGAGATCGGGCTCAAATATGTCAACACTCATGTTAACCTTGCAGATATTTTTGTGAAGCCCTTGGATGAAGCAAGATTCCGCGAGTTAAGGCATGAGCTAAATATCATTGATTTGAGCAATGTGGTTTGAACCTTTGCACAGCCCACCATACTCATCGTGATGTCTTGTTTAGGTGTAGGCATGGACATAGGGGGAGTGTTGTTCTCTCAATGAACTCTCCCTCCCCCCATTATGCATAAGTTGATCAACTCTTTCGCATTAGCCATTTTTGATGGTATGTGTGCTTCAAAGACAAGTTTTGGTCATGGGCCCAAGGATAATTCTTCGCGGTGCCATACCAGTTAACTCAAACATAGGTGGCTCCGGCCACCGCCCTCTCACTTTGAGAGGTTTTGGTTCGTGTTTTGTCCTTGTTGTCTTTTGCCTTCTTTTGAGACATGTTTGTGTTTGAGTTGCCTCGTGTGTGTGCTCATTTGCGTGTTTGGTTGCTTGTAGTTTGCATTGCAAAGGACGTGTTTTTCTGTTTTTGTTGAAACATTCACTTTCCTTGGTTTACGGTACTACCGTGGCAAGCCACGGTACTACCGCTGGAGATGGGTTGCTCCTGTGTGTGCACAACTGCGTCCCAGGCACGGTACTACCACTTCCATCGCGGCAGTAATTTTTTACTGCCGCTGGAAGAGCGGTACTACTGCCCTGTGTGTGGTACTTCCGGTACTACCGCAATGGCCCGCGGTACTACCGCGCCGTTGTGAGCGCGTGGGGGTTAAGAGCGGGCAGGGGGAGTTCCAACTCCCCCATACCCATTCATCTCTTTTCCCCACTTTGTCTCTCTCTCTCTCCCGCCCAAGAACGATGGCGGAGGACCTCGCCAGATCTCCATCTCCGGCCGCTCTCCTTGTATTTCGACCGGTTGGATCGATCCCCACCTCTCCCTCTTGCCATGGACCCCGGTATCTCCCCTAGTCTCTTTCTCTTTGCCCTGTTGTTGTGCTTTTAGGTCTTGGGGAGATGCATGTGTAGTTCCTATGATTTTCGGCTAAATCTTTGCAAGAGGAGATTGTAGGAGAGTGCTAGTGCAGTAGATATGTTATTTGTGTGATGCAATAGTGTAGTTTTGATCAACGGTAGTATCGATCTACTTTTGCGGATGTTTCTAGATCCGTAGATGTTGTTCTTGCGCGATTTGGTTCCGTCGGTACTACCTCTCCTCCTGGAGTGGTACTACCGCTCGCTCGTACGAGAACCGCCCCGTGCGGTACACCGCTCCGCTGGAGCAGTACTACCGCACAGGGCATGGAAGTAGAATTTTACTTCCGTTCCAGGAGCGGTACTACCGTGCCACTCCAGCGCAGTACTACCGCGGCTAGAGCGGCTGTAAAATTTTACATCCGCATCTTGGCCCGGTACTATCATTGAGTTAAAAATTACTTTGTTTTGTTCTCTCATTATCATTTCTACATGTTTTGTTGGGTTTTGGCCTTGGTCTTTGCAATGATCCTTCTCGTTTTTCTTGTGTGTTTGTGTTGTGTGTCATAGGTGGTGGCTACGGTTCCAATGCCCGACGCTCGAATCCCAGCCGTGACACGAGCTCGGAGCGCCTTCGCAACCAAGAGGCTCCTGAGGGCTCTAGTGCCCCACAATGCAGGACCAAGACCACAGCTACCAAGACCAAGGAGCCAAATGTTGGCATGGATGAAATGCCTCAAGCGGAGTTTCTGATTTGAAGGAAGCTCAACCCTTACGTCAACTCTAGGGAGTACACAAATGGAAATGACTTGTTTTGGACCAAGCAGCAGATTCTCATCTTCCTAGATGTGATCAAGGCCAAGCAGAACATCTATGTGCCAGTGCAGTGGATTGACATGAATCATATGAGGAAGGACAACAACCGGGCATATTTTGGCGAGCCTCTGGATTTGGTGGAGCAGTTTCGCTTTGAGGAGTTACTCATGTTCCACATGGACTTTGACCCGAAGATTGTGGCTCAGTTCTTTGCTTTTGTCCACTTCCATACCGATGAGCAGCGGACCATGACTTGGATGACTAGTGGGAAGAGGATATCTGCTAAGTGGAAGGAATTCATGGAGATGTTGCACATTCATGATGAGGGGCTAAATGTGCCCATTGGTGTCCGCCCACATGCCAACCCCGAGTCGGCCAACAAGAACAAGCTTCTACCCTACCTTGTTGAGAAGAAGTTAGCCAGTGGGAAGAAGACTTGGGTGCTGAACCCATTCCTTGACATCATGCATCGGATCTTCCGCAACTCACTTTTTCCTTGCATAGGCGACAAGGACAAGGTGCATGCCTATCTTGTGGACATAATGCTCATCTGTGAGAAGGCGCGTCTCCAACAGACGAAACCACTTGATGTCTCTCATATCATGTGGTGTGAGCTGCAGCTTGCTGTGTTCAATCGCAAGGTGCCCATCTATGGACCTTACCTATTTTTCTTGATCTAGAAGACTTGGGAGAAGCTCTTTCTGGGTGAAGAGTTTCATGCTCCCAGCTGGATTCACTGCCATGAGCTGATCAAGCTACGCATCAAGAGCAAGTGGGCTAACACCACTACTGGGCTGAGGCTGAGGCTGCTAGGATGGATGTGGATGAGGATGAGTCAAAGGAGGAGGAGGCTGAGGACAGTTCTGAGGGATACGCTCCTCCCTCTACTGAGCCAACTTGGGCTAAGAAGCTCAAGGCCAAGATGAAGGCTTTGTTCTGCATGCAGGCCAAGGGATAGTACCAGGCTCATGCGAACGCCAAGATGGCTTGTCGTCACGACAAGGCTATTATGAGGCAGGTTGGCCTTAAGGTCCAGGATGGCTCTAAGGAGAGGATCACAGATGAGGAACAATGGACAAGACAACACTGCCGGTGGAGTGAGTCTAGGTACGATACTGGAGTTCCCTCTTCATCCCGTGCTGCAGAGGAGTCTGAGGAGGAGGAACATGACTGGTGATGCCTTGGATTTCTACCATCACCTGTGTCATAGGTGTCCTCTCTACCTTTTTGGTGTCTCGATGCCAAAGGGGGAGAGAGTGTACGATTTGCGTGTTTGTGTCGTGTCTTGTGTCGCTTTGCTTTCTTTCCGTATAATACTCGTTGCTTTGGTTTGTGGTTGTGTTCGTGTGAGACCAGGAGACTATCATATGGTGTGAGACATATGCCCTCAAGCTTATCTTATTGTCTTATCTCATTGTCTAGTACGTTTAGTAGATTGTGAGCTTATATTTCTTGTGCCCTTTTACTTCATGCTCATGTTCTTTACCTTGCCTCCATGCTTAGTGTCATTTATATTGTTGCAAAGATTGCCTTGTCTATAAAATATAGGGGGAGTGTTGATCCTAGTATGTGTGTCATGCAGTCCAAAGCATATCTATAGAGGGCACACATCTAGGGGGAGCATGTCTATATTTTATAGATGTTGGGTTTGCTTATGTTCATTTTATATCTTTATGTGCAAATCCAGTATTGTCATCAGTCCACCAAAAAGGTGGAGATTGTAAGGGAATATTTCTCCCTATGTGGTTTTGGTGATTGATGACAATGCACTTGCAGACTAATCGTGTGCATTGAGCATTTTAGATATCTCATGTCTAGGCACAAGACGATTCGGTGCCCCTCGGAGCCTATCGAAGACGGCGTTTCTCTACATTTCCTTTTGGTGGATTTGAGTTGTAGGAAAGTCATGCTATTAAGAGAGGGTCCGCTTTGGAAAGGTTAGGGTGGAATCAACACGTATACATCTGTTCCTTTGCACCACCTTTCCTTCGCTTCATTGGAGCACCGGTCATTTTCCCTTGTCTTTGTGAAGATGAAGGCCTCCAAGTGTTATAGTTCTGTGGCGTGCGGTAGTACCGCAGCGGCCCACGATAGTACCGCCCGGGGTAGCGGTAGTACTGCATTGTGCGGTAGTACTACTGCTCGCGAGTGGTAGTACCGTGGCCTCTGGCCCAGAACGCTGGCACGCACAGAAGTAGGGGCGGAAGTAATTTTTTACTTCCGCACCCTACGGAGTAGTACTGCTCCCTGTGAGCGGTAGTACCGTGCCGGATTTTCGCATAGACCGAAACTTAGCGGAAGTAGCCACGGATGTAATTTTATTAGTCCGTGCATTCCCAGCCCAAACTGATCCCTACCTTGCCCTTGCGGTAGTATCGCAAGGGTGCGCGGTAGTATCGCTCTGGCGGTTCTACTGCTTGTCGCTATATGCAACAGGGCCTCATCTGGTCTCTGTCGCGCGAGCGGTAGTACCGCACCGCCTAGCGGTAGTAACGTGAGCCCTTGCAATAGTATCGCATGTCTGTGCGGTAGTACCGCATGTCGCGGGCTGAATAAGTGGGTAACAGTTGGATCTTTCCCCCACTATATAAAGGGGGTCTTCTTCCCCAAGTTGAGTACCTCTTTCTCCCTAAGCTCCATTGTTGCTCCAAAGCCCATTTTTGCCCGATCTCTCTCCCTAGCCAATAAAACTTGTTGATTCTTTAGGGATTGGTTGAGAAGGCCCGGATCTACACTTCCACCAAGAGAAATTTGATTCCCCCCACTAATCCCTTGCGGATCTTGTTACTCTTGGGTGTTTGAGCACCCTAGACGGTTGAGGTCACCTCGGAGCCACATTCCATTGTGGTGAAGCTCTGTGGTATCATTGGGAGCCTCCAATTGAGTTGTGGAGATAGCCCCAACCTTGTTTGTAAAGGTTTGATCGCCGCCTTCATGGGCACCAATAGTGGAATCATGACATCTCGCATTGTGTGAGGGCGTGAGGAGAATACAGTGGCCCTAGTGGCTTCTTGGGGAGCATTGTGCCTCCACACTGCTCTAACGGAGACGTACTTCCTCTCAAAGGGAAGGAACTTCGGTAACAAATCCTCGTCTCCACCGGCTCTGCTATTGGTTATTTCTTACCTTTACTTGTGCAAGCTTATATTGTGTTGTTTCCCTAGTGTGCTTGTGTGCTTGTTGTTGTTGCATCATATAGGTTGTTCACCTATTTGCACATCTAGACAACCTACTTTGATACTAAGTTTAATTTGGTCAAGAAAAGCTAAAAATTGTTAGTTGCCTATTCACCCCCCCCCCTCTAGTCAACCATATCGATCCTTTCAATTTCTTTCTCTCAAAATAACTTAAGTGAAGCAAGAGAGATTTTCTTCAAAATTTAACTAACTCTCAAATAAATCTAAGTGAAGCATGAGAGCATTTCTTCAAAAATACTAAAGCACACCATGCTCAAAAAGATATAAGTGAAGTACTAGAGCAATTCCATAGCTCATAAAAATTTAAGTGAAGCATAGAGAGAAATCCTAGCAAGTCATGGCATATTTTTGGCTCTCTCAAATAGGTGTTTCCAGCAAGGATTCATGACTTGGAACACAAAGCAAAATAAGCAAAGACTCATATCATACAAGATGCTCCAAGCAAAACTCATAGTATGTGACGAATAAAAATATAGCTTTGAGTAAAATACCGATGGTCGTTAGAAGAAAGAGGGGATGCCACTCGGGGCATCCCCAAGCTTAGTTGCTTGCTTCTCTTTGGATAATAGCTTCGGATGCCATGGGCATCCCCGAGCCTAGGCTCTTCTTACTCCTTATTCCTTCGTCCATCGTAACATCACCCAAAACTCGAAAAACTTCAATCACACAAAACTCAACAAAACCTTAGTGAGATCCATTAGTATAAGAAAACAAATCACTACTATAAGTATTGTTGCAAACCAATTCATATTTTATTCTTGCATTATCTATTGTATTACAACTTTTCTATGGCAACAACTCATCAAAGAAAACAATAAAATCATCAAAACAAGCACACAACACAAAGAAAACAGAATCTGTCAAAAACAGAACAGTCTGTAGCAATCTGGATATTTCGAATACTTTTGTAACTCCCAAAATTCTGAGAAACTAGGACGACCTGAGAATTTGTATATTAATATTATGCAAAAATAATCAGAGCAAAAGCATGTTTCTGTGATCTAAGAAAATTATTTTCATGAGTGCATAAGTTTCTGTTTTTCAGCAAGATCAAACAACTATCACTCAAGAAGATCCTAAAGGCTTTACTTGGCACTAACACTAACTAAAACACAAAAGACAAAATCATAATAGTAGCATAATTGTGCAAAAACTCAAGAACATAAAGCAAAAAGCAAAAAATAAATTTTATTCATTGGTTGCCTCCCAACAAGCGCTATCGTTTTACGCCCTTAGCTAGGCATAAAGCAAGGATCTAAGTTTTGTCATTGTCGGCATTCTGTGAACGGGGGTCCCCAGACTTGCCTGCCTGCGGCCTGCGGCGTGGCTCAAGGGAGGGGGAAGCATGGCCCATCTTCATCAACACAAGCTCAAGACCCTCGCGAGGGGCCAAGCCTCACGGGACGGATGACAAGAAGCTTCCTCAGGTACGGCCTCATCAGGCTGGCTCACGAGGAGGCGAAGAGTTCAAGGCAGGGTACCTCATGAGGTGCCCATGATGCAAGCCATGACGACCAAGGGCGGTAGTCGGGCGCCAGCCCGCGCAGTGTCCTCCTTTCCCCTTTGGTGCAAAGGGAGCAAGCGCAGGCGAGAGCATCAAGCAAAGGCATCCATTTCGGTGCAACAAGACCAAGACCAGCCCAATGGCAGGAAGCAAGTCATTGTGGAGCCCAAGCAGGCGTCATCACCAGAGCCTTTGACAGGCGAGGACCAACTTTAGTTAGGATAAGTGTACCCGATGTTCCCCTTCAAAATGGCCAATTGTTGGCGCCCTTCCCGCTCAATATTTGGGAAGAGGCACAGGGCCTTTGCCTATAAATAGGACTAGCCACCCCCAGGGTAGAGGCATCTAGAATCGAGGAGCTAGAATCAAGAACAGAATCCTCACCAGAAAACTAGTAGAGAGAGCGACTGAAATCCTCCTAGCAGTTCATTGCATTAGCCAAGAACAGACTCTCGTGACGCTGTTTTTCCTTGTATTGTTCATCAACAGCCCAAGAGGCAATCCACCACACCACACACTGGAGTAGGGTATTACACCGCAATGGTGGCCTGAACCAGTATAAACTCTGTGTCTCTTGTGTTGTTCCTTCCGTAGTTTAGATCCCAGCGAGTCGGCGCGGAGCAGGTAGGTAGAGGGCGAAATCTCCGCGCGCACCCCAGTGTTCGAACCTCAAGGGTCTGCCGGAACCCGAAATCCGACATTTGGCGCGCCAGGTAGGGGTGCGCCGGAATTCGTCTTCCGTCTCCCTGTTCTTCTCCGACCATCGCATCCATGTCTAATGCCCGATGGGCCCGCGCCGAGCGCCGAGCCGCCCTCGCTTCCCGTGTCGCCCAGACGGCTCCCGTCGGCAAGCGCCCTCGTTGTTCCCCGTCACCTGCCGTCAACGCCACCATCGGCCCGGCGTGGAACGAACAACAAGCATCGTCCCAGCAACCCTCCGTGAGGCAAGACTGCCGCACTGTTACCCCCTCGCTCACCCCAGCTGGTTCTTCGTCTCGCGCATTCCGCGCGCCCATGGAGGCTTGAGCTGCATTCATCACGGCAAACGAGCTCCTGCGCTACCATCCCGTCGACGACGTCTATGAAGAATGGCTCGACCGCGTCGCCGAGCTCGTCCGTGCCGCAGGGGGCTCTCCTGCGCCGTCCGTCCTGCTGCACCACACCCTGCCCTGCGCGGGCGACGAAGCTCCGGGGGCGCCTCAGCCGCCTCCCCCTCAAGAAGGCGACCTGGCCCCAAGGCGCGTGGCCCCTGGGTGGAACCCGCTCTGTCAGGCGCCTGTGCGGCAAGAGCAGAGCTGCCAAGAAGTCCCTCGCCCGCGAGAAGCTGCCCGAGCGCTCCCTGCTCCAGCTCGTCGTGACCACGTTCCTGCTCCAACACGTCAAGACCCCACGCTGCTCCCAGCTGCAGCGCATGGGGACCCACAGGACCAAGCTCTTCGTCACCCAAGGCCTCCCGTGGCCACAGCAGGCTGCCGCGCCTTCACCACTGAGTTGTGCAGCGTCGCGTGGCCCGGCAAGTTCAAGCCAGACCTGCCTCCTCGCTACGACGGTACGACTGACCCCACAGAGTTCCTCCAGCTCTACGAGCTAGGCATCGAAGCTGCCAACGGAGACGAGAAGGTCATGGCGAACTAGTTTCCCATGGCGCTCAAGGATGGGGCCCGCGCCTGGCTCCTGAACCTGGCTCCAGGCACGATCTCCTCCTGGGACGAGATGCGCACCCGCTTCATCGCCAACTTCCAGGGTACTCGCGACCGGCCACCCGCCGTGAGCGACATGCGCCGTATCAAGCAGCAACCAGGGGAAACCCTGCAGAAGTACATCCAGCGCTTCAACAACGCACGCCTCAAGATTCCCAAGGTGACCGAGGAGGCCATCATCTCAGCCTTCTCCGATGGCGTGCACGATGTCAAGATGAAGTAGGAGCTGGAGATGCATGAAGACATGTGCACTTTCTTGGAGTTGTTCAACTTGGCGACCAAGTGCGCCAGGGCTGAGGAAGGGCGTCTCTCCCTCCTTGAGCTGCCTGCCGCAGACCCAGAAGAGAAGAAACCCAAGGCCAAGGATGTGAAGCGCAAGGGGGCTGTCGTGCTCGCGGCAGAACCAGACACCAAGCGGGGCAGAGATCAGCCCGAATCTTCCAAGGGCAGTCGGTACTGCGTGTACCACGACCTCCACACCCACAACACCAATGAATGCCAAGATCTCCGAGCCGTGCGTGAAGGAAGGATCGGCCGACGTCCCGACTGCAGCGACCGGGGCTACGGTCTAGGAGGAGGAAGGAACGCAGGACGCTGGGAAGACCGCGGCCCTCGCCAAGGGTGGCGCGACTAACCTCGCGAGGATCGCTGGCAGGACCCGCCTCGCGAGGGAGGGAGACTGGAGGGATCAACCTCGCGAGGATCACCCGCAAGGCAATGCAGGCCTCCCTCCACTGCCGCTGCAGCCAAGGAGAAATGAGGACCGTCATCAGGACGAGGGGGCTGGGGGCTTCCAGGAGCCACGTGCGATCGGCTGCATCCTGGGCAGAGCTCAAGCCCCAGCCTCTCAATGCATCTTCAAGCAGTTCACCCACGAAGTAAATGCAGTCCTCCGCAAGCTCGAGGCCACGCGCCCTCTCAGGTGGTCGGCGTGCACCATCATGTTCAGCTCAACGGATCAGCCCAAGTGCGCGGCCACAACCGGAGTCCTCCCAATGCTTTGTTCCCCAATCATCAGCAACGTGCTAGTCACCAGGACCCTCATCGATGGCGGGGCAAGGCTCAACGTCCTGTCTGTGGAAACATTCAATAATCTCCAAGTGCCCTACAATCAGCTCCAACCAACCAAGCCTTTCTCCGGAGTCACCGACGGTTCCACGGTACCGATTGGGCAGGTCCGCCTCCCTGTCATCTTCGGGGCGCGCGACAACTACCGCACCGAGCTCATCGACTTCGACGTCGCCCACATTCGCCTGCCATACAATGCCATCCTCGGGTACCCAGCGCCGGCCAAGTTCATGGCCGTAAACCACCACGGCTACAACGTCCTCAAGATGCCAGGAAGTGGTGGAGTCATCACGGTGCCCTGCGAAGAGAAAGACGCGGTGTGCTCCCTGGAACGAGCCTTTCAGGCCGCATCACTGGAAGACCCGAATCGCGGAAGTAGGAGGCTTCCTGAGGCCGCCCCCAAGAAGAAAAAGACATCATCTGGCCCGGCCCCTCAGGAGACAGGCCCCTCAGGGCCCGCGTCTGCCCAGGGGAACCTCCTTCCATCACATAGGGAAGCGCGCCTGGCGCCCTCCTCATGCAGGGCTCGGGGGCTCTCCCTTGGAGGGCCGCCGACCTCGCCAAGGTCATGAGGGAGGCGCTTGGGCACCACTTGGAGGCGTGTTTTGAAGCACGTTTCCCTCAAGAAGGAGCAAGGCAAGGAGGGCCAAACCCTAAGGAGTTCGTCAGCAAGGCCATTCAGGAGCTACAGGAGTCAAGAGTCATGAGAGGCAGCCGCCGCTTACCCGCTGTGGCCCCCCATCCAGGCGAGGATGGTGGGTTGCGCGTCTGCATCGACATACCAGGGCTCAACCGAGCCGCCTCTCAGGAGCGCCTCTGGCCCTCGCAAGTGGGGCGCTGCGAAGGTCTACCCCACAGCTACGTTCGCATGCCTTATGGCTTGCCGAACACGGCTGCCACGTACCAGCACCTCATGAGGGGCATCCTGGAGGCTCAAGAGGTCAGGCGTTCCGCAGCCCTGGCGGAGATGGAGATGGTCCACGAGGAGCCACCAGCGCCTCCGGAGCCTCCCAAGGCCCCAGGGCCTGGGGGCTTGTGAGGATCGGCTCCCGCAGCCCACCGAGTCTGCTACACCAACACCCCTTCGTCGTCAACACTATCAGGTGACATCTTTCAAGTTTCGTTTCCAGCTGGGAGCGCCCTCAGGGCTGCATCACTCCCAGGCCACGTGGGTCCGTCCCTGCGGCATGTATCCCTTTTGCTTGTGTTTTTAGCTTACTTTGTTGGGGGTGCCCCTCGGGCTGCATCATCCCCAAGTCGCTCGGTCAGACCCAGCGGTGTGTACCCCTTTTGCATTTATCTTCGGGCCATGCATTCGACCCATCATGCTTGTTATTTGGTGCCTGTCTGTGGCACCTTTTCTTCCTGGATGTCGGCAGCTTGCGTGTTAAAGGGGGGGTACCTGAGCATCGCGACTCAGGGCTCCTACCGGCTCTCCAGCCCTCACCTCTGGCCTTGTCCATGGCATCGCGACCTGGCATACCAGCGACGGCTGAGACCAGCTCGAGGGCTGGGACCCGAGGACGTAGAGCTTCGACATCTAACCAAGCTTGCACGTTAAAGGGGGGGGGGTACCTGAGCATCGCGACTCAGGGCTCCTACCGGCTCTCCAGCCCTCACCCTCTGGCCTTATCCACGGCATCGCGACCTGGCATACCAGTGACGGCTGAGACCAGCTCGAGGGCTGGGACCCGAGGACGTAGAGCACCGACATCTAACCAAATTTGCAAGAACACATCCCAAGATAAGGCCCAGTGCCAGGCGCAACCCGCCTTGAGGTAGGGCCCCGTGAGTCCCGCGCTGGCTCACGGGTGCCTAGATACACCTCGTCAGGCCCTACCGTGCCATCCACGTGTCAGGGCGGGGCTGTACACGCCCCGGGGGCTCCTCCCGGAGGGGAGCCCCCTCCCACTTACCAGTGGAAGCACCATGCTCCGCGCTGGCTGACGACACTGCCAAGGAGTGGCTATGACCGTACACATACGGAAGCGCTATGCTCCGCGCTGGTGATAAACAACTGAGGGTGGCCCCCGGGCCGCATCAACCTCAGGGAGCCCAGAGCTCAGTGTCTAGCCTCATCGCAATGCCTCCCCTCGGGAGTGGCGCGCGAGGGGGCTGGGCACGGGGGCTGCGCCTGGGTCACGCCCAGACGCATGCCACCCAGCCAGGCCCCCCGGGCCTGGTTCGTCGCATGTCCCTCCCCGAGTGGAGCCAAGGTACGAAGGCTGTTTGAGCGTCAAGGGGGACTCCTGAGCATCGCGACTCAGGAGCCTAACTGGTCACGTAGCCCCTCACTCCTTAGTTCCAAAAGGCTAACGGCGGTTGAGGTATGCGTGGGGCCGGGCTCTACAGACGTACGGTAGATCCACCCACATCTCACCTCCCTAAGGAGTCACCCCCACATCTCACCTCCCTACTTGCTGTTCGAGCACCAAGGGGGACTCCTGAGCATCGTGACTCAGGAGCCTAACTTGTCACGTAGCCCCTCACTCCTTGGTCCCGTCCTGGTTTCCGGTCAGGGCTAACGGCGGCTGAGGTAAGCGCGGGACCGGGCTCTGCCGGCGTAGAACATAAGCAAGTAGGAAGGAATAGCGCAAATTTCAAGGAATTCAAAAGAAAATATTACGGTCCATTCTGTTATCACAACACCAAATGCAAGTTTTAACGCCTCCCCGAGGCATGGTACATGTGCAGGAATTAAAAGCAGGACGGGATCCACAATGGAGTCACTTGTCGGTGGTGGAGCTGCGCGGAGCGGGTTCGCCTCGTGGAGCTGCAGGGTCGGCAGCGCCCCGCTTCGGCTTGGTGCTGAAGGCCCGGAACTTCCCCAGTAGAGCCTCCGCGCGACCCTTCACGGCCTCAGCAGCGGCAGCGGCAAGCTCGTCGCTCGCTGGCTCCAGCAGGCTGTCGAGGTTGACGTTGGGGTCGCGAAGATAGATGTGGGTAAGGACCCGCGTCAGCGCTGCAGAAGACCAGGCACGCGCCTCGGCCTCAGCCGTAGGGCCAAGGCCAAGGGTGACATCTTCAAGAGCAAGAACCAGGAAGGGAAGCAGCTTGGCGGGGCCGTCCTCGGCGCCGGCCAGCGGGCTCTCCAGGCCGCTGCCATAAAGCGTCTTCAGCAAGGTGCGAGCCTTCTCCTCCATCTCCGTGAAGGCCACGCGATCCTCGGCAAGAACCCGTGCCTTGCCGTCCAGCTCGACCTTCCTCGCCTCCAACTCTTGCTCCGCGCTCCTAGGCGGTCACGGCGCTTCTTGAGCCTGGTATCCCGGTCCTTGACGGCCGCCTCGCGAGCCTTCATGCCTTCCGCCTGCTCTTGGCGAAGGTGTGTCTCCTCGGCGAGCTGGTCCCGCAGGCCCTGCAGCTCGCTCTCCAATACCTTGCAGCGACCTCAGACATTAGCCACCTCCCCCAAGGCGGCGTCGCGAGTAGCCTTCGCCCCAAGGACGGCCTGTTTCTCCTCGTCGCAAGCCGTCGAGGCCTGGACCAGCGCCGCCCGAATCGAAGCGTTAGAGCAAATCCAGCCGGAAGCCAGCTCCAAGCGCTCGGCCACTAAACAAGGATCGACGCCCAGAAGATCCTGCCGCAGACGGTCCAGTTCGGCAGCAGCACGATCCAGAACAGTAGGAGGAGTCGGGGAAACAGCAGTTGGTGGAGTAGGAGGAGAAGACGCCAGCGTGACCATAGTATCCTAAGGTGGAGCCTGCTTCGCCCCAATGGCTGTGGTGGCGGCATCAGGCAAGGGCACCTCGGTAGTCGCTTGGGCCGTGGGGGCTGAGATCGCCCCAGCCAGCTCAGCCAGGCCTCGCGAGGACGCCCGGGAAGGAGAGGCCCGTGCATCACGGTCACCTTCTTTCGCGGGCAGAGACACTACCCCGGATGGAACCTCAGGAGCTCCCTTCGACTTCTTTGCCCCGGGCGCCAGCCTAGCCGGGAGATACGAACGTCAAGCCTCAGCAACAGAACAAGAAATAAGACAGGAATCAAGCACTTACAGGTCGTCGCTCGCGAGCTCGAGCAGTCTCCGGCCGTACTTGAAACCCGAGAGCCGGCTGCAAGGATTAGCCTCAAGGAGCTCGGGAGCAGGAGGCGCGTCCGCGGATCGCCTCGGGGCTGGGGCAGACCCGCGGGGGACCAGCCCGGTCCTGTCCTTCTTCGGGATCGGGGGCAGGCTCCCACCGCCCTGCTCGTCATCATCCTCGTCGTCATCACTCAGAGAGAGTCGGAGAGCGCGGGACCTGCGCCGAGGGGGGGGAGCCCTCGACTCTCTGTCGGTCGCCTCGGAGTCAGGCCCTTTTTCCCGCTCCCCTTCTTCCTTCTCTTCGTTGGAGTCGCCGGAGGACACGTCCACTGGGTCCTCGGGAGCCTCCGCAGGCACGGGTCCGTCCCCGTTGAAGACGGGCATGGACTCCACTACCTGCTCCCAGTCCTCGCGGAGGAACAGGGGCGTAGGAGCGCCCTCCAACCTCGCCACATCGCCCCCGACCAAAGACTGGAGGACCGCAGCCAGATCCTCGCCGGCCAAGACTGCGGGGCTCGGGTGGGGCCTCCACATCGGAAGTGAGTATTGACAAAGTGGAGCCAGCTGGTGCTCCACGAACTCTCTCAGCAGCGATGCGCCAGTCAGCTTCGCCGCTGTCGTGTTGGCCGGCCTCAGATCCACGTCCATCTTCTCCAACACCAGCCTCGCGCGAGGGTCCACAAGCTCCACTCGAGACCAGTCGTCGGAGCTCGAGGGGTGCCCCGTGGGCAAGATCAGCCGAGGGTGGATGCGCCCAACATCTACCAAGACCCACTTGCTCCTGAAGCACTCAATCCTCTTCCCGGGGTTCGAAATGGCGATGGAGCTACCGTACGCGACGAAGCTCGCGCACGCAGAGACGGGACCATGAGATGTCCGGAGGGAGAAGTAGTGGCGCAGCAAGGCCACTGAGGACTTCACCCCTACGTGAGCCTTGCAATAATAGGAGAAGATTGCCAGAAGAAGGACAGAGTTGGGGTGGAGATGCAGAGCTTGTAGCTTGTAATGGCGGAGGACAGAGAACAAGAACTCAGAAAAGGGAGGCACCAGACCAGCAACAATGGCGCTCACAAAGAGCAGATAGAAGGTGCTCCCTTGGCCCTCAGGGAGGGCAGAGCCGGCCTTGAACACCTTCGCCCCGTCGATGCCCTGCGCCGCCGCCATCTGGCGCACCCGGGCAAGTATGGGTGGAAACGGATCAGATGCGGATCGGATAGTGCTCTTACCACTTTCGTTTTCATATTTTCGAAACGAATACGAATCCGAATACGGATGTTATCGGATACGAATGCGGCTCGGATGTTATTCGAATACGGATACACATCGGATATTTTCTTGATTTGGAACGGATACAAATAATATCAACTTATTCCTTAAGTAAATTAGTCAATAGCTATGTGACATAAAATAATCAACTTGTGACATACAATAAGTCAATGATAAATAGGTTTATGAATAAATACTATTGTAGTGCATAATAATTTCTAAGTTTAATATACAAAGAGTTAAATTTGACCACTAATTTGGCTTTTATGTTGGATAATTGGAATATTGGGGCTAGAATTTTGAAAATTACCTCCCATAATCTTATCCGGATACGGATATATCCACTTCCATATCCATATTTGGGTCAAAATGTCCTACCATAGTTTGTTTCGTATTTGTTTAATAAATTCGGATACGGACAATTTCCATTTCCATTTTAGTTCGGATGCGGATGTTTCGGATACGAATAGGTATTTTCTCGGATACGAATATCGGATATTTCGGATTATCTGCTACCACTTTCCACCCCTACGGGCAAGGCTCGCCTCCGACACGTTCGGCGAGTCCAAGGCGGACAAATACCAAGCTCCGGCCGGGGCTTGGCGAGGCGCCATGTCTTGCTAGGGCGCGCGGACGGAGTAGATCTGAAGATTTCGGAGGCAGGAAGGAGAGGTGCAAGAAAGGGGATCTGAGCAGCAACCGGAGAAAGCAAAGGAGGCAAAGCCTAGACAGATGCCGCTCCTTTATCAACTCGCGCGGTTGCTAAGGCGCCCACGTCCAATCAACCGCCACGCGGCGCCCAAGGCCGCAGGCTGTTAGGGCCAACGGTGCTTCGCACTTGCCCTTTCGCCTCTCTGCTCGGCCAAGTCCGAGCGCGCCTTGGGCCCGGGGGCTACTGTCGGCGTTCTGGGAACGGGGGTCCCCAAACTTGCCTGCCTGCGGCCTGCGGCGTGGCTCAAGGGGGGCCCAGCATGACCCATCTTCATCAACACAAGCTCAAGACCCTCGCGAGGGGCCAAGCCTCGCGGGGCGGACGACAAGGAGCTTCCTCAGGTATGGCCTCATCAGGCTGGCTCACGAGGAGGCGGAGAGTTCAAGGCGGGGTACCTCACGAGGTGCCCATGACGCAAGCCATGACGACCAAGGGCGCCAGTCGGGTGCCAGCCCGCGCAGTGTCCTCCTTTCCCCTTTGGTGCAAAGGGAGCAAGCGCAGGCGAGAGCATCAAGCAAAGGCATCCATTTCGGTGCAACAAGACCAAGACCAGCCCAACGGCAGGAAGGAAGTCATTGTGGAGCCCAAGCAGGCGTCATCACCAGAGCCTTTGACAGGCGAGGACCAACTTTAGTCAGGATAAGTGTACCCGATGTTCCCCTTCAAAATGGCCAACTGTTGGCGCCCTTCCCGCTCAATATTTGGGAAGAGGCACAGGGCCTTTGCCTATAAATAGGACTAGCCACCCCCAGGGTAGAGGCATCTAGAATCGAGGAGCTAGAATCAAGAACGGAATCCTCACCAAAAAACCAGTAGAGAGAGCGACTGAACTCCTCCTAGCAGTTCATCGCATCAGCCAAGAACAGACTCTCGCGAGGTTGTTCTTCCTTGTATTGTTGATCAACAGCCCAAGAGGCAATCCACCACACCACACACTAGAGTAGGGTATTACACCGCAATGGTGGCCTGAACCAGTATAAACTCTGTGTCTCTTGTGTTGTTCCTTCCGTAGTTTAGATCCTAGCGAGTCGGCGAGAAGCAAGTAGGTAGAGGGCGAAATCTCAGCGCACCCCAGTGTTCGAACCTCAAGGGTCTGCCGGAACCCGAAATCCGACAGTCATCATTGTTTCGAGATCCATAAGATGCCCTCATGATTGATTCATATGGTGGCCCAATTCTTGTTCTAGGGAAGTGTTCCATTCCCTTCCTTAGTGAAAATTGAAATTTAACCGAGCCAATATGTCGATCGATAACGTTTAAGCTCCTTGTCCCCAAGATCTTCCATATATTCCTCCCTTTTCTGCTCACTCGTAGGGGTCCAGACCCCCACAAAGGGGGAGGGAGTCGACTGAACATATCAGCCATTGCCTTCTTTCATTTCAATCACGACACCGGTAGTGCGTAAAAACGGTCTACCAAGAATAATTGGACAAGATGGATTGCAATCAGTATCAAGAACAATAAAAATCTATAGGCACATAATTACTATTTGCAAGAATAGGAACATCATTAATTCTTCCCATAGGATTTTTAATAGTAGAATCCGCTAAGTGCAAATTTAAAGAACACTCTTCAATATCGGTAAGACCAAGCACGTTACACAAAGATTTCAGAATTGTAGAAACACTAGCACCCAAGTCACATAAAGCAAAACAAACATAATTTTTAATCTTGACTTTGGTAGTAGGTTCCCATTCATCATCTAATTTTCTAGGAATTGAAACTTCTAATTCCAACTTTTCTTCCAAAGCTTTCATCATAGCATCAACAATATGTTTAGTAAAAGCTTTATTTTGTTCATAAGCATGAGGTGAATTTATCATGGATTGCAACAAAGAAATACAATCAATCAAAGAGCAACTATCATAATTAAAGTCTTTGTAATCCAAAAGAGTGGGCACATCACTAATTAAAGTCTTGACCTCTTCAAACCCACTTTTATCAATTTTCTCAACAAGATTTTCACCCTCTGAATTATCGGGACGCCTTCTAGCTAAAGTTGACTCTTCTCCAGTCCCTTTATCATCAATTTTAATTTTAATAAACAAGGAATCAATAGAAGAAACACCAATCATTTTAAGATCTTCGTCACTTTTATGAAAATAATTACTAGAAAACGCTTTTTCTAAAAATTCTCTTCTAGCTCTAAGCATAGCGGTTCTTTTCTTACTTTCATCCATAGAAACATAAAGAGCTTTAATTGATTCTTCAACCTTTGGCACATAAATTTTCATCTTGAGATTTTCTACATCATGAGAAATTTTATCAACACTTCTAGACAAATCATCAATCTTACTCAACTTTTCTTCTATGGTAGTATTGAAAACTTTTTGCTTGTTGATAAATTATTTAATATTATTCTCAAGATAAGAGGTGTTATTATTATTATTATTATAAGAAGGATTTCCATAGGAATTACCATAATTATTAGAGGAATTACTAGGAAAAGGCCTAGGATTAAAATTACCTCTATAAGCATTGTTGTTGAAATTGTTTCACAAGATAAAATTCACATCTATGGCATCACTATTTTGCTCAATCAAAGTAGACAAAGGCATATCATTGAAATCAATAGGATCACTTTTACTATCAACCAATTTCATAAGAGCATCAACTTTTTCACTCAAAGAAGAAATTTCTTCAACCGAATTAAGATTTTTACTAATAGGAGCTCTTTTGGTATACCATTGTGAATAATTTGCCATACATTATCAAGAAATTTGGTGGCTTCACCCAAAGTAATTTCCATAAAAGTACCACCTGCGGCAGAATCTAAAAGATTACGAGAAACAAAATTCAACCCCGATTATTTTTTTGTATGATCATCCAAAGATTTAACCCATGAGTTGGGCAATTCCTTAGCATCATTTTCATCCTTTCGCAAGATTGTGCAACATGCTCATGTTCAAGTTGCTTGAAATTCATGGTCTAGGTTCTAAGGGAAATAATTTTTGTGGACAGAAAATACTTAGTGATAAAACATCTTTGCACTTATCCCAACAATCAATACTATTGCGAGGCAAAGAAGAAAACCATTTTTTTGCAGAATCACGCGAAGAGAATGGAAATAGTTTCATCTTCACAACTTCATTGTCCACATATTTTTTATTATGCATATCGCATAATTCAACGAATGTGTTAAGATGGGACGCGGCATCCTCATTAGGAGTACCGGAAAATTGATCTTTCATAACAAGATTCAGCAAAGCAGTATTAATATCACAAGATTCTGCACTAGTGGCAGGAGGAGCAATAGGAGTGCCAATAATATCATTATTGTTGGTATTTGAGAAATCACACAACTTGGTGTTCTCTTGAGTCATCGTGACTATGCAACAAGATTGCACTCAAAAACAGATCCGACAAGAAAACGGCAAGCAAAAAAAAGAGGGCGAATGAAATGGCAAATTTTTGTGAAGTGGGGGAGAGGAAAATGAGAGGCACATGGAAAATAATGTAAATTGTGAGGAGATGAGGATTTTTGATAGGAACCTGGTAGATGTTGATGATGTCTCCCCGACAACGGCACCAAAAAATTCCTTTTGATGTCTGTAGAACTACATCGGTATTTCCCCAAAGAGGAAGAGATGATGCAACACAACAACGGTAGGTATTTCCCTCAGTGATGAGACCAAGGTTATCGAACCAGTAGAAGAACCAAGAAACACTGCGTAAACAGCACCTACACACAAATAACAAATAATTGCAACCCGGCGTGTTAAAGGGGTTGTCAGTCCCATTCGGGTAACGGTGCCAAAAATTGGCAAACGGACTGAGAGAGTTGTAAATATTGATAGATCGAACGCCAAATAAAATAAAATGCAGAAAGGTATTTTTGTATTTTTGGTTTAATAGATCTGAAAATAAAAGGCAAATAAAATAGATCGCAAAGGAAAATAAAGAAGAGACCTGGGGGGCGTAGGTTTCACTATTGGCTTCTCTAGAGAAAAATAGAAAACGTTGGGTGAACAAATCACTGTTGGGCAATTGATAGAACTTAAAATAATCATGATGATATCTAGGAAATGATCATTATATAGGCATCACGTCCAAGATTAGTAGATCGACTCCTGCCTGCATCTACTACTATTACTCCACACATCGACCGCGATCCAGCATGCATCTAGTGTATTAAGTTCATGGAGAAATGGAGTAATGCAATAAGAACGATGACATGATGCAGACAAGATCTATTTATGTAGAAATGGACCCCGTCGTTTTATCCTTAGTAGCAACGATACATACGTGTCAGTTCCCCTTCTGTCACTGGGATCAAGCATCGTAAGATCGAACCCACTACAAAGCACCTCTTCCCATTGCAAGATAAATAGATCAAGTTGGCCAAACAAAACCTAAGAAGAAATACAAGGCTATAGGAAATCATGCATATAAGAGATCAAAGAAGACTCAAATAACTTTCATGGATAAAAGGATAGATCTGATTATAAACTCAAAGTTCATGGGATCCCAACAAACACACCGCAAAAAGAGTTACATCATATGGATCTCCAAGATACCATTATATTGAGAATCAAACGAAAGAGAGGAAGCCATCTAGCTACTAACTACGGACCCATAGGTCTACAAAAAACTACTCACGCATCATCGGAGAGGCACCAATGGACATGATGCACCCCTCCGTGATGGTGTCTAGATTGGATCTGGTGGTTCTGGACTCTGCGGCGGATGGAATTGATTTTTGTCGACTCCCCTGGGTTTCTGGAATATTGGGGTGGGAGGCGGTGCAGGAGGCCACCGAGGTGGGCACAACCCACCAGGGCGCATCTGGGACTCCATGCACGCCCTGGTGTCTTGTACTCACCTCGGGCTCCCTCCTTGGTACTTCTTTGGCCCACTGGATGTCTTCTGGTCCAAGAAAACCCACAAAAAGTTTCGCTGCATTTGGACTCCGTTTGGTATTGATTTCCTGCGATGTAAAAAACATGCAGAAAACAACAATTCACACTTGGCACTATGTCCAGTGTTCAAGAATTCGTCCGATTAATCAGTTAACGGGCCAGTTAATCACTACTCATAGGGTGGCCGAGTCTAATAGCACATATTCATCGTGTTAACTTGTCATGCTGATTAATTGGCATATTAGACCGGTTAGTCAGTTGTTAGGCCGATTAATCATTGCTGGCCCATTAACTTGTGGGCAAACAAAGCCCGAATTTTTTCCTTGTAACCCTTCTCATCCCCATCTGGCTCCTAAATAGCTGGGGTTCGACCATGCTGTAAATCGCTACTCATAGCTATGTGTTTAATCTCTCTCTCTCTCTCTCGTGTTCTTGATTTGGCACGATTTTGATGTATCACGAGCTTTGTTAATATAGTTGGATCATATGGTGTTTCTCCCTCTCTATCTTGTTGTGATGAATTGAGTTTTCCCTTTGAGATTTCGTTATTATCAGATTTAAATACTTTTATGGGTTTGAGAGCACTTGATGTATGTCTTGCTATGAATACCCATGGTGACAATGGAGTATCATATTGATTCACTTGATATATGTTTTTCCACTCAACTCACGGATTCCTGAGGTGACATTGGGGTAATCTATGCATAGGGGTTGATGCATGTTCTCGTCTTTGTTTCTCCGTTAGAAATCTTGGGGCACTCTTTGAGGTTATTTGTGTTGGATTGAGTATTATGAATATGAAATTGTTTGATGCGTATCATATAATTAACTCATGGATACTTGTCATGACATTGGGGTATCTAGGTGACATTAGAGTTGGTTGATGCGTATCATATGGTGTTATTTTAGTACGAACTCTTAAATAGATCGATCGGAAAGGATAACTTGGTGTTATCTTAGTACAAACTCTTTGATATAGATCGATCGGAAAGGATAACTTTGAGATGGTTTTGTACCCTACAAACAATTCCTTCTTATGTTCACCGCTAGATAAGAACTTTGGAGTGATTCTTCATTGCACGTTGAGGGATGGTTATATGATACAATTATATTAGCATTGTTGAGAGATTGCACTAGTGACAGTACGGACCCTAGGCCTTGTTTTCAAGCATTGCAAATATTGTTTGTGCTCACTTTTGTTACTTGCTACCTTGCTGTTTTTATTGTTCCTATTACAAAAATCAATATCTACTATCATTACTACACTTGTATCACCATCTGTTCGCTGAACTAGTGCACCTATACAATTTACATTGTATCTGGTGTGTTGGGGACACAAGAGAGTCTTTCTTATTTGGTTGCAAGGTTGTTTGAGAGAGACCATCTTCATCCTATGCCTCCCACAGATTGATAAACCTTAGGTCATCCACTTGAGGGAAATTTGCTATTGTCCTACAAAACTCTGTGCTTAGAGGCCCAACACGAGTCTACAAGAACAAGTTGTGTAGTAGACATCACTTTCTAAGAAAAATAAGATGCATAAAGGATAAACATCAAATGCAATCAAAATATGTGATATGACATGGCCATCATCATCTTGTGCCTTTGATCTCCATATCCAAAGCAATGACATGATCTCCATCGTCACCGGTGCGACACCTTGATCTCCATTGTTGCATCGGGATCGTCTTGCCAACTATTGCTTCTACAACTATTGCTAACGCATAGCAATAAAGTAAAGAAATTACATGGTGCTAAGTGATTGACACGCAGGTCATACAATAATTACAGACAATCCTAAGGCTCCTGCCGGTTGTCGTACTCATCGAGATGCAAGTCGTGAACTTATTACAAAACATGATGATCTCATACATCAACATATATCATATCACATCTTGACCATATCACATCACAACCTTGCAAAAATAAGTTAGACGTCTTCTAATTTATTGTTGCAAGTTTTACATGGCTGCTACGGGCAACTAGCAAGAACCGTTCTTACCTACGCAAAACCACAATGGTGATTATCAAGTTGCTAACCTTCTGCAAGGACTGCCATAGTCAAATTAGATTCAACTAAAGTGAGAGAAATAGACACCCGCCAGACACCTTTATGCAAAACAAGTTGCATTTTAATCGGTGGAACCTGTCTCACGTATGTGGACATGTAAGGTTGGTCCGAGCCTCTTCATCCCACAATGCCACCAAATCAAAATAAGACATTGGTGGGAAGAAATATGAACATCACTACCCACAACTTCTTTCCGTTCTACTCGTGCATATCATCTATGCATAGACCTAGCTCATGATGCCACTGTTAGGAAATGTTGCATGGAAAACCAAAAAAATATACGCACATGTAAGATCTATCCATGGAGATGCATGCTACGAGAGAGGGAGAGCATCTACATACCCTTGTAGATTGCTAAGTGGAAGCGTTTGTCAACACGGTTGATGTAGTCATAACCCTTCATGATCCGTTCCGATCAAGCACCAAACGTACGGCACCTCCGTGTTTAGCACACGTTCAACTCGATGACGTCCTCACCTTCTTGATCCAGCAAGAGAGGCGAAGTAGTAGATGAGTTCCGGCAGCACGACGGCGTGGTGACGATGGTGGTGAACTAGAGGGAGGAGATTAGAACCAGACTAGGCTTCTAATTATGAGGATTAGAGGTAGTTAAGGCTAGCTCTACTTATTCAACTAGGACCAACTAGAGGAGGCTCAAAAACTTATGTTCTAGGGGCTAGCCCTGCTCCTCTATTTATATGTTGAGCCCTGGGGTCGTAACTTGCAGAGGAGGCTTCCCCAAAGTCGGTTCAGAATGCAAAGATGAGTCCGTCTCAGACTCCAGGGCTAAACACCATGGTTCCCAGCATTTACATGGACGTCGCGGACTCCGGCTTCTATCCCAGGGGTAGACGCCATGAACCCTGGAGTCTAGCACCTGCCTTCCATACAAATCCTTTGTGCACCAACCTAAATCCTCGTGGGTTTTACCCCTTGGCTCAAACATATCATCCTATATATCAATCTTTACCTCCAGACCATTCTGGAGTTTCTCGCCATGTTCGTGATCTCATCTGGGACTCTGAACAACAGTCGGTCACCAACATACATAACTCATATAATACTATATCATCAACCACCGTTAATTGTGCAAACCCTACGGGTTCGAGAATGATGTAGACATGAACGAGACGCTTCTCCGGTCAATAACCAATAGCAGGACCTCGATGCCCATATTGGTTCCTACATATTCTACGAAGATCTTTATCGGTCAAACCTTTATGACAACATACGTAGTTCCCTTTGGCCATCAGTATGTTAATTACTTACCCGGGATTCGATCGCCGGTTCTCCATACCTAGTTCAATTTCATTACCGACAAGTCTCTTTACTCATTCTGTAATACATCATCTTGTAACTAACTCCTTAGTCACTTTGCTTGCAAGCTTCTTGTGATGCTGTATTACCGAGAGGGCCTAGAGATACCTTTCCATCATACAGAGTGACAAATTCCAATCTTGATTCACCCAACTCAATAGACATCTTCAGAGATACCCGTAGAGCACCTTTATGATCACCCAGTTACGAAGTGACGTTTGATAGAACACAAGGTATTCCTCTGTTATCCGGGAGTTGCATGATCTCATGGTCGAAGGAACATGTATTTGACATTAAGAAAGCAGTAGCAATAAACTGAACGATCATATGCCATGATAGCGGATGGGCCTTGTCCATCACATCATTCTCCTAATGACGTGACCCCGTTATCAAATGACAACTCATGTCTATGGTCAGGAAACTTTAACCATCTTTTGATCATCAAGCTAGTCTAGTAGTGGCTTACTAGGGACTTGGTATTTGTTTATGTATCCACACATGTATTTAAGTTTCCGATCAATACAATTATAGCATGAATAATAAACCTTTATCATGATTAAGAAAATATAATAATAACCACTTTATTATTGCCTCTAGGGCATGTTTCCAACACTTCGGTCCCATCGAGTTGGTATAATTGGTCTCCCCGAAAATCCTAACGGTCAAGTCTTTTGCACTAGTCAATCTCACTGAGATTTTCCTATCGGTGGTACCGAGTTGGGTCAAAAGCTTGTAACGGTTGGATTTTTTGTGCTACCTAATTATACCCCCTCCACCACCACTTACTCTCTAAGTGAGTCATCAGAACGAAACACAACTTCCATCATTCATTTTCTGAGAGAGAACCACCTACTCATGTGTTGAAGAGATTCCATTCCTACCATTTGAACCTTGATTTCTAGCCCCTTCAAGTTGCTTTCCACTCCAATCCTTCTCCTACCCAAGCCAAATCTGCGTGAGAGAGATTGAGTGTTGAGTAGACTATCATTTGAAGCACAGGAGCAAGGAGTTCATCACCAACACAACATCTATTATCTTTTGGAGAGTGGTGTCTGCTAGATTGGTTAGGTGTCACTTGGGAGCCTCCATGATCATGTGGAGTCGAACCAAGGAGTTTGTAATCGCAAGGAGATTGCCTACTTCATGAAAATCTACCTGAGTGAGGCTAGTACTTCGTGGACGGAAGCCATGGTGGAATAGACAAGGTTGCTTCTTCGTGGAACCTTCGTGGGTGGAGCCCTCCGTGGACTTGTCGTTAGGGCATATTTCTCCCTTAGTGGTTTTGGTGATTGATGACAATACTTTTGGAACAATAAAAAAATATAGATACGTTGGAGACATATCAGCGGCCGCGCGTGACATTGCAACATCCCCCCGAGAGGCTGCTCACCACGCAACAATGGTGTAGCACCACCAAATGACCCCACCGCAATAGCCTTCGATCAGGGGGGAGTGGTTGTTGCACTATAGCATTGGCAGCGCCAGCCACCAGAGTTGAACAAGATGCGCCTGCACGCGCCCATAAGACAAGCCCGACCCCCTTGCAGCAACGGTGGTGTTGCGAAAAAGCATCACGGGAAGCAGCCTCCACCTGCAGCGCCAGTGGTGTTGGAACACTGCGTCGGTGCCATCTCGCCGGCTTCACGCATCCCTTGGGCGCTCTTGCAACGTACACCATGGCCGCCCTTGGAGCGTCATTTGGATCCCAGTGGGGCCTTCCTGATTGCCTTGCAGCATGACATGTTGGGCAGAGGTCCGCACGGTGGTGCCTCCTTGTCGGCTTACCAGCTTGCAGCTTAGTGAAAGGCAGACGGCATGCCGGCGAGATCTAAAAAATTGGTCAATGTGCGTGGGGAAGGAAGTGCTTCACTACGGTTGCATGGTTGAGATAAGGCAGAGGAGGTTGAGTGGTGCCTGGGTCCACAGGGGGACGCGTGGCGGGCGGTTGAGATAGCTTATTCCTCCAGAAAATCAGTTGGGCAAAAGGAAGCCTTTTCCATTTCATGCTCGCTAGCTTGTTGCTCAAATAGCCCGGAGAATCCATACCTCAAGTTTGAATATAATTCAACAAATATGACTACAATTTGTTATTTATTGTTTTTTTTAATTTGACTAAAATTTGGTATTAATATATGTGCCTTATGTAATGGATAAACCTCAATATCTCAATACCAAGGGAAGAGGTACCTCATTTCTTTAATTCATGTTGGTATGCGGGTGGAAGGCGTAAGAACATTTAGAATCATGGTTGCCTAATTTGGGACCCTACACGTCCACGGACACGCCGTGGGAAATGACCGGGTAGACCTCATTTTGTCCCACTCCACAACCATACCCGTTTATCCGCACCCAAATCCATACAAAACCATGCAAACTACATAGATCATCATAGAACATATAAACATAAGAATCCGACATAGATAGAACATATAAACATATCAATTTGACATAGATAAGGGATTAAAAGCTCAATACAATCCGATCCAAAAGGGCCCTAGGGAGTTCATCACTTAACTAAATGATATATTATGATTAAAACTGGATGAGTGAGCGACCAAAGTTCACCACTTTCTCGTTGGCCCCTTTCCCTTGGGCTCTCGGGAGCGGTAGTTGTCCTCAGGGCATGTGTTTGTAGCGGGAGAAACATCATTATCCGTCGGGCCGCTATCCAAGTAGGAGGATGGGCCGATGATCCCCGACCATGCGATGGGCGGCACGGGTCTGCTCCCTAGCGAGCCGTGCGATCCTCTCCTCCGCCGACCTTTGCATCGCCAACCTCTCGAACTCCCTGAGCCCGACCCGGAACACTGATACATTTTTGCAATGACATCGGCGAGCGTCCGTCTATGTGAGGTGTATGAACATCGGATGGTGTCGCGGAGGGCCTCATCATCGTTGTTGGTGGGCGACAATGCCTATGGAGAGGATCTCCAAGACCCACACTTGGAGCGGCTGGCGGCCGCTCCGCCACCCTCTTCCTTGTGCACTAATACACGCGGCCCTCAGACTCTGACTACCTTGCAGACACGGGCACCCAACGACGCTCAGGAGGAGCAACTGCTCGCAGTGCCGAGTGCCATTGGTCGCCCTATTGCACCCAATAGCGCTCGGGAGGAGCAACCGCTCGCGGTGTCGGGTGCCATTGGTCGCCCTGTCACACCACCCGGGAAGGCATGGAGCGTGCCGTGCATCTGCGGGGCGCCGCGGAGTTGCAGGTGCCCACCCGGGCCGCCGACGATGCCGTTGATGAGGAGCTCCTGCCCCGGACCATTCATGAGCGGCAGAGTACAACGCGAAGCGCTAGCTCCTCGTTGTTCGTCGTCGACGAGCTCGATGGTCTGCAATGAGCTTCTCTCAGCCGATGGAGCAAGGGATAGGCCGGGGAAAGGATGGTGAGGAGATGAAAGTGGAGCAGAAAGATTGAGAAAGTACGGTTGACTATGGTTTGGTGTGTGGTTCGGGATTTTGTGGGGATAGAGGTGAGGACAGCACATGCTATAGTAGGCTGGGCCGACGTGACGACGATGTCTGGGCGCGTCTGGATCTTCCCAACACATATAAACTGGGAATGGGGATGCCGGACAACCTTGTTGTTTGTGCTTTGTCTGAGGAGGCCGGTGGGTGGTCTTTTTTGTCCGAACAGTGACCCAGCATGCCGTTCGGCCGTTCGGGCGTTTGGATAGCATATATGATGCCTCCGGTTGTAGGTGCTTTGAACTCTGATGATATTTTTTTTCTGATGAAGGCCATCATGGCTTAGGTGCTCCACAATGCTGGTGGCGTGTAGGATTCAAAATCTGAGCCTGCGAAATCCAAAACTATTCTCGCAGCCACGCGCTCCCACTCCATAATCGACCCGCAGTTCCGGCCTTTCCATTCCCGCCAAGATCATTTTTGCCCTTACAAAAAAACAGCGATCTGCTCCGAAACGCATCCCGCCCGTCCACACCAAACATCACCGAATGCCCGAATTTGGGAGCAACTGCTGGTAGTGTCGGGCGCCATTGGTCGCCGTGTCGCCCGCCCGAGAAGGCATGGACCGCGCCGTGCGTCCGCGGGGTGCCGCGGAGCTGCAAGTGCCCACCCGGGCCGCCGCCGCCGCCGTGGACAAGGAGCTCCCGCCCCGAACCAGCCGTGAGCGGCGGAGTACAACGCGAACCGCTAGCTCCTTGTTTTCGCTGTCGACGAGCTCGATGGTCCGCGGCGAGCTTCTCCCAGTTGATGGAGCGAGGGATAGGGCGGGGAAATGAAGGTGAGGATATGAAAGTGGAGCGGAAAGGCTGAGAAAGTGCGGTTGACCAGGGTTTGGTGTCTAGCTTCAGGGTTTTGTGGGGACGGGGGTGAGGACGACACGGGCCATAATAGGATGGTCTGACGTGACGATGGTCTCTGGGCGCGAGTATGGGGTTCCCGGACACCCAGATGTTCGGGCTTTGTTTGAGAAGGCCGGCGGTGGTCTTTTTTGTCGGACAGTGACCCAGCAGGCCGTCGAGCATTTGGATAGCATACGGTGCATCCAGTGATTGTAGGTGCTCTAATGATTTTTCTTTTTCTGATGAAGGCCATCATGGCTTAGGTGCTTTATCATGCTGGTGGCGTGTAGGATTCAAAATCTGAGTGCGCGAAATCCAAAACCATTCTCGCGGTCGCGCGCTCCTGCTCCATAATCGACCCGCGGTTCCGGCCTTTCCATTCCCGCCAAGATCATTTTTGCCCTTACAAAAAAATAGCGATCCGCTTCGAAACGCACCCCGCCGTCCACACCAAACATCACTGAACGCATCTTACGGCTCCACCTCACCGATCTGGGGCAACCACGCCTGGACCAATCAGCGCCCGCCTCCCCCTCCGTATAAACCCAGCAGCCCCACTCCTCCTCTCCTCCCATCTCGCCCCAAATCCCCCACCTTCTTCCAGCACACCCAACACACCCGCAAATCCCCCACTCTCCCGAACCAGCGATGGCCCCCAAGGCGGATAAGAAGCCGGCGGCGAAGAAGCCCGCGGAGGAGGAGCCGGCGACGGAGAAGGCAGCCGAGAAGGCCCCGGCGGCAAAGAAGCCCAAGGCCGAGAAGCGGCTGCCGGCGGGCAAGACAGTGTCCAAGGAGGCCGGCGGCGAGGCGAAGACGAGGGGCCGGAAGAAGGGCAGCAAGGCGAAGAAGGGCGTGGAGACGTACAAGATCTACATCTTCAAGGTGCTGAAGCAGGTGCACCCCGACATCGACATCTCCTCCAAGGCCATGTCCATCATGAACTCCTTCATCAATGACATCTTCGAGAAGCTCGCCGCGGAACTACAATATGCAAGGGATGGAAAAGACTATTCCTGAGCTCTTCGCAACGCTCAAAGCTGCGGAGGTAGAAATCAAGAAGGAGCATCAAGTGTTGATGGTTAACAAGACCACTAGTTTCAAGAAAAAGGGCAACAAGAAGAAGGGGAACTTCAAGAAGAATGGCAAGCAAGTTGCCACTCCCGGGAAGAAGCCCAAAGCTAGACCCAAGCTTGAACTGAGTGCTTCTACTGCAAAGGAACTGGTCACTTGAAGCAGAACTGCCCCAAGTATTTGGTGGATAAGAAGGATGGCAAAGTGAACAAAGGTATATTTGATATACATGTTATTGATGTGTACCTTACTAATGCTCATAGTAGTGCATGTGTATTTGATACCGGTTCGGTTGCTCATATTTGTAACTCGAAACAGGGACTACGGACTAAACGAAAATTTGGCTAAGGACGAGGTAACGATGTGCGTCGGGAATGGTTCCAAGGTCGATGTGATCGCCGTCGGCACGCTACCTCTACTTCTACCTTCGGAATGAGTTTTAGACCCGAATAATTGTTATTTGGTGCCAGCGTTGAGCATGAACATTATATCTGGATCTTGTTTAGTGCGAGACGGTTATTCATTTAAATCAGAGAATAATTGTTGTTCTATTTATATGAGCAATATCTTTTATGGTCATGCACCCTTTGAAGAGTGGTCTATTTCTGTTGAATCTTGATTGTGGTGATACACATATTCATAATATTGATGCCAAAAGATGCAAAGTTGAAAATGATAGTGCAACATATTTGTGGCACTTCTGTTTAGGTCATATTGGTGTAAAGCCCATGAAGAAACTCCATGCAGATGGACTTTCGGAATCACTTGATTATGAATCATTTGATACTTGTGAACCATGCCTCATGGGCAAGATGACTAAAACTCCGATCTCCGGAACAATGGAGCGAGCCAATGACTTATTGGAAATAATACATAGTGATGTATGCGGTCCGATGAGTGTTGAGGCTCGCGGCGGGTATCGTTATTTTCTAACCTTCATAGATGATTTGAGCAGATATGGGTATATCTACTTAATGAAACACAAGTCTGAAACATTTGAAAAGTTCAAAGAATTTCAAAGTGAAGTGGAGAATCACCGCGGAGGTGAATATTTGAGTTACAAGTTTGGCCTTCATTTAAAACAATGTGGAATAGTTTCACAACTCACGCCACCTGGAACACCATAGCATAATGGTATGTCTGAATGTCGTAACCGTACTTTATTAGATATGGTGCGAACTATGATGTCTCTTATCAATTTACCACTATCGTTTTGGGGTTATGCATTAGAGACAACTGCATTCAAGTTAAATAGGGTATCGTCTAGATCCGTTGAGATGACACCATATGAACTATGGTCTGGCAAGAAACCTAAGCTATCATTTCTTAAAGTTTGGGGTTGCGATGCTTATGTGAAAAAGCTTCAGCCTAATCAGCTCGAACCCAAATCAGAGAAGTGCGTCTTCATAGGATACCCAAAAGAAACTGTTGGGTACACCTTCTATCACAGATCCGAAGGTAAGATCTTTGTTGCTAAGAATGGATACTTTCTAGAGAAGGAGTTTCTCTCGAAAGAAGTGAGTGGGAGGAAAGTAGAATTTGATGAGGTAATTGTACCTTCTCTCAAATTGGAAGGTAGCTCATCTGAGAAACCCGTTCCCATGATGCCTACACCAACTAGAGAGGAAGCTAATGATGATGATCATGAACCTTTAGATCAAGTTACTACTGAGCCTCGTAGGTCAACCAGAGCACGATCCGCACTATAGTGGTATGTCAATCCTGTTGTGGAAGTCATGTTACTTGACTATGACGAACCTAAGAACTATGAAAAAGCTATGATGAGCCTAGACTCCGATAAATGGCTTGAGGCCATGAAATCTGAGATATGATCCATGTACGAGAACAAAGTGTGGACTTTGGTGGATTTGCCCGATGATCAGCGACCCATAGAGAATAAATGGATCGTCGAGAAGAAGACTGACGTTGATGGTAATGTTACTGTCTATAAAGCTCGACTTGTCGCAAAAGGTTTTCGACAAGTTCAAGGAGTTGACTACGATGAGACTTTATCACCCGTAGCGATGCTTAAGTCTGTCCGGATCATGTTAGCAATTGCCGCATTTTATGATTATGAAATCTGGCAAATGGATGTCAAAACTGCATTCCTTAATGGATTTCTTAAAGAAGAGTTGTATATGATGCAACCAGAAGGTTTTGTCGATCCTAAAGGTGCTAACAAAGTGTGCAAGCTCCAGCGATCCATTTATGGACTGGTGCAAGCATCTCGGAGTTAGAATCTACGCTTTGATGAGGTGATCAAAGCATATGGTTTTATATAGACTTTTGGAGAAGCCTGTTTTTACAAGAAAGTGAGTGGGAGCTCTATAGCGTTTCTAATATTATATGCGGATGACATATTGTTGATTGGAAATGATGTAGAATTTCTAGATAGCATAAAGGATACTTGAATAAAAGTTTTTCAGTGAAAGACCTTGGTGAAGCTGCTTATATATTAGGCATCAAGATCTATAGAGATAGATCAAGACGCTTAATTGGATTTTCACAAAGCACATACCTTGATAAAGTTTTGAAGAAGTTCAAAATGGATCAGTCAAAGAAAGGGTTGTTGCCTGTGTTATAAGGTGTGAAGTTGAGTCAGACTCAATGCCCGACCACTATAGAAGATAGAGAGAAAATGAAAGTCATTCCCTATGCCTCAGCCATAGGTTCTATGATGTATGCTATGCTGTGTACCAGACCTGATGTGTGCCTTGCTATAAGTTTAGAAGGGAGGTACCAACGTAATCCAGGAGTGCATCACTAGACATCAGTAAAGAACATCCTGAAGTACCTAAAAAGGACTAAGGATATGTTTCTCGTTTATGGAGGTGACAAAGAGCTCGTCGTAAGTGGTTACGTCGTTGCTAGCTTTGACACTAATCCGGATGATTCTAAGTCACAAACCGGATACATATTTATATTGAATGGTGGAGCTGTCAGTTGGTGCAGTTCCAAGCAAAGCATCATGGCAGGATCTACGTGTGAAGCGGAGTACGTAGCTGCTTCAGAAGCAGCAAATGAAGGAGTCTGGATGAAGGAGTTCATATCCGATCTAGGTGTAATACCTAGTGCATCGGGTCCAATGAAAATCTTTTGTGACAATAATGGAGCAATTGCCTTAGTGAAGGAATACAGATTTCGCTAAGGGCAGGTCAATATCTTCATCAATGTCAAAGCTCGGGCAGGTCAATCGTTCTCCTCAAACTGGATTTCGCTAAGGCGTTTGATACTATTGCGCACGAACTGATGATTCGCATTATGCAGCAAATGGGTTTCAACGACAAATGGATATCTTGGATCAAGTGCCTTTTCTCCTCAGGTCGTTCATCAGTCCTACTAAATGGAGTCCCTAGCCGACAATTTCTCTGCCAGTGTAGGGTGAGGCAAGGTGACCCTCTCCCCCCCTCATTTTTGTCCTCGCAGCCGAGCTTCTTCAATGCACGATCAATGATGCTTTTAGACGTGGCGATATCAGCCTGCCTTTTCCCTACTTAGGGCAAACTGATTACCCGGTGATCCAATACGCGGACGATACACTACTTGTCTTACCTGCCTGCCCACTTCAAGTTATACGTGTCAAAAAAATCCTTTCTGACTATGCATCCTCGATCGGCCTCAAAATTAATTTCAACAAATCAACGATGGTACCAATCAACATGGATGCAAGTTCAGCTTCAAGCTTGGCCGCTATCTTCGGATGCAATGTAGGTACAATGCCCTTCACCTACCCGGGCCTTCCACTTGGCATTACACGACCAACCATACAAGAATTCATGCCTCTGGTTTGCAAAATGGAACGTCGTCTCACTGCCACGATCGCCATGATGTCTTATGGGGGGCACCTTTCCTGGCTCAATGCGTTTGTCACATCACTCCTGGTGTTTGCCATGTGCACGCTCAAGTTCCCTCCGAAACTGATTGGAATTCTGGACAAGATTCGTAGGAGATGCCTCTGGAAAAAGAAAACTGATTAAGGAGACAAATGCAACTCGCTGGCTGCTTGGGAGCTAGTTTGCAAGCCCAAGAGTAAGGGCGGGTTGGGAGTGATCAACATTCAAATACATAATGATGCTCTCCTGCTAAAGTTTTTGCACAAATTCTATAACAAGCTGGACGTGCCATGGGTTACAATGCTTTGGGATAATCAATATGCTAACCAGGTGCCTCATGCGGTGGACTCGATCGGGTCTTTCTGGTGGAAAGACGTCCTCAAACTAACGCCTGTTTACAGGGGGATCACTCGTGTCCAAGTGGTTGACGGATCAACCACTCTGCTCTGGAAGGATTTGTGGTCCACTGATGTGCTTCAATCTTCACACCCGCGCGCCTTTTCTTTTGTTGTGCATGAGGACATGATGGTCGCTGACTTCTGGGCCACCGATGAGCTGCATGAAACCTTTCACCTACCGCTGTCTGCCCGTGCTCTTAATGAGGTGCGGGATTTCCAGCATGCAACATCCAACATACACCCAACGACGGCAATATCTGATGTTTGGCACTACATTTGGGGTGCAGCAGAATACAGACCAAAGGATTATTATAACAACTTCTTCCGTGACGCAACAGCTCATCCCTCTTTTAGGCTCCTTTGGAAGTCAAACTGTACAATGAAAATCAAGGTATTTGCATGGTTACTGCTGCAAGACAGGTTGAACACTCGTGACATGCTCAGGAGGAGACATTATGATATTGGGGATGATTTCACGTGCCTCCTTTGTGGGCGCAATATCCAGGAGACTCTTGAACATATGATCTTCACGTGCCAGTTCAGTGAAAGGTGCTGGGCCAGGATAGGTGTTGACTGGCCTGATTTCCAAAATAGGTTTGTGGCGCTGCAAAACGCACAAACCATTCTGCCCCATCCTTTCTTCATCGAAACGTTCTACACTGCTGCCTGGAGTTTGTGGAAAAAAGAAATAATAAGCACTTCAGAGGTGTAGCCCCAAGCATTGCATCTTGGTTTCGGCGTTTCAAGGAAGACTTGGGGCTCTTGCAACATAGAATAAAGGGTGCACGCAGGGCTGCCCTGCTTTCATATTGTGACACACTTAGTTGAGTCATTCTTTTATTTTTTCTGTACTCTGTTAGCTTGCGTAGAACCAAAAAACAGTGTGTGAGTGGTGATCATGGCTTAGCTGACCACCTCCCTGCTGGTGACACCAATAGTGAGGGTGGGACGTGATGTAGATGATATATCTATGAAAACACCCCATTTATATGGATACATGAAATATATACAGTGGGAGTTCTCTCCCACTATCAAGTTCCTAAAAAAAGGAATACAGATTTCACAAAAAGACGAAACACATGAAGAGACGCTTCAACTCCATCTGTGATCTAGTCAAGGAGGGATACATAGAGATTTGCAAAATACATACAGATCTGGATATAGCAGACCCGTTGACTAAGCCTCTTCCACGAGCAAAACATGATCAGCACCAAGACTCCATAGGTGTTAGAATCATTGCAATGTAATCTAGATTATTGACTCTAGTGCAAGTGGGAGACTAAAGGAAAATATGCCCTAGAGGCAATAATAAATTTGTTATTTTATATTTCCTTATTCATGATAAATGTTTGTTATTCATGCTAGAATTATATTAATCGGAAACTTGATATATGTGAGGATACATAGACAAAACACCGTGTCCCTAGTAATCCTCTACTAGACTAGCTCGTTAATCAAAGATGGTTAAGTTTCCTAACCATAGACATGTGTTGTCATTTGATGAACGGGATCACATCATTAGGAGAATTAAGTGATGGACAAGACCCATCCGTTAGCTTAGCATAATGATCGTTCAGTTTTATTGCTATTGCTTTCTTCATGTCAAATACATATTCCTTCGACTATGAGATTATGCAACTCCCGGATACCGGAGGAATGCCTTATGTGCTATCAAACGTCACAACGTAACTGGGTGATTATAAAGATGCTCTATAGGTATCGCCGAAGGTGTTTGTTGTGTTGGCATAGATCGAGATTAGGATTTGTCACTCTGAGTATCGAAGAGGTATCTCTGAGCCCTCTCGGTAATGCACATCATAAGAAGCCTTGCAAGCAATGTGACTAATGAGTTAACTGCGGTATGATGCATTACAGAACGAGTAAAGAGACTTGCGGTAACAAGATTGAACTAGGTATGAAGATACCGACGATCGAATCTCGGGCAAGTAACATACCGATGACAAAGGGAATAACGTATGTTGTCATAACGGTTCGACCGATAAAGATCTTCATAGAATATGTGGGAGCCAATATGAGCATCCAGGTTCCGCTATTGGTTATTGACCGGAGAGGTGTCTCGGTCATGTCTACATAGTTCTCGAACCCGTAGTGCATGCTTAATGTTCGATGACGATTTGTATTATATGAGTTATGTGATTTGGTGACCGAATGTTGTTCGGAGTCTCGGATGAGATCACGGACATGACGAGGAGTCTCGAAATGGTCGAGAGGTAAAGATTGATATATAGGATGATAGTATTCGGACACCGGAAGTGTTCCGGGATGTATCAGGTACATATCGGAGTACCGGGAGGGGGGGGGGGGGGTTATCGGACCGGAACCCCTCGGGGGAAGATAGGGACCATATGGGCCATAGGAGGGGAGCACACCAGCCCACAAGGGGTTCCCCCTTATGGTCGGAGGCCGAATAGGAGAATGAGGTGGGGGTTCGTCCCCCCTTTCCTTCCTCCTTCGCGTCCTACTTGGGCGCACCCTAGGCTGCCTCTCTCCCCCTCCCTCCTTTATATACGTGGGGAGGGGGCTCCTAGAACACACACCAACGTTTGTGCCCGGCCATTGCGAAGCCGCCCCGCCATAGGGTGCGGGCATGGCTGAGGGCCTCATCATCGTTGCTAGCGGGCGACAGCGGCTTCGGAGAGGATCTGTGACACCCACACTTGGAGCGGCTGGCGGGCGCCTTTGCCACCCTCTTCCTTACGCGCAGATACGTGCGACCCTCAGACTCCGACTGCCTTGTAGACACGAGCACCCAACGGCGCCCGGAGAAGCATGAAATGCGCCGTGCATTCGTGGGGCGCCCCGGAGCTGTAGGTGCCCACCCGAGTCGCCGCTGACACCGTGGACGAGGAGCTCCGTCCCCAGACCATTCATGAGAGGCGGAGTACAACGCGAAGCGCTAGCTCCTCGTCGTTCACCGTCGACGGGCTCGATGGTCTGCAGTGAGCTTTTCTCAGTCGATGGAGCAAAGGATAGGGCAGGGAAAGGAAGGTGAGGAGATGAAAGTGGAGCAAAAAAGGTTTAGAAAGTACGTCTGACTATGGTTTGGTGTGGGGATTCTGGTTTTTGCAGGTATAGGGATGAGGATGGCATGGGCCATATTGGGTTGGTCCGACGTTAGGACGGTGTCTGGACGCATTTGGATCTTCCCAAATCCGCCTCACATATGAATCAGGTATGGGGTTGCCGGACAATCCAAATATTCGGGCTTTGTTTGAGAAGGCCGGTAGGTGGTCTTTTTCGTCCGGACAGTGACCTAGCAGGCCGTTCGAACGTTTGGATAGCATATGATGCGTCCGGTTGTAGGTGCTCTAATGATTTTATTTTTCTGAAGGCCATCATGGGTTAGGTGCTCTACCATGCTGGTGGCGTGTAGGATTCAAAATCTGAGTGCGCGAAATCCAAAACCATTCTCGCGGCCGCGCGCTCCCGCTCCATAATCGACCCGTGGTTCCGGCCTTTTCGTTCCCGCCAAGATCATTTTTGCCCTTACAAAAAAACAGCGATCCGCTCCGAAACGCATCCCGCCCGTCCACACCAAACATCGCCGAACGCATCCTACGGCTCCACCTCACCGATCCGGGGCAACCACCCCTGGACCAATGAGCGCCCGCCTCCCCCTCCGTATAAACCCAGCAGCCCCGCTCCTCCTCTCCCCCCATCTCGCCCCAAATCCCCCACCTTCTTCCAGCACACACACCGCACCCCGCAAATCCCCCACTCTCCCGAACCAGCGATGGCCCCCAAGGCGGAGAAGAAGCCGGCGGCGAAGAAGCCCGCGGAGGAGGAGCCCGCGACGGAGAAGTCGGCCGAGAAGGCCCCGGCGGCGAAGAAGCCCAAGGGCGAGAAGCGGCTGCCGGCGGGCAAGACGGCGTCCAAGGAGGCCGGCGGCGAGGCGAAGACGAGGGGCCGGAAGAAGGGCAGCAAGGCGAAGAAGAGCGTGGAGACGTACAAGATCTACATCTTCAAGGTGCTGAAGCAGGTGCACCCCGACATCGGCATCTCCTCCAAGGCCATGTCCATCATGAACTCCTTCATCAACGACATCTTCGAGAAGCTCGCCGCCGAGGCCGCCAAGCTCGCCCGCTACAACAAGAAGCCCACCATCACCTCCTGGGAGATCCAGACCTCCGTCCGCCTCGTCCTCCCCGGGGAGCTCGCCAAGCACGCCGTCTCCGAGGGCACCAAGGCCGTCACCAAGTTCACCTCCTCCTAGATTGCATCTGCATTGCTTGTATCTATCTATCTATCTATCTAGTAGCGACTGTAGCTGGTTCTGTTACTTCAGTGCTTGTCGACTCTGGTTATCTGGAACTACAAGTGGTATTAGTGCTGGAAGGGGAATCGATTAAATTTGTGCTTCTTTTGGCAGCTGATTTTTCAAAAGTAGTGGTTCATTTCATCAGCCTGATATTCTGCATTAGGTGAGTGTGATTATCGTTAAATAAGAGCATTCCAATGGTTGCCTTGCCATGTATGGTTCTTGTTTTGGTAGTAGTTTGCTTTGCTTATCCACAAGTATCAGCCAATTGGTTAGGCTGGAGCAGCTTCGTTCTGATCCTATTGACGGTGTTACTCTGAAAATTGTTAAGCGTGAGAAAATTAGACTAGCTGTCCAATTCTTTTTTTTTTAGAAAAGGAGGAGGACCCTGGCCTCTGCATGGTGATGCACATTTGGTGTATCCATGGAAGCTATGGATGGTCTTCAGGCTGTATCTTCTTCAGATATTGCAGCAATTTAGAGATCGTGTAACTTCACAATTGCCTGGCGAGTGCTTTTTTTTTTTTCCTTTCAAGTAATTTATTGATTTTGGTGGTCTAATATTTATACCCGTAGGCATATGGACGCTATCCTGAAACCATCAAGAAGAAAGCCTGGCTCCTGTTCTCTGTCGTTTGCCGAACCTTCCAAAAAGATAACCAAAAGAAAAACATGGATCTTCTAGGTAGGCAAATCTGCAGGCAGCCACAGCATCATCCTTGTCCGGTTGAACATGCCTTTTCTTCACCACAGGTACATAATTTTTCTGAAATCCCTACAGAAGTCCCTGTATAATTAAATATCAGTGATGTAAGTTGTAACTCAGCACCTTAAACATTTAGGTTGAAATGAACACACACGCTGATCAAGTACATCTATCAAGTGCCTCCGCTACTCCACACCTACTTATCAAGAACAAGAGCTCTCATTATAAAGGCCAAAAGATTCAGTTACTAAACTACAATAAAATATATGCTTCGTTTCTACAGATTTCAGGTATCAAATTAAGATTTATACCTGTTTAAACATCCAAACAACTCTTCTCCTGTGGCCTTTACATCTCCTAGCAATATTTCAATGCTAGCCAACTTAGCTTGAGAATAAATAACTAATCAACATCGACATGAATAATCCAGTTATTTTTCCGGAGAATCCAAAAGTTGAGACAGTGCATCATAGAGACTATGATGCCTACTTTTCCACAAGGAACAAAAGAAAACCCAGCATCCGCTACACCAAAGTATTGCCAACATTCTAACTAATATTAGAAGATACCACTTACCCGATGCAATAAATTAAGTGTTGGATTTATGATAGCTGTGGCGACCTGAATCTGGGCACATGTGTTTTGTAACAGCGCAGATTTTCTTTGACAACTTCGCCAATTTTTATAGCTTGGCATTTTTTTGGCCAGAAACTTTCTTTCTTTTTGATAATTTGACTAACAGTACCTTTTATCTTCAGTTTGGATTGGCAGGAAAACCTGCCTCCTGTTTCCCGTCGTTTACCGAAGAACAGTGGTAACACTGATTTCATCTGTGGGAGCACTGGTTTCATTCTTGCAAAACTGCTGCGTATTTCTGTGCGTCGGAGATGTCGAGGCTGCACAGGCATGGTTTTCAAGCTACATTGCTGTCGTTTATCATACCATACCTTCCATGTACTAATACCCTGTATTGACATTCAGGTACTGAATGTGTGACCTTTCTCAACCAAGTGAACCAACCAGCAGTTCGGCACAGCCCGTAGAGCAGCAAACGTACCCTGTATTGACATCATCAAGGAAATTAAGAGCAAGTACACAATAAAGATTTGTATTCGGATAATAGCATGCCTCCTACCGACATTTGAACCTAGAGATAGCAGGACATCGAAGATTTGCATTTCTTTTTCCGTAGTTTTCTTCATCTAAGTGGAATCCATGATCTTCACTATATCAGAACATGAGTGTAAAATTAAGTACATGATCTTTCCCTGCCCTACAGATGACAATACAAGATCGCCACAAACAAGAAAAGTACATCAAGGAAAAAGCACAATAGACAATTTAACTGTACAAATCATCTTCTTCAGCTGCCATGGCCGAGGATGCAAAATGACCGGCCATAGCGGTAGCGCCCGCCACTGGCTGGTCAGGGAACCGGAAGTCACTACTGTTGAAAATCCGAGGGCTAGCTCAGCTCCGAGATGAACTGTAGGAACCCGTCGCGTGGTGGTTCTAGTACCCACACTCCTGAAGACCTTCACAGACTTGAGATATCACACTCTCACAATGGGGTAACTCAACTCTTTATTATTCACAACTATAATCTTGGGGCCCTCCACACCTTCCACCAGGGCGTAGCAGCACGGCCCCACCGCCTCCTTCCTTGGCCGGTGCCAGCCTTAGGCGGCCAGTGGCGGTGCCGGGGTATTCTGTGTAGTCAGTTGACCACACAGGATTAAGGCAAAAACAGTAGAAATCCTTCAAAAAATAATGTAGAATTAATCTAAATAGAACTACTTGACATCATTATTTTGAATATACATCTCAACTTTGAACTCTTGGCTTCGCCACTGCAGGCGGCGATGAGGGACCAGGGCAAGGAAGGAGCCCGGCGGCGCTAGGCTTTCGCCCTCGAGTCACGCGGCGCAAGGGTATTATCCTGAATTAGCACAAGATGCACTGCTGAGGAATGATTGATGCTTGATTGATGTTGCGTGTGTAGAAATGATTGATGCTTTGATTGTTTCTAGTCCAAGGATTCGTTAGTTCTGCCTAATACTCCCTCCGTCCCATAATATAAGAACGCTTTTAACACTAGTGAGTGGGAGTAGTTGCCAAATTCCACATGCCTTTTTAGGCACAGTAATAGAGAATGAGCTCCGGCCATACTGAACATATAACTAGAATGAGCTCGGTATACAGGTAGTTCATCATAATTAAACGAAGCAACTAGAGTTGACACTATTGCAGAACACGATCACTACAGTGCCTAAAGTTGCCAACTACACCATGTCTTTTTCAGTTACTGGAGAATGATCTCTGGCCATGGACCACACACAGACTCTCATGCAAAACAAAGTAGGAACTTGACACCATTTTCAGCACTCTATCACTACAAGAATCACGGAGGCAACCAGGTAGGCTAATCCTTCAGATTAAACACACCCATGGTGCATAACTCCTTGCGTCGAAGATCTCAGTTGCGATGCTTGGCAGCTCGTGACTTGTGCTGGCACGTCGCCGGGCCTGCAACTGATGCCGCACAAATGCATAACAAAAGACAGCCTGATTAGGATGAAGGAGTAGACAAGTGGTCCAGCAACAGAGCAGAACGGAAGGAACAGAGACATGGTGAAGAAATTGAGGCCGTATATCCAAATGCAAACTTATGGTCTTGGCAATGTGTGAATTTGCCAGTAAGTGAGGCACATTACATAAACGGTACTCCCTCCGTCCCATAATGTAAGACGTTTTTTAACACTAGTGCAGTGTCAAAAAACATCTTACATTATGAGACGGAGGGAGTAGATGTGATGGCCTGTAATTTTAGTGGCTAATTAACCAAGGTAAGTACTTTGGCTAGTGTAGTATGGCCAAGTGGAAACAACATGCATGCATCATAACTTTGTGCAAAATCAAAATTGAGAAACATTCATGCAACCTGAAAGTTGAGACTCGTGTCCAAGGAACAATTGATCTAGGATGTCTAGTGGTCATGAGGTTGAAAGCTAAACTAGGGAAAATTACGAAAGTACAAAAGAAAATGCACTTATTAAAAGAGAGCGTGAGAACTGGTTACCACCCCTAAGCTTAATTAAGCAAAGGGTTAGACATTTTTACCGTTGAGGTGCATATGACCTCTCTTATAATAGACATGGACCTTGCTTCAGCTGATTTCCTTGTTGTGGTCAGGTGACTGCCCTCCGATAGAACCTGCTAGAACAAAACTAAAAAAGAAAACAAAATATTTTTGTGCTTTATATTGTTGTACATAATACTGGTCGATCGGTCTCTCTACACCGATGAACTGTGGCCGTGTAAGGAGCAACACGAGTCATAGTACATCCCCCGATGTAGCAGTTCAGGCAGTCTCGTCTAAATCGTCTACATGTATGTACAACTGATACGTCTCTAACACATATATAATTTTTTATTGTTTCACACTATTATATTATCAATCTTAAAGACTTTATATGCAATTTTATATTATTTTTGGTAACTAACCTATTAACTCAGTGCCCAATGTATTTTCCTGTTTTTGCCTATTTTATTGTTTCGCAGAAAAACAATACTAAACGAAGTTCAAATACGAGGAAACTTCAGGGTGATTTTTTTTACCAGAAGGGACCCTAGAAGCTTTGGGAGGAGGCCAGAAGACATACGGGAGAGCCACAAGCTCACGCGGTGTGCCCTGAGGGGGCGCCACCTAAGCTTGTGTGCCCCACATACCTCAAATTGACCTAATTCCAAGCCTATAAATTCCCATAAATCCAAAACCAATAGAGAGCCATCCAAAACATTTTTTTCCCGTCGTAAGCTTATGTTCCTCCACGATCCCATCTTTGAGGCCTTTTTCGGTACTCTGACAGAGAGGGAATCGATCACGGAGGGCTTCTACATCAACCTTGCTGCACCTACGATGATGTGTGAGTAGTTCAACACAGACCTACGGGTCCATAGTGATATCTAGATGACTTCTTGTTGGAGTTATAATCCCACGATATGACCCGCCCGATTAGGGCTGGGTCATTCTCTGGTGACTTGAAGAGGAGACGCAACAAGCGGGCTCCGGTTATCCAGAAAACCAAGGTCCATGGGATAAGCCGCCAGGTGGTCCAACTTGTGGCCCAGGGCCTGGGGTGCCTTTACTGTCAATACTCCCAAGGAGTTTTCTTATTTAGCAAGACAAGTAGGAAGCATATTAGTACACGGGTTGCAATGTGACCTGGACTCTATTGTAAGCCCAGGGCCTCAACCTATATATAAAGGGGAGCCCCAAATAGAAGGGACTAGGTTACAAGTTCTCGAGTACTAGGTTAGCAAAGTCACACCCTTGTAATCGAGATCATCATCATCGATAACACACAAAGAAGGACGTAGGCTTTTACCTCCATCATGAGGGCCCGAACCTGGGTAAACCCTTGTCTTTCGATTTCGATCAACCCCATTCAAGCTACTACCTTGTGGCGATGGCCTCACGACTAAGTCCTTTCTCGAGGACATCTGTGGTGACAAGACCACGACAGTTGGCGCCCACCATGGTTTTGTCATGGCAGATGTCCTCGAGAAAGGACTTAGTCATGAGGCCATCGCCACAAGGTAGTAGCTTGAACGGGGTTGATCAGAATCGAAAGACAAGGGTTTACCAGGTTCGGCCCCTCATGGTGGAGGTAAAGCCTACGTCTTGCTTTGTGTGTTATTGATGATGACTATGTTACAAGCTCTCGAGTACTAGGTTAGCCATCGCACTCTTGTAATCAAGATCATCATCATCAATAACGCACAAAGCAGGACGTAGGCTTTTACCTTCATTGTGAGGGGCCGAACCTGGGTAAACTCTTGTCTTTCGATTCTGATCAACCCCGTTCAAGCTACTACCTTGTGGCGATGGCCTCACGACTAAGTCCTTTCCCGAGGACATCTATCGTGACAAAACCATGACACTTCTTCTCTCTCTTTGATCTTCAATACAATGTTTTCTTCGTAGATCAATCCGATGTAATCTTCTTTTGCGGTGTGTTTGTTGAAATCCAATGAATTGTGGGTTTATGATCAGATTATTCATTGAAAGTAATTGAGTATTTTCTGAACTTTATTATGCATGATTATTATAGATTTGTATTTCTCTCTGATATATCCTTTTGGTTTGGCCAACTAGATTGATTTATCTTTAATGGGAGCGGTACTTTCTAGTAGGTTTAATCTTGCATTGTCCTCACCCAATGACAACAGGGGTAACGAGGCACGTATTTGTATTGTTGCTACTAAGGAGAAAACGACGGGGTTTAATCATATTGCTTGGTTTTATTTTTTCTACATTATGTCATCATACTTCATGCATTATTCTGTTTGTTATGCACTTAATACGTTTTGAGGCAAGCATAGAAGCATTCTCAAAGTGTAGTAGTCGTAGTAGATGCAGGCAGGAGTCGGTCTACTTGTCATGATCATTGCCATGAATATCGTCATAACTATGCGCTTTTCTATCAATTTCCCAACAGTAATTTGTCTACCCACCGTATGTTAATTTTTTAGAGAGAAGTCTCTAGCGAAAACTATTACCTCCGGATCTATTTTACTCATATTACAAAAACCAAAAACACCTTGCTGCAATTTTCCTACCGCTAAGATTATTTCTCTTAGAAATCAAATCATGAACTTTAAGCAACTTGGGCAATAACATGTTGCACAATTTTTGAAGAGAACAAAATTAATGACTAAAATTTGTCCCACTCATGGATTAAGCTTATGGATGATAATACAAAAAAATTATGCGGGACTAAACTTTGTGTCTAGAAATCTTCCGCACTCTGCTGAAGGTGGTACCTTTATGGGAATTAAATTAGGATAGCCCATGAAGCTTCTCGATGATATGCTGACAAATTATTCTCAATGGCACACCGAACGAGCTCCAACTGGTAAGAAGGTAAACTCTGTCGAAGAAGTTTCTACTTTGAGTGATAAAATTGATGCTCTCATTAATATGCTTACTAGTAAAAATACTCATGTTGATCCCAATGATGTTCGATTATGTACCTTGATTGAGAAAAATAATGATGCTATTGATGTGAATTTTGTTGCTAGAAATAATTTCAACAACAATGCTTATCGACGGATTTTCAATCCTAGACCGTATCCCGGTAATTCCTATGGTAATAATAATAATAATAATAATAATAATAATAATAATAATAATAATAATAATAATAATAATAATAGGATGCATGTTGAACTTGAGAACAACATTAAACAATTTATTAGTTCTAAAAAGATTTTTAATACCGGGTAGAAGAAACACTACATATAGTTGATGATATGGCTAGAAAGTTGGATATAATTGCTCATGATGTGGAAACTCTCAAAATTAAAATTATGCCGCGGAAAAATGATATTACAAAATCTCTAAAGTATATTCAAGTCACCATGGATGAAAGTAGAAAAAGAATTGAAAGGATTAGAACTAAACGTGAATCCCTAGAAAAAGTTCGCGCTCCCGATTTTTATCATAATGATGATGAGGATATTAAAATGATTGGTGTGACACCTATTGAATCTTTATTTATTAATATAAAACTCGATGAAAAGGGGATTGGAGATGATTCAACTTTAAGTAGAAGGCATCCCAATTGTTCGGAGGGTGATGATCTTAATGGTAAAAACAATAAAAGGGGTTTGAAAAGGTTAAGACTTTAGATAGTGATGTGCCCACTACTTTGGATTATAAGGACATTTAAGTATGACACTATGGAATAAATTTCCTTGTTGCAATCCATGATAAATTCACCTAATGCTTATGAACTAAATAAAGCTTTTACTAAACACCTTGTGCCAATGGCTCTCATAATAGATTCATGTGGTGGTTTAATTATCTTTCCTGGGAAGTGTTACACCCTTTTTTTTCGTGGAAATTGGAACCTTCTACAATATGTTTAGTAAAAGCTTTATTTTGTTTGTAAGGATTAGGTGAATTTATCATGGATTGCAATAAGGAAATACATTCGATCAAAGAACAATTATAATAATTAAAGTCCTTGTAATCCAAGGTAGTGGGCACATCACTATTTGAAGTCTTGACCTCTCCAAACCCAGTTTTAATCATTTTTATCATTAAGATCATCATCCTATGAACAATTGGAACGCCTACTGGCTAAAGTTGACTCACATCCAATCCCTTTTTCATCAAGTTTTATATTACTAACAAACTTATTTCAATGGGCGTCACACCAATCAATTTAATATCTTCATCCTGATTACGTAAAAACCGAGTGGAATAGCCTTCTCTAGGAATTCTCGCTTGGCTCTCTACCTAGCGGTTCTCTCTTTTTTCATTAATGGAGAGTTGGATATATTTTATAGACTCATTTATATCATGCTTAGGTGGCAAATTTTTAATTTTAAAAGTTTCCACATCATGAGCAATTATATCCATGTTTCTAGTCATATCATCAACTTTATGTAGTTTTTATTCTACCATAGCATTATAAATATTTTGAGAACTAATAAATTCTTTAATATTGTTCTCAAGTTCAAAAGGTATCCTTCCATGATTATTATAGGAGTTTTTGGGATACAGTCTAGGATTGAAATTCCCTCTATAGGCATTGTTGTTGAAATTATTTCTAGGGAAAAAATTCACATCAATAGCATCATTTTTTTTGCTCAGTCAAAGTAGATAGTGGTACATCATTAGGATCAGCATGAGCATTTCTACTAGCAAGCATAGTCATAAGAGCATCCATTTTATCACTCAAAGTAGTAATTTCTTCAACATAGTTTACCTTCTTACTAGTCGAAGCTCGTTCGATGTGCCATCGAGAATAATTTGTCATAATATTATCAAGAAGATTTGTGGCTTCTCCCAATGTAATTCCTATAAAATTACCTCGTGCAACATAGTCTAGAAGATTTCTCAACACAAAGTTTAGCCCCGAAAAAAAACACTATTATCATCCATAAGCTTAAACCATGAGTAGGACAATTTTTAATCATTAATTTCATTCTCTCCCAAGATTGTGCAACACTTTCTTTATCAAGTTGCTTAAAGTTCATGATTTGATTTCTAAGAGAAATAATCTTAGGGAGGAATATACTTGGCAATAAAAGCATCCTTACATTTATCCCATGAATCAATACTACTATGAGGCAAGGATGAAAACCAAGTTTTATTACGGTCTCTCAGCAAGAAACGAAATAATTTCAGCTTAATAATGTCACTATCCACATCTTTTTTCTTTTGCATATCACTTAATTCAGTGAAGGTATTAAGATGGGATGCAACATCCTCATTAGGATTTCCAGAAATTTTTTCTTTCAAAACAAGATTTAGCAAAGCAGCATCAATATCATATGACTGCGCACTAGTGGCGGGAGGAGCAATTAGATTACTAATAAAATCATTGTTATTAGTATTCGAGAAGTCACACAACTTGGTGTTTTCTTGAGACATAGCGACAAAGCAAGCAAAGAAGCAAAATAAAATAATTTTGTGTTTTTGTTTTTTTAGAGAAGTGGAGGGAGATGAAAAGGAGAGGCAAATAAAAAGGCAAATAAATAGTAGAGGAAGTAGATGATAGTTTGAGTGAAGGTACTTGTAGTGATTTGGATGATGTTTCCCCAGCAATGGCACCAAAAATTCTTTCTGCTACTTGTGAGATGCATTGGGATTTTCCTTGAAGAGGAAGGGTGAAGCAATATAGTAGCTGATAAGTATTTCCCCTAGTGAGAACCAAGGTTTATCGAACCAATAAGAGAATCACACAAACCCTAGTGAACAACACCTAAACACACAAATGAAAATACTTGCAAACAACGCAGGCAAGAGGGTCGTCAATCCTCTCGAACTCGTTACTCGCAAGGATTAAATCTTGTAGTGGTAGATAGATAAATTGCAAAACAAAAGGAAGGTAAATTAATTGCAGCAAATATGATTAAGTAGACCCTGGGGCCACAGTTTTCACTGGAGGCTTCTCTCTTGAATAGATAACATACGGTGGATAAACAAATTACTGTTGGGCAATTGATAGAAAAGCGCATGATATGATGTTATTAATGACAATGATCATGTATATATGCATCACATCCGTGACAATTAGACCGAAACGATTCTGCATCTACTACTAGTACTCCACTCCGCGAGCGCTTCTATGCTTCCCTCTCTAGGTATTAAGGTCATAACAAACAGAGCAATGCATGAAGTATGATGACATGATGTAGACAAAGTAAACTCAAGCAATATGAATAAACACCATTGTTTTACCCTTAATGGTAACAATACAAATATGTGCCTCGTTACCTATCGTGGATTTAACACGACAGATGCCCTAGCAAAAGGACTTAGGTGTGGAGACATCGTAGCTAGGTTAGCTTAAAGGGGTTAAACGAGACAAAGGACACAGAGAGTTTTACCCAGGTTCGGCCCCTCTCAACGAGGTAAAAGCCTACTCCTGCTTTTGATTGTATTGCTTATGTTTCGATCACCAGGGAGCGAATACGCTTGACCTAGTGCTCGATCGGTTGTTTCTTGAGTTAACCCGCCGCCGGGTTACCCCTTTATATACAGGTTGATGCCTGACAGCTTACAGAGTCCCGGCCGGCTGACACAAACGTGACCGGCTCGGTTTCTAACCAAGTTTTCCTTACAAAGCAAGTTAAACATATGGCGGCTCATCCCTTTGGGCCTCAAGTTGCCTCTCGGTCTTTGGGCCTTCAATAAGCTTGCTTTATGAACCACCATCTTCATATCATCTTGGACCTTATCAGGCCTCTTCTTCTTTAAGTCGCCAGTGGCATGGCCCAGCCCCTCCTGGGTGGGTCATACCCAATAGTTATATCCCCAACATTTGGCCCCAGGGTGATTTGAATGGGTTCACATCAATCTTTCATCACTTAGCAGATTTCTTCTTTCATCAACTTTTACCAATTCATTGTAACCCGCCATGACGTCACATCACCGTACCACAGTAACCCACCATGATGTCACATGCATTAACTCCGCACAAGGCCCATGATATCTCAACGGATCTCTATCTTAATGGACCTCTTGAAAATCGAGGCATCCATGTAGCCACATAATCATTTATTCGGTCTCCTTGATTCTCGCGCATGCCATCTATCCATTCCCTTATAAATAGGGGTAGGGGGTCCTCTTTTTCACTTTTCACCCCTGCCCTCACGTCTTCCTCTTCCTCCTCACGCCGTCCAGTACAGCCCAAACTCCCCCGTCGCCGTCTCCAACATCATCAACTCCGGCCGCTGCATCACCCTAATTGTGCCCAGAAACCATGGCGCTCCTCTCTGTTCATTAGCACCGATAGGTAGCTTCTGTGCTTCATCTTAGACCTGCTGAGGGAGTCCTGGACTAGGGCGTGTCCGGATAGCCGGACTATCATCATCGGCCGGACTCCAAGACTATGAAGATACAAGATTGAAGACTTCGTCCCGTGTCCGGATGGGACTTTCCTTGGCGTGGAAGGCAAGCTTGGCAATACGGATATGTAGATCTCCTACCATTGTAACTGACTCTGTGTAACCCTAGCCCTCTCCGGTGTCTATATAAACCGGAGAGTTTTAGTCCATAAGACGAACAACCATTACAACAATCATACCATAGGCTAGCTTCTAGGATTTAGCCTCCTTGATCTCGTGGTAGATCCACTCTTGTACTACCCATATCATCAATATCAATCAAGCAGGAGTAGGGTTTTACCTCCATCGAGAGGGCCCGAACCTGGGTAAAAACATCGTGTCCCTTGTCTCCTGTTACCATCCGCCTAGACGCACAATTCGGGACCCCCTACCCGAGATCCGCTGGTTTTGACACCGACATTGGTGCTTTCATTGAGAGATCCTCTGTGTCGTCACCGATAGGCTTGATGGCTCCTTCAATCATAAACAACCACGCAGTCCAGGGTGAGACTTTTCTCCCCGGACAGATCTTTGTGTTCGGCGGCTTTGCACTGCGGGCCAATTCGCTTGGCCATCTGGAGCAGATCGAAAGTTACGCCCCTGGCCATCAGGTCAGATTTGGAAGCCTAAACTTCACGGCTGACATCCGCGGAGACTTGATCTTCGATGGATTCGAGCCACAGCCGAGCGCGCCGCACTGTCACGATGGGCATGATTTAGCTCAGCCGCCGGACAGTGCCTTGGAGGCCGCACATGAGTCCGCTCCGACCTCTAGTTTGGAGCCGACCGCGCAGATCGAGGACAGGTGGCTGGACACCGCCTCGGGAGCTGCAATCTCCATGGCGATGGAGCCGAACACGGACCTTGTCCCTCGTAAAGCTCGTGACTCCGAGGTGCCAGAATCCTCGCCGGACTCTGAACCTCCTGCGCCCTTACCAATCAAATCCGATTGGGCGCCGATCATGGAGTTCACCACTGCGGACATCTTTCAGCACTCACCCTTTGGCGACATCTTGAATTCGCTAAAGTATCTCTCGTTATCAGGAGAGCCCTGGCCGGACTGCGGTCAGGATGGTTGGGATGCGGATGTCGAAGAAATTCAAAACCCACCCACCACCCACTTTGTAGCCACTGTCGACGATCTAACCGACATGCTAGACTACGACTCCGAAGACATCGACGGTATGGACGACGATGCCGGAGACGACCAACAACCAGCACCTACGGGGCACTGGAAGACCACCTCGTCATACGACATATACATGGTGGACATCCCAAAGGATGGGAACGGCGAAGAAGCAGCGGAGGCAGATTCCCCTAAGAAACAGCCCAAGCGCCGACGTCAGCGGCGCTGCTCTAAATCCCGCCACAGCAAGAATGGAGATTCCGGCACCGGAGATAATAACACCCCAGAGAGTGCCGAAGACAACCCCCTCCGGCAAGATTCAGCGCAGGAGGACGGAGAAGCCAGCCCTCATGAGAGAGCGGCAGACGAAGAGGTCGAGGATGATAATTACATGCCTCCCTCCGGAGACGAGGCAAGCCTCAACGACGACGATTTTGTCGTGCCCGAGGATCCCGCCGAACAAGAGCGTTTTAAACGAAGGCTTATGGCCATGGCAAACAGCCTAAAGAAAAAGCAGCAATAGCTCAGAGCTGATCAAGACCTGCTGGCCGACAGATGGACCAAAGTCCTCGCAGCCGAAGAGCATGAACTCGAACGCCCCTCCAAAAGCTACCCAAAACGCAAGTTGCTCCCCCAATTAGAGGAGGAGGAGTATAAACCCTCATCACCAGCACACAATACGGCAGACCGACCACCTCGTGGCCGCGACAGAGAGGCATCTAGGCCCTCCACCAGAACCGTACCCCGGCACCGCTCCGGACTTGCGCCGGACTTGCAAGACATATTGGAGGACAAGGCAAGACAATCAAGATCGATCTACAGATCACGTGGGCGCCCCATGATGCGCGATGACTACCGTCGCGCCGGATACAGCAACTCCGGTCGGGCGGAACACAGTAGACAAAGCTCTCTTGAGCTGCGTCGTGATATTGCCCAGTATAGAGGCGCCGCACACCCACTATGCTTCACAGATGAAGTAATGGATTATCAAATCCCTGAAGGGTTTAAACTCGGAACATTGAATCCTACGATGGCACAACAGACCCCGCGGTTTGGATCGAAGACTATCTCCTTCGCATCCATATGGCCCGCGGTGATGATCTCCACGCCATCAAATATCTCCCACTCAAGCTTAAAGGACCAGCTCGACATTGGCTTAACAGCTTGCCAGCAGAGTCAATTGGCTGTTGGGAGGACCTGGAAGCCGCATTCCTCGACAACTTCCAGGGCACATATGTACAACCACCAGACGCCGATGACCTAAGCCACATAATTCAGCAGCCAGACGTATCGGCCAGACAATTTTGGACACGGTTCCTAACAAAGAAAAATCAAATCATCGACTGTCCGGATGCAGAGGCCCTCGCAACCTTCAAACACAACATCCGCGACGAGTGGCTGGCCCGGCACCTAGGACAGGAAAAGCCGAAATCCATGGCAGCCCTCACATCACTCATGACCCGCTTCTGTGCGGGGGAGGACAGCTGGCTAGCTCGCAGTAACAACCTCAGCAAAAATTCTGGCAGTCCGGATACCAAGGACCGCAATGGCAGGTCGCATTGAAACAAAAACAAACGCCGCATTAACAGCGATAACACTAAGGATACGGCAGTCAACGCCGGATTCAGAGGCTCTAAACCTGATCAGCGGAAAAAGCCATTCAAAAGAACCACTCCGGGTCCATCCAATTTGGACCGAATACTCGACCGCTCTTGCCAGATACATGGCACCCCTGAAAAGCCAGCTAATCACACTAACAGGGATTGTTGGGTATTCAAGCAGGCAGGCAAGTTAATTGCCGAAAACAACGACAAGGGGCTGGATAGCGATGACAAGGAAGAGACCCGACCGCCGAACAGTAGAGGACAGAAGGGTTTCCCCCCACAAGTGCTGACGGTAAACATGATATACGCAACCCACATACCCAAGAGGGAACGGAAGCGTGCACTTAGGGATGTATATGCGATGGAGCCAGTCGCCCCGAAGTTCAATCCATGGTCCTCTTGCCCGATCACTTTTGATCGAAGGGATCACCCCACCAGTATCCGCCATGGCGGATTCTCCGCATTGGTATTAGACCCAATCGTCGATATATTTCACCTTACCAGAGTCCTGATGGACAGCGGCAGCAGCCTGAACCTACTTTATCAGGATACAGTGCGCAAGATGGGCATAGACCCCTCAAGGATTAATCCTACAAAGACGACCTTCAAAGGCGTCATACCAGGTGTAGAGGACAATTATACAGGCTCAGTCACACTGGAAGTGGTCTTCGGATCCCCGGATAACTTCCGAAGCGAGGAGTTAATCTTCGACATAGTCCCGTTCCGCAGTGGCTATCACGCTCTGCTCGGAAGGACCGCGTTTGCAAAGTTCAATGCGGTGCCGCATTATGCATACCTCAAGCTCAAGATGCCAGGCCCTCGAGGAATCATCACAGTCAACGGAAACACGGAACGCTCCCTCCGAACGGAGGAACATACAGCGGCTCTCGCGGCAGAAGTACAGAGCAGCCTCTTAAGGCAATTCTCAAGTCCGGCCGTTAAACGACCGGACATGTCCAAGCGCGCCCAGAGTAACATACATCAAGACCACCTGGCACATTCCGAGCACGCGTAGCAATGCGGCCCCAACCCCAGCCCTCGCAAGATTGTAAGCCTAGTCCTTCGCGTACATCATTACGCTTTAGAGATACCATGTGCATAGGGGGAGGGGCACGACCACGACAGGCCCAGAGTGCGGCTCAACCACACCAGGGGCTCCGAAGTGTGTCGCTCTTTTTCTTTTTTCTTTTTTCTTATCCACAGGACTCCATTCACCAGAGGCCTTGTCCGGCAGTAGACTTGCCGAACTCACGATGCAAAAGCCAGGGAAGAAGAAAGGCTACGACGAACACTCAGGTGGTCTCCATTACGAGCATTAAATATGTTTAATACACCATTCCATAGCCTACCCCTGGAAAGGGACATGTTTAATAGTCCAACCCCTTGCTTACCGCACTATTTGTATCGCTCCGCATTCATGGCAGTATTTCTGAATGAACAATGCATCACTTTTTGCTTATAATTGCATCCCCTCTTTATATATGTTCGTTTATGACATTTTGCATCCGTACACTTTGGTACGGCCGAATACACCAGGGGCTTATGTTCCCCGCATTACGGTGTGATAAGTCCGCACACTTTCACAAGGGCGGCACCTCGAACTTATAGCATTATATGCATCGACTCCGAATCATGTCTTCGGTCAATAGTTGGGTTTGCCCGGCTCCCATGTTTTGGTACCTTACGTTCCGTTTTATCGGCTAAGGTAGCACTGGGAGAACCACTGCGATTGTGGCTCGGTTGAGCTGGGCGAGCGCCTCAGTGGAGAAAGCTAAAACTGACCGTCATGATAAGGCGAGAGCTGGTCGCTGTTCGAGAGGTCTTTTCGAGTCCCTAAAGACTTATGCCGCTTAGAGCGAGGAACCGGCTTTGTCCGGCCCATGCATGGATAGCGCCCCGAACTCGGTCTTCCGAATACTAGGGGCTTCGCCGAAATTTAAAATTATAGAATTCTATGGCTAAGTGAGAGTGTTCAAGCATTATAAGTCCGGTTGCCTCGTTCGTCGTGTTGAGCGCCTCCCTAGATGGACCCAAAAATGGGAACAAGAGCGCTCAAGTTTATCCCGAACACCCCAGCACTCGTGGCATGGGGGCTGAAGCCGACGGCTTGCCATCTCTCAGATTTGATAAACGGCCGCACAAAAGGTAATATTTTAAATTAATAAGCGTTGCTTAGCGCATATGAACAAAGTTTTCAGCGCACAGGATAACACATTGCGAGTCTACTCAAATATTACATCTTTGGAGCACTCATCCGCAATCTTGCGGGCACCCTTCAGGACACTCTTATAATACATTTCGGGCGTGCGATACTCCTTGCCCGCCGGTGGCGCGTCCGTTAGAAGCTTCTCAGCATCCAGCCTGCCCCAGTGCACTTTTGCACGGGCAAGGGCCCGACGGGCGCCTTCAATGCAGGCGGAGCGCTTGACGACTTCCACCCAGGGAAACGCATCCACCAGCCGCCGCACTAGGCCGAAGTAGCTCCCAGGCATGGCCCCCTCGGGCCACAGCCGAACTATGAGGCCCTTCATGGCCTGTTCGGCTACCTTGTGGAGCTCCACCAGCTGCTTTAGCTGGTCGCTAAGGGGCACCGGATGTCCGGCCTCAGCATACTGAGACCAGAATACCTTCTCCGTCGAGCTCCCCTCCTCGGCCCGGTAGAATGCGGTGGCATCGGACACGCTGCGAGGCAGATCTGCAAACGCTCCTGGAGAGCTCCGAATTCGGGTAAGTAACAGGTAATTCACATTCACATGCTTGCTTTGCATGAAAATGCCTTACCCGCCGCTATTTTCTTCACCGCCTCAATCTCCTGGAGGGCCTGGTAGGCTTCGGCCTTAGCGGCTTTGGCACTCTCAAGAGCCGAGGCAAGCTCGGACTCTCGAGTCTTTGAGTCACGCTCCAAGATCTCATGCTTTTCCACGAGAGCCTGGAGCTCTTGCTGCACCTCCGCCACCCGTGCCTCCTGCTTCTCTCGCTCAACTCGTCCCGCAGCCGCATTGCATTCGGCCGCGAACACGGCCTCCTTAAGGGTCGCCACCTCGTTCGTGGCCCCTGGAAAACCCATGTTATCCTTGTTATTTCTCTTGCAACCAAAATCCTTTTCTGTAAGGTACAAATTTAACACGGTGTTACTCACCTTCCCTGTCCTCGAGCTGCTTCTTGGCACGGCCGAGCTCACTCTCGGACCGCTCGAGGTTCTGCTTCAAAGCACCGAGCTCCGCAGTCAGTGCGGCGGAGGTCAGCAGCGCAGCCTGCAGTCCCATATTGATATAATTTTTAGACCTGCCGCGTATATCTTTTTAGATCCTCAGTCCGGCTTTTCTTTCTGAACACCGAACCGAGCATCAGGGACTACTGTCTATGCGGTATTACATTACATATTTTAAATTTCTTACCTCAAAGCCAGTTAGAAGGCTACTGCAGGCTTCGGTCAGCCCGCTCTTGGCGAGCTGAACCTTCTGAATCACCGCACTCATGATAGTGCGGTGTTCTTCCTAGATGGAAGCGCCGTTGAGCGCCTCCAACAAGTTGTCCGGCGCCTCCGGTTGGACGGAGGCTGCCGGTGTCACGGTCTTTTGCCCTTCTTACAAAGGGGCCGCCTGCCGGACTCCGAAACCACTGCTGGTTTCGGTGCGGAGTCCGGCGCAAATTCCGGGAGGTTGCCTTGCGGCACCTCCGGAGCCTCCTCCTCCTGATGGGTCCCCTCCTGGGATCCCACCTCGGCGTCATCAGCACCACAGGGAGTTGAGGCGGTCGGAAGGGAATCCACGTCCGACGGAGCCAAGGACCCGCTCGATGAAGCGGGAAGATCGTCCTCGGCCGGACTACAGGATTGTATGCGGCATTAGAAAGACACCGTGTGACAAAAAGAAAAATTATAAATCATTCAGGAATCCGGATACTCACGATCTTGCCAGGGGCTTGGCCCTTGAGGGCCACTCCTCTTTGCTGTCGCCAGCATTGGCAGAGCAGTCCGGAGGAAGGGTCCTTCCCTTCTTGGACCCTTCGGCCTCCCCCATTGGGGAAGCCTTCCTTTTCTTCTCTCCCCCCTCTTGGGGAGAGGCCTCTTTCTCCTCCTCGTCTTCGGGGGAGGAGTCCGCCTTGGAGCCATCGGACGATGAGTCCAACACCACCTGGCGTCGGGAACTTCTTCGGGTTCCCGTGGTCTTCTTCTTGGCCTTCTTCTCCGGCACCACGTAAAGTGCCGGGACTAGCAGCCCCGTCAAACGGGTATCCGCTGGGTCTTCGGGGAGGGGAGCCAGACAGTTAACCTGTCCGGACGTCCTCTGCCAGTCCTGTTAAAGGCATTGGGAGTTTTAGATCCCACATAGAGTCATACCATGAAAGAAATGAATGTCCCATAAAGGATAACATATCTTACCGCGCCGGCCGGGCGCTGCGTGCTGAATCCGCGATCTTCAGTTGCGGATGCGGGGGCTTCTCCCCCTTGAACAGCACCCTCCAGGCCGCTTCGTACGTTGTGTCGAAGAGCCCGCTAAGGGTCCGGTGCTGTGCCGGATCAAACTCCCATAGATTGAAGGCCTGTTGTTGGCAGGGGAGAATACGGCGGACGAGCATGACCTGGATCACGTTGACAAGCTTAAGCTTCTTGTTCACCAGGGTTTGGAGACAGGACTGGAGTCCGGTCAACTCCTCCGAACTGCCCCATAGCAAGCCCTTCTCTTTCCAGGAGGTGAGCTGCATGGGGGTACCAGATCTGAACTCGGGGGCCGCTGCCCATTTAGGGTCACGCGGCTCGGTGATGTAGAACCACCCCGATTGCCACCCCTTGACGGATTCCACAAAGGCGCCCTCGAGCCAAGTGACGTTGGGCATTTTGCCCACCACGGCGCCTCCGCACTCTGCTTGAACGCCCTTCACCACATTCGGCTTGACATTGAAGGTCTTTAGCCACAAGGCGAAGTGGGGCTGGATGCAGAGGAAGGCCTCGCACGCGACGATAAACGCCGAGATGTTGAGGATGAAGTTTGGCGCCAGATCATGGAAGTCCAGGCCGTAGTAGTACATGAGCCCCGAACGAAGGGATGGAGTGGGAAGCCCAGTCCACGGAGGAAGTGGGGAAGAAATATGACCCTCTCATGGGGCCTGGGGGTGGGGATGAGCTGCCCCTTGTCGGGCAGCCGGTGCGCGATGTCGCTGGACAGATATCCGGCGCCGCGCAGTTTTTCGATGTGCCCCTCCGTAACGGAGGAGGCCATCCACTTGCCTCCCGCTCCGGACATGGCTGGAGAAGGTTGAGGCGAGGTGTGCGGACTTGGGTGCTGGAGCTCGAGTGCGCGGAGATGGATAGGCAAAGGAGGAAGAAGGCGTAGGTAAAAAGGGTGAATCCTTATCCCCTTATATATGGGCGGACGAAGACTATGCGTCCCCGCCGGCCTGGTAAAACCCGCCTACCTCCCAAGCGCCGCAGTCAATGGCGCGGTTGGGTTACCCACGTCCGTATTGATGGGTGAGGGAGTCCTGGACTAGGGGGTGTCCGGATAGCCGGACTATCATCGTCAGCGGGACTCCAAGACTATGAAGATACAAGATTGAAGACTTCATCCCGTGTCCGGATGGGACTTTCCTTGGCGTGGAAGGAAAGCTTGGCGATATGGATATGTAGATCTCCTACCATTGTAACCGACTCTGTGTAACCCTAGCCCTCTTCGGTGTCTATATAAATCGGAGGGTTTTAGTCCGTAGGACAATACAACCATTACAACAATCATACCATCGGCTAGCTTCTAGGGTTTAGCCTCCTTGATCTCGTGGTAGATCCACTCTTGTACTACCCATATCATCAATATCAATCAAGCAGGAGTAGGGTTTTACCTCCATCGAGAGGGCCCGAACCTGGGTAAAAACATCGTGTCCCTTGTCTCCTGTTACCATCCGCCTAGACGCACAGTTCGGGACCCCCTACCCGAGATCCGCCGGTTTTGACACCGACATTGGTGCTTTCATTGAGAGTTCCTCTGTGCCGTCACCGATAGGAAGGATGCCTCTTCCTGTCTTCAAGGACGGTATCTTCGCCAAAGGAGCCTTGGCCGCCGGCCAAACTATCTGGCTAGGTGGTTTTCTCATGACCGCCTGTTCGGCCACCGCTTCGACAATGACCTCTCAGGTCGTCAAAAGCAATCTTTACGTCAACTCGGAATTCACCGAGCGGCTGGATCCAATAGAGCTCTCGTCCGTAAACGAGCTCTTGGATCGCATCGCCGCCCTGGGAGTCACTACAGACTACAATCAGATTGGGCTTAAAACCGATCTGAGAGAGATTAACTCTCCCCAGGTTACCCACCATGTTGCAGTGGTAGAGGAACAACGCGGCGACTCATCTCCTGTATTGAAAACTAGTCATGTCCGGGCTCCCGAACCCTCCATGCCGGATTCCCGCGGAGGGATGAACTTCTATCAAGCACTGAACCTAAAGTCAGGCATCGGACCGGACTTGCTGAACAATGTTCAGCAATCCAAGCTTCCAAATTCGGAAACTTCTCGGCCCTTGAGCCTCGAGATGGGTAGGGTTCCGGACTCAATTTCCACCGACCCACCCAAACATATGCGATCCATCTCTAATCCGGCAAGAGCCCGCTGAAACAGTACATCATTACTGGGCAAGATTCCTCCTGGTTATGGACAGGATAAAGGACTGCCGAGTGGAAAACGCAATTTCAATTTTCTGCAATAATTGCACGGACGAGGGAATCTTGAACACCGTCAGCCGTCCGGAAATTACACGCTTCGCCGACCTGGCGTCCATAGTATGAAAGTACTGTGCGATGGAGAGTTTCCGAAAAACCGAAACTAAGTTTTGGGACAATCCGGCCCCGAATACAACCCTAGTTTGTAACAAAAGGGTGCACTACACTCAGGCACCAGGTACAAAAACCAAAAAGCAAAAACCCCATAAAGGGCACGGAACCGTACTGGAGGGATGGCTTAGCAGACCCTGTAAAATTCACAGTACAGAAGGCGCCACCCCAACACATAGCCTTCGAGCATTTTGGATACTACGGCAGGTGGCCAAAAGTGGCGAGGAGCTTCTAGCCCCAGAAAACCACTCCAACAATACTAGTACAGTATCAACAGTCTTCGAGACTTTCGCATCAAATAATATGCGGAAACGAACAATCCGCAGCCTCGCCGAAGTCTACCAAGTAGCAACAACAAATCCATGGAGCGACACGGCCATCACCTTCAACGCCAGCGACGAACCTAAATTCCGAACAGCCCGAGCACCAGCCGCATTGGTCCTCAGTCCAATAGTGGACGACTTTCGTCTTACCAAGGTACTCATGGATGGCGGCAGCGGACTAAGCCTCATCTATGAGGAAACTCTTCAAAAAATGGAAATAGACTGGAGCCGCATTGAGCGGAGCAGCACAACCTTCAGATGAATAATCCCTAGCCGGGAAGCGCGCTGCACAGGAAAAATCACACTCGATGTGGTGTTCGGCTCGCCGGACAATTACAGGTCTGAAGAAGTCACGTTCCAAGTGGCCCCATTCAGCAGCGGATATCACGCTATATTAGGACGAGAGGCATTCACAATTTTTCAAGCCATACCCCATTACGGGTATATGAAGCTTAAAATGCCTGGGCCCGGCGGAATAATCACTCTCGTTAGTGATCCGGACATAGCACTCCGCGCCGAAAACAAAACAACCGCATTAGCCCTGGAGGCACTATCCGAAGGCCTAGCGGTAGAAGAACTCACGACGCTGCGCTCTACAGTGAATAGGGACGATGTGATACTCGATAAGAGATCCAAGTCCACCTCCTTTAAACCAGCGGATGAAATAGTAAAATTCCAGGTCCATCCAACAGACCCAACAAAGACGGCCTCCATCGGGGCACAGTTGAACCCTGATGTAGATGCCGCACTGCGAGAAGTCCTTCGGGAAAATTGGGACATCTTTGCCTGGCACCCTTCAGATATGCCAGGAATCCCACGCAGATTGGCAGAACACAGCCTAAACATCCTAAAAGGATTCAAGCCAGTCAAACAGGCTCTTCGGCGATTTTCCGAATCCAAAAGACAAGCAATGGGAGAAGAGCTAGCCAAACTATTGGAAGCCGGATTCATCAGAGACATCAAACATTCGGATTGGCTAGCAAACCTGGTAATGGTACAAAGAAGGACAAATCCTGGCGCCTATGCATCGATTTTAAAGACCTCAACAAGGCCTGCCGAAAGGATCCCTTCCCCCTCCCCCGCCTTGACCAAATAATCGACGCTACCGCAGGGCACGATTCATTGTGCTTCCTTGACGCATACTCGAGTTACCATCAAATCAAGATGGCGGAAGCGGACCAAGCCGCAACGGCATTCATTACTCCATATGGACCATTCTGCTTTAACACGATGCCCTTCGGACTTAAAAACGCCGGCGCGACATATCAGCGCATGATTCAGACATGTCTGGCTACCCAGATCGGCAAAACAATAGAGGCATACGTAGACGACATAGTCGTCAAAACCAAACACGTAGAAACTCTAGTAGACGATTTGAGGCTCACATTCGACAACCTCCGAGCATATGACATTAAGCTGAATCCGGAAAAATGCGTTTTTGGCATACCAGCCGGAAAGCTCCTGGGCTTCATTGTATCCGGTAGAGGAATTGAAGCAAACCCAGCCAAGATCCGAGCTCTGTCACAGCTTGATATTCCAAAAGACCTCAAACAAATACAAAAATTGACTGGATGCGTGGCGGCTCTAAGCCGCTTTATCTCCCGTTTGGGAGAAAAGGCATTGCCCCTCTATCGCCTCCTCAGGCGCACCGAACACTTCGAGTGGACGGATGCTGCCACTGCCGGACTCGAAGAAATAAAAGCCATATTGGCAACAAATCTGGTCCTGGCTGCGCCTAACCTGGGCGAACCAATGTTGTTATACATCGCGGCAACACATCAAGTTGTAAGCGCGGTACTCGTTGTCGAACGAGAAACAGAAGGGCACAAATTCCCTCTTCAAAAACCAGTGTACTACGTATCCACTGTCTTAACTCCCTGCAAGTCCCATTACCCGCACTATCAAAAGATAGCGTATGTGGTGTTCATGGCATCCCGGAAGCTCCGACACTACTTTCAAGAGTGTTCGATAACAGTGGCCTCCGAAGTACCCCTCAACGACATTATAAACAACCGCGACGCGACGGGCAGGATTGCAAAATGGGCCATTGATCTCTTACCATTCGATATAACTTACAAACCTCGGCGAGCTATAAAGTCGCAAGTTTTGGCTGACTTCATCGCTGAGTGGACGGAAGCCGAACTCCCTAAAGAGTACGGCGCATACTCCAACTGGATTATGCACTTCGACGGCTCCAAAATGTTGGCCGGATTGGGGGCTGCGTCGTATTGACGTCCCCAACCGGGGACACAGTCCAATACGTACTTCAGATAATGTACACGGACTCCAATAATGCGGCCGAATACGAGGCCCTCCTACATGGCCTCCGGATGGCAATCTCCATGGGCATTCAACGCCTAGAGGTGCGCGGGGATTCAAACCTTGCAATATCCCAAGTAAATGGAGACTTTGACGCCAAGGATCCGAAAATGGCAGCCTATCGTAACGCTGTCCTAAAAATGTCAGCTCGGTACGAAGGACTTGAATTCCACCACGTAGCCCGGGATAATAACCAAGCAGCCAACGTATTGGCACGCATCGGCGCAAAATGTGTCGCTGTCCCTCCAAACATCTTCCTGGAACGGCTCTTTAAGCCATCCGTACTATGGGAAGAGGAGTCGGAAATAACAAACCGAAAGCAGCCGCACCACCAGACACAAAACAAGACATAATCGGCGATCAGCCGATGAAATAACACCTTCAGCCCACGAAATAATGGCAGTAATCGCCCCGTGGACAGAGCCATTCCTAGCCTACTAGCTTAGGCAGGAACTTCCCGAAGACCAAAATGAGGCCTGCTGCATAGTTCGGCGATCTAAAGCCTACAAGGTCCATGAGGGAGACCTCTATAAGAAAAGCACAACCGGAGTCCTTCAAAGGTGTATCTCCGAAGAGGAAGGGCGAAACCTTCTGGCTGAAATTCACGCCGGACTAGGCGGACACCACGCCGCAGCTCGGGCCCTAGTAGGAAAGGCATTCCGTACAGGATTTTATTGGCCGACGGCCCGAGCAGATGCTCAGGACTTAGTCCAAAGATGCGTCGGTTGTCAGTTCTTTGCTAATCAGAGCCACATGCCACCCACCGCCCACAAAACTATACCCATTACCTGGCCGTTCGCGGTCTGGGGGCTTGACATGGTTGGACCCCTTAAAGGGGGAACCCACAAGCAAAAATGCCTATTGGTCATGGTGGACAAATTTACCAAATGGATAGAGGCCAAGCCAGTTAAAACGGCAGAGTCCGGACCAGTGATAGACTTCATATCCGGGGTAGTACACTGTTATGGCGTCCCCCATAGCATCATCACCGATAAAGGCACGAACTTCACGGCCAACGAGGTTAAATTATGGTGCAAAAATATGGGCATTAAGCTCGATTACGCTTCAGTCTATCATCCTCAAACCAACGGTCAAGTGGAACGAGCAAATGGTCTAATAATGAGCGGCATCAAACCCAGACTAGTGCGGTCCCTTACGGAATCTAACACGCACTGGGTAGAGGAGCTCGACTCCGTACTCTGGGGGCTGCGGACAACACCCAACCGTACTACCGGATTCACACCATTTTTTATGGTATACGGCGCAGAGGCAGTTCTGCCCTGCGACATTATTCATGACTCACCTCGAGTGCGCATGTACGAAGAAAGAGAAGCCGAGCTGGATCGGCAGGACAGTTTGGACGCATTGGAGGAAGAACGCGACGTCGCAATGGCTCGTTCCGCATTCTATCAGTAGCAGGCTCGGACATATCAAAGCAGAGAAGTATGGGCTAAAACTTACAATGTTGGCGAACTAGTTCTACGCCTGCCGGACAAGAAAAAGGACAAGCTCAAGCCCAAATGGGAAGGCCCTTTTATTATCGATCAAGTCCTGACCGGCGGGGCGTACCGCCTGCGAAATGCATCGGATAACCGACTCGAGCCGAACCCATGGAACGCAGCCCGTCTTCGAAGATTCTACGCCTAGCGCCGGACTACGAGTTCGTCTCCTTCCTCCATCCAATTTTTTTACATTTTAGCTGTCTTTTGTTTTTCTCTTTTCTCTCAACCTTTTTCATAAAAACCTTCAAAGGCCTACTTGCGCATCGTTCGCACACACTTGATGTGCTATCCGCACTCATTATACCTGGGGGCTTCTTTACCAGAAGCTTAATTATAAGGGCTTCATGCCCAGCACACGTGTCAAACTTCCACGTGTGCCTTTTATTCACCATTATATGCATCGATATGACTTAAGTTTTGGCCAAGCTGGGTTGCCTGGCTCCTGTGCTTACCCCTATGTTCCCGATTGTTCGGCTAGGAGGTAAACGGAGCACCTCTGCGATTGTTACTGCCGGGTCAGCCGGATGTGTACCTCAGACTAGGTGAAGCCGAAAGCTAGCGTTCTTAAGGGAATATTCGGTCGGTGACTTGAAAGATGATTTTTTTACCAATTTATTTATCTGCCCCCAGATGTTTTCTTGCTCTTTTCGCAGACCGGACATGTACTTTAGGGCATGCCTCCCAGGGAAAGGAACCCTTAACGGAACTATTCTCCCTGGAAGATGTTTCTTACTAACCATGTAATATAACATAACTAGTTGGGCACTTGTCTGATAAAGCACTAATGACCCCTACGCCTGGTCTCCATGCATTCCCCGGTTGTTTCTTAACCGAGAAGGTATTCGGACACACTCCAGACTCTAGGGTCCCGAGGTTGAAGCGAAAAGGTCGGCAAAGACAAACGATCTACAATCCGGCTAGAAGGCATTTTACATGTCATTTTAAAATACATTGTCAAATCGACTGACTGTATTCCTCCTCAATCCCGTTTAACAAGCTGTCTAATTTACAGTCCCGTTGGGAATATTTAGCGGCCAACTCTACTTGGCCGTACACTAAACTCACAGGGATCTCCTTTCCATCGGGCCCCACAGGTCCGACCTCGGCCATGTGATTGGGATCCGCCTTCTTGTACCGCGTCTTCACCATGGCCCAGGCCGCCCTGGCACCTTGGTGGCAGGCCGAAATCTTCCATAAACGGAAGCGCTGCTGCACTCCCTGAAGCTTCTCCGCAAGCTCTCCAAGGCCCTCGGGTAGGGAGAGGGATGGCCATAACGCCTGGACGACGCCGCTCATTGCCTGCCGAACTTGTTCGAGCAGTTGCACCAGCTCGGGAAGTTGATCACCCGTTGATATGGGCATCTCCTCCGCAGGACGACCTGTGAGTACACCTACAGACATATTTTTGTCAATTGACTTCCTCGCCGAACTCTTCTTTTCAAAGGAGTTCGCTCAAGCACTTACTATTGATGCCGTGACGAAGCCGCTGATTCTCCTTTACGGAGCTAGACAACTCGGCCCGAACACCTTTCAGCTCTTCTCCAAGCTGGGCGTGGGCATCCTGAAGCTTGTTCCTTTCCTGCTGCACCCTCGACAGCACCCTCTCGCCGGCCTTCAGCTGGCGCAGTAGTTCTTGCCTGTCCGGTAACACCTGCAATGTCATTGTTAGACTTGCACGCACGCCGCACACCACTTATCTTTTTAAAATAATGTGTTACCAGGAGGGGTCCCTGTGTTTCCTCCTGCGGCAGCAAGTGCGGCCTCAAGTTGGGCCTTGCACTCTTGCAGCTCCTGAGACAGTTGGGTATTCTTCTCTGTAAGATCCTGCATATCAAATGATCCTTAAATCAGTTACTATAACTACTTTAAGTCTCGGGGGCTACTGGCATACAACTATTAAAATCTCTTACCCGTATGTCTTTTACATACTGCTCCGTGGCTCTGGTCAAACCATCTTGAGCAGCACGGAGGTGCGCGTCCCCCGCGTTAAAGGCATTCAACGCCTCAGGGGAGAAGCACGCGTCACGAAAAACTGTCCGGCGGCGCCTGTGGTTCATAACGCTCTCCACCTCAGACTTGGTGGCGGACAGTCTGTCGGCATCCTCCATTGGAGGAGTATCCGGCTCGCGCCTTGCGCTCGCCTCCCCCTCTAGAACAGGTGTTGGAGCCTGGCTGGCAGAGGCTTGGTTGGCAACCTCTACGCCCACAGTCCGGCGGGCACTCTTTCTCCTGCAGAAGTCATGAGCATTCAAACACTTCCTAGGAACTTTGTCCTAAATAACAACCGCGAGCTATACCGTTGCGGCGGCGACTCGATCCGCGCCGCACTCCTCTTCCGCCTGCTGGGCTGGACTAACCCTTGTTGGCCAGCTGCCGTGGCCTCGGCCTCCTGCCCTAAAGGCACCCCCTGCGAGACACCATTGTATATGGTGGTCAGATATGCGCAAGGACGAAATGATGGTGTCAGGAATTCGGTCACAATCACCTGGGAAGACGGATATAGGCCGGGGTAGTCAGCCGTAATGGCGACTAAAGCATTATCCATGCTGAGTTGGTGGAACACCCCATCGATTAGCTCCACCTTTATGTCCGGGTCCTCTTCGGAGGCCAGATCTTGGGATCTCTCTGGATCCTCGGGTTGTGGAGCCGGACTATGTATACCCTCTACATCCCGACGCAGCTCCTGCGTCAAAAGCGTAATGTAAGAAACTTAAACTTTGAAAGCATGGGTCGGACAAACAAAGTGTTCGCTTACCCAACGCCGAGGGTTATTCAAGGAGAACCCATTCAATGGGCTCGTCTGGAGGAAATCCTCCTTCTCCCCCTTGTACAGGCCGGACAGGATCTTCATCAGGTCTTCGGCCGATCCCGGCCCTTTGCGGCCATGACGAGTGGCATCGTCCTCCCCGTTGAAATCCCACATGGGGTGGCCCCTGTATTGCAGCGGCTGCACCCCCCGCATAATGCACGTGGCCATGACTCCAATCATGGTCAATCTGGAATGGGCCAGTAACCTTATCCGGCCCATCAAATAATGGACGCTCTTGTCTTCCTCCAGCTGGGGGCTCCGCGGACGCCAACTCAGGCGTTTCTTCCGAGGAGCATTACTGAACTCCGGGAGGCCGATCCGAACAGGGTCCGGCAGCGGAGCGTCTTCAACATAAAACCATTCTGAAGGCCAGTCTTCAGACGGCTTCTTAGGGGTTCCGGATGGATATCCGGTCCCGGCGATGCGCCATATTTCGGCATCGCCCACTTGATATATGGACCCCTCGTGAGAGCGGGGTACAAGGCAGAACAACCTCTTCCACAGCGCAAAATGGGGCTCGATGCCCAGAAATAGCTCGCAAAGAGCTACGTAACCCGCGATATGCAGAATAGAGGCGGGCGTGAGGTGATGGAGCTGGAGTCCGTAGAACTCCAGAAGCCCGCGGAGGAATGGATGTACAGGAAATCCGAGCCCCCTTATCAGGTAGGGGACGAAGCATACCCGCTCCCCTTTGTTGGGGCTAGGGGTGGCCTCCGCTTGCTTCCCACCTTTGTAGGTGGCCAGCCCGGCTCGAACCGGGACCATGAAGGCCGGAGGGAGATATCCCTCCGCTTGGAGCGTCACCAGCTCGTTGTGTGGGACAGAACATCTCCTCCAATCTCCTGGCAGAGGGCTGGGAGCGCGAGAAGAGGAGCCGCGTCGACGGTCGATGATGGAATGGATTTTTGGTCAGAAGCGCTCCGATGAGTACTCGCGGAAGGAAGATGGTGTGATTTGGATCTGGATTCTTGCCTCTCTTATAGGCAGGTTATTTGCACAGCTTGGGGGTAAAACATAAAAGATACCCTGGCTTTTCGCATTCGTGCGACACGTGGAAGAAGGCCTTTATTGGGCGTGGAAGCCAAGGAGCGCAACACTTACAAAAGAGCCAGACACCATTCGACAGGTACATGGAACTTAAAGGAGAACCCGCCTTGCAACGCCGAAGACTATATATGCGCTGGACTTATCGTCATTGAAGCCTGGTTCGGGGGCTACTGAGGGAGTCCTGGACTAGGGGGTGTCCGGATAGCCGGACTATCATCGTCAGCGGGACTCCAAGACTATGAAGATACAAGATTGAAGACTTCGTCCCGTGTCCGGATGGGACTTTCCTTGGCGTGGAAGGCAAGCTTGGTGATACGGATATGTAGATCTCCTACCATTGTAACCGACTCTGTGTAACCCTAGCCCTCTCCGGTGTCTATATAAACCGGAGGGTTTTAGCCCGTAGGACAACACAACCATTACAACAATCATACCATAGGCTAGCATCTAGGGTTTAGCCTCCTTGATCTCGTGGTAGATCCACTCTTGTACTACCCATATCATCAATATCAATCAAGCAGGAGTAGGGTTTTACCTCCATCGAGAGGGCCCGAACCTGGGTAAAAACATCGTGTCCCTTGTCTCCTGTTACCATCCGCCTAGACGCACAGTTCAGGACCCCCTACCCGAGATCCGCCGGTTTTGACACCGACAATGGGAATCCCGGAATAAGGGGAACACGATCTCCGCTTCGACAAGACGTGCCAAGGAAACCGCTTCGCTAAACGCGCTGAGGTGGTATAATAAAAACGATTCAAGTAAAGGCTTGGTAGCAGTGTGATGTCACGCCCCAAAATACGTCAGCAGATTGAACTTGCGTACATATTATTCTCTCTAAGGTGGTATGTGGAATTTATTTTGCAGAGCCGGACACTATCCTGGTGTCCACAATCTTCTATGAATTAATTCGGAGGAGGAACCCGCCTTGCAATGCTGAACAATATGCGCGCCAGACTCATCGTCATTGAAGCCTGGTTCAGGGGCTACTGAGGGAGTCCTGGACTAGGGGGTGTCCGGATAGCCGGACTATCATCATCGGCCGGACTCCAAGACTATGAAGATACAAGATTGAAGACTTCGTCCCGTGTCCGGATGGGACTTTCCTTGGCGTGGAAGGCAAGCTTGGCAATATGGATATGTAGATCTCCTACCATTGTAACCGACTCTGTGTAACCCTAGCCCTCTCCGGTGTCTATATAAACCGGAGGGTTTTAGTCCATAAGACGAACAACCATTACAATAATCATACCATAGGCTAGCTTCTAGGATTTAGCCTCCTTGATCTCGTGGTAGATCCACTCTTGTACTACCCATATCATCAATATAAATCAAGCAGGAGTAGGGTTTTACCTCCATCGAGAGGGCCTGAACCTGGGTAAAAACATCGTGTTCCTTGTCTCCTGTTACCATCCGCCTAGACGCACAGTTCGGGACCCCCTACCCGAGATCCGCCGGTTTTGACACCGACACCTGCACTAGGGTTTCCTCCGTTCATCAGAGTTCTTTGGTGTTCGTCAACCACCTCCCCATAGTTCCTCCCTAATGACTTGTTTGATCCGACCATAGTATAAGACTAGCACGGCCGCAGTTTTAGTCCTTATCTCAAAAACACAAATGCGTTCCGCCTACTGAAACGCAACTCCTAGTTCGCGCGTTCTTCGGCCGTGGTAGCTAGGTTAGACTTTATTTTTCAGTTTTGAGCTGTTGTAGATACAAAAATGTAGAACCAATATGTGGAACCTGTTTACTGAAGACTTAGCAAAAATTTAGCTCTAGTCCATATCTGTATGCATTAGCCCCTTATGGCAACTTAAATGGCAGACTTGCAGCTCACCAAATAGTCGCCGACTTATCTTCGAGTGCTTTTAAACCGCCAATATGATACTCTGACGTAACCTGGCTATTCTCACCAACCTTTATAGCACTTACTCTTGTTTGAAAATCAACTATTCTTGCCTTGCACATCTGTCCTCAAATCACTTGCCGGCTTAACATCACATTCTTAACCTGGCAATCTCTTTTCTTCTAGGCTTTTCATAAAAAATGACAAAGACTGTTACTTCATGCAACTAGGTGGCCTCCACTTTCACCGAAGAAGCTCTGAATGACCATGTCAAGGTGGGCGTCTTAGCCCCTAAAGAGGATATCCATTGGAGGGTCCCTGGAGATGAGGCCAGAACCGCCCCTAAAGAGCGCGAAGTTGTGGCTTTTACTGATCATATGCTGCGTGGGTTCACCCCACCCGGCTCAAAGTTCTTTCACGATGTGCTGCATTTTTTCAAACTCCATCCTCAAGACATCGGGCCCAATTCTATTTCAAACATCTACAATTTTCAAGTGTTTAGTGAAGTATATCTCCAACAAGAGCCCATCATAGAACTATTCAGGGAGTTCTACTATTTCAACCGGCAAAACAAGTTCACTGATGGACCTAGCTTAGAGCTGGGAGGCATTTCCATTCAGAGGCGGAAAGAAGCCAATTTCCCTGCCGCCTCACCTCCCAGTCATCCTAAGGATTGGAACCAAACATGGTTTTATTGTCAAGATACATCTCTAGAAGGCGAAAATCCTCTGCCGGGTTTCGGCGAAAGCCGGCTCAGCAACAGACACTATCTTCCAGAACGGATCAACACAGAGGAACGGGCCAAATATATGCCCATTTTTTTCAAAGATTAGAGCCTTAATGGCCAACGGCTTAACTGGAATCGATCTAGTCCGATGCTGGGTCGCATGGAGGATCTTACCCTTGAGCCGTTGGTCCGGCTTAATGTGCGAATATACTGGCAGCATCAAAGATCCCCAACGCCATTGCCAGATAGAAATGGATGATGACGCTATCAACACAATGACCAAGTCCCTGCTTAATGAGAGCTGGAAGCTAGGATTGCAGCAAGACCAGCTTGGCTTCTTTTTACACAAAGAACAAAGCTCCAGATGTAAGTGCTTTAAACAATTTCCCATTCACTCATTATTTGTCAATCTTCTTTCTCAATCTTGCTTTAAATTTCTATAGGCTGACTCCTCGTTTTGGAAGAAGAAGCTCCAGGATAAGCCGGCCAAAAAGGCCAGGGCAAACAACAAGGCTGTCAAAAAGCCTGCCAAGAAGACGACCACTCTCGTAGATCAGCTTGCTTTAGACGACTCTGAGTTGGAGGTAGAACTTGACTCCCTTGGCTCATTTTTTAATCATCTTATTAACACTAATTACCATCAGGATGAAGCGGAAGCCAACCGCGCAGATGATGAAGAGGTAATTATCCTTTCCACCAGCTCAGAATCTCTACCGAGACAGAAAACTCGACAAGCGAGCCGGAAAGTAAGGTTTTCTCACCCTTTGGCTTACTTGGATCCCAACTTTATTTTGAAGAAGAAGCAGCATGAGGTTCATCGCACGACCCAGAATACTGGTGGTGGGGTTCTTTCCTCCGGCTTACCCAACATTTCTGTGCAAACGCCGAGCAGAGGTTTCACCACTTCCTGACTTAGCTTTTCCAAAGGCGGGTCTCATTCGACAACCCCTTAACCCTTCTGATTCAAACTATCAGGGCACTTCAAGTTCGTCTTCTGGCGACTCAACGGGGACTCATATCCCGACTTTCAAGATTGCCCCTGGGTAACAATTCTTGCCTTTATTGTCTTAACTTTGTAAACATATACATATTGATCTATTTCATTTTTCCTTTGTCAGCGGAATGGCCAAGCCAAGCAAAAAGGCCAAAGTAAACAAGCTGGTTGAGGACCCCAAACGCACGAGCCGAAACAGCAAGTGCTCGAGTCTGAAGCCTCAGTGCAGCAAGTTGAAAATCCTACTGATGAACCGCCACCAGAAATCCCAGAGGACCCCATGACTGCTGATGCATCAGGTGCTAAGCCGCTAAGCCCTGCCAAGCCTACTGAAGAGGCTGAAGATGATGTTGTGGTCACCGACACCAGATATAATGAACCGGGGAATCCCATGGTGCTGGCAAAACATACTGCCAAGGAAGAATTCTCAGCTACTGACAAGGGTAAGTGGAAATTGGACTTGGAGAGCTATGCTCAATTCACTGCTCAAGAGCTTCACGCGGGTTATCTGAACCGCCTTCATACCAGCCGTGACTTTGAAGCCGACTTGGTCAATCTTATGAAGGAGAACTTTGAGGTAAGCATTAACAAGACCTTTCTCATATAAGTTTATATCAATCAGCCGCCAAGTCTACTTCATATAGAAGAATGGAATATACTATAAACTTAGATAATCTTTTTGATCTTTTATCTATACCACTGCCATGTGTATCTACTGAATCATAATATGTAGCTCCCAAGGGCTGACTTAAAAATTGGAAAGTTTTAAGCCGAGACTTCAAAACTGAACTTCTAAAATTCTCATATGTAGCCCCCAAGGGCCGACTTAAGCTGCACAACTAAGCTGGGACTTATCACCATATGTAGGAACAAATCCAAACATGTAGCCCCCAAGGGCCGGCTTAGTCTTCATAGCTAAACCGGGTCACTAAAACTTTTGCCTTAAAAGAGCAACGTGCATTAGCCCCAAGTGCCAAGTAAAATACTTGTATTATGCTTGGGACTTTAAAGAATAAGACCAAAATAATGCCTGTCTTTGTTCATTGCAAGCTGAGTTGAATATGAAAGAATCTCAAGTCACCGATCTACAACATAATATCAAGTGCAGCAATCTGAAACTTCCAAAGCCAAGTCAGAAATGAAAACCGCTTTGGAAAATGCTGAAAAGCTGAAGAAGGATTTCAGTGCTGAGAGAGCCGTCTGGGATACCGAAAAGGCGGCTCTGTTAGACAGGGTTGAAGATGTTGAAGCTGCTCTTAAACTAGTGACTGATGAGTTGTCCGGTTTAAAGCATCAAATCAATAGCATGACATCTGCCATCTTTGGTAAGTATCATCGTACTGAGACATTTAACAACAATGTTTAACAATCATAAGCTGGTTCATCAATACCTTTATCAATGCAGGCTCCCGCAGGTCCAAACTGGGTCAAGACATTCGTGTCAAGCTTAAAGATGCATATACCTTGGTGGAGCAATTATACACTGGCGCACAAAGGGCCATCTCCGCTACCTCTCACAAGAAGCAACCACCTTCCCTTATCAAGGAAGTGTTGGAAAAATTATCCGTGCTGCCACAGAGGGTTGAAGAGCTAAAGCTATCAGCTGCTCGAGCCGGTGCCATCACCGCACTAAGCCGGGCCAAAGCATGGCAAGCAAGACTTGACCCGGAAGAGTTGGCCAGTGGTTGCCCAAGGCTCAAAGAAGATGGGTCTCCCTTTGAAGCAGCAGATTCCACCAATTGTGTCAAACAAATGCGCCCTTTAGCGAGCCAGCTTGCAGAAGAAACTGACTTGTCAAAGTATCAGGTGACTTATAGGAAGGGGAATTCAAGAGTGCCAGCGCCGATTCATGAGGCCATGGACCTTAGTACCCCAACACGTAAGCATACCTTCGCCCCTGATATTGACCTGTGAAGCTTGATAGATAATGAAGCCGTATTTAGAGCTTTGATTGGGATCAACTAGGCTACCTATGACTTCCAGCCAATGGGTGAAGAAGAGGAAGATGAGCCGGTGCAAGATGACCCGGAGTCGTCAACACGCCTAGACCAGGATAGCTGATCCTATGTGGCGGCTTACCAATTTGCATGATGATACTTTTTCACCTCAAAAACACTTAACCATTTGGGCTGCATGTTAGCCTTGTAATAGGCTAGTTAAAAATGATGATCTGCGATGCCATCATGCATGTTTTGATGCTTTGTGTCGGTGGCAACGACACATATGGGATCACTGGAATCCCTACTACGGTTGGCGGGCGCGGGGTTGTGGAAAGAGCGGGTCTTGGAGCCAGCACAAAGATCGTTTACCTAGGTTCGGGCCGCGAGGGTGCGTAATACCCTAGTCCCGCTTTGGTGTATATTTGAGTGTTCTTGAACTAGCAACGATACGCGACTTGTTCCAAAGAGCCGAATCCCTCTCCAGTATGCCTCGAGCCTCCTTTTATAGAGAAAGGGGACGCCATAGAGGCACACAGGAGGTGGAAAGGTGTACAGTGGCTGAGCTTATTGCCTATCATTACGGGACAAGACGCATTAAATGTGCCCCTTAGGTGTCCCCTTGCTTTATTGGGGACGGTAACGAGGCCCGCCCCATCTGTCGCCGCCTCGCCTTGCTTTGACACGCGCCCAGGCCAACGAGGCGTGAGGCGCCATGTAGGCTGGCAGGCTGCTGAGCTGGTGCGGTGGTAGTGTCTTCACGAAGATCTGCATGCCACCACGCAGGTGCTTGCTGAGTTGGTCCAGAGGCCGCACGTCGCCATGAAGGTGCTCGCCTAGCTGGCTGGGCTGGCAGCTGCATGGGAATGGTGGTGGAGTCTTGGCAGGTGTGGGCCTAGCCGCAACCCTGCTGATGTCCTCGGCAAGGGCCTTGCCGTGGCATCGCGGTTGTCCCTGACAAGGATCTTGACGGAGGTCTCGTGGATTTCCTCGGCAGGGATCTTGTAGAGGATCGTCGTCTTCTGGTCCTCATCTGATCTTGTGTATTAATGATCTTCACGAAGATCTGCATGCTACCATGGAGGTGCCTCCCGAGCCTTGGTTCCAGTGTGGCTGATGGTGTTGGAACCCTTGGGCTCAAGGGTGGCGCGCTTCGCTGGCGTTGGGCAAGTTGCCCTGGCAAGGCTCTTGCCGGGGCTGCGGAGGCCGCCCCAGCAAGGGTCTTGCCGGGGGAGTCCACCTCGCCCTCTTGCTTCTTATGTCTCCAGTCTTGGCGTTGCCTTGATTGTCTTGTGGCTTTGGCTTCCCTCCTCTGCCCTGCTAAGTGTGGCCATGGGCGCGGCTCTGACTGCCCGTGCACAAGTAAAGGAGTACAAAGGAGAGCCCCTACTTTTGTACACCGACAGGAGCCCCCGGGCCTCGGCCACGCATAAGTGCGACGCGTTGTTGGGCTAGGCCCAGAATGGTGCGCGGGCAGGTGGGGCGGAGCCTTACCACGGTAACTTTCTTGCTCGTTGCGCTTCCCCACGACCCGTATTGAATGCATGACGTGGGGATCGTGCGTGGGGTGACTGAAGCATGCCTGCGTCATCCTGCGGTGAATAGTAAAGAGGTGGCTCGCGTGTCCCTTTAAGACTGCAGGGCCGCTGCTCATTTACTTTATCTGCCTTGGAACCTTCGTTCCACGTCTCCCACTATGCCCGCCCCTTGAGGCTTGCGCCATGTACGCCGCATGCACGGCGTGGGGTATGTGACAGATGCATGGGATATGGGAAGGCGTGCATGGGCCGATACTCACGTGCCTCCAATTGGGCGGGGAGGGCGGTCGATGGCCTTGCCTGCTGCCACTTTAATGAGCCGAATTCGAGCGGGCTCTTCAGTGGCGTGGAGCTAGTCCTTTGGCCTCCCCTGCCCAACTATAAAAAGGGGACTCAGGGGCAGGAGGAAAAGCATCTCTCTGCATCTCCCCTCCGTCGCCATTCTCCATCCATTGCTATGGCGAGAGGGCGCGCCGGTGCTCTGATGGCGGCGACGAGGGCTCTGCTCAACAGCATGCCCCTCCTTCACAAGAGCTCGTAGCGGCAGAGGTGTCCGTGAGAGGAAGGGGGAGGGGGCGAGGCTGAGGCCGCCATGGCGCTCGGGGAAGAGGAGGACGGGGCGGCGCACGAGCCTCGCCTCTGCCAGCGGCCCCTCCCCTAATGGAGGGTCACGTCGGAGACTAGCCCCGCGAGTTTGTCATCAGGCTGCACCAGCCAGTGCATCGTCGTCTTCGTCTCCCTACTCTGTTCGTTGGGGAGATGGAGCTCGACCCGCCACAGGCTCTAAGGTTGCATATGAGGGGCTGCGGGAATGGCAGCATGCGGGTCAACGTTTATTTCCCCGCCCCTCACGTCATGTATCTTCGTCACGGATGGAAGGCCTTTGCTCGTGCCCACAACCTGTCGGAGGGGCTCGTTCTCCACTTCAAATTAATGGAGAACGGCCTGCTCTCCATCAAGGTTTTTGGGCACTTGGGAACTCGCCTAAGGTGTTGCGTGGAGAGCTCCTCCGATGATGAAGACTCCTCCTCAAGCGAGAGTGGTGAGGAGGACAGCGACAACGACGACGAGGGCGTCAAGCGGGAGGATGACGGGTCCGACTAGGTGTCGGACACGCCGTCCCTGGGTGGCGCCGGCAGCAGCAGCATCTGCACCTAGCCCTTCCTCCTGGTGGGGCCAGCTCCTTGAACTTCTTGGGGTCGCCTCCTTGGGCGGCTAGCTGGGGAAGGCCGGAGAAGGCGAAGAAGGCGGGTGGCGGGCCGTCAAGTCAGAGTACGCGGGCACCGACGCCTTCATAGCGTATTGGTGGCCCGCTGCCTCATCTTTCGGCTCTTCTCCCGACGCCATCATCACCAGCCCTCGTCCGGACGGCCACCGGGATGTTCTCTTGGTGTCTTCTGCTGCTCGTACCTCGCCTAGGCACTCCTTTTACCCTCCTGCTATGTTGTTTCGTTTACTAAGGAGAGGGACAAGAAAGGGATTACGTGCATCTTATCTCTTTTTAGTTTGTAAGCCTACGGGCCTTAGTTAAATTTAAAACTTGTAATCCCCTTGCACTCATGTTTACATTCCGTATGAACTGTACCTGTATGGGACGTATTAATGAAAAAGGGTGCTTGTCGGGTTCTTCGTGCATGAGCGAAACTCATGCCAAGGAATGAATCCTTGTTATTTCTAAGATAAACATTGTCGCCCGGTAGCAGGCCTTGCCATCCCCTTACTTCATTCGACCATACTCACGCTCTTGGCAGAGGCAGGGGAGAAGTAGGGTTAGGCCCTTCGTTTGCTTCCTTGTCACCGCGACTACAACCAAGTTCCGACCCAGGGATTGGGTACAGGAAAAAGGGGAGCACGGTGGCCTAGGAATAAAATGAGGTTTCATACGTCCCAATTCCATATGGAAATGCACAACAGGGGATGAAGGACTTATCTGAATCTGCGCCCCCCGGCAACCTTTGGCTTGCCGTGGTTGGACCCTTGTGTCCGCAGCCCCCGACAACCTTGGCTTTCCGGTACCGGGGCGCCGGCTTGTTCTCTTTTTTCCAAATAGCTTAGCAGAAATGTCCATGTACCCTGCGAACCAAAGAGGACGGAAAGGAATAGAGAGACACACACTCGACCTCTATGCTAGGGGTTAGTCATCGCTAAGCACTATCAACCCTAACAGAGGGAGAGACTCAACCTAGCATGCATGCTATAACTTAGGGCGCCAGCGCTTCATTTATTTATGCTCAGGGTCTGCGCCTGGCTTTGTACAAAGGGTTACATGCCTTGCCGGCAAGGCTTGTACAAAAGGTGGTCTGCCGGGGGGCCCGGCAACCGCGCCTTATGGGTAAAACTTGCAAAGATTCTCAATGTTCCAGGAGTTGCTCACTAGAATGGCATCTTCGGTCTCCAGGCGGACTGCGCCGGGCCTGGTGACTCGTATTACCCGATAAGGGCCTTCCCACTTTGGTGTCAACTTGTTGGAATTTTTCGCTGATTAAACGTGCCGAAGAACAAGGTTGCCTTCCTCAAAGCTTCGGTCATGACCCTTGCGGCTATGGTAGCGCTGCAAGGCTTGCTGGTAGCACGCTGCTCTCACAGCCGCCCGAAAACGATCTTCCTCGAGGAGCGTTGCGTCATCTTGCCGCAATCGCTCTTGCTCAAGCTCATCATAAGCGAGCACTTGAGGTGACCCGTATATGAGTTCCATGGGGAGAACTGCTTCTGCCCCATATACCAGGGCAAAGGGTGTCTGGCTGGTGGCTCGATTTGGCGTCGTTCGGATTGACCAAAGAACCGTCGGCAACTCATCAATCCAGCGCCTTCCACTCTTGTGCAGCCTATCAAAAGTCTTTGCCCTCAGGCCTCGCAGTACTTCAGCATTTGCCCTCTCCGCTTGGCCGTTGCTTCGTGGCTGTGCCACGGAAGCGAAACAGACCTTGCTGCCAAGGTCTTGGATGTATTGCATGAAGGTGCGGCTTGTGAACTGCCTGCCATTGTCGGTGATGACTCTGTTTGGCACACCAAAATGGCAGACCAGTCCCTTGAAGAATTTTACGGCTGACTGAGCTGTCACCTTCCTCACTGCTTCCACCTCCGGCCACTTTGTGAACTTGTCGATTGCAACGTACAAGTACTCAAAGCCCCTGACAGCATGGGGGAAAGGGCCTAGTATGTCGAGCCCCCAGACCGAAAATGGCCAGGAGAGAGAGACTGTTTGAAGGGCTTGAGCTGGCTGATGAAGCTTCTTTGAATGTAACTGACACGCTTCACACTTGGTTACTAGTGTCGTTGCTTCCTGGAGGGCAGTGGGCCAGAAGAAACCTTGCCGGAAGGCCTTGCAGGCAAGGGCTCTCGACCCTATTTGGGGGCCACATATGCCTCCATGTATCTCTGCCAACAGCTCCAGTCCTTCCTCCCAGGTAATGCACTTCAATTTCACACTGTTTGGTCTTTTTCTGTACAGAACATTGTCAACGAACTGATACATGGCAGACTGACGGGCTACTTTCTCTGCTTCTTCCTGCTCCTCAGGAAGCTCCCCTGTTTGGAGGAATCGGATGGTATGCTATGCACATGTTGGAGCCTGGGGCTCGACGGCAAGGACTAAAGGCATTTGCTCTGCCATGGGAGTGGCCGTCTCTATGGCCAGGGCTTGACGCCCTGTTGGAGTCGGTTGCCCCACGGCAGGCTCAGTGTCCACGGCAACCTCTTTGCCAGCGGATCCTGGGAGCTCAATGGGACTTGCTGGGGCCTGATTTCCTCCGCTTGTTCTACTCCGTTGACAGTTCAATGGATGGTTGAGTTAACCGAAGCACAAAAGTACCTGGTTCCATAGGCAGTTTGAAGGCAGTGCGCTTCGACAGGTAGTCGGTGATGTCGTTCTCCACTCGAGGAACATGCTCCGCTTGTATACCGTCAAAATGCTCCTCCAGCTTCCTCACCTCATCCACGTAGGCCTCCATCAACGGGCTCTGATAATCTTTGTTGACCTGCCTGACGACTAGCTGTGAATCACCCCTGACAATGAGCTTCTTGATCCCGAGGTCTGCCGCGATCCTGAGACCGGCAAGCAACCCTCGTATTCAGCAGTGTTGTTTGTCGACATCTCTCGGGGAAAGTGCATCTGGATTACATGCTTGAGGTGCTCTCCGGTGGGCGTGAAGAGAAGCACACCAGCACCGGCGCCTTGCAGTGAGAAAGCCCTGTCAAAGTACATAATCCAGTCGCGGCTTGCTTCCTTGCCGGGAAGAGTGGTCTCCTGGATCTTTTCGTCGGGCGTCGAGGTCCACTCTGCAATGAACTCCGCTAAGACTCTGCTCTGGATCGTCGAGGTGCTTTCAAACTTCAAACCAAAGCTCGACAACTCCAAGGCCCATTCCACAATCCTCCCCGTTGCGTCTGGGTTATGCAGTATCCCTTGCAACAAGGGACGGGTGACGACGGTGATCTCGTGCGCTTGGAAGTAATGACGCAGCTTCCTCGAGGCCATAAGGACGCCGAAGAGCAGTTTCTGTACACCGAAGTACCTTGACCTAGCCCCCTGCAAGAGGGAGCTGACAAAGTAAACCGGGTGCTGCATCATCTTCTTCTTCTGCACCACTTTACTTGGTTGCGCAGGCCCTGTCCCGCCGGTGTCAGACCCTGCCGGGGGCCTCGCCTTGCCGGGACCAGGCCCTGTCGGGGGAGCTCTGGCTCACCATCCGCCAGTCCTGCCGTTGCTACGGCCCCTTCGTCAACCTCCCTCTGTGCCACTAGCGCGGAGCTGACCACCCAATTCGTTGCCGCTAAATACAGCAGCAACGGCTCTTGTGGTTTAGGCGCAACCAGTATCGGCATGGAGGAGAGGTATCTCTTCAAATCCTGCAGCGCTGCTTCGGCCTCTGGGGTCCATTCCATTGGGCCCGCCTTTTTCAAGATTTTAAAAAAGGGAAGGGCAAGCTCAGCAGACTTGGAGATGAATCTGCTCATGGCGGCAATGCAGCCAGTGAGCCGACGCACATCCTTGATCCGCCTAGGTGCCTCAATCTGCTCAATGGCCTTGATCTTGTCTGGATTCGCCTCAATCCCATGTTGTCACACGAAGAACCCGAGAAGTTTGCCGGACGGGACACCGAAGACACACTTCTCAGGGTTCAGCTTGAGGTTGATCTTGCGCAAGTTTGCGAAAATCTCTTCCAGACCTTGTAAAAGTGTTGCCTTGTCCTTGGTTTTGACCACTATGTCATCCATATAAGCTTCCATATTTCTATGTAGCTAGGGCTCAAAACCAATTTGGACTGCTCTTGCAAACGTTGAGCCAGCACTCTTCAACCTGAAAGGCATCCGTAAAAAGCAATACGTACCACATGGGGTGATGAATGCTATCTTCTCTTCATCTTCTGTCGTCATGAAGATCTAATGGTATCCTGAATAGGCGTCAAGGAACGATAAAAGGTCACACCCAACCATGGAGTCAACAATCTAGTCAATGCACGACAATGGGAAAGGGTCTTTTGGACAGGCCCTATTGATATCCGTGTAATCAATACACATCCTCCACTTCCCATTTGCCTTGCGCACCACCACCGGATTGGCCAACCACGTCAGATGGAGTACTCCTCTCACCAAGCCTGCTGCTTCCAACTTCCTGATCTCTTCTGTGATGAACTCCTGCCTTTCCAAAGCTTGCTTCCTGACCTTCTGGTTGACGGGTCGCGCATGAGGACAGACAGCAAGATGGTGCTCAATCACCTCCCTAGGAACGTCGGGGATGTCGGATGCTTGCTATGCAGACACATCGACATTCGCCCGCAGGAAAGTGACGAGTGCGCCTTCCTATTTGCTATCGAGGGTGGAGCTTATGGTGAAAGCCCCTCCAGTGCCATCCTCCTTGACGGACACCTTCTTGGTCTCTGGTGATGCAACTCTAGATTTCTTGCTCTTGCTGGTGGAGCTCTCTAGTACGTCCTCGATGGGAGTACAGCACTCCGAAGAGGTGCGCTTGCTAGAGTGGGTGCGAGAAGTCTTGCCGGTCTTCTTCCCTCCCGGGGCTTCGGCGGCAGGAGCAAGTGCCTTGGCGGCAGTCGCTGCAACTGCTTCCCGGTAGAGTTGGTCAGCGCAGATCAGCGCGTCCTTCTTGTCGGAGGGGACGGTGATGGTGGTCATCGGCCCAGGCATCTTCAGCGTGTTGTAGGCGTAGTGTGACGCTGCCATGAACTTTGCTAGTGCTGGGTGGCCGAGGATCCCGTTGTAGGGCAAGGGGATCTCGGCTACATCGAAGACAATCCTCTCTGCCCTGTAGTTCAACTCGCCTCCAAATGTCATGGGCAGCGTGACCATACCCTTCGGCTAACTTCTTCCCGAGTTGACCCCTTGAATCGTGCCCGTCTCTTCGAGGTCTCCATCAGGAATCTGCAACCTTTTGATCACAACAGGCGAGATCAAGTTCAGACCGGCCCCACCATCAACTAGCATCTTCGTCACCTTGAGGTTGCGTATCGTTGGTGAAACCAACAACGGCAGACACCTAATCGCAGTTGTGCGATCAGGGTGGTCCTTGGTGTCAAAGATGATAGGCGTGCTGGACCACTTCAGTGGCTTCTGTGCGTCGAATGACGGCTCTGCCGCTGTGATCTCACGCGCCCACTACTTGAGCCGGCGGTGAGAGGTGTGCAGCGAGGCGCCACCATCGACGCACATGGCCTTCGTAGCTTTCTGAAACTCGTGGTCACCAGACTCATCGTCCTCGTCATGATCATCGTCTTCCTGCTTCTTGCCGCGGCCCCGAGCGGGCCTCTCTTGCTGGTTATCTTTGCTGCGGCGGCCCCCTTGGCCGCCGTGCTTCTTGCCGAATCCTTCTCCTTGTCCCGCCTCTCATACTCAGCTTTTTGCTTCTCAGCAAGCAGCTCAACTTGTCGGCAGTTCTGGAGGTCGTGGCCCTTGGTGCGGTGGATCTTGCAGTACTGCTTGTCGGAGCTTCCTGGCTTGTCGGCAGCCGCCAAGGCCCGGCAAGTGGTGCACCCGACAATTTTCTTGCCGGGGTCACTTGCCTTGGCCTTCTTGGCAGCGCCGATGTCGTCAGATCCCTCAACGGCAAGCACGGCCTTGCCCTTGCGCTTTATGTTGTGGCACTGACCCTTCTTCGTCGGGGCGGCGGTGTCTTTTTTTTTGGAGTCGGTTTCCGCACCAGTGTCCTCGTCGGGGTACTTCCTCCCCTCTTCATCTCAAGCACACCTATCGGCCAGAACATAAAGTTTGGCCACATCTTTGACCTTGTTCACCGCCAGCTCTTCATGCATCTTGCGGTTGCGCACATTCTGATGGAATGCGCTGATCACGGTGGCGGGATGAACATCTAGGATGTTGTACTGCACCCGGCTGAACCTCTGTATGTACTTGTGCAGTTTTTCACCTTCCTTCTGGGGGATGATATGCAAATCACTTGCCTGGCCATGAGCTTGATGGTCCCCAGTGAAGGCGCCAACGAACCCATGACACAAATCCGACCAAGAAGAAATGGAATCCGCCGGCAAGTGCATCAACCATGACGTGACATTGGGCTTAAGTGCCAATGGGAAGTAATTGGCAAGCACCTTGTCGTTGCGGGCTCCGGCAGCTTCCATCGCGATGGTATAGATGATGAGGAACTCTGACGGGTGAGTCTTGCCATTGTACTTCTTGCCAACGTCGGGCTTGAACGTGCGGTGGGAGGGCCACTGGAATTGCCGCAGCTCATGGGTAAAGGCTGGGCAGCCCACCTCGTAGGGTAAGCCGCCATAGCCTCTTGGTGCCTGGTGGTCCATAGTGGGCCATGCCCGCCTATCTGACTGGTGGCGTGCATCACACCGGCGTTCGATGGTGGTTCGAGCGTCTTCAAGGGCTCGCTCCCGAAAAACTTGGCGCTGATCGCGATGGGTCCATGGATCGGACGATGCTATGGAAATGTCATCACAAGCATCGTCACGACGGACCAACACCCGCGGTAACTGGCGTGGGGGAGGAGAGTGCACCGTGGCTGCATCACCTCTGGCCCTTCCACACTGGCATGCGGTGGCTCGACGGAGCGTCGGCCTATGGGCCCCGCCGGTCGTGCTCATCTTTGTTGGCGATGCCGACAAGGCTACGGATGGTGGCTCTCCACTCATCGAGCTTCTCCGCAGCAGGAGGATAGTCAAGGAGCAGTTACGCGTGCTCCAAAGCTTCTGCTGGCGTGGGCGGCGGCGAAAGCTGCATGGACCATGACGCGCTCCAACTTCTAACCACGTTAGAAGGAGCTCTATCACGGCCTTGCGGCTGTATGCCATTTTCGCCAGCACCTCGGCGTGCATGATGGCCTCCTTTGTCTTGCGAAAGATGCACAAGACTCTTACCACAACGGCGCCCGGGGTCACCAGCGTGGTGATGCTGCTCATCGTGCACAACTTGGGAGGAGCGCATCATGGGCGCCGGTGTAGGTGCCTTGGAGGTCGCCGCGCCGCTGATAGGTGGCACGGTGCCGCCCTTGGAGGGCCCCGCGCCGCCTACGGGCCCCCAGCTCCGTCTTTGGATTTGGCGGCGTGCGGCCCGTCGTCTTGCGCACGAACGATGCCGCTCGCCAGGCTTTGACTGCCAGAGCGATGCGGGTGTTTGCGGGCCGTGCCTCGGGTTCTGTCCACGACCGCCCCTCTACTTGACCGCACTGGCACTGGCAGTCCGGCTCCGGATGAACCGATCTCCATTGTCGTATTCCTCTTGGGAGCCATGGCGATGAAGAACTGCTAGACTAGCTACTAGACCGGATTTTCACAACTGCACCCCCTACCTGGCGCGCCAAAGATGTCGACGGGAGCGACACCTATGGGATCACTGGAATCCCTACTACGGTTGACGGGCGTGGGGTTGTGGAAAGAGCGGGTCTAGGAGCCAGCACAAAGATCGTTTACCCAGGTTCGAGCTGCAAGGATGCGTAATACCCTAGTCATGCTTTGGTGTATATTTGAGTGTTCTTGAACTAGCCACGATACATGACTTGTTCCAAAGAGCCGAATCCCTCTCCAGTATGCCTCATGCCTCCTTTTATAGAGAAAGCGGACGCCACAGTGGCACACAGGAGGTGGAAAGGTGTATAGTGGCTGAGCTTATTGGGGATGGTAACGAGGCCCGTCTCATCCTTCGATGTGCGTGAGTCCTTGTGGTCTCGAACATTACGGGACAAGATGCATTAAATGCACCCCTTAGGTGTCCCCTTGCTTTATTGGGGATGGTAACGAGGCCCGTCTCATCCGTCGCCGCATCGCCTTGCTTTGACACACATCCAGGCCAACGAGGCGTGCGACACCATGTAGGCTGGCAGGCTGCTGAGTTGGTGCGGTGGCAGTGTCTTCATGAAGATCTGCATGCCACCATGCAGGTGCTTGCTGAGTTGGTCCAGAGGTCGCACGTCGCCACGCAGGTGCTCGCCTAGCTGGCTGGGCTGGCAGCCGCATGGGAACGACGGTGGAGTCTTGGAAGGTGTGGGCCTGGCCGCGGCCCCGTTGATGTCCTCGGCAAGGGTCTTGCTGGGGCCCCGGCAAGGGCCTTGCCGTGGCATTGCAGTAGTCCCCGGCAAGGATCTTGCCGGATGTCTCGTGGATTTCTTCGGCAAGGATCTTGCTGAGGATCGTCATCTTCTAGTCCTCATCTGATCTTGTGTATTAATGATCTTCACCAAGATCTGCATGCTACCATGGAGGTGCCTCCCGAGCCTTGGATCCAATGTGGTTGATGGTGTTGGAACCCTTGGGCTCAAGGGTGGCGCGCTTTGCTGGTTTTGGGCAAGTTGCCCCGGCAAGGCTCTTGCCGGGCCACGAAGGCCGCCCCGGCAAGGGGCTTGCCGGGGGATTCCACCTCGCCCTCTTGCTTCTTATGTCTCCGGTCTTGGCGTTGCCTTGATTGTCTTGTGGCTTTGGCTTCCCTCCTCAGCCCTGCTAAGTCTGGCCATGGGCGTGGGTCTGACTGCCCGTGCACAAGTAAAGGGGTACAAAGGAGAGCCCCTACTTTTGTACACCGACACTTTGAACATGTTAAACCGTCATTTTGATGTATGAAGACCCATAGTTTATGCTTCATGACATTGATTTATCAGACCGGTCACATCCAATAATGTTGTGCTGCCTGCATGTGCACAAATAAACAACATGTGCCCTGGCGGTGTATCCCAGTGCGGGTTATATTGCTCAACACAATATGTTATGATGACTTGTCAAAGTCTTATAATCAGGGCGGTTTGCCAAAACCTCGCATATTCATATTCAACAAGTAAAATATACCTGTGAAATTAGTTCATACTGCCGGCTTACGTTGCCATATCCAATAAGGATGACAGTTCCATAGCTTAGATCATACAACTCCAAGTGCATAATTCAAATATACTGGCGACTTATCGTCCAAAGCCAGAACGGGCTATCAAAACCTCAGGTTTACTCATAACATGAGCCATAATGATTAAGGCTACATGGCCTAAACCATGTTAAACCATATGTCAATATGGTAAAAAGATATCAACTTGAAACAATGTTCAGAAAATAATAAATCAGAAAAAACAAGGCTTTCATAGGCTGCCAAGCCTCAATATCAAGTGTTGTTCATGGGCCGCACAAACACTAGGTTAATCCTTCATTCAAACCTGTAAGCCGGGCCTCACATGACCAACCGCCGTTGTAACTTTAGACAAGTTTAGGGTCTTTATAAGATTGACTGTCATGAGTATGGCGTGTCATTCCAGGATTACCTGGGCGGAGTGGCAGACAAATAAGGCAGAATAAATCGGAATTTTGGTGATTTACACCTGGCAGACCAGCCAACCAAAAGGGTTTAACAAAAGCTATGTTCATTCAATAGGGAGCCCCCCAAATGACATATATTAAGCCTTCCAAGGCAGGATACCTATGTTTGAACTATGCATTGCCACAAGTTCTCTTTGGTAACATTTAACTTGGGAAATAAGCCCCAAGAATTTTCAACAAGGCATATAAGCCGGATCAATAGGATAGTCACAGCTATGCTCAATGAGCAGGAAGCCCCTAAGTGATCTTACGAATTGACAATAAAGACTCAGATACTCAGAAATGAAACGACAGAGGCCCTGAATTATCAGGGATGTTGGCTTTATTATACTTGATCATAATATATACATGGATGAAAATATGTACAACACAAGAGCCAATGGCTCAGGTGTAATAAAGCCAAAGATGAGCAATGTTCCATGACCGGCGGGTCTCCTCCTTCGATGTGCGTGAGTCCTTGTGGTCTCGAACATCAATGAGGTAATACGATCCGTTGTTCAAATTTTTGCTAACCACAAAGGGCCCTTCCCAAGGTGGGGATAATTTGTGCATATATGTCTGATCCTGGATGAGCCAGAGCACCAAGTCACCTTCTTGAAAGGTCCGGGTCTTAACCCGGCGGCTGTGATAACAGCGCAGATCTTGCTGGTATATTGCCGAACGAGCCGCTGCAAGAGCGTGCTCTTCATCCAACAAGTCAATAGCATCTTGACGTGCCTTTTCATTATCAACTTCGACATAAGCCGCCACACGGGGCGAGTCGTGATGGATGTCACTATGGAGAACCGCCTCTTCTCCGTAAACCATGAAGAAAGGCATATAACCCGTGGATCTGTTGGGGGTAGTATTGATAGTCCAAAGCTCCAAAGGTAACTCCTCAAACCAACAACCAGACGTCCTCTGCAAGGGGACCATAAGCCGGGGTTTTATACCTCTCAAGATTTCTTGATTGGCCCTTTCAGCTTGACCATTAGACTGGGGGTGAGACATTGACGAGACATGAAGGCGAATATGCTCTTGTTGACAGAATTCTTTCGTAGCACCCTTAGATAGGTTAGCGCCATTATCAGTTTTGACGCTATGAGGATAACCAAAGCGGAAAATCACCTTTTTAATGAACTGTACCGCCATTGCCGCATCACATTTGCTGACTGGCTCTGTCTCAACCCACTTTGTGAACTTGTCAACCGCCACCAAAAGGTGGGTCTTCTTGTCCTTGGATCTTTAGAAAGGTCCAACCATATCCAGCCCCCCGACTGCAAATGGCCAAGTAATTGGAATCATCCGCAACTCTTGAGCTGGCACATGAGCTCGTTTGGAAAATTTCTGACAGCCATCACACTTGCTAATCAGATCTTCTGCAGCAGCATGAGCCATTGATGTCTACTATGCAACTTTATTCTTGAAGACACGTGTTGGGCCTCCAGGCGCAGAGTTTTGTAGGATAGTAGCAATTTTCCCTCAAGTGGATGACCTAAGGTTTATCAATCCGTGAGAGGTGTAGGATGAAGATGGTCTCTCTCAAACGACCCTGCAACCAAATGCAAGAAATCTCTTGTGTCCCCAACACACCCAATACAATGGAAAATTGTATAGGTGCACTAGTTCGGCGAAGAGATGGTGATAAAAGTGTAATATGGATGGTAGAAATATATTTTTATAATCTGAATAAATAAAAACAGCAAGGTAACAAATAGTAAACATGCACAGAAACGGTGTTGCAATGCTTAAAATTAGGCCTAGGGTCCGTACTTTCGCTAGTGCAACATCTCAACAATGCTAACATAGTTGGATCATATGATTATCCCTCAAAGTGCAATAAAGAATCACTCTTGAGTTCCTATTAGCGGAGAACAAAAGATAAGAATTGTTTGTAGGTCACGAAACCACCTCAAAGCTATTCTTTCTGTTCGATCTATTCAAGAGTTCGTACTAAAATAACACAAAGCTATTTTTTCCCGTTGATCTATCCTAGAGTTCGTACTAGAATAACACCAAAGCAAATTCATATTCATAGTACTCAATCCACACAAAGAACTATAAAGAGACCCCCAAATTTTCCGCCAGAGAAAAACGTGCATCAACCCTTATGCATAGATTACCCCAATATCACCGCGGGAATCCGCGAGTTGAATGCCATAACACATATCAAGTGAGTCAATAAGATACCTCATTGTCTCCTCAAGTATTCATATTGCAAAACATATATCATGTGTTCTCAGCTCTGAATATTCAATCCGACAAGACAAAACTTTTAAGGGTAAAGATTCAATTCATCATAACAAGAGTATAGAGGGGAGAAACATCATACAATCTAAGTATATTAACAAAGGCCATGATATAGACCACGAGAAAGTGTAGGATCGAAAGTATGTCTAGAGGGGGGGTGATTAGACTACTTGACCAAATAAAAACTTATCCTTTTCCCAATTTTAGTCTTTGACAGATTTTAGCTATCTTAGCACAAGTCAAGCAATCTTAACACAATTCAAGCAAGCATGCAAAGAGTATATGAGCAGCAGAAAGTAAAGCATGCAACTTGCAAGAATGTAAAGGGAAGGGTTTGGAGAATTCAAACACAATTTGGAGACACGGTGATTTTTGAGCCGTGGTTCCGATAGGTGGTGCTATCGTACATCCACGTTGATGGAGACTTCAACCCACGAAGGGTAATGGTTGGGCGAGTCCACGGAGGGCTCCACCCATGAAGGGTCCACGAAGAAGCAACTTTGTCTATCCCACCATGGCCGTCGCCCACGAAGGACGTGCCTCACTAGCGGCAGACCTTCACGAAGTAGGCAATCTCCTTGCCCTTACAAACTCCTTGGTTCAACTCAATAATCTTGTCGGAGGCTCCCAAGTGACACCTAGCCAATCTAGGAGACACCACTCTCCAAGAAGTAACAAATGGTGTGTTGATGATGAACTCCTTGCTCTTGTGCTTCAAATGATAGTCTCCCCAACACTCAACTCTCTCTCACAGGATTTGGATTTGGTGGAAAGAAGATTTGAGTGGAAAGCAACTTGGGGAAGGCTAGAGATCAAAATTCATATGGTAGGAATGGAATATCTTGGCCTCAACACATGAGTAGGTGGTTCTCTCTCAGAAACAGCAAGTTGGAAGTGTAGGTTTGTTCTGATGGCTCTCTCCACGAATGAAGAGGAGGTGGAGGGGTATATATAGCCTCCACACAAAATCTAACCGTTACACACAACTTGCCAAACTCGGTGGGACCAAATTGGTAAACTCGGTCAGACCGATTTAGCAAATCTAGTGACCGTTAGGATTTTCGGCGGGACCGACATGCAACTCGGTAGGACCGATATGGTTAGGGTTAGGGCATAACGTAATCTCGGTGAGACCGATTACACAAACTCGGTGAGACCGATTTTGGTAATAAGCTAACCAGAGAGTTGGTCAGGTAAACTCGGTGGGACCGGTTCACTCATTTCGGTGGGATCGAAATGTTATGAAAAGGAAACAGGGAGTTTACATTGCAATCTCGGTGGGACCGATCGCTCATCTCGGTGGTACCGAAACGTTACGAAGGGAAACAAAGAGATTACAACCCCATCTCAGTGAGACCGAGATCCCTATCGATGAGACCGATTTGCCTAGGGTTTGTGGCAGTGGCTATGACATCTGAACTCGGTGGCGCCGGGTAGAAAGAATTGGTGGGGCCGAGTTTGACTTTTGGTTTAGGTCATATGTGGATATGAGAAAGTAGTTGAGGGTTTTGGAGCATATCACTAAGCACTGTGGAGCAAGAAACTCATTAAGCAACACCTCATCCCTCCTTGATAGTATTGGCTTTTCCTATAGACTCAATATGATCTTGGATCACTAAAATATAAAATGTAGAGTCTTGAGCTTTTGAGCTTGAGCCAATCCTTTTATATTTAGCATTTTGAGGGGTCCACTTTTGTCATCCATGCCATGCCAATCATTGAGTTTTCCTGAAATATTCATCTTGAAATAGCATTAGCTCAATGAGCTATATGTTGTTAGGAATTACCAAAACCACCTAGGGATAGTTGCACTTTCAATCTCCCCCTTTTTGGTAATTGATGACAACATATAGATTAAAGCTTTGACAAATGATAATAAGAGTGAAAAACATTGTCGCTTTGAGAAGTATGTGATAAGCAAGAGCTCCCCCTAAATTTGTGCATAGTTTAAGATTTGCTTTGGACTGCAAATGCACAAGGAGTTAGGCTCATGGGTAACTCTTCCATGTCACATACATCTTAGTGGAGCGCTCAAAATGATAATAACTGAATACATGCACTCATCACCAAGCAAAGTGAATGATCATGTAGAGATAAACGAGATAATGTCATCCAACAAGCATAAATGTAGCGTATGATCAAACACATGATCATCCAAGTATCACACAGACATAGAGTATCTCAAACAAGCAAATAAAGTTCAACCACCAAAGCAAGAAAGAACAAAAAGCAACACTCTCTCTCGAAGCCTATGGTCTATACATTTTTATCCCCCTTTGGCAACAAGTTACCAAAAAGTTCGTAGAAAATGCATAGCACTAGATCGACTCTCAGGCTTGATCTTCAGGTGGTGGTGTAGAGATGGCTCCTCGGACGAAGACTTCAGTAGATGTGGATGGAGCTAGAGGTGTGGGTGCTGAAGCTGGTTACACTGGAGCTGTAGCTGGTGCAGATGAAGTGGCTCTGGTGTCTGTCACTAGCACTGCGGCTGATCTTTGAGCTCTAGGCACTCTGGCAAATGCATCAGTGGTTGTCTTGCCCTTCCTCTCCTCCATATCATCCTGAAGCTGCTCAACAACAGACTGGATCTCAATTACCTTCACATCCAAGTTATAGAACTTCTGCTCCATGATCCTCTCCAGGCTCTCCTGGTTTTGAGTTAAGGTGGCCAGCCCCTTCTCAATCCTCAGATTGGATGCAATCAAGTAGCCTAGTTGATCCTGTTTGCTCTTCAGAAAGTACTGAGATGCCTCTTCCATTGTTGGCATCTTGGTAGCCTTCTCTGTCCTTGCCTTCTCCTTCTTGGCTTGAGCATGCACAGAAGATGGCTCATCTTCATTCATAACCACTTGGTTCTCCTCAAAGTCTGGAGCAAAATGTTCCTTGTCCAGCAAGTATGTGCCTGTGCCCATCTTGGAGTTTATCAGCTCTTGGATCTATGGGGCATACCCACAACTTCTTTTCTGGTCAGCTGCTGTCCTCTTGATAGTCTCAACAATGAGGCTCATGACCTTGAATTTCTGTGGCACATCAAATAAGTGTAGCAAGTTTATTGCATGGCCTCTGATCATGTTGTGGTCACCTGACTTGGCCAAGAGAGTGTGCCTGAGGGTCTAGTTGATGGTTGACAGTCCTGACAGAAGATAGTGTATAGATCCAAACTTATGTGTCTCAACTGCAGCATCTGGGATCTCTTTGTACATATGTGCCATAGTGTTGTGATCCATCTTCTTCTTGGCATATACATCCAAGTCATCTTCCTTCTCCTTAGGTGCATTGATCAGATTTTCCCATTCCTCAATAGTTGATTGGTACCTTGTACCTTCAGACATCCATACTATCCTGCCATCTGGATAAAAGTGTGCTGTGGAGTAGAATTGCATTATGAGCTCATCATTCCACTTTGTGAGCTTCTGCCCAACAAAGTCTGCAACTCCACAAGCACTAAAACTGTCATACACTCCAGTAGTGTTCCTCATTTTCCTTCATGTAGGTCCAGTCCACCCACCTCATGTCACACACTATAGGCTTCTTGTCCAACAATAGTGTCTCATAGAAATCCTGTCGTTCCTTAGTATGGAACCTATAGTCAACAGCAGTCCTTCTCCTAATAGCATAGGAATCATACAACCTCCACTATCTGAGTCCTTCATCCTTCCTTAGCTTCATGTTCTCAGCCACAGGATGAGCATCATTGTGGTCTGGAATCTTTGGCTTCAACTTTCTCAAAACATGCTCTTCATCTTCTTCTTCTTCAGTAGTAGTTTCAGGCACTAGGGACTTGTTCTTCTCAGCAGCAGATATGTTCCTAGTATTCCTCTTTGGTGCAGTCTTTGGTTTGGAGGCAGCTTTGGGTGCTTCTTTGGGCTTTGATGATTTAGCCCCTGACCTAATAGCATCACCCATAAGCTTCTGAGCCTTGGGTGCTGGTGCAACCACCTCTTCTTCCTCTTCCTCAGAGTCTCTCCTCATAGAGGGATTGCCAAGAACTTTGGTAGTAGTGGTTCTGACTCTCTTATTATTTTTGTCTTGACCAACAGCTTCAACTTCTGACTCAATAGTAAACTTCATGGTTTCTCTAGTGGCAACCTTCCTGGGTTTGGAAGTGGGTACCCTTCTTGCAGGTGCCTTTTTCTGCACTACTGTCTTAGTGGCTGCAACTGATCCATATTCTTTCTTGACCACCTTCTTCCTGGAAGTGGCCTCATCCTCTACTGCCACATAGTCTTCATCCTCAGATTCTGAGGTTTTCTTCTTTCTGGTTCTAGTGGCAGCTTTAGGTAAGTTGCTTGGGGTGCTCCTGCTGCCCTCATCAGAGGTACTAGAGGGACTAGTGCCCTCACTCATCTGAACCTGCTCCTCTTATCTGTTCTAGCTATCACTTTGATCAGACATGTTGCAAACACTGACTGCTGACCCTGTGAATAGATGTAGATGGGATAGAGTGGATGAGCATCACAAAATACAGAGGTTTTTGCAAAAGAATGAGTCAAAAACTTAGTTTTAGTTTTCCACAGAAAGCATTTCGGATCAACAGATTTGCAAACTCGGTGATACCGAAGCAGCTTTTGGAACCTAAACTAGTGAACTCGGTCAGACCGAGTCACAGTTCTGTGGCACCGAGACTGCTAGGGTTTCACAAAGTCCTGAACTCGGTCACACCGATTTGCAATTATTGGTCAGACCAAGAATCACATGTGCAATGGCCTTAGCCAAATTGATGGAACCGAGTTCTACAACTCGGTGGGTCCGAGATGGTTTCGGCGGAAAACTAACCCTAAATTTTCAATTCACTCCTAAACTATGGATTGTTTTGACTGGATAGAATAGTTTCAATCGTGGCAAGAATCATGATGAACACAATGCGCTAGGAATCGGACGGGGATAGCATTGTGATCGAGTCCATACCCTAGCTTGGTGATGAACTTGCTACGACGGCAACGGCGGGGGTGAATCCCGTTGACGGCGGCGGAGACCAGCGACTGGAGGCGGCTGGCGACGAGGAGGACGATCCGGAGACCCTAGAGGCAGAGGGAGCTATGCGCGGGCGAAGAGGTTTGGAGAAAGTTTCCAAATTTTTCCCCATGAGTATATATAGCCCGACCCTGTCGGTGTGACCGAGTGGAACAACTCGGTGGCACCGAGATGCATAACTGTATACAGTTACAACAACTCAGTGTGACCGAAAAGTTCAAATTGGTTGCACCGAGATTGAAAACCTAGATCGACTTAGTGATCTCGGTATGACCAAAATGGAGGAATCGGTCAGACCGAAACGCACAAAGAAGTTTTGGAAGTTTAAGTCTATGACAAATCGGGGACTCCGAGTGCTCCTCACACAGAGTGGTTCGAATCTGACTTGATCAAATTTTGTGATGTAGCATGAATAGAGTTTGAGACAAGAAAAGCATAGATAGCTAGAGAAGGTTCTTAGGCATTCTTGTCCATCCACTTGGCAAAAAAATGAAGCCAATCAATCAAAACAACAAGTGGATGTCCTCGAATGAGTAAAATATGCAACCAACATGCTCACACAATAAAATGGAAAATGAAATATGTGGCAAAGCATGCACAACTAATTCTAGCATTTATCAAACAATTGGCGATGACTAGGTCATCTATATATGAGTATATTGACTTAGGAGTCAAATGAGAACATTTGATCATAGGTCATACTCATCGTTTAAGCTCAAGTGGGGTTACCACTTTTACATAATGCATTGATGTGTTCACACCATTAGAGTTGCTTTGACTCAATTCTTAGAGTTAAGCTCCCCCTAGATGTGAGATCCCCCCTTAGAGAAATAAACTAACCTTGGGTTTTGTCGATGATGACTTCATGTAGGTGTTGAAGATGTGGATGCTCAATGTTGATGTAGATCATTTGGAGAAATCCCTTGGAGTGAGTTGCACTTTCATTACCTACACGGGTTAGTCCCACAAGGAACAAACAAGGATATCCATAGACATAGAGTGATGCTCACACAAGATAATGTCTATGAGAGCATTAGGTTACCTTGTCCCTTGTCTTACCAACAAGAGGGTTTGTGACTCCTTGAACTAGTGCAAGATGTGGAAGTTGATTGCACTTGTTGTTGCCAAAATGATATGAGTGAAATATGTTGGCAGAGTCACCCTCAAGAACTCTCTAGTTCTTCTTCTTCGGGATCCACATCATCTTGATGGGAATCCTTGGAGTTGTAGTCGTACTTGATGAAGTAGAACTTGACGTAGTCTTGGGAACCCACTTGACCAAGGCCTTAGGAGCTTCTTCAAATGCATCAATCTCCTTTTGAAGCTTGTCCTTGCCTTTTTGCTTGTGGTCTTGGGGTGGAAGATCATCTTGAGCTTGTGTCCCTTTGAAGGAAGTAGGATCATACTTCTCTTGTTGAGGAACAAACTTCGTCTTTGGGTATTGATCTTGTTCCCACTCAACTCCATTGGCATTGAACTTTCGTTCAAAACCAACACCTTGGTTCTTCCGGTGCCTTCCTTGCTTGCGTACAATTTCCTCAAATTGCTTACTCCCGGCAAGGCTTTTGTAAACACCTTTCTCTGTAATTCCCTTCAATGAGCTATTTTCTTGCTCAAGTGTAACTTGGCTAAGAGAATCATTAGTGGAATCAAGAGATCTACTAGAATCAACAACATTTGATTTAGCATGGTTATTGTTACTACTAGAGGAAGAATCCTTCTTGTTTTTGTTAGTGGACTTGACTTGAGGCATGTAAGTAGATAAGAGTAAACGCTTGGCAATGTAAGAAGAACTTTTCTTACGGAGATCATCATTGATTGCTTTTAAGAACTCATGCTCTTGCTCAAGATTGAGCTTTTCAAAGCATAACTTCTCATGAGTCCTTAAAAGTTCTCGATGATCTTCTAAGATAGTTTCATGAGCTAACTTAAGAGTGTTTAGTTCTTTAGTTAGAAGCTCAATCTTCTCCTTATCATTGTAATTCGTTTTATCTTGATTAGCATGATTAATTGATGTTTCATCATAGTATTCATCACTAGAGCTGTCAACAAGTGAATCATCATCACCTAGCAAGTCATCTTCATCACTATTGAAATGAACATACTCGGGGTGTGTTACCTTTGGGCCTTTAGCCATGAAGCATCCTCCAATTCCTTCATTTGGTGAATCAAATATGTCGTAGGAGTTGGTTGACACAAGTGCTAGATGGGCAACACCTTCATCTTGAGTATATTCGGAGTCGGAGTGATAGCTTCTCTCGGAGTGATTGTCAGAGTCGGAGCCGGAAACCCATTCACCAACATGAGCTTGATGTCTTCGTTTTGTGTAGCTCCTTGATGACTTGTCCTTACTTTCCGAATCCTTGCTTCTCCGGGATGTTCTTCGTTCATAACGATAATCTCTACTCCTCCTCTCTCTTGGTGGTGATTCTTCTCTTCCACTTCTCCTCTTGGGTGATTCTTCTCTTCTTTTGTGGGGTGCCGTAGACTCATTGGAATAGTGTCCGGGTCTCCCACAATTGTAGCAATTGCGCTCTCGACTGGAAGATCTTTTGTCATTGTAGGACCTTGACTTGGAGGTTCTTTCTTTGCTTCTACTCTTGTAGAACTTGTTGAAGTTCTTCACCATTAATCTCAATTCTTCATTGAAGGTTTGT